>OX463224.1:76427338-77823588 GCA_949820135.1 Sylvilagus floridanus | reverse complement strand
AGTGCTTACATGAGAAGAAAGAATAGGATTAGATGAATAATGTAGAAATCTTTCTCATAATAAAACACCATAGTTTTGGAAAACTAGGAGTTTTGTAGTTTGATAGGTGTGTAAATAGGAACCTGGTAAAGACTCCATTAGTAAGACAGTGGATAGTCATAACTGAAAGAATTCTATGCAGTGATTCATGGGAATAATTGGATTCTCATATTGTGCTAGAGCTGCTTATGATAACATGTTACCAGTACATTTAAGTGAGAAATTTAAAGCAAATAGATATAAGGAAAGGAAGGAAGTGGTAGAGGTAGTGAGAAAAGTACAAGATAGCAGCACTTTAATTCTTTGTGAATCCAGACTATTTAGTATATATGAAAATGTGTAGAAATTTGGGTTGATGGTGAAAACTTTTCTTCAGCCTTCCTAGAAAATTAAAATTTATAAAAATCCATGTCTTTGTGTGGAAGGCTTTTCTATTTCTTTTCCTCAGAAGTTACAATGTATGTGGTGTTACATGTTAAATCAGATTTTAAGAATATATGAAAATTACTCTGCAATACTTGAAATCAACTCTAGATTTGCAGCATATTTAATAATCTTATCCCTTAAGATTAACCTCAACACCTACTTTCATCAGGAAACAGTTCCAGTTGTGTCTGACATGTCTATTGTGGTTTTTCTGGTCAGAGCTGGAAGGTAGAAACTATCCCCTTCTCTGGGCCTTGAAATGAATGTCTATATAAGGATTTAGTAAAATGTTGACCATCCAGGTTAACCAGAAAAAGCACATTAGGGAAAGCAAGTTAGTTACCAACCAACAAACATTTGTTAGACAATTTATTGTATAAAAACTACAGCGAATTTACAAGCTTCATGTGCCAAAAGCTTTTTATTACTTCCTCAACCTGTTTTGTTGTCAAACTGCTTAGAATGAGAGTGAAATGGATTGGTTAGAGGATTTTCTACTCCACTTTCTGCACTCTCTTTTTTATAATAAGTGTTAATTATCATTAAATATTTCCAACTCCAGAAGTAGAAAGGAAGGAAAAAGTAAAGATAGCAAATCCTTTTTTTGCTGTCAGACCAAGCTCTGATTAAATAAGTATTTAGAATATCTAACTAGAATATAAAATAAATATAAATATAAAATAAAAATAAAGTTCTATGGGCAGGATGGAAATAGTAAAGAATAATTCAGTTAATAATGTAAAATAGCTCTTTATTTATTTATTTATTTATTTATTTATTTGACAGGCAGAGTGGACAGTGAGAGAGAGAGACAGAGAGAAAGGTCTTCCTTTGCCGTTGGTTCACCCTCCAATGGCCGCCGTGGCTGGCGCGCTGCGGCCGGTGCACCGTGCTGATCTGAAGGCAGGAACCAGGTGCTTCTCCTGGTCTCCCATGGGGTGCAGGGCCCAAGCACTTGGGCCATCCCCCACTGCACTCCCAGGCCATAGCAGAGAGCTGGCCTGGAAGAGGGGCAACCGGGACAGAATCCGGTGCCCCGATCGGGACTAGAACCCGGTGTGCCGGCGCCGCAAGGCGGAGGATTAGCCTAGTGAGCTGTGGCGCCGGCCTTATTTGGTTTTATAAAACCTTTAATTGTAATAGCATCTGCCTTAGAGTTAGACCACCTGAATTCAAATTCTGCCTTATATATTTACTAGGTATGACCTTAGGCATGTTATTACTTTTTAACAAATGATATTATGCCTTTATTTCTGTGTTGTTAGACAAGAATAATGGCATTATCTAGCTCCTAGGGTTGATTGGGAACTAAATGAGATAATACATGCAGCAGCACTTAGCACAGTGACAGGTACATTTTAAGCACCTAGTTAAAACAATTTGCCTTTCCAACTGTTTCTACAATATCCATCCATCCATCCATCCATCCAGTTAATATTTCTGACAGTGTGGATTAATGATTTTTCTGGCTTTCTTTCCTAGGGAATATGTAGATTGTTAAAAATGTATTCATTTGGGACAGGAGAGAGAGAGTGTGTGAAAGAATAGAGAAAGAGAGAAGAGAGCAAGTTCTCTAATTCGTTGTTTTACTTCTGAAATGCTCATGTCCACCACATCCAGGGCTAGTCCAGATCAAAGCTAGGAGCCAGGAATCCAGTCTGGGGCTCCCACTTGGGTGGTGAGGACCCAAGTACTTGGGCTATTACTTGCTGCCTCCAGGGTACACATTGGTAGGAAGCTGGATTGGGAGCAGAACCAGACTCAAGCCCAGGCATTCTGATGTGGAAGACAGGCATCTCAAGAAGCATCTTACCTTCTGAGTCAAACATTCACCCCAGAATTGTGGAACTTTTGAAATATGAAATAAACTTAATTGGCCACAGTGTATGGGAGAGAAGATAGCCCTGGAAAACCAAGTTATAACCAGAGAATCTAGTGGCTTTATTTTATTACTTTATTATTTATGTAATTTTATTTTCAATAGTTTATTTGAGAGGCAAAGAGGGAGAGAGCAAGAAAGAGAGCATGCTCCCATGTGTCTGTTCACTCCCCAAGTCTGCAGATGCCCGTATGGCTGGGGATAAAGTGGGAGTCAGGAACTCAATGTAGGTCTCCCACATGGGTGACAGGAGTCGATTTACTCAGGCCATCATTGCTGTCTTCCAGGTTCTGCCTTAGCAGGAAACCGCAGTCAGAGCTAATGAACAAACCTAGGCACTTTGATGTTGGATATGGGCATCTGAAGTGCTAGGTTATTTAATGTAACTTCTTGAAACATTATTCAATATTTTTCCACTTTAAAAATGTTCAATTAATTGTTTCATTTATTTGAAAGGTAGACACAAACATAGGGAAAGACAGAAATTGGTAGACACAGAAAGATCTTCTATCTGCTGGGTTGCTTGTCAGATACTCACAATAGCCAGGCTGGGTCGTGCCAAAGACAAGAGTCAGGGATTCAATCCAGATCTTTCAGATGGGTGCTGGGAATGCAACTACTGAGCCATCACCTGCTATCTCACAGGGGTACATTAGTGGGAAACTAGACTTGTAACTGGAGCTGGGACTTAGACTCAGCCACTCTGATGAGATGAGAGTGTCCCAAGTAGCCTCGGAACCATTTAAAATCCTCTTTTATGATTACTTTTTTTCTGGTTAAGTTATAGCACAATGAATTTATTTCTTTTTATTCTCTAATATTTAAACAATTGGGCAATGTTGACTGGGCATTTTCTTATGCAAAACATTGTACTAGGTACTTTCGTATTACAGAAAGGCCCAAGGTTTTGTTCTGATTCTTTAAAAGTTTGTGATCTGGTTGGGGTTACTTGTATAATATAAAGATGTCATGCATTTTAAAATGATTATGTAAGGTAACAAGACATAGTGACATATAAGAATATATATGTGGGCCGGCGCCGTGGCTCAACAGGCTAATCCTCCGCCTTGCGGTGCCGGCACACCGGGTTCTAGTCCCGGTCGGGGCTCCGGATTCTGTCCCGGTTGCCCCTCTTCCAGGCCAGCCCTCTGCTGTGGCCCGGGAGTGCAGTGGAGGATGGCCCAGGTGCTTGGGCCCTGCACCCCATGGGGAGACCAGGAAAAGCACCTGGCTCCTGGCTCCTGCCATCGGACGAGCGCGGTGCGCCGGCCGCAGCGTGCCGACCGCGGCGGCCATTGGAGGGTGAACCAACGGCAACGGAAGGCCTTTCTCTCTGTCTCTCTCTCTCAGTGTCCACTCTGCCTGTCAAAAAAAAAAAAAAAAATTAAAAAAAAAAAAGAATATATATGTGATGTGCAAATGACACACAAGGCATAATTTGTCAGAGCACTTACTAGAGGTGAAGAGAGGTTACCTAGAATAGTCCCAGTTGGCTTCCTAATAATAAGAAGGGAAAGTGAGGGAGATAGCAGAAGAAGGCAACAATAAATGAAATTTAATTATGTCAGTCTAGTTAGAATAGGAGGCGAGAGTGTAGACTCCAGGCAGATAAGTTGAAGAAGACTGGTTGGATCTGGATGAAGGGCCTTGAGTGCCAGGGTTAGGAATTTGGGTTTTGTTCTGTCATCAGCTACAGGAAGGTGACCTGATGGAGAGAGTGGCAGTGAGATTGATTTGGAGGGAGAGGTACTGAAATTAGTGAAACTAGTTTAGAATCTGTTGTAGAAGTTTAGGTGTGAAGTGTGATAAAGGCTGTACTAAGGTAATGATGAGTATGGTAAGAAGGCTGAGCAGCAGAAATATTAAGGAGGAGCTGCTGGAACTTAATGTCAGGCTATGCATGACATGAGGAGCAAGGATAAAAAGGAGGAAATGGATAGAATGTTCACACTTTGTACCTAGATTACTCTGTGGTTGTGGACAAACAAAGGAAAATATTGAGAAAAATAATGACAAGTCTAGTTTTCAGATTTTTTAAATATAACATTGCAGAGTATGATTTGGTATAAATGCTTCACAATCATTTGAGGACTATTATATTTCAGGGAGATAAATGCTGGGGATATAAATGTAGTAAACATGTAGCTTAGGTGTAAAATAATCAGATATTGGGTAAAATGAGTATGGAGAAAGAATGTTTATGTTGACGGCATTAACATGTGAGTGATATTTTCTGGGTTATAGATTAATTTTAATTAAAAAAATACTATTAGCTCATTTCTCTCCATCTGCCTTTTTCCTTCCAGTGTTGTGAATTGTTGACAATGTATTGTGCACGATGCTGGACAATGATGAAACAGTGATGAATAATGTGATCCCTGTCCTCAAGAAACATGTCAAGTTTTTCTTTTTGTAATCAGACAAAATCTTTTAATGATTTCTATTTTCTTCTGTTTTCTGTAAGCTTAAGATAATATAAATGCAAACATTTTCTCTTCAGGGTTTGGAAGACAAGAGGTTTCTTTTGCTTCCTTTTGTTGATACTTTTTATTATTACAGTATTGTAAGGAATACTCTGTAGGAGTATCACTTCTGGAATGGATTACATTACTCAGCATCAAAGTTCAAAAAGTGCTGACTACATCCCCTCTGTAGGGAGGTTTGTATTGTGTCAAGCTTGTAAAGAAGGTCTCTTGGAAATAAAGTTTATTATATTACTTGAACATTACCAGATCAAAGAAAAAATATATTTTCTTAAAACAGTTTTATTTCTCATATCCAAACACATCTCTTAATTATGTGAATTTTATCTTAAATCACAATACAACTTGCAACCAGAGATCAGACTTCCTCTTTCTCATGTCTCTCACTATTCTTTTTCCAGCTTCTTTTTTTTGCCACTAAGACCATGCATTGTAATCGTTTCACTCTTTTCTTTACCATTCTTGAGCATAATAGAGGAATGGAGAAAGAGAAACAAAGTATAGGACTGATTGGCTAGTCCATATTTCTATATATATAATGAAAAAGTCATTTTAAGGAATGAGATATCTGATTATTAATGTCTAAATTTGTATTCTTAGGTTCAAGCTCAGGGAACCCAGTGTTTCGATTGACTGTAATTAGTTCCATTTTCACCTTGGTATAGTGCCCACCCTCCCCTCCCCACTCCAAACTGCTCCATTTTTCTGTTAACTGATTATAAATGATATGATTTAGCACAGAGGTATCAGGTAAAAATAGTAATTCAGCATTAAGTATATGACATGTTTTTCAAATAAAAAGAATGAGAGGCCTTACTGATGAAAGGAAAAAAAACCCTAATGTTGGGAGGATTTTGAGAATGAGAAAGAGTTATTGGCGTGTATGAATGTTTTTAAAGTGAACATTTTAAATTTTGAGTTATAGATATAAATAAAATCACTTTTATAAGAGATCATTGAAAAATCAGTTTTTTTGGAGCACCATCTGCATTGATGCTATTCATTTTCATTTGATCATAGATTCCTATGTCTCCTAGTATGGGGGAACCATGTCAAACTTTCACTGCTTTCATACTAACCCAGTCTTGGGTTGCTGAGATCATTTTGATAGTGTGTCAGTCTGGTTACTGGATTTGGACAGAGATTCCAGATGCTGAGTGGTGCAAAAATAATTGTGGGGGCCGGCGTGGTGGCACAGTAGGTTAATCCTCCACCTGCAGTGTCGGCATCCCATATGGGCACCGGTTCTAGTCCTGACTGCTTTTCTTCCAATCCAGCTCTCTGCTGTGGCCTGGGAGGGCAGGGGAAGATGGCCCAAGTCCTTGGGCCCTTCCACTCATGTGGGAGACTGGAGGAAGCTCCTGTCTCCGGCTTTGGATCTGCATAGCTCCAGTCATTGCAGCCAATTGGGGAGTGAACCTACGGCAGGAAGACTTCACTCTCTCTCTCCCTCTCACTGTCTGTAACTCTACTTCTCAAATAAATAAATAAAATCATAAAAAAAAATTGTGGATAGGTTATCCACCCTTGGTTGTTTTCTAGACTTGATTAGAAAGAGTGGATTGATTTTGTGATGTGGATTTTCAATCTCTCGAAAATGAAAACCACTTTAGATAACAAAAATAAAGCGTAACCTTTTAGGAAGAAATTAAGACATGACCTTTTGAGGTTGGATCCTACCTGTCCTTTTTAACCTCCAGAATGGTTTCTTGGACAGGAAAGAAATCTCTGAAAGAAGGATTTTTAAAATGGACATGCTGCTGACATACTTAATGTTATCAGTCCACATGGCAGTTATCTAATTTGTAGGCCTTTGAACTACGTGTTCATATAATGCTTTTATTGGTATATGCATTCACTTTCTATGAATTGGGCTTTTTTACTTTTAATCTTTATTGAATGTAAGACTAATAAGTCTTATTGTTAAACAACATAAAGATTGCATCATAGCAGCAAGTATTAAAATGCACTCCTTTTTGGGGGATGCCAGATAAATGTGTTTACTCTGTAGAGAGATTTAGATTTGATTTTTTGTTTTCTTCATGGTAATTATGTTTGCACTTTGCTGATCACTAGTTGTGCATTATTACAATGGAAGGTGACAATTTGATTGTCTTCAATTGGAGAAACAAGTAATTTTATATTCACTAAGCTGTCAGGTAACACTAACTCACAGTACTAAGAGCTCCTGGCAATGCGGCTTGGCACCTATATTTAACTGCTTTGATGCTTGTGTAACCTCTGCTGAATCTGAAATACTTTGCCTCCTGGAAATGGTTTTCAGGGCTGTACAATGAGGTTTTCATTAAGTAGACAAACTGAAAATGAACTGCGAAGCCAGGGTTGCTCCTCTCCTCCCCTTTCACCATCTCTCCTCCTCCCTTTTCTCCTCTTCCTTTCCCTTTCATTTTCCCCTTCTCCTCTCTTGTCTTCCTCTTCTCATCCTTTTTTTGATAGGAACCTGAAACTTATACCTTATTTCGTTAAAGAAAGAAAAGAATTGCTAGTTTGCTTTGCTTAGCTGATGGAGAACCTAAGAGGTTAGCTGAGATTAGCTTCTTTACTTAATTTCATTCAGTGTTACCATGTATGAACTTTTATAGTTTGAGACAGTCTATATAGTATGGATTTTCATTTTTCTTTCTGGCAGTATTAAACAAAGTGAAAATAGAGATAAGCATATAAAAGTATACACTGACAGCTTCCTATGCCTTTTCTCTGAGAAGCTATTGTTCTGGTTTATGATTTTCATTAATAATTGGATAAGATATCCTGTAATTGGGCTCCTATGGTAGTGTATCAGTTTCAAGCTGACAAAGATGTGTCTGTTATTCATGTTAAAAATTATGGTTCTCATTTCGTGTGAAGAGGAGATTCAAAATGAACATATATAAATAAATTCATTATGCTGTTATTTTAAACAGCTTTCTTTCCCTCATGCCACATAGAGGTCTTGCAGTTGAGCTATGAAGTCATTGTATTTGATTAAAGATCTCTGTTGGTGAATATTTATAGTAGCCATTGTTTGGTTTCACTTTTATTGTTAAGTCACTGATTTTATTTATATACTCTGGGCTTGACTTTCAAAAGCAAAAGTCCCAACAAGTAACTGGGAGGATGACCTATTAAAAAAAAAAACTCAGTATTATTTCTGTCAAACAAAAAAGTATATGTAGAAGTTATATGAAGTCAAGTTGTTTTGATCCCCAGAAGAAACTGTATACTCAGGGACACATGTAATAATTATAGGTTTTCCATAGGCAGTTAGCAGGCCAGCCATTAGGCTGGTTGCCTGTCTCTTCAAGCAGATACTAACCAATTAGACAGAGGTGGTTACGTGATGTAACATTATCAGGAGAAACAATTCATGAGTCAAAGCATTCCAAGACATATGAGCTCTAGTCCAAAGAACAGTCTTAAGCTATATAAAGTGACAGCAATATTGTCAGCTAAATATAAACTCTAGAAACACAAACTTTGATGACTTGAGAGGAATCTGTTCCAGGTAGTCCCTGTTAAATAAGAACCTCAGAGGGCCTTTGGATACAAATTTTGGTGCTTTAGTGTGAAAAATTAGAAGCCTTAGAGAAGTCAAAACCAATTGACCTAATCCCTTTCTTAGGCATACTTCAAGAATTTCAAGTGTATTTCATTTGCCTCTTCTCTACTGATACGACAGCTAAGTCAAATCAGTGTTTTCTTCTAACAGATGTTGTTTCTATGTGTCACCACATGTGTTCTGAAAGAATAGCAGCAAACTCTAGGATGTAGGTTTACAACTTTCCAAGGAGCTCTGCAAGCAGTTGACTTATTTTCCTCTGAATTTTTTTGATTGCTTATTAAATACATGGAAGAGAGAGAAGGATCTGGCAGATGTCCAGGAAAGTTTGGAGGCGGAGTGAGGAAGAGGAGATGGTAGTGCTGCAAAAAAAAAAAAAAAAAAAAGAAAGAAAGGAAAAAAATCAACATCAACCTTAGACTTCCAGAATGAAGCAGGGAAAGTTTTAAAAGAAATATCTACATTTTAATGTCTAGAATTATCCCCTCCTGCAAACCTTCCTCTCTCCAAGATCCTTAAATGTGGGAATTAGAGGTACAGGAAGAGGGTTTTTAAATCATTCTTTGCCCTAGGCTGGGTGGACTGGCATCCTTTGTAGGGGTTCCTGGGTATTGTGCTTTTTGGCAACTGAACATATCTGTTACTCATGCTCCTTCAAATGAGAGTCACTGTTTTTTATTTTTGGAAAATTAGTTGTTTATTTCTTATACAGATCAAGTGCAGCATTAAATTAACAGTGAATTATATGACTTAACTAAGCCTACCTTGGTAGCCTGGGGCTGAACTGCAAAAATGAATGCGAATGTTGGATTGACCTTCTTATTTTTTCTATAAGTAAACTGACTGTTAAATTGTTGCTTTATGATAAAAAACAAAACTTGTTTTGAGTAAATATAACACACCTGAAAAGTGAATGCCATTTGAAAATACTCATAAAGGTATTGAAAATATTTTTAAAATATTATTTTGATCAATCAAGTGCATATAAATCCACAGTTACGTTAAACCAAATGATACTTTTGGGAGATGGATTTTTTGCTAAGCAATAATTTTTTAAAATGTGATGTTGCATGACTATACTTTATAAAAAATTAAAAGCTTAAAATTGTTAAAAATAATCCTAACTTTTAAACTTATACAAAAAATTAGCTTTTAAAAAGTAACCACATCAAATCAGAAAAGTTTTAAAATATATGATATAGAACTTAATGTGTAGATATCCAGCTGCCTCATTATTTTATAAAATCTTGGGACAACTAATTTTGATTTCTTATTGAAGAACAGGGTGTAAACTTACTGTGTGAGTTTGTAATGACCTAAACATTCTCTCTGTACTAGTGTTTTGGAGTAAAATAATCATCACCTTTCTATAGGCATTCCTACTGGGCTCCTAGAGAACATTATTAATCATTGGAGGCTGTATCTTCAACAATTTTGTTCCCTAAAGTTTTTCCCAATGGCCTCATATCATGAGAATTCAGTTGATCTGTTGGGCAGAAACATTTCAAACTCAGGAAACATATGATGGGAATTTAGTTTTATGTGCCACAAAGATACTTAATTCTCTTTGGAGATTTTACTTGATAATAGCTATGCCCCAGAAAACCATCTTGTTTAACCAATGTGATAAGTTGACAATGTAGTTTTTCTCTCTGATTATAATGTACTCTGTGTAGTCAATACACTGGTACCATGTGAGTGTAATTTCCTCTTTTATTTTATCTCCAATGCACTGTATTATAAATAAACAGTTAAAAAAAACACCAAACAAATCTGTTGCATCTCCTTTTAAGATTGTACCACTGTAGACACTTGTTCTAGTAAAGTAGAATTGGGCGCATTTGATTGCATTTAAATTTTTCATGCTTCAGCAGTTTGGCTGGGAGCACAGTAAAGAAAAATCCCATGAGCGAGGATAGTTTAGAATAATAGAACTTGATTTTGTGTATTATAGCGGCAACATTTGCGCTGCTTTAGTTAGGGTTGTGTCAGCACTTCCATTATAAACCCCTGTTTTCAGGGGGTATAACTAGGGGATTTTTTTTTTAATACAAATTAAAAAAACAATTCATTTGAATGATTTTTAAGTCATAATAGTGCAAAAATAAAACAAAGTAAAGTCACATAGAAATTGATCGTTTTCATGAGGATTTTGAATTTCTTTTGCTTATTATATGTAGCAGCAGCTAAAGTAAGGTGCTCCTCTGATACACCAGAGGATGTGTGAAAATTATTTTAATGGAAAATTACTTATATGAGCATTAAAAATAAGTGTGAGCCTCCTACATGACTTTCGAAACCCTTTTAAGAAGTGCATGTTCAATTTATAGGTTTCTAAAGGAGAGAAGCTATGGTGTAGTGGTTATATAGTAAAGGCATTCTCAAAAGTCAAATGTCTGTAGCTTCTAGAATACAGTTTATTTGGATAGAAAAATGGCTTACAAGAATGAAATGAATGAGGATGTAATCAGTAAATCAAAGGATCATTTAATAAAGTAATTTTGCACAAAACCAATGAATAGAGCCTAATAATCAGTGAATCTAAGGTTTATTTAATAAACTATGCATTAAAAATAATTTGTGCAAACTTTACTTTAAAAAAAAAGACAAGCCGACAATGAAAAATCTGAAAAAAAATCCAACAATGTTACCAAAAGGAAGTACTCAAGAAAATATTTTGCAAACAGAATGAAAATCATCTTTTGCTCTGCTAACAAAATCTCTGAGATCTGTAATAAAGTAAACACAAGAAATTTAACAAAATTTGATATGGAAAAGTAATTTTTGTAGAGAAAAATTTTAATTCCTTTGCTAAAAGGATGGCTATCCAAGTTGACTGTGCTTTCTTCCTTGGTCATTAACCATTGTTGTCTTACCACTCCTTGCTCATTTTTCCCTTAATGATGGTGTGAACTGAGGTTGAGCAGTCAGATTTAATATTGCATTTTTCTTGGCAGCCTCCCTTTTATTTGCAACCTCGATACACATTTGAATTTGTAGGTGCAAAATAAGAGACAGGTTGTGTGATGTTATAAATAGGTAGCTTTCCTGAATGGTCACTGGAGGAATCACCAGAAGACTGTTGATGAAGTCGAGGTGAAGCCTTTCCTCATTAATTGTATTCAGCGTGTAATTTCTAAACTTCCCTCTGAATTTTGATTTTCAATTAACACTCCCCATTTGAAGATAATTTTCTATTTAATGTAATTGCAGGAAATAATTTATTGGCTGATTAAGACCCAGGACCCAGCTTTCCTTAAGAAAACACTTTAACAAACCAGCCTTTAAACTCAACTCATAGGTTTGGACAGATTTAGTCTATTTTTACAGCTGCATAGTTGTGTTTAATTAGGATTGTGCACTATTGTTCACTGGTGCAGTTTATGGTTGAAATTATTCTTAAGAGACTGCTTTCACTTTGGTTTTGTGTCATGATTAATTTATATGACAGCAACAATCACAGATATTGCTGTTGGAAGGAGGCAATTCACTCTATAATAAGAGGATGTTGTTGAGAGAGCTAAAGTCACTCTGAATCTTGGATTATGACTTTCAGTTGTATTTAACTGTTTTAAAAAGCAACAGTAAATTCATTCTTTTGTCTTTAATGTGAATGAGTACATTATCAGTACTGTCATTATGTGAACTAAGAGAACATTCTTGGTGTTTGTGGCAAGCTCTTGATAAACTTGCAGATCAGCCATAATTTCCCTGGTTTTACTGTCGTATTTAAGGGACCAGTAATGGAAGTTCTACAGTGATTCTTGTATAGTTAGAAGCACACTTTGGTTGTCGGTTTTTGTAACTGTATTTATTTGTCCATTTTTTAATATTGGTAGAAATTCATCAAGAATATATTTATCTGATCTTTGATATTATATTCTTTAGGATATAGAATTTTTTGTCCTCACAGAAAATGAAGGCATTCTTTTTGCACTCCCTATCCCCTATTTTACTGTCTAGTATCAAGTGTAATAGGTGAAATTTTATTATTTGTAGAATGATTATTATAAGTAGGTATCAGCATTTTAATATGTTTCAAAGCACTTCAAAAGCCTGTAATACTTTTATTTAGAACTGTGCATAATTAGATTAGCTGATCTTATAATAATTTTTTTTCACTGTAGGATACTAAATCTGAACCCCCTCATTAATTGTGAGAAATTTAGCATTAGCTGTTAAATCCTATGTGAAACATGGGCTGCTACATAAAAACTACTGTTTAAATTGGAATTAACTTAATTATTTTTCTTTGCACTTGATATTTCCTTCACTGCAATATTCATGAAAGCATGTGACAGATTTGTAAATTTAACTGTTAATCTCAGATTTCTAGACCCTTTAATCAGTATTTATTTGTCTGTAGAAACAGTACTAGCAAGTTAATGATTTGCTAATTTGAAAAATGCTCATGTGGTTTCCTATGTTAACTGATTTGTGCATTTTTAAAAAAATGGTATGAAATCAATTAATGTTAAAGAGCAATTAAGGTGGAGATTTTATTCCTTTCATTACGCAGCAGCTTTAGAACTAAAGATACAATAAACCAAAAACAATGCAAAGTTTTAGAAAAAAAACTGAATTGTTTCTTCTGATAAGTTACAAACTTAATGGTTTTATTTTTAAGCATTTTCTGAGAAATTTATCCTGATAAAGTAACATTCTGAAAGTTTTGAAATTCTGTTTAATAATAGTGATTTATTGATTGTATCCTTATGAAAGCACAGAATGGAGACTTTGTCATGCAGAGTGTCGTCAGTGATTATTTGTGGAACATAGTGAGCGTCCAGTGTTATTTTAGGAGATTTTTAAGTATGCACAGAATTTACTTTACTATTTTCATAGTAATTGCATCGGATCTTGAATGTGCTTTCCTACGTGAACCAGAGGTATAGTTATTTCAGATACCCAATTCAAATGCTACAAAATTGCCTTAAGCCTAACATAACATTAGTCACTGAAACAATATGTCACAACTTATGTTACAGTAGTTGACACATCTTAAAGGTCTTTACAAAACCATCAAATGGACACTAAATAGTTTTAAGGCCTAGAACCAACAATACAAAGTAAACACTAAGAAGTCAGGGCTAGATTCACTCAGATCCTTTATTACTGATTATTTACCATCCTGATTGTATTTTCCTACACAGACTTCTTTTGTTCCTAAATAAACCATAGGAGAAATTTGGATATTTGTGCTTTCAAGTCATCATGTAATGTGGCTCATTTGCAGTTCATTCATTCATTAGCTTCATTGGTAACCATCAACCTAATTGCTCTCAAGAAGTTTATAATGTAGTTGAGAGAACTGGAAGAAAAAATATACACATGTATACAACTGTAGATTATGAAAACTTATTCCATAAAAAATTCATTTGTGGATTAGTAAGAGGGAAAATATGCAGCCATTACTGGAAAGAGGTTTGCTCAGTTAAAAGCAAAGAGAGAGAAAGGGACAGATAAGCCAGGAGCTGTTTCTTAGTGGTTTAGAGTAGACTATACATATCTCCAAAGAACTTTCCTTTTTCCTGAATTAATCAAATGCCAGAGATGGTTTACTTTCGTTGTTGTTGATGGTGGCCCTTTTCATCCACAGTGTGTTTCCTTTTCTGCAGAAGAATGTCTTCCAAGCAAGCCACCTCTCCATTTGCCTGTGCAGCTGATGGAGAGGAAGCGATGACCCAGGATTTGACCTCAAGGGAAAAGGAAGAGGGTAGTGATCAACATGTGGCCTCCCATCTGCCTCTGCACCCCATAATGCACAACAAACCTCACTCTGAGGAGCTACCAACAATTGTCAATACCATTCAACAAGATGCTGACTGGGACAGCGTTCTGTCATCTCAGCAAAGGATGGTGAGCTTTTAAAATGTGCCCACTGACAATAAGTGTGTTTATTTATATGTCCTTATATGTCCTTATTATAAATTGGTGTTTTAGGGAAAGCTGAAAATATATGGCATTAGGGTTGTTGTGTTCAGGTTCTGAAACAATCTCCAGGTATATATATATAAAACTAATATACCAGGAAACTTCAAAAAGCTCATGGGAAGTAGAATTAAAAGATAAATTAATTTTTGTCTAAAATATTTTGAAATCTATGCTTTTTTACCACAATATATATTGCCACAAACTTTTTGAACATCCTTTGTATGCATGGATTTAAAATATTTTGCAGTAAAATAAATTTATTTAAATTCCATTTCCCATGAATTCTTTGAAGTATCTTTGCACTAGTAACTGGGAAAACTTAAAAAATGGTTTCTGATGTAGGTTATTTTTAGGTCAACTTACTAAAAGATACTTGATTTATTGGGGGTGAGATTTTGTTGCCATATGCTCTGAATCACTGAGTTTAAGGAGGTGAACTTGGTAATGTTACAAAATAAGTATGGCTGTGAATTAGCACTGAAACAATGTACTAAGCAAATTTGGCTATATGAATGAGATCTTGTGAATACATCTTCAATGGGTAAATGCATATATTTATTACTTCTAATGGGCATTTTTTATTTAAAAAACTGTCTTATTTGTATACATGTATCTTCATTTCAAGAGGACATGCAAAGCTTGTGAGTATGTTTCAATCAGACTGCAGGAGATTTTTTTTTTTCTAAAAGTATAAATAACATCAAATGCCAGTACATTTAGTATATTAGCTGGTGCTCCTATGTTAAAGTCCATTTCTAACCATCAAAACAGAAACCATAAGTGATATTATCAAGTCTAAAGAAAAATATTTTAATTTTTAGCACCCTTTTAGATCTTTTAACATAAAAACCATAATGTGTTTTTTAAAATTTTATTTAAATTATTCAAATTTCATGTATTTCTTATATACAGATTGAGGAACATAATGATACTTCCCACTCTACCCTACCTCCTACCCATGCACCAACCCTTCTTTCTCATAATGTGTTTTATTAGATTAAGAAGTTTGAAACTGTTTTGCATTTAACTAATCACATGAAGAATGTTTTAAGTGAATGATGAGGAAATTCTTATCAAAGTGATATTTTAAATATGTTTACTATTAATAGCACTTTTTAAAAAGATTTATTTATTTTATTTGAAAGTCGAAGTTACACAGAGAGAGGAGAGGCAGATAGAAAGAGAGAGAGGTCTTCCATCCACTGGTTCACTCCCCAGTTGCCCGCAATGGCTAGAGCTGCGCTGATCTGAAGCCAGGAGCCAGGAGCTTCTTCCAGGTCTCCCACATGGTTGCAGGAGCCCAAGGACCTGGGCCATCTTCTACTGCTTTCCCAGGCCATAGCAGAAAGCTGGATTGGAAGTGGAGCCCATATGGGATGCCATATGTTGTTAACCTTCTTAATAGGCCAGGATGTTAACCCGCTTGTGCCACAGTGCCACAGTGCTGGCCCCAATAACACATATTTAAATGTACTTAATGTCTCAGAAACGTAATTCAATAATTTATGGAAGCAGGCATTGTTCTTTTCCAGACACAGATGGTGCTCTGGAACAATTGGTGAGAAGTAGGGGACTGGAAGAAAATGTTTCCATAGTGATGTTTTAAGTATTTATTTTATTTATTTGAAAGGCAGAGTTAGAGAGAGTGAGGGGGAAGCAGTGAGAGAAAGAGAGAGGGAGAGAGAGAGAGAGGGAAAGAGAGAGAGAAAGAATCTTCCATATGTTGATTCACTTCCCAGATGGCTGCAATGGCTAGGTCTGGGTCAAGCTGAAGACAAGAGTGTGGTACTCCACCTGGGTCTTCCATGTGGGTGGCAGAGGTCCTAGTACTTGTATCATATTCCACTGCTTTTGCAGGCACATCAGCAAGGAACAGCTTTAGAACTGGAGCAGCTGGAATGTGAACCCACCCTCTTATGGAATGCTGGAGTTGTGAGCCATGACAACCCACTGTGCCATAACTTCTTCCCTAACTCATTTTTAAAGTTTATTTATTTATTTGTTTGTTTATTTATTTTTGACAGAGTGGACAGTGAGAGAGAGAGAGAGAGACAGAGACAAAGGTCTTCCTTTTACCATTAGTTCACCCTCAATGGCCACCACGGCCAGTGCGCTGTAGCACAGCGCTGATCTGAAGCCAGGAGCCAGGTGCTTCTCCTGGTCTCCCATGCAAGTGCAGGGCCCAAGGACTTGGGCCATCCTCCACTGCACTCCTGGGCTACAGCAGAGAGCTGGACTGGAAGAGGGGCAACTGGGACAGAATCCAACGCCCGACCAGGACTAGAACCTGGTGTACTGGCACCGCAGGTGGAGGATTAACCTATTGAGCCGTGGCACTGGCCTAAAAGTTTATTTTATTTATCTGAAAAGGAAAGGGAGGAGAAGAAGAGGAGAGGGGAAAGGAAGAAGGATATCTTCTGTCTTCCATGACCAAATATTCACAATAGCCAGGGATGGGTCAGATTGAAGCCAGAAGTCAAGAACCCTCTCTGGCTTCTCACAGGAATGACAAAGACCCAAATACCAGGCACATCAACAGGAAGTTGGGTTGGAAAAGTTGGGAAGCAGAGAAGAGAGGGGCTTGAATAGGCACTTCAGTATGGGAAGTGGGCATCCCAAGTGGTGGCCTGACCTGTTGTGTCATGATGTCCATTCCAATTTTAGTTTGGAAGGGAGTCAATATTAAAAAATTCACTACATGGGGAGATTTATTTTCCTTGAGTAGTGGGAGGGGAGAAGGCATAATAAAGGAAGACTAAAGTCTGTTTTCTGATTGAACTTTAGTTGATCATTTTACATCTGCAAGTTAGCATGGGTAAAGTAGATATCCAGCCACTGCCACTTGTTTATTGGAAAGATTATGGGGCTGTGTTTAATCTTTATTTCAACAAATATTTATTGAGTACCTTCTGTGTGTCAAATATTCAACTAGGTGCTGACTGTATATTAGTGAACAAAACTGACATGATCCAAACCTCCAGGGAGTTTATGGTCTAGCAGAAGGAAAAGAAACTTAATAAGTATACACAAAATACATTTATAATTAAAATTGTGAATATATGCTGTTAAGAAAAAGAACAGTGCATTGTGAGAATATGTTGGGAAATATCTGATTTAGCGTGGATGGTTAGTAATGCCTTCTCTGAGCTAACGATGATAGGAACTAGCCTGGTGGAGTGGAATAAATAGTAAAACTACAGAGGGAAGAGAATTTATCAAGTATTTGAGGTGAGAAAAATATAGCTTAATTTTCAGAAATCAAAAATGATCTTTGTGGCTGGAGTATAATGAGTGAGGATACAATTTATTATTAGATGTGGCTGGAGAGATGGGCAGGAGCTATATTACAAGTCTTGGAGATAATATTATGAAGGTAAGATTTTATCTAAGTGCAGTGGAAAACCTTTGAAGGGTTTGAGGACATTTCAAACTTAATTCTGACTGTGATACAGTGAATGGATGGGTGGAAAATGAGTGGAAGGAGGGAGATCTGTTGAGAATCTATTTCAGAAGTCTAAGTGGAAGATAACTGAGTTGGATTAGTGCAGAGTAAGAGTAGATAGAGAGGCTGGTGCCGTGGCTCACTAGGCTAATCCTCCACCTGTGGCGCTGGCAACCCGGGTGCTAGTCCCGGTCGGGGCGCCGGATTCTGTCCCAGTTGCTCCTCTTCCAGGCCAGCTCTCTGCTGTGGCCCGGGAGTGCAGTGGAGGATGGCCCAAGTGCTTGGGCCCTGCACCCCATGGGAGACCAGGAGGAAGCACCTGGCTCCTGGCTTTGGATCAGCATGGTGCACTGGCTGCAGCGGCCATTGAGGGGTGAATCAACGGAAAAAGGAAGACCTTTGTCTCTGTCTCTCTTTCTCTCTCACTCTCCCCTCTGCCTGTCAAAAAAAAAAAAAAAGTAGATAGAGAAACAGGATGGGTTCAAACACAGTCATGGACAAACTAGGAGAACTGGACTGGAAAATACTGGGTAGAGGCATAAACAATATAATTCAAACCTCCAAACTTTCTTTTAATAACACTTTACTTATTTTTCATAGTAAAATTCTGTTTTTATCTTGGCATGTGCCAAGTTGCCTTGGTAAGTTCTCAAATTTTTATGATGTAGAATTTTGTCAGAAAACATAATAATTTGCTTACAAAATTTATATTAAATGTGATTTATGATAGTATAGAATAGTTTAAAGTTACAAATATGTTATAATTGGTATAAAAGAAATCATACTTGCTAGAAATGTTTTCAAACTTTTATTCTCTTTTGATATCAAGCATTGATTTCTTCTCGAGCCTTTGTGTATTCTGAATGTCTGGAAGCCAAAATATTTTGTTTTAACTCCCACTCTATAGTATTTCCCAGCTGTGTACTTATATAGTGTAATAAAAGGATTTAACAAATGAGGAATAGCAGCTGCATTTGGAAATTCCCTTTGTGCTCCCTTTTCACTCAATAGATTCAATAATGTGTAACAACCATAACATCAGACCTGTAATGACTTATACTGCAAGTATCATATCACCAACTAATTTTTCTTTACAAGAAAGACAGTAGGATTTTAGGTTTCTGGGCAGACCTGTTAACCTACACTCTGTGTATGTGTGTGTGTGTGTGTGTGTGTGTGTGTGTGTATGTTTTGGAGTAGAGGGACTGTGTTAATGTATTACTTAATAGACATTTTACTTCATTCTGTTTTAAAATAAATATGAGACAAAGGATGAAATGAAGAGAAACTTTTGGTTCTAATCATCCATATTCTTTAGTTACTGTAATTGAACACTATGAAATAATTGTGAGGAAATAAAATTTAAAAGAAAATCTTAAACACAAAAACATGAATTTTATCAGTAACTATTCAGTCTCCATTGCTATTTACTTTCTGTGATGAGCAGTTAGAAATAAACCCTAAAAGTTTCTTATCTCCTGGGTTCAGAGAGGGTTTTACTTTAAAGTATCAAGACCACAGAGAAGTATTTCTGTAAGAGGGTAAAGATAAAGCTAAGAAATTCTACTAATCCCCATTTCCTGGTTAGAAAGAGTATCTTCAAATGCTAAAATTCTGATTATTTTTAGTTACTCTCCAACAAAATATGAGACCATATAATCTCAAACAAAGAGCAGAATTTGTTTGGCATAAGTGAAAAAGGAAAAAATAAAATTTTGAGACAATTTCTAGGGCCAATTTGAAATTTTTGGTTCTTATTTTAAATATAGTTATTTACATTATTGAAACCACATTGTTCAATTTTACATCTAAAGTGCTATATTTATTGGTCAGTTTGAAAGCTGACAAGTTAGTGTAATACCTCCTTTCTATTGTTCCACCATTAACCTTGACATCAAGGTGCCATGTGTCAAGGCCTTTTTTGCAGAGGAATATTGACACAGTAAACTGAAATTTGCTTTGTTTTCATTAGGACTGGTCCATTAGGCAAAATTCATATTGTTTTCATGAAAAAATGTGTAGTGTATCATTCTTTTTTATGTTTGTAAACATAGAAGAATTTCTTTTGTGATAATGTTTAGTGTTCTGTATGTGATAATGAGTGTAATGACTACCTGCTAAAGATTGCACCTGTAGAAAGGACACACGAGTCTATGTATTGTTAGTGAACCTGTTTGCAAACACATAGCTTTTGGGTGCAAATTATGTATAGCTACTTGTTTAAAATCAGTAAGCTGACATATTTACAACATTTTGTACTTTCTCTCCTTATGTTGTTTAATCTAGAGTATTTTTTAGAGAGTGTTTACCATTATTACTAGTTACCTGAGTAAATAGTGTCTACTAAGGTCCAGGTCCAGGGACTACCTGTGAATAACACAGATAAGATCCTGTTATCATGGAACTTAGAGTCCAGTAGTGTGACAGACAATAAAGATGTATCACAGATTGAGACAATTTCAGGCAATGATAAATTTTATGAAGAAAGTTAAATAAGAAAATGTGACAAAGAATGACTAAACAGGTGGGGGAAGTTCATTTTGAAGAAGTGATCTTTGAGCTGAAATTTGAGTGACAAGAAGAAGCCTACTGTACAAAGGTCTGGGGGAAGACGTCACCCAAAAACATTTTAGTTAGAATGTTTGAGCACCAAGAGGGAATGGTGTGGGATGAACTCAAAGAAGCAGGCAGAAGGCATATACTGTGGGGTCTCTCACAGGCTTCAGAGGGGTGTTTGGCCTTTATTTCAAGTGCAGGAGGAAGTTGTTAGAAGATTTTAAACAAGAAAGTGGCATGATTTGATTATGTTTTTAAAAGATGGCATTGCCTACTGTATAGAGAATTGGCTGTGGGAGATAACATCAGAAACAGTGACACCTATTAGGAAACCATTGCAGTAGGATATAGGATGGGATAAGAGTTTGAGATTGTAAGTGGAAGAGTGAGCAGATAGGAAGGTGGTTCACTAATCAAATTCCAGAGATTTTGAAGACAATATTCACACAAATATGGGAAGGTAGTAAAAAATGGACAAGAAATGAGGTTGGTGAGGATAAGGTGTGGAGGGAAGGTGAGGAAGAGGATGAAATAGACATGCTCCTGGCCCAGAGAATGGTCCCAAGGGAGAGACAGAAGCTTTTTGCTTAAGAGGCAACTGTAGGTGGCTTCTGGAGTAGGCCATGGAGATGTGGGTATGTCTTAGTAGATACACAAAATGACAACAAGATTGTAAGTGGGGCCTTATACTCACATATGCAGGTACATTTACATGGAACTTTGTGTTGATACACCAAGACCCTTCAAATCTTCAAAAAGTTCATATAGTGTGTCTTATATAAAAAACTCTATATGGATTTTGAAAATCTTTGTACTTAATTCCATTTTTTTCCTCGCAGACCTTTTGATGTACCCTTGTATTATTTTAGGCAAAATTGGTATTATATGCATTTGACTTTTTTGAAAAAAGAGATTTATTCATTTATTTGAAAGGCAGAGTTAGAAAGGGAGAGGGAGAGGGAGAGGGAGAGGGAGAGGGAGAGACAAGCGAGCAAGATCGTCCATCTGCTGATTTACTCCCCAGATGGCTGCAATGGCCAGGTCTTCCTGCTCTCCCATGTGGTGGCAAGGGCCCAACCGCTTGGGCTATCTTCCACTGTTTTCACAGGCCATTAAGCAGGAAGCTGGATCAGAAGTGGAGCAGCTAGGACACGAACCAGTACCCATATTGGATGCTGGTGTCTCAGACAGTGGCTTTACTTGGTTCTCCACAATGTCAGCCCCTGTATCTGACTTTTAACTACTAGTCTAATTATGTAGAAATAGCCATATTAGACCCTCAGTCCATGAATATCTGAACTCTTTCTTTAGGGAACTGGTTACAGTCCCTTGGGTGAGTTTTAGCTTCTAGAAAAGCTTTAAAATAACTTTTCCATTATACACACACACACACACACACACACACACACACACACAGTGCCAATAATGTCCTTTGCTGTAACTGAAAGAAAATAATACGAGGCATGCTGACATATTTAATAATAATATTCGTCACAATGTTTTCTTGCTTGCAAACAATTTCTTCTCCCTGCCTATCTTGCCTTCAGTCCAGTGAAGCTGCTAATCGTGTCTGGAGTGCTTCATGTAGTTCACTTGGAGTCATAAAGCGACTGGTGTAGACTTTGTACTGTTTCTGGGAATGGAGCTGTTGTCACTGCATGATAGCATAGTCCAGGAATTTTTAGTGAGGACTTAATCCTCAGCCATGCTTTATGTTGTGACAGAATTTTAGAAGATTTCTCATCTTGTTGGTTTTTAAAAGTTTTAAAACTTGAATTTTTGCCAGATTTGGTAAGATTCAGTCATTTCGGATGGTAGGCAGTGCCCAGCTGAAATTTATTTCCTGACTTTCACTGGGACTGTATGTTAGAAAGTGTAGAGAAACCCACTAGTTGGTGTGGTTCTAACTAGTTTAGAGTCTTAATACCTAATGTAAGGTTTATGTACATCCTGGGTGGCACTTGATTGCTCTATGAAGTGATGTAAAAAATCCATAAACAGGCAAGGTTAACACTTCTTGAGAAATCTTCTAATGTTCAGATATTTAAAATTCATTTGATTTAAGTGAAGTGAAAACCTAGGTTTCTGTTTAATGTGAAAATGTTCATCTTTGCCCCTGAGTCACAGAACAACATGCTCTAGAGTCCTTTGGGGGATTTCCTGTTTCTTACAGATCTGAAACCTTGTTAGCACACAGTACTGCTGTTAAGTCAGTTTCAGAGATTCAATGACAGAATTTTTTTACAACTTCAGCTAAAATACACAACCGGTTTTTTGTTGTTGTTGTTGTTGTTGTTTTTTGGCATGGAATCTGACAAAACTCTGGCTGTGGGTAATGAAACAGACAACTAAGTGAACACGTTGATCTTCTTTACATTTCTGTACCCTGCTTGTGTGCAATGTTTCATTCTTGTTATTTAAAAAGAAGGATATTTTTTGAAAACCTCCCCATATGTGAGTTGTATAAATAAAAAAGGAAATGGTTACTGGTATGCTACTTTAAAATGTCTTGGTGTTTATGGAATTATGAATTATTTTATCCCTATTCTTAATGATCTAATCTACCTTTCTAAAGACGCTTTTTGGAAAAGTTTTCTTTCTTAGACAGCATATTATCAAAATTTTCACCAAAAGTAGAAACATTAAAATGATCTGGAGTAGCTGGCTTTTTTTCCCCTGTGGGCAAGAAGGAATCAGGTATGCATGCTGATTAACACACTCCAGTCATTAACATGTGATTATGTGGGCTGCATATTGAGCACCTGCCAAAATATAAAAATCCAGTACTTTGCTACATCTGTGCAAGACTTTTTGCATTTCTTTTATATTTTGACAGTTCAAGGAAAATCAGACCCCAGTCTCTCCTTTTTTTCCTCAAAAATATGTATTTATAATATTTATTTTTGTTTTGATCTTTCATGCTGTATAAGATCCAGTGACTGGGGTTAGCAGAGGCACTGAATATAATCTGAATTTCTTTTCTTTTCTTTTTTTTTGGCAGGCAGAGTTAGACAGTGAGACAGAGAGAGACAGAGAGAAAGGTCTTCCTTCCATTGGTTCATTCTCCAAATGGCCGCTACGGCCGGCAAGCTGCGCCAATCCAAAGCCCGGAGCCAGGTGCTTCCTCCTGGTCTCCCATGCAGGTGCAGAGGCCCAAGCACTTGGGCCACCCTTCACTGCCTTCCCAGGCCACAGCAGAGAGCTGGACTGGAAGAGGAGCAACCAGGACAGAATCTGGCGCCCCAACTGGGACTAGAACCTGGGGTGCTGGTGCTGCAGGCGGAGGATTAGCCAAGTGAGCCATGGCGCTGGCCTATAATCTGAATTTCTTAATCAACCCTATCATTGCCATTCATTTACAATTTACAATATTCTTCCATGTTCATAAGGATTATTGTTTCTGGAATTCTGCACTGTAGCCCTTATTTGCTTAAGTTTTATGCAATTTATATCTCACAAATATTTGTTTTCATTTCTTTCACCAATATGTTGTTATTGTGTACCTCATAGTGATGCTGTTCCTGTGATTTGAATTTCCCTGTCGGCTATCCATATGGAAATACTCCTCTGTGATCACAGTGTAGCTTGGGATCAATAGCATTTCCAGACACAAGAAAATATACTTTGTGATAATTATTTAAAATATGATTGATTACTTATAGAAAATTTGCTATAATCTCATCTAACATAAATGGTTTGAGCAGAACTGTTCTCAGCTTTGTTTTTTTTCGCAGATTCAAATGTCATTTGAATTTTTCAAAATTGGTCAGTGTTAATCAGTGGAAGCTGATTTCAGGACATCAATGCTTTTTTGATTAAAGCAGAACTCCACAAGCCTGTTTTAGCCTATAGGAGGTTCTGATTATTGTACACCTTTTTTGTATAGAATTCTTTCACACAATACCTTCTTGGCTGGCTTCTGGATATTTCATTATAATGAAATATGGTTACTTGTGTCCTCCTTGTGATATCCCTTCTTTCTTTAATTTGGAGAGAGCTGCTTTTCGAAGAGGAAACTTTAACATAATGAGTCCTGCTTGCACCATTCAGTCAGGGAGATGAGACCGAAAGGGCTGTCTCAGATTATTGAGTGAAGCCACCCACATCAAGCAGGAAAGACCCTACTCAGTCCCTTCCCGAAACATACCTAATCTTTCTTGAAGGCCTCTAAGGAATACGACTTAATTATCTTAATATGCAGATTATCCCAGTGTTTGATTGTCCTCTGCAATACGAAGTTTTGCTTGCTTTACAAGAGAAATATAACCTTTCTAAAAAGAACAACTTCAAGCTATTATTCCTTTTGTTAATGCAGGTTTTAATGAAATGACATATTTATTTTTTACCATATTAACCTTTTAAGGATTATTTTGGAGTTACCACTTTCCCATAACCCTTAGGCATTATTTTTTTAGGCAATGCAAATTGAGTTCAATAGTATATCTTTGGGTAAACCACATTCTCAAATCCAAAGTATAAATTACAAACCTTTGCTAATAAAATTTTACAACCAGGTTGAAATTAGAAATGAATATTTATGCATTCCATTTATCTTCTTTATATTTCATTAGCACCTGAGAAAATGGAAAATGTTGTTTAATAAAATAACTGGAAATTATTTTGCAAACTTTTTGCTTTCACTATAATTTAACTCTGATTTGTTTCGACTGCCAGTGTCCTGAGAGTTCAAAATCCCATGTTCTCAAATCCAACAGACTTCTGGGAGGAAATATGCCCTCATTCAAGCACAGAGCAATCATAGTAGTATAACAGATGAGATTTACTTAGAAATGTGAAGATTTGTAAATTTATATGGTGAGTAACTTTTATTGAGGAGTTTTTTTTTTTTTTAAATAAGAACTGAAATGTTCAGGATTGAACAAATTTAATCTATGAATAAATTGAGAAAATTTTTGCTCTTGAATTCCAAATTAATAATTGGCCTTCAATTGTATTAATTTATTTTTTACCTGGTATGCTTTTTATTAAAGATACCATTCTCATTTTTATTCTCTTACTGATTTTCTTGTGTGTAATTTTATTATTTTTTTCTGAAATTGACAGTGAGATTATAGTTCACCTCTTCTTTTTTTTTTTTAAAGATTTATTTATTTATTTGAAAGGCAGAGCTACAGAGAAGCAGAGGCTGCGTCAGAGAGAGAGACACACAAACACACACACACAGAATCTTTTACCCACTGGTTCAATCCCCAAATGGCCGAAATGGCTGGAGCTGAGACGATCTGAAGCCAGGAGCCAGGAGCCTCCTCCGGGTCTCCCATGTGGGTACAGGGGCCCAAGAACTTAAGCCATCTTGTACTGCTTTCCCAGGCCACAATAGAGAGCTGGATTGGAAGCAGAGCAGCCAAATCTTGAACCAGAGCCCTTAGGAGATGCTGGCACTGCAGGTGGTGGCTTTACCTGCTACACCACAGTGCCTATTCTTTTGACTACTATTCTCCTGGATGACATAATAGGGCAAGGAAGGAATCTTTTTGGTGTTTGGAAATTAACAGAAAAAGAAAAATTCAGACCTTTCCTCTCCCTTTCCAGAGAGAAAGCATAGACTCTGTGATTGTAACTGAGCTTTCAGTCTAAGGATGTAAAATGCCTTCAGGTAGGAAAATGAACAGCTTTCAGAAACTGGAGCCACCTGATGGCAGATTTAGGCTGCTTACTGCTTTGGGCTGAAGTGGTGTCATTTTGTACCTAGTTTCCATTATCTTGGAAATGCAAATACAACAGGATAAATACAGGTGAATGGGTAGGTGCATAGATTTTTATTTATTTATTTATTTGACAAGTAGAGTTATAGACAGTGAGAGAGAAAGACAGAGAAAGGTCTTCCTTCCATTAGTTCATTCTCCAAATGGCCGCTACGGCTGGCGCTGCGCAGATCTGAAGCCAGGAACCAGTTGCTTCTTCCTGGTCTCCCATTTGGGTGCAGGGCCCAAGCACTTGGGCCATCCTCCACTGCCCTCCCGGGCCACAGCAGAGAGCTGGACTGGAAGAGGAGCAACCAGGACTAGAACCCAGTACCCATATGGGGTGCTGGCGCTGCAAGCAGAGGATTAACCTAGTGAGCCATGGTGCACTAGATGGTTGTTTTATAAGCAATATGGGCTAGAAGGAATCACTTATGTGCTATTTGTTCTAGTTGTAAGAACTTAAATCAGAGAACTAGAGGTTCATTTCCAATTTTTAAATTTTGAAGTATTCCCCGTTAAGCCCATATGTATTTGACATATTCGAAAGAACTTTGAAGGCTCTTTGCAGTACAGTCCTCAAAATTGGGAACTTTCCTGGGTAAGAGCTAATGAAAAGAGATTGTTGAGCTCACAGAGTGACTTTGAGGGCTCATCATAATTACACATGAAGCCATTTGTTTTCTCATCTCTCTTCCCCAGGCAACCTTTACCACGAAAGGGCTTCCCTGTTGGTAGACTAACACCCATAAAGAATAAATAGATTGGACAAACCTCAGTTGGGCTCTGGTACTTTCCAATGTCAAGATTTGTGAAGTGTGAAGAGCATACTCTGAGCTTTTTTTTTTTTTTTCATTTAAAGTATACTAGTTGCCTTGCTGATTGTAACAGCAACAATTATCTTTGTAATGTATTGTTGTGTCTCAAATGGGGAGAAAACAAATCTGCAAAGGAGGAGAGCTGGAATAGGTTCTAGGATCAGACTAGAGAAAGTAGTTACCTCCGAAGAGAAGTTCTGTGGAACCATTTGAGACTCCCTGTGCACAGAAACTTCCTCTGTAAGAACTATCCAACATTTCCAACTTCTGCAAATCCCTAACCTTACCCCCTACCATGCCTTTATGGGAAAAAAAAAAAAAAACTACCACCACCACATTCATTTTTTGTTCAGTGGAAATATTTTCTCTGACATTACTTGGAGGTTAGAGGAAAGGATTAGCATAGAGCCTGTGTTCATTTCTGTCAACACCAATTTGCTACATGACCTTAGGGAAGTCACTCTCTATCTCCGAACTGCAATTTCCTTATCTCAAAAATAAAAGATTTGAATTATAATTATGAAGTCTGTTGCCACTTGTAAATTTCTTGGTTTCAACATTAAAATTGTTTTAACCACTTTTAGCCTACCTGATAGCCTTGTTTCAGTTGAGTGTCACATATAAGGTATTTTGACTACTAATGAATTTCCAGGTGAGACTAACTGCCTGGAGTTGGTTAGTACATCAATAAACCAACACTGGACCTTGATAGAATGTTGCGAGGAGACTCACAATCAGGCCTCTGTGCCTTAAAGTGCCTCTTAAGTGTTGTTTCCCTACTCATGCATTAGATCTTTGAAACATTGTATGTCTAAGACAGAGATGGTGAGCCTTAATTTTTGTTAGGCGGTCTTTTTTTTTTAATATTTATTTATTTATTTGAGAGGCAGAGTTACAGACAGAGGGAAGTATATATAGAGAGAGGTCTTCCATCTGCTTGTTCACTCCCCAAATGGCTGCTACGGTTGGGGCTGGGCAGACATGAAGCCAAGAGCCAGGAGCTTCTTCAGGGTCTCCCACGTGGTTGCACTGGCCCAAGTGCTTGGGCTATCTTCCACTGCTTTCCCAGGCCTATAGCAGGGAGCTGAATTGGAAGTGGAGCAGCTGGGACTTTATCCTGTGCCCATATGGAATGTTGGCGACAACAGGCGGAGACCTAGCCTACTACAAGACAACATCTGCCCCTGTTTAGACTATCTTGAGTACTTTCAGTACAGGGTACCACTCTTTAAGAAAGAGAGAAAGCAGTTGGATCATAGTCAGAGGCGAATGATCAGAATGGCTTAACCATAGCTTCTGAGGAAGAAATGAAGGAAACTGGGATGTTTCCTTCATAGATACAAAGGGAAGATCCAAAGGTGTTACTATAGCTGAGTACATATATTGAAAGGGCTAACATTCTGAATGTTTTCACGAGATAAAACTGTAAGTCAAAAAATAGGTTTTAAATTCCTGGGAAGGGGAATTTTGTTCACTCTCTGAAGATAGAAAGGACTCCTATGGGGGATGCTAAGTCCTCTATTAACACGTTCATAGAGAGGCCAAAAAGTTACTTGTCAGGAGTATTTTAAGTAACCACCACAACCCTTGTCACCCAGTGAACACTTGTTATATAATAGTTATTGTTCTGAGTGTTTTATTTTTAGGAATTCATGTAATTCTCATAACAGCCTTATGAGGTCATTTCTTTTTTTTTTTAAAGATTTATTTATTTGAAAGGCAGAGTTACAGAGAGGCAGAGGAAGAGAGAAAAAGAGAGAGAGAGAGAGAGAGAGAGAGAGAGATAAAGTCTTCCATCTGGTGGTTCACTTCCCGGATGACCGCAATGGCTGGAGCTACGCTGATCCAAAGACAGAAACCAGGAGATTCTTCTGGGTCTCCCATGAGGGTGCAGGGGCCCAAGCACTTGAGCCATCTTTTACTGCTTTGCCAGGCCATAACAGAGAGCTGGATTGGAAGTGGAACAGTCAGGACTCGAACTGGTGCCCATATAGGATGCTAGGACTGCAGGCGGTGGTTGCCCTTAATTTAGCATTTTTTTTAAATGTGATCTTCTTTAAGTTAATGCTCTTCTTTAAAATGTATCATATTAAAGAAAAGCATACTTTGTTTCCTCTGAGAAAGAACCTATGGATATTAGCAATTTAATCTTTAACATACTAAAAAAGGTTAGATTTCCTTTGTTAGCAAGAATGATTTGGAACCTAGATTAGGTAAATCTTTTCTGTCAGTTAATAACACTATAGCATAGGAAGTCTCTTTTATAGTACAGGTTTTGTACTATAGTTTTTGTTCATAAAAAGTTATTTAAAGTGGGGAGTAAAAACTCTACATCTATAGACTATGTAAAAAATATACATAACTCACATAATATGATAATAGCACTCATCTGAAACTTAAATATAAAAATGGGAAGAGCTAGGTGGAAGCCATCTGCATTGGCAGAGATAATTCACCAGTGACATGCTCACTCACATGGTCAAGTTGCCAGTGCATGGTGATTTAAAACAAAAATGTTTTGTTGGTTTTATTACTGTTTTTTACTTCTTTACAGACATAAAATCCCCTTAATTTCCTCCAGGTAAAGAATACCAGGGACATACCTACAGTTAAGCAAATTGCGTGCATTATTCACTTTAGTGAAAGGGGTACATACCACAGGAAATCATGAAATGTCTATGAGAGTATTAGATTGAACCTATTTCAGGATTTGACCTTTCTTTGTGTGAAGTTTGCTGTATATTGGGTGCTGTTAGAAATCAGTAATGAATCTGTGCTGCTTTGTCTTCATAAACATTATAAGGAGAGTGAACTAGCACAAAGATAACAAGATAAAGTTGTAATTGAAGAGACCACTAACTCAAATAGAAAACCAACCAACAAACCAGATGAAAAACTGACAACATATTAGGCAATAAGAATGAATGTTTTTCATTGTCTTGCTCATGGGTGCAAGGAAAGTGTATGAAAAGGATAATATTCTGTCTCACAATCAAATTGGTTCACCTGTAGGGAAATTGATTCATGCTACTTGGAGAGGCCATTTCCCACTCATTTCTCTCAGTTGCCATGACTTACACTTGCATATGGGTTTCATCTCCATTATATGTGCAAGATTCCATTCTTGACCTATGCTCTCTGACTTTCGATTACTGACATCTTATCTGACTTTTGCAACTCCAGACTACTGCTCTCCTGTTTGCAGTATGGTTGCCAATCTGCATTCTTTGTTTAGGTGTGGTTGACAACCCAGCTGAATCAGATCAGTAATGTACTGTAACTGCTCCTGGACAGAAGAGGAATAATCTATATGCAGATAGGATAAATGACAATTGATAATGTTCCTAGAAAAATGTAGTTAGAAATACTAAGGAGTTTTGTTAGGAGCCAGAATTTATGGAATTTGTTTGGGATGAGCATTAATAATGAAGATATTAATGTAGTTTAGTATTAACTATCACACAAAGATGAATGAATATGAATAAAATATTGCAAATAGTACCATTGTTTTTACTGTATTTCCAGAATTGAAGATTGAAACAAAGGACAATTGGATAGAGACCTTTGAATTTAATAAGGGTAGCTATCATTTGCTGAGTACTTGTGTACTAGGCACTGTACTAAGGGCTTTATGTGTGATTCATTTCTCACAGCAACTATTTGAGGACATAATTATAACTCTGTCTTATTTTTTTTTTTTTTTTTTTTTTTTTTTTTTTTTTTTTTAATTTTTGACAGGCAGAGTGGACAGTGAGAGAGAGAGACAGACAGAAAGGTCTTCCTTTTGCCGTTGGTTCACCCTCCAATGGCCGCCGCGGTCGGCGCGCTGCGACCGGCGCACCACGCTCCTCCGATGGCAGGAGCCAGGAGCCAGGTGCTTTTCCTGGTCTCCCCATGGGGTGCAGGGCCCAAGCACCTGGGCCATCCTCCACTGCACTCCCGGGCCACAGCAGAGGGCTGGCCTGGAAGAGGGGCAACCGGGACAGAATCCGGTGCCCCGACCGGGACTAGAACCCGGTGTGCCGGCGCCGCAAGGCGGAGGATTAGCCTGTTGAGCCACGGCGCCGGCCTAACTCTGTCTTATAAAAAAAAAAACACAGCGTGCACCTCCTATTTGCTTGACTATGGGCAAATCTTGGTGACTCATTACTGAATAGAATACAGTGACATTTGTACAATGTGATTTCCCAGGCTAGGTTAGAAACAGTGATCCAGCTTTCATCTGACTGTCTTGGACCCCTGAACCACCATGTAAGAAGTCCAGCTACCCAGAAACCAACACACTGGGGGAGAAGAGACCATATGGAAAGATTACAAAGAGATAGAGGAAGATGTCCAAGAAATCCTAGCTATTCCAGCCCAGAGCTCTTGAAGTGTTCCCAGGCCAGACACCACATCTGTGAGTAAAGAAGCCTTTGAGATGACTCCAAACATTGCCACGACTTAACTGCAATCTCATGAGCAATCTTGAGACAGAACCACCCAGCCCAGATGGCCCCAAATTCCCGACCCACAAAAACCATTAAGCATAGTAAATGATTGTTGTTTAAGCACTTTGTTTTGAGAGGACGTGTTATGCAACAATAAGTAGATAATACAAGCTACTTCTTGGCAGTTCTAGATTAAGGTTACTAGCAAAGTATGATTTTAGCCTCAAAAGCAGATAAATGTCTCTGAAAATGTAAGGAAACAAAGATTTCCAGATTTAGAAGGTGGGCATGATTGGAATTAGAACACCTTTTACTGTTGAGAGTATTATTTTTATTTTTTTTACAAACCTATGGAATAGAAAAAGCACTGGATTTGATGTCAGAAAACCTGCACTTAGATTTTAGTTCTGCCAGTTCTACTTGTGAAGCATAGGGGAAACCACTTAATATTGCTTAGTGTTGGTTTCTTTCCTGCTGAAAGTGAAAATACGGAACTCACAATTTAGTTGTTGGTGACATTTTTAGAATAATACCTAAGGGCCAGAGTGTGTCAGAGGAGGGTGGTGAATAGTCTGGAGAAATGGGTATATGAAGCAGTTTCACCTAGAAAAAGACTGTTAATTTGACCTTTACTTTAACACATTTGAACGTGTAGAAGAGGAAGTAGACTAATTTTGTGTGTCTTTTTAGGGCAAACAGGAAACAATGTATTAAAATTATAAGTGTCTTAGTTCCTGTGTGCTACTATCACAAAATACCACAGAGTGGATACTTGATAAACAATAAAAATGTATTTATCTTAGTTCTGGAGACTCCATCAGGCTCAGTGTTTGGTGAGGCCCAATCTCTGTTTTCAAGATGGTGCCTTATTGCTGCATCCACTGGAAGAGACTCACAAGCTGTTCCTCAGCTGCCATAGCATGGAAGGGCAAACTTCGTAGTGTCCTCCAGCCCTTTTTATAAGGTCATTAATCCCTTTCATGGGGGCTCGGATCTCATCGCTGAATCTCATTCTGAAGGCTACACCTGTTAATGCTATCATATTAGGTCTTAGATTCCAGCATATGAATTTTTGGGAACACGTACATTAAAATCAAAGCTATAAGAATCTAGATTTTAACTTATATGAATATGAGCATTCTCATTAAAGTAATTAGACTTATTAGAAAATAGTCTTCAAATTCCTTCAACTGCAGAAATATGAAGGAGAGAAAGCTGCTAGCTGTTTTTTTCTGGACTTGATACAGAGTTACTGTAATGTACTGACTCTCTAGACATCTTCAGGAAGGCCTAACATTATTCTCTTATTTTTTTCTTTTACTTCCCTAAGCATCTGTTTATAAAATGACTTTTGTTTTTCTTTATTACACCAAAAATATGTTTGTGGAAGAAAAATTAGAAAACACAGATCAACAAAAAAGGAAATAAAAATCACCAATAATCTTACCATGATTTAGAAATCATTATAAATACTTTCGTATATATCTTTCCATCTGTATGTGTGTAGGAGAGCACACTCACCTTTATGCATACATATAAAGACTAGGAACTACAGTGTATCCTTTTTTTGCATTTAAAACATTTTTTTTTGGTGAATAAATTACTTTAAAACATTTTTGGGCATTCACTTTGAACTTTGAAAATTGTATTTATTTTATGATTTCAATATATTTATAATGAGCATTTAGAAAATATAGAAAACTTCAAAAAGAAAAAATCTATTATTTCAACAAGTAAGGGACATAAACATTTTGTTGGATATGCTGGTCTCTTCTGTACATTATTTTCTTTAAAATTTATATTAATGTTTTTTACTAACATCCTTTTTACTAATTATACATTAGGAATGTTCATCCCCATGTCATAAATTTTCTCTATAATATGATTTTCAATGATTCTAGCATGTGAATGAAACCATAATGACCTCAAATAATTGGACATATAGGTTGCATCTAATTATTCATCACTGCAAACAATACCATATTCAACATATATAATATTATTTTTAATGGCTTGTAGTATTGAGTTGTACAGTATATCATCAATCCCTTATTTTTTTAATATATCAGTTCTAAATACTTTGCTTAAATAGTCCTATCATTTTTAGAGCAAATCTTTACTCTTAGTCTTAGTTTTTAGTTTTTCTTGACATATTTGATGAATAGTTGTTTCAAGTTCATATAGAAGGAGGAGGCATATGGAAGAAACATGAGAAGTAGTTCAACCACCTAAGAATTAAAGTTTAGTTGCAAGTAGTATTATTACCTAAAAAACTATTGATGAATGTTACTATTATTATTATTTAATGCTGAGTTGCAGTATGATTAAGTGCTTCAATGCATAGTTTGAGTGGGTAAGGCCCAATGTAAACAAGGAGGGTTGCTAGGATAAAGTGCAGTTTATTCTGAACTCTCAAAAGTAGGTTGGGATCATCCTCAAAGTGGATGAATGAGGCATTGTGGCAAAGTGGGTTAAGCGGCTGCTTGGAATACCACATCTGTGTTGGAATTCTTGGGGTTGAGTCCCATCTACATTTTCCAACAAACCTGCATCCTGGGAGGCAGCAGGAGATAGCTCAAGTACTTGAGTCCCTACCTCCCGTAGGGAGACCAGGATGGAATTCCTGGGCTCCTGGCTTTAGTTTGGCCCCAGCAAGGCTGTTACAGAAATTTGGGAAATGAACCAACAGATGGGAGATACTGTTTCTCTCTTTCTCTTTCTGCCTTTCAAATATAATAAATAAAAACAAACAAACATACTAAAAAGTAGGACATTCTGGGGGAAAGGAACAAAAGAAACAAAGGCTCAAATCTTTGAGTAATTTAATATTTTCACTGTACCATAATAAGACTGTTTAAAGTCCTCTGATTGCCACTGCCGGGCAACCAGTTCTATATAACAATCCTGAAACATCTGAGCAATATTTATTGCAGTATGTTTTGTTTTTAATATTTACTTTTCTATGCTTTCACACACCGGAAATATCTTCACTGTGAAAAGTGAATTCTTTCTAAAAATAATGTCTGATTATCACTTTCTGGTACTATTCTGCTTTATCTAACATCTGCATATAGTTTATGTAATTTTTTTTTAAAATTTATTTATTTACTTGAAAGTCGGAGTTACACAGAGAGAGAAGGAGAGGGAGAGAGAGAAAGAGGGAGAGAGAGAGGTCTTCCATTGGCTGGTTCACTCCCCAATTGGCCGCAATGGCTGGAGCTGCACCAATCCAAAGCCAGGAGCCAGGAGCTTCTTCAGTTTCTCACGTGGGTGCAGGGACCCAAAGACTTAGGCCATATTCCACTGCTTTCCCAGGCCATAGCAGAGAGCTGGATCTGAAGTGGAGCAGCTAGGACGTGAACTGGCGCCAACGTGGGATGCCGGCACTGCAGGCAGTGGCTTTACCGACTACACCACAGCGCTGGTCCCTTATGTAATGTTTTTAATTAATTTCCAGTGAAGTTGTCTTTAAATGGTTTGAGTTGACAATGCCTTAGTTCTTGTATTGGGACTGGGATCTTTTTCAAATAATATTTTGAAAATTTTGTTTACTGTTAGATTTGATGGGGCAGCTGAGGTTTAGGATTGAGGAAAAACAAATTTATATTAAATTTACTTTGAATAAACTAATATTCACTAACTCAATGCCCATGTATTCTGCTTTTTGTGATGTTCATGTATTCAGCCCTGTTTTATAGTGGTTGTTTTTAAAAGGAAGATCAAAAGAAGAGAAATAATTTCCTTTACATTATTTTCAAAAGTCACAACTGAACAGCTTTCTTAAATTTGTTTATAATTAAGTCCCCAGTATAATGTGAAGGCAAAGTCCACTTATTTACTGCCTGCTCAGGAAGTAGTATGTTTTAGATTGGGGCCAGGGCCTGTGCATCCTAGTTACTTGGATGTTCGCTAACATTCATATTCCGGGTCCAGGGAGAGGCTAAGGAGACTGCAAGGGAATCTGCATCTTAACATACTTACTGGGAAATTCTTCACTTTGAAGTTTGAGAATCACTGCGTTAGGGAAATATTTTCTCAAATCTCTTCATAGCTATGTGGCAACGTTGCATCAGGACTTGACTGTTAATATTATTAGGTGTCCCACCTCAGTTGGTGTTTCATAGGACCTACGTTCTTTTTAGAAAATTAAAAATAAGTTCTTTTTTTCTTAAGAAATTTTACATAAAAATTACACAGTAACCTACAGATCCTTTGTCAATTTTCTTTTTAAAAATTTGATAGTAATGACTTCATATAAAATAGTAAGCTGTTGTAAATGTATTGAATTATGTGCCTCTTTTAAAAGGCCAACATTTATTAAGTTTTAGAAAGTTAAAAAGTAATGTCCAGAAATGGTAGATTTCACTCCTTTGTATTGCTCCTAAGGATGTTATAACTCAATAACTTAAGCAATACATGGTTTTATTTATTGCCTGTGTTGGTGCTTTGGTGACATATTGCAAGTAACTCTTGGTGGCTTTCTTGGGGAAAATCATGACTTTTCAATGTCTTGCTGTTTGCTACCCAGTAGTCTTGAGCCACTTTGCGTAGATAATGGATCTGAGCCCAGTGTAGGTCATCACTGTGATAAAGAACCTGTGGTTACTGTCTGTGGCGCAGACTGACAGTGACTATGAATGCATTCACATGAGTGAAAAGCTAGGAACGTGGTACTACGAGAAAGTAACAATGAATAAATAGAGAAAGAAGTGGTACCCCGCAGAGCCTTCATACTCTAAGAACAATCTGAAGTCTGAGGCTGGAGAACTTCTCCTAGCATGTTTCAATTTCAATCTGGGAGTGGTGGAAAACCTTCCTTATTATGGCCCCTGGTGTCATTTGTAGGTAACCACTTCCACATAATACTGTTTTGGCTTGGTGTTTAATCCCTTAGGTTGAATCAGGGTTTTCTTTCTGGGATATGATGTGAGGATAATTTGCTTTTGAAAAGGAAGTAACTGAAGCATGATTAATCAAATGGTGGTTATTGATTCCTAAAAGCCTCAGTCAAAATGCCTTTTGCACACATATCTCTGAGTTTTCATTTGCACCAAGTGGAGAATGAGATGGCCATTCCAAGGAGCTATGTACTAACCATGACTGGTATCTAAAAGAAAGACTTCTGCATCACTCCACAGATTTATTGTCAACATTAAATTAAATAATGAAGGAAAGAGGAAATCTAGGAGCAAGGTAAAAAGGAACTGTCTCCCTTGCTCTGCCTCACATAGTTCGTCCTTTTCAGTTTGTTTGAGCTGTTTTGTTCTGGGCATTATGCTAGTAATGGGAATGCAGAATAGATTAATATTTTGTTCACAATATTTAAACAGCTTTATTTAGATACAACACCCCTATCACTTAATTTACCCATTTAATGTATACAATCCAATGATTTTTTTAAAGTAGATTCAACAGGATTCATAGTATTTCAGATCCAAGACTCACATCAGTGCTTTTTACCTCACAATTCCTCTGGTCCATAGGGAAGAAAACCTCCCTTGGCCCCATTCCTAGATCTTCTCCTTCCTTCAGAATAATACTACCTTTGATCTGCAAACCACCACCTCATCACTGTGAGCTCAGCACTGTGCCTACGTGCATTACAAAGGCATCTCATTTTTGCTCACAATAATCCTGAAAAGAACTTTCATCCCACCTTATATATAACAATAGTATCCAAATACCTAGCATTTATTCAGTTCAATTACATCTAATTTAACCCATGTAGAAACTTACTCTTCTGGACTCTTTTCTTCCCCCATCCTCTGAAAATTATGACGTTGCTCTAGATTTTGAAGTTTGCTGGGCTTCTTTTTTGAAGAAGGGAGATATAGAAGCAATTGCAATTTTTAAGGTTCTGGTGAGAATCACAAAGCCTAGATGCTTTCCTTTACACTTAAAAAAAAAAAGAAAAGAAAAAACAAGGAGAGAGAATACCCTTGTGCAAACAAGAAAGGTCAAGGGCCAAATAACAGTTGCATTCAAACCCTGATTCTGATTCAAAGTGATAAAAGAAAGTTTTTTTCTTCCTACAAACCTTTAAGTGTTTGTTATTTTCGACCCAATATTTGCTTTTTCTCCTCAGCTGATGGCTCTGACCCTCTTACCAGTTAGCTAACGTCTCTGTACTGTGAAGTAATTACTGTGCAAATTTCTTTTAATAAACTGGTGCTTTGGTTAAAAAAATGTTTTAAATGCTATAAGAAAACTGTGCTCCTATCTGCTAAAATATCAGTGGTAAGGATAAGGAATACAAAGAGGTTTCTGTAGCTTAGGAAAGATGAAGAGCTAGCAAAAAAAACAATTCTCCCCAAACCTCAGCATACAAAAAAAATTTAGGGTGGTTCACGTTATGGTACTGATTTAGATATTTTGTAGATTTCCTGGTGAACAATGGATATTAGATTCTATGACTAACTTTTCTGCTGGCTTCATATCAAAGGAAATTGATTTAAAGTTTTATATATATATATACACACACACACACACATAATTTTAAGATATGGGAGGAGTATTGCTAACAAAAGTGCCCAATTAAAAGACGAACTTTATGCTAATTAAAATGTTAATAACTATTTGTTAAATCTAGACTATTTTAAATGAAGGGTGTAAGTGAATAAGAAGTTGAAGTGTCCATTTTTGAATCTTAGGCAGCTTTCAAAGAACTGAAATTAGACTCTGCAGTTTCAGTTTAGCCCCTTTGATGGTTTCTTCTTGAATGTTGAGGATTGTTTAGTCAGAATTGTATTTTTTATTTGCCTTACTATTACCGTTTTATTTTTATTTTTTGGTTAGTTATTTTTCCTATTGAGCATCATGTATGTCCTTTTGAGTTTAAGATTTTCTGCCAACGGTGTGCAAAGAAGCCTGTGTTCTAATGGCTTTATTTTATTTTGTTTTTTTTTAGGAGTCAGAGAATAATAAGTTATGTTCCCTATATTCCCTCCGAAATACCTCTACCTCACCACATAAGCCTGACGAGGGGAGTCGGGACCGCGAGATAATGACCAGTGTTACTTTTGGAACTCCAGAGCGCCGCAAAGGGAGTCTGGCCGATGTGGTGGACACACTGAAGCAGAAGAAGCTTGAGGAAATGACTCGGACTGAACAAGAGGGTATGTGTGCCCGTAACTGTCGGGCCTTTTTCTTCTAAAGATTTCAGCTCTTAAAAAGAAGTGCGTGCAGCTTCAAGGGCCAGAGAAGTGCATAATTGGCACTAGCTAGGCAAAAGTTACTCTGCGGTTACCATGGTGATGGCAGATTGTGATCCATTAGGAGTGTTAAGCAGATAGCTCCATTTTTCTAAAACTTTGTGTGTTTTATTTGGTTCTTATGATAACAAATCAAGGTTTTACACTGACTGTAAGCTTCACCCTGGAAAAAGGTAGTAAGGGAATTTTCCTCACTGCAACTTTATTCTCCCTTATTTTCTTTTGGCACACAGTGAATATGCCAACTGTTTAAAAAAGTAAATAAGAAGTTTTAAAAATTTATTTCAAAGCAAAAAAAATTTTCTAATTTCCTTTCCTTTGTTTTAATAAACATTAAACATTTATAAGAATTCCATTATTTTACCTTCATATGTTGTAGAATGGAGAGTTAAGGGCTTCTGATCTTGTTAAAAATGAAATGTTCACAGGTGAGGGCTTTGACACTTGACGTTTGCTATAGCATCCCACTTTTACCTTCTCTCCTCTGCACAAAAGTCCACTCAGGTTCATCTAGGTCTAAAGGCAGATAAAAGAGGATTCTCCAGTAATATCGTTAAACAAGGTAAATCAAGTCTAAGTGATTGGTATCCTTTGTATATGCTTTTGTTTTTCATGTACAGATTTTAAGCCTTAAAATGTAGGCTAATTAATGGCTCTGGATTTATTATTCACATTGTAAGTTTTAAATTCAGACCTCTGGGAAATTGGTATTTGATAAAAAAGAACTTTTTTCTGCAGCTTAATTTTATTTACTTAAGGACTCAGAAAGTTAGAAGTTTCAACTCAATTTTGTATGGAAGTCTTTTTAAATGTACTGCGTGCTTCCTTGTTTTACTAACCAGGTTATATGGCTTAAAGTGTAAATACTTTTTGACAATTCAGCGTTATGATATAGACTAGGAATTACAATACTTACCCAACAATTATGGACCCTGGGTAAGTTTTTCAATCTTTATGAGCCACAGAATTTAAAATTTGGTAAGGCACCGATACCTGATTTGACAATTCAAACATTTTGAGAATTAACTATAATAATGGAATGTAGACTATATAAATTTGAAGTGTTATGGTAATTATGATATTATAAATTTCAATTATTTTTTCACTGTGCATTAAAGTAATGTTGCCCCTAGAGATCACTGAAATAATTAAGAATCTTTGACTTTATGGCTATTTCTCTCTCATTACAAACTTTAGAGTTCTTGTGTCCACTTGAGATATACCACCTATCTATTTTGCTGTGTGTGTATTGGTTTCTCCACATTCAATATCAGGTTATGGCCTGTTGTTTCTTCTGTGGCTGTTAATAATTTCTAGCTTGTTCCTTATATGCATCTGTAGATTATGAAATTAGGTAAGCAGGACATTCTGGACCACATTTGAAATATGAAAAAATATATTTTGAGTGAGTTTCTGTAAGATTCTGGGCAATACCCATGATGTTCAACATGTGAACTTCATGCTGACCCTTCCTGCTTTTCAGAGACCTCAGACCTCATTTTCCTTATTCTTAGCGGTGTTCTGGGTAACTGAGATTGCTAGATCAGCCACCTCTGAGTAAGTGAGATTGCAAGATTATTTGGCAATTCAATGAAAAGATGCTTTCAGTTTAAATGAAAGTTCAAAATACTTTAGAGAAAATGCTTTAGAGATATCTTTAATGTAAAACTAGAGAAATTTGCTTGTGATTTTTTCTGCATTACAAGGGAATTTTTTCTTGTAAATATGGTTAATGTTCTATTCTTCCTCTGCACAAAAGAAACACTTGCAAGATGAGACTGCTCACTTAAAAGTACTTTATCACTATATATTTTCTAGCAAAGAATTTTTTACATACTTTGTACACATTTTGGCTGCTTTTAATAGTGCCTATGTTTTAGACATCAGAAAATCAGGAATTTTTAGCATATGGTAGTATACATAATATATTGAGTACAAATATGAAGTTGTAGAAAACATGCTGCTCATATTTACCAATTCCACAAATCTGAGAGGAGCAGTAAACATGATATGTGAAAGAAACAAAACTCAAAAGGTTTTAACAAACTAGAAATAGGAACTTAAAGCCAACCTATCAAGGTAAAATTTAATAGAACTTATTATCCAGTCCACAGATTGTAACCAGAATTCCCAGCTGCACAAGTAATTATTGAAGAGAGTTAAAATAACAGCCCTATGAATAAAGGTGACAGAAGGCACGATGGGGTCAGTGTGGTGAATACTGCCAAAAAATTGTCGATGTTATTCAGTTGACATTGTTAGAAGTACAGATTGTAGTATTCAAGATGAGGTAGTCCCACTCCCACTGTACTCCCTACTTTAATATTTGAATTACTGCGTTGAGTTCAGAATTACCACATTTTAAGAGTGACTCAAAAGTATTAAGATATTCTTAGAGAACAGTTGGCATGTTCACATACACAAGATTATTAAGATTATTTAATAAAAGGAATGGTTGAAGGAATTAGTAATATTAACCCTAGAGAAAAGAGGATCAAGGATGGCATGATGGTGTCTTCAAAGATTAAAGTTACATAGAAGAAGGATTTTGGTTTTATTCTATCTAACTCCCTGGGGGTCAAGTGGAAATCAGTGGCAAGAAGTTACAAGGAGGGTTCTGCTTTGTGGCATAGTGGGTAAAGCCACCACCTGCAATGCCAGCATCTCATGTGGGCACCAGTTTGTGTCTTGGCTGCTCCACTTCTGATCTGGCTCCCTGCTAATGGCTCAGGAAAAGCACTGGAAGATGCCCCAAGTACTTGTGCCCCTGCTACCCACGTGGGAGATCTCGAAGAAGTTCCTGGCTCCTGGCTTCAGCCTGGTCCAGCCCCTGCTGTTGTGGCCATCTGGGAAGGAACCAGTGGATGGAAGACCTCTCTGTCTCTCCCTCACTCTGTAACTCTGAGTTTCAAAAAAATCAATCTTTAAAATAATTTGTGATATAGTAGAATGTGCTGTTTATCTTACTAATGCATGAAAACAAAATCTAGTGGAGGGACTAAAATGGCAGAATTTTTTTAAAAACTTCCCACAACAATCAGGGATGGGCTAGACTGAAATCAGGGTGCCAGGAACTCCATCTAGTTTTCCATGTAGGTGACAGGGACCCAAGGACTTGAGCCGTCATCTGTTGCCTTCACCAAGTGCCTTAGCATGAAGCTGGATTGGAAGTGGAATAGCCATGACTCAAATTCTCATTCTTATTTGTGGATGCAGGCATCCAAAGTGGTGGCCAAACTTTCTGTGCCACAATGCCCAGTCCATAATACCAGAATGTTGATGAGTGATAAATTTAAGAGATATTTTGTGATGTCTACAAAAAATATACTGTGATTGGCCGGTGCCGCAGCTCACTAGGCTAATCCTCTGCCTGCGGCGCCAGCACACTGAGTTCTAGTCCCGGTCAGGGAGCTGGATTCTGTCCCAGTTGCCCCTCTTCCAGGCCAGCTCTCTGCTGTGGCCCGGGAGTGCAGTGGAGGATGGCCCAAGTGCTTGGGCCCTGCACCTGCATGGGAGACCAGGAAGAAGCACCTGGCTCGTGGCTTTGGATCAGCAAGGTGTGCTGGCCGCAGCACACTGGCCACAGCGGCCATTGGAGGTTGAACCAATGGTAAAGGAAGACCTTTCTCTCTGTCTCTCTCTCTCACTGTCCACTCTGCCTGTCAAAAAAATATACTGTGATAGAAAAACCCATTGTGATACTATTGTTGACAATGTCACAGGTATAATGGATACCCTGTGGTTTGTTGTTTGAATCCATAGTTTAAGGAAATGCAAATTTCAATTACAAGTTGATAAAAAATAATTTTTCCCAGCCAGGTTCATAGATTCCCTGAATCTATCCATGTCTCTTGGTCTGTAAACTCAAAGTTAGGAACCCTTATTCTAGATATGTGGAATACCAATAATGAATAAAACAATACTTTTAAAATAACTTTATTTTTGTAAGAGTGATAAGATATATACATATATGTAATGAATGAAATGTTTAATATATGGGAACTAGATAAATAAAATATGAGAGTTTATAAGATTGAGAGATGCCTTCTGTCTAGGAAGCCATGGATATGTTCTGTAGGGAAGTGGATCTTAACTGGTTTTTGGAGAATAAAAGCTTTATATAGATTGAAGTGGTGGGGATAGACATTTCAGTTAGCAGAAATAGGTAGAGAACTTTAAACAGCCAACAAGTCAGGTTATGACTTACTAGGATACTTGTGGGAAATATGAATGAAAAATTACTATTCAGATCCTAGAAGCCTCTTAGTTTTTGGCTATGGAGTTTGAGTTTTATATAGAAGTTGATAGAAGAACCACTGACTATTTTTTTAGAACAATAAGGTGATGGATTAGAGCTTCCCTTCAGGAAAGTTCATCTGGCAGCACTATGGAGGATGGATGGGAGCAGGGAGAGACATTAAGGAAATTGTTTCAGACTAGAGATAATGAGGGCCTGCACTAAAGCAGCAGAAATAATAAAGAAGAAGGGTGCATATGGAAAAGATATTAAGGTAGAAAATTGTTAGGACTTAATATTAACTTTGGAGACAAAGAAAGAGGAAGAAGTGGTTCAAAGGTAACTCAGAAATTTTAAACTCTGGGAGAATAGAAGGATAGTAATGTAATTAATAAAATAAGAAGTAGAGGAATGTATTTTGGAGATGGGAGAAATGAGGATTTTTATTTCCTAATCAGAATTTGATATCTTGAGTTTGAGTCCCAATTTCAGTCAACATTTTGTAGGAATAGTTTGTAGTAACAGCATAATAATTACAAAATTACAAAATAATTACAAAAAAATCATTAAAATGTTTTGGATTAATTTCTGATTCTAACACAGTATTGTAAGTATAAGGAGGTATAATAGCTTCATTGGTATTTTCCTGGCTTTGACTTTTTTTTTCTTTTTTAGAAAACTTTTATTTAATAAATATATATTTCAAAAGTACAACTTTTGGATTATAGCGGTTTTCATCAACACAACCACCCTTCTACCCACAAACCATCCCATCTCCTACTCCCTCTCCCATCCCATTCTTCATTGAGATTCATTTTTAATTATCTTTATATACAGAAGATCAACTTAGTATATACTAAGTAACGATTTCAACAGTTTGCACCCACACAGACACGCGAAGTATAAAGTACTTTTCGAAGACTATTTTTACCATTAATTTGCACAGTACAACACATGAGGAGTAGGTGCACAGTGACTCCTGTTGTTGATTTAATAATTCACACTCTTATTTATAATGTCAGTAATCACTCGAGGCTCTTGTCATGAGCTGCCAAGGCTATGGAAGCCTCTTGAGTTCACAAACTCTGACCTTCTTTAGACAAGGCCATAATCAAAGTTGGAAGTTCTCTCCTCCCTTCAGAGAAAGGTACCTCACAGAGATTTTTCATTTAGGTCTTTTTTTTTTTTTTTTTTTTTTTTTTGGCCACGGTGTCTTGGCTTTCCATACCTGAGAAACTCTCATGGGCTTTTTAGCAGGATCCAAATGCATAAAGGGCTGATTCTGAGACATGGCTTTGACACTTTAAAGCTCCATGTCTGTCTCCTCATTTGGGACATGTGATCTCATGAGACATGAGAACTTTCAAATGGATTAACTACCTACTAAAACTTACTGGATTCATGATTTGAGGGGCAACTTAATGATTAACTGATAGACAAACTTGTGTGCTTGACATAATAAATGGTGATCTTTCTTGAGACATTTTTGTCTTGGATAATGTTTTGATTTTCTTTATCAGATGTAATATCTCCTCCCTCATTTGCCCTCAGATACAAGAACTCATCTATAAAGATGATTATGGTCCATTTAAAAACAATGTCTACATGATAAAATAGTAGCTCCCCAGGTTGATGCTCTGGACAATCAAACAATCAAAGAATAACAGCAGGCAGATGCTTTGGTCAGCCAAATAGTTTTTCAGTTTTTAAACTGCCATTTCTTCAAGAAATGCCTTCCCCTGAGCAGTGATCTGACTAGATTGCTGAAAGCACCAAATAACAAAGGTTGAAATGTCCTTCTGAAAGCGAGGCTTATGGGAAGACATGGCTTTTGAAAATGTAACTTTGATTTAGAGTCATAGATGGATAGATAGATGCATAAGTGGATTGAAAGATCGAATGACTGAATTTTCAAATCTACCTTTAAAAACGCTGTTGATTTGGGTGGGTAGATTGTACAGAAAGGCTTTGATTAATAGATTCAGGTTAAAAATGCTTCCAAGCTAAAAATCTTTTAGCTGTGATTAAATGACGAGTTTTAGTTATCCTTGTATCACCCATCTTGTTGTCAGTGTAGCTGGGCTCTAACATAAGCGACAGTTGTCAGAAAATGAATACTTTAAAAAGGACTTCTATATCTAAATACATATATTTAATCAGAGAGTCCTTTGGCTTCTGAAAATAAGTTGTCTAATGAGAATTTCATTTGAGCAGCTGCGACTGAGGAGGTCAACAGGCACTGCCTAGGAGAATATGGCCCAGCTGGTTAAATCTGGTTGTTGTCGTGATTTAAATGGTCAAGTGCTGCTTGTAATCCAGGACCGTCTGTTTGTAAAGGGAAGAGTGAGTGTTTCAGCATAATGTACAGCTGTTTTAATCTCTCTTTAATAATAGTGCTCCAGCCACTATCATGTCTGTGTATCATACTACTAAGTATATGATCCTAGGCAGAGTGAATTGGTTTGGGTCAGGTTCTGGAGCCCTCTGAGATTGCAGAGAAAGGGATACAATGATAAAACTCACTTGTCCGACAAAATGAAACTTTCTGATTCTTATGGCTCTTTTGAAAGACTTGTTATTTAGGAACTTTTTTTTGTGATCTGAAGGGAGTGAGGAAGCTTGTTAGGTAAAAATATTAGAATAAACAAACTCTTTTAATAGAGTCAACTTAGTGAAAAATATGCAGAGCTTAGGTACAATCCATAGGACATACATTGGTCAGAAATTAGAGTCTGAATTTGTCTGGTGGAATTGTGTGCGTCACCCTATTAAGGTGATGAAAGTATGTGGATTCATTTTTCTGTGCATGTAGAGAAAGGGCAGCAGCATTTGAGCTTTGGATTCCTAGTGGGATAGGCTTTCCAATGGATTATGCAGCTGTTTCTGAGCACAAAACTGAGCATGTGTTTATGTGTGTATCTTATGGATTATTATCATTACTCATGTCTCTAAACAATCATTTGTATTTCTACATATGTATTCATTGCAACATTTAATTTGCATATATGTTGGTATATTTTCCTTATCTGAAAACCTTTGCTATATTTAAGGTATATGGTACAGTTCAAATAATGAGAAAAACAATTTTTTGGAGCATGTTTTTGAGTGAGCTAGATCTGAGTTTGAATCTAAGCTCTATAATTTAGAAGGACAATGTAACGTACTATTTTGTACAATATAGACAATATAGTGTACTGTATTGTACTTGGATGTGATCTCTAGAGCTGGGTTTCCTGTGTTTGAATCTCAGTTCAGCATTTATCATGTGGATAACAGACAAGTTACTTAACTTCTCTGTGTCTCAGTTTTCTCAACAAAAAAATAGGCATCTTTACAGAGCTGACATAAGAATCCAGGTTATTAAGAAGATTAATTTGTTAATGCAAATAAAACATTTAGAATATTGTTAGCACATCGTAAGTAATCAATGTGGCTAGCATTATTTCCTAGTCTTGTGACTTTGTACAAATTGTTTAATCTTTTATGCTTTAAGTCCTACTGTAAAAGTGGTTAACTGATACCATGCAGAACTGTGAGGATTTGATATAGTTTCTATAATAATTATTACTATTGTAACTAATATTACTGTTATTTGTTGTTATTTGAAGAAACTTTTTCAAAAGAGAAATATTATAGGAATCTCTTACTACACCACAGACAGAATCATAGGAAATGTCCCATGGTGTTAAGGGATTTAGCATTTGGCAGCAATGATGTTCTTGTGTTCTGGAAGAGCAATTCCGTTTAACTCTCTTTTCAGCCTCTCTGGAAAAGCTGAGACTAGTTTCCCCACTGGAAGCCAATCTTCCGTCCTGAGGAATATGTGGAATGTAATGCTGTCAGTGAGGGAGGTCGGTGAAGTTTTGGATGAGGTTTTCAGATAGTACCCAGTTAAGAGTAGTGTGTTCCTGCTAACACAAAAGTCTGAATACCAATGTACATTTTAAAAGTTTTAATGTTCCCTTCCTGCTAGAACGTCACAAAAAAACTTTAAGGTACAACTTGTGGACATTAGGCTTTTACCACTATTCTGATCAAAGGTTGTATTGGTTAAGCATTTAGAATATTCCAGATCCAAATCCTTCATTACGTTCATGGGAGAAATAGAAAAGGTTTTGGATTTTTGCATAAAAATGCATTAAAATGCATTGCAAACCCCCCAGAATCATTATTTCAAATAAATTGTAAGTTTTAAGTCATTTAAATACTGAAGTTCCCCAAGACCCCTCATTCTCCTGGTAAAGAATCAATCAGGTGTTGAGAGCAAAGCTGATGCAACCTCATTGAAATTATTTTTTTCTTTTTAAAATAAATCGTCCCTCCCAATGATATTAATATCCTTGCTCCAGTTTTAAAGAATTTGTATTCATAGAAAATGCTTGTCTTGTGACAGTTAGTTTTAAATAAACAGGTATTTCCTGAAAATATAGAATTATACTTAGGAACTCTAATCAGGAATATAAGAATTTTTGAAATATGGCAAGAATTATGTTTAGTATATTTTCCATACAGTATATTTGCTTTCTAATGTTTTAGAAACTGGTCATCCCCTTACACAATTTTATGAAACATACAGTGAACCAGAATTCTTTGAGCCCCAGATATTCTGGAAATATTTTGCTTATTTCTATTGCTGTTGTTTTGCAAATCCCATTTACAGTGTAGGCAATATACATATTTTGAAAATTTTTATTCTTTATTCTGAATTGTTTTATTTTTTAAAATTAAGAGCTTATATCATTTTAATATAATTTTTAGAACCTTAAAGATAATTTTAAAAATAAAAACAGTACTACTGTACATAACACTGCTGGTAGTTTAACTATAATACTCTCCTTTCTCTTTTTTCTCTTTTATTTATTTATATATTTAATTATTCATATTTTTACTCATTTATTTCTGAGTTCACTATTACTGAAGCATTTAATCACATTCATTTTTTAAAGCATTAACATTTTTAACTGAATCTTGTTTTCAACTTCTGCTTGTGTGACTCTGCCTCAAAAAGATGACTTCAATTTCTTGGTCAATTTCTGTCTCCTCAGGATTAAAAATTCCTTAAGACTTTCTATGAATGTTGAGATGTGAAGCTGGGAAATTTTTTATTATTTTTCCTCTTAGAAAAATAGGAAGCAAGAAGAGGCTCGCCTAACATTTCATTGTTTAGGAAGAAGATACAGCTTTCTAATGGCTAGATGAAAGTACATCCTATTCTCATAGGCTTTTTGAACTTGTGAAGTTTGAGTGGATCATTAGCATTTTGTATTTTTCTGTTGAAAATTCACAAAATTGACTACTTCAGTATTTATTCTAGGAATCTCAAAACGAAATAGTGGACAATTTTATATTATTTATCCTTGCAATATGTGTACAAAATCAAAAGAAAAAATGAATATAAAAGTGGTAAACTTAAACATTGGTTTATTATGTAATAGTATCTATATATTTGTCCATATACAAAAAAAAACAGAACAAACACATGTGAATTCATCCACTAATTTGATAAAAATTACTAACATTGAATCTAACTAAATTTCCTTCGCTTGCCCAATCTTTGCTTTTACTTAGACTATTACCAGGACTTTATATTTATCATTACCTTTCCTTTTTTGATTTAAAATGATTTTGCATGTGTCCTAAATAATATAATGGTTAGCATTGTTTGGTAAAAATAATGTAACACTGTAACCTTCTGTCAATTGCTTTTTATAATCATAATTGGGTTCTAAAGTCAATTTTTCTGTGTGAAGATTTACTTCATTTCATTTTGTATAATGACCTGTGGTATGCTATTCAAGAACAAATCTTCTGTCTTTTGACTTTTGGCATTTTTTCCAGTTTTCTGTTAGTACAAACAATAATGTTATGAAAATTCTTGTACCTGTCTTCTTTTTTTTTTATTTTCAATTATCTTTATATACAGAAGATTGATTTAGTGTATATTAAGTAAAGATTTCATCAGTTTGCACCCACACAGAAACACAAAATGTAGAATACTGTTTCAGTACTAGTTACAGCATTACTTCACATTGGACAACACCTTAAAGACAGATCCCACATGAGAAGTAAGTACACAGTGACTCCTGTTGTTGACTTAACAATTTGACATTCTTGTTTATGACATCAGTAATCTCCCTAGGCTCTAGTCGTGAGTTGCCAAGGCTATGGAAGCCTTTTGAGTTTGCCAACTTCGATCTTATTCAGACAGAGTCATAGTCAAAGTGGAAGTTCTCTCCTCCCTTCAGAGAAAGTGTACCTGTTTTCTGATACACATGTGAGCAAATTTATTCTCTGAGTTGTTTCTCTAGGGATGGAAATGATGTTGAAAAAAGTTTGTACTCTTTTTCAACTCTTTGAAAACATTACACAAAGAAGTTGCTCCGAGAGAGAGGGAGAGAGAGAGAGAATTTGTGTCTGTTATAATCCATGAAAGCTTTAACTTAACTGTCTGTACTTTTTGGTTCCACCTTCATCAAAATGTCTAGTATAGGTTTCTTTTTTTTACTAAGCTTTTTAGAAACTCAACAAGAGCCTTTAATGGACCCTTCACTGCACTTTCCTTTTTTTTCTTTTGTTGGATCTTAATAGAATGTCTTCAGCCCTTCTTTCAACTATAAAGACAAGTGTATTGTTATTCTCCTACTGGACCATGATTATTAGGTTTGTTAGGAAACACTTTTCTTGCTTCGATGGTCTTTATTGATGTTTTCAGCTTAGGGTGTGGTTTTAGTATTAGCGTGATTCCTGATCTCTAACAATATCAAGGTCACAGTCACTTCTTCTTAAATGCTTTCAGCAAATTTAACATAACAAACCTGTTGATTACTGCCTTACTGCTACTATATATGAGATTACTTTTTCAAAAGGTTTGTGGAAAAATGGAATTAAAAGATAAGCTTGTTTTGGTGCAAAAAAAATGTTGAAATTCAAGCAATTTTTTCATACTATACATTTTCCATGAATATAGACCTTTTTTTTTTTTTAGTTAGTTGCCTGTTAGCTGGAAATGTTCACCTACCTCTTAGAATATTTAATTTATGGACTTAATGTACATTCTTGTCCTGTCCCTGAGAACTTACTGTAGATAGTACCTGATAATAAAGTAATTAATCAAAGCACTGGCTCTTTAACTTATAAAATGAGAACTGAAGGAGTACTTCCAAAATTTCATGCCATTTTTTATTTTCTTTTGGAGTTTGCACCCTAATTTCAGAGACTGCTATCTGTACCTTTCTCCTTAATACTGTTTTCAGATTAAACCAGTCTTTTGACAGATCTCATGATTGATTATTTTCTTATGCTTGCAAGTGTCTTTTACCATTCCCAGTATTCTTTCTGATACTAGAGTCTTTTTAAATTTTTTAAAAAAGATTTATTTATTTATTTGAAAGTCAGAGTTACACAGAGAGAGAAACAGAGAGAGCTTCCATCTGCTGGTTCACTCCCCAGTTGGCCGTGACAACGAGAGTGGCACCGATTTGAAGCCAGGAGCCAGGAGCTTCTTCTGTGTCTCCCATGTGAGTGCAGGGGCCCAAAGACTTGGGCCATCTTCCACTGCTTTCCCAGGCCACGGTGGAGAGCTTGATCAGAAGTGGAGCAGCTGGGACTCAAATCAGCATCCATGTAGGACGCCAGCCTTCCAGGTGGTGGCCTCACCTACAGCACCAGCCCTCTGATGCTAGAGTCTTTATAAAGATAGAGATAACAGCTGATACACAATTTTGATTTATGAAAAAAATCATTGCCCTATGAAATACAATGAGACAAAGTGATGACTCCAAGGCCACGGCTTAGTGCTGAATATTTGTGACACTTAGCTCCAACCTTGCAGTCTCTGTTGATGTCTGAAGAGTTTAACTGAGGAGCCTTATTGCTTATTACTTATTACTTATTACTGAGAAGCCACACAGGTAATCCAATGATGGAATCATGGACTACAGGCCATCTACTAGCGTTGGGGATGCAAAAGTTAGAGACCAGTGGATTTCCTTTATTGCTTTCACATAATAAATTGGAAGTGAATAAATAGAAATATATGGCTAGAAAAAAATTGATGATGGTATAATGAAGAATATGAAAATATGATGAAGTATTGAATTATTTACAACATCATGGTAGCTGTAACAGAACCAGAATTGTTACACTAATATATACTTTTTGTGAAAAGGCAGTTTTTAAAGAGTGGCTAAAAAGTTTGTGCACTAGGATTCCATTCCACTACAAAATGCAGTAACTGGCTCAACAGAAACTTTATAGCTTACCATTCAGAAATATCTCCTATCTGGTACTTGCTTATGTTGTAGATAGGAAATGGTGGAAAATGTACGAATTAATGTATAAGCCACATGTTCTTTGCTTTCAGGCAGAAGAGCATGACTGAGGAAAATACCTTTAGTACTCAGTGTATAAAATCTTAAAATCATTCTTTGATATTAAAAAATACTACTTGATAATATTGCCAAATATTATCAAAAATTAATTTTAATTTAACCCTTCAGAAAGTCTGGTATCACTTTCAAGTAAAATAAAAACTTTAGGATTTAACTTCAGTTGGCTAGAATTTTGCCTCCTTTTTTCTTATTATTAATGTTATCTAATAGCCACAAGGTTTAGGCATTTTATAGGTATTGGAACACTGGTATTTTAATCAGTGATCAACTATGCTTAGTCCCTCTCTAATTTGTCCAGTGCTGTATTCCCAATGCCTACAATAAGATTCTTAATAAATGTTGGTTGGATGAATGATTAAATTAAGATTAGTTAATGGTATGGGATGTTTCCTCTTGTTTTTACTTCTGCCTTTTTTGGTCTTTGTTTTTTTCCCAGCACACAGTTAGGCTTCTCTTAGGTATAACTTTTGTTGTTTTAAAAAAAAATGTTTGTTTACTTGAGAGACAAAGAGAGACAGATACACACAGAAACAGAGTTCCCATCCACCGCTTCACTCAGCAGATGCTTTCAAAGGCTGGAGCTGGGACATCAATCCAGGTTTCGCATTACTCCAGCCATTACTGCTACCTCCAAGGGTCCACAATCGCCAAAAGGCGGTGTCACAAGCCAGAGCTAGGAATTGGATCCAAGTATACCAATTTGAGAAGCGAGTGTGTTAATATCTTAATATCTTAACCACTAGGCCAAATACCCAACCCTGTAACTTTGTCATTAATAATATTGTGGGTCAGTAGGAAATCAAAAAATAATTTCCTCCTTTAATAGCCACTCTAAAAGTAACACTGGTCTGAGTGTTTGGCCTAGCAGTTAAGATCCCTGTACCCCAAGTTAGAGCAACCAGATTCAATACCTTGCTCTGGCTCCTGACTCCGGCATCCTGCTTAGGTAGATCATGGAATGCAGTGGTGGACTTTTGCCACCCATGTAAGGGACCTGGGTTGAATTTTTGGACCCCAGATTCAAAGGTAGGGAGTATTCTTCACTATCTGATAAGGACTAAAATTAAGATTTTTTTTAAATTAAAAAGATAAAGAATACTATATTGTGTCTCTTAAAAAAAAACTATAGGGCCGGTATCATGGCTCACTTGGCTAATCCTCCGTCTGCAGCGCCAGCATCTCATATGGGCGCTGGGTTCTAGTCCTGGTTGCTCCTCTTCCAGCCCAGCATTCTGGTGTGGCCCGGGAAGGCAGTGGAGGATGGCCCAAGTGCTTGGGCCCTGCACCCACATGGGAGACCAGGAGGAAGCACCTGGCTCCTAGCTTCAGATCAGTGCAGCACTGGCCGTAGCGGCCATTAGGGGAGTGAACCAATGGAAGGAAGACCTTTCTCTGTCTCTCTCTCTCACTGTCTAACTGCCTGTCAAAAAAACAAAACTATGTGGGACTGGTAGCAAATGTCTGGAATATCAGCTAAGACACTGCTTGGACCCTTGTATCCCATATCAATGTGCCTGGGTTCAAGTCTCAACTCTGCTTCTGATCCCAGCTACCTGCTAATACACATCATGGAGAGCAGGGAAGCAGCACGGGAGGGATGATTCAAATCCTTTGGTTTCTGCTGCTTATATGGGTGATCTGGAATGAATTCTGGGTTCCTGCCTTTGATCTGGCCCAGTTCTGGCTGTTGTGGGCACTTGAGGGAGTACATCAGCAGATGGAAAGCAGTTAGAAGATCTCTTTTTGTCTGTTACTGTCTCTTTAGCTGGTTCCCTGCCTTTCAAGGAAAAAAAGGATATGAGCACACTTCAAAAAGTTCATGGAAAAATGCAATTAAAATAACAGTTTATTTTGGTGCAAAAATTGAAAATCATGCATAGTTCTTTCATAATACAGATTTTCATGAATTTTAAACTTTCTTGCACCAAAATAAACTTATCTGTTGTTTTCATGAATTTTTTGTAGTACCTCATGTACTACTCTATCAACAGATTGTAATCCTAAGTATATTATTTGCTGTTTTAATAACTGAGCTGTTTATTGAGGTAGTTGTAGATTCACAAGCATCTGTAAGAAATAATATAGAGATATTCTGTGTATACTTTGCCCATTTTCCCCAGTGGAAATGTCTGCAAAACTGTTGTATAATATCACAACCAGGTTGTTGACATTGATACAATCTAATGATCTTATTCATATTTCTTCAGTCTTAATTTTATTCAGTTGTGTGTGGGTATATTAAGTTCTAAACAATTTTGTAAACCATAAACACCTATTTAGGTTCATGTAACCACCTCCACAGTCAAAATACTGAACAATTCCAATATTGCAAAGATCCTTTGTGTTGCTCTTTTATTACTAATGCTACCTTCCTTCTACTCTTAGTTCCATCATTCTCAGTACCTAACTGTTGACAATCACTAATATGCTCTTTATTTCTAACATTTTGCCTTTTCAAAGATATTATATAAATAGAATCATACACAATACAAGCTTTTGGGATTGGCTTAAAAATTAAGCATAATTTCTTGGAAATCATTCAAGTTGTTGCACATCAATAGTTCATATTTTTTAAAATTGCAAAGTAGCATTCTGTGGTAAGCATTTCATTTATGTGTCACAATTTGTTTAATTATTCACTGGTGAAGAGACATATGGGCATGTTAGTTTTTAGCTATTATAAATAAAGTTGCTACAAATATTTGCGTATGATTTTTGTGTGAACATAAATTTTCCTTTCTCTCAGATTAATTCCCAGGATTGCAGTTGTTGGGTTGTCTGGCAATTGCAAGTTTAATTTTATAACTGCTGCACTACACTGTGTTTCACAGTAGGTGTACCATTTTACCTTTCTCCAGGTAGTCTGTTAGTGATCCAGTTTCTCTGCATCTTTGCCAATACTTGATTTTGTCACTTTTATTTTAGTCATCCTGGTAGGTATATAGTGGTATCTTACTGTGGGATTAATTTGCATTTCTTTTCTGGATAATGATATTGGATATTGTTTCATGTGCTTGTTTGCCATCTGTATATTCTTTTAGGTGAAATGCTTGTTCCTATCTGTTGTCCATTTTCTAATTTTTTTAAAATTGTTGATGTGTGAGAATTCTTCTTTATTCTAGATACTAGTCCTATGTTAGATATGTGAGTATCTTTTTCTTCCTCTTTACATAGATCTTCCTAGATGAAAGTTTATGATTCTGATGAGTTTCAATAGAATAATTTTTCACTTTATGGATCATGTTTTTAGTGTCATTTCCAACACTTTTCCTAACACTAAATTCTAAACATTCTCTCCTATGTTCTTTTTTGCTAAATTATTTGTAGTTTTATACTTTACATGTAATCTGTAATTCATTCTGGGTAAATTCCTCTTTAAAGTATGAAGTTCAGGCAAGATTCATTTTTTAAAAAAAATTTGTGTATGGATATCCAGTTTGCTCTAGCACTATCTGTTAACAAGGTTAACCTTCCTAATAGCTCTGGCTAAGACTTCCAGAACTATATTGATTAGCAGTGGTGAAAGTGGGCATCCCTGTCTGGTACCAGATCTCAGTGGAAATGCTTCCAACTTTTCCCCATTCAATAGGATGTTGGCAGTGAGTTTTTCATAAATTGCTTTGATTGTATTGAGGAAAGTCCCTTCCATACCCAGTTTGCTTAGAGTTTTCATCATGAAAGGGTATTGTATTTTATCAAATGCTTTCTCTGAATCTATTGAGATAATCATATGGTTTTCTTCTGCAGTCTGTTAATGTGGTGTATCACATTGATTATTCTGCAAACGTTGAACCATCCCTGCCTATCAGGGATAAATCCCACTTGGTCTGTGTGGATGATCTTTCTGATGTGTTTTTGCAGTCTATTGGCCAGAATTTTATTGAGGATTTTTGCATCTATGTTCATCAGGGATATTGGTCTATAATTCTCTTTCAATGCTGCATCTTTTTCTGGCTTAGGGATTAAGGTGATGCTGGCTTCATAGAAGGAATTTGTGAGGATTCCCTCTTTTTCCATTGTTCTGAATAGTTTGAGAAGAATTGGAGTTAGTTCTTCTTTAAATGTCTGGTAGAATTCAGCAGTGAATCCCATCTGGCCCTGGGCTTTTCTTTGTTGGGAGAGCCTTTGTTACTGTTTCAATTTCTGTCTCAGTTATGGGTGTGTTTAGGTTTCCTGTCTTCTTGGTTCAATTTAGGTAGGTTGAATGTGTCCAGGAATCTATCCATTTCTGATAGATTTCCCTGTTTGCTGGCATACAAGTCCTTGTAGTAATTTCTGATGATTCTTTTTATTTCTGTAGTGTCTGTTGTTACATTTCCTTTTTCATCTCTGATTTTACTATTTTGGGTCTTTTCTTTTTTTAGTCAGTTGGGCCAATGGGGTGTCAATTTTGTTTATTTTTTCAAAAAACCAGCTCCTCGTTTGACTCATTTTTTGTAATGTTTTTTGGATTCAATCCTGTTGATTTCTTCTCTGATTTTAATTATTTCTCTTCTCCTATTAGATTTAGGTCTGGTTTGCTGCAGATTTTCTAGATCCTTGAGATGAATTGAAAGCTCATTTATTTGGTGCCTTTCCAATTTCTTGATGGAGGCACCTATTGATATAAACTTTCCTCTTGGCCGGCACCGTGGCTCAACAGGCTAATCCTCCGCCTTGCGGCGCCGGCACACCGGGTTCTAGTCCCGGTCGGGGCACCGGATTCTGTCCCGGTTGCCCCTCTTCCAGGCCAGCCCTCTGCTGTGGCCCGGGAGTGCAGTGGAGGATGGCCCAGGTGCTTGGACCCTGCACCGCATGGGAGACCAGGAAAAAGCACCTAGCACCTGGCTCCTGCCTTCGGATGAGCGCAGTGCACCGGCCGCAGCGCGCTGTCCGTGGCAGCCATTGGAGGGTGAACCAACGGCAAAGGAAGACCTTTCTATCTGTCTCTCTCTCTCACTGTCCACTCTGCCTGTCAAAAAAAAAAAAAAAAAAACTTTCCTCTTAACACTGCTTTTGCTGTATCCCATAAGTTTTGGTATGTTGTGCTGTTATCCTCATTTACTTCCAGAAAATTTTTGACTTCTCTTTTGATTTTTCTCTGACCCATTGTTCGTTCAGTAGCATGTTGTTCAATCTCCATTGTTTGCATATGCTCTAGGGATTCCTGAGTTGCTAACTTCCAACTTCATTCCTCTATGGTCTGAGAAGTTGCATTGTATGATTCTAATTCTTTTGAATTTGCTTAGACTTGCTTTATGGCCTAGTATGTGGTCAATCCTAGATAGGTTCCATGTACTACTGAGAAGAATGTAAATTCTTTATGTGTAGGATGTAAAGTTCTGTAGATATCTTTTAGATCCTTTGGTTCTATAGTGTCGTTTAAATCTACTGTATCCTTGTTGATCTTCTGTCCAGTTGATCTGTCTATTTCTGAGAGTGGAGTATTGAAGTCCCCCAGTACTATTGTATTGGAGTCTCAGTCTCCCTTTAAGTCCCTTAACAAATCTTTTAAATAAACTGGTGCCCTGGAATTAGGTGCATATATATTGATAATCATTATATCTTCCTGTTGAATTGCTCCCTTAATCATTATATAGTGCCCATCTTTGTCTCTCTTAACAATTTTTGTGTTAAAGTTTATTTTGTCTGATATTAAGATGGCTACACCCGCTCTTTTTTCATTTTTGTTGGCATGGTATATCTTTTTCCAGCCTTTCACTTTTAGTCTGTATGCATCTTTGTTGGAAAGATGTGTTTCTTGTAAGCAGCAAATAGATGTGTTTTGTTCCTTAACCCAATCAGCCAATCTGTGTCTTTTAACTGGGCAGTTCAGGCCATTAACGTTCAATGTGACTATTGATAAGTAGTAACTTTACCCTGCCATTTCCCAAAGATATTTTCTAATATATGCTTTTGTTCTAGTACTATTGGTTAATTAACACACAATTATTCTTAGCTATTTAAATTTAACTGAAAAGTGATCCCTGTTAAATATAAGAGGGGGAATAAGAGAGGGAGGAGATGTACAATTTGGGAGATGCTCAATTGGACTTGCCCCAAATGGTGGAGTTAGAAATGTGCCAGGGGATTCCAATTCAGTCCCATCAAGGTGGCATGTACCAATGCCATCTCGCTAGTCCAAGTGATTAATTTCTATTCACAATTGATCATAATGATAGGGCTAAGAGTCAAACGGATCACATAAACAAGACTAGAGTCTGAAAATACTAACTGATAGAATAAAAAAAAGGGAAAGAACAATCCAACATGGGAAGTGAGATACACGGCAGACTCATAGAATGGCAGATGTCCTAAACAGCACTCTGGCCTCACAATCAGCCCTTAAGGCATTCAGATCTGGCTGAAGAGCCCATGAGAGTGTTTTAGGCATAGACAGCCAAGACACTTTGGAAAAAAAAAAGAAGACCTAAATGAAAGATCTCTGCGAGTGAGACCCCAGTAGAAAGAATGGGGCCCTCAAAGAAGGAGGTACCTTTCTCTGAAGGGAGGAGAGAATTTCCACTTTGACTATGACCTTGTCTGAATAAGATCGAAGTTGGCAAACTCAAAAGGCTTTCATAGCCTTGGCTACTCATGACTAGAGCCTAGGGAGATTACTGACGCCATAAACAAGAGTGTCAATTTGTTAAGTCAACAACAGGAGTCACTGTGCACTTACTCTTCATGTAGGATCTCTGTCCTTAATGTGTTGTTCAATGTGAATTAATGCTATAACTAGTACTGAAACTGTATTTTACACTTTGTGTTTCTGTGTGGGTGCAAACTGATGAAATCTTTACTTAATATATACTAAATTGATCTTCTGTATGTAAAGATAATTGAAAGTGAATCTTGATGTGAATGGAATGGAAGAGGGAGCGGGAAATGGGAGGGGTGCAAGTGGGAGGGAAGTTATGGGGGGGGGGGAGCCATTGTAATCCATAAACTGAACTTTGGAAATTTATATTTACTAAATAAAAGTTTTAAAAAATGGTTAACCTTCCTCCACTGAATTACTTTGCTAACGACAGGATTATTTATGTAAAAATTCCAAGGATTCTAAAAAAACAAAACAAAACAAAAACCAGCATCCTATAACTGAGTCAGTAAGGCCATGAGATATAAGATCAACATATAAAAATTCATTGCATTACTGTATAGTAGCAATGAACGTATAAAGGTAATTCAGAGGGTTTAAGGAGAATGGAAGTAAGAGAGATGTTTGGGAGTAAAAATAATTTGAAATCCATGTATTATTTTTTCATAACATATATTTTTGATGAACTTTTAAATATCTATTTTTGCCCCCAAATGAGCTTTTTTTTATTTGAAAGACAGAGTTAGACAGTGAGAGAGAGAGAGACAGAGAGAAAGGTCTTCCTTCCATTGATTCACCCCCCAAATGGCTGCCACGGCTGGTGCTGCACCTATCTGAAGCCAGGAGCCAGGTGCTTCCTCCTGGTCTCCCATGCGGGTGCAGGACCCAAGCACTTGGGCCATCCTCCATTGCCTTCCCAGGCCACAGCAGAGAGCTAGACTGGAAGAGGAGCAACTGGGACTAGAATCCAGTGCTTATATGGGATGCCAGTGCTGCAGGTGGTGGATTAGCCAAGTGAGCCAAGGTCCTGGCCCCAAATGAACTTTTTTTTAAACTTTTATTTAGTAACTATAAATTTCCAAAGTTCAGTTTATGGATTACAATGGCTCTCCCTCTGCCCCCCATAACTTCCCTCTCACTCGCAACCCTCCCATCTCTGGCTCCCTCTCCTATTCCATTCACATCATGATTCATTTTCAATTATCTTTATATATACAGAAGATCAATTTAGTATATATTAAGTAAAGATTTCATCAGTTTGCACCCACATAGAACATAAAGTTTAAAATCCTGTTTCAGTACTAGTTATAGCATTAATTCACATTGAGCAACACATTAAGGACAGAGATCCTACATGAGGAGTAAGTGCACAGTGACTCCTGTTGTTGACTTAACAAATTGACACTCTTGTTTATGGCATCAGTAATCTCCCTAGGCTCTTGTCATAAGTTTCCAAGGCTGTGGAAGCCTTTTGAGTTCGCGGACATCAACCTTATTTAGACAAGGTCATGGTCATAGTAAAAATGGAAGTTCTTTCCTCCCTTCAGAGAAAGGTACCTCCTTCTTTGATGGCCCATTCTTTCTACTGGGATCTCACTCGCAGAGATCTTTCATTTAGGTCCTCTTTTAATTCCATTCTTAGCTGAACTTTTTCAAGCCACTTTGTATGTTTATGTCTGTTCAAGCTACTATAACAAAAGACCAAAAACTGGGTAATCTATAAACAATGGAAGTTTATTGTTCACACTTCTGGAGGCTAGAAGTCCAAGATTAAGGCACTAGCAGCTGTGGTGCCTGTATGGGCTTTTTGCTTCATAACTGGTGCCTTTTCTTTGTGTCCTCATACGTGGGGGTGGGGGAAACAAGCTTCCTCAGACCTCTTTTATAAGGGCACCAATCCCATTCCTAAGGGTGCAGCCATAATGATCTAATCACTTCCCAGAGGTCTCACCTCCTGATACCACCAAATTGAAAATTAGGTTCAAGCTATGAATTTGGGAGGGCACAAACATTCAGTCCCTAGCAACAAATGAAAATGGAAATTAATATAATACTATTTATAATTTCTTCAAATGAAGTGAAATACTTGGGTATGCACAAATGTGTACAGGATTTATATGCTGAAAATATAAAATGCTGATTAAAAAACAAAGAACTAGTAAATGGCAACTACACTGTGTTTATGTATTAGAGGACTCAGCATGATAAAAATATTAATTCTTCTCCAAATGATCTATATAATTGATACAATTCCTTTCAAAATCCCAGTAAGACTTTCATGGAAATAGACAAATGCATTCTGAAATGTATGTTGAAAGGCTGAGTCCTTAGAATAGCTGAGGCAATCCAGACAAAGAAGAGTAAAGTGTTACAGATCACTTTTCTACATATTGTCTTAGTTTATGGCTATAGTATTTAAGACAATGTGGAATTGGCAGAGAAATGGACACATAGATCAATGGAACAATATAGCAAACCCATTCATAATACCTAAAAATATGCTCAACTGAATTTTACAGAGTTGAAATATATTATTTGCTAGTTTATTGATCTTGCATCCCAAGAAAATTTTAATTTCCTTAAGGAGAGATATTATCTTTAGTCTATCTTCGCAATGTCTAGTATAGATCTTGGCAGCAAGTATATATTAACCTAAAAAGCTGTTGATTTATAAATTTTTCAGAGAGATGAATAATATCACGATGAAAAGATGAATAGACTTGATTTTTAGATGAATATCTAAATATAACATACATATATACACAGTGAAACATACCTACACATGCTTGACTCACTTATTAATAAGCATATATATATATGCTTATTAATTCCATAAAAATTATGAGCTCTTTCACTTGGTATTGTAGCGCAGACCAAGAGTGAGGAAAGGAAAAATTGAAAAAAGAAGAGAAGATGATGAACACAGGGATGAATAGATTTTTACGTATTGTAATTTAGTGGGGGGAAACTCATGTAAATAGAATAATTATTATAACTTTCGGTAGTAGAAGATGCTACAAAATACTGTGGTATTATAAAAGAGGGAGAGCTCATTTTGTTTAATAATTCTAGAAAGGGATTTGTTGACATTTTAGCTGGGTTTTGCTGGACCATAGATTCATCATAGTGAACAAGAGATAAAATGGAAACCCAAGAAGAGAGGAGAGCATGTGTAACATTTCAATGGTATGAATACACTTTTGAGTTTGGTGAATATCATAAGGTTTGGTATGGTTAGTACAGGAGCCACGACTGCACAAATATATCAGACCATTTTGAAGAGGTTGAATTTTACCCGTTGGGATGTGTTTAGCAGTAAAGAGCTTTCAAGTTAGGAGGTTGAATGACATAATTCAACACAGTCCTTAGAAAAGTAACTTTGGTAACATTTTGACTATCAATTAGAAAGAGCAATGCAGGAAAATCTGTTGGTGAACTATTTTAATGGTCCAGATATGTGCTGAAGAGTAGACAACTAGAGCAATGGCAAGGGTCAAGAGAGAGAGAAGAGGAATCAGCTTTTAGAGATACAGTTGAAGCTGCCAATTAGACGTAGGCTGTGAGGCTGATGAGACATTTAGCAGAGATCTTTAATGGTGAGGCTATTAAGATGGTGAATGGAGATAGATGAAGAAGAGTTAAGGAAAGGTTTGAGTTTAGACTTACTGCATTTGAGTAGTCCCTCTGTGAAGAGGAAATACATTCAGCAGTTGTATGTGTGACGGTTCTGGAGGTAGGAGAATCCATTGACATGGATGGAATCTTCTTCTTAGTGATCGCGTGTCAGTGAGTCCCTGTTGCTTCCAGGTGCCTTCAAATTTGATCCACATATGGAACTAGGAAGCTCTGTAATCTGGGATTCTATTCATACAAAAAGAGCAAAGTGTGTGTAGGCTTAGCCATACTACAGGTTATCTGCTTCTTTTCAGACAAATTCGATTAATCCTGTAGCCCAGTGGTTCTCGAGTTGTCAGTAGCATTGACATCATATGTTCCTTTCTAGAAATGTAAATTCTTGGGTCTCTTTCCTGATTTACTGCATCAGAAATTCTGAGATGGGGCCTGCAACCTGGGTTTAACAAGTTCTTCAGTTGTTTCTGATCTACACTAACAATTGTGCAGCTGTACTATACTATAATATACCATAGCCCTAGCCATATACAGTCATATGTAGCTTAATGATGAAGATATTTCTCTGAGAAATGCGTCACTGAATAGTTTTGTCATTGTGTGAACATCATAGAGTACACTCGATGTGGCCTCTTGACAACATCAGTAGACAAGGTAAACATGAGATCTATGAAGCTGCTGTTAGTGTAATGCAACATACTGTTTTACAGTAAGCTTTGTTTTAATAAGTAGAAGGAGCACACTCTAAAATAATGATGGAAAGCATGGTAAACATAAACCAGCAACATAGTTTATTATCATTATCAATTACTATGTGCTATATGTAATTATCTGTGTTATATTTTTCTGTGACTGGCAGCGCAGTAGGTTTGTTTGCACCAGAATAACCACAGATATCTGAGTAATGCACTGTGCTATGACATTACAATGGCTATGACTCACAAGGTAATGGGAAGTTTTCAACTCCATTATCATCTTATGAGACCACAACAGTGTATGGGTGGTCACTGACTGAAATGGCCGTATGTGGTGCAGTGGGGTGTAGGACTGTAATTTCATCCCTTGAAATCAACTTCTGACTGGGTAACATGTTTTTAGCCTGCCACATGATGAACTAATTGTCTAACAAGTGTGAGAATAATTGACAAATTGATTTGATAAGAGAAAGAATAAAAGCATGATGGTACTTTAAAAAACTTGTGGATAAATAGGTAAAAAGATATATTTTTGTGTAAAATAGTTGAAATCCATGCATAGTTTTTTATATAATAAATACTACCTTTTTATTTTATTGCTCTCTTAATTCTTATGGTGTTAAATCTCACCTTATTATATTAAAACTTGTGTTTTCACTTGGTGAGAAAATCAAAGCCTTGTGATATTTTGAAGAAGAGTGAAGTTCTGTACTACTAGTGCTGGCTAGTTAAGGTGGGAGTATTAGGGGCTGCTGTTAGGGAAGAAATGCTGACAAGGGAAAGAAGAAAATGTATTGTGTGTTTTCAAATGTATTTATCTGAGTTCAGATTTTATTTGAGCTTCTGTACCTTTATCAAAGTTCTCAGCATAGGCCCTTATCCTGTAGTGCTTAATAAATACTATTAGATGAACAAAATTTATGGAAAACAAGGCCCACAGTAGTTAGGCTTTCAGAAGATTACTATTTAATTGCCGAAGAACATCTTGTATTTTTGTTAGACATAGAGATCAGAGAGTGGTGAGGTGGCCTAGGCAGAAGTGAATTTCCTAGCTGTTTAGGTGGACAGCCTGAGGTTTCTCTGGTGATGAACTTTAGTTTTCGCTTGCCTCCCTTGCTCTGCCATTCCTGCTGTTTTGCAACAGGGCTTAAAAGTGCTTTAAGTGCTTGTGACCGTGGTAATGAATGAAAATGTCTTTCCAGCACTGAGAGGATTGCATTAGACTGAATAGTCACCTCACTTGTAAAAGCACGATTAGAGTGGGGCAGCTGTAAGTAAGGATAACGATTTGTGTCCACTGCTTATTTACTGAAAATTGTCAATGTATTATTTATTGAGAGCTCTCCAGACAGTGCTTGTCAGAATAAAAATGTCAGCTCTGAGCAAAATGTTATAATACATAATAAAAATGCTAGGTACGCATTTTAGGAAGACAACTAATTAGACCTGCTTTTTCTTAAAGAAGGCACAGTAAAAATGTCTAATATTGTAGATTTTCTCCATTAGTGCAAGTCCTTTTCTTTTCTCCCTGCCCAGCTCAGTATTTGATTTAAAAACTTATCATGCCTGAGAAATAATTTCGACGACTTTGCATTGTTGCCGTTACATACCCCAAGTAGCCGGGAGGTCTGCTGAGAGAGGAAGGGCCTGGCTTGCCATCCCAACAGTGGAGCAGCCGCCCTCACCTCCATGTTTTGTCTGAAATTAGATGTCACTTCCTCCCTGAGCAGTGCTCGTGGAAAACTGCCTCCAGTGTAAACAACATAAAATTATTAAGCTTATTCCTCAGCCGTGCTAATTAACCCCAAACAAATTTCACATTAAGGAAACAGAATTCAATCAATGTAAATGTTATTGCTGTGTATTACTGTAAGCAATAATATAGTGGCTAAAATAATTAATTATTTTGGATTTTTTAAAAAGAAAGTATTCTTTTTTATGGTTTTGCAAAGTATTTTGCAAATTACAGCCCCTTGCCCCCTCATTTCTTTGGCCGCTCCTGGCATAGAATGTAGAAGATGTGTCTTATTTTGGAGTGCTTCAGGTTTGCTTAGTCTACTGTGTTTTTCTTGGCAATACACATGTCTTCTCTTACCTGTAGTAGTTGACCACTCTTTGTAGCATTTTGGAATCCTGTTTCCTTTCAAACTCAAAAGGTACATGATGATGGTGGTAGTAGTGTTTTTTTTTTTAAAGGGAGTTTAAATATAAGCCATTTCTGAAGGGAAAAAATAAAATGCCAATAAGGATATTTTCCCCTAATTTTTATCTGTCCTTATACAGCATGTCAAATTATTCTCTTCAAGACTATTTCTTAAATGTTTTTTAAAAAATCTTATTTCTAAATAATTGCTTGGTCATATCTGTTGGTACCTTGGAATAAAATTGATCATTATCTTCATTTTCATCATCCTGAAAGACCTTTAAGGAAATGAATTCAGAATCCAGATGACATGTAATTTTATTTTTTTCACACAGTAAAATACATATTTGAGTAATATGGAATCATTTATCAGTTATTGATAATATTCTATGGTATAGTGCAACACAAATCAAATACTATTTTTTTAAGATTATTGAGAGAATTGGTACATCCTTTAACCCAAATAAACTCTCAAGTGTTAAATTAACTTTCAAATTTAACAATATTTCACTAAATGATTAATAAAATACTACTTTTCACAGAGTTAACACTCACCGTTTCCCTGTAATTTTACCATCTTCTCACAAATGAAATCCCTTTCCCCTTTATCTCCAGTTAGTATCTTATTTCATGGCTTCTTTTAATTCCTTATTCTCCTCTAATAAAACTATCTTGCTTGAAATATTTAATCTTTTAATCATATCTTAAACATCTAATGAGCAGGTTGCTGCTAAATATTTATAGTAGTGCCAAAACTAACAGTGACGACAAAAGTGTTCCAAGGAATAGCTGGAGCACGCTTCTAAAACAATAAAAAAAATAAAGCTAAGTCTTCACAGCAGAGTTGAGAAGATATTAAAATCTTAAGGAAGGACTGTTTTAACATCTGAATGGGTGTTTCAAATGACTTGTTTCAGAGTCCTACTTTTATTTTGGTCTGTTTCTTTAGTTTCTATAGCCAGATGATTGTTGTATTTTTTACTTTTTTTTTCCATATTTATTTTTACTTTCCTAAGTAGGGAACAACTTTAGATTTTATTTGTTTGCATTACATAGGTAGCCAGTCATGAACTGCAGATTATAAGAAGCTATGTTCAGCAATTTTAAAAATGCATAAAATCTAGACAAGAAAATTTATATTTAACATTTCTATAACTTTAAATGTTTGTGTGTCTACGTATATATTCAGCAAAGATTTAAATAATATGCATTATGTAATGAAGAGTATAGGTTGGTAATATATGATAACTAGCACTTGGATAGAAGTCTGGTAGTCAGGGCACTTAAAAAAATTTAAACTGTACAATTTGTGTGATTAACATTCCTAGATTTTAAGGTTACACTATAATGCCAAACCAATAAAAGCAATAAAAATCAGAAATAAGTGTCTTAGTTAGAAAAACCTGTGTTAGTATATTTGAAAATGAGATGCAATGGGTTGCATCCAGTATTTTATTCCCGTTAAGACTGTAATTGACAAACTGCAGTAATCATGCTTTTATGTGTTTTTCTCCCTTTACTGAATTCATTTAAAAGAAAAAAAAATAACCAAAGTAGAAAAGGTAAAAAGAGACTCCAGAATTTTGAAACCCAGTGGTCCTGAAGTGATGGGAAAATAGCCAAGGTGTCACAGCTAATTTCTGACCCTGTTTTATGAGTTCTGCTGTTCCTTATTCCTCCTGTCAGCCTGGGAATCCCTGAGGCTGTGCAAACTGGCTGAACATCACTCAATCCCAGTTTTATATCCCCTTTTAATAATGTTGAGTCTATTCTGTCCAACTTTGATTCAGACAACCTGCTTGTCTTGAAAAAGTGATATATTTAATCAGTGACTCTGTCTCCAGCATAGCTCCCACTGCGTGTGACTAGAGCCAGAGAGTAGTGCAGTGGTCTGTCACTTCTGTTTGAATGGGTAATGTGGAGCCCATCAGCTGGAAAGACAGGAGCTGGAACTGCTTGTTAGGACACATGATCAAAAGCCACTCTCTGCTTTCTGCCAATCAAACCTCATGTCGCCTTGTGGGGCAGACATTAAATAGATTTTTTTTTCTTCCTTACACTGTGGGCACTTTGCCAGTTTGACATGTGAACTGTTACAAAAGATAGCAGAGTTTCGACCGCTTGCTGGCTGCTTTAAAATATTACTGAACACTTGTCAAAATGAAATATTCATCATACTATATTATGATAAATTCAGTGAAGTATTATTCGGTGCCTTTATGTTGTAATTTATGGATTTTTTTTTTTTGGTGGGGCAGAAGAAACAATAGACAATTGCTTTTTGGGTGAAAGTAAGGAAGGCAAAACTCTAAATCACTGATTACAAAGCCAACACAACTGTATAACAAATTGTTTTGAAAAAGATGATTAGTGCTTTGTGCAAATAACATTACTGAATTAAATGATATTTTGTATTCTCTTTGTTTCTAAAATTATTTTCTTCCTCTAATTTAATATATGAGAGTGGTTTTAGTATTATATTTTAGCCAAAAACATTTAAAACTTTATTTTGAAATTTAATTTACTATCTTATTCCCTCTGCCTGTTGAGAAGATGAACACATTTTCTAATTCTATGACATTCTCCAATTTATGGCTATTTTTCCTCTACATTTTCTTTTTTGTCATCCCCTGAAGATTCCCCATTATATTGCTACCTCATCTTTGTGCCATAGCAACCTAGTAGTGATAGTAGTATAGCCCTAACTTCCAAGTTTTTTAAGAGAAGATTGAGTACGTAAGTATTTTTATTTTAAAAGGTTATTGGAATTGGCATTTTTCTATAATTTCTGAACAGCCAGTTAACTGTCCTGAAGCTGTTAAATCTTAGTTGGTGTTTTGATATCTCCAAACTAGCCACTTGGAACTTGCTGTTTCTTTCCTAATGATCGTTTTGAAAGGAGTTAAACATTTTCACCAAAACATACCATGGCAGTCTAGTGGAACTCATTTAAACAGTGAGCTACACATAAACAGCTGCTCCTTCAATAAGCCATTCTTTATAATACCCTTATTACCTTCCAGTGTCTCAAATTCTGATTAGTCAACAGTGCTGATTGCTGCACGGCATTCCGTTGCCCATCTTCCTTCTGCTCAGCTGCTCATATCTTAGTTGTTATTTGATTACAACACAACTTGTGCATTGTTTCTCCAAGTTGCTCTTCATATTGTGTCTTAAAAACTCTGAATTACCCAGGGAAACTGAGATGGTGTGAGAGTGACTTTCTCTACACATGTTGAAAATATCTGAACAAAGCACCCTGTAAAAAGCACAAAACTATGGAACTCTTAGATTGGAAAGAATATTTGTAACTTAAATCTCAGTATTTGTGATAAAATTATGAAACAGAGATTAAGTTCATGGAGATGTTTCGAAAAGCATATAGTACTTTATAAATGTAAAGAGTTGTAAACTTGTTATCTTATGGTTATTAAATTTCAGTCAGATACAGAGGCCTGGAAGAGGTAATTAGTTATGTAGAACTTCAGAGGGAGGGCCTAACGGACCTGCATCTTCTCCCCAGGACTAGATAATTTTAGTCCAATTACTTTGCAGCACCAATGATGCCCTGCTAAATAGGACAGCATGTTGGTAGCTTAAATTATGATGAAATAAGTAAGGGTGGGAAAAAAATCTCTATAATGAAGTTTGAATTTCAGCTATTCCTTTGTTGTGACCCCCTGGAATTTACTCTTGGTGGTAGGAAATGCTGACACACTAGAAATGCAACCCCAGTAAAGGCCCTAAATCTGTCATTGTGCTCTGGAGTCTGCTCTGAAAATAGCAGAGCTCTTTTAGTAAATTAAAATCGGTGTGAATGGGAACAGATGTTGACATGCTTTACTTTATCTTTAGGGATCCCAGTTAAAGAGGAGAGGGTCAACAAGGTTAGATGGTAGGAAACATAGTAAGCGTGCAAACTTGTTCTTTAAAGGGGGTTCTGTTTGGGGACATTAGTCAATAGAATTGTATTTCTCTTTGGTAGTCCAGGTAAGAACTGTACCACAGTACCGTTTCCAGGGGAAAAATGAGGGGAATGATATTTATTTTTGGGAAGGCTATCTCTTTTTGATGTTCTGTTGCGATGGTGTTTTTTTTTTTTTTTTCCATCAAACTGCATTGGCTATAAGTTGTCTCGGACTACTGTTAGGTTTTCATTTCCAACATCATTCTGGCATAGCTTCCTAAAGTGTTTGTTGAACCCTAATGCTACTGTAGAGTCTTTGAACTGATATTTGTCAAAAATAATGAAAATGGTTTATGCTCTAAAAATGTACAATTTATCAAGTAGCTTCTATAGTCAATTTAAATAAGTCTCATAGAAGTTTCAGTCTTGATTTGAAAAAATAACATAGGATGAATTTATTTATAAGAACCTTAATAGTTTCTCTCAATTCCTTTTACATTTTAGATTACCTTATAATTTTCTAAATCTACATGAACAATAATGATCAATTTTGTCAGTATTATTCACACCTTTTATTAATTTAACATAGATGAATAAATGTGAATGTTGTGAAGAGTTGATTGGGAATAGATTTTAAATCTGACAGTTAGATTACAGGGTACCTAAGAAAAAATGGCTCTTTCAACTAGGTACCTAGTAATTTAATTCTTGTTTGAAATTATTATAATTTATTACAGTGTGTGGGTCCTAATGAATGTCTACTATTAAATGAAAAGGAGAAATTGAAATTAAGATTATGAAATTCTTTTAACTCATATCTTAAAATCCCCTTAAACAATTCAGAAGACATTAATAAGCTATGTAGGTTTCTTTCCATATTCTGTAATGACAAATAAAAACAATTTTTCAGCGTTTAAAGATTCTAGAAAATGTTGAATGCCATTAAACCTCAAAGCATGCAATCTTGGAATTTTATAAAATGGCAGTAGCCATTAAAACAGCATTAAAATTGGCAACTCCATTTAAATATTTATTTGCACTATACATAGACTTTTCTGTCGTTTGAGTTTTGCAGAAATGAATGTTTCTTTAGTGTTAAACATTTAATGTAGGATGATTTGAGATTTCATAGAGCTATAAACCACACCAGATTAACATTTTAAAAATTCCAAATACCAAGGAGACTTTTAACATGTGAGTAGAAATTTAGAAACAAAATAAAGATGTCCAAATGCCTACAGGCATTCAAAGTTGTCATTTGCTCCCAGTTCTAACATCAAGCTTTGAAAAATATTAATTCCTGGACAAAACAGTGATATCATATGACAATTTTTCTATCTTGATGGATTATCTGAAAAGTCATTTGAAAGGACTTATTGAGTATCTTACCTAGGAAGATACCTCTGATAAATTTGGCCACACTTACTTGAATACCATTTAAGAAAGAAAATCAGATTGATTGGTCCCTTGAATTTCAAACTATTTGTATGCTTACTTAAAACTCTTAAAAGTTTTATTTTGTGATTTCTACAGCTTTTTTTTTTTTCATCAGGCCTACTTTAATGTATGAACTGGTAATTTGTTTATGTGGAGAGGGAGGGAGGGAAGGAGGGAGAGAGGAAGAGAGAGAGAGAGAGAGAGAGAGAGAGAGAGAGAGAGAAAGTAAGTTGGTGGTAAGTTTACATTTGAGTTCAGAGGATGACCTTGCTCTAGATTTCTGACAGTCTCAGAACAGTGCAGAGTTGTAGGGCCTGGCCATCCCTGACTGTGAGGCCCTTCTCCTCCAATCTGAATATGAGAAATAAAATGTAATTTCTTCAGAGAGTGGCTTTTGTTTGTTGCTGAGATTTTCACAGGTTTCCTTTGAGGCTGTGGAACTGTGCTCTTAGGTTCAAAAGATTCCATATCCATTCTTCTCCTCTGTAATAAAATTCTCCATCTCTCCGGAAGAACGCAGTACGAGTGCTGGCTGTTTTTAGATGGGAAGGTGATTTGTTGCCTTTGATAATCTGCTTGTTGAGTTCAAGTTAGCTCAGGCATCTTAAAGAAATAAATGGCAGAAACAAGTAGGGCAGTACTCTCCTAATAATGATCACTGATCTCTTTTTAAAATGTTTACTGTAGTTGTTTAATAGGGAGACAATCAGATAGAATTTATCCTGCCCAAGTTTCTATAAATAAAAAAGCCTTTTCTCATCTATCAGTTATGTCCACGTGGTTGCTGTTTATCACCGTAACTAGTTCCAACAGTTAAATTCCGGTGTCTCTCATCTACTATTACAAAAGGCTGAAGTGAGCCAACTACGACATGGGGATAGGGCAGGAAGACACAACTTTCTCATATTATACAGTATGAGAATAGTGATGTTATACTACAAAAAAAAAAAAAACCACTTATTTCAAATACTTTTCTAATTGTGATGCAGTAACTTTAAAATGTTACCTTTGAATAGCATTGACAATTTATAAAATCATATCTACTGTTACATATTTAATTAGATTTTTTTCTCCTTTGTGCCTCTTTAAATGAAAGATGGAAATATGTTTGCTCTAAATATTTGATATGATTGAGATGAGATTAAGCGGTTTAAATGATTTAAAAATTATATTTACTTTAGTGCAATCTGTTAGATTCAATGCTAATCTGTCTTTCGGTTTGCTTTGTGGTATAACAAATTAAGCACAGAGGGTTAAACTCTTCAGTGCCTGGATAGGGTTAAAACTCTGGTTCCTTCTCTCCTTTCCAGTTACTGAGTTCTTCAAGCAAAGTTGAGTTTGCTGTTCAGACATTAGCTGTACTTCTTAGCAATGACCTTGTGGGGTAGAGAAGCATGGCACAGTGGCACTTTCCAGCTGTATTCAGCCTATCCGTCGGGGTATAATCATGCTCAGTCCCAGCACCGCAGGCTTGGACATATGTTGAGTTTTATTTCTTTCTTCTGACATTAATCCTATTCACCAGCTGTTCTGCCAGCTGCCATTCTTCAGTTTAGAGATTACATTTTGGGGGATACCAACAAAGGTCTAGTTGACCACTGCTTTTTTGTTTCTTTATTCCCCCTCTTATTCTGCAGAAATGATTGGGCTTGAGGGTTAAGAGAACTCAGTCTTTTCCCACTATCACCCCACTTTTCTCTGGATCCTAGACATTAACATGATTTATGATCACTCTCAGTATGTTGTAGATAAACCTTCCAGAGAGCCAGATTACCACCTTACTTATAAATCCCTTTTCCATAAAAAGGTTTTAAGTTTACATTGAAGGCTATAATTAATGTTTCTTATGCTACTATATAAACAACATTAATTAGTGGCAATTTCTTTTGATGTCCTAAAACATATTCCAGCTGAAAATGTGCTTTCAGTTCTTCTTTGTTTTCCCCTGCAGGTTTGAGAGCATATCTCAGTAAAGATGATACTTCTTTTCCTGAGCTATGGTTTCACTAATCTTGTTTGAATGGGCTATTAAATCTCTGTTACACTCATAATATATACTAATAAGTAGTATAGATTTCTCACTTCGTATTCCAGATGATCTGTCCATAAGCAGGATGTTAAACATCTGTAGTTTAAGCCTCTGGGACTAACAAATGCATTAATGCCAGAAAGAAATGTGGCCTGGACGATAAGGTCACAGACCATGTGGTAAAGAAGCATCCTCAATATTATTAAATCTGAACATAGTCTTTATGGTTAATCCTTCCATTTCATAAAGGCAAAAAAGACTAATAGACTTAAGTTATAATCATTTGCAGTACATGTTTATTACATTAATACCAACAAGTACACAAATCCCCTATGTGTTATAATTCTCTCCACTGATATTTTGAAGTCATTTAAAATATCCTCACACATGCCTCACAACAGAGTTCTCCTAGGCAGAAGATAACATCAATAAATGTTTGTTTATTGGCAAGATTGTGCTATAGTCTTAACTTTGTGGCATATGTAGGTTATATATTATGGTAAAGAACTCAGTTTAAATAGCACCTTTAGGCTGGAGTCATTTGAATTAAGAATATCCTAACTGAAAAACACCTGACTTAAGAAAACAAAGTAAATCTAATGGTACATTCTGGAAGGCAGATTTTGTTTGTTTGTTTATCACTCATCCATCCTTCTATCCACCCATTTATTATTTATTCAATCCATTGAGCTGAATATTACTTATTGGGCCACATTACAAAAAATAGCATCTTGTTTTCCAGACAGTGAACTCTTCATATATTTAGTAATCTGCAGAAAAATGAGAAGTTTATAAATTGAGGGTGAAGGTTCATAAATTGCCTCCTGAAAAACTATTGATTCTATACTATCCTCTCTCTCCCCCCAAAATCTGACAGTAGTGAACCCCGTTTACTAAATATGAACATTCTATTTATAGAAATATTCATATTTTTATTGGTGGCCAAAGCACTGCTTATAGGAAAACCTACAGGTGACTAATAGGAGTTGCTCACTAAGTGGAATAATGAATAGTATTAGGTGTCAATTAAATCAAGCTTCCCCGAGGTGCAGGTGCTCCACAATGTACTGACACATTTCAAGTAGCAGTGCCACTTCACCCATGCATATGAACAAGCACATTTGCATATTAAAAAGCTGAAAATTATTTAACTGAAGCAAAAGTCTTTTAGAGATGATGGAGGTTATTAAAACTGTTGACAAGAAAGAAGGTAATTGCCTGAAAATGAGAGATGACATTCTGCTATACACAGGGAACGTTGTTTTTGTTGTATTGTGCAGCAGTGCCTGGGTGTATAACCTATTACATTGAGATTGCTCCTATGCAATTAGACCCTTTTTGTCCTCACTTCAATAAGGCTATGATTATGAAGGATTGAAGAACACTTGGCATATTGAATGTCTGTTGTTTTTATAACTTCGTCAGAAATGACAAAACACGTTTTGTGTCCTGTTTTTTCTTTGTAGGCTTATTGATTCTGTGATTATAATATTCATAAAAGACAATGTGTTCATGGTTGAACACTCTGTCATTTATACAGGTTTTATTTTTTCGGTCTCAGCATAGTATTTGTTTGAATGCCAAGGTGTTAGTCATAAGATGAGCATTTTTTTTTAAGTAAAAGATGAATAGGTGAGAAGTTTATCATGCTAATAATCCCAAATATTACTACTAACAGTGTCATAAAAATGGATGATTTCATAAGTTTCAGATGGAAATAATTCACAAACTATGAAAACTTGAAGGCTATTTTATTTTCCTGATGATTCTGAGCTGTTTTATTTTTACTGAGAGTTTTGAGAGATCTTGTGCTTTGGTTGTGTTTGTCAGAAGTAAAGATTCCTGGCCCTAGAGGGAAGACACTTTCTTGATACTGTAATTGGCAGTGGGCTTGGGTTGACTTACTTCATTCCATAGGTAGTAACTGAAAGAAGTGTAGTGAATATGTTCATTGAAACTGAAGCATGGCAAGTAATTGCAGATGTATAAAATTTCAGGTTTTAGGCTTTACTATAAATTGTGCTTGTTGAAAGACTTTATATTTAATCACCCTAGTTAGGCTTCAGCTCCCAGCAGAGCCATTGTAGCAGTGCATGAAGTCCATTTCCATCATTATATTCTTTTCTTGAAGATGAGTATTGGTGTTCTTTGGGACAGAACCATCATAGCGTATTCAAGTGGACTTCAGACCCAAGATGAACCCAAGTTTCCTCTTGGGCCAATCAGTTTTTGCTTTCATTTCTTCTTTGACTTTAAATCCAAAACTGGTTTGTCAGACCCAGAAGTGATAGGTTCTGAATAAAGCCCGAATGTACCCAGAAATTTTTCTAGGGGAGTTGTCATTTATGTACTCTTTTATCCTTTGATTTGGATGCATCTGGTCTTTAGTAAAGTAAGAGGCACACCTAGGGTTTTTGTTAGCAGCTGTCTAGTGATTTATCTAATCTGACGTGTTCATTTCTTTAAGTTGAAGAGGGAAAATGTCTTTAGGCGTAGCAATCTGACTCTTGATTTAAAAGATAAAAGTGAGATATCCCAGTTCTTTCCAAACTCACGTTATTTACTGCTAGCTGAAAAGCTTAGCTATTTAAAAGATGAAAATCCTGATGTATCCATGCTCAAAGAGTAGATTATAGAAGCCCCCAAAGTATGCCAAACTCGTCATTTACTTCATATATACACATCTTGTCACAATCCCTGCACCTCAATTTTCATTCACACAGTCTAGGAAGTATGTGAAATAAAATTATGTTTATTCCAATTACTGTTAAATGATCTTGTTTAAAAATGTTGAGAACAAGCTTAATCTTACTTTATGTAACTGACTTTAGAAGGGAGTAATAATTGTTTTTAAGTATACTAATAGTTAGTGGAAAAATTTTCTTTGTTAATTACGGTTTTGTTTTAATTCTCTGCCATTTGTTTTGATGCCATTACTTAAATTTTTTCTCAGTAAGCCCATTAATATGAATATATTTAATGCTCAGAACTTAATATAATATTTTTTCTGACCTTAAAACATCCATGAGTTTGTGGACTGTTTTTTTTTTTTAAAAAAAGATAAAAAATTAGCTTTTATCTTAATTTATACAAAATTATACATCGGATATACTAATGCTAAGGATGATTTATTTAATAGAGACTGAGAAATAAGTGTAAGAAAAATCTGAATCATGGATTTCTGTATATGTTTTGGAAAAGAACATACTACTAAAGGAAAGCTTCCATATAGAGTCATTATGTTCTATGGGTAATCAGGGCTGTACGTTTTTATAGCTGAAATGTTATGAGACTTTACTGCCTGGCACAGCATTGACAAACCATCATAGGCTCCATGTATTATGTACCCAAAATATTTTTCAAGATAGTTAATAAATGAATGAATGAGTACTAAAACATCTTTCTAAAAGATATTTAGGAAATGCAGCAATGCTTAACAATTCAAAGATTTGAAGAAAATTCTACCTTTGGATCATATCCTCTGTTTTTACTTTGATAACTAATTCTGATAACTACTTTTTCTTATAGGTAGTGTATGTAATGTCCAAGTAAACACATTCAAAGAGTTTTATATTTGTTTCAAGGTTGGTAATGGTAATGGTGGGACTAAAAAACAAATAGAAAGCACAGGTACACCAGGCCATGTGGACAGAGATTAAGTGAAGTATTTGGGTGATTGATCCTGAGTCATATAACTGTTAATTCAAATGTGCTGATACCTCAGGCCTTAGTATAACTAGAGTTGAACAAGCCTTTCAAGAAACTGGATATGATGGGAAAACAATTTGTCTGAATTAGAGCCATCCCCAGGGAATATTGAACCCTTGGGAAATTGTACTGTGTTTCTGCTTTTTTTTCTACTCCTCCACTTGAACATTTTCCTGGTGAAATCAGGTTAATGATTAGCCAGTGAAACCATAAAGTATGAAAGACAGCACGAAGCTTAAGGAGTGTATATGAAGATGTGAAGATGGGAGACACCGTTGCTAGGCAGCTTGGCTCAAATTCTCTCATGCAGATTCAATGTATGTGAGTGTTAGGATTTTTAGATTTCATTTACACCACATTCATTGCACCACATTTTTTTTTCTCTTCTGATCACTATTTCAGAGTCAATGGGAAACTGAGAAACACCCAGGTAGTGCCCAAGACCTTACAAAGCCTCTATGTGTGGGTTGAAATATGTAATGACTTGGCTTCCTATAAACGAGTACACCAGGAATTCTGTAGCTGTTAGATTAATGATGCTGTAATTGTAGATAGCAGTTTACAATTGGTGAAGAGCTTTCTCATGCATTATTTGAGTCTAGTAAAAATTTTGAGTGTGAAGGACAGATATATTCTTCTGTAAATGAAGGAATTGATGATTAATGTAGTGAATAGCTAGTAAACAGGGAGCTGGAGTAAAAATTTAGGTGACTTGGTACTTCACTGTTCTCTTTATTTGTCAGTATTGCCATTCATCATAATGAGCATGATAAGGTGTCCAGGTGGAGTAGCTGAGTGGCATGGGGCCCTGTGTTTGCACTCTCTGTGTTACAGGCTTATGTAATTAGGAGCAGGTAAATGCAGTTGGCCTGTACTTTATTTGGCCTTTGTTAATTTGTCTTCAAGGTGAGTTGGTTCTTCAGGACAGGAGTAGTCAGTTTGGTAGAAGTGTGTGTGTGTGTGTGTGTGTGTGTGTGTGTGTGTGTGTGTGTGTGTGTGAGAGAGAGAGAGAGAGAGAGAGAGAGAGAAAGAGAGAGAAAGAGAGAGAAAGAGAGAAAAGAGAGGGAGAAAGAGTGAGAGAGTTATTGAGAGAAAAAGTCGGTATAGTACTATGTAGTATGTCTCTTTGTTACTAAATTCCTAATAAAATAAATTAGTGTTCTTCTTTTGAGTGATTCATTTCACTAGAATAATAAGCTTACGTTTCAGATATTCACCTACATAACCATGTGAACAACAGCACATGAAAGTTTGTTTTTATGTGCTACTTGAAAACTGTAAGGTTAATTTTTTATACCTTAGTTAGCAATTCTTTTAAGTAAAAAAACTTTTGTTACAGAAAAATTTTTAAACCTAACAAAAGTGAGAAGAATGGTATGAATAATTTTTATGGAGCCATCGTGTAGCTCCAAAAATCATCATTACTTCATTTATCCACCAAATTAAAAAACATAAATTAAGAAATATGTCAAGCATAGAGAAATTATAAACAGACACCTAAATTTCTACCAATGTTATTTAGCATATGTTAACATTTTTATTTGTATTGCTTATGTCAGACATGAGCATGAAGCTGCCATAATTGAAAGACTGAATATAGGCACAGGGTAAATGAAATAGGAAAAATACAGTAAAGCATTTTATAATTTCTCAGAATAAGCCAGAGAGCATTTCTTTTTAATAAGGCAACATTATAACAATTCACATAGCTCATTAGAGATAGTAATATCTTAGTTAAGACAGCCTGACCTGCATTTGGGTCATAAGGATGTCTTGGGTTATTCCTGTCCTTCTTGATATATACTAACACTTTCTTGCTTTCAGGAGTGCCTGTTACGAAGCCACCGACAGTGATTAAAACTTTGTTAGAGTTTTGTGGTTGCCAGTGCTCAGCCACAAACTAAGCTGCATTGATTCCAGTACATATTAAGATGCTTTTGTCCAGCACCTTATTCTGAAAATCACTGTGGACCCTGAAAGTCTGTAAAAGATATTTACTGGTTAGAAAAGGGCACTGTCTCCTGAAACGCTAAAGAAGACAATGGGCATTCATCATTTTGTTTGACTTTTAAAAACTATGATATTAACCTACATGTTGAATTTGTGAATAGTTTTACTTTTACATTGAAACATTCATTTTATAAGCATATGACAGAAAATAACATGTAATTTTTCTACACTAAAATTTTATTTTCTTAGGAGACTCTAGGAACAGAAATACAAATAGATGGCTATTATCTTTGAGGGTTCATCAGAAAATTCATTTATTTTCATACCTATTTAAAATGTTTACAAAAACTTCAGGTGATTTTTTCCCCTGCTGTGGCAGATAAGTGTAAGCAATATAATTGGATGAGTTATTATTGATTCAGGATCGGACAATATCTCAGAGATATCATTAAGTCTATGATTATCATTTAAGATAGAGCATGATGGAATGTATAGCAAACTGGGTGAGCTGTTAATTTATTCACAAACATTTATTGAGTTTCTATTAGGTACAGTGCAATACACTGGAAACTTCAAATTTCTTTTTGAAATTTTTTGTAGTTATTATTTCCTACCAGTTCATTATAAAAATCCAGTTAATTAGTGTTATGTTTGTTGTGGTTGTTAATTGAGATCTTAATGTCATGTATTTTATTTCTCATTTTTAATGAAAGAAAACCAGCAGGTATGTTTTGTGTATAGTTCAGTTAGCCTCGTTTGACTGCAGTCACCTTTCCAAACAAACCTAGACATAATCTATTTAATACAATATGTTATAATTTGTAATCTAATTAAAAATTAAATCACGTGCTCTATGCTTCTTATATCCTTAGGTATTTGCTAGTGCTCATACATAAGAAGAGGTAAGAAAGTGTTTAAAATATTTAATCATTATTGACAATATTTTAAAATATTCAAAAAGTTAAATAAGCTTAGTAATAGACATATGGGAAAACATTTAAATAAAATATAGCTACATTAGAAGAGACCAAGGAAATAACAGGGGGCAGGTTTCCTTTTTTAAAAAGATTAATTAATTTATTTAAAATGCAGAGTTACAAGGGAGGGAGGAAGAGGGAAAGAAAAAGAGGGAAGGAGGGAGGTAGGGAGGGAGAGGGGAAGAAAGAGAGAGAGAGAGAATCTTCCATCCATCAGTTCACTCACCAAATGGCCACAACATCCAGTGATGGGCCAAATTGAAGCCAGAGGCCAAGAGCTTCCTGTGGGTGGCAGGGGCCCAGGCACTTGGTTATCTTCCACTGCTTCCCCAAGCACATCAGCAGGGAGCTAAATTGGAAGTGCAGCAGCCAGGACTTGAACTGTTGCCCATGTGCCATAATGCTGGCCCTAGGATGAGGTGTAGGTTTCTATAACAGTGGTACTTACCATACTGTGGCACTTTTAACAGACTTTTTGTGTTTACCTGATCATGTGCCTGTATTTTCTACCAATCTGATACTCCAGCAGAGTGGACATCTTATTTGTTCATCTTTTTTTTTTTTTTTCTACAACCTAGCATATTGCCTGGGCATAGAAGGTGATCAATAAATAATTATGGGGTGAGTGACTAGAAAGACTTCTATTAGTTCTATGATAGCAGCATGATTAGGAATGAAAAAAAATAGAGTAAAGAATAGGAGAACTAAAATATAGGAGAACTAAAATATCTTCCTTGATGTGTGCAAACTTGAAAACATTTCTGAATCTAGATATAGCTTTAAAACTAGCTTGACTTGTATTCTCTCTGTATATTTTTAACAGTTATTTGTGCCTACTGACAAATAACAATGACATTTGCAAATATGAAATAATTTCTGAAGCAATAAAAGATAAATTACAGTTGGTAGGAAATAACCTAAATTCTGTGAAAATTAATAACCCATGCATTTATAAATATATAATGCTGATAATTAGATTGTTTGATTAGCACGGTCACCAAATTCTGTGTTGTAATAGATACCAGAGGCAGTTTGGTTTGTTTGAGAGACAGAATCTGTTGTATTAGGTAATTGGAATCAACATTTTAGGGTTGAAAGTAACATTACTTTCTTGTTCAATATTAGCCCAAGAAGAAAGAAGTATTCTCTCTCTTTATTAAGTGTAAGCATATCATTTAAATATCAGTAACTGTATAGTTATTACCTGAACTTTGTCATCATTTGTATTTATCAATGAATCTTTCTTTCAAAATATCAGGAGTACTTTATTTAAAATGTAGCCATTTAAAAGGAGAATTAACAAGGATCCAGAGGACTTCTTTCTTCTTTCTTTCTTTCTTTCTTTCTTTCTTTCTTTCTTTCTTTCTTTCTTTCTGTAACTGGAATTATAAAACTTACCATAGTTGAATGAAGTTTCCTTTATGGCATAGGAAGAATATGCTGCAAATATAATCATTCCTGTACTAGATTTGATTGTGTCATTTACTTAAGGGAACTTCTTGTGTTTTGTGGTAACTAAAAGCAGAAAACCAAAATAAAAAATATTTTAAATACATTCTAGCAGCTTTAATTGATATAAAAGTCCACAAATAGTTTTTTCAAGCATTTTTTAGAAGGGGATTTCTTATGTTAGTATTACATGTTTATGTGTATATGAGTTTCTGATCCATTTTGTAAGTTGTGGCTTAAAGAATAACACCTTCTTTTTGGAATAATTAATTGTTTTTTCTTTCAAGTATGATTATCTTTGTCACTTCTATTGTGCAACAGAAAATTATCTACTTCTTGTTATGAAGTCATTCAAGAATTCCACACAAGGGTTTGATATTAAATTTTATTTTAATATTTTACTCAAATCTGTTTTTGAAAACCAGATAATTATATTTATTATTTATAGGTAAAAATTTATGTTTCTTGCATGAATAGTATTTGAGTCATTTACTTCTTGAAATTTTGTTTAGATGATGCCATTCAATTAATACGAACTGAGTGGCAGCAAAATACTTGTTTTCATTTTTATGTTTGACTTTAAGCATATATATAAATAGTAGGCTTCTTTCCATCTCTATATAATGTAGAAAGGTTTTGATTCTGCCATTTAAATGGATGATTTATAGAATTATATTTTATATCTTGCAGAAACATATAAATATATGTATATATAGTCAGTGTTCAAGTTGTGAGAGCATTAATTTAGGAAGGTGGGTTAAAATACCCATAATTTTCATAGAAACTGATAAAGTTATAATGAATTATTAAAATATCTAGCTTTTTGGTGCATAAATATTTTGGCAAATGATATATAGTTTAAAATGTCTTTAAATAATCCTTAAATTTATATGTTGTTGCTGTAGTCTAAATAGTAATAAAAACTAGTATTTAAATAATAATGGATTATATATTTTCAACATGACAGGCTTTCAAAAACTGCTCAGGATCAAAGGTTCTTATTACAGGAATGAAGTTTTCTAGCTGATACTTTAAAAAAAAAAACAGTGTTGCTCTTACCTTGTGGTCTTCAGATGGAATGTTTCCACATCTATTTCTGGACTTTAGAAAAATATGAGGCATTTATAAATTAATTATATATTATTTGTAAGTATTAGATTTTATCGTAAAGCAAACAGATGTTACCTTAAACGATATTTATGCAATTTAATATTACATACCTAAATATTCTGTCTAGTATTGAATAAGGTTTATGATGCTTAGAGATGATAGTTTTTGGTGTTTTGTAATTTTTGCTTTGACTTCCCACACTTTTTCTTAAAATATTAAGATAGTGAAGCAATTGATTGATAACAAGTGTTAAAAAATGAACATGTTGATGAATTTTGACAAAGAAACCATTTTTTTATTAACATTAGAATAACAGATGACTTTTTGCTGGAAAACCAATTTCTAAGAAAACAGCCATTTAAAATAAGAATAGAAGTAGTTAACAGCTGGTCAGTTTGATTTACTTCCCATATTCAAGAAAATATTAGTCTCTAAACTACAGCCAATCCTTTTGTAAATGTTCTAGTAATTAATCTTGTAAACATAGTGTTAGACTATCTGCTAGTTTATTGAAAAGCAGTAAAACAAATAAATATCTATGTCTTTCCTATAAAGACTGGCAGGCATGGTTTCATTATCCCTTTACCAAATATGTAGACTTTATCATCTTTTTATAAAATTCATTAAAAGAGTATCTTGATTGTAGCCCTTTATCTCAGTGGAAGGAATAGATATGAGACGTTTTGAGTTTCATGACTATGAATTTGATGATGAAATAAATATATGAAAATATTGGTGCTAAAATCATTAGTTGAGATTTATGATATAAGGCAATCTAAATTCATTTTCTTTTCTTGAAACTACAGTACATTATTATTTGTCCTGCATTTCTTATGTCTGCAGTATCCTTTTTGGTGTAAGGACATGTAAATGTTTCTATAAATTACATTTATTTTTGTGTACATTTTATGTAATACATATAACTTATATATATTATAGTTTGCTTGTAAATGTTTATATTGTTTGTATGTATATCTAGGTGGAAATACACACAATAATACACTTACTATGACTTTTTGTAATCTGGAGATAGGAATATTACTGTTTATTTGACTTTGAGGAAGTCATTTAACTTTTCTCAATCTTTTGTAATATTGGAATGTTGACATCAAATTGACACCATTAAACAACAAATTAACTGAAGATTAATTAAGATGAGATACTGAAGTCACCAGCCTAACTTAAGTACTATAGTAATAAACATAAAGATAGAATTTGTGTGTTTGGTAAAGTTACGATAGGGACTGGTAATTATGTATTCAAGATCTTCAAAATGTTCAGGGAAAATATATATTATTAAAAAATGTACTTGGATTTAACAGTTTCTTTGCACCAAAATATACTTACCTTTTAATTCCATTTTCCCCATACTTTCTGAAGTATGTTTGTATGTTGTGGATAACTCAGAAACAAAGTCTGACTGGGTTTGGAGACTTTTTTCCCCATTACTTCTGAGAGCTTTAATATTGTCTGAGAAACACAGTAGGAAAATTACATTTATCAAAAAAGATAAGTGAGAGCACTTGAAAAAGTTAGTGGAAAATTGAATTGAAATAAAAGTTTAGAGACAGGCATTTGGCCTAGTGGTTAAGATGCCTGCATTATTTATTGGCCTGCCTGGGTTCAATGCACTACTCTGGGCCCTGGTTCCAGCTTCCTGCTAATGTAGACCCTGGGAGACAGCAGTGATAGCTCAGCTAATTAGGTTCCTGCTACCCATATAGCAGACCAAGACTGAGTTCCACCCATGAGGCAGCCGTGGAAGAGACTGAGATTGAGTCCCTGATTCCTGGCTTCATACTGGCCCAGGCCCAGCTGTTGCAAGCATTTAGGGGCATGAACCAGTGGATGGATGTTATCTCTCTGTCTTTCTCTGTTTCTCAAATAATAACAATTGTGAAAGTTCAAAAATTTTTTGGAATCAATGTACAATTATTTTTATCTCCCCCAACCACCACCCCATAGCACCTCATGCTTCACACAGCCCTCGGCACAGCCTTCTGCCTCCCAGGGCCACTGAGGGCTGCTTTACCTGTCCGTTCTTAATATGCATATTTGCACCAAAATAAACACAATTATGAATTCAATTTTCCACTAATTTCTTCAAGTTTCTTCCTGTACCATGTATAGAAATAGCTATGTGTAGAGACTGCTTTATTTTGTAGGGAAAGTTCCTCACATCTTTGATACCAATAATTCATGTATAGTTCATTAAAATTTGCAAATAAATAAACATGAAAAGGCTTTCACATAGCAGTTCTGGTTTCTGTTACATGGAGAGAGCCAGGATGCAGCAAATACAGCAACGAATACGTACCTACAATCAAAAACAATTTGCATAGTTAGGATTTGTGACCATGAGACTTTGGATCCGGTCCCTCTCCTTCCCCCAGCAAGAGGTTTATTCTGTTGGTATTAAAATTTGCAGACTTCTGATACTTGGAAACTTCTTTGGAAGGTCAGACATGAAGTGAATAAAAAAGCTGTCTTTGTTTAATTCTTGTTCGATGGTAGCTATAAGGAATTTTATTCTCTTTCTACTGTGCTACTCTTGTTGAGAGTTGATTATTTCAGATTGCAGGGATGATTTAAATGAATAATAATTGATATTTGACTGACCTATTGTAATTCCAGAGTACAAAAATTTTGTTCTCACTGAAAATGAGTTTGGTTTTTATCACTATGTAGTGATTGAATGACAGATGGACAGCTAAGGAAAATGAATTTATTGAAATAATAGTTTATTATAATCTCTCTTGTAAGTAATTAAGATATATGTATATTGTGTGTTTCAATGCATAATCACACAACATGGAACCCTGCTCCTGGTTTCTGAACATGCTTATCCAGTACATAAATAATTAAACTGTGTACAAGATGCATGATTCTCTTTTTTGGCACAGCAGCCACTTGGGAAGAAAGTAGCCCATGGTCTATAGGGAAACGTAACAATCTCATTTGGATAAGGTTTTAAGCAAGTCATTGTTTCATTTGGAAAATGTGAAATTGGTGAATGGGCTTGTTCTCTTTGTAGAGGATTACAATAACACACGGAAGCTTATGAGTGCTTCTGACAGATGTGTTGGCGGTTTGCCACAAAGCTAAGGGTGCGGCCCTGACTGACAACTTGCAATTATATTATGATGAATGGTTCTGATGTGTGTTCAAGAGAAAACCACTTTCTAGAAAGTGAAAGTCATACATACGGTTCCTATAAAAAAATCAGCTCAAATAGAGTATTATAACTTTCTGTTTTATTTTAGCATTTTGGTGGGCTAACCAATTTGAGTGCTCCTTCTCTCACAAAAGTCTCTGTTTTTGATAAATCAAAGACCAACTCCAAAATTTTTGTGGGTAAAATGAATTTGATACCATTTTTGGCATCAAAATTACTTTATCTGCATTTTTGACAAAACTGGCATCTCTAAGGAAATCTTGAACTTTTACACAAACATTTAAAGCATATACACATGTCCATGGTGTGGCAAAAAAGGCTATTGGAATCATGCGTTCAGAAAGAAATTGCTCCCATTTGATCACATCACTTCTAGATAGGTTTTGTTGTTTGTTTTAAAATTCAAAGACATTGTGTTCAAACAGCATGGATGGACTAAAGACTTGGTTCATTTTGAAACTGTCTTCATCCTGTCTTGATTTAAGTGATCTTAAGAAAATTTGAGTATGGCTTCAGAATGTATGTTTTTCAAAAGTTATTGTGTCTTTTACCAATAGAGTTTTCTTACTCAGTGATGAAGCTATAATATGTAAAATGTGTGTTAATTAAACTGGCTTTTTAACTTTCTGCATTAAGAAAAAGTTGAATGATTTTCAAAACTAAAATAAAAATGTGAAATTAGGATTTGGATTAATTTTATTGCATAATACTTAAATTCTGAACTTTATAACTATTTTAAAATGTAAGTTTTTATCTCATTCTCTGAGAGCCCAAAGTTGGCATTTTGAAGTTAAGGATCCCCTGTTAAAAATGTCAAGTAAGCAACATTTTAATTATTCAAAAATCAAACACATGCTGTAATATTAAGCATATGAAAGCATATAGCCACAAAAGCCAAATTCCTTTTTTAAAAGATTTATATTTTATTTATTTGGAAGGCGGAGTTAGAGAGAGAGAGATCTTCCTTCTGCTAGTTTACTCCCCAAATGGCCACAATAGCTTGGGCTAGGTCAGGCCTAAGCCCGGAGCCTGGAACTTGCTCTGGGTCTCCAATGCAGGTGCAGGGCTCCAAGTTGAGCCATCTTCCACTGCCTTTCTCAGACCACCAGCAGGGAGCTGGATGGGAAGTAGAGCAGTTGGGACTCCACTGGAACTGGCACCCATATAGGATTCAGGGTCACAGGCAGAAACTTAACATGCTAGACCACAATGCCAGCCCCAGTAGCCAAATTCTTAAGAAAGTCATTCTAAAGTAAAGAGTTACACAATATTATTTTCAAAAGATAGTCTAAAAAATGGGGAAAGAGTAATTATTGATGTATTCTAAAGTTCTCAAGACTTATTTTACATTTTGTATTGTATAAGTTAAAATAAGGTCATATAAAGGTTTGAAGTAATCCAGAAACAAATTTCCTAGGAATTTGAATGACTTTAAATCTCAGTTTTATAATATCCAGTTTCTGTCATTTGGACTTGTTTTTCACTAATACACTTTGTAGCATTTAGGCTGTGTCAACTGTAATACATTTTTTAAATCATTGATTTATTTATTTGAAAGGCAGAGCTACAGAGAGGGAGAGGCAGAGAGAGAGAAAGGTCTTCCATCCAATGGTTCACTACGCAAATGGCCGCAAGTGCCAGAGCTGCACTGATCTGAAGCCAGGAGCCAGGAGCTTCTTCCAAGTCTCCCACATAGGTACAGGGGCCCAAGCACTTGGGTCATCTTCTACTGCCTTCTCAGGCCAAAACAGAGAGCTAGATCGAAAGAGGAGCAGCCGGCATTAGAACTGGCTCCCATATAGGGTGTTGGTGCCACAGGCGGCAGCCTTACCTGCTGCGCCACAGCACTGGCCCCAGACTGTAATAGTTTAGTAGTGAAACATTTTCATTGTTGGTAAAATAAATCTTTCCCAATGAAAGAATGTTGATGGAGAAACTAAAGCAATCTCATGTAAGAACAAGAAGCCCTGCAAGTTCCTTGTAGATAGAACTTCCAAAAGAAAAGACATTCACATAAGTTTTTTAGTGTTTTGGTTCAGTTCACATTAGTCTTCCTGTGCTTTCATTTGCTTCCATGTAATTGACTCATCATTTACCATTCAAACCTGTGCACATAAGAACAAGAACGGGAGATCTCAGGCTACTGGTGTTATCTGATTCGGTTTCTATTTTTGGAGCCATCTGGATTTTCTTTACTGCATCAGGTGTAGGTCTGTATTCTAGCTTCATTTGACAATCTGTAAGAATTTGTTGTCATTTAGGACCTCAGTCTTTCCTGATAAGGTATTACATAGTTCTCATCATCATCCATGTTCACATTGGTGAAAGCACATTATTTTCATCTGAAGGTTTTCTTTCATATTTAGGTTGCGTAACTCCCCTCTTGCTTTATTTGAAGCAGTAAATTCGAGGTTGGTGCTCTGGGGCCCCAAATCGCTGTGCTTGATTTAGTTTTTACTTGGAAGAGGAGCATTTACCAACCATTTGCAGTACAAGTTAAGGCCTGTTAGAAAACTTGGCATCTAAGTTATGAGCTGTGAGTAATATCTTCTAGTGTGTAGATTTGATCACATGGGGTACATGTTTGTGGGAAGAAAGTAGATGGCATTGTTTTATGTTTGTACTATAGGTCATAATTATTGTGGTGTAGGATAAAAAACTCATTAGGTGAATTATGTCTTGTTGAGGTATTTGAAACATTGTCTAACTTTGAAAGCTCTCGGGTAAACTAAGAATTAGAATTCATTTGGAATATTTTATTTAAATGGAAGGTACCTGGAATGAACTGCATGTTTTCTATGCTTTAAATAATTTGTTTTGATTCTTTGGCATTTTGAAAGTAAACCAAGCTGAACAGTAAACAGTAGTAGAATGGAAGGAAGCCCATCTGTCTTCTTTACTGGTTGAAGTCTGCTGACTCAAAATTTCCTGAGATTTAGGTAAAATTTGCCTGGACTTCCCATCATTTATCCCATTACATTTTTTTTTCAGCTATGGTGTTTATCAAATACTCTCTATAACACTGGCTAAGTTCTTTTTTTACACATCTCATTTAGTATTCACAACAATCCTATTATGTACATATTATCCTTTGCAAATTGTAAAATTGATTACAGGTCACAAAGTTAATAACTGGTATCACCTAAACTTGCATATTGAGTAACTGCAAACCCTTGTGATTAGCTATCTGGCTATACAGTATGCTATAAGCAAAATTGGCTGTAAGGTGAGATTCTGCTTCTCCCTTCTCCTAGGCAGGGAGGAAAGGAAGATAAATGAATGTGGGGTTTTCTTTCTTTGCCCCTAACCCAAAGAATGGATGCTATGATGCAGTTACAGGCTGCAGTGGCCTTCTGGCGGATTTTCCTTTGGTTAAGTACTTGGTGGAAGATGTTTGACTTTATAAAGTGATTCAATCTTCCATTTCTGTCCTATCTGCTTCTTTGTAAGAGTAGCTTATCACATAGTATCTTAGCTTGAATTGCCATACAAAATACCATAGACTGGTTAGCTTAACCAACAGAAATTTATTTCTCACAGATTTGAAGGCTGACAAGTCCAAGACTGAGGTGCTAACTGGTTTGGTTCCTTGGTTTGGTTCTCTTTTTAGCTTGCAGAAATGTCTTCTCCCTTCATCAGTCTTCATCTGACTAGTGGCAGGGGGGCATGCAGCTTCAGAGGGAGCTCTCTAGTATTTCTTTTAATAAGTGCTCTAATCCCATAATGAGGCCCTCACCCACATGATCTCACCTAATCCTACTTAAATCCCAAAGATCCATATCCAGATACCATCACACTGGGGTTAAGACTTCAGCATAAGAATTTTGGGGAAATAAAGTCCAGCCAGTAGCTCATATTCCTCTTATGCCTCTTGAAAATGTTTTCTCTTACAGCAAAGATTCTTTGGTGAATGTGATTATATTTACATTTGTTTTAGATTTACCTGTTTTTTTTTTTAAACACAAGCAGTTCACTGTGAAAAGCTAAGTGTTTCTTAAATGTTATTTTATTTTGTCTTTGCAGCCAATGAGGAAATTGTGACTCAGTTACACCTCAGATGGCAAACTTACTTAGTGTGGAACTTTTATCAGTTAGGAATATTTTAGTCTGCAAGGATCTATTTAAAGAGAAAATAAAGAGGGAAGAGAGAAGGAAAAAGAAAGCAAAGTACTCGGGACACTATAACTCAAAGAAATAAATGTTTAATTTTTGTCCATAACAAGATGTCTGGAGGTAAATGGTTTCTGGTATTAGTAAAGGAGGCTAATGGTGCTTGGACTTGATCTTCATCCCTGCAAATCTTCTGGCCTTCCATTCATCATTGTCAGACAGCTACAGTAGTCCCCTATTCTAGGAGAGGGAGCAGAATGATGGTGCACATTCCATGTGCACCTCTTTTTGTTTTTGTTTTTAGAATTGAGGTAAAATAATTGTTTCCAGAAGCCTTGTACATAACTGGCTTCCTCCTATCTCTCATTGTCTTAAAACAAAGTCATATGGCAGAAGACCCCAGCTGCAAATGAGACTAATATAGCAAAGGTTTGCTTTTTCCAGCTTCTCCAGTGCAAAGAAATTGAAGGGAAAAGAGGTTTCTGAATGACTTTTTGGATTGCTCTCCAACCAGTTTCCTATAGGATTACAATTTTACTTTAGGTCTTTTGATTTAATTTTGGTACCTCCCTGGCAGAGTCTCTTACTTTATTGAGGAAGAACTTCTGTATATTTTTGAAAATCTGAGGAGTCATATTTTTGTGTTTACTCTTGGACAGAATTTTGAATGAAATCACAAAAATAGTGGAAATGAATTGAGTGATTCAAAGCATAGGTCTAGACTCAGGCTGTCTAGGTTATGGATTAGAATGCTATTTCTACTACACGGTAGCTGTCCGTTCTTGAAGTTTCCCAACATCTCTGGTCTCATCCCATAGTCTTGCAAATACTAATGTAAATCAACCATTTAAAGTACATAATTCAAAGTACATGATCAAGTGCTATCATATTAAGTACTCAAAAACTGTTTGGTAATCATTACTACCATGGGTAGAAAGAGAGCAGAAGTCTCCCTGAAGACTACAGTCATGCAGTGCAGTATTAATCCATTTATATTTTTGACCTTTTGTAAGACAGTGTCTGCAATGGCATTTACTGTCCCCTCTGAGGAAAGCTGGTACAGTACTTGAAGTGATTTCAAGTGACAAGAAAATCTAGACAAAATTATTTTAAAGAAGGTAAAAGGCGTTTTTGGCTTCCCTGTGTAAGATGCTCCCTGTACTTCCACTCTAGCTCCGCCTATGGTTGCCCATTCTCAGATGCACTGTTCCCTGAAATTACCCTTGCCTCCCTTGCCCTCATCAGTAAGCCTTCTGTACGAGTGATCTCAAGTAATAGGAAGAAAAAGATTTTGTTAAATTGCAATTGGATGTTAATGACCAATTGGCTTAACTATCTAAATAATGAAGTGTTTAGATGAACTTATAAATGGCAAATAATCCTTAGCTTGTGTAATATATAAGGGGGATTTGAGGAAATGTACTATTAAAAACAATTTGAACATAGAGAAAAGTAAAGAGAATGGTATAATGGACCTCTATAACCTTAATTAGATGCTAGAATTTTCAGTATCTTGCTACTCTATATTCTTGAGGGTTGTTTTTCCTTATCCTTTTATTATTTTTTTCTGAAGTAATAATATGGAGGTTTGTAAAGGGAGATGTCTATAGGTGGGAATTTAGCTTCATTGTTGAGACACCAGTTAGGGGACTGGTATCCCACATTATACTGCTGGATGTGTTGCCTGCCTTCCTGTTCCTGACTCTAGCTTCCTGCTGGTGTGAGTTCCTGGAGGGGTGGGCACTGCTCAAGTAAGGGAATCCCTGCTACCCGTGTGAGGGATCTGGATTGCATTCTAGGCTCCTAGCTTTGGCCTGGTCTAGCCTTGGTTGTTGTAGGAGTTTGGGAAATAAAACAATGGAAGGGAGCACTTTTTTTTGTATGTGATTTCTCTCATTTTCTCTCTCATAAATTGAAAAAAAAAAAACCACATTGCATTTATCTGTCTCTCAAACAGATACAAAAGAAAAAGAAAAAGAAGACATGTAGTGTTTCAATACACTGTGTCTAGTGTACCTGGCACTCTACTTTTATGCCAGAGTAGGGTACTCATTTTCACTGAGAACCAAAAGACCTAATCATTCTTCTAGAGACAATGACGTAGTTGGAATTTGCCTACTGCCAGGGGTTAATTGTAAAGTGAATAGTTGACCAAGTTTCTCCTTTTGTTTTTTTCACTTACCTTGCTCTTAAAATCTGCTAATGCTGACCTAGTAAGGGAACTTACATAGTTTTAGTTTATGAGTTCTTTATAGTGAGAGAGATTTATTATCTTGAGTAAAATAAAGAAACTTTGTCCATTAATAAGATTTAAATTAGAGACCTTTACACCTGGAAATTGGAAAAAGAAAAAGACTTCTGTTAAATAACTGTTGAATAAAAAAGGAGATATACACTGAATGTTACAAATTTTAAAAATAATTGTGAATAAAACACTACTTTCAAGTCCATGAAATACATTTAAAGTGGTGATAAGAGGAAAATTCAATTTTATAAAATCATTTTATCAATAAAAATTGAATGAAAATAAGTGAATTAAATTATAAGGTTTTTTTTTTTTTTTAATTTGACAGGTAGCATTATAGACAGTGAGGACAGTGAGAGAGAGAGACAGAGAGAAAGGTCTTCCATCCATTGGTTCACTCCACAAATGGCCACTACAGCTGGCGCTGCGCCGATCCAAAGCCAGGAGCCAGATGCTTCCTCCTGGTCTCCCATGCAGCTGCAAGAGCCCAAGCACTTGGGCTATCCTGGACTGCCCTTCCAGATCACAGCAGAGAGCTGGACTGGAAGAGGAGCAACTGGGACTAGAACCCCGTGCCCATATGGGATGCCGGTGCCGCAGGCGGAGGATTAACCATGTGAGCCACGGCACCAGCCCCAAATTCTAAGGTTTCAAAAAAGGTTTAAAAAACTAAACAAAACCAAGAAGCTAAAGGAAAGCAAAGAAAAAAATAACAATGATAATATCAGAAATTATTGTACTAGAAAAGTAAAAAGCAACTGACCTAATTAATAAATCAAAATATCATTCAAAAATAATTTATACAAAATAAAAATATGAGCAAAATTGATCAAGAAATTCAAGGTAAAAGCAAATATACACAAAACATCAAGCTAAAAGGGTGAAATAACAATTAAAATGCAGAAAATTTAAAAAATAAGAACATCAATTTTCAGACTTGCAAGTAAATTTGAAAACTAATGTGTATAACTTTCTAGGAAAATAAAAATTGCCAAAATTGACCCCATTAAAAATATAAAACCCCAAAGGACTGATTTGCTCTCCAGAAATAGAGAAAATTATCAATGAGATGCACTAGGAGAAGCAATAGGCACAGTAGATTTACAGAGGAAAGATACCAAATATTGAAATACCTGATTTTTCTAGTGTTCCATAATTATGGATAGCATTAAAAATAGAGCAAACCTCCCAATTATTTTTATGAAGTAAATATTACATTGTCCTTAGACTGATAAGACAATACACAAAACCATGAAAATAAATTACTGGTCAATTTTATCTATAAATAGCAATGAGAAAATACTAAGTGAAATAGTAGCAAGCATAATGAAATACCACATAGGTAACAGGTTATACTATGACTAAGTGGAATTATCCCAGTAGTGCAAATTTTGTTCAATATTAGAGAATTCTTCAGTAAGATGCCTCATATGATGAAGCTAAGGGAAAAAATCATGGAATTATCTTTATAGATTTTGAAAAAAGACTTTTTAAATAAAAGCAAAAAAAATAAATTGATGAATTCTTTCATTTTTAATGTGGCTATATATATAAATCTATATCTATATTTATATATCCCAACCATAATTTTACAAAACGTTCACCACTGTTTATTTCCAATAGTTTCTCATTACTTCAAACAGAAATGCTATAATCAGCAAGTGATAACTCCTCACCTCTCCTGGTAACCTCTAATCCACTTTGTGTGTCCGTAAATTTACCTATTTTAGAGTTTTCATGTAAATGAGATAATAATAGTATATGTTCTTTTGTGTATGATTCATTTTACCTAGATAGAGTTTTCAAGATTAATCTATGTTATAGCATGTATTAGAACTTTATTCTTTTTATGGCTGAATAATATTCCATTACATATATTCCTGTGTGTGTGTGTGTGTGTGTGTGTGTGTGATATTTTGTTTATCCATTCACCTGTTGATGGGCACTTGGTTTGTTTCCACCTTGTGGCTATTGTTAGTAATGCTACAATGCACATTGATAAACATGTATCTGAATCCCTATTTTCCCTTCTTTTGGGTATATATACCAAGAAGCAGAATTGCTGGGTTTTATGGTAATGCTATGTTAAACTTTTTGAGGAACTGCCAAACTATTTTCTTCAGTGATTGCACCAAGTTACCTTGCCACCAGCAGTGTATGAGGGTTCCAGATTCTCTACATCCTTATAAACATGTGTTAGATATGAAGTGATATCTTATTGTGGTATTGATTTGCATTTCCCCCATAACTATTGATGTTGAATATCTTTTCATGTAGTTTTGAGCATTTGTATATCTTTGTTGAAATGTCTGTTTAAGTTCTTTGCCCATTTTTAAATTGAATTACATATTTTTGTTGTATATATGTATTTTAGTCTTAAATCCTTAGCAAGTATTATGGATTTTTGTTAACATGATATATTTCATCATGCTAGTAGTCCTAAAGTGTGCAGCTTACTTAATGGAAATGCTAAAGGCACTTCCACTACGGTAAAGAACAAGGCCAGAATGCCTGCTATCACTAATATACTCTTCATTGTGGTAGAGCTATTAGCCAGTGAAATTCAATAAAACAAATAAATTAATGCTATAGGAGTTGGTAAAGAAGAAGTAAAATTATCTGTATTTGCAGATGACTTAATAATATACCTGAAAATGCCTACAGAATCAATTCTGCAAGTAACTTAAGGACTTGAATAAGTTATGAGGTAGAAAACTTAATATTAATTAAAATTAATAGCAGTTATTTACAATAGCACAATCCGTTAGAGGATATAATTAATGATAGAGAAAATACCATTTGCAATAGCAGCAAAAGAAGATTAAATATTTAGAGTAGACTTTAAAGTATGCAAATTCTATATGAGGAAAGTTTGAAATACTCCTAAAAGATTCAAATGTACATCTGAATGAGTGCAAAGACATACCCTATTGGTGGGTAGGATAATTCAACATCATACAAAATTCAGTTCTTCTTAAGTTAATGTATAAATTTAATACCTTTTCAATTCCATCAAGGTTTTAGAATGGAGCTAGACAAGGTGATGCTAAAATTCATATGAATATAAAACATACAATAGTAGTTAGAAATACACTTAAAGAGAAAAATTACAAAAAGGTGTGTGTAGGAGTATCACTATATTAAGAAACTATGCTATCTCTATAATTAAAATAATAATGGAAAATTAATAAACACATAAGTAGAATATAATTGAAAGTTTAAATAAACCCATGTTATGAAAGTCTAGCGTATGATGCAGTTAACATTTCCCATCACTGACTGCAGCATAGAAAGACATTTTAGCATATGGTATAGGGATAACTGGGTAACCATTTCAATAAAGATAACATTAGATCTATACTTAATACTATGTAAAAGAATGGACCACAAGTGGATCAATGATCTAAGGGTTAAAAAAATAAAATTAGGGGCCAATACTGTGGCTCACTTGGTTGATCCTCTGCCTGTGGCGCCAGCATCTCGATGTGGGCACCGGGTTCTGGTCCCAGTTGCTCCTCTTCCAGTCCAGTTCTCTGCTGTGGCCCAAGAGGGTAGTGGAGGATGGCCCGGTGCTTGGGCCCCTGCACCGGCATGGGAGACCGGGAAGAGGCACCTGGCTCCTGGCTTCGGATCCAGATCAGCATAGCTCTAGCTGTGGTGGCTCTTTGGGGGGTGAACCAACGGAAGGAAGACCTTTTTCTCTGTCTCTCATTTTCTGTCAAATAAAAAAAATTATATGAGTATTCCAAGGAAACAAAAGAAAATTCCATTTGAGTTTGGTATAAGGAAAGTGTTTATAACTATGACTCAAAATCTAGAGATGCTAAAAGCATGCTATATCTGAACATATAACATATATTATATGTTAAGAAGATGATGAATGAAAGCAAATATAGCTGTCAAACTGGGAGAAAATGTTGGCACATATAGACAAGATACAGGGCTAATATCCCTAATATATAAAAATAACAGAAAATTGGACAGAAAAATGGGACAGAAAATCTGATTGAACAAAAACAAAAAGACTGACTAGGAGGGCAGGAGGGATAGAGGGAGTTTGGATTAAAAAATAGGGGAAACTGGGTGTGGTAAATTAATTGTGACAAATATATCATACTAATATGAGATGTTAACTATAGGGTAAGCTGTGTGCGGTTTATTGATTGTGAGAAATATATCATGCTAATATGAGATGTTAACACTAGGGTAGGCTGGGTGTGGTTTACTGATCATGACAAATATATGATAAAAGCTATTAGTAATAGGGGAATCTAGTTATGGGATACGTAAGAAATGTTTGTACTACTTCACATTTTTTGTACATCTAAAACTATTCTGGAATGAAAAGTTTAAAAAATTCCTAATTAAAAGTGAAAGCAAAAGCTAATATAAAAGTTTGAAGTGATAGGTTTATCATGATTAGACATTATAGAATGTATACATTTATAAAATATTCCATGGAACCCCATAAATATATGCTTTTTATCTGTCAATTAAAAATAAAAAATTAAATGACCCATAAGCCTATGAAGAGATACAATTAGTATTTATTGATAAGAAACAATTAGCGATTCTTGAGAAAGGGGTACTGAAATCTTGGATTTACGATGGTGAATTTGTCATTTCCTAATGAGTTTCTGTCAATTCATGCTCCATGTATTTTTTTTAATTTTTTTTTATTTTTGACAGGCAGAGTGGACAGTGAGAGAGAGAGAGACAGAGAGAAAGGTCTTCCTTTTGCCATTGGTTCACCCTCCAATGGCCACTGCAGACAGTGCATCGCGCTGATCTGAAGCTAGGAGCCAGGTGCTTCTCCTGGTCTCCCAAGCGGGTGCAGGGTCCAAGCACTTGGGCCATCCTCCACTGCACTCCCGGGCCATAGCAGAGGGCTTGCCTGGAAGAGGGGCAATTGGGACAGAATCCGGTGCCCTGACCGGGACTAGAACCTGGTGTGCCGGCGCCGCAAGGCGGAGGATTAGCCTAGTGAGCTGTGGCTATGGCCCCCATGTATTTTGAAGCTATGATATTAGATGCACAAACATTTGGTATTTCCTTCTCATCTATATGTCATCATATATCATATCTTTGCATATACTATCATCTCACTTCATCCTGTCTCATTTCTTTTATCATTAGGAAAGGGTTCTCTTTATCCATGGTGATGGTCTTTTCTCTAAACACAACTTTGTCTAATATTAACATAGCAGCCTAATCTTATAAAATGAGTATATATTTGGTTCTTTTACTGTAAGCCTGGTAAGTGGATTTCTGATAGGCAGCATATAATTGGATTTTCTTTTTTACCCAACTTGTCTCAACATTTAATTGGGGTGACCTATATGAATTTTTTTTTTGACAGGCAGAGTCAGTGAGAGAGAGAGAGAGACAAAGAGAAAGGTCTTCCTTCCATTGGTTCACCCCCCAATCTGAAGCCAGGAGCCAGGTGCTTCCTCCTGGTCTCCTATGGGGTGCAGGGCCCAAGCACTTGGGCCATCCTCCACTGCCTTCCCGGGCCACAGCAGAGAGCTGGACTGGAAGAGGAGCAACTGGGACAGAATCCGGCGCCTCAACTGGGACTAGAATCCAGGGTGCCGGCGCCGCAAGGCAGAGGATTAGCCTAGTGAGCCGCAGCACCAGCTGAATTTTGATATCACTGTGTTTAAAAATCTATCTTTCTGCTATTGATTCTTTTTAAAAAATTATTTTATTATTATTATTTTTTGACAGGCAGAGTGGACAGTGAGAGAGAGAGAGAGACAGGGAGAAACGTCTTCCTTTTCCATTGGTTCACCCCCCAAAATGGCCGCTACAGCCAGCACACTGCGCCACTCAAAAGCCAGGAGCAGGTGCTTATCCTGGTCTCCCATGGGGTGCAGGGCCCAAGCACTTGGGCCATCCTCCACTGCACTCTCTGGCCACAGCAGAAAGCTGGCCTGGAAGAGGGTCAACCGGGACAGAATCCGGTACCCCGACCGGGACTAGAACCCAGTGTGCCGGCACCACAAGGCGGAGGATTAGCCTGTTGAGCCATGGCGCCGGCCTCAGGTAGTTCTTTTTCATGGCTGCCAGTAGTTTTCTCTCACATGCATTCATCAATCAGTACTCAGTAGAACATTTCCAGGGATCCACTGAAGATCTCTGGATTTATCTTCCTGTATCTCTTCTTTCCCCACTACTCTGCCCTATGCATTCTAGCCACCATTCTCACTGAACTTTTCGGTTCTTAGTTAAGAAAATAATTAGGCTTTATATCAATTCCTCTTCCTTGTATTGCAGTCTGGAAACTCTCCAGTACTAAGCTGGAACAACAGTAGGGCTTACTGGTTGGTTTACTGTCTCTTAAAGAGTGTTTTTCTTTTGTTGCCTGGTGTCATTTCTGGAAGCATTGGTTTGTTTTCTTTATCTTCCATTGTTTTTCCTTCTTTTCCGTCCATTGTTTTCCCTCCTTTCCTCCCTTCTTCCTTTCCTTCCTTCCTTCTTCCTTCCCTTCCTCCCTTCCTCCCTCCCCCTCTCTTCCTTCCTTCCTTTCTTTCTTTTCTTCTTCTCCCCCCTTCCTTCTCTTCCCCTCCTCTCCTTCCTCCCTCAAACCCAAGGTAGGTGGGTTTGAGGGAGTAAAAAATCACCTGTCAAATCTGATGAGATTTGTGTGAGATTTTTGAGGACAGAGTATATATATATGTTAAATAAAGAGTTAGCAACTGATTGAAGAAGTAGGTTTTCTAGGTGTGGAACTGTCACAAAGGTTATGCAATCTTCTTTCTCAGCAACTAGTTTTTTGTTTTTTTTTGCTATTCAAGATTCTTTTATCCAATTCAGGAAATACCTAAGACTTCTTCTCTGTACTTTGGTCTCAGTGCATCACTGATTTGAGCCTAGGATCTTAAGCACACTTTTTCTTCCTGTGGTAATTTGCAAGGATAATTTATTATGACAAAAGCAATGCTTCTGTATTTCAGGACCTTTATGGAAAACATAATTTCATGTGTAAAAAGCACTATGTCATCTGGCTAATGTAACTCCTCTGAAGATCTCTAAATACTGCCACAGATACTGTCATTCTTGTGGCTGTTTATTGGTGTGGTGTGCAGCTCTCTTTAACTATTACACTTGCTTGTGGCAATAGCCAATGATTTACAGAACTTGCACTCTGAGACACTGGCTCTTTATTTTTATTCTTTTTATTTTATTTTTTAAGGAAAAGGGTTTATTGGGGGGAAACCTGACAGACCGGAAGGAAGGGGCAAAGAAGGAAAAGAGGGAGAAGGAGAGCATAATAGAGATCAAGAGAGCATGCAAGAGAGAGAGAGAGAGAGAGAGAGAGAGAGAGAGGAAGAGCCATGTGTTCAGGAACAGGTCCTCTTTTTTTGTTTTTTTGACCGGAAGAATTAGACAGTGAGAGAGAGAGACAGAGAGAAAGGTCTTCCTTCTGTTGGTTCACTCCCCAAATGGCTGATAAGGCTGGCGTGCTCTGAAGCCAGGAGCACCAGGATAGAATCCAATGCTCCGGGACTAGAACCAGGGTGCTGGCACCGCAGGCAGAGGATTAGCCTAATGAGCCACAGCACTGGCAGGAAAGTAGGAGCAGCAAATCCCATTAGGGTAGGGATGGAGCTGACACTGGTGGTTGGGCTGTGGGTTCACCTGGCTTCCAGCCATGGTGGCCGGGGCTAGAGCCTAGGATGGTGTCCAGGGTATAGATCGCGCCATATGTAAGAATGCACCATTTTACTAACATTCCTCCCCCGCTCCGTGGCACCTGGCTCCTGGCTTCGGATTGGCGCAGTGCGCCGGCCGTAGCAGCCATTTTGGGGGGTGAACCAACGGTAAAGGAAGACCTTTCTCTCTGTCTCTCTCTCTCTCTCTCACTGTCTAACTCTGCCTGTCAAAAAAAAAAAAATGAAGCCAGGTTAAAATGGATAAGAAATAGTGTTCAGGTAGGAGTTTTCAAGTCCTGGTTATGATTTAATTTACTGTCTTAGCTCCAAGAGAAATTATTCTTCTATAAACAAATGGCTTGACCCAGCCTGCATTGAATTTACAAGCTATCATTCAACTCTAGGCCATTTTTTTTTTTAAATTATTTATTTATCTGAAAGGCAGAGTTACAGAGAGAGAGAGAGGGTGAGAAATTCTCCATCTGCTGGTTCACTTCCCAAATGGCCATAACAGGGGTTAAAACCAGTGACAATATGGGATGCTGGCACTGCAGGCAGAAGCTTTACCCACTAAGCCACAGTGCTATCTCCTGTCATTTTTTTAATAAAGGGAAACATTCCACTATTTTTATATATATAAAGCTTTTATTTAAAGAATATAAATTTCCAAAGTACAGCTTATGGATTACAATGGCTCCCCCCCACACAACTTCCCTCCCTCCCGCTACCCTCCCCTTTCCCGCTCCCTCTCCCCTTCCATTCACATCAAGATTCATTTTCAATTCTCTTTATACACAGAACATCAATTTAGTACATATTACGTAAAGATTTCAACAGTTTGCCCTCACATAGAGACACAAAGTGAAAATACTGTTGGAGTACTAGTTATAGTATTAATTCACAATGTACAGCACATTAAGGACAGAGATCCTACATGATTTTTTTTTAAAGAATTGATTAATTATCTATGCAATTTCCAATTTAACACCAAGATTTTTTAATCATTTGCAATTATCTTTATATACAGAAGATCAATTCAGTATATACTATGTAAAGATTTCATCAGTTTGCACCCACACAGAAACACAAAGTGTAAAAATACTGTTTCAGTACTAGTAATAGCATTATTTCACATTGGATAACACATTAAGGACAGATCCCTCATGAGGCGTAAGTACACAGTGACTCCTGATGTTGATTTAACAATTTGACACTCTTGTTTATGGCATCAGTAATCTCCCTAGGCTCTAGTCATGAGTTGCCGAGGCTATGGAAGCCTTTAGGGTTCGCCAACTTTGATCTTATTCCGACAGGGTCATAGTCAAAGTGGAAGTTCTTTCCTCCCTTCAGAGAAAGGTACCTCCTTCTTTGTTGGCCCCGTTCTTTCCACTGGGATCTCACTCGCAGAGATCTTTCATTTAGGCCTTCTTTTTTTTTTTTTTTGTTTTTTTTTCTGCGTGTCTTAGCTTTCCATGCCTAAAATATTCTCATGGGCTCTTGAGCCAGATCCGAATGCCTTAAGGGCTGATTCTGAGGCCAGAGTGCTATTTAGGACATCTGCCATTCTATGAGTCTGCTGTGTATCCCGCTTCCCATGATGGATCGTTCTCTCCCTTTTTGATTCTATCGGTTAGTATTTTTCAGACACTAGACTTGTTTGTGTGATCCCTTTGACTCTTAGACCTATCAGTGTGATCAATTGTGAGCTGAAATTGATCACTTGGACTAATGAGATGGCCTTGGTACATGCCACCTTGATGGGATTGTATTGGAATTCCCTGGCACATTTCTAACTCCATCATTTGGGGCACGACTGATTGAGCATGTCCCAAATTGTACATCTCCTCCCTCTCTTATTCCCACTCTTATATTTCACAGGGATCACTTTTCAGTTAAAATTTAAACACCTAAGAATAATTGTGTGTTAATTACAGAGTTCAACCACTAGTACTAGGATAAAAAAAAATACTACAATGGATAAAGTATTACATTGTACAACAACAGTCAGCACAAGAGCTGATCAAGTCACTGTTTCTCATAGTGTCCATTTCACTTCAACAGGTTTCCCCTTTGGTGCTCAGTTAGTCGTCGCCAATCAAGGGAAACAAATGATATTTGTCTCTTTGGGACTGGCTTAATTCATTCAGCATGATGTTTTCCAGATTCCTCCATTTTGTTGCAAATGACCGGATTTCATTGTTTTTGACTGCTGTATAGTATTCTGTAGAGTACATAATTTCCTAATCCAGTCTACTGTTGATGGGCATTTGGGTTGGTTCCAAGTCTTAGCTATTGTGAATTGAGCCGCAATAAACATTACTGTGCAGACGGCTTTTTTGTTTGCCCATTTAATTTCCTTTGGGTAAATTCCAAGGAGTGGCATGGCTGGGTTGAATGGTAGGGTTATATTCAGGTTTCTGAGGAATCTCCAGACTGACTTCCATAGTGGCTTCACCAGTTTGCATTCCCGCCAACAGTGGATTAGTGTCCCTTTTTCCCCACATCCTCTCCAGCATCTATTGTTGGTGGATTTCTGAATGTGAGCCATTCTAACCGGGGTGAGGTGAAACCTCATTGTGGTTTTGATTTGCATTTCCCTGATTGCTAGTGATCTTGAACATTTTTTCATGTGTCTGTTGGCCATTTGGATTTCCTCTTTTGAAAAATGTCTATTGAGGTCCTTGGCCCATCTCTTAAGTGGGTTGTTTGTTTTGATGTTGTGGAGTTTCTTAATTTCTTTGTAGATTCTGGTTATCAACCCTTTATCTGTTGCATAGTTTTCAAATATATTTTCCCATTCTGTCGGTGTCCTATTCACTTTCCTGACTGTTTCTTTTGCAGTACAGAAACTTCTCAATTTGATGCAATCCCAGTAGTTAATTTTGGCTTTGACTGCCTGTGCTTCTGGGTTATTTTCCAAGAAGTCTTTGCCAGTACCTATGTCTTGCAGGGTTTCTCCTATGCTCTCCAATAATTTGATGGTGTCGGGTCGTAGGTTTAAATTTTTAATCCATGTTGAATGAATTTTTGTGTAAGGTGAAAGGTAGGGATCTTGCTTCATGATTATGCACGTGGAAATCCAGTTTTCCCAGCACCATTTATTAAACAGACTGTCCTTACTCCAGGGATTGGTTTTGGATCCTTGATCAAATATAAGTTGGCTGTAGGTGTTTGGATTGATTTCTGGTGTTTCTATTCTGTTCCATTGGTCTATCCATCTGTTTCTGTACCAGTACCATGCTGTTTTGATAACTACTGCCCTGTAGTATGTCCTGAAATCTGGTATTGTGATGCCTCCGGCTTTGTATTTGTTGTACAAGATTGCTTTAGCTATTCGAGGTCTCCTGTGTCTCCATATGAATTTCAGCATCATTTTTTCCAGATCTGAGAAGAATGTCCTTGGTATCTTGATTGGTATTGCGTTGAATCTGTAAATTGCTTTTGGGAGAATGGACATTTTGATGATATTGATTCTTCCAATCCATGAGCATGGAAGATTTCTCCATTTTTTGGTATCCTCTTCTATTTCTTTCTTTAAGGTTTTGTAATTTTCATTGTAGAGATCTTTATGTCCTTGGTTAAGTTTATTCCAAGGTGTTTGATTGTTTTTGTAGCTAGTGTGAATGGGATTGATCTTAGCAGTTCTTCCTCAGCCATGGCATTGCCTGTGTATACAAAGGCTGTTGACTTTTGTGCATTGATTTTATATCCTGCTACTTTGCCAAACTCTTCTATGAGTTCCAATAGTCTCTTAGTAGAGTTCTTTGGGTCCCCTAAATAAAGAATCATGTCGTCTGCAAAGAGGGATAATTTGAGTTCTTCCTTCCCAATTTGTATCCCTTTAATTTCTTTTTCTTGCCTAATAGCTCTGGCTAAGACTTCCAGCACTATATTGAATAGCAGTGGTGAAAGTGGGCATCCCTGTCTGGTACCAGATCTCAGTGGAAATGCTTCCAACTTTTTTCCATTCAATAGGATATTGGCCGTGGGTTTTTCATAAATTGCTTTGATTGTATTGAGGAATGTGCCTTTTATACCCAGTTTGCTTAGGGTTTTCATCATGAAAGGGTGTTGAATTTTATCGAATGCTTTCTCTGCGTCTAGTGAGATAATCATATGGTTTTTCTTCTGCAGTCTGTTAATGTGGTGTATCACGTTGATTGTTTTGCGAATATTGAACCATCCCTGCATACCAGGGATGAATCCCACTTGGTCTGTGTGGATGATCTTTCTGATGTGTTGTTGCAGTCTATTGGCCAGAATTTTATTGAGGATTTTTGCATCTATGTTCATGAGGGATATTGGTCTATAATTCTCTTTCAATGCTGCATCTTTTTCTGGCTTAGGAATTAAGGTGATGCTGGCTTCATAGAAAGAATTTGTGAGGATTCCCTCTTTTTCCATTGTTCTGAATAGTTTGAGAAGAATTGGAGTTAGTTCTTCTTTAAATGTCTGGTAGAATTCAGCAGTGAATCCATCTGGTCCTGGGCTTTTCTTTGTTGGGAGGGCCTTTATTACTGATTCAATTTCTGACTCATTTATGGGTCTGCTTAGGTTTTCTATGTCTTCCTGGTTCAATTTAGGTAGGTTGAATGTGTCCAGGAATCTATCCATTTCTGATAGATTTCCCTGTTTGCTGGCATACAAGTCCTTGCAGTAATTTCTGATGATTCTTTTGATTTCTGTGGTGTCTGTTGTTACATTTCCTTTTTCATCTCTGATTTTACTGATTTGGGTCTTTTCTTTTTTTAGTCAGTTGGGCCAATGGGGTGTCAATTTTGTTTATTTTTTCAAAAAACCAGCTCCTCGTTTGGCTGATTTTTTGTAATGTTTTTTTGGATTCAATTCTGTTGATTTCTTCTCTGATTTTGATTATTTCTCTTTTTCTACTAGATTTGGGTCTAGTTTGCTGCAGATTTTCTAGATCCTTGAGATGCATTGAAAGCTCATCTATTTGGTGCCTTTCCAGTTTCTTGATATAGGCACCTATTGATATAAACTTTCCTCTTAACACTGCTTTTGCTGTATCCCATAAGTTTTGGTATGTTGTGCTGTTATCCTCATTTACTTCCAGAAAATTTTTGATTTCTCTTTTGATTTCTTCTGTGACCGATTGTTCATTCAGGAGCATGTTGTTCAATCTCCATGTGTTTGCATATGCTCTAGGGATTCCTGAGTTGCTAATTTCCAACTTCATTCCCTTATAGTCTGAGAAGCTGCATCGTATGATTCTAATTCTTTTGAATTTGCTGAGACTTGCTTTATGGCCTAATATGTGGTCAATCCTAGAGTAGGTTCCATGTACTGCTGAGAAGAATATAAATTCTTTATGTGTAGGATGAAAAGTTCTGTAGATATCTGTTAGATCCATTTGGGCTATAGTGTTGTTTAAATCTACTGTCTCCTTGTTGATCTTCTGTCCAGCTGATCTGTCAATATTTGTGAGTGGAGTATTGAAGTCCCCCAGTACTGTTGTGTTGGGGTCTAAGTCTCCCTTTAAGTTCCTTAAGAAATTTTTTAAATAAACCTGTGGCCTGTAATTAGGTGCATATACATTGATAATTGTTATATCTTCCTGTAGTATTGATCCCTTAATCATTATATACTGCCCCTCTTTGTCTCTCTTAACACTTTTTGTGTTAAAGTTTATTTTGTCTGATATTAAGATGGCTACACCCGCTCTTTTTTCATTTCTGTTGGCATGGTATATCTTGTTCCATCCTTTTATTTTCAGTCTGTATGGATCTTGGTTGGAAGGATGTGTTTCTTGTAAGCAGCAAATAGATGTGTTTTGTTCCTTAACCCAATCAGCCAATCTCTGTCTTTTAACAGGACAGTTTAGACCTTTAACGTTCAATGTGACTATTGATAAGTGGTAAGTTTGCCCTGCCATTTGCCAATGATATTTTCTAATGTATGCTTTGAATTCCCTGTGATCTTTTGCTGTGAGGTTCCCTTCATTTACCTTCTTTCATGTTGATGGCCGTGTTTCTGTGTGTAACACATCTTTAAGTATCTTTTGCAGGGCTGGACGAGTGGCAACAAATTCTTTCAATTTTTGTTTGTTATGAAACGTCTTTATTTCACCTTCATTCATAAATGAGAGCTTTGCAGGATATAATATTCTGGGCTGGCAGTTTTTCTCTCTAAGTACCTGGGCTATGTCTCGCCATTCCCTTCTAGCTTGTTGGGTTTCTGTTGAGAAGTCTGCCGTGAGTCTAATTGGAGATCCTCTGAGAGTAATTTGACGTTTCTCTCTTGCACATTTTAGGATCTTTTCTTTCTGTTTCACTGTGGTGAGTTTAATTACAATGTGTCGTGGTGAGGATCTCTTTTGGTCATGTTTCCTAGGGGTTCTATGAGCTTCCTGTACTAGGATGTCTCTGTCCTTCTCCAAAACTGGGAAATTTTCTGCTATTATCTCACTTAAAAGGCCTTCTCATCCTTTCTCCCTCTCCATGCCTTCAGGAACTCCTAGAACTCGAATGTTGGGTTTTTAATAGTATCCTGTAGATTCCCAACATTTTTTTTTAGATTTCTAATTTCCTCTTCTTGTCTTTGGTTTGACTGTATATTTTCCTGTGCTCTGTCTTCTAAGTCTGATATTCTCTCTTCTGCCTCACCCATTCTGTTTGTAAGGCTCTCTAATGTGTTTTTCATTTGATCTATTGAATTCTTCACTTCATTATGATTTCTCGTCACTATCACAGTTTCATCTTGTACTAGTTGTTTCATTTCAGCTTGATTCCTCCTTAAAATTTCATTTTCACGAGAGAGATTTTTCTACCTTGTCCATTAAGGATTTCTGTAGTTCAAGAATTTGTTTTTGAGTACTTCTTAGTGTTCTTATCAATTTTTTGAGATCTGCTTCTTGCATTTCTTCTATCTCATCATCTTTGTAATCTTGAATTGGGCTGTCTCTTTCATTTGGGGACGCCATAGTGTCTTCCTTGTTCTTATTACCTCAGTTTTTGCGTTTGTTGTTTGGCATATTGGTTTCTTCACTGTGGTGTTTTTTCTTATTATACTATGACTCTAGATTAAGTGGACTGTCTGCTTTTGATGGAGCCTTAGAGGCTTGAGATGGGTGTGGCCTGAGAGCTCTGTTTGGTTCCTCAGGGTTGAGGGTGTGTCAAAGGAGACACTCCCAGGTTAGGCATGGTAAATCTCTGCTACTTTTTTTTTTTTTTTTTTGGTTCAAAAGGGAAGTAATTCCACACAGCTGAATGGAATTGGGGGTGGTTAGCAGGCGAATGATATACCCACAGGAGCCAGAGATCGGAAGCTTTTTCCCAAGGACCAGAGAGGGAATCTTTGCGGCCCTTAGTGTGGGCTCAGATTCTCTTGTAGTCTCCCACTGGGCTGCCAAGGCTACTGCACTGTAGCGTCTCTGGAGAGTACTCACGTGGTGAATTCCATGAGTTCTCTCCCCCACTGTCTCTTTTTTCACAGTCTCAGTTCATTAGCACCACACATTCATTAGGTTCTAATCTCCTGTTATTTCACCCCTCCCACCCCGAGTCAGGTTTTTCTGCTAGGCTCGGGGCCAGTGCCGACCCGAGGTCGCCCTGCTTATGACGTATTCCAAAATGGCACCTGCTCTTTGTCTTGCTCACCTTTGAGAGTTGAGCGGAGAGAGAGAAACTCGTGTCCGTATGGGTCACTTTTTTTTTTTTCCCTCTCTCTCTCTCTCTCTCTCTTCTAGTTAGCCTGGTGAACTTTTCCCCGCAGGGTTTCAAGCCTTGTTCGCTCTAGTCTCCTCTTTCCACTTCCCTTCTGGTATCTCGGGCTATTGAGGTTCGGCTCACCCCGCGTTCCAGCGCTGGTGTGTTGAATCTGCTGCTGGTGTCCCAAACTGCGGGCTCCCACGCTCTCCACGCAGGTCCACTGTGAATCTCCAGTTCCGGAAGGGTTTCCTCTGCTGTTTCTTCCCCTACTCTTCCTTGAACCTGCAGTATCTCCACTTTTATTAAACTGTCTCTCCCCAGACTATCAGTGTGCTCCCTTCCTATTCTGCCATCTTGCTGCTCTCTCGAAACATTCCACTATTAAGAAAAACTATACAAAACTCCAGAAGGGACATTTCCTGGTGAAGGTGTGTGGGTTTACAAAGTGTCCTGGCTCCTTCTCCTTAAATCACATCTTGCCCTAGGATTTTCTTATTTGAATCTCTACTGCTCAGTACATGGAGCATTAGGAATCTCTGACTTCTTTTCATGTGTGTTCATTGGTGTCCTTCGTATAACCAAGAAATGATGATACCTGAGAAAAGTTCTGAAGCCTATGGCAGAACAAAACAATAATTAATTGTAGAAAATAATATTAAAATTAAAATTAAGTGTACAGAACACGATTATCTTGTTCTAAGATTCCCAGTAAAACTTACTATACTGGAGATTCTCTCATCATTTACTAGTTTTTATTGATCTACATTTTAATTTATTATCTATTATAAGCTATTAGGTATGACAGACACGAAGGCTATACTAATAAACAAGATACATGGGTCTCTTGCCCTGAGAGTGCTTATAGTCTGACAGAGAATTGATGGTGAAGTAATTATAGAAATTATGATGGAAGTCATGATTTAGGTAGTTTAATATTCCAATGGAATGTGTTAAAGTCACTCCTGAGAAAATTACTTTTAAATTATGACAGAATGAATAGGAAATTCGCTGGATAAAAGGCGGTGGTGGAGTGTTTGAGGCAGAGGAAAGGTTACACATACGGGACGTAGGCAAGAGAACATTCAGCAGGTGGTAGCAGGCACTTTGGTGGAGAATTTCATCATGACAAGATAATGTGGTAGAAGGGAGATAGTCCAGAGTGGTGAGAATGAGTGGAGAAGTAGCTGGGTTCCAGAACATGGGAGACCTAAATGCTATTCAGGAATTTGGACTTTATACTAATGGTGAAATTTTGAGGGTTTGAAATCAAAGGTTGGAGAAATCTTATACATTTGTGGAACCCCTTCATTCATACATTGCCAACTACTGATCTTAACATAGCAAAGGTCTCAGAGATGTCACTTTGCTTCCAGCCACAGCAACACATATTTGTCTCTCATTCATTTTATAGAGCAAGACAAAGATACACATGTTTTAGATGATTTGGGAACTAATAATTCATTTTTTATTCTGTTTAGAGGAGGCTGACTTGTCCAGAACCAACTATGAGTTACTCTCTTTGCGGCTTAGGTGACAGCTGAATTCACACCTGGAGAGGTCTGTGGAGACCTGTGAGGTTAACATTTCACCTCAGTGAGTGGAGAAGTAACTACAACATGGTGTTCATTTCCATTTCACAACATAACATATACTGCATAAAAATTAGCCAGAACATAGGGTAATAAGTCTTAAGTTTTAGATTTTGTATCTTGAAATATAACATTTATGTGGGGAAAAGCAGAATCTTAAGTATATATTTCACGCAGTTTTCATCTGTTTATAACCTCATATAATTACCGTGCATAGTAAGATGAACATATCTAGTATTCCAGAAGACTCTTGCATTTTCTCTCCCAATAGTAGCCCCTTAAGGATAATCACTATTTAACCTTATCACCATAGATTAATTTTTTTCTGTTGCTGAGGTTCATATAAATGGAATCATAAAAGTGTAAACTTTCCTGCATTTGACTTTTTCCTCACATCATAATGTCCCCAAGCTTAATCTTGATGCAGTCATTAGCTATAATTGTTGTTATTTGGGATTCTATGTTTATTGATTATCATTGTATCAATGCATACTACTTAATAACTATAGGTTTGTAATTTATTTATATGGTATTCTACCCTTTTAGTTTTTTTTCTTGTTCAAAATTTTCTTTATATTTACATGTAAATTTTAGAATTACTTGTTGAATTCAAAAAAAAAAAAAACCTCTTGCAGGCATTTTAATTGGATTTGCAGTGTATCTATTTGTGAAGAATTTATGTCTTTAAAATATTATGATTTACAATGGAGTAACACAGTATGTCCCTAAATTTATTTAGATTTTTCAAAAAATTTATTTAAGTACTATTTTGTAGTTTTTAAAAATATGCTGGTGTATCTTTTACATTTTACATATTTTGTTTTAAAATTTCTTTTTTTTAATATTTGAGAATATATGTATCTTCATATGCAATGATCTTGCTAAATATACTAATTAATTATAATAGCTTATTTTAAAGCTTTAAATTTATTTCTATACAATCTAATTAATAATGAATTTTATTTCATATTTTCTCCTATGTATGATTTTTAAATTACTAAACATTTTTTACAGTAGTTTTATATAAGCAGCAAAACTGAATGGAGAGGACAGAGAGTTCCCATAATCTGTCTGTTGCTTGGCATCCACAGAATCCTCCACTATTAGCAACCTGTACCAGAGTGGTGGTACATTATTACATTCAGTGAACCAATGTTGACATCATTATCACTCAAAGTCTACAGTTTACATTAGAGTTTGTTCTTAGTGTTGTATATTCCATGAGTTTTGACAAATATTTAACAATATGTATCTACTGTTGTGGTATCATACAGAATACTTTCACTGTCCTAGCCATCTTTTTTTGCTCTGCCTATTCTGTACCTCCAACTCCATCCCCTAGAAACCATCAGTCTGTTACTGTCTCCCTAGTTTTGCCTTTTCTAGAGTGCCATATACTGGGAACTGTAGCTCTTCAGATTGACTTCTTTCACTTATCTGCATTTAAGCTTCTTCAGTGTCTTCTCATGGCTTCATAACTCATTTACTTTAAGTGACAAATAATATTCCATAGTCTGAATGTTGCATAGCTTATCCACTCACTTGTGGAAGAACTATTTGATTGCTTGCATGTTTGGGTAGTTAGGAATAAAGCAAATATTTGTATTTTGTGTGGATATAAGTTATCAGTTTATCTGGGCAAATACTGAAGAACATGACTACTGGATTGTATGGTTAGAGAGTGTTTAGTTTTGTAAGAAACTGCCAAAATGTCCTTCAGTCTGGCTGTCCCATTTTACATTCCCATAAGCATTGATGAGAGTTGCAGTTGCCTCATATCCTCATCAGCATTTGGTGTTGTTGTTTCATATCTTGGCTATTCTAATAGGTATGTGGGATATGCCTTTGGTGTTTAATTTGCAATTGCCTAGTAGAATATGATGTTGAGCATATTTTCATATACTTACTTGACAGAGGATTTTGCCACTTTTTAAAAAATATTTATTATTTATTTGAAAGTCATAATTACAGAGGGAGAGGGAGAGGGAGAGACAGAGATCTTCCATCTGCTGGTTCACTCCCCAAATGGCCACAATGGCCAGAAGCTGGAAGCTTCATTCAGGTCTCCTACATTGGTGCAGTGGCCAAGGACTTGGGCCATCCTCCACTGCTTCCCTAGGTGCATTAATGGGGAGCTGGATTGGAAGTGCAACAGCTAGGACTTAAACTGGCACCCATATGAAGACTGTGGCTTAACTGGCTGCACCACACTGCCAGCCCTTTTCACCATTTTTAAATCGACTGTTGTCATATTGTGGAGTTTTAAAAGTTCTTTGTGTATTTTGATAACACTTTTAGCAGATATGTCTTGTAAATATTTTCTCCTACTCTCTTGCTTGTTAACTCATTTTCTTTACAGTGTCTTTTATAGATGAAGTTTTCAATTTTTTTTTTTGACAGGCAGAGTGGACAGTGAGAGAGAGAGAGACAGAGAGAAAGGTCTTCGTTTGCCGTTGGTTCATTCTCCAATGGCCGCCGTGGCTGGTGCGCTGTGGCTGGCGCACCGCACTGATCCAATGGCAGGAGCCAGGTGCTTCTCCTGGTCTCCCCTGGGGTGCAGGGCCCAAGCACTTGGGTTATCCTCCACTGCACTCCCTGGCCACAGCAGAGAGCTGGCCTGGAAGAGGGGCAACCGGGACAGAATCCAATGCCCCAACCGGGACTAGAACCCGGTGTGCCAGCGCCGCAAGGCAGAGGATTAGCCTAGTGAGCCGTGGTGCCGGCAGAAGTTTTCAATTTTAATGGAATCCAGATAACCAGTCATGTCTTTAACCTTTGTTATTTGGTTTAAATAGTCATTACTGTTACTCAAGGTATTCTAGGTTTTCCCCTACTATCTAAGAATTTTATAGTTTTCTGTTTAGATTTATGATCCACTTAGAGTTCACTTTTGTGAAAGGTGTAAATTCTGTAACTAGATTATTATTTTTTTTTTGGTATGTTGCTGTCCATTTGTTCCAGCACCATTTGTTGAAAAGATTGTCTTTTATTCATTGGTTTGTCTTTGCTTTCTTGTTGGAAGGAAGCATATTTTTGTGGGTCTGTTTCTGAGCATTCTCTCTGTTAAATCCATTGATTTTTCCACTTTCTTAAGAATGCTCCATTCTGGTTTACTGTAGTAACTTCATAGTGAATCTTGAATTTGCATGGTATCTGTCCTTTGACTTTGTTCTCCTTCAATATTCAGTTGATTGTTATGGATCTTTTCCTTCTCCATATAAGTAGAATCAGTTTGTTGATATCATCAAAATGATTTTTCCAGGATTTTGACTGGGACTCCATTGAATCTATCAATTTAGTTGGGAAGAATTGACATTTTGATAATGCCAAGTCTTTAAATATCCATAAATATGGAACACTTTTCATTTTAGTTCCTCTTTGGCGTCTTCCATAATAGTTTTGTGATTTAATTGAGCATTTGATATGATTCCATCTTATCTTCTATCATAGTTACACTTTTTTTAAAAACTTTTTTAATTGATTGGCCTAGAGTTTGCAATGTGCATTTCAAACTAATCCAAATCAACTTTAAAATAGCTCTTTAGAGCTTCATACTTGGTGCAAATATTTTATAATGAAATACCACTAATTCTACTCTCTTGTGACTTGCACTACTGCAGTCATCTTTCTTGCTTATACATAAGCATATATATAAAAAATGAGATTCTTATCTATAAGTATATATGTCTGTAATATACATGCCTGTTAATATATAAAATCAAATACATTGTTGCTATTAGTTTTACTAAACTGTTATCTGTTAGATCAATTAAAATAAGAAAAATAGGCTTTTATTTTATTTATTTTTAAAATCTTTATTTGGAAGAGAGAATTACAGAGATAGATAGAGACAGAGAGAGAGAGAGAGAAAGAGAGAGAGAGAGGTCTTCCATTCTCTGTCTCGCTCCCAAATGGCCATGATGGCCGAAGCTGAGCTGATCCACAGCCAGGAGCCACTAGCTTCTGCTGGGTCTCCCATGTGAGTTTAGGGGCCCAAGGACTTGAGCCATCATCCACTGCTTTCCTAGGGAGCCAGATTGAAAATGGGGCAGCTGGGATTTGAACCATTGTCCATATGGGATGCTGGTGCTGCACGCTGGAGGTTTAACCTGCTGTGCCACAGCACTGGCCCTAAGAGGCTTTTATTTTATCTTCATCTATGCCTGCATTTCCTTTTATATGCATTTGAGTTCCTAAACTATATCATTTTCTTTTTTGCTGAAGTACTTCATTTTTTAAATTAAAGATTTATTTATTTATTTGAAAGCATTATGGGAGGGGGGAGATTGATTTTCCATCCATTGCTTCACTCCCCAGATGGCCACAAGGGTCAGGGTTTGGCCAGGCCAAAGCCAGGAGTGAGGAGCTTCTTCTGGTTATCCCATGTGGATAGCAGGGGCCCAAATACTTGGTCCATCATCCACTGTTTTCCTAGGCCATTAGCAGGGAGCTAGACTGCAAGTAAAACAATTGGAACATATACTAGTGCCCATATGGGATGCCAACATTGCAGGTCGTGGCTTTGCTTGCTAGGCCACAACGCCAGCCCCTTCACTTCATGTTTTGAAAGATAATTTCACTAGGTGCAGATTCTAAGTGAATAGCTTTATTCTCCTATTACTTTAAATATTTCACTTCACATGCTTCTTTCTTACATGGTGCTATGGTTTGAATGTATCCCCTGAAGTTCATGTGTTGGAAACTTGATCCCCAACTCAACAGCGTTTAGAGGTGGGACATTAAGAGGTGATGAGGTCAGATTAATACTGTTATCATGGGGGTGGGTTATTTATCTCAGGAGTGTGTTTCTGATAACAGCATAAAGTTAACCCCCTCCAGCCACACTCCTTGGCTTTCTCTCATGCTCTGTTATCACGTTTGGCTTCCCACTGTGTTACGGTGCCTATCAGATGCTTGTCCTCAATCTGGGCTTCCCAGCCTGCAGAACTATGAGACAAATCAACCTCCATTGTTCATAATTGACCACGTTGGTGTTTTTCTGTTGTAGTAGCACAAAACAGACTAAGAGACATGGTTTCTGAGAAGTTAGATTTAGTTCTTTTCCTGGTTCTTACATAGATCAGTTGTTTTATCCTTCCAACTTTTTTTTTTTTAAGACTTTTTATGTTGGTTTTCTAAGGTTTGAATGTGATATTGCATGGTATGTTTTTCTTTCTTTCCATTAAAATTTTAAAGATTTTATATTTTTCAATTGTTTGAGACAGAGAGAGAAAGAGACAGAGATCTTCCATATGCTGGTTCACTCCCCAAAAGCCATCAACAGCTAGGACTGGGTCAGATCAGAAACAGAATCCTAGGAATGCAATGTAGGTCTACCACCTGATTCTAGGTCTGATTCGTTCCAGGATTTGCATTAACAGGAAGCTGGAATTGGAAGCAAAAGAGCCAAGACTTGAAACCAGGCATAGGCTTTCTAAGTGGCATTTTAATTGCTTCAACAAAGCCTGCTTCTTTTCTTTTTTGTATTTATTACTCTTGATATTCTCTGTGCTTCCTGGATCTGTGACTTGTCTAACTTTTTTTTTTTTTTTTGAGAAAATTCTCCATCATTTATTGCTTGTAGTGTTGCTTCTGTTTCTCTTTTTCTTCTCCTGGTTTTCCATTTCGCACATGTATTATATCTTTGCTGGTTGTTCTGTAGTTCTTGAATATTATACTCTTTTATTCCTTTTACTTTTCAGTCTTAGATGTTTTCTGTTGATATATCCCAGAGCTCAGATATTCTTTTCTCAGCTATGTACTGTCTACTAATCAGTCCATCGAAGGCATTCTTCATTATTTTGCTACAGTGCCTTTGATCTCTATTAGCTATTTTTGATTCTTTCTTAGATTGTCCATCTTCCTATTTACATTGTCCATGTGTTCCTGCATATTGTCTACCTAGCAGCTAAGATGCTGCTTACAAGGCTTGTGTCCTATATTGGTGTACCTGGGTTCCAGACACAGCTCTCTCCTGACTCTGGATGACCCCTAATGAAGACCCTGGGAGACAGCACAGATGGCTCTGGTGTTCAGTCCCTGCCACTCTTGTAGACTGTGTTGGATTGAGTTCTTAGTTCCCAGCTTTGGCCTTAGCAAGCCCTAACCATTGCAGGTATTTGGGGAGTGAACTGGTATATGGGAATTCTCTTTCTCTCTGCCTCTCAAATAAATAAATAAGTAAAAATGAAAAAACATGTTTGCTATAAATATATACATACATACATATGTATATATAACAATGTCTCCTTTTTCATTATTGACTGAGTTTTTTTTCTTTATTTATTATTTGATCAGTCTTGCTAAAAGTTTATAATCTTTTCAAAAAATCATATTTTGGTTTTGTTAATTTTTCTCAATTGGACTGCAATAATCTAGTCCATAGACTTATGATCTCTGATATTTCCTTCATTATTTCTTTTTGGAAGTATATTTTCCTAAATTTTTCTAGCATTTAGGATGGAGCACAGCTAATTGACTTTAATATTCTGCTTTTATAATGAATATATATACATAATTCTAATAATTCTATTTGCTAACATATACATTTTGAGATCTGCATTATACATTTTGAGATTTTCATTATAATTTAGTCCAAAATATTTTCCAATTTTCACTATGTTTATTTTTTGTCCCTTAGATTGTTTTTTAAAAGATATATTTAGGCCGGCGCTGTGGCTCAACAGGCTAATCCTCCGCCTTGCGGCGCCGGCACATCGGGTTCTAGTCCTGGTTGGGGCGCTGGATTGTCCCGGTTGCCCCTCTTCCAGGCCAGCTCTCTGCTGTGGCCCGGGAGTGCAGAGGAGGATGGCCCAAGTTCTTGGGCCCTGCACCCCATGGGAGACCAGGAGAAGCACCTGGCACCTGGCTCCTGCCATCGGATCAGTGCGGCGTGCCGGCCGCGGCGGCCATTGGAGGGTGAACCAATGGCAAACGAAGACCTTTCTCTCTGTCTCTCTCTCTCACTGTCCACTCTGCCTGTCAAAAAAATTAAAAAAAAAAAAAGATATATTTATTTATTCAAAAGTCAGAGTTACACAGAGAGAGAAGGAGAGGCAGAGAGAGAGAGAGGTCTTCCATCCGCTGGTTCACTCCACAATTGGCCGCAACGGCTGGAGCTGCGCTGATCTTAAGCCAGGAGCCAGGAGCTTCTTCCAGGTCTTCCACGTGGGTACAGGAGCCTAAGGACTTGGGCCATCTTCTATTGCTTTCCCTGGCAATAGCAAAGAGCTGGATCAGAAGTGGAGCAGCCAGAACTCGAACTGGCACCCATATGGGATGCTGGCATGGCAGGCAGTGACTTAACCTGCTATACCACAGCACCGGCCCCCCTTAGATTGTTTTAAATCCTAATCATTTAGGAAATTTTCTAATTATTTTCCTATTACTGATTTCTGTTTTGATGCCATTATGATAAAAGACCATATTATCTGTGGTTGTAGTGCTGCAAAATGTTTAGACTTTATCATTCAATTTGTGGTTGATTTGAGTAATTTTTATTTATTTATTTATTTATTTGCAAGGCAGAGAATGAGAGAGAGAGAGAGAGAGAGAGAGAGAGAGAAAATCTTCCATCTGCTTGTTCACTCCCCAAATGGCCGCAACAGCCAGGGCTGGGATAGGCTGAAGCCAGGAGCCAAGGTCTGCCACTTGGGTACAGGGGCCCAAGCATGTGGACCATCTTTTGCTGCTTTCCCAGGCTTATTAACAGGGAGCTGGATTGGAAGTGGAGGAGCCAGGACCTGAACCAGTGCCCATATGGGATGCCAGCACTGCAGACAGACAGAGGTTTCACCTTCTATGCCACTGTGCTAGCCCCATGAGTAATTTTTCATTTTCACTCAAAGATAATGTGTATTTAGTAATTATTGAGTTTAGTGTTTGCTAAATATCTATTAGTTTATGTAAGTTAATCTTATTGTTCAATTACTGTACTTATTTCTTGATTTGTCTCTTTTTCTGTGGAGAGAAAAATAATATATTATGATTGTGGTTGTGTTTAATTTTTGTGGCTTTGGTGTATGTTATTGGTCATATATAATTACAGAATTATTGAATTGATATTTTATTATTATGCAACACCCTTCTTTGTGATATTTTTACCTTGGAGCATATTCATTTGATATCCCACTGTTTTTTCCAGGTTAATGTTATATGATATAACCATATTTTTGGACTTTGAAACATTTTCCCCTTTTCTATTTTTGAGATAACATTTTTAATTTACATTATAGTAAAAAGCTTAATGCTCCACTAAATAAAGAGTTCTACAAATAAAAAGTAAAAAGCCCATATTTCTGCAGAAATACAGGCAAAGGCTATAAACAATAATCGGATGAAAAGATGTTCATCTTCCCTCATATGAGGTAAATTTTAAAAAGTCACAGATCATTAAAAGCATAGTAATATATAATTCTTCATATAACCTCATTTTATCCTTTTACTTTCATTCTTTTTTTATCTTTATATTTAAAATTTACCTGTTGTTAACAACCTAGTTGTGTTCTGTTTTTCATCCAGTTTTCACTACCTCTACTATGTCATATTTAGTCCATTTATATATCTTTTTTGATATCTGGTTTTAAGTTTAAAATTTCCTAGTTCTAGTAAAACTCAAAAAACTCCTTTAGGCTTTACCCTCTATTATTTTAAAAGATAGATGGTCATTGTTTCTTATTATGACTTATAAAATTTTGTGAAACTTGAAATCCTTTAATGAAGATTGATTGCTCTTTTGCTTTCAAAAACACCAAGATATTCATAGGAAGTTAGTGAAAAAAGCAACTAAGCCACGTTTTAAAAAAGGAAATGGTGTTCTGAGGCAGCATATTTTAAAAAGCAATATTATATTAAAACTTCTGTCCATAAAAAAGTAATTGGTAATGAATTAACCTCATAACGTAAACAACAAGAAATTTTGATCAACTGTTACCAACTGTTTTAAGGAATTATAAAGCAGGAAGTGTAAGATCACAGTGATGAGGGAAGGAAAACAGAGTGAATGCTGAGCTTGCTGTGGCTTTCTACCCGGCCACGTTTATCAGGCCGTGATACATGCAGAGGCAACCAAAGTACAATACTGCAGCCTCAATAAGCTGAACAATCAGAGTTTGAAAAAATTGTAATAACTATAATTTGTAGAGTGGATTCTGAGAGTGAAAGGAGCTATACAAAGAAAGAGCTGTAAAAATCTTTTCAGTAGTCCCATGAAGTCTTTGACCGAATAGTGAACTGCACACCATTAGGGTGTGTCTGTAATAGGCTGGGCAAAGAACAACTACCTGGAAACAAAAAGTAACAATTGGAAAACAATCAGGGCTCATGTGTTACTGGGAGACATTTAAATTCTAGCTTATTACTTTTGTTTAAGTATCTTCAGTGAGCATAAGACAATTGTTAGAGGTACAGAAAGGCCACGTCTTTGGAATAAATATGTACTAGTCCCATAATAGAAACTACTCTTGAGCCGCTATAAGAGTTTAAAGACAAGCCTCAAAAGGACCAAGATGATCTGTAAGTGAATACACATCAAAAGAAAAGCCAAAACTCCTTAGGAGAACAAATTCCAAATATTCAACTATGTAACATTCATATGGTCCAATATCCAGCAAAAGCTCTGCTGACAAAGCAGGTAGAAAGAGATCCAAAAATTATACAGATTATGGAATTAGCAATTACTTTGAAAGTTTTTATAAATAAATTCAGGAATTTAAAGGAAAATATGAATTTAGTAAAGAGAGAAATAATGAAAAAGAACATGTAGAAATCCAAGAATTGAAAAATGTAATAGAGAATTTAAGTACAAATGATAAATTGCAGATTAAGAGAGTAGTAAAACTAAGGATAGTTCTATAGAAGCTGTGTAAATAGAAACCCAGAGAGAAAAGAGGCAAAAAAAAAAATGATCAGATAGCCTCCTAGCTTGTGAGAACTAAAGGTGTACTATACATGTAATTGGAGTGCCTGAAAACAATGTACATTAAAATGAATTGAATAAATAATGTCTAAAATTTTCCAATTTTTCAAAAAATATAAACCCTCAGATCATAAAGAATAAACACAAAGGAAAATATATACCAAAGCATATGGATATGAAATTGTTGAAAACTGATGAAAGAAAAATTCAAAACAAGCCAAAGATATATTATTTACAGTGGAGCAAAGATAGAAATGACCCCTCACATCAGAAATAATTTAAATTGCAAGATTCTGCAATTATATACTCACACTTTGAAATCAAAAAAAGAAAAAGTAATCAACCTAGAATTCTATAATTACTAAAAATATTCTTCATATATGAAGGCAAAATGAAGTCATTCAAGACAAACAAAAGTTCATGAAATTTATCTAGTTTTAAGACATTTAAATAAATAGTTTTTAGGACCTGTTATTTTTTTCTTTCTTTTTCTTTTTTGACAGGCAGACCCATTATTTTTAAAGTTTTAATTAATTAATTAATTATTTGAAAGGCGGAGTTACAGAGAGTGAAGGAAAGACAGAGAGAGATCTTTCATCTGCTGGTTCACTCCCCAAATGGCAGCAATGACTGGAGCTAGCCAGGCCGAAGCTAGGAGCCAGGAGCTTCATCTGGGTTTCCCTCATAGGTGACATGGGCCCAAATACTTGGGTTGTCTCCCACTGCTTTCCCAGGCACATTAGAAGGGAGCTGGTTTGGAAGTGGAACAGCCAGGACTTGAATTGTCCCCCAAATGGGATGCCAGCAAGGCAGGCCAAGGCTTAATCCATTGCACTGAAGCGCAGAGCTTAATACTATAATATAAATTTAAAATATGTTGTCTCAGAAACTAAAAAATAGAAAGAAAAGCAGAAGGAAGGAGGGTGGGAGGGAAATGGGAAAGAGGGAGAGGGGAAGAAGGGAATATCATTATATTCTTAGAATTATATCTACAAAGCACATTGAGTCTGTTAAAAACTAAAAAAATTCTTAAAAAAAGCTTTTTCAAGCCGAAGAAAAGAATGGTAGATGAAAAGTTAGATTTTAAAAAAGAATAATAAGTAGGCTGGCGCCGTGGCTCAATAAGCTAATCCTCCACCTGCGGCGCCGGCACACCAAGGTTCTAGTCCCATTCAGGGTGCCGCATTCTGTCCCGGTTGTCCCTCTTCCAGTCCAGTTGTCTGCTGTGGCTCGGGAGTGCAGTGGAGGATGGCACAGGTCCTTGAGCCCTGCACCCGCATGGGAGACTAGGAGAGGTGCCTGGCTTCTGGCTTCAGATCAGTGCAGTGCGCTGGCCGCAGCGTGCCAACCGCAGAGGCCATTGGAGGGTGAACCAACGGTAAAGGAAGACCTTTCTCTCTGTCTCTCTCTCTCAAGTCCACTCTGCCTGTCAAAAAAAAAAAAAAGAATAATAAGTATATTAGAAGTAAATCTGAAGGTAAGCATAAAAGATGTTTATATCTCTAATCAATTAACTAAAACAAAATTGGCACTATAGAAACAATGAAGAAAATGTATTATGGGTTTTAAAACATGTAGGAGGAGTATATATTACAACAATAATAAAAAAGATGGGGCATTGTAAAGTTATTTACATTGTATTTGATTGGTGCATTCTAGACTATTGTAAGTTATGATGTAAATTATAAACTCAGGGTCAAACATTCAAACAATGAAATAAAGAGATATAGCTAGAGCTGGCACTATGGTGTAAAGGGTAAAGCCACTACCTGCAGTGCTAGCCTGCCATTTGGGTGCCAGTTCAAGTTCTGGCTGTTCCACTTCCAGTCCAGCTCCCTGCTAATGAACCTGGGAAAACAGTGGATGATGGCCTGTCCTTGGGCCCCTGCTCCCACGTGGGAATCTGGATGAAGCTCCTGGCTCCTGGCTTTGGACTGGCCCAGCTCTGGCCATTGAGACCATTTGGAGGGTGAACCAGCGCATGAAAGATTTCTCCCTCCCTCCCTCTGTCTCTCTCTTCTTTTCTCCCTCCCTCTGCCTCTGCCTCCCCTTCCCTGTAACTGACTTGCTAATAAATAAATCTTTTTTTAAAAAAAGACGTTGAGCAAATAAACCAATAGAAGAAATAAAATATAATTCTTAAAAAATAATTTTAAAAAAGAAAAAGAGGAAAGAAGGAACAAAGGACAGATAATACTATAGAAAAAAATAGAAAGATGGTAGGCATAAACTCCATTAAGAAGTATTACATTGGGTTAAATAGATTTAATCATACTAACTTTAAAAGGCAGATTTATTAGATTGTATTTTAAAATCCATTCTTAAGTAATATGCTGATTACTAGAAACATAAGAAATATAAATACATAGATATGTTAAAAGTAAAAGGATTGGTAAAGATAATGCCATGAAAACACTACTTATAAGAAAGTGGAAATCACCATGTAATATAAAAGTAGGCTTCATTAGAAAGAATGTTATCACATAAAAAAAGGACATTTCATGAATAAAGAGTCAATTCATCAAAAAGATATAACCTTTCTGAATGTGTGTAGGCATCTAATAAAATAGGATCACAATACATGAAACGAAGTGTTGGTGGAACTAAAGGAAAAAGGGAGACATATCCACAAGTATATTCTTAAATATATTTACATAACATACTAATATAAATGTATAATTGCATAATATAAAATATAATTATTTAGCAGTCACTACAAAAAAAAACTAACAATCCAATATAAAAATGGGTAAAGCATTTGAATGTTTCAGAAATGGTCAATAAATGTACAAATTTTGCTCAGTATCATAGTCATTAAGGAAATGTAATTTAAAATCTCGGAGATATCACTGTGTATGGCATGGACTGACTAAAATGAAAGTACTAACAGATATGTTGGTGAGGATAGGAAGTCATTAATGCTGTGATTCATTGTTAATGGAAGCATAAAATGATGCATCCATTTTGAAAAAGTTTTTGGCAATTTCTTATAAAAACAGGCACATAGATATTTGTTATTTTTGGAGGAAATCCCCCCCTTTTTTTAAGCTTTTACTTGTTTATTTGAAAGAGCAACAGAGAGAAAAATATAGGAGAAAATCTTTGTAAATTAGTAAAGACAAAGATTTCATACAGGACCCAGGAAGCACTAAACATAAAAAAATTAAACAGATACACGCACGTGTGTGCGCACACACACAAACACACACACAAAAGCGGAGAGAGAGAAAGAGATGTTCTGTCTGCTGGTTCACTCCCCAACAGCCGGAGCTGTTCCAGATAGAAGTCCAGAGCCTGGAACTCCACCTGGGTCTCCCACATGGCTGGAAGGGGCCCAAGCACTTGGGCTATATTCTGTTGCTTTGCTAGGTACATTAGCAGGAAGCTGCATCAGAAGGGAAGCAGTGGGGACTCGAACCAGCACTTTGATTTAGGATTCTGGCATCACAAGCAGCAGCTTAGCCTGTTGTGCCACAACACCAACACCTAAAAGAATACTTAAAGCGCATTTCCTAAGAGATGTAATGTACTCAGTAAGTATCAATATTGCTACAAATATATTTTTATCAAGTTTTGTTTTTTATCTTTGAGAATGTTACATTAACCTAGTTTTAATGATCTGTGATTAGTTTAAAATTTACCAGATATGGATGAAATGGTCATCTTTCCATTTGATAATTATTATAGCCCTTGCCTATATACTACTGCTGATCTAGGATCTTTTTATCTTTTACTTTTCGATCTCTTTATTTAGTGGAACATTAAGCCTCTGACTATAACATTAATTAAAAATTTGTTATCTAAAAACTAAAATAGAAGGAAGGAAGGGAGGGAGGAAGGAAGGAAAAAGAAAGGGAGAGGAAGGGATGGAGAAAGGAAAGGAGGGAGGAAAGAAGGAAGGAGAGGGAGGGGAAGGGTCAGAGGGAGGAAAGGAATATCATTATATTCTTAGAATTGTATCTATGAACTACATTGAATCTGTTCTCTTTGTATTAATTACAGTAATATTCAAAAATAAAGTATATAAAAAGTATTGTTTCTGTAGTTAAATATGGGTTTTTAAAAAGTTTCTTAATATGTATTTGAAAACACAAAATAAAATAAGCAGTTCTGGAATGCAAGAAGCAGAAACAGAAAACAAGGTAAAAGGGCTGGCGCTGAGGTGCAGCAGGTAAAGCCGCTGACTACAGTGCCAGCAGCATCCCAAATGGGTGCTGATTTGAGTCCCGATTTCTCTATTTCTGATCCAACTCTCTTCTATGGCCTGGTAAAGCAGTAGAAGATGGCCCAAATGCTTGGGTCCCTGCATGTGCATGGGAGACTCCAAGGAAGCTCCTGGTTCCTGGCTTCAGACGGCATAGCTCCCACTGTTGCAGCCAACTGGGTAGTGAACCAGTGGATAGAAGACCTCTCTCTCTCTCTCTCTCTCGCTCTCGCTCTCTCTGCCTTTCCTTCTCTCTCTATGTAACTCTGACTTTCAAATAAATAAATAAATCTTAAAAAAAGAAAACAAGGTAGAGATACTACGCTGAGTAAGATTTTAGCAATATGGACAACCACAGTTCCCAATGAAACATTTTTATTCTACTAAAATTGTAGCACATTTGAGAGTTCCTGGGCCATGAGACATAGGCCCCGAAGGCTTCAGTTTGCATACGTACTTTCTGTATTGGAAAGTCAGACCTATCTTTGAAGGAATTATATCTTGAGTCCAGTAGTATTTTGGGGGCTTTTTTTTTCTTTTAAAGATTTAATCTATTTATTTGAGAGGTAGAGTTACGGAGAGAGGGAGAAACACAGAGAAAGGTCTTCCATCCACTGGTTCACTCCCCAAATGGCCACAATAGCCAGTACTGGGCCAATCCAAAGCCAGGAACCACTCAGGTGCAGGGACCCAACCATATGGCCCATCTTGTACTGCTTTCCCAAGCCATAAGTAGAGAGCTGGCTCAGAAAGGAGCAGCTGGAATGTGAACCAGAGCCCATATGGGATGCTGTCCAATAGTATTTTTAAGCAACATCTTAAACATTGCTTGGTGGATGATATTCATGAAAGGAAAGATTTTATTTCAAACAAGATGAAGCATTATGGAAATATAGAGGAACAGGAGGACCAGCAGCATTGAATATGTATATGAGAATTGGCTGTTGAAAACCATTGACTTTCATTGTGAGCCTTGAATTTTTATCACCACTCACCAAAGAATTATAATACTTTATTCCATATCTGAAGCAATTAATAATAAATATAAAGTTATTTATTTTCCACTATTAGATGTTATGTTGTAGCAACTATAAAATTAAAGTCCAAATAATGATTTAATTGTCATTTCATCCTCAACACAATAAAGGCAATATATGACAGAACCACAGCCAACATCTTATTGAATGAGGAAAAGTTGGAAGCAGTTCCACTAAGATCTTGAACCAGCAAGGATGTTTACTTTCACCATTGCTGTTCAATATAGTCCTGGAAGCTTTATCTAGAGCTATTAAGCAAGAAAAAGAAATCAAAGAGACACAAATTGGAAATGAGGAAGTCAAATTATCCCTATTTGCAGATTACATGATTGTATATACAGAGAAACCAAAGGACTCCACTAAGAAGCTATTGAACTAATAAAAGAGTTTGATAAAGTGGCAGGATATAAAATTAGCACACAAAAATCAACAGACTTTGTATACACAGAAAATGCCATGGCTGAGAAAAAACTTCTAAGATCAATCCCATCTACAATAGCTACAAAAATTACATACCTTGGAATAAATTTAACTAAGGAAGTGAAAGATCTCTATGATGAAAATTACAAAACATTTAAAAAAGAAATAGAAGACACAAAAAATGGAAAAATCTTCCATGTTTGTGGATTGGAAGAATTAATATAATCAAAATGTTCATGCTACCAAAAGCAACTTACAGATTCAATGCAATCCCAATCAAAAAACCAATGACATTCTTTTCAGATCTAGAAAAAATGATGCTAAAATTCATATGGGAGCATATGAAACCCTGAATAGCTAAAGCAATCTTTAAATTTTTTTTAATATTTATTTATTTATTTGAAAGGCAGAATTACAGAGAGGCAGAGAGAGAAAGAGAGAGAGAGAGAGGACTTCCATTTGCTGATTCACTCCCCAAATGGCTGCAATGGCTGGAGCTGAGCCGATCTGAAGTTAGGAGCCAGGAGCTCCTATGCGGGTATAGGCCCAAGGACTTGGGCCATCCTCTACTGCTTTTCCAGGCCATAGCAGAAATCTGGATTGGAAGTGGAGCAGCTAGGACTCGAATTGGTGCCCATATGGGATGCCAGCACTTCAGGCAGCAATTTACCCATTAAGCCACAGCGCTGGCCCTCTGAAACAATCCTATACAACAAAAGCAAAGCTGGGAGGCATCACAATACCAGATTTACATACTACTGGGCAGTTATAAATGTAACAGACTGGTACTGGCACAGAAACTGATGTGTAGACCAATGGAACAGAAGAGGAACTCCAGTAATCAATCCATGCGTCTATAATCAAGTAATCTTTGTTAAAGAAGCTAAAATCAATCCCTGGAGAAAGGACAGTGTCTTAAAGAAATGGTGCTGGGAATATTGGATCTCCATGTGCAAAAGTATGAAACAAGACCCCTACCTTACACCTTACACAGAAATCAACTCAGAATGGATCAAGGCTCTAAATCTACCACCTGATACTGTCAAATTACTAAAGAAGAATGTTGGGGAAACTCTGCCAGACATTGGCATCAGCAAAGATTTCTTGGAGAAGACCCCAGAAATGCAAGCAATCAAAGCCAAAATTGACAAGGGGGATTACATCAAGCTCAGAAGCTTCTGCACTGCAAAGAAACACTCAGTAATAATGAGGCAACTGACAGAATGGGAGAAAATATTTGCAAACTATGCAACTGATAAAGGATTAATATCCAGAATCTGTAAAGAGCTCAAGAAACTCAACAAAAAGAAAGCAAACAATCCGATTAAGAAATGGGCAAAGGACTTGAACAGGCATTTTTTAAAATAAGAAATTTAAGTGGGAAACAGATACATGAAAAAATGCTCAGGATCAGTAGCCATCAGGGACATGCAAATGAAAGCCACAATGAGGTTTCACCTCACCCTAATTAGAATGGCTCTCATAGAGAAATCAACAAACAATAAATGCTGGTGAGGATCTGGGGAAAAAGGCACTTTAACCCATGATTGGTGGGAATGTAAACTGGTACAGTCATTGTGGAAGATAGTATGGAGATACCTAGAAAAGCTGAAAATAGATCTACCATATTACCCATCAATCTCACTCATTTACCCAAGGAAAATGAAATCAGCATATGAAAAAGTTATCTGTACCATCATGCTTATTAAAGCTCAATACATAATAGCTAAGATATGGAATCAACTGATGACTGGATAAAGAAATTTTGATATATATATATATATATATACACACACACATACTATATATAGTATAGTATAGTATATAGTATATATAGAATGTGTGTGTGTATATATATGTGTGTGTTTGTGTGTGTGTGTGTGTGTGTGTAGCATGGACTACTACTCAGCTGTAAAAAAGAATGAAATCCTGTCTTTTGCAACAAAATGGATGCAACTGGAGACTGCTATGCTTAGTGAAATAAGCTAGTCCCAAAAAGACAAATTTCATGTATTTTCTCTGATCTATAGTAACTGAAAGAGTACCAAAAAATGGAATGTATAGGTGTGAAATTGACATTTTGAGATTCCATGACTGTTTACAGCTCTGGTCTCTACTGTTGAGGAACAGGGTATTTTTTTCCTCCTTACTATTGGTTGAATTTTTTACTTAGTGTAGGGTTATTCTTACAAGTATAAAATATATTTATTTTAAAGTCAGAGTTACAGAGAAAGAGAGTGATATCTTTCTTTTGCTGGTGCACTCCCCAGATGGCTGCCATGGCCAGCACTGTGTCAGGCCAAATCCAGGCACTGGAGGCTCTGTCTGAGTCTCCCACATGTGTTGCAGGGGCCCAAACATTTGGGTCTTCCTTCGCTGCTTTTCCCAGGCCATTAGCAGGGAGCCAAGTGGAAATAGAGCATCCAGGACATGAACTGGCACCCATATATGACGCTGACATCACAGGTGGTGGTGTTACCTGCTATGCTACAATGGTGGCCCCAAGTTTTCTACTTTTTCTATAGTGGCACCAGGAGTAGTTATGCTTTAATGGATATGCAAGAAAAATTTGGTTTTGAATGACCTTTCTGTTTACTGTTTTAGTTGTCAGGCAGCCTTGGAAAACAGATAAGAGATAAATCTCTAACCTGCACATACGAAACAATATAACATCTATGAGTGTATGTACAGTACCAATTTTAAGGAATGCCAATGAAAAATTATCAGATCTTGGTTGATCAAAAGTGTAGAAAGAGAATTTTGCACCTAATATGTTTTTGGCTGAAAATGTGTTCCCGGTGAGTTTCAATGTAGGGCTTTTTTGTCTTAAGGGTAAAGTCTTTTATCTAATAGATATGTTTTTTTTTTTTTTTTTTTTTTTTTGCATCTAACAGTTCCAATGACACTTCCAATGATTCCCATTGCCACAACACACACATACACACACACATACACACACATACTAGCAGTATATCATCTAGTAAAGTGGATGTAGAATTAACATTTTTTCCTGGAAGGAATATATCTGATTTAATGACCAAATCATTTTAAGGCAGCACAACAGAATTTCACAGTAACTAAATCTCTTTCTTCATACCGATCATGCATGTTTTACTCGAGCATTGAGTCATTAGCATGCTTATAATAGTTCTAATTTAGCACAACATTTTCTGAATTTTATCCTTGAGTCATTTACAAATTGTTCATATTGAGTAAACAAAGGAAACAGATTGCATTTTATACTTAGTAATTTATCTCAAAGAAGAGGGGAGGGTTAATTGTTTTAAAGTTTTGGTCTGTTTGGGGAAGTGAGCCTGCTTTTTCATTGCTAGGCATAAATGCTATTTCTCATCTTTTTTGAAGATGGTGGGGGCGACTATGGAGGAGTAAAATGAAAAATTAGGACCAGGACAAGATTGACCACTCCCAGAGGGGAGTGTGGAGCAAAAGGGGAGCTGGCATGAGATTATCCAAAACAGTTGGTGCATTCCTTAATGATCAAGTGCTTGAGAAGTCCAGCTCTTCCTGGCAGAGCATCTGTGTTGATGTTTATATCACTGCCCTGCAGTATGGGAAAGGCATGCTTTCTCTTGCTGCTTGGCTAAAAATAGGATGGAATATAGCATTGTATGAGATATTTTAAGATAGTAAAAACATTTACGAGGTTAAAGGTTTGACTTTTGGGTCAAAAAAGATCAGTGATATAAGTCGTGGTATTCTTTATAGACTGAATTTTATCTAGAGTTTGTTAGTGATTTGGACACTTGGTTAGAGAAGTTATTCTAGGTTTATTTGGTGCAGTCTGAAAAACCCACTCTGCTGTCTTCTGTCAGCTTCCCAGCATGAAGAGCAGGCCTGAAAACAGCCTCTATTTATACACCCTTGTTCTTATTTGGAAAATCAGTTGTTTCATTGGGGAGAGAAGGGAGGGAGAAGGATGGCAAAGACATAGGCAGAGCAGAGTGGGAGGCAGAGGCAGACGCAGAGATTGGGTGCTGGGAAAGGGAGAGAGAGAGAGGGAGACAGAGAGAGAGAGAGAGAGAAGGAAGGAAGACGCAAGCAGGGAGTATGCTTTGTATGTTATAGTGACTTCAAAATAAAACTGGCACATTTTAGTGTCTAATTATTTTTAGTGAGCTTGGAGGGTTTTAATTAAAATTTAAGAGTGCTCTTCAAGCTCTCCAAGCTCCAATTTTATCCCACTGTATTGTGGAGCACTTGCCACTGTGGAAAAATGTACAGGAACTGGCATGTGCATTTCCATGTTTCCTTATACAAATGTGGGATGGATGATCAATAGGATACAAATATATATATATATATATATATGTATATATATATATATATATATATATATATGAATATTTATAGTATATAGTGGAGTTAGTTATACACTAAGATCCTGGCTAGTTTTTGGGCATTATCATTGTTCCTGGACGAATAGAAAATCTGTTGTGTTGAAAAGGTGATTCCTCGGCCGGCACTGTGGCTCAACAGGCTAATCCTCTGCCTTGCGGCGCCGGCACACCGGGTTCTAGTCCCGGTTGGGGTGCCAGATTCTGTCCCGGTTGCCCCTCTTCCAGGCCAGCCCTCTGCTGTGGCCGGGGAGTGCAGTGGAGGATGGCCCAAGTGCTTGGGCCCTGCACCCCATGGGAGACCAGGAAAAGCACCTGGCACCTGGCTCCTGCCATCGGATGAGCGCGGTGCGCCGGCCGCAGGGCGCCGTCCGTGGCAGCCATTGGAGGGTGAACCAATGGCAAAGGAAGACCTTTCTCTCTGTCTCTCTCTCTCACTGTCCACTCTGCCTGTCAAAAAAAAAAAAAAAAAAAAGGTGATTCCTATGGTATAGAGAAAAAGGATCTCTTCACTATTTTCTTTGAGTCAATAAAAGCAATTGGAAATCTTCATACACAGTCAGCAGTCATTGTTTTCCTTTCTAAAATATTTAAAGGTATTTGGTATGTCATGTTTCTAATATTTTAGCATTTTTAACTTTAAATATCTCTGAGGAAAAAGGAGTAATAAGTGTTTACTTATAAATTGTATTAAAGTACAATAAAAATTTCCCATTATCCTTTTGTCCTCCTGATACTTTAATTTTAATGATAACTTTTTTTTAATATATAAAGCTTTTATTTAAAGAATATAAATTTCCAAAGAACAGCTTATGGATCACAATGGCTCCCCCCCCACACAACTTCTCTCCCTCCCCCTACCCTCCCCTTTCCCGCTGATAACTTATTTACTCTCTTTTATCCATTTGAAGGACCTTTGTTTTGTGCAGAATAGGAGTTAATTCTGCTGAGGCTTTGTTTAGGAGTAATTTAAAATTGTTCATAAGACATCATTATACAGATTAGGAAATAAATATCTTACATTCTCCCACTTTGCATTTCTTTTTTATCATGAAATTAATCATTAGCAAGCACAAATGTTAGTAAACCCTGGTAAAGCATTCTTGACTTACTCAACCTGAAACCCAGGTACTTAATAAGCACAAACATCGCTTTGCTATCCATTAAACAGGGTCTTTTTTTTTTTTTTAAATCTGTTCCTCGGGTAAGCATGTGGTGCAATGGACTAAGAGGCTGCCTGTAACACCAGCACCCCAAATGAACCTTGGTTCAAATCCCAGCTGCTCCATTGCTGATCAGGCTCCCGAGCCAATGTTCCTGGGAATGTGTAGAAGATGGCCCAAGACCTCGGGTCTGTGCCACCCTTTTAGACCTGGTCATGGTTCTAGTCTCCTGGCTTTAGTCAGGCCTATCCTAGCTGTTTCGACCAACAGATAGAAGACACCTTTCTCTCTCTCTCTCTTTCTCTCCCTCCCTCAATCTCATTCTGCCTTTAAAATGAATGAATAAATATTTGAAAAAAATATTTGAATTGTATATTTCCTTTTTTTTCCTAGAAAAGTTTTCTTGATAGAGAACTATTTCCTTTTACATAGGAAAGAAATCAGAAACTAGACAACTGAGAACTAATTTGCAAAGATTCTTCAAAAAGTTTGTGGAAAATGGGATGAAAAGATAATTTTTTGATGCAAAAAATTTAGAAACCATCCAGTTTTTTTCATAATATAAATTTTTTGAAAGAAAATTTCTTGTGTCACCCTCCCCCCATGCTTTTAAAGATTTATTCAGTTTTTTAAAGTCAAGAGTTTTAGAGAGAGAGGGGGAGAGAGACATCTTCCAATCCAGGGGTTCACTCCTCAAATGGCTACAACTGTCGGGGCTGGGCCAGGCTGAAGCTAGGAGCCAGGAGCTTCATTCAGCTCTCCCAAGTGAGAGGCAGAAACCTGAGCACTTGGACCATCCTCTAAAACTTTCCCAGGCATATTAACTGGAAGCTGGATTGGAAGTGGAGCAACCGGGACTCAGACCAATTGACACTAATATGAGATGCGGGCATCAGAGGCGGCAACTTAACCTGCTGCACCACAGCACTGGCTCCCTGGAATATGCATTTTGTTTTTACAAACTTGTTGAAGATTGCTCATATAACATATCAAGACTTCTATATCCATGTTTAAGATATAGATGGAGGAGAATTTTGAAATACAACTTTTCATTTTCAGTAGTCCTGTTTCAGTCACTGTGATTTTAAAAAGTTAGACAAGATAGATGTAAAGTACTACGCTTTGCTGAGTAGGTACTGGTTAATGGAAGCAAATTCTTTCAAAAGAGGATGAGTTGATTTTGTCATATTTTAGTTTAAAACTGAAGCATAATGACTTGTGTTCATTTTTAGTTTGTATATTTTATGGGAGACATATTAAAAATCAGTTTTCACTGTTATTTGAATGATAAACATAGAGACAGAGAAATATAGATCTTCCATCCACTGGATCACACAAAGCATGCAATAGCCAGGGTTGGGGCTGGGCCAAAGCCAGAAGCTCATAGCTCCAACTTAGTCTACCCTGTAGCTGGCAGAGATCCAAGTACTTGAGCCATCATCTGCTGCCACTGTCAATGCACATTAGCAGGAAGCTGGTTTGGAAACAGAGGATCTGGGACTGAATCAGGCACTCTGAAACAGGATGTGGGCATCCCAAGTTGTGTACTAACCACTGCTGAAGGTCCACCCCTGTGATCACATTTCTGTGCTATGCATTGTGATTCCTTATCTCAGCTTCCAGAAAGCACATGATTCCTCTTTGTTTTTCTTTTAAAGACAACTCAAAGTCACTAAACATTGAGTATTCAAAGTAAGACAATAAATTTTACTCTATATTGTTTTTCTGTTTTGATGACTTTGGCACCATGACTATGTAGTTGTTTTAAATGAATCATGTAAAACATTTATATGTGCAGAATAATACATGAGTATCTGAGATGTCCAGCCCTCTTTTTACATTTGGAATCCCACATGACTACTGTGGTAAAGCCACTGTATGTGTCCTTACTCTTTCCATATATGCTACACAAACCAGCCTTCTTTACTTTTTTTTTAAAGATTTATTTATTTATGTGAGAGGCAGAGTCACAGACAGAGAGAGGGGGTGACTGAAAGAGGGAGATCTTCCATCTACTGGTTCACTCCCTGGAGCTGGACTGATCCAAAGCCAGGAGCCAGGAGCTTCCTCCAGGCTTCCTAAGTAGTTGCAGGGCCATTCAGTGCTTTCCCAGGTGCATTGGCAGCGAGCAGATTGGAAATGAAGCAGCTGGGACTCGAATTAACACCCATATGGGATGCTGGTGCCTCAGGTAGATGTTTAACCTACTGCACCACAGCGCCGGCCCTTACTTGTGTTTAACCTCTGTTTTTCACATTAGTACTAGATCATAACAGGGGAAAATATGATCTAATCAATTGCCTCTGTAAAACTAATGCCCTATTAATGTAGTTGAAGAATGTGGTATAATGGGGATGAAACTTTTTAATTAGTGCCTTTACCTGAGTATTGTTTTGAGCAGAAAGTTGGAAAGTTAGATTTTTACTTATAATTTTGTATCTATTAAGTATTTCCCCATTTCAAATCAGAACCCTTTTGGTGAGGCCCAAGGTCTAGACTTGGCTAGTGTTTGATAATGATCTCCCTCTGATCCTCTCCTTCCTTGTTCTGCTTGCATTACCTTAAAGCATGGAGTGCTCAGCACCGATGCGCTATGTCCTTAGATGTTTGGCAGACAGATATTTAGCAGAGAAAGTGGAGACTTTTTCAGGAGGCTTCCTTACGATTTTGAGTCTTCCTGCAATATCATAGAATTGAGATTAAATATTAATAAGGTTGTATGTGGTTAATTTTATTATCCTGTAGATAAAGGCAATCAGTGATTGTTACTAAATATTTTCATGGCTATAAATGTAGACTTGGAAAGAGTGCTTTATTTTTTTCCCTGTTTCTGCTACTGAACTCATATAGCCGGATTCATTACAGTAGGGATTAATGTTCTAATAGGAATGTACAATGCTTTGAAATTATTAACCATATTATTAACAACTAGTGTTTATGTAAAGCTATGTCCAAGTGGTTTGACTTATGTTTGAAGTATGTGTTCCTGTTGTCCATATAGTTCTATTTTTCTCCCATGAAGTTTCAGCATTCTTTTCTTGGAGTTCTGAAAGATTTCAGGTCTATTTATAGAAATGAGAGACATATTTTAGCCTGTTTTACATCTAGTGTGTATCTAATCCTAGTGTATGAAGTTTCTCTGGATTCGTGATCATTACCAATAAATTAGGGTTTATCTTTTTTTAAAAAAGATTTATTTATTTATTTGTCAGAGTTACAGAGAGAAGGAAAGACAGACAGACACACACACACACACACACACAGAGCGATTGAGCACCTCGATCCTCTGGTTCACTCCCCAGATGGCCACGGTGGCAAGCACTGGGCCAGGATGCAGTGTGCAGCCAGGAGATTCTACAGGTCTCCTATGTGGGTGACAGTGACCCAAACATTGGGCTGTCTCCCACTCCTTTCTCAGGCCCTTAGTAGGGAGCTGGCTGGGAAGTAGAGCAGCTGGGCACAAACTGGCACCCATATGGGACACTGGTGTCACAGGCAGTGCTTTACCTGCTGAGCCCCAGTGCTGGCCCCCAGGCTTTTATCTTTGATTATTATAATATGTATTCTCAACTCAGTTTTTTTTTTTTTTACCAAATGAGTTATACTTTTGCATTTCTATTGGTAATTATCAGTTTAGTGCAATGATACAGCATGTTTTTTTTTTTTAAAGAATGAAAACTAGGTAGCAGATGAAGTTCAAAACATTATATTGGTTATTCCTATCTATAATTGAATATTTATTGAAACCTAATTTGAGAAAAAGTAATCTCTGAGAGGCATGGATTCTTAACACTTAAACAGCATTTTAAAAACGCCTTTAGCATGAAAATAGGTGTAAAACAAAATGTATACCTCATTTTTGAATGTGAAATAAAGAATAGTAGGAGATCATTTTAACAATTAAACACACATGCATGCAGGCCCCAATGAAGGTCACTAAGAATCAAATTTTGAACCTCATTGGTTGATCAGTCATTGAAGCCGAAAAAAATAATAGGAAAGAATGGAAGAAGGAAAAAGGGAAGGCAGGAAGGAAGGAAGAAGGAGGGGGAGAACTAAGGGAAGGGCAGGGAACTTTCACTTAATCGAATCAAGCTGATTTTTGTTTAGAAAGAGCGTTAGTTTCTGTGATAGCCAGCTAGCATGGTTGTTCTTCATCAGCCCTTTCACAATACACTGATCTGGATTCCATCCGTTTCTTGATTGATTGATAATGTCAGGGACAGATGTTAATTGTTTTTTGCCAGTAGTTTTTGACCATATAATGGTCTTCTCATCTCTTAACCAGGGCTCACTGCCTTTTTCTAAAGCTTATCTATCTTCTAAAGCCCTTTAGATCCATCTTGACCTTACTGTCATTCTGAAAAATTCAAGGAGGATTTGGAAGCTGGAGAAAAAAATGAAAGGGAAAATGCTAAAGAGATAGGTGCTGATATGGGAGAGAAAAGGCATTTGGAATCGGAGTAATCATTTTAAATAGAATTTTAAAAGGAAGTTATCAGAATTTTGACACTTGGAATGCTGAAATTTAAGGGGAGTATAATTTACACTAAGAATTTAGAAACTAAATCTGCATTCCCTTTTGGAAATGTGACCTATTTGTTAAGATTTGAGACTGAAAATATGGAAGTACATAGTTGCAAGCAGTAGCCCTACTTTCAAATACATCTGAATGGAGAGAAAAGGTAACTCATTGAGAAAAATGTAGTAATTATTTAGACATTGTGAAGTTTGAATATCTGCAAACTTTATGAATCTTAAAAAAAACAAATGTAACTACTTCCTATAATCTAGTGTGCGATTTAGATTTGCAGTAGCACAAATAATATTTACAAATATATTTTCTTTAATAAAAATATTTACCATTTTTTATGTGAGAAACATGTTAGCAGCTTTCACCACTTAGTGACAGAGAACATCTTGACTTTATTTTCTTCTTGCTTCATCCTAAATGGGTGTTTTACAAAAGTTGTGTTTCGTTTTAAAGGACTAAGTGGTTACAGGTTGATTGGTCTCTCTGCCCTTGAAGCTTTGTCATTGTTCCTTGCAAAGCACGTAAATTTTGCTTGTATTTAAAAAAAGTCACCTGAATGAAAAGGAATAACATTTAAACTTTCTCCTCAGAGGCTCATTTTCTGTCCTTTCAGCTTAAGAAATGATAAATACCAGCAAAATTTTGATAGAATTATAGTACTAAGAAAAGATTATTCAGTGTTTCCTTTCTTCCCCTGGACAATTGTTTAAATAATTTCTGGAAAAATTATTTTAGCTATGGTACTTTCCAGAAGATAGAATAATGCAGTTGTTTACAACCTAGGGTTAGAACAACAGCAGCAAAAATAGCTTTGTGCATGTTTAAATGAGAGAATTTCTCCATAAGCTGGACTTCTGAACTTGTGAGATACATATATTTTTAATACTTACCTTTTGTATTTTCATAGATTCTTCCTGCATGGAAAAACTACTTTCAAAAGATTGGAAGGAAAAAATGGAAAGACTAAATACCAGTGAACTTCTTGGAGAAATTAAAGGTACAATATGGAAAATGTCAAGCATGTCAGTGCAGAGAGGTTATTTTGTATAACAACGTATTTGCTGATCTTCTATACCATAACAGGAATTCCTTACTTCTAACACTTGATTGTAAATGAGAGTGCAATGTGTCCCTGAATTTTGATTCTTTGTATGGTTTATAGAATGAAATTTTTGCCTGCTCTTTAAACATATAACTTATTGGATATACTGGCTCATTAATTAAAAATATGAAAAAGAAAATGTTATACCAACCAAAAGATGACAAAATTGAGTTAAAGATTATCAGCGTTTCCTCTCAAAATCAGACTACTTTAGTTTATGAATTCAAATTATTGATTTTAACTCCTTGGTGATCAATAGGGGTCACTTGTCGCACCTTTAAAAAATTTACAGAATGGGCCATGGGTACTGTTAAATGGGTGCATTTTGAGGTGTGTTACCTTGGTTTAAATACTACTCCACTACTCACTCGGTGAGTGATGCTGGGAAGCCACTGAATATTGCTGCTTCATATTCCTAATCTCTGAAATGGGGATAATGACAGTACCTTTTCATTGGTTCATTAAGAGAGTTAATACATGTGACGCTCTTTCAACTTTGGCACTTAAAGTACTCAGGAGTGTAAGCTGTTTTCATTATGAATGTGCCTGTGGGATCATATGTTGATTAATCTCAAAAATCTTTCATAGTATCTAACATTTTTTTATCTCTGAATCAGATGAGGTTGAACATTTTCATTTCTGAATATATGTGACATATGTGTTTGAAGTTATTATTTTAAAGCATAACAAGAAGTGGACAACCCTAATCTAGTCCAGTAATAAGTTAGCCTAGCAGTTAGGAAATTATACTTCTTGGTTAACCAGATTCACTCTTGTTGATTCATATATGGAGATGAAGTATTATATTACTAGAATTTTATAGTATGTTACTAGAATTTTTTGTAGCATGAATAAAATCTATGTCCATTGATGAATTCTACCAGTCATCCCTTACCTACAGATGGTCACCGCCCTAATTTGCAGTAACAATTTGGAAACATAATTACATTAGTTTTCTGAATTTATCAAACTGCTTCAAGTGAATCTTCCTATTGTTATAGATAATATCTCACAATAATCATCTGCCAAAAATATTATTTTGGGTTTAGTAGAGAAAGTGTGTAATCTTCAGGCATGTTCAACTCAGCTGAACAGTGAAAGGAAGTGGTCTTTTTCCCAATGCATAATTAATAACTCATTCCATTAACTGATACAGTGTCAAAATCAAGTGGAAATTTGGTAGTATTTTGAATTTCACTGATTCTGTTTTGTACTCATAAAGGCCGTTTGCTATTTTGGAAAAAAAAAGAAGAAACTCAAGTTATAACTGACGGGTAGAAAGAAAGTCATTAGTGACATATTCTCTCTCCAGCTGCAGTAGCATGGTGTGCGCTACTTTGCACGTCATTCTGTGTTTTCTTCTCTTCCCAAAGTCATTGGTTTTATAACAGTGAGAACAGAAATGGTTTATGCAAAGGCAAGCTTTTGCCAGCATGAATAATGGGGTCTAACTTTCTTTTAGTAATGTGAAAGCAAACTTTTTTTAATGTTAAGATTAAACCTAGAGTTCTATACTTTAGGGTATTCCCTCACCCCACCTCTCATGTTCAGTACTTATTTATATGTAATTCGTATTATGAATTAAAAATAAAAAGAATACTAATCTTAGACACTCACAATGTATAAAACCCAAAGTACAGCACTTAGAAAATTAGTCTTTTCTAAATTCTTTCACTATTTTTTCTGAATTCTGTATGTGATATAGGAACTTGCATTTTTTGCTCTTCTGAATTGTATGGACATAACAGAAAATAGTCTTACTAAATTATACATTTTTATTCATTCTACAGTATTATCTCTTCTTAGATTTTAATACTTTGTCACCATATACAATACATTACATGGATAATATCTCAATAGTGTATAATTTTTAAGGTGCGAACAACTTAAAGTATCAGTGATATTCAAATAGTTTTAGCCAACCATTGCTAAAACTCAACATACTTTTCTATACTAAGTGAGACAAGGCCAGTTACTATGCACTTTAATTGGTTATCATATTCCAAAATATTAAAGTGATATAAATTTGTCTTTGGGGAATACATACTATGGTAGGTTATCAGTACTTAATATTATATTGCAAGCATTGTTTATTTTTAAATATCTCTAATTATTTTACCCTGATTACTAAATTAATGCATATTTATTTGTGAGAAACACAAAAACACATAAAGGAATAAAAAAGTCCTTAAATTCTACCTGTATCTTATTTTTTTTTATTTATTTGAAAGAATTACAGGGAGAGGTAGAGATAGAAAGAGAAGAGAGAGAGAAAGAGGTCTTCCGTCCGCTGGTTCACTCCCCAAATGGCCACAATGGCTGGAGTTGCGCTGACCTGAAGCCAGGAGCCAGGAGCTTCTTCTGGGTCTCCCATGTGGGTGCAGGGGCCCAAGGAGTTGGGCCATTTCTACTGCTTTCTCAAGCTGTAGCAGAGAGCAAGGTTGGAAGCGGAGCAGCTGGGACTTGAACCAGTACCCCTATTGGTGTAGGGTGCTGGTGCTTCAGGCTGGGGCTTTAACTCACTATACCATGGCGTTGGCCCCCTACCTGTATCTTATTATCTATTCTGTCAATGTTGACTTATGCATCTATGTGGTAGATGTTTTTTCATTTTTAAGATTTATTTTGAAAGAGTTACAGAGAGTGATGGAGAGACAGAGAAAGAGAGACAGATCTTCTATGCACTAGTTCACTCCCCAAATAGCCAGCGCTGGTCCTGGCGAAAGCTAGCAGCCGGGAGCTTCATCTGGGTCTCCCATGTGGGTGGCAGGGGTCCAAACACCTAAGCCATCTTCCACTGCTTTTCCCAGGCCATTAGCAGGGTGCTGGATTGGAAGTGGAGCAGTGGGAACATGAACTGGTGCCTGTATGGGATGCCTGCATTACGGCAGGTTTGTTTGTTTGTTTGTTTGTTTGTTTTAATTTGATGGGTAGAGTTATAGACAGTGAGAGAGAGACAGAGAGAAAGGTCTTCCTTCCATTGGTTCACCCCCCAAGTGGCCGCTACGGCCGGAGCTATGCTGATCCGAAGCCAGGAGCCAGGTGCTTCATCCTGGTCTCCTATGTGGGTGCAGGGGCCCAACCATTTGGGCCATCCTCCACTGCCTTCCCGGGCCACAGCAGAGAGCTGGACTGGAAGAGGAACAATGGGGACTAGAACCCTGCGACCATATGGGATGCCGGCTCCGCAGGTGGAGGATTAACCAAGTGAGCCACGGCGCCAGCCCCCATGGCAGCTTTAATGTCAGCCCTGTGGTAGATATTTTTCCCCCACAAAATTAGTTATCATCTTTTACTATTCTTTTGTGATCTATGTTTCTGGATTTATGATATATTATAGATTTTCCCTTGATTGGATAGACTGCTAAAATATTTTGTTGGCACAAAATATTGATAAAGTGAGGTTTCATAATTTATCTGAACTTTTCTTTCAATATTTAAGTTGTTTTTAATATTTGTCAGTATAAAGAGCACCTTGAACATGGATAACTTCTTATTAAGACTTTTCAGCTTATTAGTAGTTATTTCCTTAGGATATATTCTTAGAAGTGAAATTCTTAGACCAAAGAGTATGTTCTTCTTAAGAAGGCTTTTGATTCATATTGCTGGTTCCCCTGCAGGAAGGGCATAGTGTTTTGTACTATCACCAACAGTGTTGCAGGTGCCTATTCTCCTTGCCTGGTTTCAGAAATTTCTTGCTGGTTTGATTGATTGAAAACAGCATACCATTGCTGATTTAATATGTTTCTTTGATAATTAATGAGAATGGTGAGTTTTACATATTTATTTGCTAATAAATAGTTCTTCTTTTGTGAACTGCTTATTTATGTTGGGTGCCTATTTTCCATTTACAGAACTTGTGTGTTACTTACTGTTTTGTAAGAATTCTCAGATACATGTTAGTAGTATTAGCTTTGTCATATGTATCATATTTTGGCCATGCACTTTATTTTATGGTTTTGTTGTCAATATTTTCATCCCTTTTTAAACATGTATTTCTCTTGGGGAGTTGTTTAAAAAGGTTTCCCTACTCTGAGATTGAAGAGTGTTTTGTATTTTCTTCCAATTAGTTAGCTACATTTTAGAATACTTAACTCTTTAATTCATCTTGACTATATTTTGATTGATAATGTCAACTAAAGGTATAACTTTTTTGTTCTCAGGTAGTCAAGAAATTGTACCCCATCCCATTTATTAAATAATGTACTTTATTCATCTTGAATAAAATCCTTTATTCTTCTTGAAGCAGCATATTAAACTCTGATTATATATTTGGAACCATTTCTCAGATTTTGGTTATGCTTTGGATCTTTCCACCTAAAATATTTTTAGTACTATGCTGTATTATATTATATCACATTTCTGTTATATATTGTTTATAGTATTTTCCTAAAGTAAATATTGCAAAACCACATTCATAATTTCTCTTTATGTGTTTATATACTTCTCTAAAATTTATCTTAGATTTATTTTTGCCCTTTGTATTTTTAAATTTTATCAAATATTTTATTTTATTTTTCATGTTATCTGAAAGGCAGACGGAAACAAATAGACAGTGAGACAAAGATCTTCTGTGTGCTAATACATTCCCCAAGTGCCCACGACAGCTAGGATAATCATGCACTGCTGGCACGGACTCATGTACTTGAGCCATCACCTGCTGCTTCCTAGGAGGCACAGGACTCCAACCAGACAGTCTGATACAAGATATGATGTCCTAAGCACTGCCTTTTTTTTTAAATAAAGATTTATTTGCATATTTGAGAGGCAGAGTTACAGAAGGCGAGGTCTTCCATCTGCCATTTCACTCCCCAAATGGCTACAACTGCTGCAACTGGGCCTATCCGAAGCCAAGAACCATGAGCTTCTTCGTGGTCTCTCACGTAGGTGAGGAGCCCAGGCACTTGGGCCATCTTCCACTGTTTTCCCAGGCCATTAGCAGGGAGCTGGATAAGAAGTGGAGCAGCTGGGACTTGAACTGGTGCCCGTATGGGATGCAGGCTCTGCAGCCAGAGGCTTCACCTACTATGCCACAGCACTAGCCCTCCAAGCAGTGTCTTAATCACTGCACCAAATATCCATCTCTTCAAGATGCCTTTTTTTTTTTGACAGGCAGAGTGGACAGTGAGAGAGAGAGAGACAGAGAGAAAGATCTTCCTTTGCTGTTGGTTCACCCTACAATGGCCGCCATGGCCGGCACACCGTGCTGATCCCAAGGCAGGAGCCAGGTGCTTCTCCTGGTCTCCCATGGGGTGCAGGGCCCAAGGACCTGGGCCAACCTCCACTGCCCTCCCAGGCCACAGCAGAGAGCTGGCCTGGAAGAGGAGCAACCGGTACAGAATCTGGTGCCCTGACCGGGACTAGAACCCAGTGTGCTGGCGCCACAAGTGGAGGATTAACCTATTGAGCCACGGCGCTGGCCTCAAGATGCTTTTTAAAAAGAGATAACATTTATATAAAATTATAGTGAACTGGTATCCTTACAGGTTTGAATCTTTCCATTCAGAATTATTTACCCAATTTGTTAATGTCTCAAAAATATTTTGTTTTCTTTTAGGTGCATAATTTTATTTATTATATTTTCGTTTCAATTAATATTTCATTTATTTTTTGAGATAGCATATTTTTAATTTACATTATACTCAAAGAATTAATCACCTATTAAATAGTTCAACAAATAAAAAGTAAAAACACCTATTAAATAGTTCAACAAATAAAAAGGTGTTTTTACTTTTTATTTGTTGAACTCCTTATTTTATACAGCCAATATTTTAGTCTTTAAATACAAATTCTGGGCATTTATTTTGATATTTCCTCCATCATATTTAGTATTTGGTTTTGTACATGAAATATTCTTATTCTGTCTTTGTTGTTACTATATCTAGGGATACTAGTGAATTTTGCTTATTTATTTCGCTGGTTCGTTGTATAACTTCACTGTTTATTAAAGATACTAGGGCTGTTCAACTGATATGTTTTCTCCTCCTTTTTGGTGGTTATGTGTCTCCTCACCCTGTGAATTATATTTTCTGTAGAATGTCAAGAATAATATTAGGTAAATTAGATAAGAATATATATTTGTGTAGTTTTTGAGATAAGATTTTTAAAATACTTCACTTTCAGTATTCTGTTGATTTTAAGCTATAGTTTATCAATTGAAAATATCATTGTAGGGGTGCTAAACACTTCATTGGTTAAAACACTGGTTATGATTGACCCATCCTAATATGCCAGTTTGATTCCCAGCTCCAGTTCCCAATTCCAACTTCCTGCTAATGCGGATTCTGCTCAAGCAGTTGAGTCTCTGACACTCATTTAGGGGAACTGGATTGAGTTCCTGGCTCCTATCTTTGGCCGTGGTGCAATCCTGGCTGTTGTGGGATTTTGGGGAAGGAACTAGCAAATAAGAAGTCTGTTGGTCTTTGACTCTGTGTCTCTCTCTGCCTCTCAGATATTTCTATTCCTTTAGGCGTTTCTTGGATAAATTACATTTTATATTATGGTATATCTTACTAGTTTTATCTTTCAAATTTATTGTTGAAATAAACCCTGATTAGTCATGGTATAGTCTTGTTTTAATGTACTGCATAATTTTATTTGCTCATATTATAGTTGTTATTTTTGCCTCTGTAATCATAAATGAGATTAGTCTGTGGTTTTCCTCATTTGTACTATCTGTTGATTTTTAGTACCAGGGTTCATGTTTGGACTGAAAAGCTTTTCCTTGTCTTCCAGGCTGTGTGAAATACTGACTAGATTGCATGTGAATTACTTATTTCTTGAAATTTTGAGAAACATACTCATAAAATATCTAGGCCTAGAATTTTCTTTGGAGATAATTGTTTTCTTATATTTTCTCCTTCTCTTTAAATTAGTCCTGCCGTAAAATATTTTTTCTAAATGTTATCTAGGAAAAGAATTCTTAGATAACTGTATATTTCAGAAATTTTCATATATGCTAGTATTGACTTAATAAAATACTCTTTATTTTTAAGCCTTCTATTTATCATTATATTTGTACATCCCACCTTTAATCTTGGATGTTTGTGTTCTCCCTCTTGTCTTTCAATTTTACTTGCCATTTGTTTTTCTACTTATTGTCTTTCTCTCCACACAAAGAATCTGATTTTTGCGTTTATTAGTCAATTATCTGGCTTTACAGTGTGCCTCTTAATTAATCTTGGTTTTACTCTTATCTATCCCTTCATTGTCTTCCACACACTTTTTGAGTAGTACTTGCTTCCTATGTTGAATACTTTTTTAAAAATGTATTTCATAATAAAATCACCTTTGACAATAAATGTTTCTAGAAATAGCATTATAGCTTTATGCATCCCATAAGTGTTCCTTTAGAATTCCCATTGTGATAATTTTATAAATGCTCAACATTTATATTATTTTTGAACTGATATAGATTTATGTGTCATTTCTAACTTTATATCTTCTTGAAGAGTCAAAAGGTCTGATGAATTCAGGGATGGGAGGGAACACTGCTTCTGTCACCACTAGAGGTAAAGTGTTGGCATTGGAATGGACGATAAGAGTGGGAAATGGGTCATCAACACATGGAACCTTAATATTCTAACATAAATAAGAAATTATAGTTAATCATTTCTTTTTCTGATTTTACTTTTAAAAAGAGCTCTCACCTTAAATTCTTATGTCTGAATGAAATAAATCGAAGTTTCTAAAACTCCTTGATATAGACTTACATGCTGCTAAAGTTTGAGAAACACTGAATGATAAAATTTTCAGGGGGTGTATACTTAGTGAAATGATTATTGTAGTAAAATAAATTAACATGTCCATAACTTCAGAGTTATTTTTCCCCTGTGTGGTAAAAACACCTAAAATCTACTGCCTTAGGGTATTTCCAGTATGCAGTAGAGTGTTATTGATCATAGTCTCAATGTTTGGTGTTAACTCCCTATACTAATTCATCCTACAGAGCTGCAACTTTGTTACCATTGACACACATTTCTGCATTTCCTTCTTCCCACCTTGGTAACCACCATTCTTTTGTTATTGTTTATTTATTTGAGAGGCACATGTGGGCATGAACACACACACATATTGGAGGTTCAGTTCCCAAATGCCTGAAATGGCTTGAACTCACTGGCATGGCTGAAGTCAGGAGTTGAGAATTCAGCTGGGAATGCAGGTCTAACCATGTGCCATCACCTGCTGCCTCCCTGAACCTGGAGAAGGAAGCTGGAATCAGAAGCTAGATCCAGAAATCAAACCCAGACAGGCATATGGTATGCTGGCATCTTAATCAGCATCCTAACCTCTAAGCTACATGACTGCCCTTGTTCTGGAAAATTTTAAATAAAAATATTGTAAAATATAGTCCTATTATTATTCCAAATTAATACTAGTATATATTATATTTTCTTAGTTAGAAGACTAACTTTTAAAACTCTGTTTCCTGTCAGGAAATAATATGATAAATAACTTTTGCAAGATGGCTTATTGTTTACAAAGTAAACAAAGTATAAAAAGTTGCACGTAGATTTCTATAACATCACTTACATTTCTGTAACAATCAGTGAGGAACATTATTAATAAACTGATTTTACAAATGAGTAAAATGAGATAGAGAGAATTAAGTAGCTTTCAAGGTCATTCAGAAAATAGTAGAGACAGGTTTTAGAATCTTGGTCTTGGGCCGGCGCCGTGGCTCAACAGGCTAATCCTGCGCCTTGCGGCGCCGGCACACCGGGTTCTAGTCCCGGTCGGGGCACCGGATTCTGTCCCGGTTGCCCCTCTTCCAGGCCAGCCCTCTGCTGTGGCCCGGGAGTGCAGTGGAGGATGGCCCAGGTGCTTGGGCCCTGCACCCCATGGGAGACCAGGAGAAGCACCTGGTTCCTGCCATCGGATCAGCGCAGTGTGCCAGCCGCAGTGCACTGGCCACGGCAGCCATTGGAGGGTGAACCAACGGCAAAGGAAGACCTTTCTCTCTGTCTCTCTCTCTCACTGTCCACTCTGCCTGTAAAAAAAAAAAAAAAAAAAAAAAAAGAATCTTGGTCTTAAAAATGCTGTTTGGTGCACTACAGAGTAGTTCTTAAATTCTTCAGAGCCTTAGAATTCTGCAGTGGGACTAAGAGGAAAACAGATTGTGCTGTTTCTCTCTCTCACAACACACAAGCAAGGAAAATAACTCAACCTTTCCCCTTTTCTATTAAAAAGAGGCAATTCTGGCTGGTGCCGCGGCTCAATAGGCTAATCCTCCGCCTGTGGCGCCAGCACCCCGGGGTTCTAGTCCTGGTTGGGGCATTGGATTCTGTCTCGGTTGCTCCTCTTCCATTCCAGCTCTCTGTTGTGGCCCGGGAAGGCAGTGGAGGATGGCCCAGGTGCTTGGGCCCTGCGCCCGCATGGGAGACCGGGAGGAGGTGCCTGGCTCCTGGCTTTGGATCGGCGCAGTGCGCCAGCCGTGGTGGCCATTTGGGGGGTGAACCGACGGAAAGGGAAGACTTTTCTCTGTCTCTCTCTCTCACTGTCTAACTCTGCCTGTCAAAAAAAAAAAAAAAAGAGGCAATATTGCAAAGCAGAACTGGATATATGTAATACTTTTATGGTTTCTCTGTCGTAGTACTTCTCTTAATCTATACCTAAAGGAGAGAGAGGGCTAGAGAAATAGCAGAATACATGGTAGAACACAAATGCATGTAACCATCTGAATCTATGTATGTTTGAGCTGTGCCAAAGAAATGTGGATGTCAGGATAATCATCATTATGAGATATTTCTAGAAGTAATGGTGACATACTAAATGACGTCGAGAGCGTGAGAACTCATCCTCTGCCTCCATGGATGGGTCTAACCTTCTGTGGCTTCTGCAGGAGAATGTTAGGCAGCCTGCCTGTTTTGCACACAGGCCCTTCTGTGCTGTGGCTGGCATCTCCTCCTTGGTGAGAAGGCGCCTCCCTGGGCAGTGTGCCAGGGAAATAGTAATGTTGGTTGTTTGAGTTAGCGCAAACTGTTTGTGTTCATGTTTGTCAAACACACAGATTATAAGAGAGACAAAAAATAATTATGTGATATGAACCAAATAAGGAAAATAGTGTTTTCTCTCCTTGGTCATTTATGATTAATTATTTCAATATTTACATTTAGGGATCAAGGTATTTGTGCTTATAGGTATACTCTCCCACAGCTTAGATAAATGACAGCATTTTTCTGACAGGAAAAATGTGACTAACCAAATATTTTAAAATAGGAAATACTAAAGATTATTCCCAGCGTTTTTCAAAGCCATTGTTGAATCACAATTACTTAGAGTTATATCAACTACTGTGTCTTAAAATTTTTGTTCTAAAGCCTAAATACTGTTGCAGTTCACGGATAAAGACTAGAGGTATTACTTTGTGAGGATTATAACTAAGAAAAGTAAGAGTAGAGGCTGTATTGCATCAAACAGCACACATGTATTAGGGTTGTGTATGGTACAAATACTGAATTAAACATGTAAATTTATCATGACACTGCTACTGAGTGCAACTGAGGGCCTGGTTTCGTTTTCGGCTTTGATTGCAAACATAAATCTTCACAGGGGAGCACAAGAGCACAAAAGTCATGTGCTTATTTGTTTTTTTGTGTTTTTTTTTTTTTTAAGTTCTTGGTAGATCTTTGAAGATGAAATAGTGTAGATTATTGCTGAAGTAATTTAAGCAATGTTTTTATCACTAGAATGGCTCCTAAACAACATCCTGTAACATTACTGCTCTGCCTACATGCTTCTGTCTTAAATGCCAATTTTTAATCTTAGTTTGTTCACTTTTATAGTTAAGGGCCTGACATTGAAGTATTCTGATCACCTGTCCTATACCGCCTTTTCTAAGAATGCTGTGGTTTTTAGGAATGGTGCTTCATAGTTGCTATTATTTCTGTCGCAAGCCATCACAGAAGGACTAGAGTGGTTTTACAAGAGCTATGATTGTACACTTTGCACATTCATTTATAAACAATTTGTTTTAATAACCTCCTACTTATACATTTACACTCATTTCTTCACCTGGGGAAACTTATTTAAAATTAGAGATGCTTAGAGGTGGATCATCTACTACTTTTCAACTCCAATAAAGTCAGCAAAGTTCACATACCTCATTGTTTTTGCTGTATCATTAGAAAAGAGATTCAAACAACACTCAATCAATGTTTAGAATTCATGTATTTTGAAAATTTTAAATTTTTATTTCAAAAACAAATCTTGTTTTCTCTAGAGACCAGCTTGTGAAAGAGACTTAGAACACAACATTTTCTTAGTTTCCTGTTTGTATGAAGTTAAGTAGTAGTTTGCACTATTTTTTGGTAAATGTGTGTATAATTGCAGAACTTCAGAATAAAATCTAGCATCATGGAGTCTCAAAAAATTAGAGCTGGAGGTACTTTGTATATCATAAAATCCAGCTTCTTATTGTCTACTTAAGGAATCCAATATCCAGAAAAGAAAAGTTACTGCTCTAAGTCATATAGTAAATCTATTAAGGTGGAAACTTATTTTCCCCAAATAACATGTTTAGTCCATTTCGTATAGTCTTTTGATGGTCTTGCAATCAATAATGACAAATTTTTGCAGAACCTATGGACTCCTTTGACAGTAATGAATGCCCATACCAACTAATATTATAAAAATATATGCATTATAACACAGCAATACCTGTAGTTTCTTAATTATGCCACTTGGAATGAATGTAGACATTTCAAAACTCTCCTTTGTACTTTTGTTATAAATAATTTTTACCTCTTTTGAAGTCTGTGTAATATACATATAAGCAATTAAATCCCCGCCCCACTTGGGGTTAGAGACACAAGGTCTTCTTAATTAAAACTCAAACAAAAGCTATAGGCAAAAATTCCTACTACATGATTAAGGTCTAAAGTATTATGATACATTAGAATCATTGTTAACTGTTGGGATTAAAAGAAATCGATACATTAGGGAAAAGATCAGTTGAATCTAATTAGTGGAATCAATGTTTACATAAAAGAAAATACTGAAGTTTAATAACAGGTCAGGGTTATAAGACTGGCTAAAATTGTTCTTTAGTGTTATTACTTTGATGAGATCATATTTTAAATTCATTGATTAAGAATCAGAAACTTCTTTGTTTTGGTTAATTATTATAATTAAGAACATAAACTTTAAAATTATATCTAGTTTCAAAAATTTCAATTATAAAATTTCTTATATGTAAAAATAGGAACCAATGATAAAATATCCCTATTGATTCCATTTTAAAAGGCAACTTTTAGCAATAGCTCTAAGTATAGAGTGGAAAGCAGACAAAATTGGTTAGAAGTAAAAAGATCTAAAGTATTCTTGTACAATTATGATTACATTAAATATGTATTAGTCTATTTGGTGACATATCGAAATAAAAGAGAATACATTTTGATGTGATACAAAGACAACATGTTTCACATTTTTTTCTTCCTGATTGCTATGATGAAAATAAACATTATAACCAGCATGGAAAAGGAAAACTATTACTAATTGCAGCCTAGATTTTAAGTAAAATGAAGGTCATTAGCAATTTCCTGGAAGCTATTCAGATTGCTTACCAGGAAATGGTAGCTAGCAGGACATCTGTAATCCTTCTGTGTGGAATTAGTGAAAACATACTGCAGCTTTAATGATGTGTGTTAGATTTAAGCTGATGGGGTAACCTTTCTCTATCAAAAAAGCTACTTATTCTTTGATACAAACTATTTTATTTCAGAATTAATGTGCAAACCCAGAACTGAAAATAGTCACAAGTAATGGATACACCCATACATTTATGTGCACCTATGGATCAAAGTAGACTGCTACTGGAATGAGAGATGACAGGATATCCTTGGAACAAAAGGAATCAGTGAAATGTCTTTGGGCAAATTGAAAGTAATTTTTCATTACTTGGAATGCTGATTTCACAACATGTTTGTGTGGTGAAGTTAGTACCACTTTTAGAAGCATTTTCCTATTTCAATAATGTCAGTTCATTTAAAAGTTAACAGTGTTAGTGCTGTAGCACAGCACAGTGCTACAGCACAGTGTAGTGCTGTAGCACAGTGAGTTAAACTGCCTTTTGCAGTGCCAGCATCCCACATGGGGACTGGTCTGAGTCCTGGCTACTCCATTTGCAATCTGGCTCCATGCTAATGCACCTAGAAAAGCAATGGAAGATGGCCTAAGTCCTTAGGCCCCTGCACCCAAGTGGGAGACTAGGATGAAACTTCTGGCTCTTGGCTTAGGCTTGGCCCAGCCCTGGCCATTGTTGCCATTTGAGAAGTGATCCAGTGGATGGAAGATTCTCTCTACATCTTTTCCTCTCTCTCTGTAATTCTAATTTTCAAATAAAATAAATGAATCTTTTTTTTTTTTGACAGGCAGAGTTAGAGAGAGAGAGAGAAAGGTCTTCCTTTCCCGTTGGTTCACCCCCCCCCCCCAATGGCCAGGAGTCAGGTACTTCCTCCTGGTCTCCCATGCGGGTGCAGGGCCCAAGCACTTGGGCCATCCTCCATTGCCTTCCCAGGCTACAGCAGAGAGCTGGCCTGGAAGAGGGGCAATGGAGACAGAATCCGTTACCCTAACTGGAACTAGAACCCGGGGTGCCGCAGGCGGAGGATTAGCCTAGTAAGCAGTGGCGCCGGCTGTAAATGAATCTTTTTTAAAAAGTTATAATATTAAGCCATCTACATATTAATATGAAACAAATTTTTATGAAAATAGCAATATTTCCTGAAATAAAGGTAATTTGGGAAGTAGAATAGCATTGTGTTACATTTTTGCGAATCTCTTTGTTGTCTGGCTTAATAGAGAATGCTAGACTCATATTTGGCTGTTCATTCAGTCTGTTAAGTGTTTTTAAATATTTATTTATTTGCAATGCAGAGATATAGAGACAGAGACAGAGAGAGACAGATAGGTTGATAGAAATCCCATCTACTGGTTCATCAGCCACAAAGGCTGGTGCTGGGCTGGGGCTGAAGTCAGGAGCTAGGAACTGAATCCTATGTGGGTGATAAGAACCCCAAAAATTTAGTCATCATTTCTTCCTACCAGTGCTTGCATTGTCAGGAAGTTATAGTCAGGAGTTGGAGCCAGGAATCAAACTCAGATGCCTCCTATGAGGGAAGTAGCATCCTAATTTTAGGCTAAATGCGTGCTCCGGTTTTCAAAAGTTTTTAATAAAGTATATGAAGAAAATCTGACCTAGCATTCATATGGAGCTGAAAAAGGGCAGATATCCTAAACCTTTTCCTATAATTATGAATATTCTATTTTGGTACTGTGCCAAATTTCACAAGAGGTAGTTTCTTAAAAGTTGGGTACGATGAAGTATCTGAGACCATATGAATGAACTTTTCGTACTGTTTCTTTAAAATCCACTAGTCTAATTTGAACTTTGAATGAATCTTTTACTCTATGCATGGTTTTGTAACATCACGTGTTGGTCATTGGTCTTCATGCTGACACATTTCATTATACAGCACCAAAAAATAACCCCATTCTTTAATATCTTCACCAATTTAATCAGAAAATTAAGTATTTGGAAGCTGTCATGCAGATACAAGTTTTCCCAATTTCTCATTCTCCCTTCAATATTGAAATTATGTGATTTTTTAACCAATCCTATCAGTTGTTTTCATGAAATTCAGGCTTACTTGCCAAAAATTGAAGTCTGAATAATGATATTGTGTCTCTTAGTTGTTCTTTCAAATAAAAAAAGCTTTGAAGAAGTTCATCTTGCAACTCCAATAATAATATGAGTGATTTTCCTTGAGAGGACTATCATATATACAGAAATGCTCCCCATTTCATCACATAGATTATTAAAAGTATATGTATTTAAGTGTGACTACTTTTTAAAAAAATATTAACTTTCAGTTGGTTCAACAAGGATGTTCCTAAGTAAAACTAGATTTTGGGTTTTATTAGAAGTGTGTGATAGTAAAGAATACAATGACTACTAGTAGGGTTTATGCTTTTTAAAAAAAGGTTTATTTATTTGAAAGGCAGAATTACAGAGAGAGAAGAAGAGAGAGAGAGAGAGAGGTCTTCCATGTGCTGGTTTGCTCCCCAAATGGTGCTCGTATGTGTTGCTGGCATCTCAGGCAGTGGCTTAATCCAATATAAGTACAATAACACTTGATCCATTTGATTCGTGCTATAGGGCCAACAGTTTTTTTGAAAAGAATTTATTTATTTGAAAGGCAGAGTGAAAAGACAGAAGAAGAGGCATAGAGAAAGATTCTCTACCTGTTGGTTCATTCCCCAAAAGGCTACAACAGCAGGTTTGGGCCAGAACAAAGCCAGGAGCCAGGGACTCCCTGCTGTTATCCTTGTGGATGGCTGAGACCTAGGTTCTTGGACCATTTTCTGCTGCCTTTGCAGATACATCATCAGGAAGCTGGATCTGAAACAGAACAGCCAGGACTTGAACTAGCAATCTACTATGCATGCTGGAGTCATAAATGGCAGCTTAACCTGCTGTGCCACAATGCCAAGGGTCAGAAGTTTTGCCCATGATTTCGTTTGTAGCATCAGTGCAAATGTCAACACTGTAACATGGAAATAATGCCTCAGTATTATTATAAAAATTATATGAAAGAAAGTTATAAAAATTATTGACCTCAGAGCATCTTGAATAGTTCTTTGAAATGCAAAGAGGTCCATAGACCACACTTTGAAAAATGCTGAATTATAACCTTACATCAGGTTAGCATTTAATTACCTTGACAATAAATTAATTGGTCAGTAATAACTAGAAAGCAAATTAGTCACAGTTAAGAGTTCAAAGATTCTGAAGACTATGAATGAGGTTACTGGATTAAAGAAACCACTTATCTTCTTCTCTGGAACTGCAGTAACAGGAGATGTGGAATGGATCAGATGTGGGTTTGATTCATGGTATGGAAGATCAATTTATTTAGCCTATTTTACTCTCAACTTTCTTACCCATAAATGGTTAAAAACACACACATGCATTTCAGGTTTATTGTGCAGATGAGACCATGACTGTAAAGTGACAGACAAAAAGAATCCTGAGTAAACAGTAGTTTTCCAGAGGAATAGGAGCAAGAACGCTTGTTATATGCACCAGTAAGAGCCTGGAATCATTCATTACTTCATGTTACAAATCATTTCATAGGAAATTATTAGGCATGTAAAACTGAGAGTAAGTTCTAACAGGCCTAGAAATCAGTATTATCACACGTGTCAAGCTTACAGTATAGTTCATGCTGCCAGTGTTTGCCTAGCCAAAGATGATCTTTAATTATTGATGATTAAAACATATTTCATGTAAACTAGGCCTGATGAATACTAGGTGGTCAGCTTCATTCCTGTCTTATTATTACAGATATTTATCTATTATATTCCTCTAGAGCTTTTGTCACCTTGTTTAAGTGTACGTCAAATCTTTAGGCGATTTTGTATATAATTTTGGTTTTGGTATTTTATTATAATACTAGTTAAAACATGGAGGCCTTCCTTTTAGAGTAGGATATACATATGTGACAATTCTGAGTAAATAGTAGTTTTCCAGTAGGACTAGGTATGAATTTGAATTTTTTAGCATAATCATGATGGATAAGGTTTAATATATGCATTTTAAAAGTTATAACTAACGCTTTAAAAAGATTTATTTATTTATTTGAAAGGCAGAGTTATAGAGAGGCAGAGGCAGAGACATAGACGGAGAGGTATTCCATCTGCTGGTTTATTACCCAAATGGGCACAATGGCTGGAAATGGGTTGATCCAAAGCCAGGAGCCAGGAGCTTTTTCTGGGTCTCCCATGTTAAGTACAGGGGCTCAAGGACTTCGGCCATCTTTCATTGCTTTCCTAGGCACATTAGCAGGAAACTGGATGGGAAATGGAGCAGCTGGGAATTGAACTGGCTCATATGGGATGCTAGTACTGCAGGCTGCAGCTTTATCAACTATGCCACAGTGCCGGCCCCACCTAATACTTTTTGAAAAAAGATTTATTTATTTACTTGAAAGATGCAGTTTTACACACAGATACACACAAACACATACACACACACACACACACACACAGAGAGAGAGAGAGAGAGAGAGAGAGACAGGGAGACAGGCAGAAACAGACACAGACAGAGACAGAGACAGAGAGACCAAGAGTCAGCTCCTCTATCCACTGATCCACTCCCCAATGGCTGCAAACTGCTGGGCCTGGGCCTGGTGGAAGCCAAGAGCTGGAACTCTATCCAGGTCTCCCACAGGGATGACAGGGACCCAAGGACTTGGGCCATCTTTTGCTTCTTTTCCAGGCACATTGGCAGGGAGGTAGATCGGAAGTAAAGCAGCTGAGACTCGAACCTGTGCTCATTTGGAATGCCTGTGTCTCAGGTGGTGGCTTAACCCACAGTGCCACAATGCTGTCCTCTATACATGAGATTTTTAGGAAACACAAAATAGTATGAAAAACATTTAAAAATATTATGCTATTATTTATCTGCTCTATTTCACTTTAGCATTTTCATTTCAATAATTGTATGTAGTTTAAAATGTACGTATGTGTTAATATTTACATACAGTTGATTCTGAGAAGAAAATGTTATTTGTAGGCCCAGGAGTACTCTGTTTCCAGCAACCTGGGAGCTAGGGTGTACCCTGGGTATTTTCTTAGTCTGGAGTCAGCTCTTGACCGAATTCTGAGGGGCTAGCTATGTTGCAGGAGGAACTGACCCATAGTGTTAGACCTCCCACGTATTTAGTATTTAGGTCATTTGTCTGAATTTAAAAAAAAGGACAGGCTAACCACTTAATAAAATGTGTGTGTTTTCATCCAAATGGTGTTTTTATGAATAAAGACCTTGAAATAAGCATAAATTGTACATTATTCTCTACATTTTAAAATGGGTTGCTACTGCTGGTAATTACTATGGAGTGCATATTTAATGCACTGAGGAAATTTGATGCAATTATTCCGTTTATTTGTGATTCTCCTTCAAACCAAATGTCTGCATTAAACTATTGAAGATAACTCCAGAGAATTTGGGTTGTTTAAAAATGCCTCATTTTCTGAACTCTGGTAGTAAACTTCTATTACACTAACCAAGATAGAATTAGAATGGGCCTGACACTGTAAAGGATAGGGTTCCAAAGTTTAGTTAATTTTGAACAAAATTACTTTTTAAGTATAACCTTAAAGAGGGCGAGCCACTTGCAAGGCTGCCTTCTTATGATACATGAGTATCACTGAGCTCGCTCAAAATTTAGCTAGTTTAGCTTCAAATTATTTTTTTCTCAAGCTTCTTTTCTGCACTTAGGAGTTGATTACACCTGTAAATGGATTGAATAGACACAAGCTGTAGCTTTTAGAAAGTCGGCACAAAATGACAGAGACCACGGATAAAAGGTCTAAAAGGTCTAAGTCTGTCTCTCTTCCAGGAGTGCCCAGCAGTTTTTTTTTTTTTTTTAATTTTTTTTTTATAGCTCGGTGAATTTGGGTACTGAAAATGATCGCTAATGCTGAAAGGGCCTGGAAATAAGAGTGCAAGAGGGATGCAGCTTTTGTAGGCCTACTTTTTATTTTCTCCTTTGATCATAACCTAGTTGGAAAGGTACGCATGTTTCACAGAAATGGTTCAATATCATTAAAATGGTTTGGTCAAGGACTAGAACATGACAGAAGAATAGAGGTATTAAATGGAAAGGAACAACTCCACATCCTCCTTTTTTGTGTAGGGTGCATCACTCGGTGTTGGTTTCTTGTCAGTTTAACATGCAACTCTTCATTCATTGTATACATTTTAATATTATCCTTTTATATCTAATGGAAAAGATGATATTTTAAATGATATCTGTTTCATGGCTTTTAAAATATGTTTCTTCATTTACTAATATTGAGAGACCTATGTTCTTTTGCTTGAAGTAAAGAGTTCTATTCCTATTAACGTTTGTTTAACTAGACTTCCATCACAACAGGTGCACAATTATTTCTATGAGTAAAATATTACCAGCCTTCAAAATTAGCCAGGGCAAAATGCAAGTTGTCTGATTAAATAATCAGAGCTGGTACTTAAAATACATTTGATTTCCACAGGAATTTTAAAATGCTAAGTCCTGGTCTCTTATTCTGATGAGTTGCAATTGTTTGCAGTACATATGTAGTAGCTTATATTTTAAGTAGTTTGATATATTCTGCATAATTCAATTGGCATTATAAGACTCTAAAATATGATATTATTTCTTCTAGCCTAATATTTTAATTTACCAATAAAGTAGTATTATGCTGCACATTAAGTCAGTAAAAAAAGGGACCCTAAAAGAGTATCCTGCATTCAATTAAACATCACACCAGTTTAGAAAATTAAAACCCCCTGTATGCTTATTCAAATTTAATTTGTGGGCACAAAAATAATAAGAATTTGTATTTCAGTTCATAAAATATGCAGATCATATATACACCAAAGTCACTCATAAACGATAACAAACAAAATACCAAACCAGCACCTCCTACCCTCATAATCGAATAGAACAGGAAAAATTTCTAGCAGGCAACTTCAGCATGTTTTGGAAGTATTACAACAGTGTAGCTATTAGAAACCAATTACAGGCAGGTAACTGTTTGTTTTCATATCTAAATCTGTTTGTCAATCAAGGGAATGCAGTGAATCAGTAGAGGGGATCTCAAATACAAACCACAGAGTAAGGCAGAACATCTGGAATGGGTCCAAGCCACAAGAATTAGGGCAGGAGTGTAGATACAATCAAAACCATACCTGTGCACACAGCTCCTGTTTTTGACTTAGAATTTTCAGATAAACACAGAAGTAGCAACTGTTGGAGAAAAATGTCAGTTTTCTATTGGGACCAGCCTGATTTTAAGGTTTGTTAGAAACTATGTGGATACTTATGGGATAATGATTGTAAAATAAATCTACAAACGCTTACAAGTATAAGAAATTTATAGTATTGGCTCATAATCATCCTTTTTAAGAAAGATTTTAATTTATTTTGTAGTCTAGAAATACATTTATATATAACCTTTGATTATATTATAAACAGGTAGGTTTTACTACTTTGAAATTCACCTTCAGCAATTCCCAGTTTATATAGCTATTTATGTAGAAACTTTGGTTGTATCTGGACCTAGGAACACATCTTTACTCAAGTTAGTAAAACCACCTCTGCTGTTCAAATATGCAGCTGTTGTGCTCAGGTTGCAAGATGTCAAGAGACAGTGAAGTATACAAAGTGTGCTTCACAGAAGTCTATATGGCTAGGAATTTTTCCATTCTGAAATGTGGGAAAACCTACTGAGACCTTGAAGTTTAAGTTGGTAACATCAAGGGAGCATAAATAGAAACGTATTAAGAAAGCTAAAGAAAATGAAATGGGCACAACCAGGCTGTGGTTTTGCTTAAACACAGGCTTTCACATCCATTGAGAGTCCTGGGTTTCTTGTTAACTGGTTACTGAAAGGAGCTCTTTTATTTTTCCAGCCATAGTTCAGTGCCAATAGGCATTTGCTTCAAAGCATGATGGCTGTTCTCTAACCCTCACAGTGACTGGATTTCTCAGCATGGTATCATGGTTTAGGATTGCCCTCCTAGATGGATACTAAAAATTCATATTTTTACTAGGATGCTTGTTACTTGTACCAGGTCTCTCTTTGTGCACTGTTTAGCTTTGGTATTAGGAAGAAGAGAAGGGCATCGCCACTACCTAATATGGTGCTCTGTACCTGGGCCATATTTAAATATTTACAAAGACTCTTCCGAGATGAAGTCAGAATTAATGATGAAGAAGCAAATGAATAAGAAGTGATGAATGGCATGCAATACTTGAGGAAATACATATGACTTCTTTTTTTCAGCCTGAAAGAAGAATTTGTTTAAGATTGCAAGAAGAGCTCTGAGGAGATTCTCAATTGTATTTTTAAAAAAATCTGGAGATAAGATGAGAAAAAAATCCAGTTTCTTAGGGTGACGTGATTTTTATTGTGATTGACACTGAGAAAAGCTTCCTTATTTGAAGGTTAATCTCAGTACCAGGAAGGGATCTTCAGAATTCATCTCATCCATCCTTCTGTTTTCAAGAAGGAATGCATTTGTAGAATCTCAGTCAATCCTCAAATCTTCTCTTGAGTGCATATTATTTGCCTGTGATTGTTTTAGGCTATGTGGAGTTTACATTATTTCATATTTTCTACCATTTAGACATGAGAAAATCCTGTTTTTAAAGACCTACAGAGGAGGAAAGAGAGAAGGGTGCTGACAAAAGCAAGGGCCACCATTGGGTAAATTAGGATATGTCAGTGCTTTTGTGCATTTTATCTCACTCAGTCCTCCAGCCAATGCCACGAGGTGGGCACCAACATATTCCTATTAGGAAAGAGAGACTATTGGCTCAGAAAAGTAAAATTGCTTTCTCAAGACACCAAGATTAATAGTGGTGAACCTAGGATTTGAACTAGGGCTATAGGATGCTAAAGCTCTCATCTTTCCCACAAGCACATGTAGTGTCTACTCCAGACTTTACTAGACTGCATTTCCTCATGCATTCTCCAAATCTTCCATGCCACTCTTTGAGTTAAACAAACAGAAAAACATAAACAAAACCGAAGAATGTAAACAGTAATTATCGTCTTCTGTATGAGAGACTGATACATATTTAACTATGAAATTTCCTCTTTTTTTTTTTTTGAAAATCGTGAGATGTTTCCACTCTCTTTATTTTTTTTTAAAGATTTACTTATTTTTTATTTGAAAGGCAGACCTACAGAGAGAAGGAGAAACAGAGAAAGAGTGATCTTCCATCCTCTGGTTCACTCTCTAAAAGACTGCAACAGCTGGGGCTGAGCCAAGCCAAAGCCTGAGCCAGAAGCTTCTCCCATATAGGTGGTAGGGACCCAAACACTTGAACCATCCTCTGCTGCTTTTTCCAGGCCATTAGCAGAGAGCTGGATTGGAAGTGGAGCAGCCAGACATGAACTGGTGCCCATATAAGATGCCGGTGCCACAAGTGGCAGCTTTACCTGCTAAGCCAACAGCACAGGTCCCCACTTCTTGTTTTTCAAAAGTTTGACTTTCAGGGCCAAGCATAGTGGTTAAGACATCATTTGGGATTCCTACATTCCATATTGGAGCACCTGGGTTTGAGTCTTGACTGCACTCCTGACTCCAGGTTCCTGCTAATACGTACCCTGGGAGATAACAGGTGGTGGCTCAAGTACCTGAGTCCTTGCCTCCTATATTGAACTTCTGACTTTGGCCTGATGGCCAAGCCCTGGCTGTTGTACGCATTAGGTGGAGTGAATCAGCAGAAGAGAGTTTTCTTATCTGCCTGTTTCTCTTTCTCTCTCTCTCTCTGTCAGATAATTTAATTAATACATAAATAAATATTTAAAATTTGTAGAACATTTTCATTCTTAACAATAATGCATCATTATTGTTTTTGTATATTTGAGAAGCAGAGAGACAGAGACACACAGACAGACAACAGAGAGCTCCCATCCTCTGATTCACTCCCCAGCTGGGGCAGTGCTGAAGGTGAGAGCTGGGAATTTAATCCACATATCCTCAGTGGGTGGCAGGAACTTGATTACTTGAGCCATCAGGGTCTGCATTGGCAGAAAGAAGGAGTGAGGGGCTGGAGCTAGGAATTAACCTAGGCACTCTGGTGTGGGACGTGGGAAATTTAAACACTCACGTAACTCTACTTTTTAATATTTGTAATTTTTTCAAATTTTGTCACTATAAAATTTTCCTTTTATATTTATTTAAAATCTTGAAATCTGAGACTCTTATCTTATAGTGTACCTTGAGTTTGCTGTTTTGCTTTCAGGATTAAGTCATATTATTCTGGTTTTCGAACATTTAGTTTAGCAGTGAATTATCCCTGGCTATTAGATAGTTGACGAGATACCTGAATATGTCAGGAGTTGAATTATTTAAGCTTTGGATACTCTGAATGCTGGCTAAATTTCTGGGATCTTACATTTCTAGGATAAAGTATATATTCTGTGTTTACTGCAAAACTTAGGAACCATGAATAGAATTTTAGTATTATCCTGTCCTATGTGTTAATTATTCAATAAAAATTATGAGAAAAAATAAGGAAACATTCTCTTTTCTCTCTCAAAGTCCGTAATTCTTATCTCCCAGTGCTATCATTTGATTGTCTGTAATTCATACTGTAATTTTCTGATAAACTGAACAAATTTTTGAAGTCAGTTGTGTTCTCTTGCTCATCATGACAGTGATGTCATGTGGCTACCTAATAATTATAAACCAATTAAAATTCAGTTCCTAAGTCAGCCTGCCCAAATTTTAAATGCTTAATTTACCAGATCTGGTTAGTAGCTACCATATTGGACAGCAAAGGTGTAAAACATTTCCGTTATCATATAAAGCTTTATTGTATAGTTTTGTTCTATAATAGTCATGAAAGACTAAAGCTTTAATGGAGTTTTGACACTATCAAAATATAGGATTGACAAGTATCTATAACAAGACATCACTATGGCAGTGTATTTTAAACATGCCAAGAAATAATATTATATCAAATTTAGTGATGTTTCTGAAATAGGATTGTAATAGAAGAATTCTATTATATGAAGTTAATTTTGAAATTGGTGGTCATAATTTTTTTTTACTGATTTGTATATTGTTGCAATACAAAGACTTATGTACTGAGGAAGACATATGAAAATCATGTTGGAAAAAAATTGTGTTGGAATGGATCATAACTTATATACAGACCTGCTCAAATTATGTTGAAATCTGTTTTTTCTCACACGTATACTTTGTGCTTGGTGAAGCATATCGGTTTTTGTGAATTACTTGAAATTTTCTCATCTCCACTGATGGCTGATGGAAAAGCTTATCCTTCTCTTTTTTCTTCATCAAACTGTCAACAAGACAGCTTTCTGTTCTGTGTATTATTTTTCATTATATTAAGTACACGTGTTTTGCATGTATTCTTCATTGTGTTTAATATGATTTTGCATGTTTAACTATGTGCCAGAAAGAGGCATAACTATACAAAGGGAAAAGATCCACAGAGAGGAATTAGACATGTTAAAGAAAACACCACAGATGAACTAAGTAAAATGCTAGCTTTTACATTCAACATAGATTAAACTCTCATTGAGAGAGACAGAACTATTTTAATATGTAAGTCAGCATCTAACATCATCTCTGGTGTCTTAAACCATGCCAACGAAGCTTTTTGGATGTTAAGTTGAGACAATCTTTTACACTCCAATAACCTTGCTAACACTCAGTTCCTGTGCTGATTTAGAGTCACTTATTCTAGATTTGAGGTCTAGGAATCAAACAAAAAAGTTTTAAAAGTTTAGGACTAAGATTCAAAGGAGATTTTAACAAAGAGGATTTTTAAGATCCATGAAAATCACCACCATTACATTTTGTGGCTTTTAGAAAGAAAACCCAAAATTCCTTTGTTCAGAGTATTGCTTTTTGGCTTTGGCATGAATGTTTTTGAGACAGACCTGGCTACTGATGTCATGGAACCAAAATAACTGTGATAGACATAGCTTGTTTGCTTCATTTGGACTAAAATTAAATAAGCAATTCAGAGAAAAGGATGTCTGAATAATAGGAAAATGCAAATTCAAGCAATTGTAAGATGCTATTTTATATCCATTAAACTATTAAAAAAAATTGTGAGAGTTCCAGCGTTTCTCAAAAAATTTGAGAAGCTGGAATTCTCATAAACTGCTTGTGGGAGTGTCAGTTTATCTGGTTACTCTGAGAATTGTTTGGCCTTATGTAGCAGAGCTGAAGAGATATATACTCTATGAATTAGCAATCCAACTTTTTAATTTAATGCTCTGAAGAAATTCTTATATATGCACAAGAATGGTAACTGCAACTTTGTTTATAATATTCAAAATAAAGAACCAAACAAACAAGAACTATACATATCAACATGTATGCATTTTAAAACATGGCATTAAATGAAAACAGACAAAAATTACATGTCCAGTATTTGATACAATTTATGTAAACTGAGGCATGTAAAACGTGTCACTGATATTTTCATATAAACTATAATATTTAATATAAGTACAAAACATTTAATATAAGCACAAAACATACTGAATTGCTAAGCACTATGTTTACTACATTAAATATTAAAAAAAAGCTCTGCTGCAGAGGCACAAGAAACACAAAAATAAATGTGATTTATTATCACCTGCTATTGAAACTACCAGCTTTTCTGAGACTATGCATGGTGCTCTTTGCTTCACTAGCATATGCTTTTACAATTGCTTAAGCCTCCTTAAAGTATGTCTGTTTCAAATGTGTCTGTTGGCCTCTCCCTGACTGCCTTACAGGGGATGAATGAGTATATCTGAGGCTTGAAACAGTCAATTGGTGAAAATTCTGTTTTACAAAACAAAAATTTTGTCATTAATGTGGCATTTTAGATAGCACCTTGGGGACACCCTACATATTCCAATCTTATTTTAATTTATTTATATTTTCTTTAATTCCATTCATCTGGCAAACATTCTGCTTATTATCTGAAAAGCAGAGAGACAGAGACAGATAGAAACAGAGACAGAGAGAGAGAGAGAGAGACTCCATCTACTGGCTCATTTCCTAGATGTCTGTAATAGCTGGGGCTGGGCCAGGCCAAACCCAGGAGCCAGGAATTCCATCTGGGTCACCCATGTGGATGGCAAGGACCCAGGGGCGTGGGGTATCACCTGCTGCTTCCCAAGGTGTGCATCAGCAGGAAGCTGGAACCAGAAGCAGATCTGGCACTCAAACCTCAGCACTCCAATATGGGATGTAGACGTCCCACAGGACATCTTCAGTGCTGTGCCAGACATCCACCAGAGCAAAGACTTTTGAATAGGTTTTCATATGCTGCATATTAGGAACATAAAAACAACTAAGAAATGGTTTCTACCCAGAAGGAGCCTTTGTTCTAAAATAGCATCCACAGATAATATTTAGCATAAATTTAACATAGTTTGTTTTAGTTAATGCTTTAGAGGATGATAAAAAAGAATAGACTAGTTTATTTTTATCTCTCAAGGTCAATACAAGGATTATCTCTCAAAAAAGAGAAGCATTTACATTGGTAGACAAGTGCCCTGTTTTCTATGGTTTTCTATGGTCATGAAATCCATGACAGCTAGTGTTAATAATTATATTTCTAGCCCAGATTGCTTCCTTGAGCTCCAAATTTATATGCCCAGTGTGTGCTGTACATTTTGTATGAAAGGAACTCCTTATTTTGTTTTTCCTAGTGCACCTAAATACTTACCTCAGTAAAGAGCAAATCTTATCCTAAGTGTTTCGCTCAAAAACTTGAAATCAACCTTGACTCCTCACAGTGGTACATTTTGTCCATCTGTTCCTCCCTTATCCTTCTAAACTTTATCTCTGCTCTGGGAAGACAGTGATTATGGGCTACATTAGTGAATTCCCTCCCTCTTTGATTTCCAGTTGGGTTTACCCAGAAAGAGGCACTGTGAGGACTGTATGAGAGTGAGTGTCTCCTCTTCTCCTCTACTGTTTCCTGAACAGGATGTACTAGGTTGTGACTCCTTCATGACCTTCATGACCTTCTGCAGACAGCCACACCCCCTGGTCTAGGACCTATACTTCCCCCTTAACCTTCAGGCCTAGGTAGAGTAACAGCTTCATTCTGGAGTTTGTTGGGCACATCATCGTCCCTTGGTGTTTCCCTTAAGCCTTGATGCCTATCTTTGTAAATAACTTTTTTTATTTAACTCTTTTCAAATTATCTAGTTTAGATGTGTCTCTGTCATTACATTGGTTCAGGAAACCAACCTCTGTTGCTTGAGTTTTTAAAGATTGATTTGTTTATTTGAAAGGCAGAGAGAGAGAGAGAAAGAAGGAGAGAACTGATGCCAGCATCACATTCATGTGTTTTTTTTTTTTAAATTTGCTTCCACATATAAGGGAGAACATGCAGAATTTGTTTTTCTGCATCCTGTTTATTTCATTCAACATGTTGTCTTCCAGTTGCAATCATTGTGATGCAAATGATAGAATTTCATTCTTTTTTAATAGCAGATAATATTCCATTGTGTGTGTGTGTGTGTGTGTCTGTATGTGTGTTTATATCATATTTTCTGTATCCATTTGTCTGATGATGGACGCATTGGTTGATTCCATATTTTTGCTATTGTGAACAATGTTGCCTTAAACATGGTGCTTCATGTATTACTTTGGTACAATGCATCTATATCTTTTGGGTACCAGTAATGGGATTGTTAGATTATATGGAAAGTCTGTTTCTAGTTTGTAAAGAAATCTCCATAATCTTTTCCACAGTGGCTGCACTAATTTGCATTCCTGTTAATAGTGTATAGAATTCCCTTTTGTCTACATCCTGTCCTGCACTTTTTACTGTCTTTTGGATAATAGCCATTCTGACAGAGGTAAGGTTTTGATTTGTTTCCCTGATGGCTAGTTTATATATTTCCTGGCCATTTGTATTTCTCCTCTTGAGAACTCATTTCTTGGTTTGGTTGTTTCTTTGTTGAGTTTTTTGAGTTGCTGATATATTCTGGATATTAATCCCTTGTCTGACAAGTAGCTTGCAAATATTATTCCTCACTTTGTTGGATGTCTCTTCACTCTATTGATTGTTTCCATTGATGTGTAGAAGTGTTTGAGTTCGATATAATCCCATTTGTCTAGTTCTGGTTTTGTTGCCTGGGGATCTTTATCCAAGAAGTCATCACCTATACCAATGTCATGAGTGTTTCCCCTACATTTTCTTCCAGAAACTTCATTGTCTCAGGTCTTAAATTTAGGACTTTGACCTACCTTGAATTGATTTTTGTATGTGGTGAAGTGTAGGCATCTAATTTCATTCTTTTGTATATGTACATCCAATTTTGCTAGCAGCATTTATTGAAGAGATTGTCCTTTCTCCAATGTATAGCCTGGGCATTTTTGCCAAATTTTATTGGCTGTACATACATGGATTATTTTCTGCACTGTATTCTGTTCCACTGATGTATGTGTTGATTTTTATGACAGTACCATGCTGTTTTACTTACTATAGCTTTGAAGTCATGTGTGATGATGTCTCCAGCTCGATTTTTTACCTCCCTCAGGATCACTTTGGCTATTCTGTGTCTTTTGTGATTCCATGTGACTTTTTTTTTTTTTTTTTGACAGGCAGAGTGGACAGTGAGAGAGAGAGACAGAGAGAAAGGTCTTCCTTTTGCCGTTGGTTCACCCTCCAATGGCTGCCGTGGATGTAGCGCTGCGGCTGGCGCACCGCGTTCATCCGATGGCAGGAGCCAGGTGCTAGGTGCTTTTTCCTGGTCTCCCATGGGGTGCAGGGCCCAAGCACTTGGGCCATCCTCCACTGCACTCCCCGGCCACAGCAGAGGGCTGGCCTGGAAGAGGGGCAACCGGGACAGAATCCGGCGCCCCGACCGGGACTAGAACCCGGTGTGCTGGCGCCGCAAGGCAGAGGATTAGCCTGTTGAGCCACGGCGCCGGCTCCATGTGACTTTTAGAATTGTTTTTCCTAATTCTGTAAAGAATGCCATTGGTGTTTTGATAGAGATTACATAAATTGCTCTAGGTAGTATAGGCATATTAATTATGTTAATTCTTCTAATCCATGAGCAAGAAATATCTATTTTTTGTGTCCATGATTTCTTTTAGCCATGTTTCATAATTTTAACTTTAGAGGTATTTCAATTTTTTGGTTAAATTTGTTCCTAAATATTTTATTTTTTTATGGCTATCATGAATTTCATTCCTAGTTTCTCTTTCAGAAGGTTGATCATCAGTGTATGAAAAAGGTACTGTTTTTCATATGTTGATTTTTGTAACCTGCTAAATTAGTTTAAAAATCCCGACAGCTTTTGGTGGCATGTTTAGGTTTTTCATGTATGAATGACATCATGTTACCTGTAAACATGGATATTTTGACTTTTCTAATTTTGTTGCCCTTTATTTTTTTCTTCTCCCTAGTTGCTCTTGCTAATACCTCCAATACTTGATTGAATAAGAGTGGTGAAAATGGACATCCTTGTCTTATTCCAGATGGAAGGGTAGTGCTTTCAGCTTGGCCTTGTTAAGTATGATATTGGCTGTTGGTTTGTCTTTTTAGCCTTTAATTGTTTTAGGTATGTTCCTTCTATAACTAATTTGTGGGGGATTTTAATCATGAAAGGATGTTGAATCTTACCAAATGCTTTCTGTGCTTCTATTGAGATGACCATATGATATTTTTCTTTGTTTTTGGATGCGATTTTTGACATTTTACTGATTTGTGAATGTTGAACTGCCCTTCGATCTCTGGGATAAATCTCTGTTGATTCTGATCTATGATCAGTTTGGTGTGGTTTTAGATTCAGTTTGTCAGTATTTTGTTGTGAATTTTTGCACCCATGTTCATCAAGGATATAGGTCTGTAGTTTTCTTTTTGTGGTGTATCTTTGCTTAGTAGTGATATCAGTGATGCTGGCCTCATGTGAAAGTTTGGCAGAGTTTCATCCTGTTTACTATTTTAGAATTGTTTGAAAAGTATTGGAGTTAGATCCTCTTTAAGTATTTTGTAGAATTCAGCAGTAAAGCCATCAGTTCCTTCACTTTTCCTTGATGGAAAACATTTAATTACTGCTTCAGTCTTGTTGCTTGTTATGGGTCTGTTTAGATTTTCTATGTCTTCTTGATTTAATTCTGGTAGGTTTTATGTATTCAGGAATGTATCCATTTCCTTGACATTTTCCAGTTTGTTAGCATAGACTTTTTCATAATAGTTTCTTATGATGCTTTGTATTTCAGTGGTGTCAGTGGTAATGTCTCCTTTTTCATCTCTAACTTTATTTATTTGAAATTTTTCTCTTTTTTCTTTGTTAGTTTGGCTAAAGATTTGTCTATTTTGTTTATCTTCTCATAAAACTGGCTTTTTGTTTTGTTGATCTTTTGTCTATTTTTAGGTTCAATTTTATTTATTTCTCCTCTGATATTTATTATTTCTCATTTCTTGCTAACTTGGGGGTTGGTTTGTTTCTATTTTTCTGTCTTTATCATTCATCATTAGATCATCTACTTGAGACATTTCTATTTTTTTAGTGTAAGCACTTAATGCTGTAAACTTCTCTCTTAATGCTGCTTTTGCTGTATCCCACGCTTTTGATATGTTGTGTTTTCACTTTAATTTTTTCAGAAAAAAATGTTGATTTCTTTTTTAATTTCTTCAATAGCCCATTGGTCATTCAGTAGCATGTTATTCAGGTTACATATATTTGTGTATATTCTGTTGTTCTAGTTGCTTCCTAGTTTTATTCTTTTGTGGTCTGAGAAGGTACATGTTATGATTTCAAACTTTAAAAATTTACTTAGACTTGATTTGTGGCCTAATATATGGTCTATCCTAGAAAATGTTCTGTGTGCTGTACATTCTGTAGCTCTTGCATGAGTTACCCTGTAAATGTCTGTTAGGTCCACTTGCTCAATAGTGTGGCTCAACTCTGATGTATCTTTGTTTTTTTTTGTCTGGTTGGTCTGTACATTAATGGCAGTGGCGTGTTGGATTGGATTGGATTGTCTATCTCCCTTTAGGTCTAATAACATTTGCTATTTATATTGGGGTGATTTGTGTTAGATGCATATACATTTTTGATTGTTATATCTTTTTGCTGAATTTATCCTTTTATCATTATACAGTGTCCTTCTTTGTTTCTTTTTACAGATTTTGATTTAATGTCTGCTCTAACTGTAGTGAGTGTTGCTACTTCTGCTTGTTTTTTGGTTTCCATTTGCTTGGTTATCTTTTTCTAGCCCTTCACTTTCACTCTATGTATAGCATTCTTAGTGAAACGCATTTCTTTTAGGCAGTATGTACTGGGTTCTTGATTTTTTTTAATCCATTCAGCCAACCTAAATATATTTGCTGAGGAATTTAATATATTTAATTTGAGGTAAGTATTGATGGATTAGAGCTAACCCCTGTTATTTTATTGTTTGGTTACTGATTGATTATACCTGTTCTGTTAGTAAATTTGGTCATGTATTTTTTATCATGTTTACTTCTAACATAGAACTCCCTTCAGGATTCCTTGTAAGTCTGGTCTGGTTGTGGTAAATTCTGTCAGTTTTTGCTTGTCTGGGAAATGCCTTCTTTCTCTTTCACTTCTAAAGGATAGCTTCACTGGGTATAATATTCTTGGTTGGAAGTTTTTTCTCTCTTACAACCTTGAATCTATCAGCCCAGTCTCTCAGTGCTTTTTCCTTTCTCTTCAGGAATGCCTGTAATATGAACATTGGGCTGTTTAATGAAATTCCATATTTCATAGAAACTTTCTTACATTCCTTTTTATTCTTTTCACTTTATTTTTGTCTGATTGGGTTATTTCTAGTCTTGCCCTCTAGATCACAAATTCTTTCCTCCACTTGGACTATTTTTCTGTTGAATCTCTAAATTGTATTTTTATTTCATTGAATGAAGATTTCATCTCAAAAATTTCTGTTTGATTCCTCTCTCCATAGAGAATTTCTCATTGTTGTTACTTATTGTTTTCCTCATTGCTCTCACCTATCTATCTGTATCCTCTTCCATCACATTGAGTTTTCTGAAAATCATTGTTCTGAATTCTGTTTCCTTCAGATGAGGATCTGTTTCTGGAGAACGTTTGTGTTCTTTCAGAGGTGTTATGCTACTTTGCTTCATCATGTTTCCTGTATCCCTACATTAATGTCTGCATATTTGGTGTATCCCTTCTTCTTTATGGAACAAAAGCCCTCGTCCAGGACTGGGAGATGTGAACTGAACACTGCTCCAGGCCTACAGGGTGACTCCAAAGTATATGGAGATTTTATACTGGCAGGTATGGGTCTGGAGAACTGGAATGCAGGCAGGTTCTTCCTTAGGTCCCACTGGGTAGACTCCAATGAATTTGAGGAAATTAGTACTGATTATTACAGGTCTGATGTTGCAGGGTACAATGGGATCATTATCCAGGTGTTGGGGATAGTCGCAGGCACCTACCTGAAGTAGATTGATGCAGATAGAGCAGTCCAGATTACACGTGTGAGTGTGAATTACTCCAATGATTGTAACACCAACATAAACAGTCCTGGCTCTTCAAGGCACAGATGGAACTGCCCCCAGTTCTCACGTGGCATGCGGGGGTGATGGTGGGGCTTGTTTCTGCTGCTGCTGCTAGCATCATGAGCTAAGTGGCACAGAGGGAACTTACTCAGGTTGGGTCCAGATTTTTTATTACTGCTGCTGGTTCTAGCCCCAGAAAGCTGTGGGAAGCTCCCTTGGATCACGCAGAAGTGAGTGAGCAAATCTCCCAGGCTTATACTCTGAACTCCCACAGTTGCAGGGTGCAGACAATCCACACTCTGCCCTGCAAACTGTCCTGACTCTGGTTCCAGTCATAAAGCGAGACCACTCTCTGTCTGCCAGTCAGAATGATTTCAGCCAGGAATCCACCACAGCCAGTTGACTCTGGAACTTTTGGGCAGGGGGAGGTAAGCGGGACAATGTAGCCTCCTCTCCCAGAAAAAAGTAGTTTCTGAGATCCCAGCCAGCTTCATACGCTGGACTGGAAGTCCATGGGGGATCCTGGACTTCTGTAGTCAAAGCCGCTGGTGATGGGGTGCTGCAGTCGGGGCACCATTTCAGTTTCTTCCTAACTTGTGCTGGGAAGGTGAGGACGACTGCCAGCCAGGTGCTGGCTGCATAGAGTAGAGGTAAGGTGTGGCTGTGCCCTTGTGGCCCCACAAGCTCACTCTGGTTGTGACTTGTGCACTGAAAACTTCCAGTCAGTCCCCTGGGAATGCAGAACTTAGATTGTTTCTTCTGGTCTCTTTCTGCAGCTGAGGTCAGTGTGACTTCTTACGACTCAGCCATCTTGGATCTCTCCTGAATAGATTCTTTAATAGAAACAAGAATTATTTGAGATTTATTTTTCATAAACAGCTATTTAATGAACAGAAATACAGTTTCATTACACTTCCTGTACAATTTTTTTCTGATTTTTTCTAAAACATGCTTCACATTAGGAAATACCATTAAAATAACAAATGATAGGTCAGGTTTAAAGTTTTGGTTAACTATAAGTAACTACAACAAATCTGAAAAGTGTCATTCTAGATTTTGTTTTTCACTTGTAATTCACAGAAATTTTAAAATGTGACAGTTTCTTTAATACCAATAGCAATAACTAGATAACAAGATAGGCACTTCGTTTTTTAATGTTTTACTATTTTTTCCTATGTTCTACCTGAAATTTCTCAAACCTTTGTGAATTGCATAGGTTATCTCTGGACATATAAGTTATTTTCAAAGAACAAGTGTTTATGGAGTTTCTAGCATGTATCAAAAAAGTTTGCCGGGTATTTTATGTATGTTCTTTCATTTAATATTTTATAATGTCATTTTAAGATATAATTACATATTTTCATTTATTTATAGTGTACAGTTTGGGATGGGCATGTGGCACGGTGGGTTAGGCTACCACTTTGGATGCCTGCATCCAATATTGGAGTGCATAGGACTGAGTATTGCCTCCATTTTCGCTCCAGCTTTCTGACTAACATCTCTGCCACCCACTTGAGAGGCCCTGATAGAGTTAAGTAGTCCTGGCTTTGGCTCGGCCTAGCTCTAGCTGTTGCAGGCATTTGAAGAATGAGCCAGTGGAAGAAGGATCTTTCCTTTTCTCACCATTGCTCTGCCTTTCAAATCAAAATATATAAACATTTAAAAGTGTGCAGTTTAATGTTTATTTTGAGCATATTCACAGAATTGGGCAGCCAACATCACAATCAATTTTAGAATTTCCTAAAAAAATTCCTTGCCATTTCCAGTCATCCCCCATTTCATCCAAACCCTCCAGCCCAAATAACCACTAATCCACTTGCTATCTCTGTAGATTTGCCTGCTCTGGGCATTTTATGTAAATAAAATGATACAATAATGTAGTCTTTTGTAACAGGCTTCATTTCAGTTAGCATAATGTTTTCAGGGGTCATCCAACTTGTATCCTGCACCATTACAGATTGAGTATCCCTTGTGCAAAATACCTGTGGCTGGAAGTGATTCAGATGTTTTTTCCTGGATTTTGGAATATTTGCCTTTACAAATTGGTATGGGACCAAAGTCTAAACATAACACTCATTTATGTTTCGTATACTCATACACCTTTAACACAAACCTGACAGTAATCTTAGACAATGCCTGTGTTTTGTTTGTGATGCATCTGGAAGAACTTACAGAGCTTTTACCAAAGCAGCTGTACCATTTTGCATTCTTATCAGCAATGAATGTAACAGTTTCTGTATATATTCACTCTATTATTTAACAAAGTGGAGAAATGTGTATTTAATGATATGTACAAATTCTGCTGTATACATACTGTGAATCTTATTGCATATTGGAGAAAATAAGAATCAGCAAAAACATAAATAATTTGTACAAAACCACAATGCCTAGTAAGTCTAGAGCTAATTTTCAAATTCATTTTTAATTAAAAACCCATTCCAAAATTTTATTTTTTCCAGATATATTTTTGAAGGTCATTTACATTCAGAACCTGCCATATCTTAAGAATTAGGGAAGCAGTCAACTCAGTTTGCTTAGAAAAGGGACACTAAGGCTCAGAATCTCTTACAGAGCAGCCGTTTTCAAATTTCTATATCTCTTTTAGTACTTTTAAAAAATCAGTAAGGAACCCTAAGGGCTTTTGTTTTTGTAATTTTGTCTATTGAAATATATAATATTAAAAGGTGAAGCTGATAAACCTTTAAAATATTTGTTAATTAAAAATAACAACAGTGGGGCTGGCTCTGTGGCTTAATAGGCTGGGCCTCTGCCTGTGGCACCAGCATCCCATGTAGGCACCAGTTTGTATCCCTGCTCCTCTTCCACTTCAGCTCTCTGCTTGTGGCCTGGGAAGGCAGTGAAGGATGGCCTAAGTGCTTGGACCTCTGCACCTGCATGGGAGACCCGGAAGAAGCTTCTGCCTTCTGGCTTTGGATTGGCCCAGCTCTGGCCTTTGTGGCCCATTTGGGAGTAAACTAGTGGATGGAAGATCTTTCTGTCTCTATCTTTAGCTGTACCTCTCAAATAAATAAATAAAAAATCTTAAAAACAACAACAAACTTGTTGATAAAATAAATAACATAATTTTACAAAAATAATTTAGTGAGAAGTAGAATATTGTTTACATTTTTGTGAATTTCTTTAATATCAGGCTTAACAGAAGGTGCTTGAATTCTCATATATGATTCTGCATTCAATCTATTGCAATATGCTGTGTTGACTATTGTCTATGAAGTTCACACATGTAGGTATTTAGGAAATGAAATTTTTAAGTAACTTTCTTTTTATTCTATACCACCTCAAATTTACAAGTATTTTAAAGGTTAATTGCAGTGTGGAATCTGAAACATGAATTTTTCATATTTTATTATATTGTCCTACTATCTAGTGGTCAGGCTTGCACTTTGAATAGATATTTTACTAATACATGGTTTTGTAACATCTTGTATTAGTTATTTGGAAAATGTTGCAGTTCTGGGTTTTATAGTGTTTCCAAATGTTGATACGCTTCATGATACAACATAAAAAATTACATTAGGAGCAAGTGTTGTGGTACAACTGGTTAAGCCATTTCTTGGGACAGCTGCATTCCAAATTGAAGTGCCTGTTCGAGTCATTCCCCAAATGTCCACAATACTGAGTCCAATTTGAGTCTCTTATGTGTGTGACAGGACCCAAGTACTTGAGCCATCATCTACTGCCTCCTAGGGTACACATTAGCAGGAGGCTGGATTGGAAGTGGAGTAGCTGGGGGAGGGGGGACAGCTCTGTTTGCATAGTAAATTAATCCTATGCTTGTGGCGCCACTATCCCATATGGGCGCCGATTCTAGTCCCGGCTGCGCCTCTTCTGATCCAGCTCTCTGCTATGGCTTGGGATAGCAGTGGAAGATGGCCCAAGTCCTCGGGCCCCTGCACCTGTGTAGGAGACCAAGAAGAAGCTCCTGGCTCCTGGCTTCGGATTGGCACAGTTCTGGCCGTTGCGGTCATCTGGGGAGTTAAACAACGGAAGGGATACCTTTTTCTCCGTCTCTCACTCTCACTGTCTGTAACTCTACCTCTCAAATAAATAAAATCTTAAAAGAAAAAAAGGAAGTAGGTGGATGTATCAAGCAGCAACTTAATGTCTGTACCACATGCCCACCCCTGAAACTGACATTTCAACAAAAAAGGTTGATAGTTGCAAAGGCTTACTTATCACCAGCACTGTTCAGTGCCATTGCCTTAATTCGTGTGAAGGTATGAACAGTTTCACAGTTGTCAATAGAATAAAAAAAGAAAAAAAAGATTATTGTAATATTATATAGTAGTTTTATATGTGTACTTAAGGTGTCTGAATATATTACATTCATACCCTTACAATGTCCAAACTACTTTTTGGAATAGGTAAGAGTTGAATCTTTGACAGTCATATTATAACACTTAAAGGTATAGGCATTCTTCTCTCAGCAAATTACATGTTTATGTTTAAAAGTCTTTGAGGGGTGGACATTTGGCCTAGCAAGTTGCCCACATCCCTTTTGGAGTGCCTGGGTCTGAGGGTCTGAGTCCCAGCTCTACTCCCTATTCTATCTTCCTGCTAATGCATACCCTTGAGGCAGCAAGTAATGGCTCAGATATTTTGTCCTTGCCACCCATGCAGGAGATCTGGATTGAGCTCTCTGCTACGAGCTTCAGCCAGCCCCAGCCCTAACTATTGCAGCATTTAGGGAGTAAACCAGTGGATGGGAGAACTCTGTCATTTTGCCTCATATATAAAATTAAATAAATTACTTAAAAAGTCTTTGACATGATTATTAAAAACATTAAATAGAAGGAAATTGATTTAAACTTTTTTTAAGATTTATTTATTAATTTTTGAAAGTCAGAGTTACAGATAAAGAGGGAGTGATGGGTTGAGGGGTGGAACCCTCCATCTCTTGGTTTGCTTCCCAAATGGCCACAAGTGCCAGGGCTGGGCCAGGCTGAAGTCAGGTGCCAGGAGCTTCTGGATCTCTCAGGTGGATTGCAGGGGCCCAAACATAAGGGCCATTTTCTGTTGCTTTCCCCAGGCCATTAGCAGGGAGCTGGATGGGAAGAGAAGCAGCTGGGTCACAAACTGGAACCCATATGGGGATGCCAGTGCCACACGAGGTAGCATTACTTGCTACACTGCAACATCAGCCCCTGAGCATCTTCTAACCTCAAATTATATTCTTTCTTTAGGTGACTGTTAGTAGAAATATTTTTTTTCTTATGTTGGGAAGAAATAGCTTAATCTTAAGCAAGACAAATTTTATTCTTAATAATTTTTAGACTTTATAACTCTGTGTATCTGTTGTCATACGTTCCCGCCAAGCCACCGATTGCTTTTACTATTTTTAGGGTTGCTATTTAGATGCCTTGTTTCTTGATTTTTCAGGTAGCTTTTGCTCTTAAACAAAGAAATTATGATCTGGAGAACCTTTGACACTCAGGCTTTCAAATATGTGGGCTAGGGAAGTGGAGAGCATTCTTGTGGCCCATGATATTCTTGTGCTAAATTTCATCAATGGTGGGCACTAAAGTTGTATGTAACTGCTTTATCTATGGGAAAAAAATGCTGATTTTCTAATTCTGGAAAAGTATCAATTAAAATACAATTAACTTCCCTCAGCCACTCATATGAAAACCTAGGTGCTGGCTTTAGAGCGAAATTCTTTGTATTATTGGACAATTTGTGTTTCTTAAATATTTTTCTATTGTTTGATTCTGTCATTTGACCAGCACTTCATTGTTAGATTACATGATAGCCTTGGGCAATTGGAAATGAGAATCAGTGTTGCTTCTTAAGTGGACTTTGGAAAATGATTACCAAAATCAACTATCTACCAGAATAGATTTGAACTGGATTATTTCCCTGGATTTTCTTGTTTGTTTTTGTTTAAAGAGGGAGCATTTAAGGAGTTCTGAGCTGAGAATTAGGACTTGAGGTCCTACTTCTGCTTCTGCCACTAGCTGATTAACTGTGTGACATCAGGCATGTCACTGTCCCCTTCTGGCTTTGGCTTCCTTACTTAAAAAACCTGAGGGTTGATCCATTGCTTTGATTTTTTTCCAACATTGGTTTTCTGAGTCTGTGATCATTTGTGTACTATGAAAACAAATTTCAAATTATTTTTTGGTAGATAAAGTTGATTTTTTTTTAAATCACCTCTGGATGTAAATTGTAATAAAACTAGTGGTGAAAAATAGTAGGCAGCTAATAGGCAGGATTGATTAGGAAAATAAAGCATTTTTTCTTCTTTTTCTTTCTTAGGGTTTTCTTTTTCCTCCTAAAAATCTCAGAGATTAAATGACCTTTATAATAACTGTTTAAGTTCTAATTGAGAAATGTACTTGCAGCAAAATAGATATAGGCTTACTAGATATATTAATACTACACCCAAACCTGTGTGTGCACACACACACACGCACATGCACACACACACACTCACCCATCTCCCTCCAGGTCTCTGGGTCTCCAGTGTATGGGGTCATACTGGGACTTCAGACTGGGACAAATGAGCACATTGTTGCTTTGGTGCTAATGAGAGCTGTGAAATTTCTAGGTAAGAAAATTTGTCCTCAGGCGTCTAGAAGGATCAGATGTTTAGAAGTAGAAAGGGAAACAGGTTTGAAGTTAGTGTTGAATCGCGGCTTTGTTTATTTTTGGGTGAATCGTAGTGTCCTCTGTGTGTCTGTTTCATCATTTTCATCATTTGTTAATTGATGGTGATGATAATGACAGGTACTGTACAAGGTAGTTTTATTTTTTAATTGACAGATAAAATTATGTGTTTATTTATATAATATGTTGTTTTGCAGTATCTATACATTATATATTAACTAAATATAGTTAATTAACATATGTATTATCTCAGAGTTATCATTTTTGTGGCACGTAACACAGTGACTATAGTTATTAACAAGATAGTTTTAAGGCTCAAAAAAAACTAATGTTTCCTGGTACCTTTTTGATTGTTTTGCTTTTTTTTTTTTTTAACAGGCAGAGTTAGACAGTGAGGGAGAGTCAGAGAGAAAGGTCTTCCTTTCTGTTGGTTCACCCCCCCAAATGGCTGCTACGGCTAGCACGCTGCGCCAATCCGAAGCCAGGAGCCAGGTGCTTCCTCCTGGTCTCCCATGCGGGTGCAGGGCCCAAGCACTTGGCCTATCCTCCACTGCCTTCCCGGACCACAGCAGAGAGCTGGATTGGAAGAGGAGCAACCGGGACAGAACCCAGTGCCCCGACCGGGACTAGAACCTGGGGTGCTGGTGCCACAGGTGGAAGATTAGCCAAGTGAGCCGCGGTGCTGTCCCAATTGTTTTGATTTTTAATATGCCCAGTTTATTTTCATGTTTATCTGAAACAATGCCATTACTGAAGTTTCCTAACAATACACAAGCTAGATTTTTAATAATTAACTCATTTTGAAATAAACAGGTAAGTCCATTTTTATGACAGTTTTAAAAATAATTTTACTACTTCAAAAACAAAGAAAGTTGAAATAAATAGTTTAAAACTGAAATTTACTTACTGTATACTTCTGTCTTAGTAGAGACATTAAGCTAGTAGAATTTCTACGTGGTTTTTACTTTATAATGATGAGATAACTTGTAGAAAAAGAAATATCAATCTTGCTATGACATCTGCCTTAAATCTCTTAGGTTGTGAACGAAAACTCTTTACTGTTACCAAGTGGTCTAAAACACTGCTTAGTTCAAGTGAACCTGTTGCCTCATTTGAATAAATGGAGGGAACAAAAGTGTATATAGTGTTAACTTTTTTTTTAAGAAATACTGTTTTATTTTCATGGCTGAAAAACTACTTTAGCATCTTTTTAACATTTTATTTCAGAACAGTTTTAAATTTGCAAACAAAATTTGTTAAGTAGTAATAATACAAAGAGTTTCCATATACCTGTCACCCCATTTTTCTGTTACTATCTCATATTAGTATCTTTGTCACAATTAATGAACTACACCCAGCTTTTAACTCAGTTACCTGAACTGTTAATAGTGCAAATAATTCCCAACAGTAGCTACTTCAGATGTTTATATTTAACTAATGAATAGATTTGTTTACATTTAAATATAACCATGTCTAATATTGTGATGACTCTTTGATTTGTATGTTGATAATTAAAAGTTGGAAGTGCTTTAGCTGAATCCAAAATATATTTTGTTACCTAGAATATAATGGCCGAAGACGCTTACTTGTAATGTGAATCTCCTTGGGAAAATCTTGTTTCTTGGGAAAATGTTGTTTGTTTCATTCATCACCTTGCACACAGAAGACTAATTTATGCTTGAGTTACTTTTGTTCCTTCTTTTCTTTGCTGTGCATTGGCTAAACCATTCTTTGCTTTAAGAAGCATGTCAGAAATCTAAGATTTTCTGCAAATGTGAAAAGTTATTATTTAACAGAATTTGGTTCCAAAAACAGAATCATGAATGCATCAAACCCATATTTAGTTATGTTGAGTTGATTTAATCATTTGCCCTTAGAGTTTGACAGTCTTCAAAATTCTTAGTTGATGTTCACTTTAGTATTTCAGGCTTTTTTCAATTTAAAAAATCCTGATTCTGCTGCCTGTGATGTAGCCATTAATACTGAAAAACTAACACAGTTACAACATAATTTAGAGATTCCAATAAAATAGTGCCTGAAAAATTCCAGGAATAGTAGAATCATTTTTTTTAAAATCACATTAATAGATTTTCTTTATACTTTTGTGTTTGTTTTCATGGTACCTTTTTAAAATCTTCATCTGGTTTAGAGTCATCATTTTTTAAATTATAGGTAGGCTTTAGTAATTATACCTTATTAAGTATATTTAATTATGTGATTAGATTAAGCATTACATTTCTTTTAGAATATTTCAATTTCTTGTTTTCAGAAAAAAAATCCATTTTTATTTATTTTACTTTTCTGAAAGGTAGAGATAGAGGGAGAAAGATCTCCTGTCTGCTGGTTCACTCCCCAGATGCCCACGACAGCTGGGACTGGGGCAGGCTGAGGCAGGAGCCAGGGATTCAATCCAGGCCTCCCATGTGGGTAGCAGGGACCCACAGTCTTGAGTCATTGCCTACTGCCTCCAGAGTGCATGTTAGCAAGAAACTGTAATCGAGAGAGAAGTTGGGATTCAAACCCAGACATTGTGATATGGAAGGTGGGCATTCTAAGTAGAGTCTTTTTTTGGGGGGGGGGGCAGGCAGAGTTAGACAGTGAGAGAGAGAGAGAGAGAGAGAGAAAGTTCTTCCTTCCGTTGGTTCACCCCCCAAATGGCTGCTACGGCTGGTGTGTTGCGCTGATCCGAAGCCAGGAGCTAGGTGCTTCCTCCTGGTCTCCCATGCAGGTGCAGGGCCCAAGCATTTGAGCCATCCTCCACTGTACTCCCAGGCCACAGCAGGGAGCTGGACTGGAAGAAGAGCAACCAGGACTAGACCCGGGGTGCCGGCCCCACAGGCACAGGAGGATTAGCCTAGTCTTAAGCACTATATGGAATGTTTGTCCCCAGTTTCTTCCTTTTTAAAGTTATTCTTGGAATTGTCTGGTTGTAAGCTTACAAATATAACTGGAACTTAGGACTAGCTCAGTTCTAGTGGGATAGGTGGTATTCTTTCATGTTTCCACTTACGTAATTTAGAAATTTTTTTTCTATGTTCACAAGAAATTGAGTAAGCTGTTTTGCTGTTTGTTTCCTAGAAACTTAAGTATAATTTATAGAGTACATACAGGCATCTAGATTTCTAATACTCTATTAAAGAATGGGGGAAAATCCTTTTCTCCATGGAATTTATTCAGAGGCCGTTTATTCTGTAGCTTTTGTTGAATTATTAGATCTTTGCTATGTTTCCACATATTTGATTAATTTTTATCTTCAAGTGAAGAAATTTTTGTTTTACTGGTTTTATGCTTGACAGGACATCCTACTTTATGTATAACTCCTGGCCTTAGAATGTTCAGAAGCAAATGTAACATTTTCATTGATTTATGTGTTAATATTTTCCTTATAAGAAAGATGCTTAATATCAAAATTAAAATTCATGATATAATTCTATAAAATTTAGATGTTGACATACTTTCATTTTGTACATTGGTACTTTTTGTTGTTCAGTTAATTACGAAGTGAAATTATAAATTGTACCTTCTAAAATGGGAAACATCAGCATCGACATAGTATCTACTTGATTGGGTATTGTTTTGTGAAAAATATATTGACTGTTTCTATGGATATCAAATTAAAAATTTCTCTTAGAAATACTTAGTAAATAAGGAGCCTTTCTACTACCATCATGAGCTCAAGATTACTAACCCTGCACATGGCTAACGTTAGTCTATACCGTGAGTCCTATCTTTATATTTATGTATTTGTTCATTATGAGTTTCTACATATTTTAAATAGTGATGAATTGAGTATAATTATTCTATAGAGTTGTGCCATACATATTTCAGTCAATATAACTCATAAACTCATGTCAAAGATTTTAAAATGAAATCTATTTCTTACCTTTAAGGTTCTGATTCTGTGATATTGCTTAGAAACTGAACGTTGGGCTGACGCTGTGACTCAATAGGCTAATCCTCCGCCTGTGGCGCCAGCACCACAGGTTCTAGTCTCAGTTGGGGCACTGGATTCTGTCCCAGTTGCTTCTCATCCAGTCCAGCTCTCTGCTGTGGCCCGGGAAGGCAGTGGAGGATAGGCCAAGTGCTTGGGCCCTGCACCTGCATGGGAGACCAGGAGGAAGCACCTGGCTCCTGGCTTCAGATTGGTGCAGTGTGCCGGCCGTAGCAGCCATTTGGGGGGTGAACCAACAGAAGGAAGACCTTTCTCTCTGTCTCTCTCTCTCTCTCCCTCACTGTCTAACTCTGCCTGTCAAAAAAAAAAAAAAAGAAACTGAACATTAGGTGAGGGTAAGTTACAACTATGGTACCAATATGTCCTAGTTTACTTGTGATTGTCCTGATTTCTACACCTGTGTCCTTGATTTAATAATTACCAGAATCTTCTTTTATTTAAGAAATATTCTAGTTTGGATAAAGAAAGACTTCACAACAAATATTTAAATATTTTTTCCTCTTGTGTGTCTAGAACTATTCTAGGTATTAGGGAACCAGCAAATTGTTCCCCAGTCAACAAATTAAAATTTTAACTTCGTTTTAAACTTGTAGGTGTAAAAGAAATGAACTGCAAATACCCAATTAACTTAACTAAAATTATTTTTGACAGGTAAATAAGGATTCTCAAATGGCATTATTTCTAGCTTGTAAAAGCTTATTCAAATACCTATGTCTTACCTAAGCAAACTGTAGAAACTGAAACCTTGCACAAAATTTTCTTAGCTTATAGGGATGTACAAGCTAAGTGAGTAGACTGGGTAGGAGTCACTTATCCAACTTTTGAATTTCAACCAATGAATTGATTTTGCTATCTAAAACACAATTTTATTTTTTTTCTTTTTTTTTTTTTTGACAGGCAGAGTGGACAGTGAGAGAGAGAGACAGACAGAAAGGTCTTCCTTTTGCCGTTGGTTCACCCTCCAATGGCCGCCGCGGTCGGCGCGCTGCGGCCGGCGCACTGCGCTCCTCCGATGGCAGGAGCCAGGAGCCAGGTGCTTTTCCTGGTCTCCCCATGGGGTGCAGGGCCCAAGCACTTGGGCCATCCTCCACTGCACTCCTGGGCCACAGCAGAGGGCTGGCCTGGAAGAGGGGCAACCGGGACAGAATCCGGCGCCCCGACCGGGACTAGAACCCGGTGTGCCGGCGCCGCAAGGCGGAGGATTAGCCTGTTGAGCCACGGCGCCGGCCTAAAACACAATTTTAAAAAATATCTTCCTAAAAATTGTTTAGAAGCATTAAGAAAGGTGGACTGGTTTAGTTTATCAGTGAATGGTAACTCTTTTGGGAGTTATTTATTTTGGAAATCGAGAATTAGAACCTGTTTTCTGATTTCAGCGTCTTACTATATGATTTAATTTTGTTGGAATAGGAGCCGTAAGAAAGGGTTAATACAAGAGACTTGCTGGTGTGTGATGGTGCAGATGGTGGTACAGGGTAGCTTTTGGGGGTACTCAGTACCACGTGCCTGTGGCTTGGGTTCATACAGATTATTAAGACTTCAGATGATGAAAGTATTTGTCAAGCATTTCTCCATTTGTCTCATTGTGTGAGACTTATTCCTATGCTTTCCTACAATCCTGTATTGGATTGCACAGATCTAGTGGAGAACATGTCAGCAAAGGAAAAGGACTTTAAGAACAAGAAACATAGATCCAAGATGGCTAAATATGGAAAAGACATGCTGATTTTTAACCACAAGAAGATATCAGAACAGGAGAGGGACCATGTTCCCATGGGACAGCTGAAGAGATGTTTTCAGTGGAAAGCATACAGAAGAGATAACAGACTCCACTGAACAGCAAACACAGTTTACAAATAGGCAGTAGCTGGCAAAACAGTGCCAATGATTGCCATGGCCAGCTGCTGGGAGTCAAAGGAGAGATACCATCACACCAGAGCAAGGTGAGAAGAGGCTACATCAGGGGCCAGCACTGTAGATTAAGCCTCTGCCTGCAGTGCTGGCATCCCATGTGGGTGCTGGTTTGTGTCCTGGCTGCTCCTCTTCTGATCGAGCTCTCTGCTTATGGCCTGTGAAAGCAGTTGAAGATGGCCCAAGTGCTTGGACCCCTGCACCTGCTTGGGAGACCCAGAAAAAGCTTCTGGCTCCCGGCTTAGATTGGTTCTGCTCCAGCCATTGCAGACATTTGGGGGAGTGAACCAGTGGATGGGAGACCTTTCTCTCTGTCTCTTCCTCTCTCTGTAACTCTGCCTCTCAAATAAATAAATAAATATTACAAAAGAAGAACGAAGAGGCTGCATCAGCCAGTATGCCACTGGTGGTCTTGTCTGAGGGAAATCCCCATGATCACTGCTGACTGTGAGTCTGGCCTAGAGAGCTGGTGGGGACCATGGTGCCCACATAGCTCCTGGAAGGAAGGCCACACTGTTTTCCTCTCCATCCCCAAACTAAAGTGGCCAGGAGTCCCCAGGAGAAATCCCATCTCCCCAGACCAAGTGAACTACAGGCGGCAGTGGCCCACTTGCCGCTGGTAGATTGTGTCTGAGCGAGAACTCCATGATCCATGTCTAAGGGAGAACTCCAGGGTCTCAGAGTAAGAGATCCACTGACTTTGAGTTATGCTTGGAGAGTTGGCATGGGAAGGGAACCCACGGATGCCATGAAGGGAAGAAATAACACTTCTCTGTCCTCACCCCCAACAAAGTGCCAGATCCAGCTTTACTGGCAGAGCTGAGGTCTGTTGTGCAGGTGGCTGGCTCCAGGGATGCAGTGGCTTGCCCAGTGGACAGGGAGGCTTGCAAAGCAGAGTGCAGATCCCCTGCACCCTGTAACTGTGGGAATCCTGTGGCTGTGACACTTCCACAGAGGCTGAGAAACTAAGAAGGGCATGGAGCGTGGCTGAGTCTTTAGGCAATCACTGGGTCTGAGTCTAGAAGCTCAGAACTCCCAAAGTTTTCTGGAAGGAACTTAGAGGGCTCAGTATGCACACTGTAGAATGAACAGATCTTTTGTGAGGTTCATGTGTTGGGGTGCAAAGGCACAGCAGGCTCAACCTACGCAGTGCACTCACCTTGGCTCAGAGAAGGGCTGAGGCTGTAAATATGGCAGCCAGTGTGACCATCCCCTCCCCCTAAAGGTGATAGAAGAGATCCACCATGCCCAACTTGAGTGTGACCCTGGACTCTTGCCCCACCCATAAATGCAGGCCAGAGCTCCTACCAGGCACATACCTCTGGATATCGGCTGAAGGTACAGATATTCTAGCAAGCCATAAATACACGTTAACAACAACAAAATCTTCAAAGGAAATAGAACAAGTGTTTCTGAAGATGCATAAAAATAAACTTTGAGGGGCCTGTGCTGTGGCGCAGTAGGTTAATCCTCCACCTGTGGCACCGGCATCCCATTTGGGCGCGGGTTCTAGTCCCGGCAGCTCCTCTTCTGATCCAGCTCCCTGCTATGGCCTGGGAAAGCAGTAGAAGATGGCCCAAGTCCTTGGACCCCTGCACCCACTTGGGAGAGGGGGAAGAAGCTTCTGGCTCCTGGCTTTGGATTGGTGCAGCTCTGACCATTGCAGCCATTGGGGAGTGAACCAACGAATGGAAGACCTTTCTCTCTGTTGCTCCCTCTCACTGTCTGTAACTCTACCTCTCAAATAAATAAATAAATAAAATCTTTTAAAAAACAAACATAGAAATACAAGAAACATGAACAAGGAAGAAAATGACTCTCCAGTTTGAGCATAGTAATACTATGATATTATACTATGAAGATAAGAAGATTGATGAAATGCCTGATAAGTAATTCAAAAGAATTATTGTAAAATTACTCAAAAAATGGTGAAGCAATTACATGAGTTAAGAAAATTCATACATGACATGGATGAAAAATTCTACAGTTAGAGATATTAAAGAAAAATCAAACTGAAATATTAGAAATGAAGAATTCAATATGTCAAATAAAAAATACAGTGGAAAGCCTTAACAACATACTCAGTGAGGCAGAAGAAAGAATAGCAAAGCTAGAAAACAGATCTTTTGAGGGGCTGGTGCTGTAGCACAGTGGGTTAAAGCCCCAGCCTGCAGTGCCGGCATCCCATATTGGTGCTGGTTCGAGTCCCAGCTGGTCCACTTCCCATCCAGCTCTCTGCCATGGCCTGGGAAAGCAGTTGAAGATGGCCCAAATCCTTGGGCCCCTGCACCTACTTGGGAGAACAGGAAGAAGCTCTTGGCTTTGGATTGGCGCAGCTCCAGCCATTGTGGCCATCTGAGACGTGAACCAGCAGATGGAAAACCTCTCTCTCTCTCTCTCTCTACCTCTCTTTGTAACTTAGTCTTTCAAATAAATAAAATAAATCTTTAAAAAAAATAAAACATATCTTTTGAAATATCTCAGACAAAAAAGAAAAAATTAGAAAAACCAAAAATAGTGTTCGGATCTATGGGACATCATTAAACAACCAAACATATGTGTCTTAGGAGTTCCTGAAGGAAAAGAAAAACAGAACGGCTTAGAAAACTTATTCGGTGTAATAATATCAGAAAATATCCTTAATTTGGAGAATAGTATGGGCATCCAAAGTACAGGAAACACATAAAGCCCAGATAGAATTTATCAGAGAAGATCTTCACCATGACATGTTATATTCAAACTTTCAAAAGTAAAACATAATTTCCTAAAATGTGCAATAGAGAAATGTCTCATTACCTTTAAAGTCTCTTCAGTCAGATTAACAGTGAATTTCTCATCAGAAACCCTACAGGCTAGAGAGGATAACGAGATATAGTCCAAATCATTAAAGGAAAAAAATACCCTATCAACCCATAGTACTTTACCCAGCAAAGCTCTCACTTGTAACTGCTATGATATAAAGTCCTCGCACAACAAACATAAGAGTGAAAGAATTCATCACCACCCAGCCAGCCTTACAAATGATAGTTAACAATGTACAACACAGAGAAACAGAGAAAAATAATCAGGATCATGAAAGAATGTGAAGGCATAAAACCTCTTACTAATAGTACAGAGGAGATCAACAACAAACTAAAGAAATATTGATGGAAAAATGGTAGGACCAAGTCATTATTCATTAAAAATAACCTTGAAGGTAAATGGACTAAATTATCCAATTTGAAGATACAGACCAGCTTAATGGATTAAAAAAAAGCTGCCTAAAAGAAACACACCTTGGCCAGCGCTGCAGCTCACTAGGCTAATTCTCCACCTGTGGCACCAGCACCACAGGTTCTAGTCCCGGTTGGGGTGCCGGATTCTGTCCCGGTTGCTCCTCTTCCAGTCCAGCTCTCTGCTGTGTCCTGGGAAGGCACTGGAGGATGACCCAAGTGCTTGGGCCTTGCACCCACATGGGAGACCAGGGGGAAGCACCTGACTCCTGGCTTTGGATTGGCACAGTGCATCGGCCGCAGCATGCCAGCCATACCGGCCATTTGGGGGGTGAACCAACAGAAGGAAGACCTTTCTCTCTGTCTCTCTCTCTCTCACTGTCTAACACTGACTGTAAAGAACAAAAGACCAAAAAAAGAAACACACCTTACCATCAAAGATATGCACAGAATCAAAGTGAAAGGATGGATTGGGCTGGCACTGTGGCACAGCTGGTTAAAGCCCCTGTCTGCAGTTCCAGCCCCATATGGGCTCTGGCTCGAGTCTCATCCGCTCTCTGCTATGGCATGGGAAAGCAGTAGAAGATGGCCCTAGTCCTTGGGCCACTACACCTGAGTGGGAGACATGGAGGAAACTCCTGGCCTCTGGCTTTGGATTGGTGCAATTCTGGCTGTTGCGGCCATCTGGGGAGTGAACCAGTGGATGAAGACTCTCTCTCTGTCTCTCCTTTCGCTGTGTAACTCTGAATTTCAAATAAATAAGTAAAAAAAAACTTTAAAAAAAAGAAAGTGAAAGGAGGGAAAAATATTCCACGCAACTGGAAATAAAAAATTAGCAGGACTGTCTTACTATTAGACAAAATAGATATTAACCCCAAAATTTAAGAGAGACAAAGATGGACATTAAGTAATGATTAAGAGGTCAATTCAAAAGGAAGATGCACCTATAGTAAAAGTGTATCCTCTCAATGCTAGGGCACCCAACATTTTAGCATTTAAAATTAATGTTAATCAGTGGCCACCAGTGTTTCATAGTAGGTAAAGAAGCTACCTTCAGTGCTGGTATTCCCTATGGGCACTAGTTTGAGTCCCAGCTGTTCCACTTCCTATCCAGCTCTCTGCTATGGCCTGAGAAAGCAGAGGAAGATGGCCCAAGTCCTTGGACCCCTAAAAACTCCTGGGTTCAGATTGGCCCAGTTTCTGCCATTGCAGCCATTTGGGGAGTGAACCAGTGGATGGAAGTCTCTCTATCTCTTGAGGCACAAAGACATAGAAAACCTAAATAGACGAGTAACCAAGACAGAGATTGAATAATAAATATCTTCCCAACAAAGAGAAGAACAGTACTGGTTGGCTTCACTGTTGAATTATACCAAATTTTTAAAGAAGAACCAATCTCAGTTCATCTTTATTAAAATATTCAAAACATTTGAAAGGGATGAGGCCAGCATCATCTTAATTCAAAAACTAGAAAAAAGATTACAACAAAGAAGGAGACCTATAGACCCTAATGAACATAGATGTAAAAGTCCTTAACAAAATACTAGCTATTTAAATCCAACAACATTTTATAAAAGCATCCAGTTGGACAAAGTGGGATTATCCTTAGGATGCAGGGATGGTTCATCACATGCAAATCTGTAAATGTGATAGATCACATTAAAAAAATAAAGACTAAAAACCATAATTATCTCAGTAGATGCAGAGAAAGTATTTGACAAAATATAACATTCTTTCATGATTAAAAACCTTAAGCAAATTGAATACAGAAGGAATTTACCTCAACACAATCAAGGGACTATATGACAAACACACAGTCAGCATCATATTGAATGGGGAGAAATTTGGAAGTATTTCCACTAACAACTGGACCAAACAAGGATGCCCAGTCTCACCATTACTATTCAGTTTAGTTGTGGAAGTTTTAGCCAGAGCCATTAGGCAAGAAAACTGAACTAAATGGATACAAATTGAAAAGGAGGAAGTCAAAATATCCCTGTTTTGCAAATGACATGATCCTATATATTGGGGAACCAAAACGCTCCACTAAAAGACTGTTGGGAGCCCAGTGCTGTGGCACAGCTGGTTAACGCCCTGTCCTGAAGCACCGACATCCAATATGGGCACCGGTTTGAAACCCGGCTGCTGCACTTCCGATCCAGCTCTCTGCTGTGGCCTGGGAATGCCCTTGAGCCTCTAGACATACATGGGAGACCCAATGAGGCTCCTAGATCCTGGCTTCGGATCAGTGCAACTCTAGTCATTGCTGCCAACTGGGGAGTGAACCATCGAATGGAGGACCTCTCTCTCTCTCTCTCTCTCTCTCTGCATCTCCTCTCTCTGTGTAGCTCTGACTTTCAAATAAATAAACAAATCTTAAAAGACTGTTGTAACTCATGAAAGAGTTTGACAACACACAATCACATTTTTATACACAAACAATGCCATCATTGAGGAAGAACTTGGAAGATGAGTCGCAGTCACAATGACTACAAAAATGTAAATACCTTGGAACAAGTTTAACCAATGATGTGAAAGATTCCTGTAGTAATATTATAAAACTTTAAGGAAAGAAATGAAAGAAGACACAAAAAATGAAAAAAATCTTTCAATCTGTGGATTGGAAGAATTAATACAATCAAAATGTCCATACTACCCAAAGCAATTTTCAAATTCAGTGACATCCCAAACAAAATATCCAGGACATTCTCATATCTGGGAAAAATGATCCTAAAATTCATAAGGAAACATAAGAGACCCCAAATAGCTAAAGCAATCTTAAATAATAAAACAAAAATCCTGTAGAGAATTTATAATCAAAACATCTTGTACTAGCACAAAAATAGACATGGACTAATGGAACAGAATTGAATCCCCAGAAATTAATCTATGCATCTACGATGAACTAATCCTTGACAAACAAGGTAAAATCGATTCTTGGAGAAAAGACGACCTCTCCAACAAATGGTGCTGGGAAAACTGGATCTCCTCGGCAGAAGTGTGAAACAACCCCTACCTTACACTTTATACAAAAGTCAACTCACAGTGGTCAAGGATCTAAATCTACATCCCACTACCTTCAAATTACTAAAGGAAAACCTAGGAGAATCACTGCAGGACACTGGCATAAGCAAAGATTTCTTGGATAAGGCCCCAGAAACACAGGCAATCAAAGCAAAAATAGACAAATGGCATTATATCAAGCTAAGAAGCTTCTTTATAACAAAGAAAATACTCAACAAAGTGAAGAAAAAACCAATGGAATGGAGAACATATTTCCAAACTGTGCATGTGATAAAGAATTAATATCCAGAGTATATAAGAAGCTCAAAAAACTCAGTTACAACAAAACAATTCAGTTAAGAAATTGACAAAATACATGAACGGTCATTTTTCAAAGGATGAAATAGAAATAGCCACAGACACACGAAAAAATGCTCAGGATCACTAGCCATCAGGGAAATGCAAATAAAAACCACAAAGAGTTTTCACCTCAACCCAGTTAGAATGGCTATCATCCCAAAAGTAAAAACATAACAAATGCTGGTGAAGATATGGAGAAAAAGGTACTGTAATACATTCTTGGTAGGAATGTACTAGTGCAACCATATGGAGGATAGTATAGAGATTACTCAGAAATCTAAAAATAAATCCACGGCCTGTGCTGTGGCTCAATAGGCTAATCCTCTGCCTGTGGCGCCGGCACCACAGGTTCTAGTCCCGGTTGGAGTGCCGGATTCTGTCCCAGGCCAGCTCTCTGCTGTGGCCCAGGACTGCAGTGGAGGATGGCCCAAGCACTTTCGCCCTGCACCTGCGTGGGAGACCAGGAGGAAGCACCTGGCTCCTGGCTTCAGATCAGCACGGTGCCCCGGCCGCAGTATGCCGGCTGCGGCAGCCATTGGAGGGTGAACCAATGGCAAAAGGAAGACCTTTCTCTCTGTCTCTCTCTCTCACTGTCCACTCTGCCTGTAAAATAAAAAATAAATTTACAATTTGATTCAGCTATGTCTCTCTTGAAAACTTACCCAAGGGAAATTAAATTAGCATATTAAAGAGTTATCTGTATCCCTATGGTTATAGCAGCTCAATTCACAATAGCTAAGATATGGAATCAACCCAGATGTCCATCAACTGATCACTGAATAAAGAAGCTGTGGTATATATAAATGATGGAATACTACTGAGCCATAAAAGAATGAAATCTTGTCTTTTGCAACAAAAGGATGCAATTGCAGACCATTCTGCTTAGTGAAATAAGCCAGTCCCCCAAAGATAAGCATCATGTTTCCTCTGATTTATGGTAACTAATATATAAAGTATGTAAAATGTGATATATGTGAATGAAATTGACATTTTGAAATTTGATTGTTGCTTATAGCCCTTTTCTATACTCTGTGGAACAGTGCTTTTTCTACTTATTACTTGTTGAATTCTTTATTTAGTAAAGGTTAACTTGTGTTTATAAAGTAAACTGAAAGCATATCATTGCAAAAATTAAAAGAAAAATAAGGAAGGAGAAAGAAATGTGGGATTGAGGGCAGGACGTTAAGATGGGAAGTATCATTTTGTTCTTTTTTTTTTTAAGTTTTTATTTATTTAAGAGGTAAAGTTACAGACAGAGAGGGAGAGACAGAGAAAGGTCTTCCATCTGCTGATTCACTCGCTGAATGGCTGTAATGGCTGGCGTTGAGCCAATCTGAAGCCAGAAACCAGCTTCTTCCAGGTCTCCCATGCCAGTGCAGACCATCCTCCACTGATTTCCCAGGCCATATGGGAGAGCTGGGTTGGAAGAGGAGTGCCAGGACACAAAATGGTGCCCAGCTGCCCATTCAAGATGTTGGCATGGCAGGTGGAAGCTTAGCCTACCACAGAGCAAGCCCCTCATTTTGATCTTAAAACTGTGTATATGATATTCTTGAAATTTGTTCTCTTTATATAAATAAAATAAATTTTTAAAAGAGAAAATGTGATATATATACATGATGAAATACTGCTCAGCCATAAAAAAGAATGAAATATTTCTTTTGCAACAAAATGGATGCAACTGGAGACCATTATTCTTAGTTAAATAAGCCAGACCACAAAAGACAAATATCAAAATTTTTCTCTTATTTGTGGTAACTACTGTATAGAGCACAAAAACTTTAATACATATGAGTGAAATTGAAAGTAAAGGTTAACACAATAATATGAATTCCTTTGAAAGGTTTTCCATATAATTCTTTACTCTATGCAATCGATTCCATCTTGTAAATTATGGTTTGTATTCATAGAACTGTTTGACTTATTTTCCATACAGTTCAAATAGAATTTTCTAGATGTAGTGTGTTCTGAGTAGAGAATTTTCAAATATGTTGATGTAGACTCATTTCCTTTACCACTAGACTTCATTTATGTTTACAAGATTTTAAATAATATTAAATTATAGTTATCCTAAATATAAATAAGCTTACCTTTAACATTACCATATATGCTAATTAGGTAGTTAAGTTTTAAAAACTGCAAAAGAACTCTAAACTTGTTGAACCTTTCCTCTCTTTCCTTCCAGAAGCATTTGTGGTCTACTGGAAAGAGGCTAGGTTTTGGGCTCTAAGTGGCTTAGACTCCTATTTCTATTGATTACAAGTCGTATGATCTTGGACATACTTTTAACCTTCCTCAGATTCATTTTATCATTTATTGAAATAGACATAAAATGCTAAGTACTAATCCTGGCACATATTAAAAACTTGGACCATTATATGTGCTCAAAAATGTTTATCGGATCTGAGTATACATTTATTTAGTTGTTTAAATTTTTCAATTTATCTCTTTTTCATTGGGTTTTTCACATGGACACAACAGTGGAAATTGCCAGTGAGTTGTTACTTACAATGGTTACCAGACTGGAAGCAACTCAGCTATGGCTCAAATACTGCTGGAGTTTGGAGCAGTTCCAGCTGATCTGTTCATTGCTATGGATGCCTGTCTCCAGCTATTTTGAGAATTACTGACCTCCAGTTTTTTAGTAGTTCGTTTTAATTTTACTAAGCACAAAAGAAGCACTCAGCACTGTAGTTAATTAAGTCTTTGCTTTTGCACGTGACTCAGACTCTGTCCTGAAGGAGCTAACAGGCAGGCAGGGTATTAGCTCTGAGTGTCAGTAGAGTTCACGCTTACCTATTTTATAGCAGAGGTGTGAAACTTGTGTGAGGAACCAAGAGAGTCCACCAGGGAGGTTACCCTTGAGATTCGTGTTTTAGTAGAGCCTGCTTCCTCTGTAATTCTTCTGACACCACTAGTGACACAGTGATCTTTTTCAAGCAGAGATCCTTGAAAGTGTTACCCTTAAATCCAACTATCACAATGATCAGACACTGGTCTCTGGAAGGTGGCACTCAACCACTGCTGAGCTTATCTGTCAGTACTATCACATTGATTTTGGTATTCAGTTCTCTGTCAGGTTCAAATACTGTTCCCTTCGTATCCCTGGGGTACATAATCAGCTTTTGCCTTCAAGTTAAAAAATGTAATTAAAGACTCCCTTTTTAAATAATTGATCTGGATATTTTAAAACCATGATCAGTTTAAAGCTACATTAGAAAATGAGTTTTTGTTGAGGAAGATGAGAGAATTCCAGTACTGAAGGTATTGGCAAGAGATAGTTTCTGTGGATGTTCCTCATCTGAATTTCTGAGAATGGAGAGAGTTATTCTGGATAAGTTGAATTGGGATCTTCACACAGCCACACCATTGGATTTTCTTCACATTTTTCACGCCATTGCAGTGTCAACTAGGCCACAGTTACTGTTCAGTTTGCCCAAATTGAGCCCATCTCAACATCTGGCAGTCCTCACCAAGCAACTGCTACACTGTATGGCCTGCAGCCACCTTCTGCAGTTCAAAGGATCCATGCTTGCTCTGGCCATAGTTAGTTTGGAAATGGAGAAGCTCATTCCTGATTGGCTTCCTCTTACACTTTAACTGCTTCAGAAAGCCCAGATGGAGAGCTCCCAGCTGACCCACTGTCGGGAGCTTGTGGCACAGCACCTTTCTACTCTGGAGTCTTCCCTGCCTCTAAATTCTGTTTATGTCTACCATCCCCTCAAGCACACCCTGGTGACCTGTGACAAAGGAGTGTTCAGATTACATCCCTCCTCTGTCCCAGGCCCAGATTCCTCCACGGACAACAGCAAGCCAGAAGTGCCAGTCAGAGGTACAGCAGCGTTCTACCATCATCTCCCAGATGCCCCTGGGTACAAGCATACCTCTGCTAAATGCAAAGTAGAGCAAATGCAGGTGAATGACTTCTACGATGGAATCAAACGGCTCTACAATGAAGACAATGCTTCAGAAAGCATGGGTTCTGTGTGTGGCACTAATTTATCAAGACAAGAGGGACATGATTCCCCTTGTCCACCTTTACAGCCTGTTTCTGTCATGTAGTTTGAATAGGTATTACCTTCAAGTACAAACTAAGGTAGACCACTCTAGAAATGAGAACACGGAAAAATCATGAAAGGCTATAGAAAGATGTATACCTTATCAGGCTGATCTGCAGTGAGCCAGAAACAAATCTCCCCATCTAGTTATGTGGCTAATTGTAATTCAGTACTTCACATAAAGACAGCTGTATCAAGATAGATACATATATCTATCTACTTCAGAAATATCCAAAATTTTTTAAAAAGTAAAAAACCCCCTTGTAGTATATCAGTTCTACTCTTCTGTTAAAATGTAGCTTGCCCTGTGTCAAAAATTTAATTTTCTTTAAATTTTAGAATTCATAGCTTGCAAATCCTATCCCCAGCATCCAAATTTTCCTTTTGCTTTTGCCTGCTTCTCCAATGAATAATGAATTTTATGCATGTTGATCTATACCCCAATATCCACCAAACCCCCCCCCAATTTTTAAAACAGTTAGTTCAGCTTAATGGCCATGTTTAATCCTGATTCAAATTCTACCTAGTTTGAGAAAGGTACTGTAGAATTGTCCTATATGAAGTAAGAAGTGGTAATAGGAAAATTGCTGATAATACCACTTCGCTTATTTCAGTTGCTATTGTTTGAAAGCAAAAATCACTGTCTTAAAGAGATGCTTTTTAAAGTGGCACATATTAGGTCACCCATAGATTTGCTGAAAGCATTTTTGACATTTGTATATAAAATAATTCGTGATAAAGTTAATATATCAAGGTGCTCACCAAAGAAATATGTAAAAACTAAAATTAGGTTTTTATAACTGATGTGTTTCCACTCTTTTATAATCAGTAGGAGAATGCCTAGATGTTGGGCAGCTTTATGATTTGAGTGTAACATGTACTAACTAAATTCAGTACCCTAGTTTTAGTTCTGTATTGGGATTTTCTTGATAAAAGTTACTTCCCATCTCCCCAACCTACCTTTGTTCCTCTTAATGACTTCTGGATCCTGAGCTCCCTTTGCAGTCTGAAGGCGGCACTACAGTCAGAACCATGTCCTGATGTTAAAAGCCTCTGGTAGCAATAAAAGTTGCCCTTAACCTTAAAAAAAAAAGAAAATGAGTTGTAACGGTGGGTGCTTTGATAAAGCAGGTTAAGGCACTGACGGGGACTCCTGCGTCCTAAATCAGAGTTCTTGCAATGAAGTGCCACTTACACTTCTGCTTCTGATCTAGCTTCCTGCTAGTGTTCCTGGGAGGCAGAAAGTAGTGAGTCCCTGCCACCCACACAGGAGACACAGAGGGAATTCTTGCTTCTCTTTGGAGAGTGAACCAGCAGATGGAAGATCCTCTTTCATCTTTTTGTCTCTCTGTCTCTCACTCTCTTGCTCTCTCTATCACTCTACTTTTCAGAGTAATAACAGAAGAGTAACTAAACTTTTAAAAAAGAAAATGCATTTTATAAACTTTTAAAACTCCATTTGTAACCTATAATTATTGTATCAAATGGCCCTACTTGTCTACTAATTATGTATTTGTGAGAAAATGTTTTAGTAAAAGAATAGGACAGCCTATTTGTGGCTAAAGTGATTATTGTCTATAGATTGAAAAACATACCTTGATGAATTTTTATGACTCATTTTTATAATGTTTTGTGGATCTTCTATACATGTTCCACTTTAGCATGTTCAAGATCATCCTGTAACAGGAAACCGTTGATCATTCCTGGGACCCAGACTTTAGTGGTTTTTCTCCTTTCTTTGTATTCATCAATATTTTACCCTGAATATCACTAATTCTACATGGGAAATATTAGATAACCTTCAAATAAACTTTGTGAACATTATGTGTTTCTGCAATATAATGATGAGATCTAATTGGCAGCACCAATTTTACTCAAAAATCATTATTAAAGTCAAAATTGAGACTGAAAATAATGTACTGTTAATCTATCCATATTAAAGTATGAAAGGACCATCAAAGAAATAGTAATTTTAGAGTCAGTATGAAATTTCCATTTCTATTTTTTCTCTCTAGATCATAATCTGAGTTTTTGATGGTTAGGATTCATGTTATTGGCTTCTTACCTGACCAGATACTCAACACTGTCAACTGGAGAAATTATGAATTATCTGTGGAAAAACAGAAATAAACAGTGTGTCTTAGTTGTTGTTTGGTTTCATTTTAAATTAACTTTAAAAATTATTTATTCATTTCCATTTTACTTGAAAGGCAGAGTAATAGAGAGTGACAGAGATAGAAACAGATAGATAGAGATTTTTCCATCTGCTGATTTCACTCTCCAACTTCTGGCAACAGCTGGACCTGGGTCAGGCTGAAGAACTCAATCTGGACTCAAATAGTTGAGCTGTCACCTGCTACATTCCAGATGCAGGTGATGTGTTGAAGTACTAACGCTGAGTCCCAGCTCTGCTGCTTCTTCTAGCCTTCTCGCACATTTAACCTTTTAACACAACTTTCCATCAGAGTCTCAGTAATGACAATAACAGCGCTCAGTGGGATGTCCCAATAGCTACAAACAATAACAACAAAAAGATGGCTATGCTGGGCTATCTAGATTGCTTATCAAATGATTGGCAGCAGAGATATGTTTGATGATACAAGTCTTGGAGTGGGGGAATTTTAGAGGAGCCAGAATGGAGCTCCAAATGCCAGAGGACTTGTCAAATCAGCCCACTGGGGAAAGCCAGATTTCCAATATTTGAGAGTCCAGGTCTACGTCTGAGGTCCAGTGGAATTAAACATAGGAATATAGGTAGATGGTCTCAGGACTGGAACTGTAGAACCTTGAGGAAATGAAGTCAGAGTGGGAGAAAAAGAGCAAGAGTATGAGAGGGAGAAAGTAAAATAATAATAACAGATGACTGCAAATAGTGGTGAATATTTGTGACACATACTAAAAGGTCTGCTGAGTGCTAATCATTGGCCATTTTAAAAGAACAAAGTATGTCATAGATACTTCCCTACATAATTGCTTGCATTTTAGTAAGGACTGAAGGAAACATTATATTTCAACAAAACACTCATATACACACATATGTGTATATATATATATATATATATATATATATATATATAATTTGGAAAGTTTTAACTTCTTTGTCTGCTAGGTAAATGGTTTGAAAAGCTAGAATGTTTAGGAACCCTGTTTTTCCATTATAATATATATATATATATATGTGTGTGTGTGTGTGTGTGTGTGTGTGTGTGTGTGTGTTATACTAGTTAACAGGATAGAATCTTGGCTAAGCTGGCTAAGTTTGAATCTTAGATATATAATTTAAAGCTTAGGATTTAGGCAAGTTGCTTAACATTTTATGCCTTAGTTTCTTCATCATTAAAGTAGAGTTAAGAATATGACCTGCTCCCCAGGACTATTATGAGGAATATACATGTATTCCTCACAATTTGTGTGTGTGTGTATGTGTGTGTGTGTGTGTATTTTTTCTGGGCACAAAGCAATTACCAAGTAAGTTTAAGCTGCAATTATTATTGTAATATGAAGCATATTGTACTATCTCACTAGGCAATTTGTGAGAAACCTAGAAATGGGTCAGTGTATGGTGTTTGTATAGGCCTTTGGCCCTAGCCTGTAGTATATCTGGGAGGTTTCTCAGACCTTCCCAGGATGTTTTCGTAGATCCCTTCATGTAACTTCTTCTTGACGAACACCTAACTGTTTTAACTTTCAGACACACTACACCCATGACAGCAGTATATTTGACTGGTGCAAATATTTGAGTGTATTTTTCAGACTTTCATGAGTGTTGTAAATATTGTATCTGGAATGTTGGAGACTGTTGCAGAATGCCAGAGAATGGCATGGTCTGTATAATTGTTGTGTTTGGGCTCAGAACCAGGAGGCCATATGCTAGTTTGGGGAGAGGAAGCTTGGGGAACAAGTATACAGAGGATCTCATCTGCTTGGCTGGCTGCTAATTTTGAGTAACTCCAGGCATGTCATTTAATATCAAGATCTGTTTTTACATCTTTAAGATGTCAAAGTTTGTCTTACTGACCTCTGTAGTTGTCTGTTTGCCTTGTCAGGCTTTTTAAATTTTTATTTTGTAAACAAAGCCTTACTGAGCAATTGTATGTTCTGCCCTTTTAGCTTGCAGCTGTGTATTTCTAAGCTTTACATGGCATTAGAATTCTAGGTCACTCAGAGCCTTGCTTCCAACTTTTAGAAATTCCTTGACTGTGTATTCTAAGTCTGAGGTGAGGGAAGATAACTCTCCCTTAGACTTAGACTTAGATACCTCGAATCAGAAATCAAAACTCAAATTCAAACCCAATCAAATGTAAGTTGTTTTTATCTCTCACTGACTTAGTTTTGAATCAATGAGGTGAAAATAACAATGCAACTTTTAGGGTGAAGATTTAACAAGGGGGGCCGGTGCTGTGACACAGTAGGCACCTGTGGCACCGGCATCCCATTTGGGATAGTCCTGGTTGCTCCTCTTCCAAGCCAGCTCTCTTCTATGGCCTGGGAAAGCAGTAGAGGATGGTCCAAATGCTTGGGCCTCTTGTACCCATGTGGGAGACCGGGAAGAAGCACCTGGCTCTTGGCTTCACATTGGCACAGCTCTGGCGTTACAGCCAACTGGGGAGTGAACCAGCAGAAGGAAGACCTTTCTCCTTGTCTCCTCTGCCTCTCACTGTCTGTAACTCTACCTCTCAAATAAATAAAGTCTTTTTTTAAAAAAACTATTTAACAAGGTAATTCATGACAGCCTCATTAGTGAGATCTGTTTTTCTTACTCCTTCCCTTCCTGTCTCCTAACCCTGATGGAGCTTCTAGAGAAGTCTTGTCATGCTCAGGCAGTACTGAGATAAATTGTCTTGGACTTTCCCCATAGAGGATCAAGGAATTCCAAGCCTCTGAGAGACAAGAAGTTATTATTTTTATCTGCAGGTTATGCAGATGTAGCAGTTGACTGACTTCTGTGCATAGAGAGCAGCAGTGTAAAGGCAGTCTGTCTTACACTGAAGAAGGGATATTTCAGGATACCTTCATTTCCGGGTCCAAAAAGGATAGGGTAATAAAGCACAATGGGCCAAAGGCCCAGCTGTGAAGTCGGGAGCCTGGATGGCAGAATTCCACGGATTGTTCTGCTTCTGTTAGGATCTCTACATGAATAGACTTCAGTTACTCCAGGAATAGACTTCCTTTTGCAGCCAGGAAGAGGGGAAGCTGAAGGAGAGGTGAGTGTGCCTGGAATAGACAGTAGAGTTGGATCTTAATTTAGGGAGTGCCTAGGTATTCCTGTCCGTGCACACAGTAGATTTTAATTACATTGTATATGATAATTGTTTAAATTTTCGAAAAGGAAGTTCTCATACATTCAGTGAGAGGGGGAAAAAAAAAAGAGCCTGTATCCCCAACCCGTGAGGCATGCTGCAGAGTGGTCCCTAAGTGATTCCTGAGAGCACAATCACCACATTTACTGAACTTTTTATTTACTAAGTAGTGGACAGTAGCATATGGGAGCAATGACAATGGCTGACTGATGAGAAAACAAAGCAATTCCAGTATTCTGCTGTTTTGAAAAAAGTCATTCAGAATTTAGTCATATTGGTTCAGCTGTTGTAACCAAAGACTGATAAGATAATAGAGGTCTTTGTGGTGGTTTTGTACTGAAATCCTTTATCTTTATGATGCACTGGGGCCCTTTAGAGTGGAAAGCTTTTTAAACTGCTGTTGGATTCAGAACTCAAATTAGCTGCTGGTGCACTGGGACAAGGTTTCCTTGCTCAGGCAGTCACCACAAAGTAACTTTTATCAGGGGACCTTCTGATGGATGTTAGTGTCTTCAGCTTATCCTGTTTATTTTTCGTTGACTTTTTGCCGCCCTATTTTGTGACATTTAAAAGAAGGCTATATCAAAAAAGGCCAGTTCTAAATGATGGACTGAGCGTGTGAAGTGGAGACATCACAGCCCATCTGATGTGCCGGGAGGCCGTGGTGTAAGATGCGGCAGTTTAACCAGGTTATCTGTGGGTAGAAAAGATCAAATGTAGCTTTATTTTATGACTAGCATTGTATTTTGACTTTCTTCTCAAACAATGTCTATTACAAATTAGAACTGACCAGGGGATTGATTCTTAAGAGCTTTCCTTTTCAACTTAATTTAAAATGTTTCTGGATTGTTGGCCCAATTCCTTGATTGATGTTGCCTTGGAATTAGTGTTTGCATCCTTCTAGGACTGATATGTGGAATTACGCGTCACCACCAGGACTCTTGTCCAGTGGCACTGCTCCCCCACCCTTACCCTCTAATCACAGCCAAATTTTAGTTAACCAGACTTCGGGTAATTTCATTAACTTTCCTGTTAACTTTATTAAAGCAATGTGTGCCTGAATCTAATAAAGAACACTTAGGTATAAGTTATATTTAAATTCCCTGCTACATGTTTCAGATAATGCCATTTGTTGATTATTAGTTTTTGATGGCTTGGTAAAATAAACATCCTGTTTTAATACTGTCACCCTTCATTTCATTAGAGATAAAAAAACATGCAGAGAAATACACAAAACCTAGTTTAGTTGTCTCTGTATTTACTTTCTCTACCTCTGTATGTCTCTCCTTCCACTGTGATGCTTGTTCTAGATTTTCTCACTAGAAAAGTTTAATTACCAAATAGCAGGGACACTTTCAGAGAACAGCTACTAAGGGAGTGACCTATTTAATGTTTTTATGTCATACAAGTTCTAGATATGAGAACATTGTGAAGGAGGTGACGTAGATCTCTATCAAGTGCTCTGCAAGCTGTCCTGACACGGGGTCTTCAATGATTTCCCAATGCCCAGTCTCAGGTCTCCAAAGACCTATTTCAGGCTTCTGGGCAGAATGACATGGCATATGAAGCACTCACTCTTGTGAACTAATTTAAGAAGAAGCTTTAAATTAAATTTTAAACTTGATTTTTGATTTCAAGTTTTCACTTTATATCAAGAAGAGATTCACTATGTATATCTTATTTTATCTAAATTCTCATCAACTAAGTTTTCTCTGTGTATTTGGGCCTGGGAATAGGTAGCTACAGTTTGGAAAGTTGAAAAAAAACAATATAATTCAGTTAAATTTTTTTCAAGTTTTTCAGATTATGACCGAAAAAGGCTAGAGGGCTGATTTTAAAAGTGTTATAATAAAAGGTGATATTTGAAAACTTTTGATGAGGGAAATTGCTATCATATTTACATTTTGCAACGTGTTTCCTTATTTACACACTGTTGACTTCTTATTGAGACTCAAAATTTTAAGTACAACTGGTAAAGAATTCAATGGATCAAATTCAGTAAATCTGAAGTCACTGGAATAAAGGCCCCTAAGAAAGAAATGTGTCAATTTTAAAGGTCTTTCCTAACTGAAGACCATTTTGTGATAGAGCCAAAGGTTAATAAAATCAGTAGTGAATGTAGCAATTTTACAGATAAGCTATTCACAACAAGTGTAGTTACTTGAATAAAAAGCTAATTCAGTTCTAAAATGCCACATGCAGGAGCAGTGAATAGCTGCTTTTAGGTGCATTCTGGAGGAGGATAAAATACAGAATCACGGCACTCTTCTCTTCCAGCGTCCCTGGCTGCCTGTAAATTGCTGTGAATGGGGCTGTGGGCTGACAGGCTCTATTAAGACAAACTGCCTTTCTCATCGGAGAGATAAAATAAATCAGGTGTTTAGTCAAATTAAAATACTTCAGCTGGAGCAGGCCCTGGGGAGCACTGATCCACCTGACTAATCTGAGAGAAACTCAAGACAGATGTGGTTTGGGGATAAAGACGACCCCGTATAACAAAAAAGAAAAAAAAAAAGGGGGGGGGTGGAACCTGCTGCACCATCTTTGGAGTTGGAGTGGATACAGTTTATAGGAGAGAGTGTCAGGCGCACACTCTGTGCGATCTTGGATAAAAGCAGGCGCGCTGACTTACCGAGAAGCTGTGTACAGAAACGTTTCTGCCGGTTTTCTCTTTGCAGTTTCATAAACTACTCTGTTTTTGAGTAGGAGGCCGAAGAGGCTGTTTTCTTGCGATGCTTTTTAGAGAATCATTTTAACATAGCCTGAAGGTCGTGAGACAGATGACGCCAGGCCACCACTGGTGACCTCCATCGGCCTGGGCAGGTCCTCAAGACCCTAGCTACTTTTTCTCCCAGTGGATTTTCATTGCATTTCAAAGTGTGATTTAGGAGAACGTTTTCCACAGAGTTAACTCGAAAGAGCATGGTCTTTTGCCTTCCTTCGCATAACCTGGCTGCATTTAGGTTGCCCTTTTTTGTCCCATTGGTTCTCTATTCTTTCAGCACTCCTGGCAGTTCTAGTTCCTCGGCCTTGGCAAACTTTCATGTTGAATTAACTAGTATTTTTTTAGATGAAATACCTCATATTTTCAGATTGGTTGGTCAGTGAGATTCAAAGGATGCTATTTTTATTATAGCAGCGTAAATACTGTTAATTAAAACAGAAAAAAAATATAGCATCACAGATGTTAAATGCCTGAATTTAAATAATGACATGTGAACAAATTCAAATACAAGGTATGGAACAAAAAATGACCACGTACTTCCCCACATATAAGCCTGCACATTTAGGGAATGCATACTATTGTGCAGTGTAAGCTGATTTCTTTTTAATTTGATACCAAGGGCTACATGATTATGTAATTTTCCATTCAGGAGGAATTTTAGATTTTTTTAAACTAATTTCTCTTACTAAAATAATTTAGTTTATTTTAGTCCTACCTCATTTGTTATTCCACTCATATATATTCAAAAGATGTATGAACTCCTCAAGTTTAATAAAAAGATAGTGATGGCCTTACGAGTATATGAGTACCTAAATCTTCTATTTTAAAATACTTTTTTTTCTTAACCATGCTTCTTTTAAGTCTAATGAAAAACTTATTTATGTGTCACTGAATATTCGTATTTAATCGATTTGAACATCATGATGATTTGTAGAAAGATTCAATTACATGGTGTTATTCTGTAAATTCAGACATACATGTCTATTAGTATGGGACACACCGATGTGTTTGTAGATATGTTATCTTCAGGTTGAATGGAGGGGGCTAAGAAGTTAGTTATGTATGATTCCCAACTCCCTATTTTCTATGCTGAGAAGAAAGTGGTATAAATTGAAGTTTGTTAAAAAGACTTTGTTTAACATGGAAGATGAGAAATTTCCCAAACTTTACTTGAAAACCTGATACAAAATCCAACTCACTGGACCTTGATCCAAACTTTGTATGGAAGTTCTTTTTTATTAACAAAGAACTGCAGTTTAGTAGTGATTCCAGCATCCAGAGTGCCTTCTTTTAATCACCTCATGTATACAGGTGTCACAAGAAAATTGCATCAAAATTAGAATATTCCCCAAATATATGTAATAAAATATGCCTACCTCCCATCTGTCTCATAACTTTTCAATTTGTTCACACTGTAGTCAGAATGACCACATTATCTCTTTTCTACAATATTTTGGTGATTTTGAATAATTGTTGTAATAAATATGAGGGTCCTCAAATATGGTATGGGAGGGACTGAATGGCGTGGCCTTTTCCTTCCTCTCTAACATCATCTGATACTCATGCTTTTCTTGCTCAAATTTCATTACCTCTCTTCAACTTCCGGGACATACTGGCCCCGCCCTCTTTTTCCTTCTGAAAAGCTCCTTGACCGCCAGCTACTTTCCATCAACCCCTTTTTTTCAGTTGTAGTTCCTCTGACATGGCAACGTTTCCTATTTTCTGGAAAGCTCTTTCATCAAACCAGCATCTAACTTTTTGTCTAGTTAACTCCTGTTAATCTGTTACTTTTTCAGCCTAACTTCCTTAAACTGGAGTCCCCTCCTCAACATGGTTAAACCTCCTCCGGCACATTTGCTGGTTTGTAATTATTTATCTGCAGTTTACATTTTCATGTATGAATACTTGATTAAGGTTCGTCTTCCAATTTTGGACTATGACTGCCTGAGAGTGGGGACTACGTCTACTTTTATTTGCCACAGTACCCAGAGTTCTTGAGATAGTACCAGATACACAGTTGCCATTCAGAAAATATTTATTGAGCTTAAAAATCAAATAAATAAAAATGTTTCCTACTTTCTCATTTCTGTATATATTAACAAAATATTAGTTGAGCTTTTTTGTGCCTTTGAATAGATCCTCTTTGGGAAACCTGCATTTATGTTTTAGTGTTTTTTGACCAAGAAGTTCTTCTTTTTACCATGCTGAAATTTCTATTGACAAAATAAAAACCCATTTTCTTTCAGCCAGTTCCAAGAGCTAGAGAGACTAGTTGATCTCTAGTCTTGATATACTATTTGTTTCCTTATAAGTGTAATACAAAGTCTTACCATCTCACTTTCTCTCTTATTCTTTTAATTTTGATGTTAGGCATCTTTTAGCTCAAAGATTCTTTAAGGGTCACGGAGGGCTTTTTTGTTTGCTTGCTTGCTTAAGGATTCGAGCTGACAGTAAGAATCCCAGGGTAGTCCTAACCGTGGTACTCGCTCTGCTGACACCAGTCTTGTCTTGTGGGAATCATAGGCCAACAAGTGCTAAACATCCTCTGAAGGCTCCTCTTCTCCACAGAGCCACTCAAAAAACAGAGCCACTCAGAATTAAAATATTTTTAGTTTCTTAGGTAGTCTGGTGCTTTTTTTTTTTTTTTTTTAGCAACAATAAGGAAGGTTTCATAGGAGGTTGGAAGTCTCCCCTTCCACATATACAAAAACTGGCAATCTTTATCCCCTTTGACAGCTGGTGGCATGTTTCTGAAAAGCTTTCAAATCATAGATCATTTCTTCCTAATGAAACCTGTGTGACTCAAATACGGTGGGTTGAAATTCTTATCTTATTCTACGGCAAAATGCTCTAATTTAGATTCACAAAAGGATTCTGCACCCTTTACTTAGGAGAGCTGTGCAATTTGCCCATAAAAAGACTGTTCAGCACCATTAGTACATACTCTGTAAGTGTTCAGCGACACCATATTCATTAAACGGCGTATCTTTATGCATAACCTTTCCAACCTCAAATGTGTTTTTTTTCCCCTTTGAAGAATCACAAATGACAAAGGGGTGAGGGAATCCCACAAGCAACATTGTTGCCTCTAAGGATGAACTTGAGAACTTTAGCTTGATCCTTTCATCGAAAAAAAAAAAATCATGTTCAATTCTTTCTTACCTGAGGCCATTTTTATTCTCTCTGTAGAACTCATTCTATGGCCAAGAGATTGACCTTTGACTTCTGAACTTAAGAGACAAATCTTTCTTAGCACAATGGAAAAACTTCATGAGGATCATAATCAAAAATTCCTTAAATAACATTTATTAAACATCTATTATAACTTAGCTACTGTGTTAGTCACTGAGGATAAGGTGATTATAGAATATTAAAAATAATACACAGTTTCTGATCTCTGTAACTAAATATCATAGATCCCCAGCTGGATCACATAGATTTGAGGTGGGGAGGAGGAGGGAGTGTATGAGAAGCGGAGGAAAGGGTAGATAATTTTACCCTTCTTATGTTTTGTGGAGAAGGAGGGTTGAGTGAGAATTGTATTGATGGCAGTGTTTTTTCTTGGCAGGAGTCCTAGCATTCATTCTGTACCTACTCTGTGGAGTTCCTGCCCTCCCAGTGGCCCACAGCCATTGTCCCAGATCTTTAACTGTCCTAGGATCATGCCTTTCTAAATTCTGCCTCCTTTTCTTGACTCAGGCAGACGTTCCTCAAGCTCGTGAGGTCTCTTCTCGCTTCCATTTTAGGTACACCTGAGAGCCTGGCTGAAAAAGAGCGGCAGCTCTCCACCATGATCACCCAGCTGATCAGTTTACGGGAGCAGCTCCTGGCAGCGCACGACGAACAGAAAAAACTGGCAGCCTCACAAATTGAGAAACAACGGCAGCAAATGGACCTTGCTCGCCAACAGCAAGAACAGGTGAGCCCTGCAAAAGGAGCTGACAAACTGGAGATGCGCAATGTGCCAAACTCAGCGAGCAATCACCTTGATTGGCTTATTTGTTGAAAGCGTTCCTAAAAAATAAATAAATGAAGAAAAAAACATAAAAGCAAACAAAGCAAAAGCAGGGAAGGAGAGAAAGAAGGAAGTAAGGAAGGAGGGAAGGCAGGCAGGCAGGCAGGCAGGCAGGAAGAAAATGGGAAACAAAGCAGCTTTCTGGAAATTCAGTCTTCAAGAATACCGAGGAGATAGGTGGAGAACAAAGAAAGGCATCATAGCAACTGGGTGCAACTGAAATGGTAGATTGTTTCTGGAGTTTGAGCTTGACTAATTACAAAGAGATGCTTTCTCACGTAAGTATTATTGAAACCCCAGCTTCACTCTGAGCGACTTCTCTCCCTGTCCCTTACTTTGCTCATCCAGATAAAGGGGGTTCTGTTCTAGAAAACTTTGGGGATCTTTAAACTCACTGGTCCAATTGCTTTCCTTGACTTTAAAGTTAGGGGAGCCATATATCTTGGTTTTCCCCCCAATAGCCCTGCTATCTGCTTGTTTTCCAGGGCAATTGTTAATATTCCACCTCCTTCCAGTGGCAAAAGTTGTCTTGGTTGGATGATAAATTATGTGATCATCACTATTTACTACACAGGTAAATCATTGGAAACAAATTAGCACCTGGTTCCTAGAAGAATTACACTTAAAAGACTTTGAAGTGAAAATAAGGAAAAAATAGCAAAGTTTAAATATCTTTAAAATATCTTTTTTTTTAAATCACTTTCCTCCACATTTTTCTTGTCTCACAAGAGTACTTTAATGTAATAACAATGATCCTATAGAGTAGTTCCTGATGCTTTAGATCAGACAGGCCCAAATTAATGTGCAGTTTTTAGGAATCTGACATTATTACTGGAATTATCTTTTCAGTTAAATGTATTTTATAGGGGTATATAGAGCAATATATGCTCTGTTGATTTTAATGAGTTGTGACGTCTGGTATTTTATATGCTTGAATATTTGCCCACATGTAGGAATATGGACTCAGCCCCTAATGGAAAATAACATAAAGGAACACTGTAAAAAATCAGAAGTTAGAATGTCATTTAGCCATCCAGAGATGACACAGTAATTAACTATTGACACTTGTGAATAAGCTAGCACAAATTAATCTTGACACATTTGCAGACGAGTGATATCTTACAGTGAACACTTTGTAATTATATTTCAAAATGAAAATTAAATGACACTTAAAACTAGGTTGTCATGCTCAATGAAGCGAGCATGTAGCTCAACCGATTGGCAAATAAAATTCAGAATTTGAGCCACATGGTGCTTATGTACCATACTTCACTGTGTCAAACCCATACGTTTAGAGTGGATGATAGTAATTGCAGTGTGGTGTTTTGGATGCATTTCTATGCAGCACTTTATCATTTAGGAGGGACCATCAATATTAAATGCCTAGTGGTGTTTCACTGGTTTGCTAAGAGGAAATAAATATTCAGAGAATCCAGCATCCATACCTGGAGGTGCAGAGTGAGTTGTCCATTTCTGATGTGAATAGAAATAAGCAGAGAGAACCATTCTAACCTGATTAAACTACGTTCCCATTTTGTCTTCGAAGCTTTGAGAATTAGTAGTCCCATTTCCCAAATGGTGGTCCATGTTAAGGTCAGCTTTCTCACGCCTTACACTATGAGCCAGTTATCATTGGAAATCGCAAAGAAACATTTGGGAGCAGACTGCTATGCTGAATGAAATGTGATTTGGACATTTCCCCTTGCACAAGACGAGAGCATCAAGAATACTCAGAAAGTACATAGTTGGGGACCAATACACACTCATTGTCACTTCAATCATGGCTCATTTTAGAATACTGGCTTTGGAAATAGGAAGAAATACAAAGAATAGACTATAAGCCTTCCCTTCTAAGTGCTCTCTGACCCTTTTATCTCTGGCTTCCTATGCTGGCAGTGTGTACTCAATAAGAAGCTGTGGTAACAGGTTAGTGTTTGAGGCAGTGGGCAGCCTGATACCTGAATTCATGCTTCATTGTAAACGCCATGATCCTCTTATGGGGCAGATCCAGTTTTCTGTAGGGCTTGTGTGAACTGGTTAATATTTCTTTTTATAGACCAGATAACATGTTAAGATGCTGGATTTGCTTGTTGGATGAAACAAGGGAATATAAAACTTATATGTGGATTCTGTCCTGTAAAATAAACACACAACCCTCAAAAGGATTCATGTTAAATTATGGTTTAATTGGTTTTTAAAAATTCATTGTACATCAGATACAGCATTAACACAAATGCTGAAACTTTTTGACTTTCCTTTGTTTTTTGACATTCCTTTGACAATTATTTGTAACTGTATAAAATCTTTGCATCAGAAAAGGTTTCACCAAGGTGCATCATCTTATACAGTAATAGGAAGATTTTCTTGCCTTAGCTTAAGATTTATTTTTACATCCAAATTAAACTCTTTAGAAAAAATGTAGCCAGAGTATTCCTGTCATGATAAGGATTCAATTTCTTAGTTCCTATTATTTTCAGCTGACCAGTAAAGTTGTGGGTGAATTGCTCACAGGCACCATACAAGGGGTAGATTTCATTTATAGGTAGAGCAAGTTCACCTGTTCAAAAATTTTTTTTCCTTTTCTTTAACTTTCTGATTCTGCCCCTCTCGTTTTATAGGTGCTCTTTAGCATAGAGCAGTAAAACATTCTTGTAACACTAAGAGAGATACCCGAGATAATCGCAAAGGTGTAAGCATTTCATTTTAACTTAATGAAACTTTATTTCTGATAGATTGCAAGACAACAGCAGCAACTTCTGCAACAGCAGCACAAAATCAATCTCCTGCAGCAACAGATCCAGGTCAGTGTATTTTATTACTCTCATCTGATTATACTTAGATACTTTCCTCCTTGAAAATGGAATTTAAAATGCTGCAAATGGTCCGCTGTCTTATCAACAACACCAGTAGGGCTGTTATGCAGGGATGATGCACACAATTGTAGAAGTGGATGTAGGAAATATGGACTAGGTGGTGGTGTAAGCATTCTTCTCTGATTCGGTGCATAAGCAGAATAAACCTTATCTGTTTTTTATACCTTTTGGCATTTACCTAACACAACCTGTAGAAACCTGGTGCCTCCATGGAGCATACAGATGCTATTTTATTGCCACCTACCACTTTCTGCCTGTGTTTTACCGTGTAATAGCTCCCTGTAGAGAAACTTACTTTTTAAAAATTAAAAAAATTCATTTATATAAGGTGAGAAAGTCTAATGTATTTCATATATACAGATTTAGGAACTCAGTGATACTGCCCAGCCTATCACCACACCTGCCCACACTCCAACCTCCCTCCTTCTTTCTTATTTTTTTCTTTTAATTTTTACAATCACATATTTTTAGTGTATTGTATAATCACATGCTTGACACTCTACCAAACAAAGAATTCAACAAAGCAGTAAGTAGAAAAACCACTGTTCTTCAAGATTGTAGACAAGGGCAAAAAAACATACTTTTGTGTGGTCGTTAGGACTGATGGGGCCAATCTTGACAGGAATCTGAGGAAAGGATCTTCACCATTAATTTGTTCCTTAATAAATATATATTAATTGCATTCCTTATAGATGCTGAAGGGAATATAAAACTTAATGATAGTCTGTCTTCAAGGAGCTTACAGTCTGGATAGGAGGAAAACCTTGGTCCTAAGTTATTTTAACACAATTTAGAAAGTTCTTTTTTCTTGTGGCATTGTTAAAATGTATAGATCACATATACAGTGGTCTGGGAGGGGGAGGGGATGGTTTCATTTCTGTCATTCCTTTAGATATTTGGTATGGTTAATATAGGCTAGTTGGGCTAGCATATTGCAAATTAAATTATTACTTTTCTTGAAGTTAATATTGGAACCCCCTGCATTATTTTTGATTAGCATAAAATCACAGTTTAAACTCCTAACTTATGAATGATCAGCAGTGATTTTTTACTTAGATCCTTGCTTCATTTTGTGAATTCTACTTAGTATAACAGGTAACAGTTACCGCATTTACGATCTTGATTTCATGTCTGAAGAAGTCTCTTTTCCTAATTTGGCATTTTGTCCAGCAAACATCACTAACAGGTTTTGGACAAGTTTTTTTTTTCTGTTGTTGTTCATTTGTTTTGATCTGCTCCTGTATTCCATGTTTAAGTCTATATATTTCCCAATAAAAGAGTCTAAGTGTAAATGAGTTAGAATCTCTGGCATTTTGACGTTCAGCCTTTACAATTAAATCTTGGAATGATTTCTCATCCTGATATCTCTTTTTTATGACTCATGCTGAGATCCTTAATTAAATAACTGTCCAGGTGTTCCCTTGTTCTGCCCTTATTAAAATTTTCAGTGTATCCCCTACTGCTAAGGTCAAGATTTTTAGCCTGTGGCTTCCTACATTTTTCTCTAGATTCCTCTCTAAAAACTCTATAGGTGTTAAATAACATGATCATTTAGTTCTCTCTGTTTCTTTTATTTGTAAAGTAAGAATGAAAGAAGTTCCCCAAGATATTCCTATATAGTTATTAGTAATAATTTTACTACCTTTTTTTAGTCACTTTAATATATTTTATTTCTTAGTCCAGTGTTGTTTGTATTGACTAGGTTTCTTAATTGATGTTTTCCTGTGCTACTAAGACCTGAGACGAATAACAAGTAAAGCAGTTCTGAATATTTTTATGAAGTATTTATTGATTACATATGATTTTATAGCTATAATTTGATTACATGAAATTGATGTCTTTTTCAGAAAATGATAGAACATGATCTTAAGATATTCATTAAAATGTGCAATTTGAGAAGATAGAAATAACTTTTCAAGATTTCTGATAGAAGCCTATTGCTTTTACAACTCGTGGATATTTCTCATCATATAAATGTTTAAAAATTTTAGCTAATCAGCACTTCAACTCAGCAGTTTAAATTATAAAATTATAGATATTCAGTGTAAGTTCCATTCATTTTAGAAATATAGGTAGCATGAATTCACATTTTTAAAATATAAAAGGAAGTAATAAGACCTGTATTTAAGGTTGATTCTGTCCAGAGTCATTGCTTCCCAGTATATCTTGTCAGTATGAGACCATTCAATGTTTCAAATGCTGAAAAACATTCCTTAGACAAGATTTATTCAACTGTGACACTTACCTAGCAGGTATTTGTTATTTAGACTTTCAGCTATTTTTTTTCTTTTGGAAAGGGAGTGAGTTAATCATATTTTTGAATATAGTTTTTGACAAGTCATAGACATGATCAAATTTAGGACAGAGTTATTGTTGGACTGATTTTAGTATGCATTTTGAGCAAAATATGGAATTCAAGAGATGCTTCAAAATTTTTTTCTATCACTAAAAAAGAACCATTCTCCCATCTAAAATCAAAGTGAACAAAGAATAAAACAAGAAATTGAAAAATAAATCTAACTTCTATTCTAAAAGTAAATGATGAATACAGAGACAACTTCAGCAAATTTGACTTTTTTTTTGTTTCATTTTATGTTTGTTTTAAATCTTGTTTTAAATCATGAGTTAACATGGTCAGTCAGCAAGATTTAAGCCACAGCAGTTGGCTGTAAGTCATGAGGATCAGGTTGTTACACTGAAGATTGTTCCTCTAGTTCAGAATGCTGACTTCTGAATTAGTATTTGTTTTTTAATTTGCAGCTTTAATAGAAAGGGAAAAGTATCCAACTGCTTCTAGCAACACACACAAACATGTCTATTATAATGGAAACAAATGAAAATCTCAATGGTTTGAATGAATTAAAAGACAGCATTTTTCACTAGAGATAGCAAACGGCATGAAGTATTTTAACAGTCCCCATGCTTACTTTATTTGCAATCATTCAAAATGTATACATGTAGCTACAAATAAATTCATTTGTTTTTATTTCCTGAGTGTACTTTTTAACATAATTTTGCCTTGGTAAATCATAACGAAATTATTGAAAGACATACTTTTTGCTTTTTCACTTAAAAAGCCTGTTGTTGAGATAACATATTTTCAATTTACATTATAGTGAAAGGGTTACTGCTCCACTGAAGAAAAGAGTTCAACAGACAGACCATAGTTCAGCAGGAACACAGGCAAAGGCATAAATAGCGATAAGATGAAAAGATGTCAAGTTCACTGATATATAATTAGCTTCAAGATAGTCACAGATCATTGAAACTATCCTAATATAGAACATACAGTGTTCTATACATACTTCTAAGACCATGTAAGCTAGTCTTAGAAAAAGTATGATGACTGATTTTGTAAACGCTTTGTATTTTTTGATGAATCCATTTTTTACCATTTAAAAACCAAGGTAACAATTTTAAATGATTATAAAATAATTTAATATTAACAGATATTTCAGGAAGCTGTTTGCTTAATGAATTTGAATCCCTCTGTGCTTTGGGTAAAGTGATGATTCCTATAATTTGTTACAGATAAATAATTCTGATATGGGGCTCAGAAAGAGTTAAATACTTTTGATATTTCTAGTTGGAAAATAGCAAAATTGTTATTAAATCTATGGAAAGCAAAACTAATGGGTAAAATAATATGAATCCTTAGATTTGGGGATTGATTTTTACGCAGTAATTCCATCCTCTCTCTTGCCCACCTATTGTATTATAGTATCTTAGCCAATATTTTGAAGCCTTTTATTTATGAGTTATGTTAACTGGTAAAAAATTTGCTTTTAATTCATGGCACAGATGTAAACAATTAAAGCATATGTATAGTATTTTATTCAATTATTAATAAAACCCATTATAAGTAGAACAAAATACTTTATTAATCCTGATTTCTTGATTCATTCATATATTTATTCATCTAAGCTTATTTTCCCACATCATAGATTTCAATCTAGAGAAGATATTCTTTATGAACACAATATACCGCATCCTTTGATTTCTGTAGCTTGCCAATAGGGACATATTTAAATAATGGCACTTCTGCAGCTAGAAGTTACTCTTTGCAAAAGAATTCAACTCATTATTAAAATATCTCTGTGAAAAAGTTACTTTTCCAGGGATGAATGGTATTATCCAATTACTCATGTCTCTTCAGACCCCAGTTTTAGAGTTATTCAAGTAGCTTGTATTGTGTGTCATACAGGCAAGTATCATCTCCTCACATCAGTGACTGAACAGCAGTCTCTTATGAAAGGATTGACTGGTTGGGATTTTATGTGGGCAGTTGGCCTCTTGGTTCAAGGCCAGTAATTTGTCAATTCATACATGCACGTCTCTTTTGGGTATGATTGTGAAACTTGAAATAGTTTACTCTCTGTTTTCTTTATGATTAATATATCTGTTACTCTCTTTCATCATTTAACAGATGGCAGATGGCAAACTCAATCTGTAGAAGGTCTGGACTAAATGCCATTGCTGGGTCTTTGCAGATTCTTTTTGTCTTATCTGAAAACTTTCTTTTTTTAAAATGTTGTAATACATGCTACTGAGTTACCTTTCCCCACGCCAGATTTTTCAGCTTCATTGAGGTTTCATTTTGTTCTTAAGAGTATATTAATATTTTTTATTCATAGTGTTTTCTATTTCAATTATGTATTCCTGCATGCTATTGCTATATTTTGTGTGACCGTGTTTGTTGCATGGTAGGGCCACGTAAATATGTATTCTCCTTTCTTCTTGCATAGAAACCAGAAAGATGCTAATGTTGTGAATAAGGAAATGATTGTCCTTAAACAACTAAATGGAATAATTTGAGATATACTGTCACCTTTTGAGGAGATAAAATTTGCCTTTTGTTTCTGTCACTATGATTAACTATAGGCATTTCAGGTATCTGCTGAGCAGAATAAAGGACTGCCTTTTTATGAGAAGTAGTTGTCTAAAGACCAGAAATAATTACTTTGTACATTAGCCTTTGTGGCCTACTTGACCTGGTTAATTAATTTTTTTTGCTAGCATAATAATAATATATATATTTGAAGATACGCTTCATCGTTAAGTATCTAATTGACCTCTAATTTTAAGAGCTGGACCTTCCATTTATTGTCTATTGGAGATGACTGGAAAACTGGGGGACATAAGGAACTGGTTTTCAGTCTTATGTAGTCCCTCTGTCTTGGGTTGTATCTCTTTGTTAATTGTATTTCATATTGATAAACAAAAGGCAATTATAGTGCTTCTGTTTTGGCTCTAGCAAATAGTCCTTTTTTGTGTGTTATTGATCAGGTAATGAATCTCCTTCCAACAGCCTCTGAAAAGGACCAAATAAACCCATTGAAACTAATTTAATACTTCTATTGGCACTGTATATGAATCTGATACTCTCTTGCAATGATATCAGGGTTATAAACAAAGCTTAGAAGTCTAGGATTAGCCCCTAACTTCAGCAAGCCCTTAAAATATTTTGTAATTCTATCTTCAATCATGAATTAGCCAGGAGAAACAGAACCTCTCTCTTCTCTGTTCTGTGCCGTTTGCTGCTTTTAATTGCCCACATGCAGCCTGTTGTGATCGTCTTTGGAAGTTTAAAATCAAGATTAAAATGCAAATCTAATTATTTCTTTTTTTTTGTAATCTAATTAACTTTTTAAGTAATGATAGATGCTCTATAGCCTGCTTCAACCACTTTAATAATAATGTTTCTGGATTATAAAGAATAGGTAAAACTGCTACAATTTATGAATAGCAAGGGACATAAAAGCTAAAATTATGAATTTTTTGGTTGTGGATTTCAGCTGCACATTAATTATGCTAGACTGTTAAAGGTGGAATGGATCTAGAAATGTGAGTCCTGACCGAATCCCATGAGCAACTATATGGAAATATTAATCAGATTGCTATCTCTTTTTCCAAACATGGCCTTAGGACAAAGATCTCATTCAGCCAACCAAAACCTGAAGGAGAATCTCTATGCTTTTCATGCTTTAGGCTTCATATTCTTCAACTGTATCATATCTGCATGTGCCTATCTCTCAGACCCCATGCCCCTAGTCCTCTCCCAAGTCAGTGACACTAAGAATTCAGGGAAACCACTGTCTTTGCTTCTTTCAGAGAGTCAAGAGGGAGACTGTCTTACCTTTTCAGAGGCAGCAGGGTGGGGGTGCAACAGAATGAAGCAAATGGCCTGTGTGCTGCCAGCAGGTGATAGTATATAGTGCCAATCAATCTCTTTACATTGAGGCTTCAGTTTAACTTTAGTTTTTAAATATTCTCTCTGCAAGAATGAGAGAGAGAGAGAGAGAGAGAGAGAGAGAGAGAGAGAGAGAGAGAGAAGATCATGGTCTCAGAACCTTGGAGGCAATAGCATTTAGCTACAATTTACAAAAATGAAAACTTCATGGCTATCTGATTATCTTCTTATGAAAAGTTATTTTAGCTTTTTACTTGAAGTAGTAGTAGTGATTTAAAGTTTACTTTGAAATAATTGTATTTAAAGAAAAAATAAGAAAAATCAAATAAAGATCTTAAGCAAATACTGGTTGGGTATTTGGCTATGGGAAACATTATGAAGGTAGTTCTTCAATGATGTGATTTTAGGAAACTCTTAAAAGGGGACTACACCAAAGTGTTTTAAATATTCCCCCTTCACCTTGCTACCACTTTCACAAAATGTTAAACTTGGAAATATCATCTGTTGATCTGCATGATTCTCATTCACTAGTTCGAGGAAGGGAATGTAGCTATTTCTGTTGATGGACAGTTTAGGGAGTCTACTCCAAAACTGAATTTAAGTATCACCCTCAGAGGATCTTTTCCCCACCTTTTTTGGAATTAAAATGCTCTTTCTCTTTATGAAGTAATGGTGATAACACATGGCATGTACTTTGCTTCTTTGTTTTCCCATCATTTTATTTGGTAAAATAAAATGTTCTTAAATATGTATGTCTTCATTTTGTTTTCCTTTGAAATTTTTTTTTAAAGATTTTATTTTATTTATTTGAAAGACAGAGTTACAGAGAGAGGTAGAGAGAGAGAGAGAGAGGTCTTCCATCTGGTGGTTCACTCCCCAGTTGGCTGCAACGGCCAGAGCCGCGCTCATCCAAAGCCAGGAGCCAGGAGTTTCTTCCGGGTCTCCCATGCAGGTGCAGGGGCCCAAGAATTTGGGCCATCTTCTACTGCTATCCCAGGCCATAGCAGAGAGCTGGATCAGAAGAGGAGCAGTCAGGACTCGAACCGGTGCCCATATGGGATGCTGGCACTTCAGGCCAGGGCATTAACCTGCTGCGCCACAGCGTCGGCCCCATCCTTTGAAATTTTACTGGTCTATGATATACAAATCTTGAGAACTCTTAATTTAGCCCAAATCCTTCACTTTACATGAAGAGACTGAGGTGTATAACATAAAGTTATCCAAGCTTGAAAGGCTAAACATTGTAAGAGTCATGGGTGGGACCCAAGGTTTTGACTCCTCACCTAGCACTCTTCCGATTATTCTGTCTTGGGTCTTTATTGGTCTTTATTTTCCCTTCTTGTGAATTGAATAAATCATATTGTACTTCAGTTTGCTAGTTTATAAAATGTGGAAAATAATCATTCATTATATTCTTTTTATCCTTAAATGGGAAAAAAATTGAAGATTTGTTTTCAGTTATATCCCAGATTACCACAACTATTGGTATATCTCCACAAGAAACAAAGTAAAATGTGTATCTGGACTCCTTCTGTAGTGAACTATGAGATGCACTAATGGCTGAATGATTCCTCTGGTATTTACACAGAAGCTTCTACTAGCTAATTATATTACTTTATGAGAGCTTTAAAATGGCACTTCTCTATATTGCAGATCAGCCGCCTTTCATATTAGTAACTTTAAAAGCTATCTCTCCATCTGATGAAAGAAAGCAGTAAATGACAATATTTGATGCCAGTGGTCCCCAAACTTCATTGTGCCTTCCAGTCACCTGAAAGTCTCCAATGCCTTGTTCCCATTCCCAAGATTCTGATTTAACTGGTCTGGAGTGCAGTCCCAGCATGGGGACTATTGAAAGCTTTCTATATGATTCTAGTGGATATCAGGGATGAGAAATGCTGATCGATAGGGATGCTGCAGATTAAATGATTAAATATGAACTCTAATTCGTTTAGATAGAATTTATCTACCTGTCCAGCCATCCATCCACCCATTCAGACTGTGGGTTGGAATATATCTTAGAAAGTAATTATTGAGAAGTTAAAATATACTTTTGGATTTAGTAACAGCTACTTTATTTGCTAACTAGAAATCTTTAAACAATTTCAATACATTTACTTAGTTTTCCTAATAATTGTGTGTGTGTGTGTGTGTGTGTGTGTGTGTGTACTGATAACACAAGAATGTGTTGATATCAGATGATCTGTATCTTTAGGAGAACGTGCATAAAAAAAACTCCTAAAACATGGTCCTACAAAATAAAACATTTAGAAAATAAAATCTTTTAAAAATATTTATTGAGAGGCAGGGAAAGATAGGGCAGGGTGGGAGGGGAGAGAGAAAGAGAAAAGAAATATTGCTCATATACTAGTTTACTCCCCAAATACCAGAACAGGCAGGGCTGAGCAAGAGCCAAAACAGGGAGTCAGGAACTCAATCTAAGTCTCCCATGTGGGTCCCAGGAACCCATTTTCTTGAGCCATTTGCTGTTCCAGGGTCTTCATAGGCAGAAATCTGAAGTCAGAAGCCAGAGACAGGACAAACCCAGATACACTGATCTGGGGCATGGACTTCTTTTAAAAAGAAAAGCTTATTTATTGATTTTTCATCTACTCGAAAGCAGAACAACGGAGATAAATTGAAAAGCGCAGAGAGAGATTTCTTGCATCAGCTGGTTCACTCCCCAAATCCCTCTGATAGCCAGGACTGAGCCAGGCCAAAGCCAGGAGCCTGCAACAACATCCCATATGGGTTACAGCAGATACCCAGGCGCCTGAGCAATCACGTGCTGCTGCCCAAGGTGCATATTACAGGGAAGTTGGAATCAGGAGTTGGAGCTGGGGATCAAATTCCTTTCTGGGATGTGTGTACCTTAATCACTAGGCCCAAGGCCTGTCCCTAACATATGATTTCTGTGAAAGCATTTTTAAAAATTCTAAATGACTTGAGCACATCTGGGCATATGTGAGGACTATAATCATATATAAAAATATACATGAATATATTTATATGTATACATATGAATATGTATACATTTTATGTATATATATATATACATTTATATGTCTACATACATATAAATAGAAAATTCAGAGAGTAATACATGTTGTGTCAGAGTATATATAATTTAACATTTTTGTGGTACCAGCACAAATTTTGGAGACAAATAAATCAAGATTTAAATTTCAGTTCTACCACTTAGTTCCTCTGTGGTCTGTTTTGCTACTTATTACCTATGAGAAAAGTTACTAAATGTGTTTGATCCTGCATTTCCTAATTCCTATAGATGGACAATTGTACAGTAGTTTAGGCTTAGAAATAATTGCATAAATCTCCTAATTACTTCTCAATACATAATGTCTATCACTATGACTTTCATTGTTGGTGGTGCTTGTTCCTGTGTAAGTAGGTTTAGGAATAATTCCAGAGTCCTTAATAGAGTAATGTACTTGTGCATAGTTAGTATGTGCATGTATACATATGTTTGCATCTATATGCACATACATATTTAGAACCCGCAAATTAGTGATGTGAATATAAGATAATCAACATGTGTGCACTATAATCAATTATTATCACCATGATAATCTAGATGAAAAGAAAGAGCAACAATTTTCTCTGGCGGCCAAATGAGAGCTATTTCAATTGTCAGTGAGTAGAGAGTAAGGTTTATCAGGCACTTGGAAATGGTTGACTGAGAATTAGACAGAGCTGCCTAGGGATTGTACAAAAAGGAACATGACATTTTATTCTGGAAAAACAGGGTCAGGTTTTCACCTTTCACACTAAAATGGGCTTTGCTATTAGATCGATCGTGCTTGTGAAGTTGGAAGGATAGTAAATGAACCTTTCCAATTTATTTTATAGCTTTTTAAACACAAATGAACTTGTGTGATGTAGCAGCACAGAATGCAAAAGTCCTTCTTGTTTAAAATGAAGTTGTTCATATAAATCTTATGGATGCCATCTCCTGTAAGTCAAGCATTTGCCTAGCTTTTGTGAATTATGTCTGTACTTAGAATTTAAGAAGTTAAACAGTATGCATACCAGACTTGAGAGATGGGAAATAAAAATTGATATACTGTGTGACACTTGATATAGCACAGGGAAATATCTTTTAAATGTGGAAAGGATGCACTGACATAACCATTTTTAATTCACTTATAGTAACTCCCACTCAAAGTTATTAATGTTACAGATAGATATTTTTACTTGTTCAAAATAAAATAAATGATGCAAAAGGTGTCATGTCTCCTGTGAGACATTGAATTAATTTTACCCACCACTCGATTCATTAAGAAAATGCTACAGTTGTAACATTAAACAATGAAAGTTAAGAAATTCAGGCTTCAGAATAAAGCATAGGGTCCATCCGCAGTCAGATCATGCTACCTATAGATTTCAGTGGAGGCTTTTTCTTTTAAAATGTCTGCAGAAGAGGTTTGTGCAGTGGCCAAAATTAGGGCAAACAGGGCTCTCAGCTGGGCTGTCGACAAAGTGGACAAATGATTCTAAAGAACTGCAACAGACCAGGCCTATTTTGTTCTCCAATAAGCATCATCTATTGCCCCTTCTTTCTGCATTATTTTTAAAAAATATTTATTTATTTATTTATTTGAGATGCAGAGTTACAGACAGAGAGAGAGAGCGATAGACAGAGAGGTCTCCATCATCTAGTTCACTCCCCAAATGGCCACAACTTCCAGAGCTGGGCTAATCTGAAGCCAGGAGCCTGGAGCTCTTCTGGATCTCCCACATGGATATAGGAGCCCAGGCCATCTTCCACTGCCTTCCCAGACCATTGGTCGGGAGCTGGATTGCAAGAGGAACAGCCAGGACACAAACTGGCACCTATCTGGGATGCCAGCACAGCAGGCAGAAGCTTAACTTACCACACCACAGCACCGGCCCCTGTTTATATTCTTATGTTGTATATGTTGGAATATAAATAGGAAAAGAGAAAAAATTAAGAAAACTCTTTCATTTCAGTTGATTGATTAATAATTTTGATTCTTTTATGAGTTTTAATAAGGTCAGGATCTCATTAAGCAATTGAAAACATATTCCTCGTGCAGTGTAACTCAGTAAAAGATATAGTTAAGTCCTAGGTTGATGTTTCTCAAGGATAATGTGGCAGAAGTCATTTTGTAGAGAATTACTTAAATATATAGCAGTTTAGGATTAGTGACATGGCACTTCAAAAATGCATGGAAAAATGGAATTGAAAAATGTTTATTTTGATGCAAAATGGAAATACTTGCATAATTTTATAATAGTATGCACATTTTCCATGGACATTTAAAGATCCCTCATATAACAAAATGGAACCTGAGATTTCAGAGACCTGAAACTTGAAGAGTATGGATCTCCAGCTCTTAGTTCCAGTATTTGTTTGTCTTAAAGGGCTTTATTTCATTTTGTGGCTCTCAACCCCTATTTCTTCCCGGCTTGTATTTCACTGAGCACCATGAAGTGTGACAATGGCACCAAGATTATCAGTTTCTTAGCTAGAGGCTGGGATTTGAAAGAATCAACGTGGACATATTGGTAGAATGAGCTTGGTTGCAGAAGAACAAAGAGGAGAATGCATGTGAATAGAAAGCTATGGCCTATTTGGTGATGAATGACTGTGGTTTGAGAAAAGGAAAAGGGAAAATGAATTTCATGCTTTTCTCTTTGCCTTACTCTCAGCAGTTCCGTGTAACACTTTCTGGAAACTCAGATTTCTAGAGTTTATGTGTCAGGGCAAGATGGAATGGACACACCATTAGGCAACCTGTTTATTCTTGGTCTATAGAAAATCCAGAGACACAAATGAGTTAGTGGGATTCATTGTTAGATTCTAGCCAGATATTAGTCCCAGAAGATTGGGTAGGCCAGGTCAGTTCTACAGTGATGGAACCAACATGTAGTTTGCCATTGGTAGAATTCCAGATCATTGCTGGAATATTTATGGAAACCAAGGCAAAGAAAATAAAGTTAGGCTCTTGAAATTGGCATACTCACAATAGTTGTTTATCAAGATTTCTGATTTAATGGATGTTCAGATGTACTGGTCTCTGAGAGCCCTCTCATGGATTCCATCTTAGGATGAGAGTATATCCTTGACACTCATAACCTCCCAGGGATCCCTTGTGGGAGAGAGAGTTGAGATCACTGGTAGAAGTAATCTGAACTCTGTGTTTAGAACTTTGACCTTCGTATCTTTCCTTTTCAGTAAGACGGGGCCCTGATTGTCCAGACTCTGATTTGTCAGAATGTTACGTTTATCAAGTGGTTAAGAATACAATGTTAAAAGTAGATGTCTTTGACTATTAGAGTTACAGTTAAACTAGTAATTCTTGTTTTAGTATAGGTTTATTTAAATTTTTTTTCCTAACACCTATGGTGTCTCTGCAAAGTGTTTGCAGGAAATACACATTATCTTTTAATCCAATTTTCCATAAACTTTTTGAATCACCCTCATATTGCTTTTGCATAAGAAAAATGTTAGTGGCACCCTATTGAGTGAAATATGCTGGACACAGAAAGACAAATATTGCATATTCTCCCTCATAAGCGGGAGAATAAAAAATAAACTCAGTCTGTACACAGAATGCTGATTACTAGAGTCTAGGATGGATACAAGGGATAGAAGAAGTCTGAATAACAACAGCAGACTGGAAAGCTGGTTGTGGTTAATTAATTGTGACAAACATCATACTTAGGTTTATAATAGAAGAGGCCAGGTGTGGGTATATGGGAACTCTGTACTACTTCACAATTTCTGTTTTGTAAATTCTAAACTAATCTGAAAATTAAAACATATATATATTTTTAAAGATTTATTTATTTATTAGAAAGGCAGAGTTACAGAGAGACAGAGACAGAGAGAGAGAAAGAGAGGTCTTCGATCTGCTGGTTCACTCCCCAGATGGCCGCAACGGCCAGAGCTGCACCGATCCGAAGTCAGGAGCCAGGAGCTTCTTCCAGGTCTCCCACATGAGTACAGAGGCCCAAGGACTTGGGCCATCTTCTACTGCTTTCCCAGGCCATAGCAGAGAGCTGGATTGGAAGTGGAGCATTTGGGAAACAAACTGGCACCCATATGGGATGCTGGCACTGCAGGTGGCAGCTCTACCCGCTATGCCACAGTGCTGGCCCCTCAAAACATCTTTAAGGGTACACTGAAATAATCATGATTTTAAAAATAAGAAAATTATTAAATTAATTGTGCTGTACTCACTTGATGGTTGTCATAGACTGCTAAAAATGATGTTTACAACTAATTGTTAATTTTTGGACTAATATTGACAATAAGACATTAAATGGGAAAAAATCCTTGTAATACAGTATTTTCTCAACTATATAAAATAGGACTGGAAAAGAGTACATTGATTTTAAAATCAAAAATATTATTCCACTTTTAAAAAGGACTAAACATCTACTTACCTTGTGATCACCCCAGAACAGATTGTAATGACCAGATCTTTGGAATTAACTGCCATAGATGTGATTGATCAAATAGAGCGTCCAGTGAACAAAATACAACCAAATCTCCAGATAGCTGGAAAAATATGCAGATATAGATCATTCCAGTGTTGTCACTCTGTTGTACTGATCTCTACATATATTTCTAACTCCTCCTTATTTGCTCAACCAACATGGTCTTGAACACTGAATTAATCCCACAGATTTATATGTTCTCTTTCACTTGAGGAGGCCAATTCTGACTGAGCCCAGGTCAAGAGAAGGACGGCATGGAGGTAACTACTGATCTACTCTTCCCAGCACTTGTTCTTCCCTCTCCTATGGAAGATACACATCTCCATGTTGGAGACAAAATAGTATCAGAGCAATGACAGGAAGAAGATTAGATTAGAGGCAGAAAGACTAGGTTTGGACTCAAGATGTCTCTGGTTTGTCTTTGTTCTTGTAACTGCATGTCGCCTGGCAAAAGATTCTTCTCTCTTGATTCTCATTTTTCATGTACATAGAACAAGGCTCTTGTTCAGGGTTGTGGCTTAAGTTCCTTGCAACACTGGCCTCTCATTCTAGATGACAGAAATAGACTCTTAGAGAATGAAAAGCAGTGGTCTTACCTACAAAGCTTGAAGGCAGATTTTAACTTTGTCCACAACATAAGCCATGTCCGTTTAGGAGGAATGTTTGCTTTTTAATCCATCGAAGGGTTTAGAGTTATGAGATCAATTTCATATTGCCTTTGTGCAGTATTGTGATAGCTTATAATGCTTGCCACATAAAATGATGACTACAGGGGACTTTTAGAAAAATACATTTAGGAGGAGGGCCTGTAAATGCTTGCTTTCAGGCTGCAGCCAATAACAGACTCTTGGCATTAGGGCTGTAAAATGGAAAGGGTGACACAAACTTAATTTTAGTGTTGCAAGTAAAATAGTAAATGTAATTTTTTGGGGAAAAATCCTTATTGCTTTGCTAAGGTATTAATTGCAGGAAATTACAGCATATCCTATTGAAATATTATGTCAGTGGCATATATAGCATATAACACCTTTTCCCAGTCTCTTGTTTTCACCCCAAGTGTTGCATTTTCATTTGAAAAGAGATGTGTTAAGTGGCTAGAACCTTGTGGAATGGTGGGGCTGGTGCTGAGTGCAGTTCAGACTGTCTGAAAACAAGTTGTCAAGGGGAGACTTCTTGGTTTTTCTTCCTGGGGGTGAGTTTCCTGCTTGAAGGATAATGTTGATGTCCATATGCTTTTGGCCATTCCGTCACTTCTAACTGGTTAAGTTTCTAGTCCCATTAAATTTTCCAGCTACAATTTGTTTGTTGGGTTGCAAGATAAAAAATGAGAGAATTTCATTTTTGATCTGTGGTAGAGCTTAATATGTTTTCCGATTTCCTCCCATTTTGTTTGAAGTAAATAGAGTAATTACTCACTAAAATTCTAATATCTTTCAGGGCTTTAGGGATGAATCTAAAACAGAACCATATAATGTTTTATTTAAGCAAATCCATGTCCTTATTAGGCAGTTCACCTTAATGTGATTTTTTAGAAATAAACTTTGTTTTTTCAAGCGTTATTTAATTAATTTTGTCGTACTATCATGTTCTGACATCAATGTCTGCTAAGACCTGCAGGATGTAATTTGTTGTTTAAAAAGGAAAATAACGTATTGTTTGAAAAATTATAAATCATGTGGGTAAGATATTTAAATAGCAATGCAAAAGAGTCTGATGTACTTCAATTTCATTTTTTTTCTTTTATACTGAGGCACATATACTGTTATCTGCATTTGCACAAAGCATTTGTGCCTGTTGTACATGTGATTAATATCTAAGTAGACATGAGTGAAACCAATTTTGAAGAAACTACTGCCATGCTGGCTTCTTGGACTGTTTATGGTTCCCATTAATTGTAGGCCTTTACCATATAACAATTGGATGGATCTGGTTTTACTTATCAAATCCAGATCTGCTTTTTCTCCCACAGCTGAGCAGGGTGAAGTTCTTTATGCTACCAGCTTCTTTATGATTTGGGGGTTCACAGCATCTTGAGGATTGAGGTCACTGGCCTGGAACTCCCAGTGTTTCTGTGAGAAGATAAACATAAGCAACGCAGGTTAAACAGGTGCTTTACATTTAAATGAAGTATTTATTTTAATAATTACAGGCAAATATTCATTTTCTCCACAGTCCTTCCCTCCTCTGCTTTGGGTAACTGCAGGTCTAGATTGGAGGGATTTCAAAGTGTGGGATTCAGTCTTTCAGCACAGCCTCTACGTTTTTCCCCAGGAGTAGTAGGTGGAGGGGGTAGAGGACAGTGTGGAGGTTTCTACACAAATGGTAGTATGGTCTTTTCCCAAATGAACAACACATTTTCTTCAAGATGGGTTCATGAGATGGGTATTTCACAAAAGAGCTGGCTGTTATGAAGTAGTTCTAATCTCCACTCTGGTGGAACATGTTGCCTTTGTGCTCGACAGAGGGCAAAAACGTATTGAATATGAGCAGGACAGCAAGTGTGTCCCATTCTGGTCAATTACCATTTTAGTTTCACCAGGGTTAGTTCCTAAGCTGGGTTTAAAAGCAGCTAGGAGATGCACTCGTAATTCACAATTTGAGTGTTGTAATCATTAGCCAGGAAGTATAGGGAAGGTATCTGGGAAGAATTCTGAGACACTGGCTCTTCATTTATGTGGAATATTCTCATTACCTTTTTTGACTATAGAGTCTATTGCACTCAGAAAACATGAACAATGGGAGGTCTTTTTTTTTTTTTTTTTGAAACTAGCTATGAAGTTGTATAAGAAAGAGAAAACACATTGAAAAGTGGTCAGAGCTCTCGTGTATTAAGCACAGCAGATGAAATGATTTATTGGGTTTTATACACATTCTGTAAAGGGTAAGCATTGCTAACAGAATGAGTGGCAGCCTCTGGGAGCTGAACAGGCCCCAGGGACTAGTCTTTGTTCCTCTGGTCTTGACAGGCATGTGTCTCTGTTAAATGAGGGCTTAATTTCTCTCATATGTGAACAATTTCCAAGCCCAACAAAAGCAGCCAGGACTGGAGCTATTTAAAAGAACCAGCACAGGAGGAAGCATTCCTGAAGAAAGCGGATGCTAAAAGGCTAATTACTCACCATGGCTTAGCAACTATTTTATTTTTTCCCTAAGCAAGGGTTATTAATATGAATATGCCACTTTTTTTACATAAACACACATTAAAATTACAAGAGTATATTTTTATTCTTTGTGAAATAGCCATTTGCTGATCTCTGCTCGTTGAAAAGAGGTGCTTCCATCAGCATTGGTAGTGTATATCATGGAATATTAATTCACTAGAGGGGGAAGGGAGAGGCCCATATACTGTGGATCCTTTCTGTCTCAAGTGGAAGGAATTTAAACAATTTACTAAGCAGCATCCTTGGCGAAACTGTGAACCTTTTCTTTACATAGGAATTGCTTAAAATATGGAGGATATCTTTGTTTCAACTTTTTCTGTGGGTGTTTCAAGCTATGATTCTCTCAGTTTGTCTCAATTTCTTGGGAAAATCCATATTGTTAGAGGGCTCATTAGGCAGTTACAGGTAAATCTTTATTTATGCTATCCATATGTTTTTTTAAAAAATATTTTATAAGCTCTATTATTTTCTACTTTTGATTTGTATTATAATCTTTGTTGGCCTTTTATCTTAATTTTTGGCTACTGATCTTTAAATTTTTGAGTATTTCCTTTCATGCTCAATATATTTTTCAGCAGGTAATGATGTATAAATAGACATTTAAATGTATTTTACGGCAATTATTCTATAATATTACATTATAAAGTTTTGATAATCATCTTCAGATCTATCAATTTTATATATTTTTAGAGCAGGACACACTAATTATTTGAGGTGTTTGCAAGGAAGAGTTGTCTGTAAATGAAAGTCTCTTCCAACTCTAAACTTCTGTGTTTTAAGACTAAGATAAAAATGTCTGCAATAGAATAAATGACTTGATTGCAGGTTTTCCACAATCATATGTTTTAAAAATCCCCCAAAACATTCCAAGTCTACATTTTGAATTTTGAACATAAGAAAACCAGTAAATCCTCAAACATGGTTCTTGGCACAATTCCATACAATGCCATGGACACATCAGTCTACTCTATATGATAGGCACTGTATGGTACAACAAACAAGATGGGGAGACCTGATTTTATTTGTAATGATGAACTGCTGACAAATGACTCTTTCAATTGCATTTGATTATCAAAGTGGTCTTTATGAATAAATCAGATGTTTCATATGCTGTTAGCAATTGTAGCAGAAAAAACATAATATCTGCCTGCTTAACTGTTTCCACAAGTGTTTAGATAACTCCTAAAAGTGTCTAAGCCTGGAGACAACCATGATGATAGAACTCTCAAGGAAAGGAGGTGGTATCTTTACTTAGAATGTGAAATAAAGAGTAGCTAGAAGAAGAAATAAGTGAAAGCCATTTTCTCCAAGGGGCTTTTCCTTAGCATCCTTGTCTTCTATACAGAAATACATTATTTCATAATAAATAATGTTTTAGGAGCAACAACACATACCAAGCCACTTAAAGAGTAAGTTCATCTTTGTTCTCAATTTGGAGTTCATCTGAACATGGGAGTCCAAGAAAATTCTAGTCTTAGACCCTTTCTGACAAATTAATTAGATTAAGCTTGTTTGCTTTTATTATTTTGGATGTTATGCAAAATGACAATATTATTTCATTTTAAGCCTACCTCTGCTTTTATATTTTTGTTCTTATGATTGACATCACTATGCCAATTCATGTTGATACCTTCTTTTCCTGCATGCATGATTGAATTTACAGTTCTCGTTTACTTCAAAATGCCTCATTCCTTTTATCTGTCTTTTGTTCCAATCATTGCTAACATGAGTAAAGTTATCATCATCTCATGCCCACACTGTGGAAATGGGCTGTTAAATTATCTCCTAACCTTCAGTGTAACTCCTTCCATTTCCCTCTATATATCCATTCTAGAGTATTCCTGAAATACACCTATTGTCCTTCTCTCCTCTTTTTTTTTTAATTTTTTCGAAAAACAGAGCTACAGAGAGGCAGTGGCAGAGACAGAGAGGTGTCTTCCATCCACTGATTCACTTCCCAAATGGCTGCAGTGGTGGGCTGATCCAAAGTCAGGAACCAGGAGATTCTTTTGGTTTTTCCACGCGGGTGCAGAGGCCCAAGCACTTGGGCCATACTTTGCTGCTTTCTCAGGCTCATTAGCAGTGAGTTGGATGGGAAGTGGAGCAGCGGGAACTCAAATCTGCGCCCTTATAGGATGACAGCACTGCAGGAGGTGGCTTTACCTGCCCTGCTGGCGTGCCAGTCCCTGTGCTTCTCTTCTGTTTAGAAGTCTCCAAAGCTCTTCTATTTTCTATGGTTTTGATTTACTTAACTTTTAATTAAGGATTTATGTTTTTGACACTCTTCTGGTGTTTGGGATGTGGTAGTCTACAACAATCTCTGCCCTGCTAAATTTACATTTCCTTGAGAGGAGGCAGACAATAGCTTAGATCAGTAAAATTATAGCATGCTGAGAACTACAATGGAGAAGCAACAGAAAAGGGGGAAGATTAGGGGAGAGATACTGCAATTTTAAATAAGGTGTTTGGCTAAGTGCTTAATGGAGAAGGCAACATTGGAGCAAAGAGGAAGCAAGTCATGTGACTAACTGAAGAAAGACTCTTGGAGCAGATGCAAAGACTTACCAGGTAGGAGCAAGCCAGCTCTATTTAAAGAACATCAAGAGGCTCACATGGTTTAGGAAATGACAACACTGAATGTCTTCTATGCCATTCTAAGAACTTTGGTCTTCAAGTGGGATGGGAGGCCTTTGAAAAGTATGATATGATCTGAGACCGAAGTGGGAAAGGGTAGAAGCAGTGAGACCATTACAAAGTCTATTTAGGCAAAAAAAGTTAGTAACTTGGAGGAAAGGGAAGTAGTAATAAGTAGTAAGATAGTAAGATAGAGGTAATGTCAAGTGATAGAGAGAACAAGGTGGCTGCCGCATATGCCAAGATTTAGCTCAATTGTAGCTGAGATTTCATCTTGGGTCTGTACTGGGGATGGGTCTTATAGAAGTTGGTAGAACATATAAATTCAGTCTTTTTGCAGAAGGGCTACAGAAATTCCGTAAAGAAAGTGTTAAATAAACAAAACAAGGATCCCATTTCAAAGAATGTAGCTCAAAAACAATCTTATTCATCAGCATAAAGTCACAATTCTCAGTTCAGCAGAGTAGATATACTCAAATATACTCAAATCAATTCCCACCCCGATCTTCCAAGTTTCAAGAAAAAAGAAAGCATAAGCATCAAGTCTGAAAGAATAATTTCCCTCCTCTCAATACTTACAGCTTCTCTTTCAGCCCCTCCCTCATACTCATTAGAAGTCTTCTGTTATGGTCTTTATCTCTGTCCATGCTGGTCATCTCATGAAGCCCAAAACTCCCAACTCATCCCCACTAAATCTGGTGCTTGCATGACTCCGGCACATTTTATGAACTCATCTTCCACCTTTCTCCCTCTCCTGAAATCATTTCACTATGGTTCTAGAATTCCAAGTCTCTCATCAATGACTATTATCCAAAAGACAGAGAGCAACAAATGCTGGAGAGGATGTGGAGAAAGGGGAACTCTGATACACGTGTTGGTGGGAATGTAAATTAGTGAAGTCACTGTTAAATTCCTATGGAGGGGGCCTTCGATGTGGTGTATTGGGTGGGGCCGCCACCTGCAGTGCTGTTATCCCATGTGGATGCCAGTTCGAGTCCCGGCTGCTCCACTTCTGATCCGGCTCTCTGATGTAGCCTGGGAGAGCAATGGAGGATGACCCAAGTCCATGGGCCCCCTTTACCCACGTGGGAGACTCGGAGGAGGCTCCTGGCTCCTGGCTCCTGGCTTCAGATGGGCGTGGCTCCAGCTATTGCGGCCAGTTGTGGAGTGGGCCAGCGGTTGGAAGACCCTCCCCCCGCCTCTCCTTCTCTCTCTGTGTGATTCTGACTTTCAAATAAATAAATAAATAAATCTTAAAAAAAAAAAAAACCTGTGGAGGTTTCTTTTAAAAACTAGAAATACATTCCATATGATCCAGCAATCCCACTATTGGTTATATAACCAAAAGTCATGAATACATTGTACCACAGAGATCCTTGCACCACCATGTTTATAGCAGCACTAGGTACAATAGCCAAAATGTGGAATCAACCAAGGTGTCCATCATAAAGAGGCATGGGTAAAGAAAACTTAACATTATTCAGCTATTAAAAAATGAAATACTATCATTTACAGAAGCTAGAATCAGAGAGTTAGAGCCGGGAATCAAACCTAGGCATTCTGATATGGGATGTGGGCAGTCCCAAAATGCCTACCCCTATACAAGGAACTTTTACAAATCCTTTACAAGTATTGTCTCCTTAAATCTAATTGCAATCTAATTTAATTTAATCTGCTTTTAATTCTGTAAAGTTCATCATTCAATATTTTTGAACTTTAGTTTTTGAAAAGTCAGTAATACTATGGTTCCTTGGAGGGAACTTCATAAAGAAATGGTAAAGGAGATGGTTCTTATAAGCTCAGTTTACTTTCTGGCTCTTTTTCTAGTGTTATAACTTCTATAATTCCTTCTTATATTCAAATCAGAAATCATGAGAATGATAGATTTAATTCAATTATTTAGATACTTATTAAGGCCCTTGGTACTGTGGTACTGAACTGGAATTGCTGGGGTAGAAAAGATAATGTTTGTTCCTTTAAAAAACTCAAAGTTTGTTAAGAGATACCTTTGAGCAATAATCATACTATGTAAAATGTTCAATTTATTTTTTTCATTTAATAAGGAACTTTAACCATCAATGTTAACTGATTATAGATTAAGTATTTTAGCATTATCAACATGAAGCTATATCCCTTAAACGTGATAGTGGTATTTATGGTTTGAGTTATTGTATCAAGTAGAAAAGTAGTACTTGCTAGAACTCGAGAAAGGACACCAAAATTATTCCTCCAAAAGTAGAGTTTTAAAGAATTTGTTTCACTATTTGTTATTCTCGTAATAAACTATAGGGAAAAAATGGCAATTATCAATGAAGAAAAAAGAAGTAGTTAATTTTACAGCCTTCGCTGAATTATCTGCTCTTTGTAATAACACTGAAAGCTAGGTGTGTGAAGGCAATATGGGAAATAGGAGCTACACTATTTTCTGTCTGAGACTTTCAAAGGAGCGAGGGAGGCAAAATGTCCATTTTAAAATGTGAGAGCAAGTGCAGAGCATCTTGGTGGTAAGTACAAAAACCACTGATTATAAACATGACAGCTAAATGCTAAAGGTCCACTAACTGTAATGAATGAAAGTAAAAATTATAGACAACCAAGAGACTGCAGATTTTTATTTGGTTTAAATTTAGCATACTGTTACATAGCACTTTAAAGCAAATTAGAGTTATTGTGTTATTTGAGATTTTCTAGAGACTCAACTCTTCTTTGTCTTAGCCCTTGTTCCGTGGTTGAGTCACAAATACACCTGTCAATGCCCTAACTTCACAGAGGACAAAATACATACCACATGATGAACTGCAGTTCCCAGGAGCCACGGCCAGAGATACTGCAGGTCGTTATCTTGTGTGGATTAGCATTCTCTCTGGGTTAGGCTTGAAAGCCAAAAACCATATAGTGTCAAGGCTCTGGGGGAATGGTTTAGCCTATAACATAGGAGGACTTTACTCAAGATTTATTGGAGAGATTTGTTTTTACTTTAAGGGAGACATAATTTGCATTCACAGACTTGATCTGGAAAGTGTGTGTGGAAAGAACTTTTTTTCCCCTCCCTTCAGATTTTTCTTTTTTCTGAGATATTGGCTAAGAAAGTCTGATTCAGACCTTCCTTTGTTGAATGATAGCTAACTTTCTGAAAGTTTGGGATTGTGTATTTTATCAGTAGTTCTGATCTCTTTAATATATTGTTTTCTATCATTTATCCTTTGAAAAGAAATCATTTAATTTATAAATGATATCAAGCTATAGGATCTTAGACTGTTTTGGCTGGAAGGGAACTTGAGGATAACCTAGATCCCCGATTTTCCATTTTTTTCAAACCAACACCCAGGAGTTTGTTTCACATTACCACTCAGTGCACTCATGTTGCACACACATACTCGTGCAGATGTGACAGAAACCAGAAATTTTGTTAGATGATACTTGGTTTACAACATGGGATGCTCTCTATAAAAGATCTTACCTTTTTCTATGTTTTTGTTTTCTCTACCTTCTCTTCTTTTCGTTTTCTTCTCTAATCCTTTTCTATCTTACCTTCTCACATCTTTCTATTTTTTTCACTCTTCTTCATATTCTGTCATTATTCATTCACTTTTTTCTTTGTCTTTCTTTCACCTTCTCTCTCTACCACTATATTCTTCTTCTCCTTCTCCTTTCTCTTTTCTTTTTTCTCTATGCTCTTTTCTCTTCTTCTCTATTCTGTAATTTTTTAAAAAAAAACACAAAGTGAGAAAAGCACTGAGTCAGATTAAACCATTCAGTTTATATTTAAGGAAACTGAGGTTAATAGTGATGGACCACCATCGGTGGAAGAAACTTGTCTAAAACAAGATGTTATGCTGTAAACCATCTAGTTATTGACAGAATGAAGTTTAGAATACAGGACATTAAAGATCTTCAAATAAATGAAAACATCTTGGCTATATAGACATCTTATTAAAATTCTGAACCCACTTTTCTCAATTTGATGGATAAAATCAATAGTTAGTTGAACATATAAGAAATGATATTTGATTAAAATTTGGAAATTCCCACAGCTTTGTATCCATCATCATAAACTTAAAGTTAAGATTTTTCCATGCAAGGAGTAATTATTACAGTTATGTAAAAACTAAAGGATTTAAAATCTCCATTATATTAAATTGCACAGAATCTTTTCATTAAATATAGAACAAGGATCAAACAGGAAGACTTACTAATATATTTTCAACGTTCTGAAGGGGGATGAGAGTGAAACCATAAGAAACTAGTATCTGATAAAATATCCTTAAGTTTAGCTCCCTGTCAGGGATTACCATGTTTAAACAAATGAATGCCAGAGAAACATGCTGAGGCAGAGCCAAAAGACAACAGCCCAGTGTACGAAATTCATTTTTTCAGTAGGTATTTCCAAGTGCAGGGACTACGGCATACTAAGGGACAGGAAGAAAGAAAGAACGAGAAACATTGACACTGTGAGTTTTGTCTGGCAGGGATCTGTCGTGCCTGTTAGAATGAGCAGCATTTGTTATGATAGAAGCGTGTCGTCTCCTGCTTGTGTTGCTCCCATGAGGAAGCTCAGCACTTTAATATGTCTTTGTTCTACTGTTGCTTCTTCAGCAGCTCACTCTAACTGAACCTTTTTCAGAATGGACATTGGATAACTTTGGTTTTTGCTCTCTCTTGTTGCTGGTAGTTCAGTTCCCTTTGTTACCTTTTTTATTTCTGGGAAGTACACCAGATTTTCAACAATGGAGTTTTCATGGCAAGTACTATAGATAAATTTAATGTAATAATACTTAGATTTAGGAGAAATAGCTGCTAGGTTTTAATACATACTAGGATAACTGTTGTGATTATTATGTTTAAGACTTTTTATAGAGCCGGCGCCGTGGCTCAACAGGCTAATCCTCCACCTTGCGGCGCTGGCACACTGGGTTCTAGTCCCGATCGGGTTGCTGGATTCTGTCCCGGTTGCCCCTCTTACAGCCCAGCTCTCTGCTGTGGCCAGGGAGTGCAGTGGAGGATGGCCCAAGTCCTTGGGCCCTGCACCACATGGGAGACCAGGAGAAGCACCTGGTTCCTGCCATCGGATCAGCGCAGTGTGCCAGCCGCAGTGCACTGGCCACGGCGGCCATTGGAGGGTAAACCAACGGCAAAAGGAAGACCTTTGTCTCTGTCTCTCTCTCTCACTGTCCACTCTGCCTGTCAAAAAAAAAAAAAAAAAGACTTTTTATATTATATGTGTTAGAAACAACAGATTTCATTGTCAAGTTGTAAGTGAAGTCCTCACAAAATCTGAGAACAAGGAGAAAAGAATGGAAAAGTCTGTGGTGGTATGCTAGAGCCAGTTCACAATGGCTCACAAGAGGGAGATGTACCTGTGGTTTCCCAGCTTCTTTTTTAGTTTATTTTTAAAGATTTATTTATTTACTTGAACGTCAGAGTTACACAGAGAGAGGAGAGGCAGAGAGAGAGAGAGAGGTCTTCCATGCGCTGGTTTGCTCCCCAATTGGCCGCAATGACCAGAGCTGTGCTGATCCGAAGCCAGGAGCCTGGAGCTTCTTCCAGGTCTCCCATGCAGGTGCAGGGGCACAAGCACTTGGGCCATCCTCTACTGCTTTCCCAGGTCATAGCAGAGAGCTTGATCGGAAGTGGATAACTTTTTTGAGAGTGGGTTTACCAACATACAAGTGGGTAAAATAAAAAGAAAAATATTAAAGAGGAAAGCAATAAAGCCTTTGAAACATTGATCCTTGAACTAAAGCTATTGGATATTAAAGTAGTATCATTGGTTCTAGATCAAGAGTTTAACACTTTCCGGTAGTTTTTATTTTTTTCTGAGAATTTGGAGTTAATCAAAACATTTCAAAAACAAAATTCTACTTCAAGACTTCTTTACTAATTTAGAAATATTTGAAGTATTCATAGGCTCATTGTGCTACTTTTGTAGACTTCAGGAAAGAAAGAAAATTTAGAAGTCTGTATAGAATCTAGCTTAAGAAAGTGGGACATTCTTCAGTTAATTTTTATCCTCAGTCTGTAATTTCTTTCTGACAGCATATCTTCTGATACACAGTTCTCTAACAAGCTTGAGCACTACTCTAATATGAAGGATTATTATTATCATTTTTACCTTTATGTGTAGAAGTAACCACGTTGGCCTCCATCCCCGTTAAGTAATTTTACCACACTTAGTATAATGCCATAAACGGGTATTTAAGAGACGTCATTATGGTAGACGTTGATGTGTATTATCCAAGCCCCTCTCTGACGAAGCACTTGCTGTCCAGCCACAGGAGTACAGTAAACAGACAGTTTCCATCTGTCAGCTCCTGCATTTTGCCTCAGCTGCAGAGAGCTGCTTAGCCCCAGCTCAAACCTACCCAGCGCTCTCCCATTTAAGTAAAGGACCTGGATGTGAAAGTTATTCCTGAAACTAGACACACAGGAGCTTCCTGCTGAGTTGGATGAAATGTGTCAAGCCAGTATGGTAGTTTAACTTTTTCCTCTGCCTAGTCTTGTTTCTTTCTTCTTCCTGTTTACAGATGCTGTTCCCTAGTAAATATCTTGCTCCTTAAACCTGTCTGGCTGTCTGCTTTCAGAGAGGGTAATTTGCAGCTGCATTGTACATACACATTTGTATTATGCTAGGGCAGTGTTCTCAGGTCTTGCCACTACCATGGAGTCCTGAATTCCAGGTATGTTAGCCCCCTTTCAAAGACCCCTCTTCCCCAGTGACTTTTTCCATGGTAGAACTGCTATGAAAAAGCTGCTTTAGAGGGTTTGCTCCATACTTCACTACCTGTCCCCCAAATTCTGCCACCTTACATATATTTGGTAATGAAGTTTCACTTATCCCAGTGTTCTGTTGCCTTAAGTAGATTTTTATAGGTAGAAACAGACTTATCAAAAGTCTGATTGTTCTTGAAACCAATAAAAGTCAATAGAAAGGGGACTATTTTAACGGCAAATGTATATGTTACAAATTTTATTACATTTTAAATTTAACCCAAAATTCCACTTAGTTAAAAATTTAAAAGATTCCAAAGTTGTGTGTGCAGTTATTAGGTTACAAAATTCATAGGTATGTATATTTTAGATCTTATATTACTCAGAATACTGCATAAAGGCTTTTTTGCCTTATTTTTTTCTGTGAGTTCACAAGTTCACATCACCCAATATTTCTCTATCAAATTACCTCTGATATTATGAGGCCAAATAAAAAAAATTAAAAAGAGGAAGCATAGTTTTGTTTTTTTAATGAACACCAATTCCTTCACAACTATTTTGGGGAGTTATAAGAAAATTTTGAGAAATAAGATAGGTGGGAAAGATAAGAAATATGAGAAACACGAATATTTAATCCGAAGTCTTAAACCTTTAATGAAATGAACGTTAGCATCCTCACACTAGAATGATTTTTGGCTGAATTAGACAAGGGGACAGGAGAACAGAATGTAGGCAGAGCTAGCACCCATCAGTAGTTTTGGGTAAGGGAATTAGTGTTAGATAATTTTGGTTAATATTTGATAATTTTGGCTAGTATCAGTGGTATTAATAAATGATTTGTGGAAAGCGTTCTTTCAAAAATCTGCACTTCAGCAGTGTCATGCATAGATATGACCTGGGCATAATATGAGTTCCTGGGGACTATATGTATTACTTTTCTCTTGTTAATGATATACTTACTTCGTGTCTTGTTCATTTTTCAAATAGAGAAATTATAAAATCTCTTGCTCTCAGATCATGCTAAGTGAGATTTTACCATAGTGGATCATCTTACCCGTGTCCTGCCATAGCAGTGACGCTCTCTGACTTAGCTAAGACCTGTAGCAACAGACCTGGGGATATTTATTTACTCCTCTTTTTTTAAAGTTTTTCCTTCCACCTCCCTCTACCTTCCTTCCCATTTTCTTATTCTGTTACAACGAGAGCAGGAAAAGCGCCACGGGGAGGTAGTTTGGCCGGACATTAAGTGTGTTGGAAGTATGGGCTCCCATCAGAGGAAGAGTTGTGAATGAAACAGCAGTTATAAATTAGAAAGTGTCCTCCTAATCTTAATTAACTACTTGGTCAGACTATTTCTAAGAAACATATGTTTGAGACTTACTTCAGGAAGAAAGACTTTAAAGAAGAGAGGTGGTACATATCAAAAACATTTAAAGGTCTGGTTTTACCATCTGTTTGGCAATGATTTTAACCTTCATGAGTCTTTTTGGTAAAAAAATGATGAAAAGCAGACTTACACACACACTCCTTACGTGTAACTGCAGCTTCATAGGATTGATATGAAAATTGTCAGAGTTGATGTTTAGAGAAGTCCTTTGGCAGCAATAAACTGTTAAGGGATGTAAGCTCAATAATGACCATGAGTACATTTATGTAGAACAAAATAATTTTACATCAATTCCAACAATCAAATTCATCAATATCTTTCTCCTGAGATTCCTAAGTGAATACCCAGGAAAGCAGCAGCAGACAAGAGGGACTCTAATCACCTGTAGAATTCCTGCCTGTAATTTCTTCATTTTACCTGGGTGCTCACCATCCACACACATACATGTATTATACATTTCATCATCATTTGTCCTGCTAGAAATATAAAGAAGTAGGAAACTTATTAAATGATTTATATCTTAATTACATTTGAGATAATGATAGGTTAGGATTCAGAAGACATGGGGAAATAAATAGCTGCTAATTTGTTTGTTGTTTATTGGTTGCATTTTGTCTCTGGAGAAAGACACTGTGTCTCACAAGCTTAATTCTGTACCAAAGAAAGCAAGTCAACACGTGAGAGTCATATTGCTATAATAAAGTCACTGGAACTTTGACACATACACCAGCGGGTCTGGTGGATTTTGGAGGTGACAGCTTTGAAAATGTAGAGAAGTTTTGCAAGAGCAATAGAGGAATTGGGTACATCTGGTGTCTATATGTACTTAAACTATCAAAGAGATGCATTTAATTTCAGGATGGAGATAAACTCAACAGTTTTCAAATTAAACAAATTTAACAAATTTTCCCTACCAAATTTCTGCTACTTTGAACACTATTCTAGAACCAAGGATAAAAGAAGACAAATTACTTACCTGTGGAAGTTACAATCTAGTAAGTGACAGCAATATGGTATGCTAAGTATTATGATCGATGTAGTCACTGCTTACCAGGCGAGTACAGAAAGGGAGCATTTAATCCCAATAGCAGGTCAAGGAAAGTTTGATCAAAGACATGGCATTTGAGCTGAATCTGAATTTTTAAAGTTCGGGTAGGAATGTAACCAGGCAGGAGGTTTCTGAGCAGAAAGAAGAGTCTGAACAAAGGTTCACAGCAATGAAGAACATTGCACCTTAGGGAACTACCAATAAATTACTGTCTCACTAAGGCTGGAATGTAGTGCACAAGACAGGTGGCAAAACAAAGCTGGGCTGGAATCACGCACCAAATCTTGAAGGACTTTGTGTATCAGGAGCAATCATTTGAAGAATATAAGCAAGAGAATGAGATGATGTTTGCATTTCAGAAAGATGACTTTTATAACAGTGTAGGATAGTTTTGAGGAGGCTGCATGTACAGTCCAAGAGACTTTTTTTTTTTGGACAGGCAGAGTGGACAGTGAGAGAGAAAGAAAGGTCTTCCTTTACCATTGGTTCACCCTCCAATGGCCACTGCGGCCAGCGCGCTGCGGCCAGTGCACTGCGCTGATCTGAAGCCAGGAGCCAGGTGCTTCTCCTGGTCTCCCATGCAGGTGCAGGGCCAAAGCACTTGGGCCATCCTCCACTGCACTTTCGGGCCACAGCAGAGAGCTGGGCTGGAAGAGGGGCAACAGGGACAGAATCTGGCAACCCAACTGGGACTAGAACCCGATGTGCCGGCGCCGCAGGCAGAGGATTAGCCTACTGAGCCATGGCGCCAGCCCAAGAGAACTTTTAAAAAGTCCTACTGAAGTAACAAAAAAGGGGAGAAATAACAGGAAGTGAACTAACGCAGTGATAGAAATAGCAATAAGGAAATGAATTTGAGTGATGTTGGTAAATATCTCAACAGAATTAGCGATTGATTAGATGTGGGGAGGATGAAGAAATTTAAGCTCATTCTCACATTTCTGCATTGGTTAACAGAATTGATACCTCTGATCGACAGGATAGGTGTTTCTTTAATTCCACAAATACTTACTGAGCACATAGTATGTGCTATACAATGTTTTAAGCACTGTTAATTAGGTAGCAAACAAAACTGGCAAAGATTGGGAGGATTAAGGCTATAAACAAATAAATAGAGAATATCAGAAAGTGATAAGTTCTGTGGAGAAAAATAGGGTTAAAGTATAATGTGATGGGTATTACAAATTTGTACAGCTTAGGAAGGCTCTTGAGGAAATGATTTGCATACACTGAAGGAACAGGACATGTGGAAAGCAGGGTGAAAACATAACTGTGGAGAAGCAACAGAATCGCAAAGGCTGTGAAGCATGAGTATATGTGGCATGATTTAGGAGCAGGCAGGAGGCTGGGTAGCAAGGAGGGCTGGGTGAGGTAATGGTTCTGTTTTCAACAGTCTGAGTTATCCAGATATGCCTTCTAGATGTTACATATATAGGCTTGAAACTTGAAAGTGGAGTCTGAATTGGAAATACAGATTTGGGAATCATTTTCAAGTGGATAATAATGAATTTGCATGGAAATCTAGAAAGCAGAAGGTAGAGAGCAAAATCTTTGGGAACTTACATTTATAGGGTGGAGTGGTAGAGAAAGGAGAACAGGTGATAGAAATTGAGAAGAAGAGGTGGTGGCACAAAAACCAACACACTGATCCATACTTGGTCAGCTTTGAAAGTCTCAATCATGAGGTGTTTATTGGGCATCTATTATAAGCATAAAAGTGTGAACATAAAGGAAATAGGTCCAGAATAAAAGGGTGGCAAAGCTCTTAGAAATCATCTACTTCAACTTACTTATTTTATATATGAGGGAACTGTGACCACAGGGCCAAGTGACCTGCCTTAGTCCACACAGTTTCATAGTGACATTGAAAGAGAACCTATATCTTTGCATATGTCCTCTCTACTTCAACCTGAACTCAAAGATGCAAACTGTACATTAGATTAGAAGAATTGTAAATAACTTTCTGTCACTGTGTTCTTAAAGACTGCATAGAACTTGGGTATTCATGGAGAAGGGAATGATAACATGAGAGTGGATATTAGAGCAGAAAAGTGAGAACGAGCTTGGTATATATAGCAAACAGGAGGACTTCAAAATGCTTGTGGAAATGGAATTAAAAGACAGCTTCATTCTGGTGCAAAAATGTTTGAAATCCATGTATAGTTTTTTCATAATACGCATTTTCCATGAGCTTTTGAGCACCTTTTGTACATAAAGATGTCCTTCTGTTCTGGGATGAAAGACTCTTTATTAGAGAACAAAGGAGATAAATTAATAAACATAGGTCAGGATAAAAACGTGTGCTTGATGGAGTGGGAAAACAAGATTTATTATGGAACTAGTTCATTTTTAATGGAAGCATACTGTGGGGGAGAGCATTGTGGGGCAGCAGGTTATGTCACCACTTGGGATGCCCACATCCCATATCAGAATGTCTTGGATCAAATCCCAGCTCTGCTTCTGACCCAGCTTCTTGCTAATGCACATCCTGGAAGGCAGCAGATGATGGCTCAAGTACTTATGGGAGACCTGGAAGGAATTCTTGCCACCTGGCTTTAGCTTGGCCCCGCCCTGGCTGTTGCAGGCATTTGAGGAGTGAACCAGTAGGAAGTTATCTATCTCTCTCTCTCTCTCTCTCTCTCTCTCTCTCACACACACACACACACACATACACACACATTCTTTCAAATAAATGAAAAAAAAATTTTAAACATATTGTGGAAGTTTGAGATAGATAAACTAGACTGCCAGTAAGTATATCTTAATATAGTCTTTAATGTGTGTAAGTGGTCATTTTGCACTAGGCACTGTTTTAAATGCATTACATGTTTACCTGTATTATTTAATTGACATAATAATCTTCTGTTTGCTATTGAGAAAATGGAGGCTTAAGAGAAGCCCATTTACCTAAGGCATTGCAATAAGCAGCCTAGCCAAGATTCTAGCTGAATTAACAATAGCAAACACTTTATAGTGTTTACTGTGTGATGGCCACTATTCTAAGGCTTTAGATACTATAACTCATTGAATCCTTAAAATAACCCCTTGAGGTAGGTAATATTATCCTCACTTAGAAATGAGAAAAGTGAGACATAGAGAAGTTAGATAATTTGTTCATGGTAATACATTTAGTAAGTGTTGAAGCTGGGATTCAAACTTAGTCTGAATCTGTGCCATCACTGCTCTCTTCTGCCTCTCTGTCCCTGTGAATCTTGAGCCCTGATTCTAATCACTATGCTGTTTCTCTCCAAGCAGAAGTTTTGATTAAGAGACCTGTGTATTCGTTTGTCGAGGTGACAACTTGAACACAGGCACAGGGTGGCCTAGGAAATAATTTCAAAAAAAAAATGAAATCTTTTTCCCCCTGACCATCAGCCCCACCTATACTTCACAGTTAAGTCAAGGGTAATTTTAGGACCACCTACAGAAAAGAAGGAGCAATAGTCTCAAAATGGGAAATGTACCAGGTTTACAACTTGTTAGGAATGCGTGAATAAGAACTAAAGTATGTGCAGCCCAAACTGCCCCACTACAAATATTTGAACACTCCCTGAAAGACTGGTTGCCCAGGAAATGCCTGGTTACAAACTCAAGGTGCAAATTTATCAAGGTAGATAGATGTCTATGTGCTAGTCTGTGGCTGTTTGTACGAAGATTTATTTGGAAAAATGGAAATGAGAAATTTTCATTTGCATATCACTAGAAATCTCTGGTGTTGGCTTTTGTAATGCTACTTTGCATATTTTTCATGGACACATATGAAGTGATTTTTAAAAATCAGAATGTGATTGTGTGATTCAGAAAACCATTGTATTGAATTCAGAGCTAGATGATTGGAAAAAGTCTAATTTAAAGATGAAGAGGAGTTACTTAAAAAGCAAAACAGGACTGACTACCAAGGACCAGAAAAGATCATCAATAACCCATTGCTGAAGATTGCATACAATTAGAATTAATGCCTTTTTATTGGTAAAAAGAATACTGCACAGGAATATGTAGCATAAAGGGAATTACAGTAAAGATTGAAGAGATTTTCATCATTTATTACTGCATGTCAATGGGAAAATGTGTTTTTTCTTTTTCATTTTGGTCATTGTTGGACATACTCCTTTTATTTCTTCTTTATACTGTTCAACTGTGCTTCTCAGTTGAATTTTCTTTTGTATTTATATCCTAATTACAGCATAGTTCTTTGATAGTATTGAAATACGTAATGTATATTCATTGTTGGTCTCAAACTATCTTTGCTGTGACTTGCCGTCGTCCAACATCAAAATCTAGGAAACAGGTAACAAAGCTTTTGTAGTGTTCAGTCACCTTAACAAAAATGGAAGAGGAATATATTGCAATCTTACTTCACTTTGATATTTCTTTTTATTGTTGGGTTGCATTGCTCAAAACTGGTGATATGGTGCCATACTTTGTTTTTAGAAAAGTAGCACATAGGATGATGTTTGGTTTAGGATCAATTCTTGAGATTATGTGGCACTCTGCAGAGAAAAGAAGTGGAGCTCCATTATGTCTCAGTTTAGGATTTCGCATCTTTGGTTTTTAAAAATATTTTAGATTTTTCTCAGCAACTTGTCTGTAGGGGATAAGCCAGAAAGTATGAGTTTGGGATCACTAGCCTCTTCAGACCTGTGGGCATTTGGGAAGCATGTTTTGGGCAGGGAGGCCAGAGATCAAGTGGTCATCAGAGGCAACTGTACCCTTGAACACCATGAGAGAAGTTTACTTTTGATTGGCCTGGTGAGTTCCAGTCTTGACTATATTCTGGTGCTCTGACTCTACTTATTGGGGACTGGGTTGGTTCTTATTCTATTCTCTTTGGAGTAAATGGATGTGATATTTTATTGATTTGTCTAAGTGGCCCTAGCAGAGGTAATTGACCCTGCTTTTGGTATAGTTAGAAAAAATTTACTCCATATACCCGTGTGCAGCGCTGCTTGTAGAGTAATATATTGCTAAACAAATGTGGGACAACTGTCAGTTCATAAAATCCTTTCCTCTTCCAAGGCTGTTCCTTTTTTTTTCCTCTTAGAAAAAAACTCTAATGAATCAGCCCATACATCTTTGTTGTGTGTGTGTGTGTGTGTGTGTGTGTGTGTGTTGTGTGTATAAATTAGAACATGAAGCTAGGAAGCAGAGAGAAAGGTAATGCCTTCTAGTTAATTCAGTCACTATTACATAACACTATCAAGTGTTTATTGAAAACATCTTAGCATATCCAGTTAAACCAGCAGTCTGTATTAATGAAAAAGTTTGTTCTCTGAGTACACATCCATTCCAAAGAAACAATAATTAGTACTTTTTTGTTGTTTTTGTTGTAAAACTTATCCGTGTAAAATTCTCTTGGTCTGTGTTGGGACCTTTTTTTGTTGTTGTTTCTGAGGTAATCATCTGCATTGCAATGATCTCTAGCCAGCCTTGGGTTCACCAGATACTGAACAGAGTTGTTTGTGGGCGGGGTCAAAAATGCCGGTGACTTTTGACCATTGAAAATGAAGGAAAACATTTGTGGTGAGAAACAACGGTCCATGCTCAACCTCTAAAGCACACACATCTATAAATGGATAAAAGTGACTATTTAAGGTTGCTTCAAAAAAGAACCACTGTGTCTACAAAGAAAGAAACCCTAATTCAGTGTTTGAAAAAGCAAACTGTGTGTATGAAAGAACATGTTTCTGTCAAAGACATCTGTGGTGTGCCCTGTGATGCATTTGATGTTGGTGGTAAACCAACAAAGTTGAGTATTAGTGACAAAATTGGCTTTTGAAAACTTATTATGTGCTAAATAATATTAATTCAACTCAAAGAATCTCAAGAGTGCCTTTAAACCTGTGTGATTTTGACTAATTGCCAGGTTTGCAAAATTAATTCTTATACCTAAATTAAAGACATTCCCTGAATTTGTTATCTAGCAGCTGGAGTTTGTTGTGAAAATGTTCTTTGTACCCTCATTTTTATTTCCTCTTGAGCACTGTGTTTTCTAGAACTAGTCACCTCACTGTCATATGATAATTGCCACCAGACCTAATTTTAGAGGACTGAAAAATTTTCAACTTGCCATATTTTTACATAATTGTGTGATAGTCATGATTTATAGACCGTATTGCTCATGTTTTTGAAGATGTAGGAGGTTGCCTGTCTGATTTTATGATTTTTTTTCTTCCCAAAATACTGAAATGATAAATTATGAGATTACACTCTACAAAATAAAATGTAAAATTCATACATAATAATAATTAATGATACTATTTTATCTCAATAAGTTGGATTGGTCATACTATCTAAAGGCAATAGTGAAGCAGGGTCTGGTGGAGATTTTATTTTAAAAAAGCTAAGTTATATCAAAAACAGTGGGTGGTATGACTTATTAGATAATGAATTTTTAAAGTAGTGTCCAAATGTAAATTGAGAAATCAAAGTGTTACTCAGAGCTGCAAACATAGGAAAATCTAACATGAGAAATTTTGTCATTTCTTAATCACTTTTGTCAGGCACTACTGTCAGGACCAAGAGGCAAATTTTCATCTTGATTTACACCCATAATGTTAATAGTTTAAACCTAGAACTTGCCAAAATTATTTGCTTGTGAAACACCTTTTATACCATCTTGGATGTTTCTTTGACCCAATGTCATATCAAGATGTGAAAAATAGATTGTTTCTGTCATCAAGGAAAATTTCACTTTCTCATTTATGTGTTAAAAAAGAAGCATTATTTAGTATAAGATCCAAAAGTATTAATTAGCTGCCTTTGGTTTAAATAAAAGTGATTGTTAAGGCAGAAAATAGAGGATAATACAAGTCTTATTCTGCTGTAGCCTCCCAATAAAAGAAGCAGTGACCCAACTCATTAGCCCTTTGATTTAATATATTGACACTTGGGTACGAATAATTCCGTTTAGTGGCTTTTGCTTCCCAGGGATCAATTTAATTAGTTATAAAATGTGACTTCTTGTCAGGAGCTAGAAGAAATGCTGACGTTAAATAAAGTCATACGCAATTTAAACAATAAAGCTATCGATGCCTGGTTAAAAGTTAATGATGCAAAAAAAATGGCTTAATAGAGACAACCTCAGCAGTGAAAGTGATGCTAGGAGAATTAAGCTAAGTGGATGAATGAGGAATGGTGATGTTGTTGAATTGTTAAAACAAACTCACGGCTAGTCAGAGGCTTGGCTAGGCTTACCTTCTAGCCTGAGAGACAGGACTAGTTCTAGAATCCTTGCTCAGGATTACATCTTGTGACTTTCATGCATCTATCAGTTTAACAGAGGGATTCCTTTTTAGGTTTCATACTTTAGAAAACTTTCTGAAATCAACTTCATGTTTGAAGAAGGATGCAGAAGTGTTATTCATGACCATTCCATAGTGGCTTCCATGTCGAAATTTCTTATTAGCTCTGGTAGCTAGCCACTAGCATCAGCATCTCTGCAAAACACCACTGTAGGAGCATTGTTGGTGCAGGGCGATTCCTATTCGTGTGAAAATTGAGATGAACTCTGGGTGTGCACTCTGGTCCAGCAAATTTCCCTCCTTCTGGATAGTCATTACTATAAAAGTAATTCTTCCCAATTCAGATAAATGTAACCTTCTTTACCCATGTAATGAATTGCAACCCTATAGAGTCATTTCACTAATAAATTATTGTTATTTTATGCCTGTGGCTGTGCTCATGCACTGACTTTGGCACTAACTTGAGTGATCTTTGTCTCAGTGTCTCTGGCCTCAATATACTTATGTTAAAAAAGTGAGTGAATTGGCCTAAAATTGAGTAACTAAGAGATCTCCAAGATGCTTTCCAGCTCCCTGATTTAATCATAGATTCACATTCAACTGGTTAATACAGTCAAATCAATTGCTTTGGAAGTGGTGTAGTCAAAACAGGTAGGTGGTTGACTAAATATACCCTGGTCCCTTCAGTATGTATAGACGCACCCACAATTGCCTCTCTTTTGGCTTTGGCTGCTGCTGGGTCATTAACACCAGTTAGCTAAATAAAAGATAACCACATTTTATTGTCAGAGAAAATTTATAGCTCACTTTTCCAGCTGTTGCCTTTCCAAGTCATTTGTTCATTAGGTAAAGATGAGGCAAGGTTTAAACGTGATGAGTTTTAAAATACTTATTCTAGTCAAAGGAATTGGCATCAGTACTCTATAACCAAATTTTAAAAGCAATCAAACAAATGTTTTCCCCAGGTTATTGACAGGTTCTACAGTCAGCGGTTGCTAGGTGGGAATGCAAAAGCAATGGGGTGGGCTTCGAAAAGGAAGATGAAATTGGAATTTACCATCTTTAAGGATGTGTCAGCCTCCTACTTCCCCACATTGTTGCAAAGCACATAGTCTCTCAGTCTGTTCTTTCTGGAATATCCTGAAGACTTTCCAGGTTGAACATCCTGGGCAAAAGCTTACTGTTTTGGAAATTTGTTTGTTGGATATTTCTGCCAGTTCAGCTGCCAAAGAAACTTCTGTACAGTCTATTACAAACCCTCAAAGTACCATGTATCTAGGAAAAGCGATGAGCAACTTATTTGTTAACATAAAATAACTATTTGAAAATGGCAATAAAGGATAAAAACCTTGAACTTCCAGTAACATATGTATATGAAAATGATTTGGGGTTTCATTTGCCATCCTGTTTGTGTAATATACATGCACTGGCAGGAAGGACACATGATGAATCACTTTGAGAAGGGGCATTCTTGAGAAAGAGCTGACAAACTTCACCGAACAAAATGATTTTCAGAAGCCTCGTGGGGATGAAGAAATCATTTGGAGGCAAATGAGCCTGCTTACACAGTATTCAGTACAAACACGAGCAGTAACAGACATGTAAGGGAATAGAAGGCAATCTCGCTGAAGATGAAATCTGCCAGAGACAAGTTTTTCACTGGAGTAAAGGTTTTCTTCTCCTCCTCCTCGTCTTCCTTAATGTGGGGGGAAGGGCAATTAGCCGAGGACAAGAGGAAAATTGTGGGGGACTGATATTAGATAAACTATTTTGTCTTTGTGTTGACATTATATTGGCTGCAGCCTACACAGAGGGGTTGCTGGGAAAAAAGTAAGGAGAGAGAGGCATTAATATTTTTTAGTGTGCGTGGGTGCGCCAGAAGTAGAGGGGCCCGTGTTTTCTTAGGGCTCAGATGGCAAAGCTAAGCATTCAGCCTACGGCAGGAAAAAAGTGCCTTTTTTGTTTTCTGACTGCAGAGTGCAGGCATTCCCAGGGGAACACAATGAATGGCCCATTTTGTCCAACACAGTTTCATAGACATAGATTTCTTGTTTTTTCATAATTATTCTTGCCCGTCATTGGGTGTGCACATGACATTTGAGCGTGTTTTAAAGTCTTAACACACTCATGTGCCTGCAATAAAGTTACTCATAACAATCCTGGCTTTCTCCAGACAACAGAGCAGCGTCTGTTGTTTTCACAAGTCCCAGCAGCTGGGAGGCAATTGTGAAGACAACAGCTTAATCTAGCTGGAAAATACAGGAAGAAGAGAGTATACACTATATTTCCTCCCATATTATTCAAACAACGAAGAATAAAGAGAAATGGCTAATGGGTGGTCCAAGCCAATAACTGATTGGCAGAACACACTTTAAATTTGCTTAGAATGTTGTCATTATGTTAAGAATCTAAAGGTTACATTCACCATATTTGTTCATCAGCTGAAAGGCTGGCTAAGACAGTGGTACACAGCTACATTTCAGTGTCTCTATAGAAAGCAATGCAGATCATTTGCTTTTTATAATTTGCTAAGTGGCAGTTGGTGTTTGTATAAAAAGATGCTATGACTGTGTAGCTATGAAGCAATGGTTAATCTCCTTTGAAAGGTGTGTGAAAGACAAGAAGTTTGTGGTAATTCACGTCTTCATGCCAGGCTGAATCTCTGGTGTACAGTCATTAGCAAGTTTTAAATTTCACGCTGAATAACAGAATTTAGGAGAGAGGAGGGTAACTCTGGAAGATTTAAATCTGATCTGGAACATCAGAGTGGTAAACTGGCTGTGTTCTTCAGGGTGCTGAAGTGAACCAAGTTATTTTTCTTCCATGTGAAAGGGAAGAGATAAGATATGTGAGGAGAGGGCCTGGCGCTGACGCCATGACGCAGTATGTTAATCCTCTGCTTGCGTCACCAGCATCCCATATGGACACCAGTTCTAGTCCCGGCTACTCCTCTTCCAATCCAGCTCTCTGCTATGGCCTAGGAAAGCAGTGGAGGATGGCTCAGGTTCTTGGGCCCCTGTACCCACGTGGGAGACCCTGAAGAAGCTCCTGGCTCCTGGCTTTGAATTGGTGAAGCTCCAGCCGTTGCTGCCATTTGGGGAGTAGACGAACAGAAAGAAGATCTTTCTGTCTCTTCCTCCCACGGTCTGTAACTCTACCTCTCAAGTAAATAAATAAAATAAAGGTATGTGAGGAGTACAATAAAAAAGGGAACTTTTTAGTGTCCATGAAGCTTGCTTTTGGAGGGAAGAGATTAAGCTGGACTTGGGGAAAGAAGTGATTTAGAAAGCCAGATTGGCAGGGATCTGGGTAACTATTACTAACTCTGTTACCCTTTTCCCTCCGAGGAAACATTTTGTTAAAGAAATTCTTGTGGACTCTCAAGAGATATCCAGGTGGCATGAAAATATTCATTTTATTAAGACCTAAGGGTTTTCTTTCTTTCTTTTTTTAATACCTTATTGGGAAAGATGGAACAATTAGGACTGGCAGTTTGTCTCATCACTTTTTATAGGCACTCAAATCTGAATACTTACAACCTCAACCACTACCATTCTCGGTATGGAAATACCATCTCCTCATGAAAGTGTTTTTAAGTGGAAATCACATTGAATCGAAATGCTACTTGAGACCATAGTATGGGATGACCTCTCTTATGTGCTGAAATGAAGAGATGTTTTTAAAATTCTACTTAATGAACATCTATTCTGATGTTCCTCAATGAAAAAGAAAAAAACTTTTGATTATATTATTTTGATTTTACATGACACATCTATCCTCTAATTCATGGCAGAACACAGCACTGAAGGTGGGATACCTGAGGTCTTGGGTGCCAAGACCTAGTGCAAAAGTTAATCCTTCTGTGGTCTTTGCTGCTATTTCACTTTGCTAGCTGCCAGTACTCAGGTAAGATTAGTCATGTGAATGCCTTTATTTTAGGTATTTCCATCTGACTTTTACTATTTAATAAAAGTTGTAATTTGTGGTCTTATCTGCCAGGTAGTCAACAGGTTTTGGGGTTTTTTGGAACCAGTTTCTTAAGACACGAGTTCTTCAATCTTCATACGTACCCAACAATAGAGGTTTGATCATGACCATTTGACAAGAAGGAAACTAAGGATGTTATCTAGTTTCTTAGAAGCAGATATCAAACCCAGGCATCTGTGACTTCAGCCCTGTGATCTTCCAACTGTACCACCTTCTGTCCCGGTTAAATGAGAGTGAGGAATAGCAATGCCTAATCAATAGGAAGTAGGGATAGAAATATAAAGGTGTTAGGGCTCTTCCTCCTTTTTTGCCTCACTTCCCTACTGAGGGTCCTGTAAGGAAAGTGACTTAACAAGGTGTGGCATGCCAGCCTGAGAAGCTTAGCGTTGTCAGTGTGCAGCCTCAGAGAACAGACCTACGGGCAAAGACCAACAGGGCCATGGAGGTACAGAAGCTTCCACAAAGATTTCAAAGGATGTTTTGGACAAACGGGAGACTCAGACAGGGTTCTGTTCCAGGGGTGGAGCTTCCACGAATGCAGTGACCAATGGATCAGCAGAAATGAGACTTCCACCCATGAGATCTGAAGCATGGGCTGTGACTAGCAATGCTGTAGGGCTGGGGATGCCCAAGCCATCAGGAGACCAGCCCCCAGCATGGTGTGCCCATGATGCCAGACAGAATTTTGGGACTTGAAGTTTACCAGGCTAGTTTTCAGTCTTGCTTTGGCCCAATTAATCCTTTCTATTTCCTTGTTTCCCTTGTTTGAAATGGAAATGTATTTGCTTTGCCTGACTTACCGTCATATCTGGGGAGTATGTAAATAACTTGTTTGTGATTTTACAGGCCCACAGCTAAGAAAGTTTGTTGTTAACTCTCAGATAAGATTATAGAATACAAAGTTTCATAGTATTGAACTGAGTTAAGGCTTTAAAACTTCTGGGATGAAATGGTTGTATATTGTATGTAAGAAGGACATGAGTTTTGGGGAACCAGAGATAGAATATTATGGGCTGGATAGGATTTGACTCCCCACAACTCATGTAGCCATTTAAACTCAAATGTTTTAATGTTAATGTTTGATTGACTGAGGCTTGATTTAATCATGGTATCTAAGAGGAGGGCCCATGGGAGGTCTTTGGGTCATTGGGTACATGCCTTCAGAGGGTGGTTATCATGAAAGGTTTGAGTATTTTAGTTCAGGTTCAGTCTAGGTTCTTTCCCTCCTCCCTGGCTAATGACATGATCACTGAAAAATGGGGCTACACAATCCTGTAACCTCAAAATATAAAATGAAATAAATCTTGTCTTTCCCCAAGAAAATCAACTCAGGATTTTAATTAAGGTAACAAAAAGTGAACATCAACACAAGGTAATGGCTCCATGAAGGCTATCAAGTAGGGAAATGGCTCAACATGGTAATATATGATAGAGATAAATGTGCATGCATGTGCATGCTACATATACTATGTACATATATGTATACATAAACATACAAACACACATATATGAGGTGTCTTCGTAAAGCTATTAGAAAATGTGTACTATCAAAAAAAACTATGCATGGATTTCAAACTTTTTTGCACCAAAACAAACATCTTTTAATTCCGTTTTTCCATAAACTTCTCTGCATTGTAAAGATTTATTTAGTTTATTTGTAAGACAGAGTGACAGAAAGAGAGAGTGCGAGTGAGCACTTCCATCTGCTGGTTCACTCCCCGTATGGCTGCAATAGCTGGAGCTGGTCCAGGCTAAAGCCAGGATCCAGAACTCCAGCCAGGTCTCCCAAATCAAATACTTGAACCATCATCTGCTATTTCCCAGGCACATTAATAGGGAGCTGGATCAGAAGCAGAAGAGTCAGGACTCAAACTGACGTTCTGATATGGGATGTGGGCATCCCAAATGTGGCTTTACCTGTTGTGCGCACTGCCCACCCCTTTAATAATTTCTTGAAGTGCCTTCATATGTGTGCAAACATACATACACATAAAAATGATAGGGACCAAGTTTTTTCATCCTTAATTTTTAATTATCTTATTTTCATTTTAACTTGAAAGGCAGAGAGGCAGATGGAATGATATCTTTTATCCACTGATTCACCCCTCAAATGCTTGCAACAACCAGAGCTGGGTCAGGTAGAAACGAGGACTTTGGAACTCAATTCTGATTTCCCACATGGTGGCAAGGACTTAAGTACTTGAGCTGTTATGTGCTGCTTTCTAAGGTGTTCATTAGCAGAAAGTTGATTGGAAGTGGAGTTACTGGGACTTGAACCATACACTGTGATAGGCATCCCAAATAGTGACTTAACTGCTGCACCAAATACCCACCCTTCACTCTTTTGGAAAAGAGAGTAACAAATATGGAATGATGACAAGAATAAAGTCTGTGGTTTTGGAGTTGAATTACAAGTGTCAATGTAACTTATGATTTTACAAATATCTATAACTAATGATTTTACAAATATCTATAACTATATCTAAATATCTATAATGTGTGAACATAGGTATAAATGTGTGTGAGTGAATATAATATACACATAAATATATTTCTTAGCTTTGTTCACTGAGACAGCAGAGTAAACAAAGTATATCCCAATAATAATGTAGACACTATACATCCAGATCTTGGATTCTAAATACCACTTTCTGGAGTCTACTCCATGGAAGAAAAATTGGAGAATAAATATGGAACATTTTGTGTTTATTCTTCCAGAAAGCAAAGAAGTGCTTAAATAATTATAGAATATAACTCAAGGAGGTAGAATCCAGATTAAAGAGGAAACCTGTGTCCATTACTGGTACAACTTAAGCATCAAAAAAGATAATGGATTTATCCTATTTTTTATAGATTTATTTATTTATTTGAAAGTCAGAGTTACACAGAGGGAGGAAAGGCAGAGAAAGAGAGGTCTTCCATCCACTGGTTCACTTCGCAATTGGCCGCAGAGGCTGGAGCTGTGCCAATCTGAAGCCAGGAGCCAGGAGCTTCTTCCAGGTCTCCCACGTGGGTACAGGGGCCCAAGGACTTGGGCCATCTTCTGCCTTCCCAGGCCATAGCAGAGAGCTGGATCAGAAGAGGAGCAGCTGGGACTAGAACTGGTGCCCATATGGGATGCCGGTGCTTCAGGCCAGGGCGTATTTATCCTGTTTAATAGAAGAAGAATGCATGAGCTGATAACTACATATGCATATATACATAAATGAAAAAAATAATATGAGGAGAGAAAGTTCTTCCTTATAGTAGGTTGCCAACCAAGAAATACATAAGAAATTATGGAAAGAAAATCACTTGGCAACCACCATAGTAATGAATTCAGGTAAGAAATGTGAAAGGAGGGGGCAGCATTGTGGTGTAGTGGGTAAAGTCGCTGCCCGTGAAGCTGGCATCCCGTATGTGCACCAGTTCCTGTTCTGGCAGCTCCACTTCTGATCCAGCTTTCTGGTAATGGCCTAGAAAAAACAGCAGAAGATGGCCCAAGTCCTTGGGCCCCTGCCACCTACATGGCAGACCTAGAAGAAGCTCCTGGCTCCTGGTTTTGGCCTGCCCCAGTGCTGGCCATTGTGGCCATCAGGGGAATGAACCAGAGGATGTTAAGATCTCTTTCTCTTTCTCTGTCTTCCCCTCTCTTTTGTAACTGACTTTCAAAACAAATAAACAAATCTTTTTAAAAAGAATGCTATCTTGTGGGTGAAAATTGGATAAATAATGGTAAATTTAGGTAGTCCAAGAATATCTCCCCCATACAATACTTGAGAAAATGCAAAGGGGAAAAGTATAACAGTGTGGTGGAGAGATCTGGCAGATACCACATTACTCAGGTGACATTAACAGTGATAGAATAGATTGATCAATTGTGAGCTGAAATTGATCACCTGGACTAATGAGATGGCCTTGGTACATGCCACCTTGATGGGAATGTATTGGAATCCCCTGACACACTTCTAACTCTATCATTTGGGGCAGTTCCGATTGAGCATGTCCCAAATTGTACAGGTGATCAATTTCAGCTCACAATTGATCACACTGATAGGTCTAAGAGTAAAATGGTTCACACAAACAAGACTAGTGTCTGCTAATACTAACTGATAGAATGAAAAAGGGAGAGAATGATCCAACATGGGAAGCAGGATACACAGCAGACTCATAGAATTGCAGATGTCCTAAATAGCACTCTGGCCTCAGAATCAGCCCTTAAGGCATTTGGATATGGCTGAAGAGCCCATGAGAGTATTTTAGGCATGGAAAGCTAAGACACTGTGAAAAACAAAAAAAAATGAAGACCTAAATGAAAGATCTCTGCGAGTGAGATCCCAATGGAAAGAACAGGGCCATCAGAGAAGGAGGTACCTTTCTCTGAAGGGAGGAGAGAACCTCCACTTTGACTATGACCCTGTCAGATTAAGATCGAAGTCGGCGAACCCTAAACGCTTCCATAGCCTCGGCAACTCATGACTAGAGCCTGGGGAGATTACTGACGCCATAAACAAGAGTGTCAAATTGTTAAATCAACTTCAGGAGTCACTGTGTACTTACGTCTCATGAGGGATCTGTCCTTAATGTGTTATCCAATGTGAAATAATGCTATTACTAGTAATGAAACAGTATTTTTTCACTTTGTGTTTCTGTGTGGGTGCAAACTGATGAAATCTTTACATACTATAATATTAAATCGATCTGTGTATAAAGATAATTGCAAATGATTAAAAAATCTTGGTGTTAAATTGGAAATTGCATAGATAATTAATCAATTCTTTAAAAAAAATCATGTAGGATCTCTGTCTTTAATGTGCTGTACATTGTGAATTAATACTATAACTAGTACTCCAACAATAATTTCAGTTTGTGTCTCTATGTGAGGGCAAACTGTTGAAATCTTTACATAATATGTTCTAAACTGATCTTCTGTGTATAAAGAGAATTGAAAATGAATCTTGATGTGAACAGAAGGGGAGAGGGAGCGGGAGAGGGGAGGGTAGCGGGAGGGAGGGAAGTTGTGAGGGGGGGAGCCATTGGAATCCATAAGCTATACTTTGGAAATTTATATTCTTTAAATAAAAACTAAAAAAAAAAAAGAATAGATTGATAGCATATGATACCTGATGGGATGCAGTTATGAGAACATAGCATCCATTGAGATATGTCTGCCAAAAATGGATATACTGAATCTAATCATAAAAAACATTAAAAACAAAACAATTTAGGAGCAGTCTGCAAAACAAATTGGCTTGAGATCTACAAAATTGTTGAGGTCCTAAAAATTGAGGAGGGGCTGACTAGCTGTTCTAGACTGAAGGAGACTAAAGGGACTTGACAACATAGGAGTCTGAATTATTTCTTACTGCCCTAAACACACAAAGGGAAAGTTATGGTTTAAAAATTGTCAGAATCCTTTGATTTTGATTCTTGGCTTTGTCACTTGAGTAATTCTGTAGCCTTAATTTTTCCAGGGCTTTGTCTGTTTCATATGCTAAAAGCCATGTTGGTATCTGACCGAATTACGTTGTTGAATGGGCTAACAGAAATAAAGGAAAAGCATCTAGCATATTTTGTCAGGCATATAATAGATCTTTAGGAAGTCATGCCTTGTTTCTTAAGTTACTTTATTCCTAGAATAAATTCTATGTTCAAAACTACGATGAAGCCCTAAATTACAAAAATAATCACTGGCTTATAAAGAGGTATCTATAGTAAATGTAGAGAAATAATGTCCCTTTACATAGCACTTAATGTTTTCACATCTATTAGGTAGTTTTCACTTTGATTCCCTAAGGTAGGCAGTAGAAATATTCTCCCCCTCATATATAAGAAAATTGAGACCTACTGCTTGCTTCAAAAAGAAGATAGTGGTTGAACCAATACTGCAGCCTATTCTTGTAACATCTAAGCAATGGAATTTTTATTACCCTGTGTTTTTGAAGCTTTTGACATCTACCTGCCATCTGGATATAAAGAAAAATGCCTTGTATGATTTTCTAATGCTAAAAAAATTTAAAATTAGAAATTTGAACAGAAATTTGTAACAAAAAATGATTATTTCTCAAGTTATACAATTTTTAGTTTAAGAATCGTTGAGATATTGTGTTGTAATACTTAAGGCTTTGTTGAAGTGACAGCACAAGGCCAATCATTTCTAATGCGATGCTGAGTGTGCTGCTTTGTTTTTAAATCATAAACACTGTAAAACCAGAATCACCACTTAGGGTATAGACAGCGTATGCCCTCGGGTATACTGATCCGAACTACATATATCCTCTCTAACAATTTTTCAGTGCTCTCCTTACTTCCACCTCATTTTCCTTTTCTTCACTACCCCTACTCCTGCGATGTAGCCAGAGGCTCCAGGCTTGCATATCTCATCATCTCAGGCAGTATGGCACACTGGTTAAGGTACTATAGCACATTGGTCAAGAGTGAGATTCTGAAGATCAGACTGCCTGGATTCAAATCCTGTACCCACCACTTGTTATCAGCCTGACCTTGAAGCAAGCTGCAAAGATCTATGCCTCATTTATAAAATGGGGAAAGTCACAAGATATCTGAGAATTAAATGTGCTAATAGATGTAAAACACTTAGAAAAGTGCCTGGAACATTGCAAATGCTGTATCAGTGTAGCATTTATTACTATTATCATTATTTTCACCATCCATGTGATTACCATTGTTGCTTAAAGCAGAGTAATAACATGATAATCTTATTATAATGTCATAAGATTCAAATTAGATTAGCAGTTATCATTAGATCTTCAGTTTGCCCCTCTTATTTTGGTGCCTGATAAAATAATTCAGAATCGCTACTGTTTCCCATTCCATAGATATTTTAGGAAAATATTGGTCTTTCTGTTTTTCCAGACACTTCTTTAATCATTGTTCTTATGGAAAACCTTTTGGGACAGTAGCTATGGATGGTTGTAGCTATGTTTTTCAGAGCTGCCTTTCCTACTTACTCATACTAGCATGCTTTGGTTGTTCTCAAATTGTGCTCTCTCCAAAAACTTATCCCCAGGCAAAGAACAGTAACAGCAAGGGCAGGGCCAGTGTCCCTTAAGGCATACTGGATCTCTAGGGAGAAAAACATGTATGATGAAGAACATACACACACACACGTACACACACACATTCCTACATGCATATAGACACACACAGCACAGTTCTAAAATGCTTTCCTAAAGAGATTGTACCCCTTTGTTTAAGAAAGTACTGGACTACTTTGAAATGATCACTTTTAAAATTCAGGAGACAGTGTCTACTACATCATTTTTCCTCTTCACTAGGACTTCTTTTAATGAGAAGAAACTGAAATTTAGCAGTCTGTCACATTATTGGCTCTGTCTTAGATCTTTTAACTTCAATTTATTCTAGGGCTCGCTCTACCATACCACTATGCCTTAAAATTTTTAAAAACAATTGAAATCTGTCTCCTCTTGCATCATTCATCCATGTGCTCAGGTCACAGTGTTTGGGGACATCTACCCTTGGGCCTACAGAATGGGCTGCTTGGGTTTGTAGTTCTTCGTGAATCTGGGTGTTTTTATGGTATAAAATTGCTTTTCTTTCAAAGCTGAGAGCAGGTAGCACAAGGCTGTCATTTTGACAAGTTATTGTAAACGAAATGAAAAAATAGGCATCCCAATAGCTCAGAAGAGCTACAGATTGAGCTAGGGCTTCCCCAGGGACCCCTTTTTCTGCTTATTTCTCAAGTAGAATTTTTCTTCTTTTTCCGAAGATGCTATTAATACCCTTTACTCTCCCTGCCCTCCTCCCCCCCCAAAAAAGTCTTTATCATGTCGACTTCATCCTGGGTACAAAGATAAACTTTTTTTTTTCCCCAAAGAGAAACAGCTACAAAATTTTTGAAGGAGTGTGGTTGGCTGCAGTATCCACAGGTTTGAATTCTAACTCTTCCACTTACTAACTAAAGTCTCAGGTGAAGAATTTAATCTTTCTTCATCTTAGTTGTCTGTAAAATGACAGAGTAATACCTAACTCAAAGGACAGTTTAATTTTTTTCTACTTTTTAAAATAGTTTTTGTTTCTGTTTTATAAAACAGGAACAATAAATTTCATCCCTCTAAGTGTGATAAAATAAAGTTTCCTTGTGTCTCTCTTCAGTCAGATTCCATTCCTGAAACCTTGACCCACTCTTCACTCTGCTTTCGGTCACTATAGTTTTTTTTTTTTTTAAGGTTGATATAAATGGAAGTATTTAGCACATATAGTCATTTATGTTAGAGTCATTTTATTTAGCATAATGTTTTACAGATTCTTTCAAGTTATTGGGTACATCAATATTTTGTTACTTTACAATGCTAAGTACTATTCAATAGAATACACTTACTGTAGCTTGTTTGGCCATCCTTTAGCTAAATGGACATTGGGTTGGTTACAATTATTGGTTATTATAAACAATGATATCTTTGTGTAGACATATGTTTTCACTTTTCTTGTATCAGTATCTAAAAGTGAATTGACTTCTAGGGTATATGGAAATTGTGTGTTTAGCTTTGCAAGAAATTGCTATATAGGATACTAGCTCTATCATTTTTAATTTCCACCAGCAATGTATGTGAGTTCCTGTTGTCCTACATCCTCAACAGCACATTGCATTGTTATTATTTTTTCCATTTTTACCTTTCTAGTGAGTTTTAGGGTTATCTCATTGTTTTTATTCTCACTTTGGCATCCTCTCATGTACTTAACGAACATTTGTATATTTTATTTTTTGAATTGTCTATTCAAATCTTTAAACTCATTTTTATCTTTATTTTTATTTGTTTCATTATTGAGTTATAAGTTTCTTTTTAATAATCTGTATAGAAGTTCTTTATTTTCTTTTGCAAATATTTTCTCCCAGTTTGTGGCTTGCTTTTTTTTTTTTTTTTTGAAATGCATAGAAAGAGAGAGAGAGACAGAGAGAAAGAAATCTTTCAACTGCTAGTTCACTCCCAAAATCAAGATCCAGGAATTCAGGGACCCAACTACTTGATCCATCATCTGCTGCCTTCAGTGGTGCACATTAGCAGGAAGCTGGAATTAGAAGCAGAACTCAATCCCAGCGACTACAATACCTCCCAACCCATGTCTTAACTGTTTCTCCAAATGCCTTTCCCTTACCTATTATATAAATTGTTTTTCTAATTCCTGCTTATTTTATGTTTTTAAGTAATTTCCTAATACAAAGTTTTTCACATGTATTTTCTTATAATGTTAACTCTTATCTTAAGTCCTAATAAATCATTTGGGTTAAATTTTGTGGATAACATAAGAAAAATGCCAAGGCTTATTTTTCCCATATAAATATTCATCTCTAGCAGAATCTGAAAGATTATGTTTGCCCTCATTGAATTATCTTGACATGTTTGGGAAAAGCAATTGACCAAGTACATGTGAATCTACTTATGGACTCTTTTCATGAAAACTAATTATTTATGTATTTATCTGATTTGAAAGGTAGAGAGAGAACAGAGGGAGAGGGAGAGAGAGTGAGAGAGAAAGAGAGAGAGAGAGAGAGAGGAGGAGAGACAGAAATAGAGAGGAAAGGAGAGAGAAGGAGTCATTTTTTTTTATATATAAAGCTTTTATTTAAAGAATATAAATTTCCAAAGAACAGCTTATGGATCACAATGGCTCCCCCCCCACACAACTTCTCTCCCTCCCCCTACCCTCCCCTTTCCCGCTCCCTCTCCCCTTCTGTTCACATCAAGATTCATTTTCAATTCTCTTTATACACAGAAGATCAATTTAGTACATATTACGTAAAGATTTCAACGGTTTGCCCTCGCATAGAGACACAAAATGATAATACTGTTGGAGTGCTAGTTATAGTATTAATTCACAATGTACAGCACATTAAGGACAGAGATCCTACATGATTTTTTTTTTTTTAAAAAAATTGATTAATTGTCTATGCAATTTTTTAAAAATTGAAAGGAGAAATTTTAAATCACCAAAATAAATGAAATACCTCATATTCATGGAACAGAAAGCCAACATGGTTTAGATAGCACATTTTGGGGACCAGTATTGTGGTGCAGTAGATTAAGCAGCCACTGAAAATGTTGGCATTCCATGTGAATGCCAGTTGGAGTACTGGCTGCTCCACTTCCAATCCAGCCATTTCCCTGATAAAGTGCCTGGGAAAGCAACAGAAGTTGGTACAAGTGTTTGGGTCCTGCCACTCACATGGGAGAACCAGATTGAGTTCCAGGCTCCTGGTTTCCACCTTGCCCAACACTGGCAGTTGTGGCCATTTGCGAAGTGAACCAGTGAATAAAAAATGACTCCTTGCATTATTACAGCTAAGGAAATTAACCTATCCATCAACTTCCACAGTTACTTTTTTGGGTGGTAAGAACACCTTAAATCTACTCTCTTAGCAAATTTTCAGTATACAATTGAATATAATTAACTACAGTCCTCATGCTGCATATTATCATTGCAATGTTTTATAGCTTTCATTGTCAGTGCCTTGTAGATATTAATTAAATTTTGCTAAGTGTTTTATTTTATGTTAATATGATGAAGTTTTTAAGGAATTTTTTCTGATTTTTTATTACCAGTATATGGAAAGACAAACAATTTTTGTTTTGACCTCATATTTTAATGACACTGCTTAATTTACTTCTTAGTTCTGGTCACTTTGTCTTATTCCTTATATTTTTCTCTCTGCTTGATCATGTTTTCCATAGATAAAAGAATGTTCCCTTCTTCTTGCCATACTATGTGAATTTTATTTCTCTTCTTCAATTATTGAACTGATTAGGAAGTCCAGTACATATTGAATAGAAGCAATTAGAATAGATATGCTGGCCAGTTCTGATCTTAGGTAGAAAGTATGTAGCCTCTCACCATCGATTCTATTATTGGTAGGGTTTTTTTTTTTTTTCCAAATATTCTTTTAATCAGATTGAGGAAGTTCCCTTCTGTTTAGTTTACTGAAAGTTTTTTTTTTTTTTTAATCAGAAATGAATGTTAACTTTTTTTTTTTCAAATTTTTCTGTGTCCATTGAAATGATCTCTTTGGATCATTCATTGTATTATAATAAATTACATTTAATTGCTTTTCAAGTGCTGAATCAACCTTGCCTTCTCAAAAGAAACCCCTTTAGGTGATGATGTATTATTACTTCTACATACTTTTGTATGGATTTTAAAATCGAACCTGGGGAAATTATTCAATTTTTATTTTTGCTGAAAGATGTCTTCATAAAGCTCTATGTATTGCAATGGATATAATGGCAGAACTTATGAGTCTTCTGGTCTCCCAGTTTCTAGTCTCGTACATTTTATTTTTTTAAGATTTATTTATTTAGTTGAAAGGCAGAGTTAGAGAGGAGGAGGAGGAAAAGGAAGAGGAGGAGGATGTGAGAGGGGAGAGAGGGGAAAGAGGAGACAGGAGAGGAGAGGAGAGGAGAGGAGAGGAGAGGAGAGGAGAGGAGAGGAGAGATCTTATATCCTCTAGTTCATTCACACAGGCCTGAAGAGAGGAGGGGAGAGGAGTGGAGGGGAGAGGAGAGGAGAGGAGGGGAGGGGAGGGGAGGGGAGGGGAGAGGACAGGAGAGGAGAGGGGAGGAGAATCTTATATCCTCTAGCTCATTCACACAGGCCTTGGCTGGGCCAGGCTGAAGCCACTAGTTAAGAATTTCTTCCAGGTCTCCCATATAGGCAGCAGGGATCCAAATACTTTGGCCATATCCACTACCCTTTCCAGACCATTAGCAGGGAGTTGGATCAGAAGTGGAGCAGCCAGGATATGAACTGGTTCCCACGTGGGATGCTGACACTGCAGGCAGTGATTTTACCTGCTATGCCACAATGCCAGACCCTGTCTCATATATTTTTTTAAAAATAGTGCATGAAAGATAGTATGGAGATTCCTCAGAAATCTGGAAATAGAGCTATCATATGACTCAGCCATCCCACTCCTGGGAATTAACCCAAATGAAATGAAATCAGCATATGAAAGAGTTATTTGTACTGCCACGTTTCTTGCAGCTAAACTCCAATAGCTAAGATATGGGGTCAGCAGATGCCTATCAACTGAAGATTGAATAAAGAAAATGTGGACTACTACTCACCCATAAAAAGAATGAAATCCTATCTTTTGCAACAAAATGGATGCAACTGGAAACCATTATGCTTAGTGAAATAAGCCAGTCAAAAAGACAAATATCCACATGTTTTCCCTGATTTGTGGTAACTAATGTACAGAGTTTTAAAAAATGTAATGTATAGCAGTAAAATTGACATTCTGAGATGTGATTATTGTTTATAGCCCCTGTCTATACACTGGAGGAACAGTGGTTTTTCTACTTACTGCTTGTTGAATTCTTTATTAAGTGGGGAGTTAATCTTGTGATTATAAAATAAACTGAAAGTATGTCATTGTAAAATGAATCAGCCCTCAAGGTACTCGGATCTGGCTGAAGAGTCCATGAGAGTATTTTAGGCATGGAAAGCCAAGACACTCTGGCACAAAAACAAAACAAACAAACAAACAAAAAACGACCTATATGAAAGATATCTGCGAGTGAGATCCCAGTGGAAAGAGCGGGTCATCAAAGAAGCAGGTACCTTTCTCTGAAGGGAGGAAAGAACTTTCACTTTGACTATGACCTTGTCTAAATAAGATCAGAGTTGGTGAACTTAAAAGGCCTCCATAGCCTTGGCAAACTCATGACAAGAGCCTAGGGTGATTACTGACGCCATAAACAAGAGTGTCAATTTGTTAAGTCAGCAACAGGAGACACTGTGCAATTGCTTCTTATGTAGGATCTCTGTCCTTAATGTGTTGTACATTGTGAATTAATGCTATAACTAGTACGCAAATAGTATTTTACATTTTGTGTTTCTGTGTGGGTGCAAACTGTTGAAATCTTTACTTAATATATGCTAAATTGATCTTCTGTATATAAAGAGAATTGAAAATTAATCTCGATGTGAATGGAAGGGAAGAGGGAGTGGGAGAGGGGAGGGTTGCAGATGGGAGGGAAGTTATAGGGGGGTAAAAGCTATTGTAATCCATAAGCTGTACTTTGGAAATTTATATTCATTAAATGAAAGTTTAAAAAAAAAGAAAGGATAAAGAAAAAGAGTGCGAGCATGGGAGGGAGGGATAGGTATGGTAAGTGGAAACTATCATTATGCTCTTGAATCTGTATATAGTAAATACATGAAGTTTAAAACATTGTACATGCTTTATTTTACTGTATAGTACAGGCATACAGACTGAGTAGGGTGGATGGGGACACTGGGGAAAAGGAAGAGCATATGCAATTATTTTTTAAAAAATATTTATTTATTTGTTTGGGAGGTGGAGTTATAGACAGAGAGAGGGGGAGAGACAGACAGTAAAGTCTTCCAACCATTGGTTCACCCCCCAAAATAGCTGCAACGGCTGGGGCTGAACCAGTCTGAAGACAGAAGCCAGGAGCTTCTTCCGGGTCTCCCACTAGGATGCAGGGGCCCAAGGACTTGGGTCATCTTCCACTGCTTTCCCAGGCCATAGCAGAGAGCTGGATCAGAAGAGGAGCAGCCAGGACTAGAACCAGTGCCCATAAGGGATGCCAGCACCGCAGGCAGAGGCTTACCCCACTGTGCCACACTGTCGACTCCCACGTATGCAATTATTATAGTCCCTTTGTATGAATGTTGCCAGGATGTCCCTGTAGAATTTAGATTTGCCTTCATCCTCTTAACATGATGCAAATTTATGTTTAAGAAAACATAGAGGACAATTGGTTGTCAAAAGTGTATTTAAGTTCCATCTTAAAGTGGACAAAAAGCAAGCTAGGAAATAAAAGTGAAAAATGCTAACATTGAATTAGCTTCCTAGTTCCAGGTTAACTGATTTGGACTAGCTCCGTCATCAGGGAAGTCACATTATCTCTATATGCCTCGGTTTTTCCTCTGTTGAATGTTGTGGCTAGGTCTGAACAGTGCTTTTGGACAAGGAAGAAGGGATTATATATATTTTTGAAAAAAAAAAAAAAAGACTCACTAGAGCTTTCTGTCCAAGTCATATAGTCTCTGATTTTATGATTTTAAGAAAAATCTCTGATTTTGGGAAATAAGGAAATTTGAAGTCTAAGACCTTGTTTTTAGCTTTGGCCTTCTCGTTTCTCAAGTTTTGTGATCTTGCCAAATCACTTCTATTATATTCATGTTTATAATGAAGGTGTTAGAAAGATGGTTTTCTAAAAACTGTTCCAGTTCTAAAAAGCTGATTCCAAAGTGAGCGAAATCTGTTTATGTCTGGTACATACATGTGTATGTCAAACATGGCCAAAATATTTTAATGAAATAAATAATTATGGATTCACCTTTCTGTGAATGTATTCAGTTTCCAAAAGGTTCCTGGAAAATATAAAGCAATAGACTGTTAAACCCATTTCTAATTTTTGATGGGAAATATAAATTCTCTCTTGAACATATGTTGAAATGCTAGCTTTGTGAAGTCTCTGCTCTCAACTTAAAATATAAAAATCTAAGACTTCTATATGATTTTTTCTGGGATACAATTTTCCTTTATTATTTGCAGTCTGTTGTAAGAATGCTTCCAGGGATGTAAGGCATTGGAACACCACATCTTTAACTAGCTGGGACATAATACATGATTTGAGTCCCCAATATTTTCTAACAGTGAGGTTTGTTTATTAAAGAAACCCCATGCTGTGACTGAATCAGTCTAATAGAAGCCAAGTTTGAACTTGAGCATTCAAATGTATGCCCATATATCTTGGGCATATATCATACATAATGATGTGGGGTCTAGACGTCTTTCTGGGTTTGTTTATGTCTGTTATGGATTCTCCTCATTATCCATGCTGTTTGAGGGAGACCCCATGGATTCAGCTAGTTTATTGCATACTTTCTATATTTTAAGATTAACTCCAAGTTCTGAGTGGAACATATGTTCCAACTTGAAAGATTATTTTCTCACTTTCCTGTTTTATGATGATGATTAAGGAAAAATAAAATAAGATTTTAGGGAATGGTGACATGTCTGAGAGTGGCTAACCATAATCCATTTGGCCATATTTCAAATACAGTTTTGTAATCTTGATATGTAGTATGCAACTCTTCCTAAAATTTTTTGACAAGTTTGAGTTATAGCATCTGTTTTCTTGTTTTTAAAACCATATAATGTACCATATGTTGTTTAGTTATCATTGATTATAACCTTTAGGATTAATATGCATAGGTAAAGACTTTAACCTTTAGGTATTAATGATTTTAGTTTATATGCAGTATAGTTAGAATGCTAGTTAGAGCCGAATAATTATATGGAAAGAATAGACTTAATTTAATATAAAACCAAATTTTCTGTCTTTCTATTTACTATGTTAATTTGGAACAAGTAATTCATGATCTCTTGAGTAGCAGCCTTCACTGTTGTTGTTAAAACCTCTCACCTTAACATTTATTTTATACAATTAGGTATCTCTATGCACAACTCTTTAATTTTAAAGAAGCTGCTATTCATATTCTTTATGAGTTGCAAAGCTATTTTTTCATCAAGTGAAATAAAGAAATCAAATAATATTATCAGAATTTGCAATAAATATTGAAAGAGGGTGGATTGTCATCAGAATTTATCATTATGGATATTTTTTGAGGGGGTGATATAGCACTTGCTATAAATATTCATCATGTTCTTAAATCTAGAGATATTCAGTGATTAGGTGATTTTATGCCTGTTTATGCTGGCAGGAACAAAAGAAACTTTAAAAACTGAAAGCATAAACATAATTGAACCACCCACTTAAAAGAGAAATTGGAATAGATGTTTTCCAGGGGAGAACATGCTTTCTGTGTAAAAAGGGCTAGTGTAACAAGAAGTCATCTATTCTTGATTTCTTTAGACAGCTAGTGCTTTGTGCCTTGTCTAGTTTCTGTGTTTTAAGAGCTTGTTCTGTGTAGCAGAAATAATACAATAAATGGGTTTAACCACATTTGTCTCAGCTAGACAGTCTGCTTTGTCAGAGATTGCTGGTACAACATAAACAAATTATGTGTTTGTAGTGCTTTTCAATGAAAGCCTATCTAACAGAGCTGAGATTGTGTTTCAGCAGCTGTAGATTTAATCTCCTACCTGTCAGTTAAAACAGGCATTTCCTGAGCTAGATAAGGACTGGTTGTAGAGGAGGGAAGTAGTCACAGCTGGACAAAGACCTATTGTTATTGGCTGATAATTTCTATGTAGATTCAACTTCTTATTCTAACATGGAAACAAGAGTCATAGTGCAGTGTTGTTGGAGCTAACAAGTCCTTTTCTGAAAATCATTGAATTACGAAGAGTTAAGGAGCTGGGTTTTTTGCCATTCATTTTTGGGAACTGTCATGTGGAAGTAAATTAAAAAATGTTTGTAGCTTTGATCTTCAAGATTGTAGATCATTGTGGTTATGATACTAGGCCAGGTAAAAATGCCTGTTCACAAAGTTATAACTACATATTCAGAAATTCGGATTGTAACACAAATTACCCAAAGTTACAAAATTAAGTCTCTGGGTTGATACTTTACCATATGATTCAGTGTATCATGTATATTGAGACTAGTTGTCTGCTCTGGAACATACCTAGTGTTAAAAATCTGTTCTGTGATATCCACGTTTACACATCTATACTTTTTCTTTCTCCTGTATCCTGATTTTCAATTGGAAAAATACGACTGCCACTATAGCTATTGATGAATTGGAGGGTAGAGAATAATGGGAAAAAGAGTTAAATAACTTCATTTAGATAAACTGCTTTGCTTTGCTTTTCCTTTCTTTCCTTCTTTCCACCCCCTCGGTCCCTTTCTGCCCTTCATCCTTCTCTCCCTCTCCCTGGCTCTCTCCTTCTCCTTCTCCTTCTCCCTCTAGCTCTCCCTCTCCTTTTTATGTGGGATGAGCAGGAGGGTAGTGTTCCCTTTCTTTTTGTCTCATGTATAGACTTGAATGGAGAAAATATGTATCTCTATGTTTGGTTCATCCCTGAAGCCAGGAATAACTAATGGTGGGTTGCACTAACAGACTGACACTTGTATTTACATTATCTTGGTTAGCAAACTAAATCCAACAGTTTAAAATTTTCGTTGAACTTCCCATGTAAAGTAACCCATAGTTAAGTTTTAAAATGAACATACATATCTTAATTTAGATTTTTTACAATTAAAAATTTAATTAAGCTTTTTAATCTGAATTCCCTTTTACATATCATTTTGTTCCTTACAAAAATATTTATAAGGTAAGAGTAACACAGGACTTCAGACAATATATTTGCTATAGCAAATTGAGGCCAAATTATGGAGATAAGAGGCAAATGCTAATTAGAAAATGACCATAATATTCTTGATTACTTGTGCCATCCATCCCTTCCTATTTCCTTTTTCTTTTTTTAGTTTTCCCTTCATATTTTATATTATTTCCTGTTGTGTATTGTGTTTGTTTTGCTCTCTTTTGTTATTGTTTTATAACTTAAGCAAACGTGTCTAGTTCTACATTTGTTTTATTGGTTGTAGTGATGCTGGTCAAGGGTTTCCATTGTGCCATCCTTTGAACCTCAGATGTAAAATGCTTGTCTTTATTTATTCATGAAGGGCAATACAATATTGTGTTTTTGATAAATTGGTATTTAAAAAATTAAAATATTGAAGTAGAGGGTAAAAGAAATTTAAAATTTCTTAGCTAATGATAATGTATAAGATTCAATATTCATTTTCTACTTTGAATTCTGATTATCAGGGCAGGTAAATTACTGCAGCATTTGACTGTATATTGTAAATCACAATTTTATTTGGCAAATATGACATTAGTCTCAACTATCAAAACAGAAAAGGCAAGAGAAGTTTACCCAACAAGTATTTGAGCCATGTTGTATATATTAAAGTTCAATTAATCAGATATTTACCCTTTGCCTGGCATATTTGGAAGCATTTTCCTAGAAGCACGTCAAGATTCTTTTGGCAAGTTGTTTCCTTCTACTTGAGCAAAGAGGATATATACGATGGAAATAGGCCCCCATATCCCAACTTGGGACTATTGAGGTAGCTTCTAAATTGGTTCCTCGGCTTCCATTATTCCCCTGTTATAGTGAGTTTTCTTCATAGCAACTAGAATGATCTTTATAAACCTAAATCAGGTTTCATGCCACTACCGTATCATAAAACCATCCAATGATGTTCTGCTACTCTCTGAATACAACCCACATTCTTTACTGCACTCTGCAATACCCTAAATGATCTGATCTCTAACCATCCTCTGCTCCTTCTGCTGGCCTTCCTAGCTCCCCACAGCCAAGCCCTGGTTGCCGTGGAGCCTTTGCACTGCAAGCCCTCTTCCTGACTCACTTTTGCCTCCACTAGTCCCATGCACTGTTTCTTCCAGTTATTCACTCCTGTGCTAGCCTGTCTCCTCAGAGAAGGCGTCCTTGACCACCTGTGTCTAAAATAATCCTCGTTGCTCCTACTGACTGCCTCTAGCTTTTCTGCCCTCCTCTTCTCCTACTCTCTTATATTACTTTATTTTCCTCATAGCACATATGATATTTATTATCTTTATGTATTTTTCTTCCTTTGTGTATGTGCATACACACATACATATGCAGACAGCACAGATGCTTCAAAAAGCTTGTGGAAATGGAATTAAAAGGTGTTTATTTTGGTACAAAGTTTTTTGAAATCCATTCATAGGTTTTTTTCATAATATATATTTTCCATGAATTTTTTTTGTATGCCACCTGTCTTCAGTAAAAATTTATGATAGCAAATATTGTCTGTTGCTGTATTCCCGGTGGCTAGAATAGTGTCAACTATTTACATAAACATGTATTTAATGAATGAATTAACATATCCAAATGGGAAAACCATTAAAAATTCCAACACAGAATGTTTTGTGCATATTTTGACAGAGGGAAAGGAATCTATTCTTGGGAAATTTTTACAGAAAAGTTGAATTTGGGATGAACCTTGAGGGGTAGGTCAGGTTTGGGAAGGTAAACAGAAGACAGATCTTTATGTACGATCAGTGAGCAAAATGCTCAGAGGTGCAGAAGCTATTGAAAGCAGGATGAGAAAGAGCACAGTAAAAAGTAGTACAGAAAAAGACGTGAGGGCACATCAAGCCATCCATGGAGGGACTTCAATGACAGCCTTGTCTGGCGAATTTGGAGCGTATCTTCCTTAATAGGGACACTTTTACGATATCTGGTTATTTAATATTAAGAGAGTGCTAAATAAAAGTACAAAACTAAAGAAAACTCCTTTTTAAAAATCACCATATTAGCTTATCCTTATTGTCATCTTCATTGTCAACTTATTTGTTGAGATGAGGAAGCAGGTGTAGTAGAGAGAGAAAGAGAGCAAGAAAGAGAATGAGAAAGAGAACACTATTCATGCTAGAGGTAGAGCAGGGGTTGCAGGTTATGCATGAAAATGACATTACAGTGCATGGCATTAGCTTTTGCTTTAAAAAGGAAAATTAGATAGAGTGATAAAGACTGAAACCCTGAAATCTATTGGACTTGTGGTTATAGGCACTGTTTATGTCTTACTCAGTATTCATTTTTTGAAAGACCACATTACTTTACCTCTTTATCTCTTTGCCTACAATCATTTATACAGACACCACTTTTCAATGGAACTTCCAAGGAGGATCACCTTGCTATGGCTGAGCAGAGCAGTCAGAAACTTACACGTCATACTTATGCTTCGCTTGGAGTTCCCTCAGTGTATTTCTCAGGCCTTCTTGCTAAAGATGAAACTGCTTCTGCTCTCCATGCTTCCCTCCCCCCACTTAAATACTTTCCTGTCATTCATTCTCTATTGTATAACCAGCCCACTGTGATCTAACAAACATCTTTCGATGATTTTGGGGAAATTGTATTCCTGGCTCCTTGGTGAGAGCATCTTATCATTTCTGTCAGGAAGAATTATAATTGATGTTGTGAAAAATATGAAACAAGCTTAAATTAACTATAGATGAACTTCAACAAATGTAATAGAAGTGTTCACTTATTTAAAAATACCTTGAAATAAATGAATACAGCCAATTTTTGTATTTTCTTATCAGCTTGTGAACTTCAAAAGATAGACCATTGCATAGCTAAAAGAGGAGTTCACTGGAATAAAATATTTTTGGAACAGATTTATATTCTTTTTGCCTCCATTTGAGGATTGTAAGTGATGAAAGGTCTTTGAATTGATTCAGAAGATTAAAAAATCATCAGAATTGTTATAGCTTAATTTCTAAATCATGTAGAACAAAAGATCCTTAATGTACTTATATACTAAGTACTTGTTGTGACCCTACTCAGTGTTAGACCTTTTACTGAGCCCTGGGGAAAAACAAAGTCTTTGCCTTTCAGTTGCTTGTGCATGATTTTAGTAAGACCTGTAGTTTAAGATGTAAACCTACATTTCTGGATGAGGAATTTAATAATTGAACTCTGGTCATTGCTAACAGAATAAGCTTGTATAAAATACTTCAGGGGTAAAAGCCAGATTGCCTTCATTACAGGTCAAAAGTTTATGAAAGCTTTATATCGGGATTTGGTTGTTACAAAGAAAGGAATGCCATATTCTTCACAAATGTTACCATATTTATATGGTATTTATACAAAATTTGAAAAAAATTAATTTCCATCTTGGCAAAACACTTTGATCATGGTGTATTTAATGGGGTTTCCATTTAAGAACAACAATCATTAGTCTCTAATATGTTTCATACTTCTCTGGAAATAAGACAGAATGGAATAAGACACATTCATCTTCACTAGTCTTTGGAAATATCTAAAGTAATTGACTAGCTCAGTCTTCTGTGATGGCCTGGTGACCACTAACTGTGACTATTTGCATAATAGTCAACTCTTCACTTCTGTAGTGATAACTGTTTGTATCTGATTAAAATTAAGACTGTTTTAGTTCTCTTGACTTTTCCAGAAGTTGCAAAAATTGAGATTTGCTGTTCTGCTTTAACCAAACAAATGCACACATGGGGATAACAATATGCTGAGTTTATGCAGATTTTACAGCACGAATCTGAATAAAATACCCACTAATAGATCCTTAAGGAGTAATAAACACACATGAATTTTCCTTAGTTGCACTTTAAAGTGATTTTAACATACTACTAGACCTTAACAATAATATTTAATTGACAAGATTATGCATTTGTATGAATTGAAAAGGTAGTAGATATCTAATTCCAAATGAATCATAAATTTTACTTTTGCATAACATGTTTTATTAATTTCTTTATGGCCAGGATATTCTATTTCCCTCCTGGTGAGAGTTTCTTAAAACATAGTAAGATAATTTAAGCACATTTAATTAACATTTATCATCCTTTTTAGAAAGTAATCTGACTCATGTCCTCATAAATACTCTCAAAATTTTTCTGGGGTATGGACTATAAGCAGACCACGCAATGAGACCTAGCAGGATTTTTGCCATAATTTAGTTTTCTTTTAAGCAAATCATTTATTTCTGTGTTGACCATATTCCAAAGTAAGATGACAAACGAGATGATTTGTTCTTGTCGGTCAGTGAAAACAGAGCTGACACCACTACCAGATAAAATAAGATGTGGACATCTGTAAGGCATCCTTTTATTTCCAGGACCATGCACAGTAGCTGACAGATAGAGATGGTGCTCAAGGAATGACTGCTGAAAAGTTGAATGAAGACAGGCATTGCTGCCTGCTCTTAGGGAGAAACATGTTTTTCATGAGTCTATGAGATCATTGTATTTATGTTGGGCCCTTCATTTCATGAAATAAGGAGACAGGCGATAATACGAATTGAGATTATGGGGGCACTAAATATGCATGTGTGTGTTTTGAAAATTCAATGTTTAAACAGAACGTGTACAAATGAATTAGAGGTGCTGATGATCCTGGTAGATTAGTGAGCTATTTTTCTATTTAAAAAGTTTGAGTAAAGTACACACATATACATAGTATGCTGAGAATCTGAAACAGGGTGTTAACGTAAAGGACAAGATTGGCTGTTTCAAGGCTATTCGTGTTTATTTCTGAAATATACCTACAGAAGCTTTTTAAAACATGTACCATTGACCTGATAGAAGAGTGCTCTTGTTCTCAAAAGATCATTTCTCTCTTGTGTAACCAAGTAAGGGAGCTAGAAAGTGCTAGCCTGTGAAGTGGATTTTAAATCATCGCTATCTTAAAGGCAAACTTAGCAAATAGAATTGCTCTGTTTGCATTTTTATTCTTGGTAATAGGGGTGGGGACAGGGGAAGCTGGTGACAAGAGTTGTCTTTCCCATTTCTTCTGTGGATATTTCAAATAGTTTTCAGGATTATTTAGTTGTCTAATACATGAAAGCAAATTATTGGAACTGTTTCTCTTTTTTTCTTCAAATCAACTTTTGGTTAAAATATACATACAGTAAAGTATACATATAAATTTAAATTAGCTCTTCACCAATACCCCTTCTAAAGCATCTGACTTTGAAAGACCAAAGCTTGAGTTTTTAAAAGGGTGCTTTTAAACCATAGCATCTTGAATTTGGCCCACTTTTTGAGGGGTTTTCTTGCCTCTGTGGTGAGAATTTTGAAAACAATTCTAGGTATTGGGTGCAAAACTCTAGAAAGACATTGCATTGTATTCAAGGAGAATGATAACAAAGTGTTTCCCATATTATCCTGTTGGGACCTGATACCTATCTTAGACCTATGGTAAGAGCGAAGGGCCTGATATGTAGGCCATTCAGGACACTCAGTACTTGGTGAGACATGATTAATAAATTGAGGCAATTAGTGAATGGCCAGTGTGCACTTTAGACTATGGCCAGTCAAGAGAAGTTCAGTATGTTGACCACCGCATATACTTTGTAGGAAGAGCAGACTTTTTAATAACAACAGCAACGAAAAAGATTTGAAATTAAAAGGGTTTCTGTTCAGGTGTGAATTTATCCTCTCAAATGGGACCTTTCCCTCCTAAGTCTCCAGAATTAACTGAGGGTTTAATGTGTACTTTTTGGCTACAAGATGGCACCGCCCTGACCTTGAAGACTTTTCATATAGGTTTCAGAGACCTTTATTTCTTTTTCTCTAGATAGATTCTGTGGCTTTTACAGTGGTAACACTTTCTACAAAGGACGCAGCTCCTTTATTGCAATAAAGAATATGGCCATTAAGGAAATTGACCCCTCTCCCCTCATTCTGTGTGTTCACTCCCTCTCTTCCACCTTTCTCCCTCCCTCTCAGCTCTCACTCTTCCTTGATTCTGTATTTTTTGTCTCTTTCCCCCCACCCTCTATCATGTTGTGCACACATTGGAAAGAGTCTCCAATTAAATCACACAAAGAATGATTTTTTTAGAAATGAAGCATTAAAAAAATCCTCACTTGCTCAGTTTTCAACTCAGTATTAGACATTAATATGTGCATTAGTTTCAATACAAATACTTATTGCCTATAACTTGAAAAAGGCTAAATAATCTTCATGGAAGAGAAAATGAGCCCCCCTGAGTGTCAGTGTGTTTGCACATCAGCACGCAGCCAGGTCCCTGCCAAGTTGCTCTCTGACTGACTGCTGCAGATGCTCTGTCTCAAGTATTCCGAGTCCTATCTTTAGTGCAAGTCTTCAGGGACAAACAATAGCACCTGTTCCTCACAAGATATCAGGCCAGTTAGCCCATTCATGTATCTTTAATGAAGCTCTGGGGCAGATGGCAAAAAAAATGGCATCATCAACAACTTAGCACAGAGAAAACAAAGAGGATAAGTGTTGATGCAACAATGCTGTTTTACGGATTGGAAGAGACAGAACCTAAGTGTTTCACACACATCTGCTGCTGTCTTGATTCTCTGAAAGACGTGAGGAACACCCTAGCAATTAAAATTTCTGGGCGTGCAGCCTGCTTGATCAAGAATGTACTCTCCACCCTCTCCAAAAGGGAAACACTTTGGTCAGAGATTGTGGCAGTTTAGAATTAATGGACACTTGTGCTTTTGGGTAGATGGTTTATTCCTTTCATGATGACACTAAGCTGCACTGACAATGGGGTTCCTGATTTCTTATTCCTCATTTAAGTTGCAAACCTAGCCTGTTATTGTTACTTCCAAGGCAATAAAAATAATGCAATTTTCATGCTCAGAAATATGTTTTGGCCACATCAAGTTTTAGTCTTTGTGCTAACAAAAACAGTTTTACCTCTTTATCTGTAGGATGATTAAATAATCTCTGGATTTGTTCTTAGAGAAAGTTATACTTTAGGGAAAAAAGATGCAATTTGAAATTTGATAACTTTGTGGAAAAGACATGTGGAGACTGGTCAGTCTTTGATGGAGTGAAGGGAATTCTATTATTTTTTATTCTTTAGTAAAATATTTTTGGGGATTGCTGTTTCCAATGTGACTGTCTTTCCTGGCACATCACCAGATAGGAAAATAGAATAATGGGAAGGAAGAAGACAGGCAAGATTACATTCTTCATGTCAATGTGGGACTTTCCTGTATCCTCAAAATTATTTATCCACCCCCAAGCACTGGCATTCAATGTAGTGGTGTTAATTCACAACTTCTGTAAGAGGAACATATTTTGGGTGCTTAGGTAATTCTTGCGTGACCACGAAACTCTGTTTTGTTGCTTTTGCCCATTACCTTTCTCTTGGTTTCCATTTATTTCTCAAATTCAATTAATAATCTTCTAAAAAATACAATAAATGAAAACCTACAAGAGGGGTAAATTGTTGCTTTAATTCATATACCCCACTTACATTAGTTGGAAATATTCATAGACCCTCATTATTCTTGCTAATTTTTAAGACATAAATCCTTTAACCCCATAGGGACATCTGAATAGTATTGTTGGATTGTGTCCATGTCAGTAGTTCTTTGGTTGTGATATTGCACTGAAGTTTTGCAGGATGTTACCATTGGGGGAAACTAAGGAAAGGGTACATGTGATTGTTTATTACAACTGAGTGAAAATCTATGATTATATTTCTAAAACGAGCAGTCAGGTAATTGTTATCTCAAAGGATTTTATCCCTTATCTATTTAATATCTGTTTAACAAAAGATGACTTTATGGTTGATATGATAGATTCATAAAAGTACAAACTTGGACCCTAGCAAAGTACAAACTGACTGTGACCTAGACTTGCATCCTGCCTCTACCACTTTTTAACTGACAAAATACCTAATCTTTTTGACTTTATCACATTAGCTGGATAAAGATAATAATAGTAATTACCTCATTGGGGTTTCAGGAGTTAGTGAGATAGGGTTTGTGAATAATTTTTCTAGAGCTTAACATGTGGGACACACTGAAAAATATTAGCTTCTATAGCCATCATCATTACTTCCATAATGAGAGCCAAAAGAGGATCTTTTCACTATTCTCCTTCAGTGTGGATTCTCCCTAGCTATTGGATGTCCTGGCTTGTCTTTAATAAAGGGCACTTGGAATTGTCACAACATTGTTTTACTTAAAATAAGTTGAGACCTATTTTTATTTTGTCACTTGGAACTGAATGATCATTGATGAATCTATTATAAATATTTGAATTATTGAAGGTATACATCAAGTTCAAGTACATTCTAGTAAAAATAAGAAAGAAGAAGGATGGACTTTATTTAAAATTGAACATCATTTATAGCATCCAAACTCCAAAACCACATCCAACAAAATACCTCTGAAACACAAAATTATTTTCACCTGGAGACCTCCAGGTTTTCTCTGCTAAAACTCTACAAGTGACTTCTTTCTGTTCTATCATTGACTTTCATGTGATGTAACCGAGCTGCAGACAGAGTAATTATCAGCTCTGGACTCTAGGACCAGCTCTGTCTAGGCAGTATAACCTTGTCTAGCCATCTGTTTCCTGGTGCATAAACCGTGAGGACTGGACTACATTAGTGGTTCTCAAAGTATGATCCCTGGACCAGCAGCACCAGCTGCATTTGGGAACTTGCTAGAAATGTACACTCTCAGGCTCCTCCTCAGACTTACAAATTCAGAGACTCAGTATACTAACAAACCCTCTAGTTGATTCTGATGTACACTAAAGTTTGAAAATCACCACTTTAGGGGCCAGCACCGTGGCTTACTTGGTTATCCTACACCTGCGGTGCTGGCATCACATATGGGCGCTGGGTTCCAGTCCCGGTTGCTCCTCTTCCAGTCCAGCTCTCTGCTGTGGCCCGGGAGGGCAGTGGAAGATGGTCCAAGTGTTTGGGCTCCTGCACTCACATGGGAGACCAGGAGGAAGCACCTGGCTCCTGGCTTTGGATCGGCGCAGTGCTGGCCATAGCGGCCATTTGGGGAGTGAACTCTATCTGTCAACTAAAAAAAAAACACACCACTTTATTAAGTTTTAGGAAAACATTTAGATTGTTGGACCCAATCACAAGTTTCTGATTCCAGAGATATGGGGTATAACCCAAGAATTTGCTTTCTAAAAAAAAAATAAAAAGCTCACAGACATTGCTGATGCTCTTTGTCAGGTACCAAATTTGAAGTTACTAGATTAGATCAACTCCAAGCTCTATTCCAACTCTATGATTCTATTGTTGTTATTGCTTTCATAATGTCTTCTATCCCTCTCTTTATTTACTTTGTCTTTCAACTTATTGAGATAGCCTCTTGGCTACTAGTTAGCATTCAAATTTTCTGATAGATTCTGTCTTGTAGACTATGCTGAGTGGAAAGGAACTTCACTGAATTCCTACAGCTTATGTTAACAGTAAAAACCTAGAGTTCTTTGGCATTGAAAATGACCCTAAACACTGTCTAGTTATCACATGAATGTTGACAGTTGCAGAGAAATACCTCTAGACACCAAGATTCAAGAATTATCATCTGGTCCCTACTTGCCATTTACTTCCACATGCAGTCTCATGATCTTCAGAGCCTGGGCAACCAAAGTAGAAATCAAATTATGTTTACAACATGAGATTCTATCTAATGAATAACACTAAAGATCCCCATTTGAGGCTTCCAATGATCCTTGTCATTCCACCTCTTTTTCATGGTTTTCTAGATACTTGGGGTGGGATAATAACTCTGTGAGGCATGCTGTCTGCTAAGAATATGACAAACCTCTTCCTGAAACTGAATCATTTACTTGGTCCCTATGTTCATTCTTGAAGTAGAGTTATGGGTAACAGCCACCATTTCTTGTTTTTGCATAATTTAATAATTTTCTAGTACTGAACTACAAACTGCATAAGAAAAGAGCAAGGATCTGACATTTACTATGACATTACACAGTTAACTATTACATCAGGCATTGTCCCACAATTGTTTACTTTTATTATCCATTTAATTCTCATAATCACCAAGCAAGATAGTGTAATTAGCTTCAGTTTTTACATCAGGAAATATGAATAGACTCAGAAAGGTGAAATTACTGTTCAAAATAACACAGCAAAGTAAATGGTAGTGTATAGATTTGGACTCACATTTGTTTGGCAATGAAGCCTTTGTAGGCATGTCATAAATTCTCAATAAGTGTATGTTACATGAATGAGTAAAGCAATGACTGTAATCATGCAACTTTCTTAACGTTGACTTTTAAACAACTCCAGTATTACAAAGTTGAAAAGGCTCACTTGGTGATTACTTCATCAGGTTTCTAGTTATATATGCACTTAAAAACATCTCTAATATATTGGGGGGTGTAATGCAACCTTTATTTGACTACTTATCAGAAAAGCATTCAGAGTGATTGTTGAATCATTTATTAGACAGTTCTTCTTTGCATTAAACTTCTATAAAATCTCTTCCTTTTGAACCTTGTTCTGCCCTTTGTCTTAGTCTAATCCTTCTAGATGTTATTCTCTCACATACTTGAAGATAACCTTGTATACTCTCTCTTCAAAGCTAAATATCTGCAATTTTTTCCATTACTTCTCAAGATCTCTTACAGATAATAGCAACTTGATAAATGTTTGTTGAATGAATGGAGGAAAGAGTAAATAAATATGATACCCGGATACTCCTCACTTCCTTAACCTCTGTGGGATTTCTGTGATTCTGTGCTATGTGCTAGATACATGCTAAGGCCATAGTACTGGCGGACAATGAGATTACAGTCCTTGGTGTACTCTTGCTGTGGATAGTGGGCACCACAAAGCACACTGGATTTTGTTTTCCAGCACAGAACAGTGCCCACATCGTCGACAACTCAGGTTTGCATCAGGTCACATTGAGCTGGAGCTGAACAGCAAACTTAGTTTTCTTCAGGGTTAAAGGCAAGACCTGGGCACTAGGGATCAGCTCCAATTTAAGCAGGCTAAGTTTGTAGTCTAATGTTCAAAACTCGGGCTTACCTCAGCTGAAATGGAAGAAATAGCTGCTCAAAGCTAGTTTCTTTCACGCCCCACTGGCAAGGTAGTAATTGCACAAAGACCTTTTTATTATAAGTTGATTTTCCTGAGAAATGAATTCAGAAAAATACTGTAAAGTGTTTATTTTTTGCTTGCCCTTTATTAACCCACATCTTAGGGCTTTCCCTAGAGAAAAACTGTTGGTAAATGAAACCTCTTAGACCCACATGAAGCATTTTTGCTCTGTGTCCCTGGTAGTGGAGGGAATATGGACAGGACAAGGCAAGTAGGTGCTATTTAAACAGGTCATCAGCCAGTGTATATGGAATTTTGCCTAAAGAGAAGATTTAGGAATTTGAACAGGGGGTGGGTTGAGGGTTGGTAGAATTACTGGTAAAGATTTGTATCTTAAATAAGATATAATGCTGCCCTTTTATACTGTCAAAAAGGTCAAAGACCCAATGTGAAATTAGATAATTTCTTTTGGTGAATCCTAGTTTTGATCTTTAAGATACGGATTTTTTTCTTATTTTAATCTATGAACTGTGCCCTAAAAGCTAGGACAAACCTTTTGGTCGTGCTATGCTAGAATCAGGGCAGCATGCATTGAGCAAAGAAGGGAGCTAGGAAATTAAAATGTAATTTTCACAAGCATGATTCTGTCATAGCTCTTATTTTCTTTATGTGGAATACAAATACTGATATAGAGTGAGGATTTTCTAGTTTGCATTTTTGTGCTCTTTGATACATTTATTGAGGTCAAATGAAATTTGATATAGTAGGATTTATTATGAAATGTTCTCTGAACACAACTCCATAATTACTGAGCTACATGGTAGTGCATAAAGCTGTAAAACTGCTTAGCCAGACAAGCAATTTATACGTTACATCAAGGTGTGCATGGCAAAGAATATTAGTTTAATTGGGAGCCAAGATGTAGTAGCCTTAAATCTGAAGAGCTATATGTTTAACGTAATGCAGTGAAGCTTTGAAATAAGCTACCTAAACTGGGGAGATACCGCTTTGGGAATATATAACAATTAGCCATTACTTTCTGACCAGGGAAACAAAATACTATTTTCAAAATAAAACATAGAATGCAAAGCAGGTGAAAGGGCAGAACTTCTCAAGGTTTTCACAAATTCATCTCAATTGGTTCTCTGTTCAAAAGGAAGAAAGAAAGAAAAAGAAGAAGGTAAAGAGAAAAGGCAACTATTAACTACAAATTGGTGGAAGCAGGAATGTGGCAAATTCACAATGAAGCTGCCTCCTGCGTGCGCTGATATCATCTAGGGAAGGGGATTTGGTGGACTTTTGCCTGACTTTTCCCAGATTGCCCATTTGGAATGAAAGTAGAGGTGGGTTGCTGTGTGGGTACCAGCACACCACAAGGACAGAAAAACAAATACTTCTTGGCATACATCTGCTCTCTGTCTGATCATAGGCTCTCTTCTGTTTAGCAGGTTCAGGGTCACATGCCTCCGCTCATGATCCCAATTTTTCCACATGACCAGCGGACCCTGGCAGCAGCTGCTGCTGCCCAACAGGGATTCCTCTTTCCCCCTGGAATAACATACAAACCAGGTAAGTAGAGAGAGATTTAACATTCTTTTGGAAATGCTCAGATCCACATTTTTCTCTTTAGTAGTCACAACAAGCATAGGAACATACATGAGAACTGTGAATAAAAAGATCATAAAAGTTTATATCAAAGTAAAATTAGAATTAGGAAGAGGGGGCATTGCAATAAACTAATTAGTTGTTGAAAACTTTGACTCTCTCTTCTTCCACTTGGGTTTGTTCTGAGTTCACAGACACAAGGCTGTGTTTCTGGGGGACTATGGAATTTTTGTCTCCTCTCTCTTGCTACTTTCTTGTGACTAGTTGTCTCTGGTTAAAATCTTGCCTCCTCCTAAGAGCTTTTATACTCTGGGAAAGTGATAACATACAGTATATTTGCTGTTCTTGATTGTTGTCAGGTTTCTTTCAGAAGAAAAGTTAAAACTGCTCTGATTTAATTATCTTACCGCCATAAAACTGGTCTGATTCAATTAGCTTGCCACTAATAGGTAAAATCCATTTCAGTTTTAGTTTAAATAATGAAGCATTCAGTAACATTTTCCCATGTATATTCAAACCTCAAAAAACAGGTCACGTAACCTTGCAGTGAAATATGTTTTGAGATGATTTAGCAAATGTTATGATTTTTCTTTATTCCTCTGAGTTTACTGGACTCCTGGGGAATTCAATTAAGGGCATAATGGTTTGAAGCTTCTTTCAGAGCCTCCTTGTAAACAGGGCTTTAAATGTTTAAAGATATGTTGCCAAAGGAATCCAATGCAAGAAGATAGTCAAGTAAATAAAAGTCAACCTTAATTTCAGTTGTGCATTCTTTGTAAGTGACCTCAGCTCAGAAGTAGTGACCTTGTTCTACTCATTAATAATTTCTATGTCAAGTTCTTTTTAACATATTAACCTGATTATATTAACCCCCAAATCTGAGTGCAACAAATCTTAGTGCAGCATTTTCTTTATGTATGTGGTTTATCAAGCAGACAATGGCATTTTAATATGCTTAAAGCAATAATAACATGTAAATCACTTTCCTGAAATTCCGGGTAAGGAAGCTTATAGAGAGCACAAAACAAACCTGGTGAGCTCCAATATCTGTTTTAATTGCTTGCTGCCATTGACTGCTCTTTTACATTTAGTAGACAAATCCCCTCCTTGTAAGAAAAGGGAAGGTGTTTGTGCAAAACTCGAGCGGTTTAAGGAGTAGAGATGTTAAGGGGTTGGCTAACTTAGGGACTGCCTGAAAATTCTCCAGATCCACGTGAGTCCAGCCTAGTATCTGTGTTACCAAGAGTTTTTGGATACCTGAGTCAAAGAACACTGTGTTGTTCTTTTTCCTTTTAGAAGAACTTCTTGAGCAACTTACATTCCCTAAGAAATTGGCGTCTACTGAGGTTAGCGCAGGAGTGTATGAGTATTTTGTCAGAGTATGTTTTTGTCAGTGTGATGGCTTAGTTCTTCTGTGATGTCTGTAAGTTGATCTGAACTATTTCTTTATCTCAACCTCCTGTGCAGCATGGAAGGGAGCTAAACTGATTGCTTTATCCTGAATCTAGGTGCCACTCCTGCACCAGTGCTAGAAACTTTTATAGTAAACAATATGTGGGAACTCTATTTGATGTCAGATGTATGTTTTAAAGTAAAACCTTCACATTTTAAAATCAGAGATGGGCCTTATTTTATGCCTTACACATAGACATCTTGAAACTCTGTTCCTTACCTAATTATGTTGAAAGGACAGCTTTCCTTCCTTCCTTCCTTCCTTCCTTCCTTCCTTCCTTCCTTCCTTCCTTCCTTCCTTTCTCTCTCCCTCTCTCTCTCTCTTTTGGTGAGGGGCAAGGTATTGTTATATATTCAGTGAATTTAGATCACTTGTTAGCAAGCCTCTTCAAAGAACTTCAATGAGACTGTAGCCTGTGGCCGAGAACACACATATTGGGATGCTGTTGTGCAGGTGTTTGTTCCCAGCATCAGAGTGCAGTTAGAGTCGTGTCCTTTGGCAGCAAAGCTGTAGTTTGATTATACTGGTGAAAACCTGATGAGTAAGGTAGGACAATAGGTTTGGATAAGTAGGAATATCTGTAATCAAAGCAAGGTTGGCAAAAAGGTGTTTTTCTAGTAACCCCCCCCCCCCCCCAGATTATGTCAAAAAATTTAAGTAGCTAGAACTCTAACTCCTCTGATATTTTGGCTAATCTAGGATTCCTTGTTTACAAAAATTATTTAAAGTAGATTAAAATTGTTTTTTACACTACTAGTAGAGAAATCACATAGTCGGGAGACAATCTATGCGGTGTTTTTGTCATTCACGTGAACTGGCAGAGTAGACTACAGTTGGGCTGGAGTCTGGACAAGCAACACTTTTTTGCCTCGAACTGGACCTAAGATGACTTCACCTGAAATGTATGTAAGGCAGTGATTACATTTATAGAAGGGAGTAATTTTGTTGCACATAAAAGCTTTGAAATGGTGGCATAATTTTCTTTTCTGGTACCTAAACAATAGGATGAACAAGTACTACCTTGGTCTTAATAGATTATAAAAAATAAATTTCTCTTTTGCTCCCTACCCACTTTCCTGTAATCTGAAATAATCCCATAGTGTTTATCTCTCCAGCTGATTGAATAGTTGCCTTGATTTCTGGAGAGCAAGGACCACATGGGGGTAATGTTCTGCAGCAATGTTGGGACAATATAAACAAACACACAGGGGACAATGGGCCCTCACCCCCTCCAGGTGATTTGGCCTGTAGTTCTGCGTATTTCAGGGTCCCAGTGAGCAATGACCACCCGGACTGTTCACCCACCCCTGTGTATTGCTAAGGAGTGTGTTGCCCACATGCACAGCATTGCACAACTTTAGGGGAGCAGCTTTCAAATTGATCAATAGCTTTAATGAGTTTTGATCTCTAAACGTTTTTACTCTGATGCTGGTTTTATAATAAGAGACATTTTCTAGAAATGAACTCATCATCAGAACAAAACCCACAGGCTTTTGGTTGCTTTGCTATTTCACGTTGTGATACTGAGAGCTGTGGCAATCAAGGATAAGATAAATACATGTGAGCACTGCTGTTTGAGAAAATCAAAATAGAAAGCCTCTTTTGCAGTTACCAGTGTTTTTCAGATGAAGACTCACTTGCCTGAAGAACAAAAACAATAAAGAGCTTCTTTTGTGCCCCAGGAATGATATGGCTGACCCATTTCTTCGTGTAGCTGGGATTTTAAAATGATTGCTGCTGGGGCCAGTGTTGTAACACAGTGGACTAAGCAACACCTTGTGACTCTGGCATCCCACACCAGAACACTGGGTTCTGCTTCCCATCCAGCTTCCTGCTAAAGTTCCTGGGAAAGCATCAGATAATGGCTCAAGTGCTTCGGCTCCTACCACCCAGGAGGAAGACCAGGATGGAGTTCCTGGCCTCCTGGCTTTTGTCTGGCCCAGGCCTGAGTGTTGCATCCCAGTGAATCAGTGGATGGGTCTCCCCCATCCCACCAATCTCCATTGTTCCACCTTTCAAATTAAAAAATAAATGCTACTAACACCAGCAAATTTGCTAGGAGATCCTGGGTGTAGCATGTCTGCCTGCCCCAAATCCTCCATCTACTCACTTGTTATATTATAATTTACTATATGATCACTGTGCCAAATCACTATGTTAACTGTTCACATGGATCATTTACTTCATTCTTACTTGAACATGCCATTTAGCTTTGCTGAATCATACTTTTTTACAACCTAAAAAAATTGTCATGATTTGGTCTCTACTCAATGTGGATGTGACAAATTTATTAAAATAATGAGCATTCTTTGAAAATTATGCAGCACTAGAATTGGGTAGTTTGACACTGAAACTGAATACTTTTAACTGACCCTTTAAACTATATTCTTATCTGTTAGAAATGTGATCTAAAAGTTGAGCTGAGTCATAATGCCCCTCTACTCAATGACCAGAAGCTATTTTATAAATGTATCTAATATTTTTATTGTAGTAAAATGTAAACAACATAATATTTATCATTTTAAATCATCATTGTAAGGTACAACTTAGTGAGTTTAATAAACATTTATAATTTTGTATAACTATCACCATGATTTATAACCAAAACTTTATTTTTTTACCTTTTAATTAAAAACATTTGCTCAATTGACATAAATATTGTATATATTTATGGGTTACCATGTAATGTTTCTTGCCAGGAGCCAGGAGCTTCCTCTGGGTCTCCCATACGGCTGCAGGGGCCCAAGGACTTGGGCCATGTTCTACTGCTTTCCCAGGCTATAGCAGAGAGCTGGATCAGAAGTGGAGCATCTCAAACCGGTGCCCATATGGGATGCCGGCACTTCAGGCCAGGGCATTAACCCACTGTGCCACAGTGCCGGCCCCATCCATGTGATATTTCAATACATGGGTGCAATTGTATAATATCCAAACAGGTTAGGCATATATATTTATTTAAAAATCATTTGTATTTATCTGAAAGGCAAAGAAACAGAAATCTCCCATCTGATGGCTTGCTCCCCAAATGCCTGTAACAGTTGGGCTGCACCACATGGAAGCCAGGAGCCAGGAGTCAGGAACTGCTATCAGGTCTTCCACACAGGTGGCAGGGACTCAATTACTTGAACCATCACCTGCTGCCTTCCACTGTGTGCCTTAGCAGATAGCTGGAATCAGAAGCAGAACCGGAGCTCAAACTGAAGTTCTGTGATACAGGACATGTGTGTCCCAAGCAATGTTTTAACCACTGGCCACTGGTTAGGGTTAGAGAAATATGTAGTACATTAAATGACAACTCTCCCTATAACCCCATCCCTAGACTCTAGTAACCTCTATTCTACTGTCTTTTTCTATGAATTTGATTATCTAGGTAGTCCATGTAAAAGTAATCATACAATATTTATCTTCTGTGTCTGACATATTTCAGTAAGCATGATGTTTTCAAGGTTCATCCATGTGGTAGCATATATCAACATTTAATTTCTTTCAATGGCTGAATAATATTCCATTGTTTGTATGTGTCATGTTTGCCTATCCATTTGTCTGGTGGTAGACAGTGGGTTGTTGTTTCTATGCTTTGGCTATCATGAATAATATCTCTATGAATATTTATGTACAAATATCTGTTTGATTCTCTGCCTTCAGTTCTTTTGGATGTATACTGAGGAATGCTTGATGAGTTGTATTATAGCAGATAGTCATTTTATGTACCCACCAGCAATGTAAAAGAGCTCCCATTTCTTAACATCCTTACCAACACTTATTTGCCAATAAAGAAAAGTTTTTATTATAATCATTCTTGTAGGTATGAAGTGATATCTCATTGCAATTTTGATTTGCACTTCCATAGTGGTTTATGATGTTGACCATCTTTTCAGGTGGTTCCTGAACATTTTTATGTCTTCTTTTAAGAACTGCCTATTTAAGTATTTTGTCCATTTTATAATTGAGTTGTTGTTGGTTCTTAAGAAATTATAAATATTAATAACTTACTGGGTATATGATTTCAGGTGTTTTCTCTCATGCTTTAGGTTGTCTTTTAGCTCTTTTTGGATAATATGCTTTGATGCAGAAAAGTTCTTAATTTTGATGAATTCTGATTTCTCTATTTTTTCTTTTGTTGCCTGTGCTTTTGATTTCATAACAATGAAATCATTGCTAAATCCAAGTCATAGAGATTTACCCCTATGTCCCCATGTTTTATTCTAATATTTTTATAGTGTTAGCACCTAATTTTATATCTTTGATTCATTTTAATTAACTTTTGCATATGATGTAAGGTACAACCATGAATAAAATATAAAAACTGGATCATCTTTGCATGTGGATATCAGTTTCCTCAGCATCATTTGTTGATGATAGCCTTTTTTCCAATGAAAGGTTTGGTACCCTTGTCAAAAATATTTGACCTTATGTATAATGGTTTATTTCTAGGCTTCCAATTCTGTTTCAATCGTCCATAGTTAGTTCTTTATGCCAATACTATACAGCTTTAAATACTGTACCTTTATGTAAATTTTGAAGTGGAGAAGTGTGAGTTTTCCAACTTCTTCATTTTCAAGAGTTTTAGCTAATGGGGCCCCTTGTAATTCCATATAAATTTGAGAAATGGCTTTTGCAATTCTGTGAAAAAGATTTTTTTAAGATTTATTTTATTTATTTGAAAGTCAGAGTGAGAGTGAGAGTGAGAGAGAGAGAGAGAGAGAGAGAGAATCTTCTGTCTACTGGTTCACTCACCAAATGACTGCAACAGTCAGGGCTGGGACAGACCAAAGCTCGGAGCTTCTTTCGGGTTTCCCACATAGATGTAGAGGCCCAAGCACTTGGGCCATTTTCTGCTGCTTTCCCAGGCACATTAACATGGAGCTAGATCTGAAGTGGAGCAGCAGGGACTCAAATTGGTGCCCATATGTGATGCCTGCATCACAGGCAGAGGCTGTCTTAATTTTGATAAGAATTGCATTGAATCTGTAGATCACTGTGAGTAGTACTGACATCCTAACAATGTTAAGTCTTGCTATCCATGAATACAAATTCCCTTCAATTGTGTATGTCTTCTTTCAGTAATGTTTTTTAAGTTTTATCTTAACAAGTTCTTCAGTCTCTTGGTTAAATTTAGTGCTAAGTATTTAATTGTTTCAAATATGGTTGTAAATAGAATTGCTTTCTTAATTTTCTTTTGGGTTGTTCATTGGTAGTTTGTTTAAACATAACTGATTTTTATGTGTTGATTCTTACACAGTGCCACTTTGTTGGATTTGTTTGTTCTAGTAGCTTTATCATGGATTCTTGGGGATTTGCTGTATATTAGAATATATCATCTGCAAATAAAAAGTTTTACCTCTTCCTCACAAAGACCTTCTACTGTTTTTGTTTTTTTTTCTCCTCCAATGACACTGACTAGAACTTTCAGTACAAGGCTGAGTAGCACCAGTGAAAGTGAGCATCCTTTTCTTCTTCTTAATCTTAGGGAGAAAGCTTTCAGTCTTCCCCCCATTGAATTGATGTCATAAACATTCTTTTTTCACGCTGAGGAATTTTCCATCTATTCCTAGTTTTCTGAGAGTTTTTATCATGAAAAAGTGTTGGATTTTTGTCTGATGCCTTTTCGGTATCAATTGAAATGATCATGTGTTTTCTTCCTCCTTGTTCTATTAATGTGATGTATTACATCAATTTGTTATATGGTGCCATCCTTGTGTTCCAGCAGTAAATCCTACTTCGTCATGGTGAATAATTCTTTTAATGTGCCATTATATTTGATTTGCTAATATTTTGTGGAGGATTTTTATATCTATAATCATAAAGGATATTGGTCTATAATTTTCTTTTCCTGTGATGTTTGTATCCGGTTTTGTATCAGTTGATGTTGACTTCACAGAATAAGGTAGAAAGTGTTTCCTCCTCTTCAGTTCTTGTAAGAGCATAGAAATGATTGGTATTAATTCTTTCAACATTTTGTTAAAGGCATTGCTAAAGCCATGTGGTTGCTGGGAGACTTTTGACTACTGATTTGCTGGGAGATTTGTTGATTACTGATTTGATCTCTTGCTTTAAACCTATTGAGATTTCCTTTTTCTACTTGAGACAGTTGGGTTATTTGTTTTAAGGAATTTGCCCATTTCTTGTAGGTTGTCTAATGGGGTACGTCTGATACAATTGGTAACTAATGTTTTTTAATTCCTTTGTTTCAGTTAGCATTTTACTTAACACCACTTATCTGCCAAGATACCCATGTATGCATATATAAAATCTCACTTAATTTTTATAGCAACTGTAAGGTAAAAGTGGTATAGGTGGTTATTATCTCTATCTTGTTAAAGAAAACCTCAAAAATGATAATTAACTTTTCCAAAGTTTTGCATCTAGAAAATAGTAGAGACAGATTTTAGATTGATTTAGTATTCCCTACTCTTGGAGATATGGCTTAAGTGTGGGTAATCTTAAGAAAAATCTGAATTTTTCTGTGTTGAGAAAATATGATTTTATACTTGGTATTAACCAAATTACATCTTGTAAAGCTAGCTATTTCTTGCTCTTCCAAAATATTTCAAAGCAGAGATTTGTAAACATTATTAGAATACTTGACTAGTTAAATCAATGTACTTGGAATCAAAGCATTCCTGGTGTTGTTCATATTAGTACCTTAATTTTTAAAAAAGAAATGTTGAGTTCTGGGAAGAAAATATTTTAACCTGTATAAAGTAGCTTAGTTTTATGAAGATCAAGAATTATTTTAACTCCTCCTTCATATATGGGAGCTATATTATTGATTAAATATAATTAAGAATTGAAAATGGAGATTTTTAACGTTGATTTCTTATAAAGGAGATAGATTTAATATCATTTCATTCACATTCACTCAGTTAATTGCTATTGTTACAAATTCTATGATTTTTTTTTTTTGACAGGCAGAGTGGACAGTGAGAGAGAGAGACAGAGAGAAAGGTCTTCCTTTGCCGTTGGTTCACCCTCCAATGGCTGCCACAGTCGGCGCGCTGCGGCTGGCGCACCACGCTGATCCGATGGCAGGAGCCAGGTGCCAGGTGCTTTTCCTGGACTCCCATGGGGTGCAGGGCCCAAGCACTTGGGCCATCCTCCACTGCACTCCTGGGCCACAGCAGAGAGCTGGCCTGGAAGAGGGGCAACTGGGACAGAATCTGGCTCCCCGACTGGGACTAGAACCCGGTGTGCCGGTGCCGCAAGGCAGAGGATTAGTCTGTTGAGCCACGGCGCCGGCCCAAATTCTATGATTTTCAATGACTGGCCAAAGGTTGGCCATGTGGCTATAAAATAAGTGAAGAAATTAAGATTTATCTTTGATTCTTAACATTTTGAAAGGTATGAAAAACAATGCAGTTGATTGTAGAAAAAGTCTCATGATCAAAAATCTTTTCATCATTTATCTATTCTTTGATGAATCCAGGAGAAGTCACTAGGAGAAAAAAGACCACAGTGGTTTCATCAATGTGTATCACAGTCTTTGCTAATTTTTTTGTCTATTTGTCTTTAAAACAAATTGAAGTTTTAAATTTTTTAATGGTTCTAAATAGAATTCAGCTCTTAACTGCTGGCTCTGGCTGTATTGTGGTGTTGCCCAGGATAAGTTCAGATGTATGGCATTCCCTCACAGTACAGAGGAATTGTCATGTTTTTCTAAATCAACTATATGCAACCAATGCAAGTGGCGTTTCTAAGTGTACTTTGGGAGTTTTGATTCAGATATCTCTGTAATGTAGCAAGAATGGTGATGACTCATAATAGTGGAGTCTGTAGGTTTTTTGGTAACTTATCAGCATCCTGTGAAGCCACCATGGAATAATTAAAAAAAAAAAAAAAGGAATCTGTAGTGTGCTTTTCTCCTATTTCAATGGGTAGAAAATCAGCTGTGACACTAGATTCTCTCTTTGGGGACACTCACTAAGAATCCTCGAGTCTCTAGTTCTTTTTTCTTCCTCTACTCCTCCAAATCTCTGTGAATAATTTCTCCAAGTATTAATATCTGAAGTTAATATTGCTGGGTACTACAACTATCACAGTTGCTTATCTTTCTTAAGAATGGAAGTAAATGGGCGGATATTACTCAGTATTTTTACTTAAAAAAGTGGAATTTATATCTGAATTACACATATTAGGAATATTCTTGTGGGATACTGGCTAAATCTAATGGCTCATAGTTCTTATTACAAGCTCCTCTTCTTCTGTGATTAAGTTCTGGATTCATTTCCATTTCTCTGAAAATTTAAGAATTTACTCTCTCTCAGGCAATGGATAATGGGTACCAAAATACAGACAGAAAAAATGAGTTATATAGCACACAGTTAATAAAAATTCATTATGCATTTCAAAATACATAGAAGAAAGGATTTTGAAGATTAGCAACACAAAAAATTATAAATGTTTGAGGAGATAGAAATGCCAATTATTCTGATTTGATCATTACACATTTTATCCATGAATTGAGAATTCACACTGTCCTCCTCCCATAAATATGTGCCATTTTTATATGTCAATTAAATTTTCATTAAACAAAAGGATCGTCTTTCTTTGCTTAAGGACTCTTGCTCTGGAGCAGCTTTGATTCCCAAGGATTGTTGTCTATCCTGACCAGTGAAACTGATATTAAGCAAGTCTTCCACAGTTGTATGACCCTGTTTTTGTTTGTTCTGTAATGTTTAGATAAAGACAGTCAGGATTATCTAAAAGGCTGAAAAGCTCAGTGTCCAGCATGGGCATTGTTTTCCCAGTTGGTGTTTGAAGGTTGCCTTCTTATACTGGAGTTAGCAAGGGAAAGATTACAATAGTGCCTAAAATTTTCCTGTTCCAACAGGCTTCATTTTCCTTTGTACAAATTTAAAAAGAATGGGTCCTCACGCAAGCATTTCAAATCCAGAGACAAATTTGAAAAAAATTGCTACAACTTGTTGACGGATTCCATGCCAAGTCAGGCACATTGACAACTTTTTCTTGTTAGACTTTTACACATAAAAAAATTAGAGAGGAGTAGGGAAAAGCATGTGACTTTGTTATTAAAAAACAACAACAACAACAAAACTCAACTCCATAGTACTCTTAAATCTCCGGCTCCATAGTACTCTTAAATCTCTCTGGCTCTTAAGGTTTTCTTGTCTGCTTTTAAATCTCCTCTACTCCCTCCCCTGTCTTTTTTCTCTCTCTCTTCTAATCATTCTCTGTGATAAATCTGTTGCTCTAATGTATTAATTTTTACCTTTAGTGTTGATAAATGATATGTTCTAGAGAAATATCTTTTTAAAGATTCTATTCAGATATACAGATGCAAACCAGCAGAAACGTTAAAAACATTTTTAAAATATGCGTGTCAGCAGTGGAAAGAAAGGTGTTTGTAGCCAGCAGGTGAGCCGGAGAGTACTACAGGGTGTGGTGGAGATAGTAATAAATTAACTGGCAAGCCAAAAACTATAAAAAAAAAATCAGCTATTTCATAGCATAGAAGCATGACAGCTATGAAAAAAGGAGTGCCCTGGGGAATTCTTTAGAGTTTGATTTTTAAAAATATGTTTGACATGAAAAATGTTTTAGTACAAATAAAGCAACTGGTATTAAACTTACAGAGAGGGGGTGTTGTGGTTTAGAGTTAGTATGAATAATGCATGATATTTAAAGAAAGAACAGCTCTAAAATGTTCTGGGAGGCAGCCCATGTTGATGGTTGGAATGGTGATGTTCCCCCCCCTGTTTTTGAAGCATCATTAATTCAGCATCGTTTTGTGATCTTTTAAAAAACCTGATAAGATATCAACCAAAAAATACCATTGGACTTAGATTAGGATATTCTTTCTTCACATAATTTGGCCTAAATATCAAGAAGATCAGTAGAATTATCTAAGCATAAAGTGATTGTCATTTACTATAAAAATAATTTGACCTGGTTATCCTTTTTAAAAATTTCATATAGTGCTGCAAGCTAAAATCAACCTCATGGAAGTGAAAAAACAAGATCAGATATTTTGAACATTACTCCATAGGAGACCAGCACAATATAGTGTTAGTGAATGCATTGTAGCAGCACTCCATATGCAATCAGAAGCCAATTGTTACTGGACTGTGTACAAGCACACACTGTGCTCAATGGTCTGATGAGGTATTATGGATATGATGCAAAGAGACTGTGTAGATTAGAAGCTAACAATTTGTTAAAAGTGAAAGCAACTTAACATTTACATGGGGCCAGCTGAGTAGCACTTCAGGTGGCAAACAGGATGAGTTCCAAGGAACCAAGGGCACCAGGAAGGTTCCAGGTATTAGTGTCCATGCAGGGGGAAAATAAAGAGGTTTTATTGCTTTCTAGTTGACTACCTTTATTACTATGATTCTTTGTACACTGTCTCTTCATTATTATAGTCAGCTTTCAGTGTGGAAAGTTCATGCTAAACAGCATGATTATTATAAATGTCAAAAATGTGTGGAAGAACAGCCTATTAAAATATAGCCTAGAGACAGTACATAACACTGACTTTAAATAAGTAGCTGAGGCCAAAGTGATACTTTGTTAAATCACTGATGTACAATTTTACCACAAAAATAATTTTTATTTCAGTTACCATTGTCATAATATGTTCCTCATGACCTTCTTGGTTCCCCAGGTTCCTGTAGATCCTGTGTTCATAAGTCATAGAAAGTGCTCTCATCCCCCCAAATAGGAGTCAGAAATACATTAAGAATGGTCCCTGTTGAACCATGGTCAAGCTCCACCGGGTTTTAGTTCAGACATCCTGTGTGAGATGGGTGTCTGTTTAATAAAGTCACCATGAGGGAAGGTTTGATAAGAACCCATCGTGCCAGTCCAGTACCAGATGCTAATCCAGGAAAAATATGGTTTCCACTGTCATTAGGATACCAGGCATTTCATAGAATGCTATGAGATAAGCTGAGGTGCTGTCTCATCCCTATCATATGCACAGGCTGTATTTACAAAGTTTTAATTTTTTATAAAATAAAGTAGAAGGTTATTGGCAGTTAATAGCTCATCGTCTTTTTCGGCCTCTCATAATCGGCCTTGCCTACCAAGCCAAAACTTTGTGTTGTTTAATATGAGGGCCTCACTGCCTTCACCATGCACTGAGTGTCAGCTTGGCTTTAAGATATTTTTTTTACTCTTAAGAAATGATGTACTACAAGATTTGTAATGGAGTGAACATGCTTGACTTGCACATTTAATTTTTTAAACATCACATTCATGTTTTGCCAGTTTGCCTACCAGCTATCTGTTAACAAAAGTTCCAAGGCAGCACTGCAAGTCTGTGCCCAACGAAGCCTTTTGTTTCCGCAGATGTTTGGGCTTAGAGCAATGTTGTAAAGCTCAGGCAATCCAAGGACCATGTTTGTACTTGTCTGCCACGATTGCCTGGGCATTGTCTCAACCTGTATGCATTGTTCTTCCCGACAGGTGATAACTACCCCGTACAGTTCATTCCATCAACGATGGCAGCTGCTGCTGCTTCTGGACTCAGCCCTTTACAGCTCCAGGTAAGTGCCAGAAGAAAAAAATGTGGATATGAGCCAGTACTTTAGTGGAAAACTGCTAACCAGCTGTATGCTAAAGAATGGTCTGAATGTTAAATAATATTTTAAGCATAGCCCAGAAGGATTAACACCTTGTGTACTTACCCTATTGCAAATAGAAGAGAAAATTGCCAGTTTCAGTATTTTTAAAGGAAAATTGATATTACAACTTAGTAGTATGTATTCTCTCTCAGGTGAGTTAACAAGTTTCACACTTTTTATTATTGGATATGCTCACTTTTTCTTTATCAGGCTTTCATTCATGTCTCCATTATGTCCAGATTGGCTTTTGCATTTAAGTAATAAAACAGAGAATAATGTTGGCTATTTTCCTTCTTGCAGCTCACAGAAAAAGGGATTGTTATTTACAAGTTATTTGATAATTATTTGGTAAAATGTTAACACATGTGCTCCTGAATATATGTATCCTCATTCTTTCCAGGATCAAAAGCCTTGGCATGGTGTCTGCTATGGGTTTGGGTTTCTGTTGTTTATTTATAAAGCTAACCTTGGGGACAAAGTGTTTTGGAAGCTGAATGAAGAAAGCATTTGCACTTTATCCGCTTCAGAGTAAAATGAAGACTTTGGGATAGGACCAGCTTGTATTCTTATCCTTCTAAGTACTACCATTTTAATGGAAAGTTGACTTTTAAAATCTGAATGTATATTTTAATGAATAAAATTAAGCAGATAAGATCATCAAAATAAGTAAAATCTTTGCTATTTGAATATTTAGTACATGTACAATAATAAATAGCCTGAATTTCAGTATACTGGAAAGTTCATTGAAGAGCACTTTTATTCTTAAAATGTGATTAATTTTTAGTTTTCTTAAATAATCTATGGAATAGTAGCTGGTGAGAAATTTTTGTCTCTAAATTGCTATATCCTATATGTCTTGAAGATATAAAATGTACAACTATCATATCATGAAGAAACATCATTTTGAAAATTTTCAATTGGGTCAAATGAAGAATTTTTGCAATATATGGAGAAGTTTTTGTCATATGCCTTATCCAGGAATCTGTGAAAGATGCCCACTCGTATTGGGCTGCCTGGCAGAGCTAGAAGCATTGCCTGTCAGGAGCAGTAACCCTGCCCCTCTTGCAAACCTATACTTTCCACCCTGCTAACACTGGAACACTTACTAAAACTGGTAAAAATCAAAAGGTACCTCTCACTACTGGTACACCTAACGTATATCTCCCTTTCCTACAGCTGTGGTAATACTGTGTTCTTGAGACAGAGGCAAAAAAAAAAAAAAAAAAAAGACAAGAAGAAGCCAGTACCACTGTTTGATCCTACAAGAAATTTCCTATAAAACAGAGAGGCTGGGCCTTAAACCTTCTACTTTCCATTCTTTGATGTAGTCAATACCCTGGGTTTACAAATATGTGTTCTGTTTCATGAGTTCTGACAGTATGTTTTGTCTTTTTGTTTTTTTCTGAATATGCTACTAAACAGAAGGGTCATGTCTCCCACCCACAAATTAACCCAAGGCTAAAGGGCCTAAGTGACCGTTTTGGCAGGAATTTGGACACCTTTGAACATGGTGGTGGCCACTCTTACAACCACAAACAGATTGAGGTATGACTGCTTCCACTGGTGCTTCATTGGGTGGGGGACTGGATTGCTCAGTCGTATTCTAGGCTTTTTAAAAATGTAGCACTCAGTGTAAACACTAAAACCTAACCTTTCCTTTCATTCTCATTCCTAAGGCGGCTGTTCTTTTGCTTTTTTCTTTCAGAGAAAAGGGCACGTCTCAAATCAGTGCCCCAAATTAAGTTGTGCATTACTATATAGATTCAGGAAAATTTTTACATTTGAGCATCTTCAAAACCACCTTTCTGTCTCACACTCTTCTCTCTTTTCTTACACATAGTAATGTGTAGTATTTAAAAAAAATGCTTAAACATTTTTTAAAAACTTTAATTTGGTCCTATACCAACCCTATAAATTTGATAAAAATGTAATTCTGCTTGTGTAGATAAATCAGCTGAGGTTCAGAGAAGTCAAGTTATGTAAACAGTGATACCAGGTATTGATCAAAACAGGGTTATTACTCAGGATTCTAACTTAACCTAATTCTGGTGTCCTAACTTAGTTTTCCCATGGTGCTAGGATCTGGCTGGTTGCTTTTTACACCATAAACTTCTGTAGTATCCTCTTCCTATTTAACCATTTATGGGATCTTTTTCCTATTTGGGGAAAGAGATGGCTTACATGGATCTCTTGAAAAGCAAATCCTTTCTGCAATAGGGACCCAGTCTTCCTTTCTCCAGTTTCAAACTTAATTCCTCTCTGTGTCATTGGAGTCTCCCTCTGAGACGCTCAAATATTGGAGGGTTGCCAATTAGAAAAAAAAAAAAATGGAGAGAGGCTACCTCAGACTGAAACAGACTTTAATTTTCTGCATTAGGTATAGTATCAAATTGTTCATTCTAACCTACTGTGGGAAACTCAACTCAAAAATGAAACAGTTACATCGAAGAAGCTTTATATATTCATCTCCTATTGGCTCTCCCTGTCTGTACACGCAATCAATGAGAGATTCCATTGACATTATCTTCTCTGCTGCTTTGAGTCTTCCTTTTTGGAAAAGTCAGGAAATGCTCCATGCTGAGGCAAAAAGGACAAGATCACAGGCCTCCTTGGAAGGAGCCTAGGGAAGAGTCCAGAGCTTGTTGGCTGCCCTTCGCTTTCCTTCCGCTTTCTACAAAAGGCACCCAAGGTTTCCACTCTGACGTGACTGGACACATTCTGACAGGGTATCTGCTGTCTTCCACACAGCCAAACGAGGCTTCTTTCCTGTTGGCTTTCTTTTGACTGTGGAGAGGGCACCATGTTTCTAGGCATTCTGAACATCCACTGTGCTTTAGAGAGTCAAAAAGAGGGACAAGTGGCCCTTGGGACAAGCTTTTCTGTGTGGTAATAGCAAGCTTACTACTCACGACATTCAGCTTGAGGAGCCTCTAAGTGCTTAGAAGAATGTAAATGCAGGTGGCCTTGGCTCAAGCTAAAGACTTCCTCTACTTTCACTTTTTTTTTTCCTGATGAGGTACTTATGTTGTGTCCCATCAGTCTTCCCTTCCAGGTGTCTACCAATTTGTTCTTTTGCCTGATTTTTCACTAAGGTTGGCTTTTCCTACCCACCACACGTCGTCACTGACCCTTGATATGTCCAAGTTGGCTTCCATTGGTTTTCTGGAAACCACGATGTCACACATGTGAGTGTCAGGGTTGCAGGTGCTGTGGCAATGCTGGTCTAGAAACCCAGAATGTGCCACACGGCTGTCTCTTTAATTAGACTACATGGGGAATCCATGAGTGCAAGAGCCTGCTTTAGCTTTGCAGTTTCAGTTTGGCTAATTTGAGAGTTTCCTAGGTTTGTCTTTATTTTTTGCCTCCTTTTTTCCGCCTTTTTTTCCTGCATGTTTGGAAACCTTTGATCTGTTTTCTTATGTGGTACACTAGTTAGACAAGGCTGACCTTGTTTAAGAGGCAGGTTTCTTAAACTTTCCTGGGGTGGGTGTCCCTGGTATTGGGACATCCGTGAACAGCACAGCAAACAACCATATCCACGCTGCTAGACAGATTTTAAATCTTGAGCAAAGGTAGAAGGAAATTTTAATAGTTTCTCATCTTATTGGTATTACATTTGCTCTCCTTTGTCGCTAAGGTTTTCTCTCCCCCAGTGCAAGCTAAAATGTCACAGCTCTGTCACAAGCGTGATTATGAAAACTATTGATACTAAGAAAATATTACAACTATGTTAGCAAGTTTTGTGTCTGCACAAACATTCTTGGGAAGAAAATTCCACAATACACACACCCCTGTTCTCCTGTTCTTCCACTCGCCTTGCGCTATTCAGAACTGGTCCTTTCTACCTAATGTTACAGTAGTTCATTTAGCCTTCAAAGATTGCCATTTGTAATATAAATCAGCCATGGTAAATCTTAATGGCATTTATAGTTATTCTGTAAAAGCCCGAGGTTTCATAATAAGTAGAGAAAAAGTATTTAGAATGGAAAGATCTTCCTTACATTAGCATATTCCAGGTGTTTTTTTTTTTTTTTTAAATAAAGAAGATGCAGCAAAGACCATTTTTTGAATACTATTGTGCTGATCTAAGGCATGGCTTTCTGCGCCTCAGGGGCACAATATTAGGAGAAAGAAGGCCAAAGAATGCTATTTTTAGTTGAACAGTTCAGCAGATGGAGACATGAATACTCATATATTGGAAGGTTGAGGGACTTGAACCATTAATTTTGATAATGTATTTAACCCTGGGAACAATCAGAAACTGTAACTCTAAGGTTACAATGCTTTTGACCTTTAGAGAACAGAGAGCACTTGCTACAGTAAACAATATATTATATTGCTACCTTTTCCAATTCTCTCAGCCTTATAAATTTCAGGAGGAGTTGCCATTTGCTTTCCTCAGCTATGTTAGCATTGGTCCTTAAGTAAGTCAAAAAGAATGTTAAGGAAAAGGAGACTAGTATAATGAGGCAGTCATGTAAATATAGCATTTTAAATAGCTATGATGTGAGATTATTTCTGTAGAAATGTAATCTCAGGAACTATGCACTGAATGCCTTTTTTTGAAACATGAAAAAGAGGTTTAAATGTATTGATTCATTTTATGTGGTTACTTTCAATAAGATGGATCTTTAATTTTGTTTTGTTTTGTTTTTAATTGGGAGTAATGTTGCCTCAAAGTTGTAGCTTATATTAAACACAATCTGGTACCATATGCAAAATGATACACCTGTTTCATGCCTTCTTATTAAATGATGCATGCTTCTCTTCAGCAAATATAGCAGTTAAATATCACACAGCTTAAGAATTTCTAATTAAAATATCTCCACGTGTCAGCATATTGGTAATGTATTATTTTAATCCATTTATTTTGTTTATGAAACAGTGACATATGTTTAGATTGTGAAATATATGAGCCTTAAAAAGCACTTTATTGAAGAAAATTAATTCCTACAATACTGTCTGGGTAATGTGTTCACTCACCCAGTCAGTCACTGGCAGCACTGCCAGTCTTAATGTTTCGTAGACACACTTACCAGTTTCTTCCACATAACTGTCTTGAAAGGAAGCAGAACAGCATTTTCTCTTAGCTTCAAATGATAGGTTTTTCTCTCTTTACTTCTTCCCCTACACCTTACTTATTAATTCAAACCTGTCCCCCAAACATTTTTGTTGCCTTTTAAAAGTATACACACACACACACACACACACACACACACACACAATAAAGGATGGGACTGAGTTCCTGTATAAGGGATTCTGAAAGACCAATCAAAATTAAAACAAGCTAGTTACCTTTTCAAAGTTAGACATAGTAATTTGTTTGTCAGCAGGGAGATGTTTGGGTCAGCCTAAGATAAAGTGACTGTCAGCAGTTATTCCTACAAGACAAGTAATTTCACTCAATGTATTACTGACAGATTGCTCACTTCTCTGAGTCACCAGAGAAAACAAACTTAATATTGTTACAGGCAGAGCTTCTGTCTTCATTAGCTTCAGAGAATGATTTTTATCGAGCATTCAAAGCTACCAAGCTTTAGTTGGAATGTATTTTAACAGACTGGTTCTTACTATGATAATATGGGTAATATTCTAAGTGAAAGAATTGTATACGAAAATTAAAATATCAATATAATACATTTTCACTTTCATTTGATGGGTTTTATGTGTGGTTTAGAGGAGATTTGAGGAAAGGAGTGTAATTAGAGCCTCAAAGCACTAAGAAAACCTATCAACCATAAGTTACTCTTAAATGAAACTATAAAAGTCTTGCCAAGTTTGCAAAGATAAAGGAGAACAATTGAAGTTTTTGCAAAAGTGAATACAAGCACATATTTTATTTAAATGATATTGTCAATTTTCATGCCACAAATGGGAAGTGAAGAAGTACCCATCAGCATTGGGGAAAGCTCTATTTCCATCTCACTTCCAGCCTGCATCTTTATGATATTGTATTTAGATATAGCAATGCCTCCTACTCCTGTCTTCTTATTTGCAATTGTAAACATTCCTGAATGCTGTGAGGAAATGGGAGGGTGAGTTAGCTTTCCTGGGTGATATTGGGAGGCTGTGGTTTCTAATAGAGAAGAGGGTTGAATAAAGGGTTGATTAGAGTGACTTATTACTGGCTACCCAATGGAGAAAGAGGAACTGATTCAAGGCTGGCTTTAAGGATGCCAACTATGGGGCTGTGCTTTGAGGGGAAATGCTTTCTTTTTCTCTTAATCAGCCTTCAGTTACTCCCTCTGACTCTTTTCATGACTTTTGAGAGTGTGGTAGAACTTGAGAGGACCATTACAGCCAGGGTTAGATGAGCTGCGGGCTAATGGAAAAAGCTCCACTTACAGAATTAGAATTTTGGATTAGAGTTTCCACTATTACTTACTTGCTGTGTTGTCCTGAATTGTTCTCAGAATAACTCTTTTTTTCCATTTTTTTATTATAAAAAGAACATAATGCATATTCTCAGAATTGTTGTGAATAGTAAATGGGATATTGAGTCATTCATTAGATTTCATCAAATTTAGCCAAACCATCATCAGAATAGGCATAAAACTTCCCAGCACCCTAATAATAATCAAGTTTACTCTAGTTTTAGTACCAAACATGCTTATGGAGCAAGTCTAATCTATTAGAGTATAAGCCACTGAATTTAAATATTTTGTCTCCTTTTAAGGTTTTTAAGGTTTAATTACTCATTTATTTGAAATGGAGATGAAGAAGGAGAGAGAGAGAAAGAGAGAGAGAGATCCATTGATTCACTCCCCAAATGCTGCATCAGTTGAGGCCGAGCCAGGCTGAAATCAGGAGTTTCTGGGTCTTCTCTCTGAGTGGCAGGAACTCAGTACATGAGTCATCCTCCACTGCTTCCCAGGCACATTAGCAGGGAGCTGAATTGGAAGTGGAGTAGCTGAGACTCAACCTTTTAATAAGCACTCTGATATGGATGCCGGCATCCCAAGCAGCAGCTTAACCCGCTATGCCACAGAACCTACTCCAGTTTTTGTCTCTTATTTTTTGTGGAATTCTCAGCATTTCTTGGTATAGTATTTGGTAAAATTAATAAGTTAATAAATTTCAACTTTGGTAGTGATCTGAGGCCCAAACTGCTTTGAAACCCCATTTCTATTAAAGTTTAGTCAAGTGCTCTTTCTACAGGAGACATTGTTTTATGTAGACAACTTTTAATTTCTAGAAGAAAAATTACAGCTTCTGAGTGAATCTGATGAGGCTGAAGAAATTATATATCTGAGAAGGATGCAAAATATGAAGATGTTTCCATCTGCTCAGAAGTATGATTTGTCATTGTGGAAAGTAAAGCAGAGGTTTATACCCACCCACACATTAAAACATTGGATAAACTGAATATTCTTTTTTTGGAAATTTGATTTTCAGTTGGTTTTAAGGTATTATTGAAAGTTGAGCAAATTGGCCCTTTTCACACAAGCCCTTTTATTCACTGTGTCAGTTATTTGATTAGCACTTCCCATTGTGGCACAACAAAGCTGAGCTGCCACCAGTAATGCTGGCACCCCATATCAGAGTGCTGGTTCCAGTCCCCAGCTGTTCTGCTTCCAGTCCAGTTCCCTACTAACGCACATGGGATAGCCTAAGTACTTGGGCCCCTGCCACCCACATGGAAGACTCAGATGGAGCTCTCGACTCCAGGGTCCTGGCTTCATCCTGGCCCAGCCCTGGCTATTGCAGCCATTTTGGGTCTAAACCAGCTGACAGAAAATGGATCAATTTCTTTCTTTCTTCCTCTCCTCTCCTCTCCTCTCGCCTCTTCTCCTCTCCTCTCCTCTCCTCTCCTCTCCTCTCTCTTTCGTTCTTTCTCTCTGTCCTTCAAATAAATAATATAAATATTTGCAAAAAGTTATTTGATTAGTGAGATGCTCAGCTGTATTCACTGCAGTGATTATGTAGGAGCACAGGATTCTGGAATTACAAAGCCTGTTCAGTCTTCTAGCTCTCCTAATTCGAGATTTGTACTAACAATCATTTAGCTCCAGGCCCACTAATTAATCCACTCAGCATGGAGTCCTTGGTGTGTGAATAGTCAAATTTCAGTATCCATGGATTCCAAATCTATGGATTCAACCAACTGCAGATTAAAAATATTTTTAAAAATTTGCATCTATACTGAACATATGGACACTTTTCTTGCCATTATTCCCTAAAGAATATAGTATATCAACTACTTGTATAGTATTTATATTGTAGTATGTATTATAAGTAATTTAGAGGTTATTTAAAGGGAACAAGAGGATGTCCATGGGGTAGATGCACATATCATGTCATTTATATAAATGACTTTGGCACTCACAGATTTTGTTGTTCATGGTGTTGAGGAGGAGTCCTGGAAACAATCCCTCACACTACTGGGATAAACTGCTTCTAATAAGTAATGGTTTCTAAAATAATGTTAGGTATTTTTCAGTTTTATTAGGTATCATATATCTGCATATGTATATGTTATAATGAAGAACCCTGGAATTCACAGAGATGCTTAAGGATATATGAGTGTCAGAAAGTTTGAAAGCAAAACATTCTGGTGGCAGCACTGTGGTGTAGTGGGCTAAGCCTCTGCCTGCGGTGCCTGCATCCCTATGGGCGCCACTTTGATTCCCCGCTGTTCCTTTCAATCCAGCTCTCTGCTATGGCCTAGAAAATCAGTGAAAGATTGCCCAAGTGGTAGGGCCCCTGCATGGGATACCACAGCATACTCCTGGCTCCTGGCTTCGGATTGGGAGAGCTCCAACCATTGTGGCCATCTAGGGAGTGAAACAGCAGATGGAAGACCTTTCTCTCTGTCTCTCCCTCTCCTCTCTGTAATTCTACCTCTCAAATAAATAAATAAATCTTAAAAAAATTTCTATTTTAGAAAATGCTTTGTTCTAGTGTCCAACCATCAAATTAGTCAGATTAGTCAACATTTCAGAAACTTATATAAGAAAAAGCTGTAAAAAAACATTTTGACCTGTAAGGTAACAGTACATATAGAACAGGACAGCATTATATTTTTAAATTATAAAATTTTTTCAATTATATTTTAATTAAGAGGAATTGAGAAGCTACAGTTAGGTGGTTTCCACAACAGGCATGTCTCAGATGCGGGCTAAAGTTTCCAACTACTAGAGCTAGCACATAATTATTTCTGCTCTGTAGCTCCCTCTTTCTGTTTTAACATAGAATAATTAATATGCACAGGTCTACATGTTTGTGAAAATCCATATTAATTATAAATTCATGGAAAATTTTAATGATTTAAGTACTTTGTACTGATTTGGAATCATCTCACTTTATTTTAGCTGTTTTAGACTATAAGGATTAGGATAATAACTAGGATAATAACTAGATTCTGTTACGTACCTTCCAAACTTAAAAGTTATTAATGAAGGATTTTTTCTCAATTAAAAGTGAATAAACAAGCACTTAACATCTACTACATACTTTGTACCGGGTTCTGTGTAGATTAAAAAATCATTGTGTGTTCCCTTCTTTCATTCTTCTGTCATAATTCATAACTGATGACAGCAGTTGAGTCATTTTGAATTAAAGCAATTAACTCTCATTCTACTCCTAATTTTAAAACATGAGTTCCTTTATATTGTTAATCATTTAATTCAGATTTAAATATCTGCATTTTCTTTTTAAAAATATTTTTATTTATTTATTTGATAGCTAGAGTTGCAGACAGAGAGAGGGAGAGACAGAGAGAAAGGTCTTTCATCTTCTGGTTCACTTCCCAAATACAGTGGCCAGAGCTGAGCTGATCCATAGCCAGGAAGCAGGAGCTTCTTCCAGGCCCCTGACGCAGGTATAGATGGCCCAAGCACTTGAGCCATCTTCTACTGGTTTCCCAGGCCATTAGCATAGAGCTAGATCAGAGGAGGAGCAGCCAGGGCATGAACCGGTGCCTATATGGGATTCCAGCACTGCAGGTGGAGGCTTAGCCCATCACACCACAGCACAAGTCTCTAAAAATCTTCATTTTCATTTAAGAGATTAAGAATGGAAGCAAAACAGTCCTTTGGTGAAACAAAGATTTAAACTCGAATCCTTCATTTCCAGTGAACTTCATTAAGAGTTCAATGCATGGTTGTATATTTCTCTTATAACACTAGCTACAAATAGCCCTTGATGTTATGTCTAAATTAACCCAAGCCGTGATCCTTGGTACTCTGTCATGATTTCCCTAGAGCTAGTGACTTTGAGCAGTATGACGTAAGTGATATCAAGAATTTAATACTTAAAATATAACCATGTGTTCAACTATCTCAAACCCTACACAACATAAGCATACAGTGTTTCCTTGAAGGTGTTTCAAAATAGAGCTATTTTTCATCTAGAAATTGTATTTTTAAGATGTGTACCAAGTTTCTGGTCTAAGTTACCTCTCATGTAAATTAAAAGAAAAGTGAAGTATCCTTTTAAAATTCTTCTTACTTAAATCACAATTGTTAGCTTTGAGTGTAACTATTACAATAACATAATACATATCACATCACAGCTATATCAAAGTGTGTCTTTAAAGAGAGTTTATAAATCATGATCAGGAAATTGATAAAGACTATAAACTTTATGATTGCAAACATATGATATTCTGGAAGAGGCAAAACTATAGGGACAGTAAAAACACCCATGGTTGTCAGGGGCTGGGATGGAGAGAGGAATGAGTATGTGGCACACAAAGGATTTGTAGGGCAGAGAAGGTACTCTATGATACTATGATAGTATATCATTATACACCTGTCACAATCCATAGAGTGTACAAAACCAAGAATAAGTCCTAATATAAACTGGTATTTAGGTGATTATGATGTGTCATTGTAGGCTGTATTGATAATGGAGGAGACTATACAAGTGTACTCTATAAAGTTTATGGAGAAATGGAATTAAAAGAGAATGTGTATTTCTATGAAGTCTCCTTTGAAGTCTCCCTTATACATGAATGAGGTCAGGGAACGTGGAAATGTCTGTACTTCTTCTTAGTTTTGTTTTGAGCCATAAACTTCTCTAAAATAGTCTTTCAACAAAAGTTTGCTGGCAAATCTAAGCAGTACAAAGTTCGTCACTCAGATGGTCAACAGATACTTAGTGCTCATTGTGTGCCAGGCACTGTTCTACACTGAGGTCCCAAGATGGGAGCTTTTCTTTCCTCCATCCCAGGGTTTGGTTGGCAATATCTGTAGACAATTTCCATTGTTTGGATTGGTGGGAGCAGGGATTACTACTGGCATCTCATGGGTAGAGACAAAACCTTACAAGCCCAGTAGAGCTGCCTCCAACAAAAATTAGCCATTCCCAAGTGTCAGTTGTGCTGAGGCTGCTGTTTTAGATAATATGAAAATATTAGTGAATACTATCAAACAGAGCCCCTGTCCTCACAGTTTGCATTCTAGTGAGGGAAAGAGAAAATCGGGAAAGGAACATAGACTAAAGCATTGGGATTGCAAATCATCCTCATCTGAACAGAAATATCCCCACCTACATATCTACCTATCCATCTGAATCTGGATGGGCAGTTTTATTTTTTAATTGAGAACTATTCAATTGTTTATTCTCAGGTTTTATTTTTGTTTGTATTTTTTTGCTTCACTTCAGTCTTTAAAACTAAAACTTCAATTTTATGCAGTCACCTTTGGCTGGAGTCATCACAACTCTCCACAATAGTGCTCGTGAAATTTGGTGAGGACATGGGAGCTGATCATTAGTTTTTATAGGATGCTGTTTACTAAGATCCCATAGGATGAATGGAATCATTCTTGGCAAAGAACTTATACTTGATATGTAAATTAGACATTACAAAGGAAGCCTGAATTGCCTTCTAAAACAAGAAAGCAAATATAAGTAGTATGGATACTATGTATATGCGTAAATATGTGAGTATATGTGTTTTTGTATACATATGATTATATAATACCTATTTTATAAACATATAGTTTAAGTGAAAATTTACATTTCACCCTGGTAATAACTGCATTTTAATATTATCTCCATAGTTTAGAAGAAAGTGAAGCTCAGGTGACTTAGACCAGATTATTCATGTAATGAACAAAATAGGACTACAGTGGATAGTTTAAGTATATTTAAAAATTTGCTTCTGAGCCAGAGTTCTTTAAATTCTGCTAACTGATGTGTAGGACGCTTTCTTACAAAACGTGTACCTCTATTATAATATTTAAGTGAACTAAAGGTAGCTTAATTAAATCCAAACAGGAAACCTTTCAAAGTCCACATGATAGTCTCAGTATCCCCTAGAGTTCCTGTATTCCTCAGGTTTCCAGCTAACTGTCCAGAAGAAATCTCAAGCCAAAACAGAATTCAGCAAGGACCAGAACCGGGATGATGAAAACTGTCTTGTCTTATTCTGTAGCTTTCCTATGAGGAAAATGCTGAGAATCTTTCTGCTGAATGCCAGAGCCCGACTCTTGTGAGGGTTTCCAGGTCTGTCTGAGAATATTCAAGTTTTGGAGTGTCTCCTGGAGTAGCCGGGGAGTTGTGTCCTTGCCCATCCCCAGCCCGCACTGCCCTCCAAGCGTGTTCAGCAGGTTGCATGCCAGCAGCTGAAGCAGATGTTTGCCCATACTGGAACAGTGCGCCTGCTGCATCAGGAGCTGGGCGTTCCTCTTGACATCTGGCCGTTGCTGGGTCGGCAGGCCCGCCTGGGCCCCCGAGGCTGCGGGAGTCGTGGGGCAGAGAGCGCTGAGTCTCTGCTGCTCTTTAAGAGATTAGTGCGCTGAAGCAGCAGTAATGTTGAATTATCGCTTGACTGCTTTCTTCTCAGGAATCTCAGGACAATAGGAAAGTCAGGAAGGAGCGTTTACAGTGAGGTCGTGTTCAGAGAGACAAGACTAATTACAGAGTATTAAAGAGCTTTATTTTAAATGATTCAATTTACAAATAGCTCTGGACATTGTATGAAACTTTTCAGAACCACAAAAAAAAAAAAAAAAAAAAACACCTGGTAACTAAAAAAGACTTTTCTGTTTTAAAAAAGGGCGAGTAGAGAAGCACTTGTGTAGTTTTAGAGTTTGGTCACATTGTGCTAGAGAAGGCAGAGCACTGGTAAAAAAGAACAAATATCCTAACACTTGTCCTTAGTGGGAAAGGCAGACTTTTGGGGGAGAGGCTGACTAGGTTATACTGTTTCACCTTATCATGCCCAAAACTTGTCTGTTTGCTAACCAGGCATGCAACCATCTGTCACACCAATTTCCTTTATGATATGTGTCATTTAAACACAACGGATATGGAAATGTGTAGTTTAAAATGCATTTTGTGAAGATCAGTTGTCACATTATGTTGCTGTGCCTCTTACAATTTTTCAGTAGTGAGACCTCTGTGCTCTAAGAAGTCTTCTTAGAAACAGATTATGGCAGTTGGTGTTCACAGTGGTATGTTGGAGAGGAATGCTATGTTGCTGTCACTTAACCTCCCATATTCTAAGGGCATTATATTTAATTAACACTGGTTAGAGTTTGACCTGAGAGGCTATGGAAAGTGATGGAGCTGCATTTTCCAAGCCCTGCTCTAGTCAGCTGGGAGAGAAATAAAAAAAATTGGAAAATACTATTTTCTGAAATTCCCTCTAACTAAGCTGTATTTCAACGGGCCATTGAATGTGCAAATGGACAAAGGTATTACTTCAGTCATTGAATTGTATCAAACTCCTTCTCGGAGGCCCAGTTTAAAAACTCTATAGGAAAAGTAGTTTAGCATCACATTCTCAATGGATTTCTTTCAGTCTGCTTAAAAATAACTGCAAATAAATAGAAGGAAGTTTTGCAAAAAGGAGACGCACTCCCTGCCCCTGGGTGGAATGGGACCCAGAGCAGTCTGCACACGCTGGGGTTGCCCTCCGGAACCCAGGGGCTCTCAGCCCACACAGGAGAAACTCCCTGGGTGGAATGGGACCCGGAGCAGTCTGCACACACTGGGGTCGCCCTCCGAACCCAGGGGCTCTCAGCCCACACAGGAGAAACTCCCTGGGTGGAATGGGACCCGGAGCAGTCTGCTCACACTGGGGTCGCCCTCCGGAACCCAGGGGCTCTCAGCCCACACAGGAGAAACTCCCTGGGTGGAATGGGACCCGGAGCAGTCTGCTCACACTGGGGTCGCCCTCCGGACCCAGGGGCTCTCAGCCCACACAGGAGAAACAGGTCCTCTCTGCAGTACTCAGGACAGCTTCCTCAGCTGAGACGTGCTAGCTGCAGATCCCGGGGACCGTCCCCACAAACTGTGTGGCTGTGTCACTGGCTCGGACATAGTGCAGTCGAGCAGAAGACCAAGAGCACGAGAGTCAGGAGACAGAAATGCTTCGTTGAAATAATAGAGGCCTGGATGTGACTGATTTGGGTGGAAATATGGCACTTCTCCATATGTACATCAATTGTTTTCATAAAGAGGCACTTCTTCGTTGCAGAACAAAATAGTCAACTGTAATTCACGGAAGTCCAACTGTATACTCCTGATCCTACGTCTACCTCTGCCTCCATTTCCTTAGTAGGAAAGACCAGCACCACCTACAGACGTGCCTCATTATGAAATGGGAGGATGACTGTATATCAGCAGTCATGAGTTATGGTCATTTTTTGCAACAGCATACTTCCTTTTGCTAAGCAGCTGCTTTGCTCTCTTAGATGTTTTCTGTCAATGCAGGGATGAGTTGCTTGATGATTTCTTGTTTCTTTAAGACCTCTGTAGTTAAAAGAGCTAAATGACTATGAGATAATTTTCTCTGAACCTTGGTTTCCTCATCTGTGAAATAGGGATAATGATACTTCCCATAGCATTATTATGGGGAATAGATGAGGTAGTATAAGCTAGTTTGCCTTGTAAAATGTCTGCTTCACTTATTTCCATACCATTATATTAGTATCTTCTTATTTGTTAAAGATTTTTTTTTTTTTTTTTTGCCAGCGCTGCGGCTCACTTGGCTAATCCTCCGCCTGAGGCGCTGGCACCTCAGGTTCTAGTCCCGGTTGGGGTGCCGGATTCTGTCCCGGTTGCTCCTCTTCCAGTCCAGCTCTCTGATTTGACCCGGGAATGCAGTGGAGGATGGCCCAAGTGCTTGGGCCCTGCACCAGCATGGGAGACCAGGAGGAAGCACCTGGCTCCTGGCTTTGGATCGGCGCAGTGTGCCAGCCACAGCGCACCGGCTGTAGTGGCCATTTTGGGGGTGAACCAACAGAAAAAGGAAGACTATTCTCTCACTCTCTCTCACGGTCTAACTCTGCCTGTCAATCTGAAAAGCAGAGTTAGAGAGACAGGGTCAAAGTGGTGGGGGAGAGAGGTTTTCCCTCCTCTGGTTCATTCCCCAAATGGCCACAATGGCTGGATCTAGGCCAGGCTACAGCCAAGAGCCTGGAGTTTCCTCTGGGTTTCCCACGTGGGCGCAGGGCCCAAGCACTTGGACCATTTTTCGCTTCATTCCCAGGCACGTAAGCAGAGAGCTGGATTGGAAGCAGAGCAGCCGGATCTGGAAACGGTGCCCATGTAGGATGCCGGTGTTGCAGGCAGAGGCTTACCCTGCTGTTCCAGAACACTGGCCCCCCTTGTTCACTCCTTAGCTAATTACTTTTAAAGCTTCTGCTGTTTACTTTAGTTCTTCTATTCAGCAAGAAAACTGAGTAAGTTTCTGCCTTCGTGCAACAGGAGTCTAGGGAGAAAATATATTAAGTGGGCAATGCTTCACAGTGGAAGGAAAACAGGTAACATAGGACTGATCATTTGGCACATTGTGCATAAATGTACTGTTTTACTGACTTAGCAGGCTGGCTATGTGTAAGCACTTTGAAATCCTTTCGTCATAATGTCAGTGCTGGATGAGCGCTGCTGATTTCAAAGAGAGGAGATCTAGCCACAGTGTTCCTCAGCAAGAAGTGGCAGCCACTCCACAATTAGGGGACTGTAAACTGGGTGTCCCGCTAATTAAGAACAACATGCTGTGATATTGAAAGAACACCTTTTACCAAAAGACAATGAGGTTATAAAATTCTACAGACTTCCAGAGCTAGAAATCCCTCCAGAGGCCTTGAAAGTCAAGTCCTAATTCTACTCCTAGTTCTGTGAGTTTAGCTAAATTAATGTTCCTTGTACCCATATTCTATTAAATGGGGTTAGTAATAATAAATGCCCATACAGGGCAGTTGTAAGGATGATCAAACAAAATTCTTGTGAGAAATGCTTTACACTCTGCCAAACGCTAGGTGAATTTTTTGATTTTGCAGTTGAAGAGACAAAGGCTCAGAGACTTGGATTAAACAACCAAAGCTACACAGCTAAAAAATAGCTAGGGTTAGAGTGTCTAGAATTGTAGGCAGCAGTGTAAAGAATTAAATTGGATTGCTGTTTATATATAAATGTTGCCTGAAGAGAACTAAATGGACCCAGACAAACAAGAGGAGAGTATCTCACGCTTCCACCTATTTTAGGTGAGGATGGATAGGAGATGAATTTAAGAAGAGGTTTATTTTTGTTTGTTTCTTTTTTTTTGCAATTGAGTGTGCCATTCTACTGAAGATTATACATTGAAAAATGAAAGCAAAGGGTATTAAAGTAGAAGACCCTTTCACAGTGCTGGTAGTAGTAACAAGAACACATTCTAAACAGATAACATGATGACTTACTAATTAGTTCACACATACATTGATTCTCTAGATGTTTATTAAGCACCTACTGTGTGATAAGCAATCTTTTCTACTTTGGACTACTAAGATCAATAAAACTTGACCTCTGCCCTCAGTTTAGTAAACAATGTGTGTTGGTTAGACGTATGGCCCTGGTAGGAATCATATGGGAGGAGGAAGTGCTTAGCCCTGCCTCGGAAAGTACTGATCATCTTCATGGATGAGCCTTGAAATCAGAGTATATGATCACCTGCTTACTGGGGAAGGGTCCAGAATGACAGGGAGGCAGAGAAGCGAAAGACAAAGTGAACAGCCTGCCATTGCTTAGCTGCACTAGATAACATGGCACATTCAGGAATGGTTGACCCAGGATGAGTGTACAGGAGCAAAGGAGGGTGACACTGGAAAGGTAAGCAAAGGGTCAGATCACAGAGTGTTTTACACCACACTATGGAATTTGCAATGCATGTGGTAGATGTGATTTTATTCGCCCCGTAAATGGTAAAATGGTATAAGGTATAGTGAACAATTTTATGGTGTGATATTTCTCTATTAATTTGATCTCTAGTTTACATTTCCCATTACTCTAGGTTTAATAGTTAGGGAACTATGTTTGGTAAGATTGATAGTCCCTTTAGTACAATGGTACTCTGTGGCAAGTGAGACTGTACAAATAATGTAATGATACACGCTGAATAAACAAAACTGTTTAAGATTGAAGCAAAGCCAAGGTCCAGCCATTTCCTGGGGATTTTGGGAAATCCTATAATCTGCAGTTTGTACTAAACCCAATCATATTTAGCACATTGCTTCTCAATGAATGGGCCTTGATACTATATTTTAACCAAATGATGAAACAAGAAGTAAAAACTCTATAAAGAAAAGCTATGGTTCTTCTAATTGTTAATGCCTTGTAATTATGTCCCTTTCTGGAATAATCAAATGCTCCTTGGCAGAGGTCAGGATCCTGCCACTGACTTATTTAACAGATCCTCTTAACATCTGTCCTGCAGGCTGTGCACTTTATTAGCAGACAAGAGACCCAACAGACTTAGCCTGCTGTGTACCTTTTTTCACATTCACACAGCTGTGGATTAACTCAGACTTTCCAGAAGAGGACCAACCAGAAGGGATGGGAAGGTTATTGGCTGATTCTAAAAAGATGGGGAAAAAAGAGCAGAACCGAATGTTGCCCTAGAACGATTCAGTGTTTTTTAGGGTGACAATTACCAGTCTGTTTTAAAAGGGAATAAAAGCAGCTATTTTACTAAAAAAGGAAAGTCTATTCATATCTGTGTGGGAACCTAATCAGGCTCTTGTTTCCAATGAGGATGACTCCACAGCGGCACCAGGTCTGCGACAAGAATGCTCCTTTTGTGTGCCAATAATGTGGAAACGATAAAATTGCCTTTAAGAGACATATGTGCTTACATCATGAAATGTGTGATTTGACAAAATGCTTTGTTCTCCTCATATTTTCCATGTAGAGTTTCATGCTGGGTGTTGGGCTGGAAATCTTTGATTAACTGGAATTAGTTGCCGAAATAAAGTAGACACTTTGTTCTATGATTCATCTTGCTGAGTTGTAAATTATAGTAAAACATATAAGGAATGACAGGAAGAAGTGCTGATTTGAACCTCTGACCCACCACAGGCACAAAAACATAAGATTAATCCTTCAAAGAGCTTCATAGAGACATAAATATTCCATGGTCCACCCCGAATTATGCCGTCTTAACAAACTAAAGCTGTGATTCTGTGTCATGTAAAGGGAGTGAGTGTTCTAGGGGTGTCGTGGTAGGCTTGGAGATGCTAAGATTCATAAAATTCTTCCCCTAATTAGGATTTTAACGCCTAAAGATTTTTCTTTATCCAACAATAGATAATGAAAATAAGAACAAAACCAAGTTCCTGTTTCTTAAGTGAATGGCCAAGGGTGGTTTCCCTTTTTTCCAGAAATGTAGGACATTTTCTCAAGGCCATGCTGGCCCTTAGTGTGAACACCTTAGTTCCATGGAGTGCTCGTTCTATGCAGCATTGGTGTGCTAGCCTAAGGGAATTAGCTGGAAGAGGGAGACAGTATTAAATATAGAGCAGAAATTCTATTCCGGTGTTGTAGGGATTGGGGTCCCGTCTGCTCATGAGGGTTCTTTTATCTTTTAGTTGACCAAGGACCTCTTTCTTGGGCTTTTCTGTGAACCAAATCTATCTTACTATCTCCAGTCAAATGAACTGTTCCCAGTGATGTCTTTCAGTAGTACTATGTAGATGCTTTCCTTATGCCATTTACCATAGGGTGTTTTTCCCTGTCTCCTTCCTATCCTGCTGTGAGATGCATACCTTTGCTGGCCTGAAAGACAGCTCATCTTCTTCTTGGTTGCATCTCTAAAACGTGTTTTGCTGAATTTAATAACACACCAACAGGTAGTTGTTTTTCTGAATAAGATATTTGGAGTGACTGTTTTTAAAAAGATGTGCCAATAAAAATAACAAGAGCCTGCAATATTGGGTCTTTCTAGTATGCCTCTGTTTTATGTATTGCATGTTAATATGCATTAATTCATTTACTCCACACAACGATCTTCAAAGTAGGTTCTAGTATTTTCCCTTTTTTACAGCTATGGAAACTTAAGATCTGCGAGATAAATAACTTGCCCAAGATCACATAGTTAGTAATCAATGATTTTAACTGAAGACTGTGCTCTTTTAATCCCTGTTGTCTTGTCTCTCATAGCAACTTATAAACCACATCACTACTATCTTGCCTCTCATAGAAACTTAAAAGACCACATCTTTCTAAACTATGGTTAGCATTACCTGCTTCATCTGTTCTAGGAATTTTTCAAGGTGGATTGTAGAGATATGTAGCCATGGCATCTCTAACAGCAATAAAGCATGCTCTGTGCTTATGGTACACTATTTAAACATGTTCTTTCAATGATTTCTTTGAATAAGGTATCCTTTCTTTCTGCTAATTAGAGAGTAAACTGTGGGCATTGTTGTAGGATACAGTTGGCATATTTACATACTTCAAAATATACTGAAGCTTTCCAATTGTCAATATTAATAATTTGCAGTTTAGAAAGTGACAGTGGAGTTGGCTTTGAAACAGAGTAAGACACCTGAATTTGTAAGAAGAGATGAAAATAGTAAAATATTTTGCATTATTTATCTAATTTACCTATTTAAAATGAATCAGATATACTTTCCTATTTTCTTCAATATTTATAATAAATATGTATTTTCCATTAGTGTTATAAGACATTTGTGTTTAGTAAATCTATACATTTAATCATAGCTATGAATTTTGTTCACTAGCATGATTCTTATGTTCAGTCTTCCAAGGTCTACTGAGAAATTGAAACCAAAGTCAGTTTAAAAACAGTAAAAACATTTTGACATAATACAAATGTGCATTAGCAGCTAGTAGCATTTGTTTTACCCAATGATTAAAGTAAAAAAAAAAAAAAGTATTCCACTCATACAATTCTGTTTTCCCCAAAACTTATATATATATATATATATATATATATAGAACAATTTAAATAACTGTTTTTTCATTATGTACTTATCCATATTTGCCTTCATTCGTATTGTTTTGAAAGCTTCATTACAGATGGAAATCAAAGGGCATAGAAGCTGGGAAGTTGTAGAATATTTTTTCTAGCAGCAGCATCTGGTTCCTTGGCAGTCATCATGGGCCAAGGCAAAGCAGTGCTGGCGTACCTCCAGATTCTCATGTGGGTACTGCTGAGGGATTCCAGCTCTGCCATGTTGTTTTATTGGTATTTCCTAGAAACTCAGAATGGGATACAAAATCCATTTCAAAGTATAGAAAGCTGGTAAGATCTGGCCTCCTTGCTATCTTTCTGACTCTTGAATTATTACCCCTTGCCCAGCATACTCCACTGATCTTCTTGTTGTTTCTAAAGTATTCCGACCATAAGCACAGCCTTGCCATTTGACTTTAACCAATACTTTGCCTCTGCCTGGATACTGACCCTAGATAAGGACATGGCTCACTCCCTCGCTTCTTTATTCAAATGTCCCCTGCTCTGAGTTTGCCTCATCTCTGTATATTTAAGCTCTGTATCCCAGACTCACATACCTGGTCGCTTTATATTTCATGGTACACATTAGTCACAGAGTCAGATATCTTCTCCACAGTCATCTCCCCAAAATTACTGCTCATTTCTGTTTTTCCCAATCCTAAATTATAGATGACTCATGATAACCACTCAACAAGTACTTTTTGTATTAATGGATGGAGGAATGAATGAGTATACCTTTTAGATGCCTTTGTACTTTCACATACTGACAAAGTAGCATATATGTATTTACCAAAAGTACAGCTCAAAACATGTACTAAAAACATAGATACCCATTGAAAAGTTCCTTATGACTCTTAGTTTGGGAGAAATAATGCTTAGGTTTAAAATCCAACTTTGGACTCAGTGATAAATTCTTATAATGTCAGATGCAACTGTTTAAGATTTACATAATAAGCTGCAGCTCAGCTTTGAGCCTACAGATGCACTTTGAGCCTACAGATGCACTTTGAGCCTACAGATGCACGCTGTACCGTTTGGAGCACATTCAGAGAACTGGATCTTCAGCATTGCTTGCCCAGTTCTTGTAAATGGAAGGAATACAGATTCTTCCATAATACTGATTTCTAACTGCCCTCAATATCACCTCTGTGAATATCTTGCTTTAAGAACTAAATTACTAACTTTTTGAATAACTGAACATATTTATATAAATAAGGCATTCTGTATTTACATGTTTTATTTAGCACCCAGGAAGAGAAGATCCTTGGGAAAAGTAGAGATTGGGTGTTTCTTGTTAAAATTATTGGGGGTTGCTTTGCTTATTCTTATTTGTACTGTACAACTCTCTTCCATGGAAAGTGCTGTTCTGAATACATTCTAGCATAATTGGTGCAGAGAATGAATTTAACTGAGATGTTTTCCTTTTAATTTTTTTGTTTTTTGTGTTTTTGTTTGCTGGCAGAGGACTGGTGAAGTTGGATTTTCTTTTGAGTATCATAGTAAAAGGAAATGACTTTTGATTTGAGCCTCTCTTCTACCATTTTTTCCATTTTACAGTTTCTCCTGTTCTTCACACCCTACACATCTTTGCCCTGTTAGCTCAAGGAGCAATGTCAGAGAAACGAACAACCCACTGCTGGGGAAAATAGGCAAGAGGACCTCTAGCCTATTCATTTTATTTATTTACTATTCTTATGCCAGCTGCAAACAATAATGAAATTAATTAAGCAGGTCCTGGTTCTTAGTGGGTGATAGTTAATACTTGCTCCATTTTTCTTTTGGTTGATGTGGAAAGGCAATTGGCAAGTCTCAAAGGTGATAAAATCAGAGCCACTGCTACCTGAGGCAAATTTGGACACTTTATATATATTTGCATAAACTTTTTTTAAAAAAGGTTTATTATTTATTTGAAAGAATTACATGAGAGAGAGAGAGAGAGAGAGAGAGAGAGAGAACGCACTTTGATCCACTGGTTCACTCCACAGATGGCCACAATGCTTAGTGCTGAGCCAGGCCAAAGCAAGGAGCCAGGAGCTTCATCTGGGTCTCCCACATGGGTATCAGGGGCCCAAACACTTGGGCCATCTTCTGCTGCTTTTCCGAGGCCTTCAGCAGGGAGCTGGATTGGGAGTGGAGGAACTGGAACACAAACTGATGCCCATATGGCATGCCAGCATTGCATTACCCACTGCCCTACAACACTGACCCGTATTTCTATAAACTTTTAATTTTAAATATCTGAAACACCTTGAGTATAATTGACCTAACTGCTATGGTTGCATTTTTCTACATTTTAAAAGAAATGTTAAGATAAAACTCTATAAAATAACTCATCTGAGGGTGACCATGGATTACTTTCCAGATACATTTAGGCTATATTTCTCTTTTAATCCAAGAAGAATGGTTGGAAAATATCCCTTTCATGTGTTCCAAACCAACAGTTCTAACAGAACACACTAGTTCTATTGCAGACAGTCCTGTAAGAGAGCAAAACACAAGAAAAAATGAGTATGTACAAACAGTGGATAAAGATAGTAGGGAACCTGGTCCTAGATTTCATTCTACCTATTACTCATATTCTCAGGAAAAGCACTTTTAACTGCTATTTGTATACAAACCACTTTCCTTCTCTAGACTTGAGATTTCTTTATCTCTAAAGCAAAAAGATGGAATTGGATAGTTCACAATTGTTCTTTAGTCAACATTGCATTATCTGGTATTTCTTTGCAAGAATTTTAATGCCTTACTTGGTGAACTCACATGCTTATAACTTCAAAAGACTGAAACAAAGATGACTTCCACCTTTGGAGCTCCTTTTGAAGAAGGAAAGATACACTGAGAAAGGGGTATGGGTAAAAACAGTAACGGAACGAAGGGGATTTAATGTCCAGTAATAAGAACTTTTAAATGCCAGGCATTATGTCAGAGCTAGGGACATAAAGAGAAATAAAACTCAGTTTTTCCCTTAAGGGGCTTAGAATTTGTTGGGAAAGACATGAAATAAAAGAAATTCCACAAAGTGCAGAGTTAGAAGATGAGATATGGTAGGAACATGAAGACAGCAGTGGCCAGATAAGGCATCAAAGAGAAAGTTATTTTTGAGCTGAGACTCAAAAGATGAGTAGAATTGTGACACAGAGCTAGAGTTAATAAGAAAGGGGGGAAATAGGGAGGGGGGGCAAGGAAATTAACTTGCAAATTAACCCAGTGTGTAGGATTAGGAGTGGTGGGGTTCTTCCCTTACTCCTTCTCTGGCTTCCTATCCCAACAGACCAATTTTCTTTGGCCTTAAGTATTAGAGGTGTAGCTAAGCAACTATGTTCTATGCTGCAAATAAGAACTTCAGCTCTGTTCTTCCAGAAAACCACAGCTATATTTCCTGGATTACTTTGTTGACATAAAAGGTTTATGAGAAGTAAAAGTATTTGTAAACTCTTTCAAATAATTTTTTAAGCTCCCTTCCCACCCCTCCTTTTCTCTGTAATGACTTGTTACTGACGTATTTTCTTCTCTGTACTGAACAAGCACTAAATCAAGCTGTTTAATTTCCCCTGTCTCTGTTTCTAACTTCTCTTAGCTGAACATGTCTAGCTTTATAACACACCTTGCTTGGCAGGCAGTTAAATGGTCAGCAGCATTGTTTTGGGAAGGTAGCAAAATCCAGGGGATCCCTGGAGAACTGAGCTAGGTTTGTGGCCTGGAGTTAGGTGGCATCAATAATGAATACTTCACTATTCTATCTTAGTGTTTTCTTTAATTGCTTTTGTTGCCCTTGTGTGTGCTATGCAAGAAAAGGGTCTGTTAACCTGGGTAGCTGGACTCCGCCTAGGGTTCCCTGTTATATGGGAACCATGGTAAAATGGGAGTGAATATGAAGGTAAGAGACATCTTTCAAGAGCACCTTTTGAATCTGATTTTTAAAGAATAGTAGTTTTCCTTATTCTTCCATTTTTCATTCTCCACCAAAAGATAGGTTGTGTTTGAGGGGGAATTTTTTTTTTTCTTTCTGGTCCAGATTCCCGCATGCTGCTTTAAAATGCCCTTTCTAATTGAAATGACAAAACACAAGAGAGTCTGCTCCAAAGAGAATTTGGTATGTAAAGTTATGGCTGCTCTTTTTCTGTTGGTTTCCACACACTGAAGCTTACTGGTGCCAATTTAATATCCCTGTACCTTTCCATTTTAATCAAGTTTTTTTCCACCCAAACTCTGGATAATTCTTTTTACCTCATCAGTGTATTCAACTAAGGTTTCTGAAATATCTTCAGCTATGGCTCAAAGATTAGTTGGAGAAGGGAGTGGTCTAGACAAAGCATGTGACCCTTACTCCGTCAAAGTGGTAGGTGCTTCTCTAGCCTCCTGTCTGCTCCAGGATCTTGTAATGCCATTTTAGAAAGAGTAGCTGTGACACCATATGAAAATTCAGTTTGGTATTGCAGAGCAGTAGAATCCAGGACATCAGAATGTGTCTTCTTATTGGACAATTACTTTTGTCTGGTGGCCAGGAACAGGAAATAGGTTTCACAGTGATTCACTGGATAGCTTATTTTAAATAATTTAATCTTAGAAGCAGAAAGAATATTGGGATAAAAAGATTAATAATTCTTATTTTATATAATTATTGTGACAATTTTAAAAATAAATAAAAAGTACCAAGCACAGTGCTTGACTGAATGATCAATATACATTTGTTGAATTAACACATGAATGAGTGGGGATGGTAATTGGATGATTAGTTACAGGATTTTGTGAAAATCATATGATTAAAAAGATAAAAGTCCTTGTACCTTATCTCTATGACATTTTCCACCAGAGATCTTATATGATTTTATCATAGAAAGAAGGTTTAAATAAATATATTTCAAATTATGGTAAATATAGATATACTGTGACACTATCCATTATAATTGACATCAATTTGGCTATCTTGGGACAAAGCATGCTTTTCCTCCAAAATATAATAATAATAACAAGAATTTTGGACACAAAACACTTCTTAGGTCTTGCCATAGATGAGTGTGTGTGTTGGCAGACACTCGAGAATTTCAGAAAAAGGCTGAATTTGACTGATAAGACCTACTGTTTCATGTTGATTCTAAGCAGACTTGGTTACTAAAGTGTCAATAGGATCTAAATGCAAGAAACACTTATATTTAAGGCTAATCTCAGTACATAGAACTCTTAGAAATACTGTTAGAAGCATGTATTTATGGATTTGTGAGGTCTTCATAGGACAGTTTTAATCCAATTTATTTTAAAACTTAGTCAATAGATTAGCAGTAAAACATAGAAAAGATTCTGTTGCCTGCTTTAGTTCATTGTTATTTCTGAAAATCTCTTATTAGAATAAATTCTGAAATTTTTAATGTGACCTTGCTATGGTCAAATTATTCTGCATAAAAGTCATATGTTGAAGTCCTCACTGCCAAGGTAATGATGTTAGGAGGCGGGCCTTTGTGAGGTGATGGGCACAGGGCTGTCACAAATATAATTAATTTACAAAAAAATGCCTGAGAAGAGAGGTTAGATGAAAGGATAGCCCTGGATGGGGAAGATAGACCTTGACAGACAGTGAATCTTTGTGTGTCTTGATCCTGGACACCCTAGCCTCCAGAACTTTAAGAAATAAATTTCTGTAGTTTATTAGTTGTTCAATTTATGGTATTGTATTATAGCAGCCCAAACCAACTAAGACAAGCCTACAAAAGCCTGTGCCTCACTAGCCTCATCTCAGGACACTCTTAACAGCCCTGCCACACTGAGGTTTTTTTTTTAAATCCCTCAAAAACTCTGCTTTTTTTCCCACCTCAGAGCCAGAATACTTGATGTTTCTGCTCTCTAGAATTTTTTTAATCATCCTTTATATCTGGATAATTCTTACTCACGTAGAATGTTACTTCCTTAGAGAAGCTATTCTGATCTCCTGAGTATGTTCAATGCTTCTGTTAGGTAAAGACAGTCTCTATTTTCTTTCTCAGCCTGTATCCTACCTATAATTTCATAGTTATGTCTAAGCACTTATTCAATGTAAATTCCTCTTGGTAGCTCCATTAAGGTGTGAACTGTTTCTGAGTTACTCATTGGTATATCCTCAGTATTTAGCACAGTGTTTAGTTAATAAATATTTAACACAGATTTGTTATTGAGCAAATTATTCAGTGCTGGAAACATGCTTGAAAAGTAAAAACAGTTGCTTTGTCATATATCCATTTCTTCTTTAAATGACATTTGAGGAAAGTTGAAATGAGAACTAGAAAGTATTTTTAGCTCCAGTACAAATTATATGAACTTGGGCCACTACTTCTGCCTGTTTGACCTCAGCTCATCAGTAGAATAGGAGGCTTCTTTATAAAGTTCAGTGTAGCAAGTATGTCATTTGTTCAGCTTACCAAAATTTTGATGCAAACTACTTTATGTAAAATGCCAATAATAAAGGTGGAATATTTTAGTTATAAAGTAAAAGCATTTCTTAAAATGCTCACATAAAATATGAGTGATTTTATAATCTTGAAAAAATATTTAGCTAGGTTTGTTTTTATGTGCATACACTGCATGGCCTTTATAAATCTTGGATAAAGAAACAGTTCAATATCCCAAACAATCACTAAGCACTTTTCACTATTGAAATGGAAAAAAAAAAAACTTATATTTACAAAGCAGTCTTCACCAAAGTTTAAACATTTATGGAACTTTGGCTAAATTTGTTATAAGCATCACTATATTGTTGATTTCTTTAAACCTCAGATGTATAGGAATAAATACTTGTTATTACCATCATTATGACTATGAACTATGATCTGGGAATCCTATGTAGAATGGCATTTTTGTAAACTCTTATATAATAGTTATCAGAGTTGAACCTTTTTCATTCCTAAACCTTTAGTCTGCAAAGGGATTTTTAAATTTAAGTTATTTGGTTAGAACAACCATATAATTCATATTCTTTCAAAAAATGATGTGGTATCATTGGATAAACTTTACGTTTCTAAGTAACTAGGATGTGAGGAAATGTTAGTACTATTCCTTGGTTACTGCTCAAACAGTATAATTTATATTAGAAAATTCAAGACAAATGAGTGAAGATAGTAGTTATTGAATAACTATTTAGTTAACATTTTAACAAATCACTTCAGAAGAATCATTCTTTTGAACCAATTTAATTTTTTAACATTTATTTTATTTATTTGAAAGTTGGAGGAGAGAGAGAGAGAGAGAGAGAGAGAGAGAGAGAGAAGAATGAGATTAGTCTTTCATCTGCTGGTTCTCTCCTCAGATGGCTGCAGTGGCCTGGGCTAGGTAAGGTTGAAGCCAGAAGCCAGGAGCTTCTGAGTCTCTGACGTGAGTGCAGGGTCCCAAGTACATGGACCGTCCTCTGCTGCTTTCTCAGGTGCATTTGGAAGCAGCTGGATTGAAAGTAGAGTCCATATGGGATGCTGGCGTCATAGCATCAACTTTATCCACTGCGCCATGATGCTGGCACCTAATTTAATTTACCTGGGATTAAATTTATTTATGTTTTGTTTTTAAACTCAGCACCACAAAATTGTTCATTGTATATATAATAATTATAAGCATGTACCACTTATGTTGCCTCACCTAAATCTCTCCTTCCAAATAGGCAATGATTTTAATATATTAAGTTAATTCATAAAATATTGATTTGATATCTGTTATTTAGAAGACACCATTATTGGTACTAGACATTCAAAACTAACTATCTGTCATGTCTTCAATAAACTTAACATGTATATCAAGCATATTAAGCTGCATAACAAAACATAAGATTTAAAAAAAAGAAAGATACAAATAAAGTGTTAAGGATCTATCTTCTACATCTCTTCCAGGGCTATGTACTTTGGCTAAGACTGACTTCTCTTCAGCTCCTAGTATAGGGCTTTACACACAGAACACATTCTACTGATGTTCCTTAGACAGTGAGGTTTGAAATTGTTATGTGAACTTATATTCAACCAATGACAACATCCAAGTAAAATCTAAAATATTCAATCTGAAGATAATGCTATTTGGAACTAAAATAAAATGCTTTATTAGATAGAATGTGATATTTTAATCTTCATGAGTGTCTTTTATCTTTTCATTGGATACTATTTTCTGATATTATCTCAAGGTTCATTTTATTAAATATTAACTGATACCCTACTGTATGGTCTACCCAGCTCTACATTTTGTGGCATGTGGCTCTACTTCTAGTCTCTGATATACCAGTAATCACAGCTCACAAGAGCAAGCTCTGAGGAATATCTTTTGGTCTTACCATTCTGGAAGTATAACCTACTGGAAATGGGTGTAAAAAGAATTGTTTATCAGATTTAGAGAAAGCAATTCACACTACTCTGTTTCTACAAACTGTATTGTTAAACCAATTTGAAGGATCACTGAATAAAAACATTGATTTGTTCCCAAAGAGTTGTTTCTCTGCATTTTTTTCATTAGTTGAGTTCCATGAAGGACTCAAGATTAAGTAGAATGGACTTTCTTTTGATCTTCTGAATGGTTTGTGGTAAAAGTGGAAGCATGTATGATATCTAAGGCCTCTTGCCTCTCTAAGATTTCACAACTCTTTAATACTCAGTAGTAGGGTATATACCAGCTGCTGTATAGCCAACATTTTTTCAACTGTCAACCATCTCCTCTCCTTTCAGTATAGAACTTTTCTTCACTGGCTTGACTCAAACAGAAATTTTATAGAAATTGTCCCATTTGGCAGATACTTGGCTGGATTTCAAAGGAAAAAGATACAACAGAATAAATGGAATAAAAAAAGACAGTCTTTTTTTTTTTTTTGCCTAAGTTCTAGCAGTTTGATTGACTCTTGCTTGTGAATTTTTATTTCCACTGAGTCATTGCATACAGAATTATGAAACTTTAATTTCTTTAGAGGCTTGTTATATTAGAAAAATTGTTCCAAAGAAAGCAACAATCATGACATAAGCACATCTGGCTCTTGCAAATTATTCTTTATTAAGCTTTCATTTAATTACATGTGCTGAAAGGTCTGTTTTTGATTACTGTAATTTTTTTTATTTGTCCATCTGAATGATAGTAATGCTGGAAATTATATACAAACCACCTGTTTTTTCTCCCCTACTAATATGGCAAAGTTTGAGCTATTTTTTCTGTGATTGATGAACTAGGAAGCTTTCTGTTTATTATTATAGAAATGTGACTATCAAGGTAATGGCTTAATCTTGATTATAAGAGGAAAAGAAAATATTTGAAAGTTTTCAAGCATTAAATATTGTTAAGATTAGAATATTTGACTTCTGGCTAACCATAGCAGATTAACTCACTTAGTTATTTCTTTATTTATTTCTTTATTTTTGGTTTCACCCAAATCCTAATAAATTGACCATTTGGAATTATTAGGTGTAAACCTTCAAGTAGAAATAGAAAGCAAAGACAAAAAGTTATTTTGAAATATGAGAAATGTGGATAAATTAGTTACAGCTTTCTTAGCAGGCAGGAGAAAGCTGATACTTAAGCTTTAAGAGTATAAAGCCAAAAGGAATCAAGCCCAATTGGGAACTGAACCTTTGAAATACTTATGAATTGAAGACATCATGTATCATTGAAGGCAAGGGTAAGAGGTGGAACTAAAGACAAGTTGACTGGTTGAAAATAGATAGAAGATGATCCTTCTCTCACCTTATGCAACCTGGTAACTACCATCCTTGCATCTTTACCCTTACCCCCATGTCCCTCACTCAGCACCTAATCAGACACAAAATTGGAAGTTTATCCTCTTGACAAATTGAACTTCAGGGATTTTTGTCTCACAGAGATTAGGTGTTGCCAAGAATGAATAATAATGACTTTCGGAAAATAGGGAGGTTACATTGATAGACCAAACAATGAGATCCTCCAAACTGTCTCTCCTGCTTTGCTCACCTAATGATGGTATACAAGACTATACCCCAACCAAGGCAAAATTTGGAGAGTTTCAAGAAAGTAGTCTCAAGTAGGCACAAATGACCTGTAGATTTGATATTTGAATTTCCCTAGTGAAAAAGTTGATTTTATGCTGAAGCCCATCAGTCAATAAATCCATCACCATATTAAGTTTTCCTAATGAACTATTAAGTCCATCCTCTTATACATGAAGAAACAGTGAACACTAGAGAGCTGAGAAAAGCTTCTAATATGCAAGAGGTCAAAGACCGGGAGAAAAGAGAGACAACAATTCAGAAAACACAAACAAATCCCAAACTCAATATCATCAAACAGAACAGATAACAGGATATTTTTTAAAAAGCCATCAGAGAACATCGTAAGAGCATAGCAGAATTTTTAAAATTCATAGAAGTACTGGAAGATAAAGTTGAAAATTTTTGTTCTTTTACCACCTTTTCAACTTTTGCTATACTTTATGATACATTTTTTCCAACTTTTAAAATTAAAATTTTCAGTTTTATCATAGAGTATGACAAAAGGTTTTTGAAAGGGTTGCAAAAAGAACAAAAAATAAGAAAAATAGAGGATCTATAAGGAAGTCCAACATTTGTGGAAGTTCAAGAAAGAGAACAAAAGAAGTAAATTATAAGTGAAAAATGCCCAAAAAGTTTGCTAGAATTATAAGGCATGCACTTACAGATTGAAAGGTTTAAATGAATGTTCTGAACAATGAATGTGAAATTCAGCAGAAGGAAATCATAATGAAATTTCAGAAACACTTGTTAGAGATGGAAGGTCCTGATATTTTTTGAGGAGAAAATAGATTACATAAAAAGCAACAGAAATTAGAATGATATCATACTTCCTTAGCAATAAGAATGAAATCAATGGAATTCCAAATTGGAATTCTGTACTTGAGTTAGAGGAATATAATAGTAATGTTCTCCATGGATGAGAATTCCTAAAAAAATTAACTTCACACGCATATTTCTCAGGAAGCTCCTGGAGTATATGCTCTACCAAAAAGAGACTGCTACCCAAGTGACAGGAAAATAAGATACGCAGGAGACGAAGAGTGCACTACAGCAGAGGCAAGAGGAATCCCAAGCCCCAGAGAATTGCAGTAGGCCTGAACAATAAAGCAGGTCAGACTGGAGCAGGAAGAAGGAGACTGCCAAAAAGGATGTCTCCAAGGGAAAAAATACATAGAATACGCAAATTACCTGATACATTCAACCATTTTTGATTGAGTTTTACTGGTCTCTTGAAGAGTTTGGGAATTAATTAGTAATCGCTACATAAAAGTTAAGAAAACAAATAATAAGACGGATATTAAATCTAACAAACTTTTAAAAATTGAGAAAATCAAATGCATTTTAGTACATACTTCTACTGTAAATAGTATCTTCATAGATTGATATAAAATAGCAAACATTAATCTTAAAATTTGTGATATTAACATTAAGAGTTTTGGGAGGGAAGCAAAAGAACACATGGGGGGTTGGTGATCTAAGAAATCTTACCTTTCTTGATGAGTAAGGCTATAACTAGTATAAGCATTTTCAGGGAATGAGATAAATGCCAGTCAAAACATTTCAGTGAATTGAAGGGGATGTCCCCACCGTGTAGAGTGTGATGAGGTATGAGGGACTGGGAAGTGAAATCCCACGGCCATCGTGCCAGGCTATGGAGGCTGTGCAGTGCACATACTGGCCTGCCATTGGTTGTGCTGATTTTCTTGCTGCTTGTTTGTTTTTAAGTCTTAAAGTACTGTTGAATTTGTAAATCTATGTGAAAGAATTACTTTGATAAAAGCTAAAATTAGATTAAAAGAGCTTGGCCCACCTGTCTTTCAATACCTGGCCCTGTTTCAGCTAAAACAGTGCATTTTGAGGTTAATGCTAAGATTTATAATGTCAGGTTTTCTGCTTCTTATGCCTAAGAGAAGAGGAACCCCATTCAGCTGAAGAGAGAGAATTTATAGGATTATTAGTTTCCCAAAGAGAACTATAGAAAATACTTCAGAAAATTCATGTAATAGCAATGGGAATATACTGAGGCTATCCCTGGACCAGGACAGGAACTGAGGAGAGAAACCAGATGATGTATCTGGGGTGCGAAGGAAGTACTTTGGTATCTGGTTTGCATTGAGAATCAAGTGAGCAGCTCCTGTACCAGATAAAAGAAGATTTTAGTCTCGTTTGGTTTAATTTCATTTTTATTACTATACATCTGGGCATAATATCTTAAGGGTTATATTGCATTCTGGGTAGAACTAAGACTGAGAAGAGTGACTGCCGTTGGGCCTCAGGGGTCGTGGGGGCAGCACTCATCATCCGTAAGGAGCATAATCTCCAGAGAATCAGAGTGATGTCGTTCTTACAGGGATTCCCCAGGAAAGTTAAGGATAGCTTCTTAGTTTACAAATATTAAAATTACACAAGTGGACACACCAGACATATAAAGAACTTTCAATAAAGATGTTAGGCACTAGAAAGAATCTCAGAGACTACGTGGTTAAATTGCTTTTTGTACAACTGAAGAAATTGTGTTCTAGAGAGATCAAGTCCTTTGTCCAGGGTCATAAAGTTGCTAGGAGGACCAGGTACAGAACCATGGCTCCGATACCCAGGCTCTGTTTTTTGTTTTTGTTTCTATTATATTATTTTGTTTCTCTTATTTCCCTTTTAAAAATTAGTGAAAGAGAAATTGCAAGACTGTTGGAGAAATAGTTAGCTAACAATATGGTAAGTTTTTTTCAACTCTATTTCAGGTGCATTTAAAGAGATCAATGTTTGTCTTCCCTGTTTTGCAGCAACTCTATGCCGCTCAGCTGGCCAGCATGCAGGTGTCACCTGGAGCAAAGATGCCGTCAACTCCACAGCCACCAAACACAGCAGGGCCAGTCTCACCTACTGGGATAAAAAATGAAAAGAGAGGGACCAGCCCTGTAACTCAAGTTAAGGTACTTTGCTTTCCAGGACTGTGGAAACAGTTTGGAAAATAGCTTCACAAGAAAGACAGTGAAGCAGGCTATGTTGGGAATAAACAGCAGGAAGCACAGCAACATAAAGGAACACCAAAATGCTCCTCTTTATGGTAAATTTCATGATTGAGGATTGAGAAACAGGTGTTTCCCTTTGGATGACAATAGTGCCATATTGTGAGATCTTTACCTAAATCTGCAAACTCACTTCTCAAGAGATTTTCCCCTTTGGATTCTGGCTTTTATTTTTTAATGTTCATTGGCATGAATGGCCATGGTTTTATTTCTAGTTCTTGTCATATTCTTGTGACACTTCTTTCATGTTCCCTAAACAGGTGGGGAGCCAACATTTAGTACCAGTGAAGAAAGATACCAAAACCTCAGATTTTAAAAAGGCAGACAAAAAAAGAATCTAATGCAGGGTTTTATATACTTGGTTCAGAACTAGTTGCAAATATGGGCTCTGAGGAATGAGTGGTGTCATTACTTAATCATGCCTTTGATGTCCTATAGTTGACATAGCATAAACTGGCTTGCTCAAGCTGTGTCTGGGACCTTCACAGATGTCTTTCCTCACAGAGTTTCAGTGTCTTGGAACTGGATAGCCAAGAGGTACAATACCTGCCAACAGAAAGAAATTGATGGGCCACTCCAACCCTGTGCTGCAGCTGGTACCTCTAGGTGGTACTTGTCAGCTTTCATGATTGCATTTGCTTTCTATTTGAATTATTCAATTCAAACAGTTCAAAAAAATTTTTTATAATTGACTTATCTACTGGTAGGCATATGCAGAATGCGGACTCAATTATAATGTGACCAAAATCCTGCATTTGGAGAAATGTGGCAATTATTAGAGCTTCACATGGGAAACACCTGACACCTCCCAAATTCAGTGTTGGATACTATACAGTCACTGAAATCGGTTTATTTTTGAAAATTTGCTGATAGGAATTTTGAGATTTAAGAAAGTTCTTTAAAAAAGAACTGCAGATATCAAAGGTTGAAAAAGTGAGCATCAAGAGAAATAATTCTGCTGTTTCTCCACTCAACAGAGTTAATTTCATGCCACTCATTACCCAAAGAAATAGATGAACATATATATTTTGTTGTTAAAAATACTGATATAGGCCGGCGCCGAGTCTCACTAGGCTAGGTTCTAGTCCCTGTTGGAGCGCCGGTTCTGTCCTGGTTGCTTCTCTTCCAGTCCAGCTCTCTGCTGTGGCCCAGGAGGGCAGTGGAGGATGGCCCAAATCCTAGGGCCCTACACCCACGTGGGAGACCAGGAGGAAGCACCTGGCTCCTGGCTTCGGATCAGTGCAGCACGCCAACTGTAGCAGCCATTTGGGGGGGTGAATCAGTGGAAGGAAGACCTTTCTCTCTGTCTCTCTCTCTCTAACTCTGCCTGTCAAAAAATACAGAAAAAAAAAATACTGATATGACAATAGGCAGTCTATATTTCCAAAGCATTATCTATGGAAACAGTATTTTGTCATCTAAGGGTTTGTGTTCACTAATAAGAGTCAGAACACTCAAACCCAAACCAAGGCACTTTGTTTAATCATAGTTGTTAGCATATGAACACATCAAATATCAGTGACTTGAGATATTGAATATTGAAAAATTTGAACACGAAAAAGTCATTTTATAAGTTGGCCAGCTGGACCTGTACCAAACCAAGTCTTAACTGGATGAGTAAAATATTCCTTGGTTAAATTCAAGTTTATATCTGCTTTTACCATTCTGTCTTTGTGGGCCAACTGAATTTTATTACTCATTGACCACATGTAAACTCTTAGGGAGTTCTCCATATAATTTGACTTGACTGTATTTTATGTTAATAACAAAGGTATTTCTTATACTTAGATTGTTTATTGTATATGTGGGTAAAAATATATAAACCAAGACATAAAGCAAATGTTTTAAATTTAAAAAATAGCTCCTGTCTATTATTGAAGAAATTCTGAAAGTGATCTGATCTTACAAGTTTGCTTAGTGAAAGAATTATGGTCACCAAAATATCTCATATTTCTCTCTGTAGTTATTCTTTACACTCTGTATATAACACAACGACTTATTTGAAATTCAAACATGGTATAGACTAAAAGTTTGCTGAAAGTAACATAAATATTACCTTCTTTTCTCTAGAATTTTTACCTATGGCAGATATCAACATTAGAAGTCAGAATATTTTGTCCAAATACCCAGTTCTGCCACTTTCATAGCTGTGTCCCTTGGGAAGTTTACCTCGTTTCTTTCAGCCTTAGTTTTCTCCTAGGTAAATTTGAAGTTAGCATTGTTAATGACTTTTGAGTAAGATGAATACATGTGACTCTAGCATATAGTGAGAACCTCATAAATCTTTAGCAGTAGTGATGATGGTGCTAATGTTCATGATGATAATAAAGAAGACTTTGTGGCAGTTTCAGTGGTTGGAATCGAAATATCTTGGTTGTTACCAAAACAGATCCTAACTAAACACCTGGAAGATTTCCATTTTAAAGCATGAGAGAAGCACGGAAATCAGAGGTACTCTACCAGCTTAAACAACGAAAACTCAGGACAAATTTATAAAAACAAAGGATTTTCAGACATTCACAGTCTTAGTACAGTGCAGTCATCCCTGGCAGAGCAGAAGCAAGTGAGGCAAGAATTAGTGTGGTTCCCCTTTCCTGTCTGGGTGGGGGTGTGGGGTGGAGCTTAACAAGTATGTGAGATGCTCAGCAGGCTCCCTGATCAGAGGGAGCTGACATAGATACTGTTCCAGAAATTAGAGCTATACAGAGAGAGGGAGAGGGGAAGGGAGAAAGAGAGAGAGAGTGTGAGAGCAAGAGTGAGCAAGCACTCTGAAGATGTGCACAAGGTCCACCTGAGTGTTTGAGTCCTGATCAGAACACGCACGTGAGGAAACTTCTTGAGGCCTCGTTGAATTGGAACAGGAATAGTTCTCATTTTGCCAGAGTGGAAAAATCTCCTGACGTGTGGGGCATCACATAGAGTCCACAGAGGCTGGCGCCGCGGCTCACTAGCTAATCCTTCGCCTGCCGCGCCGACACACTGGGTTCTAGTCCTGGTCGGGGCAACGGATTCTATCCCAGTTGCTCCTCTTCCAGTCCAGCTCTCTGCTGTGGCCCGGGAGTGCAGTGGAGGATGGCCCAAATCCTAAGGCCCTGCACCCCATTGGAGACCAGGGGAAGCACCTGGCTCCTGGCTTCAGATCCGTGCAGCGCCCCTGCCGCAATGCGCCTGCCGTAGCGGCCACTTGGGGGGTGAACCAAAGGCAAAAGGAAGAATCTCTCTTTCTCTTTCTCTCTCTCTCTCTCTTTCTCTCTCTCTTTCTCTCACTGTCTAACTCTGACTGTCAAATAAAATAAAATAAAATAAAATAAAATAAAATAAAATAAAATAGAGTCCACAGAAAGATATTACCCCTTAGTGGGGCCAGATTATCCCTAAATTAATGGCTGTTGTGAAACAGCCTAACAAAGCTTAAAAGTAAGCCTAAAATATTAAATTATTCTGCATCTCAGAGTGAAGTCCACAAGTATTTAAATAAACAAATAAACGTCAGTAGCCAAAAATTTAAACTTCACAATGTGTAGCATCCATTCAATGATTACCAGGACTGTAATGCAGCAAGAAAATATGAATAATGAGGAGAAAAATCAATCATAGAAACGGATGCCAAATCAGGAAAAAAAGCTATTACTATAGGAGACTTTCACCTAGAGCCAGAAGAGTGAGTCTGCTCCCTATAAAGCACTTAGAAAACTTGACAAAATTGGTAAATGCAATCATTTCAGTGTTCTGAAGGTTGACCAAAGGCATATATACTCCGCTTTGTGTGATTATAGGCTGCTGCTGTGTGAGAACAGTTTGCTTGGGAGTCTTGCCTAGGATTATTCTCTCCCCTTTCTTCCAGTTTGGTTAGCATAAAGTTTCTTTTCAGCTAGAGCAGATATCTCTGCCCTCAGTAGAAAGGGATTTGCTTGATTGGGAGTTGGTAGATGATATTCATGCATTGTTGGTAGAAGCACTAGTCATTGAATTACAAAAGAGGGTAATAAATTAGAGTATATTTGAAGGCAAAAAGATCTTACAAAACCGTATGTTCAAGGAGCTAGAAGAAAGCATAAGCATAGTAAAACAAGACATGGAAAAACGTAAACTAAATGTCTGGAGATGAAAATTATAGTGTTTGAGATGAAAGAAACACACTGGATAGGATTAACAATAGCCTAGGCATTTCAGGAGAGATTGATGAGGTATTGCCATAGCACAGTGGGTTAAACCACTGATTATGACACCAGCATCCCATATGAGTGGTGGTTCAAGTTCCAGGTGCTCTGCCTCCCACCCAGCTCCCTGCTAGTGTACCTGCGGAAGAGGAAGATGGCCCAAGTGTTTGTGCCCTAACTACCATGTGGGAGACACAGATGGGGTTTCAGGTTCCTGGCTTCAGCATGGCCCAGCCCTAGCTGCTGGGGTCATTTGGGGACTGAACCAGTGGATGGATCTTTCTGTCTCTCCCTCTCTCTCTGTAACTCTGACTTTCAAATAAATAAATACATTCTTTTTTAAGAAAAGAAAAGATTAGTGAGCTTGAAGATATAGCAATAAAACTATCCAAAATGAAACATAGTAATGGGACTTGCCAGTCCTGTGGGGCAACATCATATGATCTAATCTGTGCAGTTGGAGCCCTAGAAGGAGGAGGAAGGACCTGAAAACATTACGGATTTTATTAAAAATCTGACCTCATATATTTTAGAAGCTCAATGAATCCCAAATGAAACAAACATGAAGTAAACTAATTGAACACCTAACCTATAAATCACTATTATTTAGATATGAGTGAAGAAAGAACAAAGGAAAGTAAATTGCAAGTAAGTACCATTGGATAATTTTGACATTTGTAATGGATATAACCATGTTTTCTGAGAACATGTCCTAAACTAAATATAGATAAAAGTACATTGCAACATAGATATGTCACATGACCTATTTCCTAACAAGACAAAAGATAAAAATAAAACATAAAATCCTAGAACCTATGTTATCAGACAATTGACTTATTTTCTCTGATAGTTTAGTAGAAAGGGGGGGCTGAGATTTGGAGTCCAATAAATGAGAATTCAAATTCTCTTCCTCCGTGTAAGACCTTGGACAAGTAGTTCTTATCACTCTGATCTCCATTTTCCCATTTATAAATTTAGACTAGTGCTGCCAGCCCCGAAGTGTGGTGCTTAAGTGATCTCATAGATGCCTGTGTGAAAATGCATAGCACGGTGTTTGGCACATCACTGCCTCTCTGTGCATGTTTTATTTCTTTCTTCTTTATGATCCTCCCTCCCTACTAATATTTCCTGGCATCTCCTTATGCTTCCACTTAATCAGTGATATTGGTACTGAGAGAGACCGTACAGAGGTTCTAGTGTCTGGCTGTCTTTTTAACAATGAAGAAATTGGGCCCCAGTGACCTCATATGTTTACCAAGGAGAGAATGTCCTGTTACCAAATTATTGTATGTTTTAGACAATGATATTAAAAGTAAGGTCTCTGTTCTTCCTTAGAAGTAAAATGGGAGTTAACATTTGCTGCCAGTTTTAGAACACAATAATGCTGATCTTGAAACGTTTAAATGAATGTGTTCATATTTCAACTAAACTTCCAGAATGGTAGGAGTGTTGTTATTGATATTTTATGGCAGGATAAATGAGACAAAATAGAGACAGGAGTTTAGCTTTCAAGATCTTGGCCAAACTGGAGTCACAAATCAGATATTTGAATACTGTGCTCTGTGCAGAGGACATGTGTCTTAAAATAGCAGTTCTGTAAATATATGTAGCGAGGAATATAGTGAGTTACATTTTAAACATGAAAAATAAATTGCATATAGCATAGTATGTAAAACATAATTATAATGTATGCTTATTCTTTTCAAGAATTAATTTTAAACATGAGTAGAGACCAGAATACAGACCATGAAGAGTACCCACACCCAGAAAGCCACATGGAAGCCAGGCTGTGGCATGCGGCTCACTGGGCAGGAGCCCAAGGGATCAGAAAGCTTTCCATGTTTCCATTTTTAAAGTACTTTCTATTGTTTGATTTAAAATATATATTAAAAAATCAGCTGCAGACACTATTTATAGTTACAGGAACTTTTCAGAGAGAATAATACGAAAGCGCTACAGAGCTGCTGGAAATTTTAAATAATTCTTTGTAAATGCCCTAGGTTAATTTAGATCCCTGAAAACACATTAGGAAATTAAGCTGTAATGTGAGCTAATTCAGATTTTAATTTGGCAAAAAGAATGATCCAACTACACAGTTAATGTAAATAGAAGCATAACACAGGGAAATTAATGAGGTCTCCTTCCATTGAATCTTCAAGGAGGTAGATAATTAGCTTCTTTTGTTATTATTGTAGGAGAATGTGGCATTGTCTCTGAGGTGTAAAATAACTGTGGCTTACTAAGTGATAATGTGCTTCATTTGTCTTTTTTTTTTAATAATTATTTATGTTAAACTCTTGTAGGATGAAGCTGCAGCACAGCCGCTGAATCTCTCTTCCCGACCCAAGACAGCAGAGCCCGTAAAGTCCCCAACATCTCCCACCCAGAGCCTCTTCCCAGCCAGCAAAACCAGCCCTGTCAATCTGCCAAACAAAAGCAGCATCCCCAGCCCCATTGGAGGAAACTTGGGAAGAGGATCCTCTTTAGGTAAATGGAAAAGTCAACATCAGGAAGAGTCTGATGAATTAGGTTAAAGAAAGGACATCCGTTTAGTGAGGTCTGGTCCTTGACACCCAGAGTTTCCCTCAGAAAAGACAATACTGTATGTTTTTCACTGAAACGTTACACAACTCAGTATTTGGGTGACTAGACATTTCGGGGAAGGTCTTAATGGAAAGCCCACTGGGGTGGATGCTTTAGCTGATGATGACGTAGAGCCGACCAATCATAGACCTAGGGACTTCTGTGTTCTCTAACTGCTTTGCCTCTGAAGTAACTCCCCAAGGAACCAAGGACCCGAACTCAAAGCTGCCTGTCTAGAGGCTAAACTTTCTGTGAAATTGTATTTTTTCTTTTAGAAATGTAGGTAATTTCAACACCTCTTCCTGTATTGGTTCAGCATCAGAGCAAATATGAATGACACACTTCAATGACATGCATTAAATGAAACTTATCTAGGAGGACATGTCATAATGCCGCTCTCCCTTGTTGTACTCCTCTGTACCTTGCCAGGTATCTCCAAGGACTTCCCCATCCTTGTGTGAAAAGTATAGTATGGAAGAGAAAATATAGGCTTTGGGATGAGACAGCCTTGGACTCAGAGCTCTGTAACCCTGGGAAAATTACTTAATCCCTTAAAATTCAGTTTCCTAATCTCTGCAAGGAGAATGTTACCTAGTTTACATTATAAGTATTAGGAGAAAAAAAAATTCACATACAGTCCCTAGTGCAGTGTACAACACTTAGAAGGCATGCAATTGGAAAGGGTTAGAAGGAATGAATACTGAAAAATTTGCATATATGTATCTGGAGTAAACAATAAATGTGAAAGCACCTGTCAGCATTACTAAATCCTGGAGCCTGCAATGCTTATTACAACAGATAAAATAATCTACACTTGTAGCCTACACTTAAAGTTTAAAATCCAGTCTTGCCTACTTTATTTCATTTGACTTCTCACAGTAACTAGTGAGTTAAGAGTGTTTTATCATGACCTTCATTGTGGTTCTTAGAGGAAGAATGACTTGCCCACAGCCCAGCTATTCATCAGCAGAACCAGGACTGGAGTCCAGGCCTTCTCACACACAACCCAGCAGTGAATCACAGCTGGAGTGTCTACTGAGTAGTGCTGAGTCTCAATGAACCTTCTGATGATGAGATGTAGCATTTGAGACATTAGCTGCCCAGTGGCCTCTTGAATCAGGATGCCCCTTTCAGGGGAAGAGGTGATTCCATCCCAACCCAGTGGTGTCCATGCAGAAGAGAGAACTCCATCATTTATAGCACATGAATTTGAAGAAGTTATGTAATAATTGGGAAGTTATGTAATAAGGGGGAAAACTGCCATAAGGATAAATAATAGACTTCATCTTGAAATGGGACTCCTGTTATCCACTTCTGAATTTTACTTGGGAAGCATTTGTTTGGTATACTGAACATCATACAGTGATGACTATGTCACACCTTCCCATATAGCGTTTAAACCTCAGTAGAGCATATGTTTTAGATCATAAGCTAGACATGAGCTGAAGCAACAGTACCCATGCTTGGTCAGCAGCCTTGCCCATATGATATTGGGTAGAAATCATCTTTTTATCCAAATAACTCCAGAACAGACTATGTAGTTATATAGCCTAAAAAAGTAACTGACTTATAAAATAAAAAAAAATTTCCATTGAATAACCTTGGATTTTTCTCCTAAACTCAAATGCATATGCATATGCATTGCACATACAGGGCATGAACTGAGCTTGATTGTAGTTTGGTTTCCTCTGTCTCTTCTGTCTATGTGAAATACACACACACACACGCACGCGCACTATGAAATGCTCGTACCAGGCCTCAAACAAATAGATTATGTTAAAATTGATCACAGCAGCTGAGATCTATCAGTCATCAAGTAATTGTGCCCTTTTTGTCTAAAATTGGAAAAACTTATCCAAATTATTCATTTTATCTACAGTAAAATGCAGGTTATAGTTTCATCTTTAATTTTTCATCTGTGTTGCATAGGATGTCATGAAAGTAAATATTTATTCTCACTTTATTTGGAGCTTTGTATTTATGTGAAAACCATTCCCACACACATAGCTTCCCTGTCATGATGATGGTGCTGCGAGCAGTGGGTGTGCGGGTTGGGGGTGGGGAAGGGGTTGTCATTCTCTTGGTAAACAACTGAGGCAACATGATGAGAAGAATGCTTCATTAACCAGCCAGCAACTGGGGAGTGGAGAGTCTGGTGTGTTCTTTCCCGCCCCCTCTCTCCTGCAGTGGATGTGTGAACACACAGATACAGATGTCACCAAAATATACATGTAGTCTCACAGATGTTTTTCTACTAGGCCAGAAGCAGCTTTCCTATATTAGCACACCAGCTATATTTGGAAAGCCTGAACAGATATTTCTGCCCCTTCTCCAACCTCATGCCCCTTCATCCCTGCCAGTTCCCCACCAAAGGGCCTAGATTGTACACAGATTGTCTATATAACCAGAACAAATATCTCCCCTGAGTAGAGACACAGTTGGAATCCAACAGCTCTCAGCTGTGCAGAGGTAGGTAAACAGAACTCAGGTAGCCTGGAATGCTGGAGTATCCTCCAAGGGAAAACAAAAGCCCAGTCCAGCTTACTTGCCCTGAATTTCTGTGAATAATATCTTACCATTTTCTCAGTAGCAAATGTGCCCCTTCCCAGCTCAGAGAACATCGTATTCTACAGGGCCGTGGATAGTAGTGGTACTTTTTAAGGGTCTAATCTCACAAGCCTCTAATAATGCATCCTGTGTGTGCAGATATTCTATCCAGTCTCAACTCCCCCGCCCTGTTTGGGGATCAGGATACAGTGATGAAAGCCATTCAGGAGGCTCGGAAGATGCGAGAACAGATCCAGCGGGAGCAACAGCAGCAGCAGCCACATGGTGTTGATGGGAAGCTGTCTTCCATGAATAATATGGGGCTGAACAACTGCAGGAGTGAAAAGGTAAAACTTGCTTCCCTCCTTCACTGGATCTGCTGGAACAGAGATGGCCTGGCTCTCTCTCCTTTGGCTCTTTCTAGGTTCTCAATTATCAATTTGCAGCTAAAGTTTGGGGCTTCAATCTTGAGAACTGTCCTGTATTTTATTTGAATTTGTCATGTATCACATTTAAACATTACTGCTGAGTAACAAATATACCGTTTCCCCCTCAGTGTGGGTTGCCTCCCAGGTTCCCAACTAATCTGCTGATTGGTATGTCTATCTCTCACGTTCTGAGATGTTTGGAAGTATCTTATAATAAAGGGGACTTATAATGTTATTGTACTATCAGAGTATTTAAAAAAAGTAGAAGCATATATGCTCTCAATAAAGTCTAATATATTGTTAATCACCATTAAATGTAATAGTTAGCTCTCTAATCAACCAGGAGAGAAAACCAAGCAATATTTGCAAAATGCATTTGATACTTTTTGATTCAGCAAATTATAGATCGAGTGCCTGTTCTATGATGGACTCTGTTGTAGGAGCTGGAAATATAGCAATAAGTAAATCTGACAGAAATCCCTGCTTCTTCCACAGAGCTGACATCCTAATAGGAGAGCACAGGCAATGAAGAAAAAAACAATTAAATACATAATGTAAAATCAGGAAGTGAATAAATAGCATGATAAAAAATAGAAGGCAGTTAGGGAGAGGGTAGTTAGGGGGTTGTGATTTTAGATGGGGTAGGAAGGACTCTCTGAAGAAGTGACCTCTAGCAGAATCCTGAATTAGGCAATGGTGCAGACTGTCTGAGGAATGGGAAGAAGAGCATTCCAGGAAGTGTGGACACCCAGACTGTAGGACCAGCAAAAAGGAGACTAGAGATGGCAGGAGTGTAATGGAAAGGGATGAAATAAAAGTGACAGCTCAGGGCAGATCATGTTAGACAGGGTGCTGGGCCCTGGAAAGGCTTGTATTTTATTCTAAATGATGGGAATCCCTAAATGGTCTTGTCCAGGGCATTGAGATGGGCTGATTTCCATATAGAAAGATCATTCTGCCTACTGTGGAAGAATGGACCATAGAAGGTTAAGAATGGTTCTAGGAGACCAGTTGAGAAGCTGTTGTAGTAAACTGGTTAGAAAAATTTGGTTATCTGATAGTGTGAAACATGCTATTTTTAAAAAAAGAGATAAAAATACTTTCCTAGTGCTAAATTGTGAGAGCTTTTTAAAAATCATTTTTAAACATAGGAATTATATAAGGACAAATGTGTGGCTTCTTGGGCAATGTCTAGGGTAACATTTTAGAGCAGATTTAAAAATATATTTTCATTCATATTTTGGTTCGGTAAAGTCTAAGAATATAATACAATGCAGCCACAGCCAAGAGTCTCCTCTTTGTTTCAGTACACGAATGCTGTGGTAAGAGACACCATGAATCAGAATAAAACTTGTAGTTTCCTCTGTTTCTAGAAGGAGTTTGAAAATAGTGTGTGCAAGAGGTCAAGAGGGAAGCCTGTGGTCACCTGTGCTGTTACTCAAGCTTCTGAACATATCAGCATAATCAGAATGTTTGTTCTGTATTTGTTTCCTGTGTTTCCTTTACAAAAGGTATGATGATGAGATAGTCTGAGAATAGGAGCTGCTGTAAGGAATGACTGCAAACTGGGTTGATGAAAACAATAGACACTTATTCTCTCACAGTTCTGGGGCCAGTCCCAAGCCAGGATGTCAGCAGGGTCATGAGCCCTCAGAAAGCTCGAGAGAATGCTCCCTTGCCTCTTCATAGCTTTGGATAGTTGCTAGAAATCCTTGCCATCCCCTGGCTTACAGCTGTAGTATTACAACTTCTGCCCCTTTCTTCCATAGTTGCTTTCCTTCTCTGTGTGTATCTATGTGCCTCCAAATCTCCTTCTCCTTATTAGGATACCAGTCTTTGGATTTGGGGCCAAACCTAATCCTGTGTGACCTTGTTTTAACTTTATTACATCTGCAAAGACTCTAGTTCCAAATAAGGTAACATTCACAGGTACCAACGATTAAGACTTCAACATACCCTTTTGGGGGTACAGTTCAACTCATTATAGGGATACAAAACTGCTGCTCATACCAAATCAACCTCTCGCTTGACTCTTGATTGCTCCACTACACTCTTTGGCCATGACAAGCAACAGCTGGAGGGCAGGGGGCTGGGAAGGAGTGCATGGGAATGGGAGTATGATGGGACTCTCAAAGTATGTACGTGATCAAAGCCTTCACACAGATCCGCAAGCTTAGCTCTAAAAGAATGCTGACTTCCCAGAGCTAGTTTAGTAAAGAATTTGACTTTACCCTCAAATTGCACTACCCCAAGTTACTGATTTTAACATTATATATGCATATATAAAAGGGTGGTAGGTCTTTTGGTGCCTGTTAAGCCATTAACTTTTATATGCTTGGGATTAGTCATGTACATGCCAGTCAGTTTCTGCTCCATCATTAAATGCTCCTCTCCCCACCAAGTGTTCCATCCCAGTTTAGAACCTAGGCAGCTGCCTTCCCAGGCAGATCCCGTCCAAGAGCTGGCTGAGTGGATGGCTCTGTAGAGTGTGGTTGGAGGACCACAGGAGGAGAAAAGCCTTGCTCTCAAACCTCTGCCGTTCTGCTGTTAGAAGTAAACACAGTCATTTTTTTAACCCAGAATGCAGTCCTCTGCTCAGTGAAACCACTACAAAATAATAGCAAATTTAACCTTAATATGAACAACTTCACAGGATCTTATTTTGTGCTATGTACAGATAGTAAGTGGGAAATTGTGTTAAAAACAAAAGACCAGAAACATGTACCGTCTCATGGTTTACAACTTTGCCAAGGGTTAATTCTAAATTTAGTTTGAGCATCATGCCATTGATTATTTTTTAATTTGGTATTTTAGATTTTTATTTATTGATCTTCAAATGAAAGTCATCTATGATCACTGGTAATACTAATAACACTGAAAGGTATGTGGTGAAAGAGCTAATCACCCTCTTCACTCCTGTTAGCCCCATTAATTATTCACAAATCTTTGGGAAGTAGTAACAATCACTAGAAACTCAGAAATTTTCTTGGCATAGATGAGAAAGTATTAATAAGCTTAAAAATATACATTCTTAATAGTAGTTACTCATCAGCTGTGTGATATTTGAGAAGTTGATTAACCTCTCTGAACCTCAATTTCTTCATCTGTAAAATGATTTAGATACAGTGATTTAGATCATAATGAAATATGTTATATGTGAATACACCTAGTTCAGTTCCTGGCACATAGTAGATACATCTTTGTGTTACCCATGCCTTTAAACTAAACCATAGAGGCATGGCGCAGCAGGTAAAGCCACCATCTGCAGTGCCAGCATCCCATATGGGTGCCAGTTTTTGTCCTGGCTGCTCCTCTTCCGATCCACCTCTCTGCTCTGGCCTGGGAAAGCAGTAGAAGATGGCCCAAGTCCTTGGGCCCCTGCACCCATGTGGGAGATCCAGAGGAAGCTCCTGACTCCTGGCTTTGGATTGGCACAGCTCCGACTGTTGTGGTCAGTTGGGGAATGAACCAGCAGATGGAAGACCTCTTTCTCTCTTTCTCTCTCTCTCTCTTGTCCCCCCCCACTCCTTCTCTTTCTGTGTAGCTCTGACTTTCAAATAAATAAATAAATCCTTAAAAATCAATAAATAAACTAAACCATGGGTGACCCTTTAATGTATAGCATAAATACAATACTCTACTCTTATCTGCAGATGATAGGTTTCAGGACCTCTGGGTGATGCCTGTAACGGTAGATAGCACAAAACATAGACTATTTTTCACCATACACAATCCTATGATAAAGTTTAATTTATGAATTAGACACAGTATGATATTAACAACAGCAATAATAAAATAGGGCAGTTAGAATATACTATAAGAAAAGTTATGTGCATATAGTCTCTCTCTCTCTCTCTCTCTCTCTCACACACACACACACACACACACATACACATGCACATCTGATTTTACTGTAGTCACCTTCTTCTTGTGATGGTATGACATGATTCAAAGCCTGTATGAAAATGGAGAATGTGGGTACTGTGACATAGCATTAGCCTACTGTGTTAGGGTTACCTGAACATAAACACTGGGATATCCCAGCAGTTGATCTGATAACCAAGATAGATACTAAGTGACTAATGGATGGGTAGCATATATAGGGTGGATGTGATGGACAAAAGGATGATTTACGTCTGGGGCGGGATAGAGCAGAATTGTGTGAGATTTCATCACACTACTCTGTATGGTGTACAGTTTACAACTTAAAAATTGCTTCTTTCTGGAACTTTCAGCTCAATATTTCTGCATTATGGTTGACTTCAGGTTACTGAAAGTACAGAAAGTGAAACCACTGAGAATGGGGTACTATTACAAACTTTTTGTTGCTGCTGTTCATATTTTTTTCTGTAAAGGTTCTGTTACGTAGAGAGGAAGAAGGGAGTCTGTTTTCCTCAGGGTGGCCAGGACATTGCTCAGGTTCTCTTGCTTTCTCTAAGTGTGGATGTGTCCCCAGCCTTTTCTTGATGAAATTTGAGGGCTTGCTTGGCCTTGAAGACCTGGAATTGCTTCAGGTGTATCATTTGAATTGGAGGCAGAACTGGATCATGAAATTGGTATGCTTGATGAAGCTGCTATAAGGAATACCACTAATTAGTTGGCTTAACCAGCAAAAACTTATTCTTGCAGTTCTGGAACCTGGAAATCCAAGATCTGAGTGCCAGCATGGTCAGTTTCTGGTGAGGGCCCTTTCCTTGATTTGTCCATAGTGACATTATTCTTGTATTTCACATGGACGAGAAACAGAGGTGTGATCGCTTCATCTTCTTATAAGGTCCTATTCCCATCATGAGGACTCAACCCTCAGGACTTAGCTAAGCCTAAACCTTTGCTTTCCAAAGGCCCACCTCCAATTACCGTTGCACTGGGAATTAGGACTTTAACGTGGATGTTGAGGGAACACAGTTCAGTGTGTAGAACCCTATATAGTTGACTTTGTATTATCATTTGGAGTTCAAGTTCAAGCTTAATCACTATTATCTCCAGGTTCTACATATTAATTTTAAATATTTCTCTTTGATTTTTCTTGATTCATTTGAGAATAAGAAGTCTGAGGTTTTAAATGATTGGATTTTATTTTGCTTTTGATGACATGGAGAAAAATGAGAGAGGAGGTTAAGATTGAAAAAAATTGATCCAGACTTGATCTAAAACATATCACACTGAATACAAGTGAACCCATAAAGGAAAGATGCAAAGTGGTTAGTTACTACAGAACCAAGAAACTTTGATTTGAAGGGATTTGTTGTCTCAGGAGATAACTTTTTTAAAAGATTTTTTTGTTTATTTGAAAGTTAGGGAGAGGAAGAGACATGAAAAGAGAGAGAGAGATGTTCTATTTGCTGGTTCGCTCCCCATATGGCAGCAATTGTTGGAACTGGACCAGCCCAAAAGCTGGGAGCCAGGAGCTTCTTTTGGGTCTCCTGCATGGACAGCAGGAGCTGAACCACTTGGGCCATCTTCTACTGCTTTCCCAGGTCATTAGCCAGCAGCTGGATGGGAAGTGGAACAGCAGGACACAAACTGGTACCCATATGGGATGCTGGCATCACAGACAGTGGCATAATCTGCTGCACACAGCGCTGGCCCCTCAAGAGATAACTTTGTAAGTTACTTTGTACACTGGAAAAGTCCATTATATTTAGGGATGTTGTATTCATAAGCCCTCTTTAACATGATCTCCCTCCTGAATAATGACACTGTTTTGAATATGTATTTTGTGATTCCACAGTCTTTTTGACTGGCTAGACTTGATTTCTGTCCTTGCTCCTTAGATTAGTTTGCAATTGGAAGAATAAATTAAGGATGATGCTAAAGGACTCTGTGATGATAGCTTTGGCTCTCTTTAATCAAAATATCCATCTTAATTTTATGAGATTCCATGGGGTACTACTTTTCTTCTGAGGATCAGATTTTTCTTCTGAGTCAAAGAGGATAAGTATATAATGTGCAATAAGACTGGGAAATGGACTGTGACAAATTTATTTTATCTGTCTTCAAAATTATGTTTCCTTAAAGACCCATAAATTAGATTTGTAAATTTCTTCTTTGTAAGCCCTCATACCTTTTTTAGATAATTTTCACAGTACTGCCATTATAGAACTTTATAATTTATTAGGCATACTTTTTCACCCTCTTATTTGGATATTCTTTTTACATTAGTTTATTTATTTCAGAAACAGAGAGTGCGCGGAGAGATGCAGAGCCAGAGGGAGACGGAGAGCTCTCCTCCTCTGATTCATTTCCCAAATGTCCACAGTCTGGCACTGGGCGAGACTGAAGCCATGAGCCAGGAACTCAATCCAGGTCTCCCTCATAGGTATCAGGAACCTAGTTATTTGAACCATCACTGCTCCCTCCCAGGATCTGCATTAGCAGAAAGCTGAAATTGAGAGCCAGAGCCAGGAATTGAACTGAGGCGCTCAGATGTGGGAAGTGGACTTCTTAAACACTAGGCTAAATGCCCTATTTTCATCCCTACTCTTTATAAAGGAGCATGGCACAGATTTGTGATCACTAGCATGTACATTTATTAGGGTGTGCACGTGGGATTGTCCCCTGAGGAACCGAGGAACAGAGACAGCAAAAGCCGAACTGGGCCACAGAAGAGGTCATGCTGTGATGCAATCTCAACTACGTGCTTGGGCAACTCTGCCAGGAGCTTTGAGGCTGCCATAGCAATTCAGAATTGTCCTAAGGTGGGGCACAGGGTGAGCGCTCATACATTTGCAGCAGCAAGTCACTGGGTGATGGCAGCCCCGGGAAGATGACATGACTTTGGGTGAGACTCTTCAGCTGAGGCAACATTCAAGAGGGCCCACAGCTGATGGCTGGCTACCAACAGCATTTCCAGCAGATGAGGGAAGAAATTTCCAAGTCCTGAAGGAGGATTCGAGGTGTGCAGCATGCTGTCCTCTATAGCATGTCACATGTAACATTAGATGTATGTAAGACAGGTTTTGTACATGGCAGAAATGTGGCCATTTACTACACAGCCATAGGAATGCTTCTGCCTTTATACCACATATAGGATTGCCTAAGTGTCCATGTACATGTTTACCCACGGTGTGTTTCACTTTATTGAATAAATCCTTCTTTTGGCCCTTTAAAAATGAAACGTTGTTGATTTGTTCAGCCAGAACGGCACCAATGGAGATGTTCTGGTTGACTGTGTCATGGGGTGTTTAGGGTCTGTTGAATACACAGATTGTAGGGACAATAGACTGTATCGGCACCTTAGGAGCTGTTATGCTCCATCATGTCAACATAGCCTCTGCACACAGATTCTGAGTGCCCTGCTAGCAGAGGTCTTAGTGACTGCCCCCGGTTTTAGTTTCCCACACCAAGAGTACCAGCCCTCTCAGTTCCTGTCTGAGTACCAGTACAGTTAGATCATATGATAGGCTAATTGCTTACCAAACTTTGTTGTTTTTCCATCTCTACAATTGAGAGTATTTTAGGTATGACAGTTCACAGCATAATTTTAAGCAGACCACTTCTAAATATCCTCCAAGCTAAGAGCTAAGCTAAGGGCAGATGGCTGAGACACAGGCAAGGTAGGGAAGGCCTTCCTGATGAATGGGTCAGTGTTAAAGTGTTAAAGTGTGCTCTGTAACTTTTTTTGCCTGACTTGGTGATCGATTAGGGCACTTTCTTGATGAATATTATGTGAGCCAGTATATTGATCACCTATGGACCACAAGTGCTCATAGACAAACATATTACATGTTTATGTGCATGTGGCATGAGCTGCTATTGCCCTCATCTTCTGAGAGCCTTTTGAGAAAGATGTTTGACCTCATCAGGTATCAACATGAGCTATAATGGACACTGTTCTTACACACACACACACACACACACACACACACACATCTACATATTGGTGGGATTAAAACTGTAAGGTGAAAGAACTGGAGGGAGGAGTACAGTTGATCCAGTGCAGTCCTTTCAGTTCACAGATAAGAAAACCGAAGCTTAGTACAGAAAAGGACCTACCCACAGTAACAGTGGATTTGTGGAAGGCAGGAATTAAACCCCAGCTTTCCTAACTTCTAGTTAATGGCATTGCTACCTATGGAGAAGTTCCAGGTTTGTTTACTAATTTCCTGTGATATCTTTAAGCCTGTTACATACAAAGGTACTTTTTATCTTGGCAATCTCAACCCTTTGATTCACTAAGTCAGGGAATAAATCAACAACAACAACAAAATGAAGCAGAAACACACTGAGCCTCCTGCTTTCTCTTTACTTGACACCTGCTGTCAGATAGTGCATCCTTTCCTTCCATGATCTCCATGTGTTCAGGCTCTGGAACACTACCAGTCAGGAAATATGAGATTGAGTGATGTCGGTATAGACAATGAAACAAGTGAGGTGTCTAGGTCAGGAGCTGTAATAGAATTAGAGCCCACCCAGTAGGTTAGAGGGAACAGAGATGTTGGAGTTGACTCATCTTAGGTCTCAGTCTTCCCTGTGCTATTTTCTGCATCACTTGTGTAAATTGCTTCCCCTTTCTGAGTCTCCATGACCATACTTATAAAATAGAAACTAAGTATCTTTTCTTTGAGAGGTTGTTTTGGAGAAAAGCATATGTAAAACACACATCTTGCAGGAGATACTCAGTTAATATCAGTTTCTTTCTTTAAGATCTCAGGCAGCTTGTCAAATCTGTTGTTAATTTAGTTACTTTTATTCTCTTAGATGCACTCCAGTGGTGAATGGGTCAACTTTTTATTCCTTAGGACCATGGTGTTTTAAGATACAGTGAAGACTAATAAGATGCTAATAGGCAGCTTCTTACAAAATAAAAAAAAAGCATTTTTCTAATTTATTCGTTGAGTAATATATATACAAGTTATCTACTGGGTTCTGATCATACCCAACACGATAATAAAATCTCAGATTTGATTATGTTAGTGTGCTAGGGGACTTTTGTCCCTACTAATTTTTGTATTCTTTAATATAATCCCAGAAAAACAGAATTTCAATCTATGATTTTTGAAAATACTTGATCTGGTGCATGATACCTATATATGACTACATTTTTCATACCAAAATGATTTTTTTTCAGTCAGACAAATAGGGATATAATGATGCAATTGGTGAGGCACGCTGTAAATTTTGTTTTTATTTATTCAAAAAGCCATTGCTCATGTTGTGCGAGTATAGATTCTTGATCCTCACCCATACTTTGCAAAATTATGAGAATAGCGCATCAGCATTACACTGAATTAGTACTGCCCCCTCTTATTGGAAAAGAAAAGCATACTGGACATTTTCTGTCTCACGTTGTCAATTGCTGTAGCTCCTTGTTATTTATACAATTGACTCAGATATTCATTGTTGCATGACAGGATACATTTAGACAGAAGATCAATATAGCCATATAACAATAAGTGAGAGGGGGCTGGGAGCAAATTATTTAGCAAAGTGTGTTTGGAATGAATGAGCTCCTTACATAGATCACAGACTAGTGAGGTTTTGTGGTTTTCAAAGGTGAATGTAGTACTAATTAATCAAGATTGTCATTTTTATGAGTAGGTGACCAATGTATTTAGTTGCCTTGTCATTCTGTTCCCAAAATTACAACTTACATTGTGAAGGGTGTGGAACATATTAGAGATTTTACAATGTGGGCACAAATTCTAAGTCTCCTCATTTAAAAGCAGTAGTCATCAGTTTTTTTTTTTTTTTAAAGCATTTCCGTAGTACTTTTCATATTGTGACAAAAATATTTTTATAATACTTCAGTGCTTCAAAAATGTCATTACATATCTGATCTCTCTTGAACCTTTCCAAATTCGTGTATATATGTAATACTATCCCCGTGTCACAGATGAGGAAACTAATAGTGTCTCCGGATCACTTCACTCCAGCATCACCTCTCTCCATTGTCTCATGGGTTCCCTATATCTCTGTAAAATCGATAAGGGCAATTTTAATTAATATCTAAAACAAGACACAGATTGAATTCCAAACTCAATTTTAATGGAGCAAATGCTAAAATCATGAGCTGAAGAAGTCTACCTAAATAAACTTGTGTGTGCTTCATTTGTAATTCTGTGAAATGAATAGCCACACTTAGACATGTGATGGTGTTTTTCTAAAAGAACATACACAGATCAGAAATGCTATAAATTATCTTTTAAAAAAAGAGCAATGTGAATTTTATTAGTGTTGGATTTTTCATTTGGGCCAATAACATTGGGAAACTACCCAGTGTTCTATGTAGGCTCCTGACTGCATGCAGTCATTAAGTTCTTTCTATTTCTGTTGTCAGGACTACTTGATTGGTTGCCTAGCTACTAGTTAAGGCCTAATTCATAAAAAACAACAAACTTGTCTGGCTGTTTCATTCTCTGCACTTTAAATGAAAATAATGGTGAGAATTAATATAGATTTATAAGGTTCAGGACACTTCCTAAGGATTGGGATAAGGGGTGAGAGCAAATATGAAGCTTTTAGTTTTGTTTACATGTGTTTCAAGTCAAAAGGACATGCCCAGTTAATGTATCTCACAATGCAGTTAAAATTCAACACATCCCATTAATAATTTTGCATTCATTTTTGGAAGAGTTGTTGGTTTGGGCTTGTATGGAGCAGATTTACTAATTATAAGGATTTTACAGACTTAACCGCTCACTATGGTAAGCACTTTCTAATCCCTAATCCTTCTAGATCTAATCTCTTCTAGATCTAATCTTTTAATCCTTCTAGACCAGCTGTTCTCAACTTTTTGATCTCAGGGCCCTTTTACACTCTTAAAAATTATTAAAGACCCAAAAAACTTTTAATTTCTTGGGGAAAAACCTATCAATATTTAGAATATTGGTTATTGAAACTGAAATATTGAAAGCATTTATTTAAAAATAATAATCCCATTAGAAGCTTATACAAATAACAGTTTTGAGTATTAACTCTATTTTTCAAACTGAAAAAAAGAGCAGAAAAATGTCTTTGTTTTATATTTTTACAAATCTCTTGAATATCTAACTCATTATAAGACAGTTTCTCTCTCTGCTTTTGTATTCTATGGAATAGGCAAATGATATCTTAATATTATTATGAAAATATTTTTGATCTAATGGAAGTGTCATTGAGACTGCTGGGGAGAGATACTTTGAGTTTATGCTATTCCAGATGATGCACTACATATATGTGCATAAAATGTTTTAATTAATTACAGTCACCTTAGCTTTAATAGCATTGTTCCCCAATCAAACATTATAAATGTTTAGACATAGCTAGTGGTTTTATTATAGTTGAATTAAGTGACAAGTCAGTTAATAAAATTATATTACTTGTATTTATACCTGGCCTTGATGCAAAAAGAATTTGGGGTGGTTGGCAGTGATAGAGTAAAACAACATAAAACCTAAATAGAGAAGAGATAGTAGGAAAGAAAAATTAAGAGGAAAGTGAGGTAAGTAAGGTAAAGTAGAGATAGGATGAGTTCACTTATTTGCATAATTGCAAATAGGAGGCCACAGACTGAGCTGTGGGCTTCACGGTAACCAGGCAAAAAGGCAATGACAAGATCCAGAGTATTTCTATTATACAAACAAAATAGCTTCTCAAGAGAAACATGGGTTTTCATGGGTTTTGTTTTATAGTTCCTCAAACAAGCTTCAGACATACCTAAGGAATGTTCCTACAATAGTTGGTTCTAGAATGCTGATTTTGCAGGGCTATTTCTCAACAAACCTCTTTGATTTGTCTTTATTATTGTTAGCATTTTTTTTTTTTAATTTGAAAGTCAGAATTACAGAAAGAGAGATCTTCCATCCATTGGTTTACTCCCCAGATGGCTGCAACAGTCAGGGCTGGGCCAGGCTGAAGCCAGGAGCCTGGAGCTTCTTCCAGGTCTCCCATGTCGGTGACAGTGGCCCAAGGACTAGGCCATCTTCATCTGCTTTTCCCAGGCCATCATCAGGGAGTCGGATCTGGAAGTGGAGCAGCTGGGAGTCCATGCGATGCCCAGATGGAATGCCAGCGTCACAGGTGGCAGCTTTACCTGCCAGACTGCAAGACCAGCCCCTCATTTATCTTTTAAATCTATTTTAACCTAGCTTTTTTGCCTTAATTTGGTTAATGTGACTTACTCTGCATTCTTCTATTCTTTATCCCACAGCCATACTCTGCCCTCCCCCAGTCCCTTCTATTTTTATTAAGTACTTACTTTATGTGTACAAAGCAGAGTATTGGACATGGGAGGTGGAAACATAACTGGAGTTCAATCCTGCCTTTATCACTTTTTTAGTTAATACCTCAGAGAGTCAGTTTCTTTGTAAAAGTGTTCTGATTTGAGAATTAAATGACACAATATCAAACTTCCTTATAAACTATCTTACGCACATATCAGGCCTTTAACAAATGTTTCCTCCCTTCCTCCCTCTTTCTCTCTTCCCTTTCATTTCTTTTTTCCCCCCTTTTTCCCACTTCCTTCCTAGCTTTTGCCTTCAGGTGACTGAGGTTGTGAATAAGAGCCACGGCTTTGGAATTAGGCTGTGTACAGTGTCTCCGTCTAAGAAATGGTGTCATAGTCCATAGCTTCTCTGCACAAGGGTTTGTTGCAATGATTCATAAAGGCATCCATGTGAGGGGCCTCATTCAGTAGCTGGCACATGATTGGTGGCACAGCAGGCTTGAACATGCCACTACCATGTGTAGCATAAGGTTTATCTTTGTAGTGAGTTGTGAGCCGTTGGAGATGCCTGTGGTTGGACATATTTAATCTGAACTACATTTTAAGAAGAGTCGTGTTATCTGTTTAAATAGAAGATAGCAGAGACCTTCAGAGAAGCGTGGAAGAGTGAAGAGTGTGTGTTTTATTCTTGGAGTGAACCAGACTTCAGATTCTGCTTGCAGGACTCCCTAGCGTCTCCTCAGCCATGGTTACTCACACTGGTTCCCTTGAAGCCAGAAGCCTAGGACAAAGCCTTTAACCTTTAAAGAAGACCATTCTCCTCTTCTGTAGGATTTCCAAGACCATTTCTGCAGGCAGGCCTCCATTTGGAATTTATTTGAATCTCTCTTGGATTCTTTTCCATTCCTATCCTTCCTAAGTTTAGAGCTCGTCTTGCTGTCATAGAAGGATATTTCCAGTGAAAAGGCAACCAATATGTAGAGAAAGGTTATATCACAAATTTAGTGTCAAGTTCCTTAATGCTGTATTACATTCCATCAGGAAATCAATAAAGTATTCCTTAAGAATTTTCAACCTCCAAATTAAATCAATTCTACCCAGATGGTCCTTAGAATACACTAAGCAATTTTTAAATATCTCAGTTAAATATCTCATAAAAGAATCAAAGTATGCATTGTGAGGATTTTTTCTGTTATTTTTAAAATATATATTTTAAAATATATATATTAAATATATAAAATAAATATATATATTTATTTATAAAATAAAATATATATATTATTAAAATATATATAGCTACAATTATCATTGCAACAAAATATTAAATTTGAAGTCATTTGATGGTGAAGAAAATTTTATGGATGAGACTGTGACTATTTAAATGAAGAACCATGTTTTCACAAGCTTCGGAAAACTTGAACATTTTAAAGTTGCATTCAATTTAAAACAACCTGAGGAAGGCTGAGTAGATTCTATACTTTTTGCTGAGTTTTCACAAAGCTTCTTGAGACAATAAAAACTACCTTTTAAATCTAACAGAAAAAAATTGTCTAAATTCTCGTTTCTAGACTTCTAGAGGAACGTGATCTACTACATGAAAACACAAGCAGCTTCATTGTGCGCGTGGGCAGCTGAGTCCCCGTGGATTCCGGGGAGGCAGAGGGAGGAGCTCTGCTTCAACCCACTTTGTGCAGATGCTAGTGTCCCATCCCGGGACTGCAGCTTCAGCTGACCCTGGAATTTTCCTTGGGAACCTTTGCCTGGGGGTTAGGAGTCTGTTCTGTTCTGTGTGGATTCCTGGGGAGCTCTCCAAAAAGCTCTTCATCAGCTTTTGTTCTCTCAGAAGCCTAAGTACACTGCATTTTCTCTAGTTCAGTAATGATTGATATTTTCCCCTCAGAGACATGAAGCTATGAACTTTATCATTTTTCACAAAAGGATGGTACAAATTCATGTAATCTGCATTCTCCCAACAGAAACAACATTACGTAGCACTTCCTCAGTCCATCACACTGCAAGAATAGTTGAGTATGAACTAAAAGAGCCTGTACAAATCATGTAGTACTGCCTTTTGTTTCATAGGTGAGGAGACTGAAGCACAGAGGGTGTGACTGCCCAGATCTCACCTGAAGGTCTCAGGGACACTGGGACCAGACCCTGTTCTTGCTGGCACTCGATATTGTGTGCTTTTCTAGATTCTAGGCTGATGTCCACGTAATCCCAAGATGCTTATGGTCTCTAAGTGCCAGATTCAGTCTTAGTGCTGTTTGTATATATGGTTGTATTTTAAAATCCTTGCCAACAGTGATACCTAGTACAGTATATGTTGTGTATGGTAACTAATCAGAGTATATGGGTAAATGGAACATTTCATTTTCCTGATGTGCCTGGCACTTAGGAGGCTGTCAATATAATGTTAACTGATTTAAGCTGATACCAGAAAAAGAAGATTTTGCACTTACACTTTATATAAAATTTTAGTTCCTGATGGCTCAAAATTTTTAAAGATTTGCTTACCCTGTCACAGCAGTAAATTAATTGGATAATGTTTTTACTCTTTCTTTTCCAAAGCATCTTTTTTTTGTAGGTTGAAGTTTCAAGAACATGATAATAATAATCCTCCTCACTAAGATGTCAGTGTTTTTGTTTGCAGAGCAGGTTTTTTTTTTCTTTTTACATTTATTAGCTATACTCAATCTTAGCTGTCCTTAAAAGTAGAATTTTTACCATTCCTCTTTTACTCCACAAGATGAGGTTCACACAGCTCAGATCACTTGCTTCAACACATGGAGTGTTCAAGTTGAGGCTCTTCTAAGTCCCCATTTTCAAGTTTCCACCATCACAGAAAGACTTCATCTTCCTTGCCAATTCCAATGTTTGCCTGTGGTTCCTGATGAGCAGGGAATGGAAGTCACAGACCACAAATCAGTGATGGCTCTTTGTGGATGTGCTGTGTGTATGGGCATCCCTGTGAGTGGGCAAGTATATATTTCTCATTGTGTATATTAATCTGTGTGTGTCTGTCTGTATGGGGCTACTCTGCATGAGTGTGTATCTGTCCATAAGTGTTTCTGTCAGTGGGAGTGGATGTCTGTTGTATGTATATTTTCCTGACTGGGTTCATCTGTGAGTGAGTCTTGTCAGTCTTGTCAGTTTCTCTTTGTGTCTTCGTGTTTATCTGTGTGTCTGTCTATCTAGGTTTGTGTGACTGTAGATACAGGTCTATATCTCTGAATCTGTATGCCACTCTGCCTGCCTGCTAACTTAGATGTGTATGTGTCTTTCTTAAGAAGTCTCTGCAAACATACTACACATTCTACTTGTGGTTTTAGCTATTGATATCCTTAATTATTTTCATTTTCAGCTAGTAAGCCTTTGCTCTGCATATGGAGAGTATATATGAAAACTCTGCACACGTATATATTCTTTCCATCATTGCTTGCCTCTCTTCATTGTCTTAAATCTGATGGTTAAAAATGTGCCATTGGGAGCCGTCTGGAAGAAGTTCACTTTTAGCTGAGTTCCAGTTTGCAAATCTTCAACATTTGCTACTAAGATTAGGATTTCTTAAAGTGCTGTCTTCCCACTATGGATGGAAATATTTACTTTTATATTTGGTGCAACCCTATCTTGCCCTTTATATCTTTTTCCAAATGATGTCAACAGCATTGGTTTTGTAAAGTGTATTAACCAGTAGCCTTAGTTCTTGTATCTTTCTGAGCTAAAAGACTTCCCTGTGGTTCTCAATGTAGAAGATCACTCTAAGATGTTCTCCCTCTCACGTTGAGGATCAGTATAATTTTCATGAAAAGAAAAGCCACAAATTTGAGGTCTTCTTGCATATATTAATCTTGCTTTCCCATCTGTAGAATGGAGATAAGAAGACAATCCTCATCTATGAAGGAAAAATTTAGTGACCTCTTACATTTAAAAAATCACATTGTTTTTTTTATTATTATTTTTTTCATTTTACTGTTTTTCTTTTTTCTTTTTTTATAAAGCTTTTATTTAAAGAATGTAAATTTCCAAAGTACAGCTTATGGATTGTTTTATATCAGATCTTTCTGTTCTTTTAAAAACATGAGACCACTGATCTTAATAGCATTCCTGCAGTAGAGGTTCGCAGAAATTTAAAGTTTTGTGTCCTAGACCATTGATTGGATTGCTATGGAATGATTTCCCCAAGTCTAAGCAAGCATTGTGCATGGAATAAAGAGCACCTAAATCAGTCATTTCTAGTCTAGATCTGAGCCTCACTGCCCAATTAATGATCTTTTTACTTCAATAACATGTGTCACTAGCTTTGTCATCTGGGGCCTCTTAACTTTTTTTCTGCCTCTATTCTCTCATTTGGAAGGCAGAAATGATGAATATATGGTTCAAGGCTGTGGAAACATTTACATAAGATAATGTATGTGAAGTTAGGTAGATTCTTCTGGCTTCCTTCTTGTTGTTTACAGCCATATGACATCACAGGGCACTAGGAAGGAAGTACTCAGTGTATGATGTACAGGAATTCAGAGAAATATTGACTAATCCCTTTCTGTCTTGAAAGAGAGTATAGACTTGTTTGGAAGACAAGATAGATAACTAAAAGGACCAGACAATGAAGGGTCCAAGTGTGAAATCTGAGTGAGATGAGATGTAATAGCAGTTAATCTCATCCAGATAAAGGAGACCCTCTGATCCATGACTGGAAGGAAAGAGAAGCTCTGTGGGACAGGCAGAGGAGAGTATGCAGGTGGAGCCCCAGCATGGGTAGAATGGGAGATGTGTCCCTTCACACAGGGATCATGGCTACAGGACAGTCCATGAGGAAAGAAGAGGGCTCTGAGTTAAAGAGGGGCAGGGTTCATAGGACAGAAGCCTCAAATATCTGGCTAGGAAATTTAACCTAGGGGTCGGCGCTGTGGCTTGGTGGGTTAAAGCCCCAGCCTGCAGCACCAGCATCCCATGTTGGTGCTGGTTCGAGTCCTGGCTGCTCCATTTCTGATCCACTTCCCTGCTAGTATGCCTGGGAGGACAGTGGAGGATGGTCCAAGTGCTTGTGCCCCTGTAACCATGTGGTAGACCCAGAAGAAGATCCTGGCTCCTGGCTTCAGCCCCAGCCCCAGCCCCAGCTATTGCAGTCATTTGAGGAGTGAACCAGCAGATAGAAGACTTCTCTCTCTTTCTTTGTCTCTCTCTCTACCATATCCCTCTCTCTACCATAATGATAAATAAGGTAAATTATGTACATTTCTACACTAAATAAGCTTTCTGAAAGTCAGCCTGTTATATTGCATCTGTTGAAGCAACTAATACTTTTATACAGAAAACTTAATTAATTTTCATGAGGTGAGGTTACTGTTATCTGTTATCCCCTCCTCTATTACAATTTAAAAAAAAAAAAAGAAGCAAAAACAAAAACATAGAACCCATGCAGGTAATCTAGGCTCAAACACCAGCTCTTCTGTATGTGGGGCTTGCAGCCTCTCCTAGCCCACACTGTTGCCATTACTAGTAATCTAAAGGAGGAGCCCATGTCTTACCCTTTGCTGCTCCGCTAACACTGGACCTGAAATGCCAGCTCATCATTCACTGATCGAATGCTTACGAGCCGAGACCAGACTTTGGAAGAAGTAGTTTCTGCGGGGACAAAAAATTATTTAATCTGAGTCTGATCTGTGCCTTTGAGTAAGAAATTCACATAATAAGAGAGTTACTTGCTGCTCTTTTGGTCATCACCTTTGCTATGGAAAGCTAAAATGTTGATGATATAAATTTTAATATCAGTTTTGTTTAACCAGTAGAAAAACAGACTCCATCTCTTTTTTTGGGTTTTGTTCTCTTTTTTGTCAAATATATGCAATAGAGTTAGATAAGAGTTATATTCCTCAAACATCTGTTATTTGTGCAATTGTTATAGTCATGGTCTTCTTTGCTTAAGCCATTCATTGCTTTGAAGGTATCATTACACACTCTACAGAGATTTAGAAATCTTGCTCATTCTAATGTTCTCATTAGAAGTTATTTGTTCTACAAGTTACTTTTTTTTTTCTTCAGACTATGAAAATCCATTTCCACTAACCCTCTTTGGACAATCCTTGGGACTGAGTGAACAATTTGTGTGGCTCATACTCTGCTCAGCTGATTTTCCAGGGTCCTCCTTGTCTAGGCAGGAGTTGGAGAGGACAAGGACAGCGGCACTCCGAGCTTTAGGAATAAACGAGTGTTTGTTTATTGATGGTCCAGTACCAGAGCCCTTGGAGTCGTTGCTTTCATTTGAATTAGAAAATTTAATCGGTGGTCTAAGCACATTTCTAGTTCTGCAGGAAAAATTAATTTAGTTCCATTGAAACACTTGCTTTTAGGCCAGGAATTCAGTCCAAAAAGAAAGAAAGGGAGAAAAGGAATATCATTATATTTTGAGAATTGTATCTGTGAAGTACATTGAACTTGTTCTCTCAGTATTAATATCACATTAACATGAAAGAATAAAGTAAAAAAATAAAAAATGTGTTGTTACTTCGTTCCCAAATTTTAATTACTGATTTCTGATTTGTGAACTTAATCATAAATTTAATTGCCATGCTATTATTGTCTTGATCTTGAAATTGTTTATTGAAACATAAAGCTCAAGATTGATTTCTGAGTTTTTGAGACATATAATACGGTGTCTACACTCATTGTTATAGCCTATATTACACTATGTTTCAGTTTCTAGTTTGTGATGTGGCAATGACAAACCTTCTTTTCAAAAATATAATAACAAAAAGCTCTACCCAAAATACACAATAGCTGGACGATATTTCGGGTTTGTGCTAGTTAAGGTCAGTTTTGAAGAGCAGGTGATTTTTGTATTTATTTCTTTATTTTGCCCTTTGTAGACACTGTGGTGGGGAGTTATGAACCCTTGCATTCGTCTTCTCTGTTTGCACGCTGATGACAAACGGCTGATACGTCGAGAGTCCTATCTCATTTACATCACTTGCATAATGTACTCTATCTGGGATATCAGCTTCTCTGGGTTGGCAATACTGCCTAACACCTCAGTGATCAGCACATTTTTCGAGACTGCAATAATCAGAAGAATGTAGCAGCGATGTGGGAACAAGAGGAAATAGCATGGCATAATGATGTACCCTGCATTGTTCTGTTGTCATCGCTTCTAACCAGTTTGGTTTCCCTTGGAACCTAACAAAGAGGTCATAAATTTCATAGAATAAAAACATGGGAACTGGATGCAAAAAAAGAGGCATTTCTGAGCTCCAAATTGAGAGAAAAAGGGAAATAGTGACTGCATAGGGAACCAACTGCCCTGGAAGCTTAGTGGAGCTATGCATATGCTTATGTAATCTTCAAAGAGGAGGTACAGCCTTTTACAAATGTATCTAGCTTCATTTCCTCTCAAGTAAGCATGCAGATACCACAAAGGGAAAAAAACCAGAAAAAAATCATATAGGAAATAAACTAAATCTTCAAAAATATGCAAAACACAAGTTCCTAGTAGTATATTATCTGTTACATTAATTAGCATGTTTACTCTGAGCACACTAACTTCTTCATGGTTTGCACACGTTCAATACAAGATATAAATCTTGTCGCAGTTTTCACTCATATTGTTCAAAATTTTAGCACGAGTTCCATCCTGAGTGTATTTTACAAAGCAGTTCCCATGTCCCTGTTCTATAACTGTTTGCAGTATTCCCAAATAAGTCTTACACATGAGTTCAACAAATAATTGGGAGCCCAGATGTTTGAAACGGATATAGCAGATAGACTGTAGCTGTCTTTGAAATACAGCTATTTTCCCTTTGTCCTCTCATCAACTTCACAGCATCGCACACTGCCATTTCCAGTTCTCCTCTAATTAAACCTAGATGCGTGTTTGGCATGTTCCTGTTCCCACACATGCCCCTCTCTTGCATGCAGCACGTGGCGGCTTCCTGTGTTATTGTTGCTGACTCCAGGCATTCCACTAAGTGATTTTACTTTTTTTCAAATTGAACTGGAGCATTCTTTGTCCCTTCAGTTCACCCTCCGATAAGGAACATGCTCATATTGAGACATTATTTACCACTTCAAACAGCAAGCAACTCGCAGTCTGTGTAAGCTCCCTTCTTGGACTGAGCCTTATTCACTCCTGTGTCTCTCTGTGCCAGTGCTAAAGAAGGCTCTTGTTCTGTGTGTGATAAGTAAAGTAAAAATGTATTAGGGAAAAATAAGAACATTCTTGAATTTGGCTTTAAAATGTAGCTGCCCAATTTTCAGGAAACATGTGAGGAAAATTCTGTGTTTATAATAGCTTTAACTTATTAAGTTTAAATATTTGTTAATGTGTACATCTCCATCCTTATACAATTTTTCAACTTATAACTAAAAACTATGCTTTCTAACTTATATGTCTTGTTTTTTTTCCTCTTTGAAATAATTACACTAATTCCTGGAAATCCTGTGACATTATCATAAAAAGTTGTTTTATTTTTGTTTCTTTTTTTTTTTCAGAAACAAAGCTTATTCTGACTATATTTGGGAATTTTTAATTTGTATCTTATTTAGTCTGGTGTGCAATGTGACACCAGTTAATTGCATGTTATTTTGTGGTAACTACATGTTAACTCTGTTGGAAGTAATGGTAATTATACTGTAATTGATATCAGTTCTCCCACATCTTTGGAAAACCATACAATTAACACATATCACCACAGTTGGACACTGTCTTTTGTCCTTTGTGATGATGCCATATTGAAGTACTATTTTGAATAGGGTTCCTAAATGTTTCCTTCTTTAAAACTCATTTTTTTTAATTTTAATTCTGAATTTTTTTTTTAAATTTTTGTGAAACATAGACCTAGTTTCTAAACTTTAATTGTACTTCAAGGAAGCTTCTTCTACAAACAATTAGAAGTAGTCCTGGGTTATTTGACTTTTTCATTAAAATTTCATATATGACTCTCTAAAAGCCATGAAATCTTTTTATTTATTTTTTTGACAGGCAGAGTGGATAGTGAGAGAGAGAGAGACAGAGAGAAAGGTCTTCCTCTGCCGTTCGTTCACCCTCCAATGGCCGCCACAGCCGAAGGCAGGAGCCAGGTGCTTCTCCTGGTCTCCCATGGAGTGCAGGGCCCAAGCACTTGGCCATTCTCCACTGCACTCCCTGGCCACAGCAGAGAGCTGGCCTGGAAGAGGGGCAACCAGGACAGAATCTGGTGCCCCAACCGGGACTAGAACCCGGTGTGCCGGTGCCTCAAGGCGGAGGATTAGCCTAGTGAGCCGCGGCGCCCGCCAGCCATGAAATCTTGACATCAACAAGTTAATCTTTTTTTTTTTTTTCCTTAAGAGAGATCTCTTCTGGCAACAATCATTTATGTCACATTGCTTCTCAACAAAAAGGGAGATGTATTCTGTGCTAGTGCCACCAGAATGAATGCCAAACTCCATACACAGGGCCGTATCCAAGGTGAAGTTGGATGAAAATGTTTTCTTTCTGATTCTCCCTGCCTCCTTCTGTTGCCATTTCCTGGCTTGGTGTCCCTGCCCTTCTATTGCTTTTGCCTATGGAGAGGATGACATTTCAGAAGTAGGAAGCAAATGCTTTCTGGCCAGGTGTGAGTTTAGTTTGGTAGGCTTTCTGACAAGTGGATTAATTTCTAGCGCTTTCCTTGAGAATATGAGCAGTTCTCCAAGACTATCTTCTGACATTGGCAAAGTGATTGCACTATGTTGTGCTTCAGTATAGAGTTTAGAGAACAGCAACAACAAAAAAAGGTCAAACTCAACTATCTTACAAAGGAAGCAAACAGGAACTGGCAAAATCAGGAGCACAGTGTAGCTTAGCGGAAGGAGCCAGAAACTGACCCTCTGCAGGCAGAGTGGTGTGTTCTAGAGCCATTACTGATCTACTGCACGACCTGGGAAGTACCTGACCTCCTTGGTCCTAGAGCTCTCTGAGGGATGAGGCCTTGACTTTCTGTCTAGCACTAAAGTGTTCTCATGGCCCTGTTTTTTCTTTTTAAGATCTATGTTATTGTTTTAGCACACATATTTCTTTAAATTACAATAGAATCTCTTAGGAGATATATTTATGTATTTCATAAACTAAAATACATACACAGTAGTGGTTCCTTGTATTTTTCCACTTTTTGTGTTTGTTTCTGTAGAAAAAACTTCCAAATTTATCAATTTGTCAGCTAAAATTGAAATAGCAGTTATATTTTTGAAGAAAATATTTGTTCTTGGTTTATATAGCTTTGATGTTTTCAACTTGAATAAACTGCACCTGGATTTCTGCAAACAATATTAAAAAGTACACACTGTAAATTAAGGTAGGTATCTGAAATCACGGTGCCTAGATTTTGAATTAAAACAATTCCCAAGATATCGTTTTGGACAACGACATTTGCTTAGCTGCCCATTAATTTCATTATGATACTCTTTGTTCATATGGTAAATGTTAGTATAACAAAGTCTTATTGGTGGTTTTAAGTGCAGATAGAATTCTACAGTTTTTAAATCATGCTTTCAGTTTTAATAGGAGTTTGTATAATTTGACAATGGAACTTTTTGTGAACTTGTTCCTGAAACAAACAGAATATTCAGGAACAAATCTGCATCATGCCTCTGTGTATGAATAAAAAGTTGAAACCACATATAAGTAGGAGTTGGGCTGTTACACAACTGGATTTGTTTAAATCTGAACACTTTATAACTCTACTTGGGAGTTGCAAACTTATAAATAACCTTGCAATTGGTTAAAACCATATTAAAACCATATGAATGAGACAGAAAGCATTTGGTTAAAGGGGTTCAGTAAGCACTATAATCCTGATGAAACTAATTTAATTCAGTGGCTCCCAAGGCTAAAAGGGTCTCATATCTTCATATCAGAGTTAATGCTACTGTGTCATTTATCATCTGATGGTCAATGACAAGAGTCTAAGTGTGTGTTATAGGAGATGTACAGGATGCTGTCTTTGCCAGGATTGTGGAGACAGAACTTGCTTAGTTTGGTGTACTCTTCAAATCCTAAGGGAAACTTGTCATACATCATTTGAGAATGTTTTTGAAAGCTCCATAAAACATATCCTCAAGCTCTGCAGACATTAGTTCATTTCAGCAGGCATGTGCTCATGCCTCCTCACTGCTTGCAGGGAACAGGCCTAGCTGGGAGAAGAGAGTCATGAGACAGTCTACACGTGGCAGATACAAGGGAGGTGATCTGAACAGCTTATGTCAGTCTTTATTGACTCTGTTGCTTATCCCAAAATGTGAATCTTCCAGTTTGTGAAAACCATTGCCAAACATTTCAAGTCTTCCTTCCCTTTAAGGAAGAAATCCTAGGTAGGTAGATAGGTGGGTAGGTGGGTGGGTCTATAGGGGGAGAGAGATAGAGGGAGAAGGAGAGAATGAGAGGGAGAGGGAGAAGGAAAGGGAGAGAGGGAGACGGAGAAGGAGAAGGCTGTCAACAGACGAAACCACTACAAGATCCTAATGGCAAAAGCTTCCAGACAGTTATTTTTGAAAATTGTTTACCTATCTAAAATGTGTTACTTTATTATTATTTGATCATTTTCAGCAAGTAATAAGAACCTTTCATATCACAAGAGACAGAAACTGCCATTGTATTAGTTTTCTAGGGCTGCCATAACAAAATAATGGGCAGCCTAAACAACAGAAAATCATTTAATAATATCAGCCAGATTAAAGTAAGACCCACCCCACAGCCTCATTTTAACTTACTTACCCTTGCGGCGCCGGCACACCGGGTTCTAGTCCCGGTTGGGGCGCCGGATTCTGTCCCGGTTGCCCCTCTTCCAGGCCAGCCCTCTGCTGTGGCCCAGGAGTGCAGTGGAGGATGGCCCAGGTGCTTGGGCCCTGCACCCCATGGGAGACCAGGAAAAAGCACCTAGCACCTGGCTCCTGCCATCGGATGAGCGCGGTGCGCCGGCCGCAGCGCGCCGACCGCGGCAGCCATTGGAGGGTGAACCAACGGCAAAAGGAAGACCTTTCTCTCTGTCTCTCTCTCTCACTGTCCACTCTGCCTGTCAAAAAAATAAAATTAAAAAAAAAAAAAACTTACTTACCCGCTTAAGGCCTTTCTTCTGATATAGTCACATTCTGAGATACTAGAAATTGGGACTTTAATTTACAAAATTTGAGAGGACACAATTCAGCCCATTACAACCATATCAGCTTAGTTTGAGTATTTGCAAATTCTAGTGGAATTATTTTCCTTGGGATTACTATACCTAAGGATCCTCCTTGACCAAATGTTTTATGTCTCTGTGGTTTCATTCTGATTATCTTCCCCAGAAATGTTCTTGTTTCTCAAGAGATTTTAAACTGAGATTAATTTGATTTTTAGTAGTTTATTCTATTACACTTTCATAAGAGATTGACATTTTTAATTAATTCAAAGAATGAATTGCTAATTATGGATTGCTAATCAATGTAAGAGATGTGTAAATGAAGAGATGTATAAAGGAATATTTTGGGAGGGAGGGTTGATATTTTAGACAATATTCTTCTTGTAGAACCCTTTCAAATAATAATAAGGCAGATCTTCTGTATCTCAGCTCTAAGCCCACCATGACCAGGAGGTCACACTGTTGTTTATTAATTTATCTTTTAATCATTTATATAACATTGCTTTTAAAAATAAATGAAAATTTACTTAATTTTATTTTAAAATTTAATGAAAATGCAAGAAGAGAGGGAAATAATTTTACCAGGATCACCAGGATTTTGGCAACAAGGCTGCCTGCTATGCACAGCATGATGAGATTCATTTATTTAGATAATGACATGGACTCTGTACTCTCAGGACCAAGTTGCAGAACCATGTGAAAAGACACATAAACCAATGACTGTAACACATTTTTCCATGAATATGATGTAGTGGTGGAGCAAAAAGAAGGGGTTACCGATTCTCCTTCAGAGTAGTGAAAGGAATCTAAAAGATTTTCTCCTTTCATTATGTATAATGTCATCAAGAAGGAAGGTGCATTATATAAGGGAAGAATTGCATATGAGAATACATAATGTTATGGAACATCATAGCTTGTTTAGGAAACTCCAAGATGCTTCATTTCATTGGAACAGAGAATATAGAGTGGCCTGAGTAGGACTTGAAGCTAATGAGGGAACCAGGAGCCAGATCATCAAAGGTCAGACATGCTCAACAGGAAAGTTTGGTTCTTATGATGGAGAATGTTTTAGATTTTAAAGTAGAGAAACATAAAATCCAGCTACTATATGGTTATAAAAATGATATTTATATTTACTTCTGAGATACCTAGCAACCACAAAAATAAAGCATCTTTAGTTACATGGACCCAGTGTTGATTCAGGAGAGTGGGTATTGGCCTTTAGACCAAGACACTATCTTCATTGATGTTGAGCTTTGAAACATTTAGCAAATGCTGAATGGTATCTTGAGCAGAAGTAGATATTTTTGTCGTTTTTTTGTCTTTGGGAAACCACAGGAACAAGCTCCTGGGGACAAGGCTGTTCCAATAAAAAAAAAAAGATATTTTATGAATTGCTTTGTTTTTTGGAAGATATTCAACATGTAATCTCTCATTTGATCATTATAGCCTTGGACATCAACGTTTTCTACTACATTTTACAAATGAGAGAATGGACTTGGAGATCAAATGCTAATGAAGTTGTACAATTGTGATTAAGTTCATTTAATCACAAATACCTGTCTGAAATTTTGTTAAATGACTAAAATAAAATAGAAAATGTTTTTGAGACTCACCCTATTCTTTTATAAAATTGATAGCAATAGTAGTATTTTCCCTGTAGGATTGGTATGTTAAGGGACATACTCACTGGAAAGACCTTTATACACAGCAGATAATCAATTAATGGAACTCTTCCCTTTTTCTACAGCAGAAGACATATTTGTGTTATGGGTACAAACACAATTAGAAAATTCAGGTCTTAACTAATTCATGAGTCCTAGCACTAGTGTTAAGGGTGTATTAGAAGCTAGAGAAATCAATAGTGTTAGCTGAAAAAATGTTATTTAACAATAAAGTTCAATAATGAATTTCATTTCTCCCAGCCAGAGTGCTTATTGTTATTATTACTGACTTTGTAACCATCAAAGTGTTGCTGCCAAAGTAAATTTCAGTGCCTCTAAAACAACTCCCTCCACGAAGAATCACCTATTCAAAAGTAAATGTGGTTATTTTCCAATCTAAATCCTACATTTTTGATCCTTCATTAAATTACGAGGTGTATAATAAAGTAATGGAGTTTCTTAAGTCAATAAAAAGGAAATTACGTATGTGTTTAAGTAATATTGCTTGAGAATCAAATCATGGCAGATATATCAAGAGCAAATTTTCCAGGGTGAGAGACAGAATACCTCTCAACTTCATACTTAGCTTCATCCTCTTTTCCAAACAATGCAATTTTTTTTTCCCAAAAGGGTACTTGCTTTTAAGACAAGCATTATGGTAGGTGGTATCTTCTTTTGCCAGCATTTTGCAAAGGTACAGGCATTAACCTGCAGAAATTCCAAGTTACACTCAAAAATCTCTCATATTATTAAGTAGTCAGATTGCATTTTTTCTGTTGTGAGCTTCTAAAATTTCTTACTTCCTTCTTTTGTAAAATAATTAAGGCTTTTTTTCTGGATGTCCTTGTTTTGATTATTATTGTCCAGCCATATTATCAATACAGGGTGGAGCATTGAGTCTAACCATCTCTTTCACAAAATGGAAATGTTGGAAGATTTATAGTTCTTGCCCCTTTTTCACCTTTCCTTGTACAGGGTGTTTGAGATTTATGTGGGTAAATCAATTATGTGGCCTTATATAAACCTGCAAGTATTTATAGACACCAACACTAAATGCTGTGCAACATATCTATGAAAGCTCTAACATGAAAACCCTGGCTTGAAAAATCTGTTGACGCTGTTGTGGGAGACTTGGTAGTGCATATGCACCACAACCCATTTCTTTAATGTGCTACTGTATAACTAAGGGCTAATTGTGTAGGCAAGACTAAAATTTTTGGTATCTCAGAATTAAGTGAATCAGACAGATAATGAAATTCATGGGAAACATTTTTTTAAAAAAAAATAAGAAAAAGAATTGGAAAGAAGAAAGAGAGACAGAGGCATATCTCAGAAGCCATGAAGGAGATATGATTGTGGATTGTTACCCTGAGCAGAGGACATAGGGTGGGAGAATTGCAGGAAATTGGTTGTAGAAAGGCACTGAGTTAAAGGATCAATGTATGAAGGACCTTGAAAATCAGCCACAGGAGTTTGGATGAAATGCAGTGGAAAATAGGAAGTCATGGAAGGTTTTGATTTAGAGACAGGAGATGGAAAACACTGTGGGGAAGGAATATGAGAAGTGGTCTAGGAAGGGCAATGGCAAGGACCGAGCAGAGCAGAAAGGAGGCTGCAGGGGTGAAGCAGGCATGCGATCATGGAGGCATGGCCTGGGGATAGTTGGCCATGGCAGGAGGGCATCAAGGGGCAGAAACAGGGGCAAGAGGTTCTGTGGAAGAAAAATCACCAAGCCTGGATGACTGAGTAGATGGAGCAGGGCAAGAAACCCCGTGAGACCTACACTCCCCACCAGGCGGCATTGGCGCAAACACAGGCAAGCAAGGGGAGCTGGGTAAGGGGAGTGCTGCTTTTGAAGGGAAGGCTTTACATTTAGTTTCAGAAAGACTTATCCTGGGTTTCAGACACAATTACATCTACAAGTGGGAGTCAAATGTCCAAAGGGAGCTGGTGTGAAAACAATTTCATTTGGCTAGCACTAGACAATTTAGGCATAGTAGAAAGCTTCAGATGGACAGTATTTCAGCATATTCTGGTAGTCTTAGAGAAGTTCTATCCGTAATACAAATATCTGTTATTTTTTTTTCCAGAAAATTCTGCTTTTGGGGTACATGATAAACATGATTAGTCAGGCTAAACCTTTCTTGCAAAACTTCTTATCATTACAAATTCAAACAACTTTTATGTCAGAATATAACAGCAAAATCTTATTTCCTCAAAATAAAACACACACATACACACACACCAGAATCCTCATCTAGGAGATAGGTGCTTCTAAATCCACTATTATATGAGCATAGAATTTTGTACTTACTATCATCTTTACACAAAAATAGAATATTTGACAATTGGTTAACAACATACACTTGGGTTTATTTAACAGAGTCAATGTAGAGATTATTCTAATTACATTGTGTTTTACATATGAAAACAGCATGAGATAATTTTTATCCAGTATAACCACAATATAGGTAATGACTCCTTTGTTATGAGTCTTCTGGCTTCCACAACTGACTCCATATTCAGATTTTCTTTAGAAAAGAACTTCTGGGCCGGCGCCGTGGCTCAACAGGCTAATCCTCCGCCTTGCGGCGCCGGCACACCGGGTTCTAGTCCCGGTCGGGGCGCCGGATTCTGTCCCGGTTGCCCCTCTTCCAGGCCAGCCCTCTGCTGTGGCCCAGTGTCCGGCGCCGTCCTCGACCAGCAAGAAACGGAGACCGAACGTTACAAGCAGGAGCTCTTTATTACTCGGCAAGCAGGAGATCCAGCCTCGATCTCAACAGGGCGCGTTCTGCCCGATCTCCGGATTGCGCCGGTATATATGCACAACACCCGTCATAAATCAGGTGACAGGCTACAGACGTGGGGATTGGGCAAGCTCATAAAGCGGCGGGAAATCCCTACACCGAAGAAGAACCCGGAAGCAGGAAATGGGCGCCATCTTAGGGAGCCGTTCCTCCAGCCTGGTCTCCTACATCTCCCTCCTTTTGTTTTACACAAATCACACCCCTGACGGTCCCCAATCCAAGGGACCGGGAGATAATTTACCGGACAGAGAGTAGAGGTGCACACCCAGCGTGCTGAGATCCGTCGGTTGGACTGTATCCAAAAGGCCTGGCCACAACCCTTGATATGTCCACCAAGGATCTTTCCCCTTTTGCTGGGACAGGCCGGGGCTGAGCCTGTATGCATGTGCATATGCTCTCCCAGGACCCCCGGAACTCCCGGGTGGACTCCCGCTGCAGTACCTTTGGTCTCGCATATCTCGGTTTGACTCCCAGTCGGGGGTGGGTGTTAGAGTCCAATAAGGGGAGAGGAGTATACCAGGAACTCAGAGGAAGGTGAATGACTTATACAATTTTGTTGTAGTTTTGGAACACGAAAGTTGGCTATAGAAGTGGGGTTTTAGTCAGTAGTGAGGACTCGGTCATAAGTCATGCGAGCCAGCATAGCGTATGCGTCCGGGTCACGATGTTGAAGAGCGGCGTACGCTGCTGCACGAAACTGATGTCTGACGTTCTCCAGTTTGTTGTTAATGAAGGAGCTCACCCAACGGAACACGCAGGGACCTATGGATAACAATAAGAGCAAAGATAATAACGGGCCCAAGAGAGGGAGAAGGTAAGGAAGGAAGCCATTCCAGGCACTCCAGAGTGGATGAGGTGCCTTATAAGGGCTGGAATCAAAGCCTGCATGGGAGCTATGGAGCAGATTAATTATTAGTAGCAGGAAGCAGGGGGAGCATATCTCACGAATCGACGGCTTGCTCGTTGTTCCGCGAAGGTGTGTCATCCTTAGTATCTGACGTTGAGGTTGTGTCCTGTGATGGTGGGTCCGCCTTTCTGACCAATCTTTCCGGGACCCAGAGGGGTTCTCTTTCAGAGTCCTGTGGGAAGACACAAACCGCGCCTCGGTTCCAGCATAGTACCGGATCCGGGCCATGCCACTTTCCTGTGAGGACATCTTTCCATCGAACATAGCCTCGCGTGGATGGCTCCCTTAGCATGTGTCTTTCAGCCGGGGGCATGGAGCGGTCTGTCAGGTTTAAAAAATTTATAGTAAATAAGGCAAGCGAAAGCCGCATACGAGGGGTCTTGCCCTTGGCAATTCCCTCCTTTTGTTTTTGGAGAAAGGCCTTAAGAGTTCGATGAGCCCTCTCTATGATAGCCTGGCCTTGTGGGTTGTAGGGTATCCCTGTTTTGTGTTGGACCTGCATACGAGTGCAAAATTGTTGGAACGAAGTACTTGTATATGCAGGGCCATTGTCTGTTTTTAGAACATGCGGCTTGCCCCAGGCTGCCCAGGCAGCGAGGCAGTGAGAGATGACATGGGAGACACGTTCGCCTGTCTCCAGGGAAGCAAAAACCACTTGGGAGCAGGTGTCAATGGACACATGAACATACTTTAAGGTTCCAAATTCGGGTATGTGAGTGACATCCATTTGCCAAATATGTCCTGGTAACAGACCACGGGGATTAACGCCTATAGAGGGTGTAGGAATGAGAGTAGGGCATGTAGTACAACGGCGGACAATGTCGCGGGCAACTGCACGGGGAAGGCCGAATTTGATAGTGAGGGTTTTTGCATTTACATGAAACTCCGAGTGAAACTGAACGGCCTGTTCTTCAGGGGAAGACAATTGAAATACCCAAATTGGACGTGTAGCCTGATCAGCCACAGCATTACCCGAGGCCATAGGTCCAGGCAGAGAAGAGTGGGCTCTAATGTGGGTGATAAAGAAAGGAGCGGAGCGACCCCAGATGGACTGTTGTAGGGTAAGAAAGGCCGCTGCTACTGAGGATGAGGGATTAATTTGTCCCACCGCCTCGAGGACGGAGACGGAATTGACAACATAATGCGAATCGGAAACAATGTTAACGGGTCCGGGGAAATCGGAAAAAACCTGGTTAACTATAAGAAGTTCAGCTACTTGGGGGGAACTAGTATCGAATTGGAACGTTTTGGGGATGGTTCCCGAGACAACGTATGCGCCAACCCCAGTTTTGGAGCCGTCGGTGTACACCACCGGCGCTTCCGGTAACGGTTTAGAGGATGTAGATTTTGGGAAGATGACCGGGTGGGACTGAATGAAAGTTAACAAGGGGTCAGAGGGTGTTCTGTTTGTAATAGTAGCGCGGGTGGAGCAGGCCAACACCGCCCAAGAATCGGTACAAGCGGTTAACACCCGTATCTGTTCCATGGAATAAGGTACAACAACAGTAGATGGCTCACGGCCGAAATGTTGTATGGCCTTTTGTATGGCTAGAAGGATTATTTCTGCCACCATAACGGGATAGTAATTGAGAGACTTGGCTGACGACATCGAAGGGTGGATCCAAAGGAGAGGCCCGTCCTGCCACAGGACCGCGGTAGGCTGTTTGTGTGTGGCAAGGACCCAAAGGGTGAGGTCCCCTTCAGGGTCCCAACGTTTTAGGGTGGCATTACTAAGGGCATCATTTACGGTTGACAATGCCTTTTTAGCTTCGGGGGTGAGAACCCGGGGAGAGGTGAGGTCCGGGTCTCCCTTGAGTATGTCGAAAAGGGGTTGTAAGACAGCATTTGGAATTTTGAGATAGGGCCTGACCCAATTAATATCTCCTAGGAGTTTCTGTACATCGTTTAGTGTGGAAATAGTACTAGTTTTTATTAATATTTTTTGAGGTCTTATTTGAGTGGGAGTGACTACAGATCCGAGGTAGGTTACTACCGATGATAATTGTATTTTGTTAGGGGCAATATGTAGTCCCGCTTCCTCCAATACCTGTTGAAGCATATTATATAGGCTCATGAGTCTTTTTTCCGTGGGAGCCGCACATAACAAGTCATCCATATAATGTAGGCACTTGCAATCGGGATACTGATCTCTAAGAGGTTTTAGTACCTGAGCCACATATATTTGGCACATTGTAGGGCTATTTGTCATTCCCTGAGGTAAAACCGTCCACTCCCAGCGTTTGTCTGGCTGTTCTTGGTTTTGGGCAGGGACGGTGAAGGCAAAACGTGGGGTGTCCCTTTTGTCCAATGGAATAGAGAAGAAGCAGTCCTTAAGATCTATAACAATAATGGGCCAACCACTGGGAAGTGCCGAAAGTAAGGGAAGGCCACGTTGCACGGGGCCCATGGGCTGCATCTGTGCGTTTACCGCCCTGAGATCATGTAGAAGTCTCCATTGGCCTGATCTTTTACGGATGGCGAAGATGGGCGTGTTCCACGGGGAGGTAGACGGGATTAAATGTCCGGACTTAACCTGTTCTATGACCAGAGTATTAACTGCCTCCAATTTTTCACGGGATAGGGGCCACTGAGGAACCCAGACAGGTGTGTCTGTTAGCCAGGAGATGGGCAAGGGCTTTATTGGCTCAGGAGGCGATACAGCGGCCCCTAGGAAAAACCCAGACCAGATTTATTTAACTTTTGTTTTGGCTCAATAGGGGAGGGACGGCCTTGAAGCTGGACCCCGAGACCCTTTCCGGGAACATAACCCATCTTTTGTAGCATAGACTGTACGGCGGGGGAGGTGGTGACCAGGGCCATATCCATCTCGGCCAGGACGTCCCTCCCCCAAAGAGAAATAGGGAGAGGTAAAACGAAAGGGGAGAACTGTCCTGTGTGGCCCTCGTCGTCCTGCCAAGATAGTAAGGCCGCACTCACTTTTGGGAAATTGGCAAAGCCGAGGCCCTGTAAGGTTTGTTCTGACACGTTCGTAGGCCACGTATTAGGCCAATCTTTTGTCGCTATGATGGACTTATCAGCCCCCGTGTCAAGGAGTCCCTTGATTGGCTTACCGTTAATCTGTAGCACTAAGGTGGGGCGCTCGCTTAAAAGTAAGTGTAAGCCGGTGAAGTTAGTGCCAGAGGATCCGAAGTTTTTTGGGCCGCGAACGCAATTTTTTGCCGGAACTAAAGAATGGAGACTGGGAAGTAACAACAATTGTGCAATGCAGTCCCCTGTATTAATAAGTACAGGTCCTTGAGGGGCCTGTACCATGATTTTTACTGTGCCAGTATAGTCGGAATCAACAACTCCAGGGATCACCGCCAGCCCCCGGAGGGCAACTGAGGAGCGGCCCAATAACAAACCAACTGAGTTAGGCGGCAAGGGTCCCGAACAATTACTTTCCACTAGTTGAACCCCCATTTCCGGAGTTAAAAGGAGTGAGGAGGTGGCACAGAGGTCCAGGCCAGCTGATCCGCGGGTGGCGCGGGCTGTGGGTGCGTCGGGTGCCACGTTGGCACGGGAGGTGGTACCTGAGAATAGATTTGTTTTTGGGGGCTCCTCATTGGAATGGGGAGCCCCCTCTGGCCGTTTTTTGGCCCTTGGGTGTTACCGGTAAGTGGGTTGCCGTCGACATCAAAGGCAGAACGGCACTCCTCTGCCTTGTGAGGGCCTTTACGGCAGCGACGACAAAAGTCCACGCCCGAGGGCTGTGTAGAGGGACCTGCGCGACTGAAAGAAGGGCAGTCGCGTTTTCTATGTCCTGGCTGGTGGCATTGGAAACAAAGCCCTGAAGATATAGGAGGACGATTTTGTTTGGGTCTTGGGCCGCCCTTGACCGATGAGGGGTTTAAGGTAGTGGCCAGCATTGCGGCCAAGCCTGCGTTGGTAAGTGGCCCTCCGGCATCTCTACAATATTTTAGCCAGGAGTCGAGGGACTTGTGTCTATACTGACGAAGGATATTTTTGCACTCCTTATTAGATTGTTCGAAGATGATTTGCTTAACTAACGGTTGAACATCGACCTCGGAGGGGAAGATGCGCGATGCAGCCTCAAGTATTCTGGCTACAAAGTCGGCAAAGGGTTCGGCCGGGCCTTGAACAATTTTGGTAAGGTGACTGGCCGAGTCACCCGGGTTGGACGCCTGCCTCCAGGCGCGCTGAGCACAATTAGAAATTTGTCTATACACTTGTCTAGGGAATTGGGTTTGGTCGGCCTGATAAGGCCCTCGCCCCAAAAGCATATCAGCATTCCAGGTAGGGTGACCATCCTCAACGTTATCATCTGCCTGGTCATGACAGCACTCCGCATTCATAGACTGCCACATAAGGAAGCCACCTGGACTTAGACAGGCTCGAGCCAACTGGGTCCAGTCGCTGGGCGTTAAAATTGACTGACCAACCGACTCGAGAAGTGACAAGGTAAATGGAGCCGTGGGCCCATAATCATGGACTGCGGCCTTAAGTTGCTTTAACATCGTCATGTCCAATGGCTCGTGTCGGGCCTCTCTAGTACCTAAGGCCAAAACAGGAAAAGCCTGGGTGGATGTAGAGGCACCGGTTCGTAATTGTTTCCAGGCTTGTTGATGAAACTGCCTACCTGAAGAGGGCGGGACACTTGGTGGCCATGGCGGCACGAGTGCCTGATCAGACCGAATTGTATTGCCACCACCAGGGGGCGCCAGATCTGTAATTTGGTCGACGGGAAGGAGATCGGCGGGAGGAGCCGTGGGCACCAGAGGGCGCAGGCTCGCGGCTTTTAGTTTTCGTCGTAACTGTGCGTATGAGGGGGGTGGAGACTTAGGACCGCGATCTCCTTCCTCCTCGGGCTCCGAGGAGGCAGAGCTACACTCAGAGCCGGAAGCTAATGAAGAAGTTTGGTACCCGGTGTCTTTGAGCTGTATAAGGTCCCGGGCTTCAGTCGAGCTCTGAGAGCGAACTTCCTCAAGGACCTCACGAACCGCTGTAAGCTCTGAGTGTTCTGAGCCCGCCGATTTTTCCTCTTGGAGGCATGCCCACATTAATTCCCATAAGGGGAGTATCATAGGGTCAAGCTCAGGCTCCCGAGCGTCAGTAGCCGTTCGCCGAAGGTCCTTCCCCAGCTTTTCCCATGAAGCAAGGGTTACCTGACCAGTGTGGATGAACCACGGCGCGTAAAAATCCACACCCCCGAGAAACCGGACAAGGGTAGACCTAGAAACCTTAATCCCTTTATTACGTAACAAAGATCTTAACGAGGTAACCAGCGCCGGATGGCTGGATGAACTGCCCATTTTATGGTTTGGAGCGGGTAAACACGTCCGCTATTTAGGGGTGCGTCCACCCTCCCACCACGAGATTTACCTCACTCGTGGAGCCCAACCGGTGAGACCTACCTCGCCCACCGTCTACTTACCGAGCAGCGCAGAGAAGGCGTCGGGGACAGATGTCGTAGGTTCCCCGTACGGGCCACCAGCTGTCCGGCGCCGTCCTCGACCAGCAAGAAACGGAGACCGAACGTTACAAGCAGGAGCTCTTTATTACTCGGCAAGCAGGAGATCCAGCCTCGATCTCAACAGGGCGCGTTCTGCCCGATCTCCGGATTGCGCCGGTATATATGCACAACACCCGTCATAAATCAGGTGACAGGCTACAGACGTGGGGATTGGGCAAGCTCATAAAGCGGCGGGAAATCCCTACACCGAAGAAGAACCCGGAAGCAGGAAATGGGCGCCATCTTAGGGAGCCGTTCCTCCAGCCTGGTCTCCTACAGCCCAGGAGTGCAGTGGAGGATGGCTCAAGTGCTTGGGCCCTGCACCCCATGGGAGACCAGGAGAAGCACCTAGCACCTGGCTCCTGCCATCGGATGAGCGCGGTGCGCCGGCCGCAGCGCGCCGTCCATGGCAGCCATTGGAGGGTGAACCAACGGCAAAGGAAGACCTTTCTCTCTGTCTGTCTCTCTCACTGTCCACTCTGCCTGTCAAAAATAAAAAAAAAATAAAAGAAAAAAAAAAAAAAAGAAAAGAACTTCTGGGGACACATGTTTTACACAGTGGTTAAGATGCTGCTTGGGATGCCTGCATCCCCTGATGGAGTCCCCAGGTACTAGTTCTTGTTCTGTTCCCGATTCCAGCTTCCTGCCAGTGTGCACCCTGAGAGGCAGTGGGTAATGGCTCAAGTACTTGGGTCTCTGCCACTCACATGGAAGACCTGGACTGGACTCTTGGCTTCAGCCTGGCCTATCTCTGTCAGATGTGGATATGAGGGAGGCAAAGGATGTGGAAGACCTCTCTCTCTCTGCTTTTCATATAAATAAATAGATTAAAATTTTTTTAAATTGATCTTTTGAATAAACATTGGTAAAGTTACCCTCATTTAGATGCCTGGAAGAAAATTTCTCACAGCCTTGTGCAGACACACCCTCCTAACTGCAGTATTTGTAAAGCAACAGGAAACCTGTCTCAGAATGTGCTGTTTTCCACATGAGTTTGCAGTAAAGGAAACCACGTTGGCAGTAGTTGAGGCGTGGTGCAGGCTGGTCAGACTTAGTAAGCCTGAAGGAGGGTGCCCAGCACATCGGAGATGGCCGCCATCCGTCAGCTTGCGCTTGGTTTGAAAAAGGCTTGTCTTGCTGGCAAGCAAACTGTTATTTAAGTACACAATCCACTCTACTACTGAAACAGTTTTGCCAAACTTATCCAAGTATTCTCACATGCTTAAAGATGGTATAAATATCATTTATTGCTAGCAGTTTTCTTCAGACTATATGGAATGTCTTCCTGCTGCCTGATCTAAGTGTCCCAGTTTACATTATGGCCTTTACTGCCTCTGTTTGATGGAGTGATCAGTAAAAATTTAATGACACTATAAAATAATAAAAATGTCATTAATTTACCACGGATCTTGGATGCAGTGGTTGTAAAGTTACATTAATAAACAGAATATTTTTTACAACAAAAAGCATTGTTACGTGGGAACGTATAAATAACACACATAAATTTAAGAGCAATTTTACTGTTAGCACACACATTATTATGGAATAGCCAATAAGTGTATAAAACATAGTATATAAAATTTTATTAAAATATACTGTGCACATCAAAAATTCAGCTTTTATCTAAGTGCAAAGAAAAGCCATTATTGTGTGCTTACTGTTTCATTGCTGTTCTCTCCCCAGATCACAATTTTACATTTGTTGCCAGTAAGAGGAAGTTGTTTTTTTTTTTCTCCTAGATGAAAACAAACCTCTGTTCTTTTAGTTACCCCAAATCCATTCTTTCTGTCCACCGATGCAAAGATGCAAAGGCATAATTAATCAATCTTGCCATGGTAGAGAGGGAAAAGTTGCTAATTTAATGCAAAGTTAAAAATAATGCCTGAGGAGTTGAATGGTTTGTTCAGTGACTCTGGAAAAAAGGGATAATAATGCAGTAGTCTATCTGTCATCAGTGAGGCTGCCCGTCATTGACTCTGATAATATGTGAAGATGATGGATGCCACCATCTTGTGGCTTGTAACATTTAACATTCATCAGCTCTCACTAAAGGGGGCTTTATCATTTAAATATCTTTATTTAATATGCAACATCTACCTCATACATCATAATTTCAAAGCACTTAGAGAGCCAACAGTCCTACAACACAGCAGAGCTGACTTTAATTTTTTTCAATAACTTTTATGTCGGCTGCATGTTTGTGACTGACAATGCATAAGTAAGTGTCTGATCACATTGCTGCATGTAAAATGCAGATTTCACTGTCAACATGAAAATTGGGGAACTTTTCTGGGAGCAGGAGTTGGAATTAACTTAGCATTGTGGTATTTTGCTTATTATCTCCAAAATATCTTGCTTGAAAGATATGCTCATAGAGGTGGTTCAAGTGTGTGGGGAAAATTTGGACTTAAAAACTTGCCACCTCCAATCTATATTTGTTCCATATAGGGGCATACTCATTGGCATTTAATGGTCAGAAGTTTAAGTTCGCAACTAAAGTGTTTGTACTTTGCTCTCTGTGCCTGTATCCACATCTTGAATTTACAAGGTTCATGTTCAACCTCCCTGTTAAAACCTCTGCTTAGTTCAGCTGCCCAGACCTAACTTGTAGACATCAGGCCCTCTTATCTTATGGTTATGTGGCTGGCAAATAAATATTCTGAGCTATTCTTTGAAGACAAGAAGGAAGTCTTCTGGGAGACTAGGTGGAAATTTATATGAAAGAGCATGGCTTTGCAGGGTCCTTCTTTAATGTCAAACACAAGTGCCTAATATTATCAAATTTAAAATGCAACCCACTGCCCCAAACAATTTTTGTCATTGATTTATTTTCTGCCTATTTAACCAGTGTTTCATGAGATATTCTTTCTTGACTTCTAGTCTGTCAAAATATTGATATTTTATAAGGGAAAGAAGAATTTTTTTTTCAATGAAGTCAGAAATATGTATGACTTCAAAGACACTGTGAATGTGTTGTTGAATGTTCTGAATGTTTTTTGTTATGATTAAAAACAAGCTGATACTACTGAATTGTGAGTGCACTTCATTTTTATAAAAGAAAAGATATTATCATCATGTAAGCTTTGTTGTCTTAGGATTTTACAAACCATGGCATGTAATTTTCCCTCTTCTCCTTCCTTGTCAAAATATTGATATTCTTTCAGGAACTTTATTTTTTTTTTTTACTGAGAATATTTTCCGGTAAAATCAAAGAGAATGAATGACTAGAAAGATACTTGAAATATGCATATTGATAGGTAGCACGGTCTGTTGATTTTCAGAGAAAGTTGTTTTCCCCCCATGAAAATACAGTTAAAGGTTGTTCTTCCAAGAAGATTGCAGGTGTCACAGCAAAACTCGGTCTGCATTTAACAGAGTTCCGCATTCACATGCAAATATTTGAAATGTGAAACAATGCCATAAAACAAAGGTGGAATATTTTGCTTTCCCTGGTTCTACTCATCTTCACTTTAATTCCTTTTCTTTACATCATGACAACCAAAAGTGCTACTCAAAGATAGAAATTGGCTGATTAAAAGCAGCTGTCCTTCCCCCGACAATGTGTGAAACTCCCACATGGGCTTGTGGTTGCTTTTTGTTGTGTACTGCTTCTGGGTTAATGTGTTCCTGTGTAACAGTGTTTTCACATAAGATATTAGGGAAACATTACTAAATTTGGGTTTTATTTTTATTCTTTTTTTAAATAAAAATAAGTGATATATTTCGTAGGTTTCCCCTAATTTGCTATTGAAGCTTGTAGCTGGGGAAATTCATGGTTTATGTTGCAAAATCTTCCTTAGAAATGGTGCAAGATTAAGGCAAGGTTTATGTCGTGTTTTATTCCAACACGGATTTCAGCACATTCCATGCAAAAGGGGAAGTGGAAGACTTCCTGCACAAGCTGACTGATGGGAATTAATTATAGAAATATAATGATATTCAAAAATAATCATATTAGAAAGCACAAATGTAGTGAGACTGTACAAATGAGGCACAGCCTCTATCAAGTAATTGTATGTTTGCTCTTTAAGAATATTTCCAAGTTTCTAAACATCTTAGAGATGAGAACACTCGGAGTGTTTCCATCTAATGCCGAACATGCTCAGTACAGAACTAGGTCATTGAACAATAGACTGAACAGCAATCAGCACTCTACTGCTGCATAATGCATTAAGTATAACATGCAGAAACCATTCCCGGAGCTGGAAGCTGCTATTTCATGTCTGTAAATTCAAGCTGACATGACATTTAATATTGTTTCATAGTAATGAACAACAAGGTTTCATTCATTCATAAGCATAACACAAAGCCAAGTTTAAGTCTGGAGAGTAGCAAGAAAACGAGAGGGGAACACGCGCTGTGTTTGTGCCGACAAGAACACCATATTAATGATGGTCAGTGAGCCCTTGGCTACTGATCCAGAGAGCTGCAAAGCTCCATTCACTGTGATGCCTCAGACTTCGGCTCCTAGAAGAACTGGTGAACAAGGAAAACATCTTTGAGTTTCCCTCCTAAAGTAGCAGGGCTGTTTCACTCTCCAGGCTCAATGGCTGACCAGGAGTGATGTCCTCCTTTTCATTTTCCAGGAAGTCATAGCCAAAACTCCTAGGTAAAAAGAATAATATCAGAGCCATCACCCAGTCTACCTGCTTTGAGATATTTATTTCTGAAATCCTTATGCATAAAATTCTAACTTGTATTTCCCCTGGAATACGAATGCCAACTATGATCTCTAAATGGGAAAAGTCCTTTGCCATGACATGTAGCAGTATATTTTAGTAGAAACAATTCTTTTAAGTTTTTGCTTTGGGGTTCAATTTTCTCTGTTGCATCCTTTAAGATTACTGGAGCAAATCCAGCAGAGGTAGGTATAGGTTCTCCGTTACAGGACTCCCTTCCTCACAGGCGCTGTGGTCTAGATGCCCTCAGCACTGTCAGTGCCAGCAACAAGCTGGAGGAGCGGGCTCTTCCCAAAAGATGTGCAGAGCCCACGAAGGGTCACAGATGATGTTTGTAAACCCCGGTTTTGCCCATGAAGCAAGGCAGAAACTGAAAGGAAACAGTGGAAACAGGAAACAGCGTTGGAAGCTAGAATAAGCCTGTGATTACTCTTTCCCCTAGGAAAGAACACGTTTTGAAAATTTGGGGCCCCAGTTGACAGGAAAGTCCAGTGAAGACGGAAAGCTGGGCCCCGGTGTCATCGACCTCACTCGGCCGGAAGATGCAGAGGGTGAGTGGCTGTTCTGTGGCTCTTTTCTGCTGCTACATGTTTCCCAAGATGTGTCTGGGTCAGATGGAAGGGCATTGTGATCTTTCTTAGAAGTCCTTAGCTCGATTTCCCAGGCAGTGCAGAAGAAATATTAGTCTTCATTATACACTGTAGTTTAGGACTTTGTGAATTGGCTAGATTATCTGTGACAGCACAGAACGGCAACCCAAATGCTTCAAGGTGCCGTCTTAAAGTCTGAAAATAAAGGAATCCTCTACATGCCAATGAACAAGAGAATTTTGTGTTTCACCTCCCTCGTGCATTCTTGTTTAAAAGAGCACTTAGAAAGGGTGCCCTTATAAAAACAATTGCAAATCAAGTGGTTCCCAGGTGCAAGCAAACCATTCTGGAGCTGGAATAAATGGAGATTTGCCACACATTTCACATAAGCTTGATCGTTGCTTGGGAAAGGCCAAGCACCAGCCGCTCCCAAGGCCTCTGGGAAGTCTGGGTGGGAAGAACAGCCGTGCTCTGAGAATGTCCACCCACAGCACTATCAGTGCCTGTCCGTTTCCCTTCCTTTTCTGTTTGTTTGTCTTAAATGCACAAGCAGCACATCAGCAGAAATTGCTCCCCAGAGGCTGGGTACAATTTATGGGTTAGGTCAGCACTTTGGTAGTAATGTTGCCTGGTTATTTACTGTGTCATCACAGAGTAGGGACTGGTTTTCCCGTTAGCTGTTTCTTTGGCAGAATCTGCCCCACCAGTCAGAGAAGATTAATTTGTTCTCTTTGGAGTAACATGATACTTCACCCATCTCAGGTCCCTGCTAAAGTCCTTTTTTAGCTTGAGGGGGAAGAATCTTACCAGTATCCCTTTTACTGGCAGGATTTCTTCCAGGACCCTAATCCTCTGAAAACACATGAAGACTTTTCATAGCAGCATCTGAACTGGGCATGGCTTCTAGTGATAGCTTAGGACCATCCCAGGCAGTTCAGAAATCCCTGGCATGAGCACTGAGAGGTGGTTAGTGTCCGATGTTAGGAAGCACTTGGGAGAGTTTCCAGAAGGCAGACTTTTTGTGCCAATAGGAGACTAATGTTTGCCTATAGTCCTAGGGATAAGGTATGAAAATATATTCTGATTGGGATATTTAGAGGGGGGGCACATGTGTGTGTGTGTGCGTGTGTGTGTGCATGAGAGAGAAGAGAGATGGTAGGAAGGAAGAGGAAGAGAAAAAGGAAGGGAGGAATAAAGAGGACTTGAAACCAGAAATGTGCTTGCTGTTTTCCCTGAAGAGTGTGCACCAAGAGCAGGTGACATTTTTGTAGGCACTCAGAAGTCCAGCTCTTCCACTACTGCAGTTTGAGAGTCCCCTGCCTAGAGAGCCAGGGAGTTCAAATGAGAGAACTCAAGGGTTCACCACCCTACTGCAACCCAAACCACCCGACCCCAGAGTCTGTGAGGAAGGGCTTTAGCTATGACCCATCTCAATTTTGCTGGAAGGTGACATCTAAACTATACCAAATCTTGGACTACATTTAATGAAATAAATATTTTTCACCACTTTGAAGGATTTTCAGTCTGTTCATGAAGCCACAGACTAGGCCTTACAGAGCTCTGGAACCTTACCCTTGCTCTACTAGGCTTTGCTGAATCTGTCATTCACTCCTTTTCATTTGGTTTCTTATCTGTCTCAGGTATGAATATGTGTTTAGTCAGTTGCTTCTCAGTAATGCTGCTAATCTACTTCATGATATGTATGCAGTAAGTTAAAAACCATAGTGATTAATCATTATACAAGGGAAAAAATAAAATTTAACTATAGAGAAGCATATTTTATTTCTTTGGAATTCTAGCCCATATAAAAATTGCCTAGATTCAAACCAATTTTCCTAGCTAATTTTTTGATAGCATACAAAAATCAACCAATAGGCCAGAGAATATGTTAAGCTTTTGGCACACATTTTCTTTTTTATTCCTTAAATACTCTATGAAGAAAGTATTCTTATTTTTTTTCCATTTCACAGATGAGAAAATTGAGGCTAAGAGTAAGTAAGTGACTTGTTATAAGCCACAGAATTAGTATGGATAGACCTGAGATTTAACCAGCCCCAACTGTCAGCCTGCTACACTCAACCCTGCATATACAGATAAATAGGTGGTGCCTTCATTTTTCTGAACAAGCTTTTTATGACCTTCTTCAGTATGGCCCATTTCCTCTCCCCTAAATATAGCAAGTCATGCCGTACACCAGGTCTCATGTTACTCTGTCATACACAGCAGCGATGGCTGATGAGTGTAATAGTAGAAGGGCTGTAGTGGCCCAGGAGCTTAAGGAGCGTGTGAAAACCTCCCTTCAGAAGCTTGCCCAGAGTTGCCATTGAGACCTCATGTGTTTTTGGGGGACTCTGAGTTCATGAATGGAATCAAATTACCTGCTCTAATACCGACAGAAGCACAGTGCCTTTGTGAGGACTGGCCAGGATGGGTAGCAGGCTTCTGCTGCGTGTGGGATATTTCCTGGCATCTGTTCAAGTGTGAGCTGATTGCAAAGCCTGCTGGAATTAGAGTTTATGTTAAAGTCTGAGTAGATAACAGGTACATGGAATACTTTGTCTACCTTGCTCCTTCGTATTTCCCTTAAAAGGAGGATTAAGAAGGGACTGAAGTATCAGAATAACTAACACAGGAATTGCTTCTTCATTCAGTTTGTGAAACAAAAACAAACAAACAAACAAAAAACAACCAGCCAACCAATCAGTATTTCTCGAGTGCCTACAGTGTGCTGGTCCCTGAACTAGACCCTGGATAAATCATGCGAAGCAACACAGATGTCCTTGACCTCCTTGAGCTTATAGTCATGTGAGGGAAGGCAGAAGACTAAAGGGGATTACACATGCATACACGCATATGTACAAACACAGTTATCATTCAGAAAAGTGCTAAGAACTCTGTTGTGCTCTGCAGAGAATGAAGGGTGAGATAGCCCTAGGGAAGTCAAGTTGACAGGTGAGTCCCTTGCTCTAGCTCAGAGTGTCTTCCCCTCCAGTCCATACATACATCCACATACATCCATACATGATCATCTCTGTGATTCCCCTGGCTTCGGAATAATAATTTCAAGCGACTTTGTGCTACCTTCATTTCTACCTCATCCTCCTATGTGGTTCTGAAGTCGCTAAAGGAACTCAGGCTCAGTAGATGAGGTCCCTGTTCCAGCCAAGTTTCCCAGAAAAAAAAAAAAAAAGTTTGCCAGCCTTGAAAATGACAATATCCCTTAGTAAGCAACTTTCAGACCTGCTTCGTAGCCCTGGACACAGAGGCAGCGAAGAAAAGGTCACCAAAAGAGGCAGCTGTGCATACGTATTAGCCACTCATCAAAATCAAATGACAAAACCATAAGCAAGGAAAACAGAAATTAAAAATATAAAAGGCAAATGCCTTCAAAATTTTATTTTTAAAGTCCAGCTGTTATTTGGCTTGAATGTGACAAGACAGCATTTCTTGTTCACCATGATATTTATAAAACTACAAATTCATTTCACTGGGGACTTAGGAAACATGTTTAAGGTTTTGTTACACTTCAAGCAGTCAAAGGCTTCACATGTATTGAGAACACAAAATCTGCTAGCTCCTGTGTAGGGTGTGTAAGGAAGAGAAGTCTTGATTCGTTGAGTCTGTCAGCATGCGTTAAGAGTAATGAACAGCTGTTGAACTTTTCCTGGACTTTCTGTATGGCATTTCCCCTCTCCGTGTTCTGCTCAGGCGAGGATGCAATTCTTTTCCCAACTCTGAATTTCAAGGTTGCACTGAAGAATAGAAAGGGCTCCAGTCTGGTTACTGGGAGATTTGGATTAACGTTCCTTTGCTAAATGACTAAAAACAAGTGCTTAATGCCTCTGGGCTTAAGTTCCTTTATCTTTTCGAAGAGGCGTGTTGGGTTTGATTATCTTTAAGTCCCTTTCCATATGCAAGATTGTTTTTAGCATCTTCATAAAACACTGAGTATATTCTTATAAGAAAAGTGATGTATCCACAATAGGTTTCATTTAGTTTTTTTCTATATAAAAGGGGAAATACGTTAGAAAAGGTACAAGTATGTGGACCACTTGCTGATTTTTCATTTTATTTGAACTTTTTGTTTTAGTAATGAGAATATCTCTCCACTGTTATTCTCTTATCTTTCACAAACTCCCTCCTCTTTCTCTCCTCTCTCCTTCTCTTCCCCCAGCAAAAATAGTCATGACTTGGTTTTTAAAAATATAATTCTTTCCATTCTATTTCTTTTCATCCATATACCTGGAATTTCTAAAGGGATGCTTTCCCCCTGTTTCATGCAGGAAAGCATTCTTCTACAGCCTTTCCAATTTTCACATTCGATTATTGTGTCCCAGCTCAGAGGGAAGCTGTACCTAATGTTGATGTGGGGAATGGTAGAGCATGAGCTTATCATGCAGAGATGAGCTCTTACAGCAATTATTTTTGGCCAGATTTTTGGAACCTGGATTAGAGCTGGAACAACATGCTGTCCTCTATGTATTAAAAACTTGCATTGATTTGAATGAAAATGGATGTATACACCAATACCCTCTTTTAGGACTCTTGTTATCAGACTTGTTTAGAAGCCTTTTATAGATTTATACTAAATTTTTTAATTGGATCCCAGCCAAGATGACCTTACCTATCTGAAAACTACTTCCTTTTGGGGTGTGGGGGATGATGGAGAAGGAGATGGGTGCTGCTGAATCTCTGATGGCTCTGAAGTGGTTTTTTTTTTTTTTTTAATCTCAGCATAGTTTTTTCACAGCTTAAGCCCTCTGCTTATGGATAAATAACAGAGAATGCAATGTTTCCTCTTTTTCCTTCAAAATGCACCACTATATATATATATATATATATATATATATATATATATATATATCCTCTCTTCCTCTCTTAAAAATCCTTCTTATCCTTTGATCCATACTCAGGAAAGTCTTTGAAGTTGTTCTCAGTTCCCCCTGTCCTCCCTGGATCCTTGCTCCTTGTGGAAAAAGAAGATCGACTCTGTGACACATGGCTCATTCAAGGCAGCAGAGGCAAACTGTAGTCTAATCTAGGGTGGGACTTAAATGCTATAACTGTTTATACTTTGGAATGTAAAGGTCATTAGTTCAAGCCCACCAGAATACAGTGCTTCATGTTGCAACATTTAGATCCTCAGATTTGTAGTAAAGGAGAAAGTTCATAAAATCTACAATTCCAACCAAAGCATTCCTTCTCATATACTGAAAAATGGTCATTTTACTTCTGTTCAAATGCACCTAGGACTCCAATGACAGAAAACCAACTACTTATTTAGAAGTCCATCCTATTACAGGCAGAGGTTGTCTCTGTTCCTTGAAACTTCTACCGGTTGGTTCTAGTGTCACATCTGGACTTTTCATCCGTCCATTTGACCCCCCCTCATATATTTGCTCAAGAACTAAATGACTTACTAATTGGCCAAGTCATTTTCTTTTTCTAAATTTTCTTATCTATAACTAAGAAAGTTGGCCTAAATGGCTTCTACTTGACAGTTTGTTTAAACTCTGTAATTTCACTGCCACATAATTGAACTCATTCACATTTAAGGCACATATCAATTAAAGACCATATAATCTTCTAACTAATGCAATTATTATGGAAATACACTAGAGATGACATGCTTTTGCTCAGGAAGGTCTGCAACTGCTGCATTACATCCCAGGAATAATGGATGGGGAGTTATACATCTAAAAGAGAAGAGCCAGGTAAATCAAAGGGAGCATTAACCACAGCTATGCTGAGTCTATGGATCTGGCCTTCCACAGCTGCCTAAAAAGCAGTGTGTTCTGTATCTCAGAGAAGTGCATGTGCAAAGGAACCAGCAGGTTGGGACTGAGGCCAGGATGGATAGTGAGGGAGGCCTAAGACATGGTGAAGATGAGTAACAGCCCCACAGGCAGAGAAATAAGCATAGTTCACAAAGCACTTGGCTCCGGACTAACTCTGTTGTATGAGTATCACAAAAATGTATTTTACTGTGGATATAAACAGTTTTAGAGGATCCTGTGCACCAGTTTATATCAGCACTATATATAAAGTGCAGCTCTCTTAAACAAGCAAATAAACTTCTCTTAAAGAAATATATTTGCTGTGTCTTAAAAGCTCCCAAATAACTTTTAATGTTGGTAGAAAACAATTTCCATTGAACCCTTCAAGTGATGGATAGTCCTGATAGGGCAAGAGAGTGAAATGTCAAGATTCTTGTATAACTCCATCCCCTAATACTCCACAAATGGAACTGAACCTCTTTCTCATACTTGCTTAAGCTAGAAAGCCCAATCAATAGTCCAGCCTCCCTTTAGTGAGGAATTTAGTCCTGCCAGATTAGCTGGTTTCTTATTGGCCTGCCTTGTTCAAAGAGGTGTCAATGGCAGTGTATAACAACCACACACACACACACACACACACACACACACAAGGTTACATTTTATTGTGAATAGTCTATCCTAGGGGAGAATTGCCTGTATAGGCCATGACTGAATCACACGAAAGTATGTCCTCAACTCATTACAGCAACTGAACAACAAAAGATTAGGATCATCCACCATGATAATTAGACCCAAGACAAGAACAGCTAGCTTATGTTCACAGTGGGATATTCCTCCATAGCAGAAGATATGTCTGCTCCATATAAAGCAAAATGTTAGAATAAACCCTGGCTTACGGATACCTCTCTGTCATGTTTGAACTGACTGGATAGCTAGCTCTTGAGGTGTGGACGTTTTCTAGATCTCCATCCCAGAATCCTCCTAACAGCAAGATCCACTTTCTACCGGTGGGCTATAAAACCTAGCGTAACCTCAGGACGGCACATTTTAACGAGCATCAGGCCAGTTCTGAATGCTTTTCAAGTTCTCAGTGGTTAAGATCAAGACTGGATTTGAGACCAGCCTTTTTTGCCTAGATTCTAAAAATTGTACTTCTAACTGATTTTTCAAAAAAATCATTACCCACCCAGCTCTCATTTCGTTTTTTGTTACTGAATTTCTATCTTTAAAAAAAAAAAGATATTTTTATGCCTCTTTCTTCTAGATTTCTTTTTTAAAAGATTGATTTTATTTATTTGAAAGACAAAGATACAGAGAGATTGAGAGAAAGAGGGAGAGAAGCACTTTCATCTGTTGGTTCACTTCCCAAATTGCTGCAGTGACCAGCCTTGGGCCACACCAAAGCCAGGACCCAGGAGCTTCCTTCTGGGTGCAGGGGCCCAAGCACTCGTGCCATCCTTTGCTGCTCTCCCAGACCACCAGCACGGAGCTTGTGTGGAAGTGGAGCACCTAAGACTTGAACTGGTGCCCACATGGGATGCCAGTGTCGCAGGCAGCAGCTTTACCCACTATGCCACAATGCCGGCCCCAAGATTTCTTGTCTTCTTTTTACTCTATTGCTGTTTGCTTGCAGCAGTCTACTGTCTATTTTCACACTATTTAGAGGTGGTTTCCCTTAGACTGAATCTCTAATGCCAGGACCAGGTCTTTCCAACAGGGATCTGTCCCTACCCTGAGCCTCCCAATCTTCAAAGATTTTTTTAATCCACCTGTTCAACTAAGTTACAATCTCTGATTATTCTCTTTTATACAAAGTACTGCTTTGGACATGAAGTTAATTTTTTTTAGAATATATATATGTGTATATAGAGAGAGACTGTATTATGTTCTCTAAGAACTGATCCTGTCGTGATAAAAGATTAGCGCAACTAGAAAACAAAACACCCTCTAAGGTATTACATGTTCAACTACTTCATTAGAGAAACAGAAAAGAAGTGTTCTTTAGAGAAGAAAGCTGCAGCTCTTTGTGGGCAGCAGTGATTCTGGATGGCCGGGTGGACGCATGGCTAGAGATGAGCCTGGGCTTGTGTCAGCAAAGAGAGGGGAAGCACTCTCCGCAGTGGAGGTACTGAGCACAGATCCAGAGACATAGACATCCACAAAGAAGCTCCCAGAGGAAAGAATCAACTCTCTCATCTGTGTTTCTCCATGAGCCCAACACAAAGCCTTGCACATACTTGCTCTCAATAAATATTTGTTGAGCTGAGTAAGTTATAGAAATAGTTGGGTTCCATATTGTGAAGGGCCTTGAAAGCCAGGCTAAAGAATTTGGACTTTGCCACAAAATAAACGGGCATTGATCTTTAATTGTTTGAAATTGACTTAGATTACAGAGGTTAAGTATGGTGGAGAAGCAGTGGTCACGTTGGTCTTGGACCTCCATTACTCTCTATTCCTCTGCTCTCTTTCTTTTCAGAGGGTTGTTCAACTCAGTATCTCCCCATGTTGCATTATGGGGAAACTGAGCAGGTGTTCAGCGGGTTTTTATTTAAGTCATATTAAAAATAATACCTTTCCTCCTCTCTTCCTGGATATATTGTGCATAAAACTATGATTTTGTCTGCTGGGACTGACCAGCATCTTAAATATTGGTCTCGTACTCTTGCTTCCTACTTAGCAGAGTGATATTTTTTTCAATTTTTTTTTTTAGCCGAGTGGATGCTTATACCTTAGACATGATGTCTAAAGTTAGGTCTTTGAACCAGAGGAAAGAGACTATATAAGAATGCACTGGCATTTGTAATGTGCTGTAAACCCCTGCATTTAGGAGTAGGCCATAAAAAATAATTCTGGGGGCAGTCGTCTCATCTAGCAGTTAGGAAGCTACTTAGGACACTGGCATCCCATATTGGACTACCTGGATTGATCCTTGGCTGTGGATCCTGACTCTAACTTCCTGCTAAGGCACAGGTCCTGGGAAGAAGGCAGTGTGATGACTCAGATCTCCTATGCGGGTGAACTGGATTCAGTTCATGGTTCCAGACTTTGGCCCTCAGCCATTGTGGGCATTTAGCAGGGGAACTAGCAGTTGGGAGTCCTTCCACCGTCACATTTCTCTTAACTGTCAGATTAAAACAGTAACTCTAAACTCTAACTTAATATCCTAAGTCTCAACCCTGGAGAGAAAAATTTCATAAGCTATATATTCAATCATTTTAAATTTATACCAAAATCACAAATTGAAACTTAGTGATATATATAGATAGATAGATATAGATGTATGTATTTTATATGTATTTTTGACTTTTGTGGCAGAGAAATCACTTCATGCTGCTTTAATATAAACTCACTGTTCAAAGGGAAGGGCCATCCAGCGTGGGGGCAAAATGAAACAGGTTAATAGCTGCTCCTTGCTGCAGCTTCAGAACTGTTAGTAGGGAAGAAAGAAAAATAACTTTCAAATGTCCCTGAAACTTCCTTGCCTTCCATTTAATACAATTTCAGAGTCAACAATCCTAATCCTTTGTGATTCTAATGAGTCCTTCATAAAAAGCTGATCCATAAATTCACAAGATAAAGGCCTGTTCTTTTTTCTGGCTCTGGCTGAGCAGTTTGGTCTGGTTACTGTTCTCTTATATGGGACTGGGAAGTTGTGAGATGATCTTTCATGGTTGGGCCTTATGCATATTCATTGCATTTTAGTGTGTATTAGAGAGACCTTTTTGAAATAGGATTTTAGCTTTTGGGCAAAAGACAGGCCCCATAAAGCAGTAAATTGCACTGCCCAGCTAACCTGAGGGTTTATTTTACCAGTACCTGAAAAACAGGACATGAGGTATACGAAACATCACCCAGGTTTGAGAAAAGTCTTGAAAGGTAACACATATGAACCTGCTATATTCTTACTACTAGAATAAGCCTTCTACCCTTCTGTTGCTATTACTACCGCTACTGTGTATAAAGGGACCCACTGTTTAGTGTGAGGGTACTGAATTCCAACTGTGTTGGAAATTTGTGTGCATTCTCATTTGTTTCTCACAAAGATGCTGCAAAATAGAATAATTAACTCTCTTCTCAATGGCAATAAAACTACATTTTAAGAAAGAAATAATTTACCCAAGTTTACTTTGCTAGGAAAGATCAAATCTGCAATTCAAACCCAGATGTGCCTAACTACACAGCATATGGATTTCCACCTTTCCCCAGGAAGAACTGACTGAACTGGTTAACCTTTCTTGGAATAGCCTTTTCCTACGGTTTTCCTTAAGAAGCAGAAAAATTTAATTAGATATAGAAACTTGTGACAGTTTTTTAAAAACATTTTCTCAAACCACACAAATATTAGGTGCCTTTCAAATACTTTCAGCAGTTCTCAGGGTGAAGAAATTTGGGTGGCCCATATAGTTGGATTAATTGCCCCCAATTCTCTAGACATCTTCTCATACTGTCTGTATATCCATGACTTCAAAAAAATTGAGTTTCAACTGCACCAGTGAACTGTATCACCCATTCTAATAGAAGATAAATTCTCTGTAACAGTTGAAATGAGATGCAATGAAGAGGGGAGATCAGTTAAATTAATGGTATAAATTTCCAAAGTTAAGTCTGGATGTCATTGAAACAATTCAGCTGACCATTTTTTCAAACGCATTATATGACAAGGGTGAAACTTCAGGGATAGTTACATTTGAGTTTGTATTGTGATTTTACCATTTACTAACTATGAGACTTGGGAGCAATTTAACCTCTGTAAACTGCAGAGAAAAGTTGGAACAAGGAGTGTGGATTAGGTGATCTTTAATGTGCCCCTCATGTTAAAGTTCTCTGAGTCTATAGCATGTTTTATATACATTTTAAATTACATATTCAAGGAAAATTCCATTATATACTTAGTAGAATGCAGGCATCAGTTGTATATATTTACATTTGCCCTGCAACATTAGAATAGTTTTCAGATTTAATATTCTCCAAAAGTTCAGGATTGCTTCACCATCCTTCCAAAGATTTCCTGGAAGTAGAGAAGCTAGTATCTCAAAATTGTGCAGTGTATGGAAAGTCAATAAAAGAAGTAAAATTACAACCAATAATCTTTGTGTCTTGAACAACATTGGGTAGATTTTCCCCTCAAAGAATTCTTGAAAGATGCTTAACAGAATATAATGAATAATATGGGACTTATATAAGATCTGAATTTCAGAAATTCTGTATTTCAGAAATTCCCAGGTACTAACAGAACATGCAGATAAATGAGCCCCACTCTTACATTTCTTCTGTGAAAGATGTCAGCTGTTCTCTGCTGTCTCAATAAGCACTTGGAAGCTGACCTTATGCCAGCCTGCGTCCTAGATCCTGGGCGTGCAAGCTGTGGAAAAGACACAGTGCAATTACTGCCCCTTTGGAACACCACTCTGGTGAAGAAGATGGGCACATAAAACTGTAGTTCAGATATAATCTGATAAGTGTTAGGATGGAGGTGAACATAAGGTGCCACCTGTGGGAGCCTAGGATACTTCCTCTTTCCTAGCAACCAGGTCAGACTTCCAGGATTTATATAATCTCTGGGATATGTCTTCAGTCATGAGCGATTGTGGTTAGTTGCGGCAAACAGGAAAGCTCATGAAACAACGTCGCGAGTAGAGAACCGGAAGTAGTTTGAATGTTATATAACAAAAATGCTTCAAGAAAAGTAGCCGGAAATGGTAGCGGAGCCATAGATTGAGGATCAGCTCATAGACTTGGAATTTGCACTTTAGCTGAGGGCATTAGGGAGCCATTGAAGAGTTTTGAATATAGAAGTGGCCTGGTCAGAGCTGCATTTGGGATGGGTCACTCTGGCTAAATCCCAGATAGTTAAATGAGGGTAAAAGACTCCAGACCGAAAGTAAGAATATCAGTCCAAAGGCCAGTTTTACAGTAAGCCAGCAGAGGTGGCTGATAAAGATGGAAATGAGAGGATTGGTTCAGGGGTGTCTCTGTTAACGAATTCATCTTGTTTTGTGATTCTTAATTTCATGTAGTGTCTGTGGTAGGTGTTAGAGTTGGGTGAAGCCAGAAGCTGCTGAGCAACATGAATTATTTAATCTACCAGGTTTTACCAGTCTCTGTATTCTCCAAGGGCACCTTCTTGAACTTGAGCCCGGTTCTCCAAAAACGTAGGAAGCCAGAACCTATTATTGTCTTAATTCGTCCCCAGTGGTCTCCGGTTCAAATTTGAATGACACCTTTTTGCTTGGGTTCAACAGCTTGTAAGCTGTTCTTCTGTTCATAGATACATCATATAGTTAATAAGTGATATTTGATTCTCTCTGCTACTTTAAGTTCATTAAAATAAAGAAGCAGATAAGTTATCCCTGCTGCCCTGGGATTCTGTGGTTGAAACAAGGTAAAGGACTATGTTTAGCTATCTGTGCAATGCAAATATAACTTGAGAATTTATAAAAAAAAATGTAAACACAGGCACCAAAACTTAAAGCAAGAGACTCTTGAAAATCCAGACTGGTATATCACCGGTTAGAACTTCCTTCATTTTGCAAAGCCACGAGCCACATGCATCAGCTCACCACAAAGTCATTAAGCCTTTTTAAGCTCAGATGAAAAACATTAACAAATACCACAAAAGGCTTTAGTATAGCCCCTTTGTTCATTCACATATGGCACTTTATAACTCCTGCGCCACTCCAGTCGTGTGTTTGTTTAAGCTGCCTCCATCAGGCTGGTCCTGAAAGAACAAAAGACATCTTGAGCAATCCGAAGCAGGAAATGGGCTAATCTAAACATGGTTTGTGACACTTTAAGTAGAATAGAAAGGGGAGGGATTGATTAGTCATTAATGTCCAATTGGCTCCATATGGATGTTGCAATAATAAAGCCTTTTTTCAGAGCAGTAGCAGAGTTATTGAATTAGAGGTTTATGTTTCCTCAGAGCTGACCTTAGGGAATTCCCTTTCGGTTGTTCTTGTTGATCTTTTTAAGAGAATGGAGTTTCTAAAAGAAAAAAATAGAAGACTTATCCACAATAACACTTGCTCATAATTCCACAATCAAGGAATGCATTACTTTAGCATCACTTTAATCCCTGCCATAATTTTCGTCCTTAGTGCTTTCTTTGCACACCCTTGCATCTTTGGTGGGGCCGTATTTCAGAGACCAATTAGTGGCATGAACTTCATAAATGGGAATGGGCTCCTTTAATGTGCTCAGCAGTGCAGGGAAGTGGCATCCTTAAGGGGGGAAAGTAGTGTTTTACCCAAGAAATGCTGGGCTAGAAATTCAGTTATTTCAGATCACTGAGCAGTGACTGGGGCAGCTTTGGTGTAGGCTGGGGAATATACTAGATTTAGGAAGCTAGAAGACCCATGTTCTAGATCTGGCTCTGGTCCTTATTAGCAGCATACTAGCAACTGCTCGTTGCAGGGGAAGGAGGGTCATATAACCTTCCTGAACCTAGGTTTCCTCATTCTATAAAGTGGGTCAAATGATATCTCTACCCTGTTACTCACTCCTGAGGGTTGTAAAAAGGATCAAGATAATATACTTAGCCAGAGTATTTTGCAAATATTATTTTATGTAAAATTACTTAGGACATCTGGTATTCCTTGTGTAGAAACTGACCTCCTGTCTATTCTATCAAAAAGGTAAATTGCTTTTTAAAGAATTACTTTGGTTCTCTGATTAGTGAAATGTCTCTTCTCAACATGCCTCCAAGGAATTTTTTTCTTTTTGTGTACACTATATCTCTTTGTCACTCGTTTATTCAAAAATTTCTTGATGTAAATAAATAAGAGTTAATAAATGAGGTATTTGTTTTCAGTGGGGTTAAAGAACTTTAGGCTAGAACAAAGAAATGAAACTTTACCAGTGATATTCCTTTGCATTGGACAGATGAAGAGTTAACACCTTAAACTATCTCTTGTTCATGCACCACTGGTTATTATTTTTTTCACCAATCTGTAGCCCAGAAGAAGTATGCAACTGTATTCTGCCTTTGAATCATTCCACCTATCACAAGATCACTCTTTGCTAACGTATCTAGCTACTTTTTTTTTTTTTTTATAAAAGACAAAAACAGCAAATCATACTCTCCACTCTTGGCTTTTTCTCAGATGTGGTGAACACATCACTTCTATGATGAATGAGGCTCTTCCTTAGCCATAGAATGTATTTTTCCTACAGAATAAACCACTAAGACAGCCAAATTCTCTCTCGCTCTATAAGAAGAAAAATTTGAATTCCAGAGAGCCTTCTTTTTTTTTTTAAGATTTATTTATTTATTTGAAAGGCACAGTTATAGACAGAGGGGGCGAGACAGAGATTATCTTCCATCCACTGATTTACACCCCTAATGGCTGCAATGGCCAGGACTGGACCAGGCTGAAGCCAGGAGCCGTGAACTCTCCTGGTCTTTCACATGGGTGCAGGTGCCCAAGGACTTGGGCCATCTTCGGCTGCTTTCCCAGGCACATCAGCAGGGATCTGGATTTGAAGTGGAGCAGCAGGGACTGGAACTGGCACCCTTTTGGGATGCTGGTGTCTCAGGAAGTGGCTTTACCCACTAATCACAATGTCGGCCCCCAGGGAGCCTTCTTATTATGAAAGTAAGTTCACATTCTGACAGCAAGCAGGAATAAGTTAGCAAAGACTTTCATATTCATAGACAGAGAGTTGTCAGCCATAGTTACAACGTAGTAAATTATATCCATATGATATTTGATGGGATGGACATGGTGAAAAAAACTCCAATAATTTTAATATTATCCTTCTTTCCTAATTTTTCATATCTCTTTAGAATTCCTTGATTTTCTACATTTTTGTATTGATGATAATTTTATCTATTAATCCAAACAAGGGGCTATCAAATCATGTTACTCCAAAATCCTACAGGGGAAAAATAACCATTCTATTGATAAAATAGTCTAAAATACCATGATGTTCAATATGATGTCAAACAATTCACTGGTGATCATCGTAACTATCAATTACAGCTCTTTCACTTTTTGAAACAATTCCTTCTGGTAAATGAGATCACCTCTGAGTTCACAATGTCTTGAAAGTTGACATGCTTCTCAGGTCCGCAGAGAAAAGAATCTGAAAAAGAGCACATTTGTTGGTTGGTTGGTTTTTTTTATTTTGCTTTGTTTATTTTTGTTCTCTTCTTTATGCTAAGAGTTAAAACAGTTTGATTTCAAGTAGTTACACATTGTGTGGATATACTAAATTTGTCCATTCTCCAATCATTTCCAATTTTTTGACTATCGTTAATGAAACTGCTATAATCCCCTTATGTAAGTTTATTTCTACACAGAAGCTCCATTTGTTTTTGGTAAATACCTAGGGAAAGAAGCGTGTCATAGGTAAAAGCCTAGAAGAAAACATGGGATAAACATGGTGAAAAAACTCCAGTAATTTCCACCACCAGTCTGCTAGAACTCTACCTGCTCCCTATCCTTGCCAACATGAAATGTTTAACCCATTCTAGTTGAAGTGAAATTAAATCCCATCGTGGTTTTCATGTGCCTTATCCTGATAACTAGTGATTTGTGGAATACCTTTTCATATGCTCATTGACCATAAACATATCTTTTTTTTCCGTTTTTTTCCAACTCTTTTGACCATTCTGAAATAAGATTTGTGTGTGTATGTATGTGTGTGTAGTCTCTTTTCTGGATGCAAGGTCTTACCAGATTTGTGTATTGTGTTTGTATTTTTTTTTCTCAGTTTGGGTCTTCACATTTTGTTTTCTAACAATATTTTGTTAAATATTGTGATTTGTTAAATATTATGATTCCATTTATCATTTTCTTATATGTTTAGTGCTTTATGTACCATATCTAAGAATCATTTTACTCAAGGGTCATTCATAAGTATTGTTCTTTTTTTGAACAATATTTTTATTTTTGAATCATGTTTCACCTTAAATTAATTGCTGAGTGTAGTGTGTGCTAAGGGGTAAAGGTTTATTTTTTCAGTATACACATCTACTTATTCTCACACTACTTATTGAAAAGACTTAACATTTCCACTTTAACAGCTTGGGTCTTTATTAAGATACTGTGACTCCTCCATCTTTCTTTGTTTTGGATATTCTTGCTGTTTTAGTTTTCACATGAATTTTAAAGTCAACTTGCTGATTTCTACAAAAAATCTTCTGCGGATGTTTATTGCAACGGTGTTCAGCCTATAGATAAATTTGCCACGAACTAACATCAATATTGATCCTCCAGATTCAAGAACGTGGTATTTTCCTCTATCATGTAGGTTTCTTTCAGTCACAAATGTATTGTTTTCAGTGTAGATGTCTATAATACTTTTTTTTTGTCAAATCTATTCTTAAATATTTTATTTTGGATGTTATTACAAGTATAAATTTTAAAAATATTTTGTTGTTAATGTACAGAAATATTATTGATTTATATATTTTTATTGTTATAACATTGTTAAATTCACCTATTCTAGTAATTATTTTGCAGGTTCCTTAGGACTTTCTGTATTAAGAATTATGTTGTCTATAATTTTATTTATTCTTTTCTTTGTATTTTTTTTATTTCTTTAAGCGTTGTTTAGAGTGGTGAAAGCCGCTATCTTTGCCTTGGTCTCCACTTTGAGGGGAGGGTATTAGCTATTGAATATGTTGTTAGCTATAGGATTTTTGTAAGTGCCCTTTATCAAACTGAAAAACTTCCCTTCTTTTATTGGTTTTCTTATCATTTTTATAATGAATGAATACCTTGTCAAAGCTGCTTTCTGAATCTATTGTGATGATTTTGTGGTTTTTTTTTTCCTTTTTTTCTGTTAATATAGTAAATTATATTGCCTGATTTTTCAAATGTTAAACTAACTTACATTCCCAAGATAAAACCTACTAGGTCCTGCCACATGATGCTGGGTTCAGTTTGCTAACATTTTCTTCAGAACTTTTGCAGTATGACCAAATCTCCTTCAGGGTGTACTGCCTCATGAAATCAATTGGGAAGTGCTCCTTCTTCCTCTAATGTGTGCATTTGTGCAGTGTTAAAGAAACCATTTGGTGATGGAGTTCTCATTGTGGAAAGGTTCCTGGTTACAAGTTCAGTTTTATTATTAGCTATCAGAATATTTATGTTTTCTATTTATTCTTTTTGAAAAAAAATTTTAATTTTAATTAGTTTTTACAGATTCAATGTAGCTCATAGATACAATTCTAATAATACAAATTTTGGTAATTTGTTTCTCAAAGAATTTGTTCCATTAATTTAAATTGTCAAATTTATTGGAATTAAATTACTCAAAATGCTCCCTTATTATCCTTTAATGTAGGTGGTATCCATAGTGAAATTTCCTCTTTCAGTCCAAATATTGATGTGTTTTTCTTTTGTCAATCAGTGTTACATAAGAATTTATCAATATGATTGATCCTTTTAAATCATTAACCCTTGGATTAAAAATTTTTCTTTATTGCATCCATTTTGCATTTCATTAATTTTTATCTTTCATTCTGAAAATTTTTGACTTTTGATTGAATTACTTAATTTTATTCTATTTAAGATGGTTATTTTTAAATTTTTAAATTTATTTTAAGAACAGAGAGAGAGGAAGAGGTCTTTCATTTGCTGGTTCACTTCCCAAATGGCTGCAATAGCCAAGTCTGCTCTAGCCAAAGCCAAGAGCCAGGAATTCAAATCGGAGTCTCTCCTGTATGGGTGTCAGGGACTCTACTTCTAGAGCTAGAACCTAGGCCTCCCAGGGTGTGATCTGTGGGAAGCAGGAAATGGAGGTGCAGCCAGGATGCAAATGTAGACACTTTGATACAGGTTATAGGATGTGGGCATCCGGAATGGTGTCTTCATCACTATACCAAACACACACCCCAAGGTAATTCATGAGTTTGATGGACTTAGGGCTTACAATTTGCTGTTTGTTTTCTATTTGTTCCCTCATAATTTTTCACTTTCTTTCTTTTTTTTTTTTTTTTTTGACAGGCAGAGTGGACAGTGAGAGAGAGAGAGACAGAGAGAAAGGTCTTCCTTTGCCATTGGTTCACCCTCCAATGGCTGCCGCGGTTGGCGTGCTGCAGCCGGCGCACCACGCTCCTCCGATGGCAGGAGCCAGGTGCTAGGTGCTTTTTCCTGGTCTCCCATTGGGTGCAGGGCCCAAGCACTTAGGCATCCTCCACTGCACTCCTGGGCCACAGCAGAGGGCTGGCCTGGAAGAGGGGCAACCGGGACAGAATCCGGTGCCCCGACCGGGACTAGAACCCAGTGTGCCGGCGCCGCAAGGCGGAGGATTAGCCTGTTGAGCCACGGCTCCGGCCATAATTTTTCACTTTCTATTTCTTGTTTTCTGCCATCCTTTGGGTTAATTGAATCCTTTTGAAGTTTTCCATTTGAACTACTGTGCTGGTTTTTAACTAAATCTCTTTATATTTTAAAATTGTATTTTCTAGGAATTCACCATATATGCTTGAGCAGCCTTCCAGTTAACATTTTACTACTGCACTTAAAATAAAAACAAAGTTTAACAAGTTAATTCCACTCATTACCTTTGCCTTTGGTGCTAATATGCTATTGTTGTCCCATATTTTACTTCTTAACATGCTATGAATCCTACAACACAATGTTTTATTTTGTACTAAATAGTCCCTTGTATTTTATTTATTTAAAAATTAAAGAATTATTTGGAAGGGGGCCCTCACGTGCTAGTTACTACACCAGATACCTGGGCTGGAGCTAAAGCTGGGAGCTGGAGTGCATTCCTGGTCTCCCATGTGGGTGACAGGAAGCCATTTACTTGAACTATAACCACTGCCTCACAAGGTCTACATTAGGAGGAAGCTAGAGTCAAGAGCGGAAACAGTTATCAAATCCAGGTAGTCTGATGTGGTATGTAGTCATTTTAACCACTGGGCTAAATGTCTATCCTCCCTTGTACTTTAAAAATATTAAAATTAAGTTGCTGCTTATTATGCCAGTATCCCATATCAGAGTGCCAATTCCATTCCTGGCTGCTCTGCTTCCAATTCAGCTCCTGCCAATGTGCTTAGAGAAGCATTGGAAGATGGACCAAGTACTTGGGCCCCTACCACCCATGTGCAAGACCCAGATGGAGTTCCTGGCTCCTGGTTTTAGCTGGCCCAGTGCTGGCTTTGGTGGCTGAATGGGGCCTGAACCAACAGATAGAAGATCTCTCTCTCTCTCTCTCTCTCTCTCTCTGTCTGTCTGTCTCTCTCTGTCTCTGTCTCTCTCTCTCTCTCTCTCTATATATATATATATATATATTTTATTTATTAAAATAAATATATATTCAAATAAATAAAATAAATCTTTTTTTAAGTGAGGGGCTTGCATTGTTGCACAGCATGTTAAAAATAGTAAACAATTAGTTGTTTAGAAATGAAGTCCAGAGAAGACAAAATGTCACATACTTTTTTTATGTTCTCCCTTTTTTCCAGTGCATGAAGCTTGCACTGAATGTGATTTCTTTTCATTTTGAATAATTTACTGAAACATCTCTTTTGATATCTGCTGGTAACTCATTTTCCACTTTTATTTATCTGAGGGAATATTTCACATGGATTTTGCAGCATTTGTTCACTAGATAAAACTCTGAACTTTTTTCCTTTCAACATTCTAAAGGTGTTCTATAGTCTCCTAGTCTTTACTAGCCTTCATTGATTGTAATGAATAATCAGCCATCATTTGTATTAGTGTTCCCCTGTATGAAATGTGTCCTTTTTCTATGGAAGTATTTATCTTTGGTTTTCAGCAGTTTAATACCTAAGTGTGACTTTCTTTGTATTTAGTCTGCCTGCATTTCTCTGAACATCTTGAATATGTTAGTTGATATTTCTCACCAGATTGAGGTAATTTTCAGCCAGTATCTTCTTTGAGTGACATTTTTTCTATTTTTGTAGAACTAGTAATTTTTTAATATACAGTATGTTGTGAGTTACAAATTGTAGACTCTGGATTCTCTTATCTTTGATAAATGTTAACTTTTGAGTTAGAATGCAGTTAAACTATCTGTAGATGACATTGAACTTGTAGAGATTTAGTTTTTCACTGTAAGGGAGAGCGTTTCAATTCTGTTTTTGATCCTATGATGAATCTTGAGTCTTGGTATATAAAATTTATTTCTAAAAAATTATTAATGGTGTTTTAATGATGAGTCCAAGGTGCTTATGAATCAATCACCTCTAACTTGGTAGGATCCAATTCTGAACTCCATTTCCCATACATGAGTATGAGCTGAAGTATCTACTCATATTTTTCAGAGATAGTCCTGTTTCCCATGGGCTTATTTGCACCTTCCCTGTACATGTTAATTACAGGGTCAGCCACTCAGACTGTCTTCTGACACACCAAGCAAATTAGACTTAGATTATTGTTTCTATTCTAGTCACTCCATGCTATGAAGACTATGGAGTGTCTTCATGAGAAAAACTGTGAAAACAGAATTTCATTTGATAAAATTCCCTCCATTTTAGGATTGAATCCCCTCTTGCTTTTGCTTAATTTTGGTAGTTCTTGTGTTCTTCATATGGTTGTCTTTTCATATTTTGTCTAGAGTTTATAATGTTTATATACTGGAGGATTGGTCTGATATGAGCCATCACCAAAATTGGGTCTCAGGGCAGAATCTTTTCTGCCAAAGTTTTGTATATACCACATCCTCTGTGTCTGGCAAAATATAAGTTTTAATGGGCCTTTGAGGAGGTATCTTGTTACTGTATTTTTCTCTGTTCTTTATTAATTCATTACTATCCAGTGAGACTATTCAGTGGTAATTTCTCATTTAATTTCTATTTTGATCTCTTTGGAACCTATTCGTGTTATTCCTCTGCTTACAATCCTTAAAGACTTCTTAGTCTGGTGTTCAACATTTTTAGCCATGTAGCGTCTGTTCACTTCTCTAATTTCATCTTCTAGTTCCCCCCATAAATCCACACCAAGCCCAGTTTCTTTGTATTCCTCCAAGCCTGTTGTGCTCTTGTTGTCACTCTGTGTCTTCACTCACACAGATTCCCCAGCCTGGAATACTTTCACACCCATACTTGCTGGGAAATTCTTGTTTTTCCTTTAAGACTCTGCTCAGGCACCACAGAAGCCTCCTGAATATGCATCTCTGTCCAGCCCAACGATATTAACACTCGTGTTTCTTTCATAGTATTTTATCACCTTTGTTAACTCTGTTTGTCGTCTTGCATTTATGTATCCTTCCTCCATTGGACTAAATTCCTGAAGAAGAATGTACATGTGTTATTCGTATTTGTAGACCCCATCACAATGCTCAGTACATCTGAAATTTATCTGAAGTGTTTGCTGAATTAATGTTCAAGTAAATGACTTCTAGGCACATTATAGAATTAGACAGAGTACCTCCCAAGGGAAAACTTTACTTACACACCAACCCACACTAAACACTCACTCATTCACTCAAATAGCTGTTGGAATTTACCCAGGAAGAGGCCTCTGTAGAATTAGTTCAGGACCATTGCCATAGGCTATGATGGTGAAACTGGCCTTCCTTCCAACCCACCTGGAAAAACTCAATTTTGTGTCTTCTCTTTAAATCATTCAAATCACAACTTCCTAAGGAAGGTCTTTGTCTTGACAGTTTCTATTTTTTCTCTAGTTTAACTGTCTTTGTCTAACTGAACGTTCACCTATACATAAACTGTGATTTGGGAGATGAAGGGTGAATTAGCTAATCTGAACCTCCGAGGAGTAGTTGTACACACCAGGAACGCCGGGTACACATGCACTATGCTCTCCCTTGGTGTCTAGTCGGGTGCTTTTGACCTACTGGCCTTTCAGTAACTGTTCTTTGGGACTGCCGTATCCTATTATTAAAGACTCTTAGGTCAACTGGAAAGCAGTCATCTCCATGTACACAGCTATGGGTTTAGGCTTCTTCCAACAGCTTTCTGTGAGAAATTGTTCTTGAACTCACACAATTTCTCTTCTATTAAAAGGGAAAGAAGCTGCCTCATAGGATGATGTGTTGTTCCCCAGGACAATTCAATTCCAGAATTTTGATAGAATCATAGCCATTTAAGAACAAAATATTTTTTTTTTCTCTTTTACAGTAAATGATGTCTTTCCAAAAATGTATGGAACAGTATGAAATCACATTTGATATGTAGTTTCTTTAATGTTAATTATAACAGAAAGTAAATTTTCAGCATCAAATACACAGATTAATATCATCCTGTTAGAAAACAATCTGTAGTATGCTGTAGAATTTTCCTTGTCTGTTTTAAAGGACTCAAAAATATGTTTTTAGATTTTTGAATTTATATACACTTATATGCTCATGTGTATTTCTACTGCTGAGATAATTCTCATTTCGTGTTAAGTAGCCAAGTTTAGTGAATTGTAGGGGTACTTTCTAAGTATTACTTTGATTTTTGTGGCCCTAATGCCTCCTTAAAATTTGACACTGAACTAAATTCTTCTGCATTCAATCAATAGATAAGTTGTCAGCTTTTGATGAATAAAGAAGAACTAGAGAATGTTTTTTACCAGAAGCTTCAGTTCAGAAATATATGTTGAAAAAGCATCTTTCTGCATAGTACTCATCTGGATGCTTCCTTAATTTCCACAGAGGTTATATATGACATGCACACCACAAAGACAGGATAGAAGAAACCCTCAACATGTCTTTGCAGGGTATTTGTAGTGTACAACCTCATATTTCCTACATCACACCCAAGTGTTAACTTAAGCATTGTAAGTCTAGTCAAGGACGATGGAGTCCCTTTACAGGATGTTAGCAATGATTATCAGGGCAAGAGTGAGAGACCATCCTCACAAGCAAGGTTGCTTTGTTATTGTTTTTCATTGACTGGGCACGATTTGCATTGTCATAAGGTAGCCTTAGAATACTATAGGTTTGGCAAATAGTGAATAATTAAAAATAAGAAAAAAAGAAAAACATCTGTCCAAGTTATGATTTTTCAAATGGATCTCTCCATTATGAACTTGTGTCATATTAGAAATCACTTCTAGAAATATGTCTGATTGGATACAAGGTATAATTTGAAGGTGTGTTTGAATTTTAGTATTTCTGGGTAAGTTTTTCCTTACCAAATCCTGGTTCATTTTATACAACATTCACAATTTAGCTCCTCCTTTGTTTCTCAGGAAAAAAAAATACATGCACAACTCCCTTTCTTACTTCATATTTTTATTTCTTCACATATTTTATTTCAAACTTATTTTTTGAATTTCTCAGTTTCTAGAAGCATTCCTTGTGACTCCTGCAGACAGGCTGTGTGATTAATTCAGTGTCAGTGTCTTGTGGAAAATATGTGTGTGTGGGGGGGGGAAGATCAGTGAATGGCAGTTCATGGAGGTGGCACCTGATCTCTGTTTCTTAAATGGAAATTTGGGGCCAGTGTTGTGGTATAGCAGGTAAAACTGCTGAGAGTGACACCAGCTTCCCATAGGGTCACCGGTTCTTGTCCCAGCTGCTCCACTTCTGATCCTGCTCCCTGCTAATATGCCTGGGAAAGCAGTTGATGGCTCAAGTGTTTGTGCCCCTGCACCCATGTGGGAGACCTGGAAATAGCTCCTCTATCCTGGCTTTGCCTGAGCCCAGCCCTAGCCATTGTGGCTCTTTGTGGAGTGAACCAGCAGATGGAAAACTTCTCTCTCTCTCTCTCTCTCTCTCTCTCTCTCTCTCTCTCTCTCTTTCTCTCTCTGTAACTCAGACTTTCAAATAATTTAATCTTTTTTGTTTCTTCAAAAGTGGAATTTAGAAAAGCAGAGAGCATAGGAAGGAAATGCTAAGATTGCAGTATAATGACAAATTTATGCTTGGCTTGGCTTGTCTGGGAGGATCAATCGGTATGGAGTAGATGATCTAGAATGTTTTTCTATACTAAAACTGAGTCTAAAAATCCATCGAGATCTGTAGGAGATAAAGAAAGAAAGAAATGGAAGCTGATTTTTGCTAGAGATGCGAAGAACATTGCAACAGTGAAAGCAGATCTCAAGTGTTAACCACCTGCGGCACAGCAGCTAACTTAGAATAACACTGAGATGGTTTTGCATTTGACAGTCTCCACAAACCTGTCTCCTTTTATGTGTATGCATGCCAGTATATGAATTGCTGAATCCATGTCAGTTGTAAACTAATGGCACTGAGGGCATCATAAATTACCACGGTGATCCTCAGGAGAAGACACTGTCGTATCTGAATGAGTATTTCACTTCCAGAGTAATGTATGCCTTCATCTGGCCCAGCAGTCAGCATATTGCCCTATGTTGATGGATATTGTCAGCTGGAAGCTACACTACATTTCACTGCACAATAAACATGGCTGTCAAACCCATATAAAGTGAAATCAATTTATCCTGTATGGTCAGTGCATTTTAAATGAAATTAATGTACTGTGGGGATGGTGGCAAAAAGGTAGCATATTAGTTATGCATCTCAGGATCTGAGAGTTCTCCTGTAAGGGATCATTCTGTCTAGTAGGTCTGAAAGAAGACTGGTTTATAAAATGTGCTATTTCTGCACAATTCCCAGAAAACGGCCTCTCTGCCCTCCTTCATGCATAGAAAAAAATTTCACAATATTAGCCAATTCTATCCTTTTATCTTGTCTTTTGTTTGCAGTAAATGATGACCGTATTTGCCAAATAATAGCGTGCTTTAATGTTCTAATTTGTTACTGTCTTTGGCACACACAAATTCGTACTTAATCAAGGTATCTAGAAAAGCAGTACAAGAGCCAGAGATTGAGTGGGTCATGTTGTTCTTGTTTAGTAACTTCACTGGGATGATTTACTTTTTTCCAGAAAATATAAATGTTGGTTCTAATGTATATATTACTTCTAAATTTGGGGCACAAACTTTACTATTTCTGCAGGAGAATCCTTGGCCAAGGCCATCAGTCCAACCACTTTGCTTTAGCTATAGAAGTTCTCAGTTGAGAGGGAGATTTTCAATAGTTGCCTCACAGCAAAGCAAACATCCATGTGTCACACTGGTCAAGTCCTTGAGAATAAACAAGAACTTCATTCATTCATTCATTCACTCAGTACCTTATAACAATTGAAATTCAGTGGGCCCAGATATTTACTGAATCTTAGGAAGACAGCAAGTGAATGAGACTCAGCCCCTGCCTCTCCTCAAGGAGCTCCCAATTTAGTGTGTTACTCAAGCCAGCTTTTCAGGAACTGTAAAACAGTTCCTGAAAAACAGAATTACAGTTCCTGTAAAACAGAATTTAGACATTGTTTCATAGCGAAGTGTCAAAGAAGTACCTTTGGAAAACAGAAAAACGTATCGTGGCCCATGAACTGAATATCTCATGTGCATATATGAGTTGAAAATGGAACTATATTTTACTTAATGAATATTTATTGAGTGTCTATTATGTGAGAAATCCTAGGGATACAAGAATGAGTACTACATAAACACTGACTTCAGGGATCTCACCTTCCTGGGAATGAAGAGGAAAGATCGGAGGGGAGTAGTGACATCAATGATTCATTACTCTGGGGCATGTAGCCTGAAAGCGAAGGGATGAGTTCAGCCCAGAGCATCATTGCAAATATGGCTCCTTTAGCCTGAATTTCCCTTCCCGTCTGTCTCCCTCACCCCCCTCACCTGCTGATTCCCATTCATAGATGTCACGTCTCCAGGATGAGTAGTTGCCCGCCTTATCTGGTGATTCCTTGGTACCTGTTAACTTCAGTATCACAGCACTTACCGCACCCTCTGTTAGAACTGTCCATCCCTCTCCTGAACTGTGACTTCCTCAGAAGCAGCTGTTTTATTCACATCTGTATCCCTGGCGCCTGGCATGAAGCTTAGCTCATAGTACTTGTGCAGTTAATATTTCCCATCAAATTCATTCTTTCTTGAAAAATACCAACATATGAATAGGACTTGAAAGATGAGTGGGATTTCTCATGAAGGGTGAAGGATCTTCATGAAGTGAGAAGAGCACAGGCCAGGGCACAACATGGTGGAAAATAATTCTATTTGCAGGGGTGGGGGTGCAGATGGGGAGAACATAGCATTTGAAGTGGCTATAGCTTTTGTCAAGTGAGGTTAAAATGACAAATAAAAAGGAGGAATTTGAAAGAATCCCAGCGGGAAGATTTACCATAAGATAATGTGTCATTATTTTATCATCCCCTAGAATTGATTGGAATAAATATAGTAGGTGAATAAAAAATGCAAATTTAATTCTGCCCACACATTTAAGGGTCACATCAGATGGGCCTATAGAATTGTCATTTAAAATTGTCTTCTGCTTCCAAGAGGTCACTTAGAAAAGAAGGGCCTAGAGAAGACAGCAGAACCAGGCAGCAAGCTGTGTTCCGTTATCCACATAATAATGCTTTGCATCCGTCTTGTTCTTCCTGCCCTGACATTCCAGGAAGTAAAGCAATGAATGGCTCTGCAGCTAAACTACAGCAGTATTATTGTTGGCCAACAGGAGGTGCCACTGTGGCTGAAGCCCGAGTCTACAGGGATGCCCGCGGCCGTGCCAGCAGCGAGCCACACATCAAGCGACCAATGAATGCATTCATGGTTTGGGCGAAGGATGAGAGGAGGAAAATCCTTCAGGCCTTCCCCGACATGCATAACTCCAACATTAGCAAAATCTTAGGTGAGTGCAGCTGATGCTGATCTTCTACCCGGGGGGGGGGTGCTGCAGATGTGGAAGGCAGGGGTGGAAACTAACTAGGCTCTTAAGGCAGATTGCGGTTGGGCAAAGGCCGATGAAGCTTGGCCAGCTGCTCCAGGAGCCCTTGTCATCATGTCTGTTTCTCCCACCACACAGCGTGGCATTCGCTTTAGGAGTTATCGCACCCAGGAGGGCAGGTGGCTAAAATCTTATTTTGGAGACAAACTATTTATAGTGTGTGTTAATACTGTGAATTTAGCAACTCTTGAGAGTTCCCATTGCTAAACAGGAATCAGAGACAAACTTCATCTCCTGTTCTTAGTCTACTTAAATCCTGAAGTTACTTTGAAGCCTTGGGAACACTCACAGACCCCACAGTTTTCTGCTTTGGTGTTATTGGGTTTGTATGTCTCACTGAAAGAATACCTCAAGGACTAAGGGTGAACCCCGAAATGGTGTGAAATTCACGGGGTATGGAGCAGTGCCTCTAATGATAATCAGTTTAAAACTTGCAGCATAAAGCTACAAGGGCTTTAATAAGAGCTGACTAGTTCAGATTTCATAGCAGTGAGTTGAACACATAGACCACAGGGCAGAGACCCATTTTGTGGTGAATTGGCAGAGTGATTCCCCTGTTTCTCAGGATTAAACTCAAGCCTTGTTCTATTAGTGTAAAGCTTGCCTCATACAGATTATACAGTTTGGAATTATTGTGCTCAACATATTGAACATATTTTATTCAACATGCAGCATTACAGTCAACATGTTTCCTCTTTAAAGAGAAAAAACACAGAAGGCACTGTTCTATTTAAGCTGTCATGATGTGACAAAATCTCAAAAGGAGCTGTTTAAGAAGCTGAAAACCGTTAGAGACTTAAACTGTGGTTTTAATTTTTTAAATGTTTTGTTCAAAAGCAATAAATATTTAACCTGAATAAATATCAACGATCTGGACATACACAAATACACATGTTGTGTCGCTGTATAAATAATTTAACTTGATTCTGAGGCATTTTGAAGCAGTGACCTCTAAGAAAATTTGAAACATACGTGAGATCAAGTAGTGGTGAAATGTTAAAATACACGTTTTGTTTTGTTTTTTTCCTTTTGACTTTCAAACTTCAAGGTGGAGACTAAACTCATTACAATTAAGTGGGGTCTTATTGTTAGGGTTTCTGAGACACACACAGGGATATTATTCGTTTGAGTTTAAATACCTTTCAGCCTCAAATGATCCTAATGGACATTTAAAAAAAAAAATCTGAAAACATAAAATCAATGCTTCCCTGGCCTTAGAGTTTGATATTTCATTGAGATTTTCATATTTTTCCTGCCGTTTCAGTGGCAATGTGAGTAAGCTTTCAGATGGACACAGAGCCTCTGTGTTTGCATTTTGGCAATGGTGGGAATCCATACTATTGGTGTGCATCCTGGGAAAAATACATTGGGGGTATAGTAACTATATTCATTAAAATGTAAACTTTGAAACACTAGCAGTTGCAGGGTAGCAAGAATCCTGTGGTCACTGGGGCTTTAAGCTGCTGGGAGCCAGAGGGGCACAGAGAAGCCTGTGTGCATGGAGCTTCTACACAACAACCAGGAGAGAACAGGGATTGATGTGCTATTAAAGCAGACCAGGATATTGCTGGCTACAGAGAATATTTGCACAACTTTTCCATTTGTTTATGTATGAAAAAATCTCCACTGAAGAATAGCTAACGTCCAGTCCGCACAGCTGTTACCGCTTTCTTCAGCAGCAAGACACAAAAATGCAATTTGATACATGTAAAAAACACATCCCTTTTTCGTCAAGTGTTTAGATCGTTCTTTATAAACAATATTGGAGAAGGGAATACTTTGCCTTCTTCCTGTGTAAACCGTATTAAAAATTTTTGTACTTTTATTGGTACAGCTTTGAATGAGCGTTTATAGTACTTGAAAATGGTATATATAATTCCAACTGTACCTTCCGGTTCTAAAGCTCTAACTTCTTAAGTAAGTTTGGGTTTTTTAATTACCCTAGGCCAGGGGAGATGGTGTGCACAGTAGATTTTTTAAGTGGAAGGGCATCCACATCTGCTGACATCTTATCAAAGCATAGCTTTGCTAATTGTACTTGGAGCATGGAAGAAGTTTGAACTGTTGGTACGAAGCACTTTGCCTCAGAATCCTTCCATACTCAGAAGTATGCTTGGGAAGGGTAGGGTTTAACTGTTCAAGAGAGAAGCAGAATGGACAGCAACGACCTTGGTGTGGGAGATGTTCTTTAAGCAGCAGAGATGTATTCTGAAACCTTAAAGTAGCATCAGGCTTAGTTAATTGGAGAAAGTAATACCGTCAGTGTATTCCATACAATATTGTCCTTTGTTTTATAGTCTAAAACACTATTGGGAGACTCAGTGGCCTGTGATAACAGGAACTACCCAGGGTAGAAGTGAGTGAAGTGGTGGAAAGATGTATCTAATCCTATTTTCCTGGAATATGTTGCTTTGATCACTTGGGTTCTTAAGACTATTTTTCACATCTAGGATCTCGCTGGAAATCCATGTCCAACCAGGAGAAGCAACCATACTATGAAGAGCAGGCCCGGCTAAGCAAGATCCACTTAGAGAAGTACCCAAACTACAAATATAAACCCCGACCGAAGCGCACTTGCATTGTGGACGGCAAGAAGCTCCGGATTGGGGAGTACAAGCAACTGATGAGGTCTCGGAGACAGGAGATGAGGCAGTTCTTTACCGTGGGGTAAGTGCTCCTGGATTCAGCCACCTGGGCGTTGCTTTCCTAGGACAAGAACACAGCATGGCCCCCGGCAGTGTTGGGGAAGCTGATCAGGGAAGGCAGGAGGATGCAGCAGGAGGGGCTTGGCCATTGTCATCTCTGCTGTGTCACAAGCCCACAGATGAAAACAGACCGGCAGTGGCACACTCCCGGCTCATCACCCTTTCCATTGTCTCCCAAAGGGCTCTGAGATACTCGGTGCCCACACACAGAGTTTGTGGTAGTTTATTTAAACAGACACACAGGGAGAAAAAAAATAGAAACTAACTTTAAGAAATCCCCAGAAGCTTTCCAGCTTCTCTGGGTGGTGCTTCTGACTGTAATCACAATAGTCTGCTTTTGTTGTGGGATCTACCACAAGATAATTGGCCTTGACATTGGTTAGAGGATCTCATTTTTGGCATGAGATCCAGAACTCCTGTTGCAGTAAATTATGCTGTGGTGGAAGCAGTAACAATGTGGATTTTCTTGTTTAAATCAGAAACTAGACATGTTTTTGATATCTTCAAGTCTGATTTCATGTCATTTTGTTTAAAAATTAGGTAATAGATTTCTGGTATAAATTTCGACTTGGCTGACTGACTGTCTGCATTCACAAGAGTCTCCCTATGACCACAGTAGTCAGGATAAGTGGGGAGGCAGATACTGTAGATTCCAGCACACGCAGACCTAGAAGCTCAGAGGCTTGGGAGCCAGGGCACCACTCTGGAGGCAAGACCTGAAGCAACTGGAAGCCAGCTGGGAAAAGGCTTAAGAGGGAGAAGTAAAAAAAGCAAAGTGGAAGCTGCATTCACTGCTGTCTTGAAGGAGGCTTGAGAAGCTATGCTGTGTCAGGGAAAAAGAAAGTTTTACTTAATGGTAGAAAAAAATACCTAAAGGAGAAGCACAGAGTTGTTTATTTCTGAGGACGTGCGATAGGTAACCCCACTGGGATTAAAAGTTGTTTTCAGAAGCACATGTTTAAAAGTATAAAATTAATTTGATATAGTAAATTTTCAGAATTCAAAAAAGACAATGAGAATAGTCTAAATCCTGCATCTGCAATACGCCAGTGTTTGGGGAAGGAGCATGGCCTTTCAGGTTGATACTGAGGCTCAGATATTGACTGTGCCACCAACCTGGGCAAGTTATTTCATTTCTTTTCCGTTTTCTCACGTGTAAAATGAAACAAATAATAGTACCCAAATTGTTGAGGAGATTCAATGAGGCAATTTTTAAGAAGATTTATTTATTTATATTTGAAAGTCAGAGAGAGAGGGAGAGAGAGAGAGTACTAGCTTCCATCCTCTAGTTCATCCTCCAGTAGGCTGCAATGGCCAGGGCTGGGCTAGGCCGAAGCCAAGAGCCAGGAGCTTCATCAGAGTCTCCCACATGGGTGTCAGGGGCCCAGACACTTGGGCAATCTTCTGCTGCTTTTCCCAGTCCATCAGCACGGAACTGGATCAGAAGTGGAGCAGCCAGGACTTGCCTTGCACAGATGCCCATATGGGATGCTGGTGTCACAGGCAGTGGCTTTAACCACTATGCCACAACGTCATCCCTGAGGCAATGTTTTTAAAAAGTACATCATACAGTGCTTAACATAATATCAATGAAGGTGAACTGTAGCATTATCATCACTATTTAATTTGTATTGCGAATATCACTGTAATCATTACTATCATTAATATCACTACTATTTAACATGTATTTAATACATATCACAGTAAGACCATAAGTTTTATCACACTAGATAATCATTGAATTTCTTTATACTATGGCTAAGTTTAGAGAGATAAGGAGGTACTTAAACCACTTTATTATCCCCAAATCCCAATATATTAATGAATGAAGACATGCAAAAATAAGGTTATCAAATTCTTCTACATTATAAATGTTTGCATTTTTCAGAGCAATGTTTTTAAACCAAAAACTTCAATGGAATAGAACTGGCCTACACAATGGTTAGAAGGTTTATGAAACATACCAACTCATGGTGTCCTTTAGGTAGCACAGTCACAGTTACAAAATGCAGATTTCAGACCTTGATAAACATATTCTTTAAATGTTGTTAGTGTGTCTCTTAGTTGGTGTATAGAATCTCTTGAAAAAATAATAAAAATTTTAAATTTGAGATCCTCAGTGATTCCTGGCCTTTCCTGAGTCATGTCCCCTACGTTCAGTGATGCACAAGTGAGTCTCTTTCACTATAGTCTGGAAGCTATCAAAGGTATTGTTTTAGATCCCTGATACATGTTTCAAAATGTAAGTTATGATAATACTATTTACCTTAAAATATCTATGGATCAAAATGCCTCAACACATACCACTATGTGTAAAATAAAATTTAAAAAACCCACAAAACAGCTTAATAACATCTACCATTTTGGGGGGTGTATTTTTTAATTGTTATTAATATGAAGAGAACAAATTTCATCTATTTCATAGATACAGTTCTAAGAAGACGACCATACTTTCCTCCCTCCCCTCCCGCTCCCTACACTAACCATAATATTCAACAAGTAGAAAGTAGTAAGGCCACAGTTCTGCAGGAGTATAAACAAGGGCTAAAAATGACAATCCTATCACAAGATGTCCCCTTTGAGTGTTTAGTGTATGCTGGACGTTTCAGATATCAAAGTAACAATCTTCTAAATACAATGAGGCAATTGAATTTTAGAGAGGTCCTGTGGCTTCTGAAGGTGAGAGAGAGCGAAGGTTCAAGTTCAGGCCTTGGCCTCCATCGTTTGGAACAACTAAGGGACTGTCCTTAGCATGCTTCCTCAGCATACACCTCATGGCCATGTCTTGACACTACACCACCTGAGCAAAAAAGGACTCTTACCTGGAGAAAATGAAGTCATTGGTTGTGAAATCTGGATACTAAGAATACTATCCTGGTAGCCTGAGACAGTGCTTCTTGGAAGGATCACTACAGACTGTGGAAAGTGGCTACCGAGGGCACACGTGCCCAGCATATCTGATTCCTGAATCTGCAGCTCTGAGTGTTTTCCTCTGGTCAGCTTTGGTAATACTTACAGCACAAAGCCAGGTGTTGTTTCGCTTGCAGATTTGCATTCTCTTCTAAGTAGCTGTATTTGATAGATTATTAACTCCCTGAGGTCCCTCTTTGGAAATTGATGTTTGTTAGATGTATGGTTATTACAAGAGGAGTAGAGAGAAAAACAACAAAAAGTTCTGATTGTTATTGACTTCCTGATGGGATGGGATGAGATCAATTTTTATAGCTGATTTGGAAAAGGCATGAGTAACTTTTAAGCCAATAATACTGCATGTATTACTTAACCTTCTCGTGCGTTTTACTGACTCCACAACTATAGCTGATGAGTTAGACTTTTTTCTTAGTTGTTTTGAGATGAATTTATCAATAATATGGAATGGAGTACAGTTAGCTCTTATCTTGGATTTAACCCCTTCCATTGGTAGGTGAAGTATGAGTTTTGTAATAACCCTGATGGATACCACTATTATATAGAAACAATATCCATTAGAGTACAGGTAACTACAATGATGTTTTTTCCCAAATGTACTTTCTTTTATTTGGGAACTTATTCACTAGTTTGCCTGTGAATTAAAAGAGAATTGTGCAGGTACTATAAAATATGAAATGTTTGGCTATCTTTTAAGCAATAATAATGGAGAATCATGATTATGAAAGACTGTGTACTATGTACAGTGTTGAATTATACAGATTACTGCAAATACACCAGAACTATAAAATACACAATATCATCCCCACTATAGGGTTGAAAATGTAATGTTCAGAGATGTTGAATACTTTGTCCAGGGCCACACAGCTAGTAAATGGCAGAACTAAAATTTAAACCAGGCTTATGTGACTATGAAGCGTATGCCTTTGTTTTCCCAATACACATACTTTCAGTTAGAGACGACACGTTGTTTAGAGACTGTACAGTGTAGTGGTTGAGAGTGTCACTTCTGGGGCTTGTCCGGCTTGCACACTAAACGTGCTTTCTTGCTGTGGGAACGAGTGCATATTACTCTTCATTTCTCCAAACTCCCCGATTTCCCATGGGAAATTTATTTAAACTCTCTGTATCTCAGTTTTCTTGTATGTAGAATGAGAATGACAATAATACCAGTGACATAAGACCCCTATGAAGATTGAATAATTTATATGCAAAGTGCTTAGAACAGTGTCTGGCACATGGTAAGATCTAAATTAGAATAAATATTATCCTAGAAAAATAACACTGTGTGCCAAGTGGATATGAGAGTACTTCAAAAGGTTTATAGAACAATGGAATTAAAAGGTAAGTTCATTTTGACACAAACAAAATTTGAAATCCATGTAGCTTTTTCTTAATATGCATTTTCCACAACTTTTTGAAATACTATCATCTTATTTTCTAAAACCTTATGCTATTAGTGATTTGAGCATTTGCCATTTTGATCTTAATGCTAAAGAGGTTGAAATAAACCTATAAGATGCTTACAAATATAACATAGATACACTAACCACCATACACTAATACAACAGTGTACGTTAGCATACACTAACCAAACTGTTCTCAGTATTGTCCCTCTGTGAAGAAGCTGGACCAGAACCCCCAGTAGGTTGCTGTTGTTTCCATTCCTTCCTGCAATAACAGCTACAGACATGTGATATAAACTCTGAGCCTTCGTAGATTATGTAAAGGTCTGAAGGATCAGAAAGCAATGGGGCCTTGCCAACATATCTACGTTGGCCCTGTGCAACATACAAAGTTAGCCTGTACTCCAGACATTGTCTTGTGACATGGAACCCATGCAGCAACTCTGGGCTCACCAGTTAAGCCCTCATGGCCTGGGAGGGAGAGTTCTCACCCATTTCCATTTACACCAGTTTTGAACATGCGCTTTCATAAGCATCTGTGACTTTGTTTTGATGTGCACGTCCATTGTTTGTAAAACCCAATACCTGGCAGCTATTCCTGTTAGTGAAATCTGCAGTGTTTGAATTTTAACTTTGAAACTGATCAGTAAAGGAAGGAAAAATGCTTTTTAGGAAAGTAATTCCTCATAGACAAAGGTTGAGCCTGCTGGCTAGATTCTTCATTTTGTTCATTGATTAGTCAGTCAATTGGTAAGGGCCTGTTTGAAACCAGCTAGGTGTCCAGCACTGTACTAAATTAGGATAGCACATGAGGAATCATTTCTGTACATTTAAGCTTTCAGAGAATAAGGTAGACACACATGGATACAGTTGGGTAACCCAGACACATATATGAATATATTAGCAAATAATAGTTACAAACATACACACATGGAACACATAGCATATTAATGTGCATAACATATAGTGAACTGCTGATCTTGATTTTGTAGACAAGAAAGTAAAGCTCAGAGGAAGAGAGAATACTATGCATCAGGACCTACCAATCACAGGGCATCCTTGAAGAAGAGACCTGTGGTTTAGGTAGGTCCGGCTGGTAGAAAGCTGATTCTTGTGTAATATAAAGGAGAGCATGAGCATTTGGGGGAAATATGGATATGTTCAATAATGGAAAAGAAGGCCAACCTAGAATTTTCCCAGCAGTGAAGAAAATCTAAGATAGGCAGGATGGAGCAGGAGCCTAGAAAGGCAGGATTCATCAACTTGCAGTTAGCTATGCTCACTTACGTTCTTAGTTTCTTCTTATGCTGATCATAATAATGATATTACAAGATCAATGTGACAATAAGCTTATGATTCTCCATCTAAGAATCAGTCATAATTAGAAGGGGCCTCAGATGTTACACACTTTAAGCAGCCAACTATAGTAGATATCCTCTCTTTTTATTTATTTTTTAAAGATGTATTTATTTATTTGAAAGTCAGAGTTAGAGAGAGAAGGAGAGGGAGAAAGAGTAGAGAGAGAGAGGTCTTCCATCCACTGGTTCACTCCTCAGATGGCTGCAACAACTGGAGCTGCACCGATCTGAAGCCAGAAGCCAGGAACTTCCTCTGTGTCTCTCATGTGGGTGCAGGGGCCCATAGACTTGGGCCATCTTCTGCTGCTTTCCCAGGCCACAGCAGAGAGCCTGATTGGAAGTGGAGCAGCCAGGACTTGAATGGGTGCTCATATGGGATGCTAGCACTGCAGGTGATGGCTTTATCCGCTATGCCACAGCGCTGGCCCCCTCTTTTTATTTTTTAAACATTGTATAAAAGGTTTATTTATTTAATTATTTGAAAGGCAGAGAGAGAGAGAGAGAGCGAGAGAGAGAGAGAGAGAGAGATCTTCCATCCACTGGCTTACTTCCCAAATGGCTACAATGGCAGGAGCCTGGAATACCATCTGGGTGTCCCACCTGGGTGGTAGGGCCCAAGCACTTGGGCCATCCTCTGCTGCTCTCACAGGTGCATTATCAGGGAGCTGTATTACAAGTGGAGCAACCAGAACTTGAACCACTCATATGGGATAGCATAGCTGCAGGCAGTGGCTTAACCCACTGAGAGTAGGTGTCTTCTCTATATTCTGCTCCAGCTCATCGATGGCTAGTGACCTCACCACTTACCATGGGAATTCATTTCTTGGTAGACCATCTCTTAATGTCAGAAGTTTATCTGCTTTTAACTTAGACATAATTTATCTTTATGTAGATTGGTTCTAATTCTTCTTTAGTCTACCCTCAAATAAATCTCTCCTATTTCTTATGAGGACAAATCCTGCAAAGATGATTATATTCATATCCTTTCTTCATCATTTTCCCTCTCATATATCTAGTCTTATTGCATCTTTGCTTCTCTAGGACAGGATTCCTAGTTTTTTTTGTCCATGCTCTAGAGCCATGGCAGTGAAGTCATGTCCTGTTGAGGCTTGCTTTCTACAGGTAGAAGTCAGATGATCAATCAGTACATGAGTCAATGTATCTGAAAGAGTGCTGAGTCCCTTACAACAAAGTAAGAGAAAGGGGTATGGAGTTTCAAAGGACAGGATACTATTTTAAATAGAGTAGCTATGGAAAACTGTACCGTGAATGTTTGAGCAAAGTCCTTAATAAGTGAGAGAGCAAACTGTGCAGATATCTGGGAGAAGCAGGCAGAGAGAACAGGAACTTCAAAGGTCTTGAGGCAAGATTGTGTTTGGCTTATTAGAGAAGAAATCAGAAGACCAGATGACAGAAGTACAGTGAGTAGGTGGAAGTCATAATATATGTCAGAGAGGGGACAGGGAGACACACTGTAAAGACATGGCGACTTTGAATTTGTTACTCAATGAGATGGAAAGGCATTGAAGGATGCTAAGCAGAAGAGTGCTGTGATATGATTTAGGTTTAGAAAGGATCATTCTGTCTACTATGTCGGGAAGGGTAAATGCAGGGTAATGGCCCACAGCAAGGAGGCCAGGCTGTTCCCATTAGCCATGTTAGAGTTGATGGTGGCTTAGCAACATTTGTAGGGGTGGAGGTCATAAGAAGTGGATGGATTCTAAATATGCTCCTGGAAGACAACCAATAGGATTTGCTGATGGACTGAATATACAATTTGAAAGAAATGCAGTTCCTAAGAATTGTCCTGAGCAATTGGAAAGATGAAGCAGTCATTAGGTGTGATCGGGATGGCAATGATCAGAAGGGCAGGTGTGTGGAAGATTGATCAGAAATAGACCTTTACACCTGTAAGTTTGAGGTGGTATTTAGACATCCAAATAAAATAAGTAGTTGTATATTTGAGTCTGGAATTTAGGAGTGAAGTGCTTACTGGAGAAATAAAATGGAAAGTTTTTGGTGTGTTGATATTATTTAAAGCCGCAGAATTGGACAAAAGTGCCAAGGAGATAAATTTAGAAAGAGTTAAAGGACTGATTCATTGGGCACTTTAGAGTTTAGATGTCAGAGAGCTGAGAAGGAAGCAGCAAGGGGACTTAGAAGGAGCAGCTAATGAGATAAGAAGAAGATGGGGCCAGCAATGTGGTGTAGCAGGTAAAGCCACTGCCAGTGACACTGGCATCCCAAATAGGCTCTTGTCAGCAGTTCTTGTCCTGGATGCCCCACTTCCAATCCGGCTCTAATGGCCTGATAAAAGCAGCAGAGTATGGTCCAAGTGTTTGGGCCCCTGCCACCCACATGTGAAACCTGGAAGAAGCTCTGGGCTCCTCATTTTGGCCTGGCTCAGCCCTGGCTGTTGCAGCCATCTGGGGAGTGAACCAGGAAATGTTAGATCTCTCTCTTCCCTCTCTCCCTCCCTCTCTGCAGCTCTCAGTTTTAAATAAATTAATCTTTTTATTAAAAAAGAGAGGTAGACTAGAAGAGTGGATATCTGAGAAGACAAGCAGATAAGATGCTTTAGCAAGGAGCAGAATGATTAACTGCATCAAATGCTGTTTATGTCATATATGAAGTAAGTTGAGGAGCAAGATCTAACTTTTGTGTTTAACACCATGGTGATCTGCTCATAAGCTCTGCTTCAGTATAGTGTTGGAAAGATTGAAATGGATTTAAGAAAAAATTCAGTAGAAGAAATGGAGACAGCCTTTCAAAGAGTTTTGCTATAGAGGAAGTAAGAGAAATGGAGCAGTGTCTGGGAGAGAATCTGAGTCAAGAGAGAATTTTTGTTTTTAAAGTAGGAGTGATTATGACATGTTTGGTGGGAATGATGCAGGAGAGAGTGAAAATTGATGATACAATGGGAGAAACAGCTGTGGGAAAGACACCCTTAATAAGTGAGCACAGGTAGTTTGTACAAGCAGCGGGTTTGCCCTTTTATTGGATTATGAGCTGACTCAAAATAAGGGAAGGCAGAGAGAGGCACATATAGAGGTAGGTTAGTCAGTGTGACTGTGGCATCTTGTGAAAAGTTTCTCGTGATTGCCGCTGATCTCTTCATGCAGTGGAAAGTCAGATCCTCAGCGCAGAGTGGGAATGGGGGAGAAGAAGCTGGACAATGCGGGGGAGCTGAGAAAGTATGAGGTCGTTGTCAGGAGAGGAGAAGAAAGGATGAGCCAGGAACATGTTCTGTATGAAGAATGAGTGGCACCGTAGGCTGATCTGAAGTTCATGTTCATAAGTGTGTAGACTAGTAAGCAGGCTAGTGTGTTTTCTCCTGCCAGGTTCACCTGCGTAGCCGAACAGATTAGGCAGAGAACTAGAGGAAGCCCTCTCCTGGCAGCCTGCGAGCCAGAGTATTGCTTTACAGTCCGTTGTTGCGGCTGACTCCAAATGGCTCCTGTGGGCCTGCACTCCTGGACAGTCCAGCCCATTACCTTGTGGCCTGCTCGGTGTCCTAGCAGACCCAGAACAGGCCTGCTCTCTGTGAGGGTCACACACACGGTAGTATTTGACTGTGTTCTTCCCTAATCTCCTTGATGATCCTGTGTGCTCATTCTAATAGTCTAGTTTTTAGATGCGGAAAAGGAGCATCAGTGGTAATAATAATTCCTGTGCAAGTCACACAGCCAGGAACTGGTGGAGCTGGGATTTAAGCCCCAGTCTCTCTGAGAACTGAGCACATAATGAAGCTCTTGTGGTATGCCCCCTAATCTTCCTAGAAGACCTTCCTGGGGCAAAGTCAGCTATGTGCAAACGTGGAACCTGTAGCCGGGCTGGCCACCTTCCTTTCCTCGGGGTGGGGAGTGATCTTTGTGTTCTGACCAGCACCGTTTTCGACTTCAGCACTAACTGGGGACTTAAAGCAGTCACGCCTCTGCACCTAGGATATGCATGTTAGTGTATGTCACTCCAGGAAGTAATTTATACAAGTGTTTGATTGTTTAATTTTAACATTTTATTACCAATGTAATGCCCAAATACTGTTAAGTACAAAAAGCCCAGTTTAGGAGAGTTTGATTCTGACTCAAAATACTAAGTATTTTTCTGATAGTCTGAGCTTGCCTTTCTCATCCTAATCTTAATATCCAGTAGAGAATGAGTTTTAACTCCCGGCAGCGGTACTTGTCTGGTCAAACAACTTAAACTCTCTGAACCTTAACTGGTCACTTCTCTGTGAAAGAGGGGCAGTGATACTGACCTTTAGGCATATTTGGGGGATTAGAGAAGAAAACATGAACGTATAGTCCTAGCACATATTAGGAACTCCATTTATGTTTATTTAATAGACCTATCAATATGCGTATTTTGATAGAAATACTGCAAAAATTCCAATCTGTTCTTTGTGGAAAAGGAACATGCCTTTGTGAAAAGAAGATGTGCCATTTGATAGTTTGGGTTGGCATGCAGACTTTATATTACCTTGCTGAGTTGGGCAATCTCCAAAATGGGTTAATATTGCAGTAAAAATTTTCATAATGTGATTGAGGCAAAAATGTGTATATATTTTTTTTAGATTCAGCTATTTGAAAGGCAGAGTTACAAAGAGAGTGGGGAGGGGTGGAGGGAAGAGAGACAGAGAGAGAGAGATATCTTTCATCCACTGGTTGATTCCCAAAATCACCACAAAGGCCAGGGCTGGGCCAGAGCAAAGCCAGGAGCCAGGAGCTTCCTCCTGGTCTCCCACAAAGGTGCCAGGGGCCCAAGCACTTGAGCCATCTTCTGCTGCTTTCCCAGGTGCATTAGCAGGGAGCTGGATCAGAAGTGGAGCATCCAGGACTCGAACTGGTGCCCATATGGGATGCCAGTGTCACAGGCAATGTCGTTACCCATTATGCCACAGTGTTGGCCCAGAGGCAAAAATATTTGTATTGCAATTATCTAAATTCAATAAAAACATTAATGAGGCACTTACTTGCCTTGGGCAGGTGAGCATGAAATTTAATTTGTGTTAATTTGCCCAAAATTTAGAAAGCAAGAAGTATACTGTTTATTGAATTTGATTCAATGTCAGGGAAAGCAGTATAAGACTTTTCTATACATAGATTTGGAGTCCTCTATCATCTGCTTCCTTCAGGCAGTTAAAAAAAAAAAAAAACTTCCCACAGGAATCCTAGAAATTGGATTACTATCGAGGTGCTTAAATGAACCGGCTCCTGACCTACTCCACAGGAGTCAGGAGCTGTCCTGATGTGGCGAGCCAGCTATGCCTGGGCACTGATGTCTGTAAAGGAGAGAGTGATAGAATTTAATCAGGTGAGGACACAGGTTCAAACTTTTGGCTTTGCTTGTTATTGAATGTAGGGCTTAAAGCATGGCCTTATTTCCTTCATCGAAAAAAATGGGCCCTGTTAACTCATGGGGTCGCCGCGTTAGTTGAATGAGGAAATAAACAGGAAAATACTTTGTATGTCATGTTAGTAAAAAGCTAGAGTCGCTGTGCCTCACGGTGATTGGAAGAAAGACAGCGTAATCAGAAGCTCACAGGGTGTCTCCATCATTCTCCCTTCTGCCAGGCTGTGGGGCATGCTCCTTCTTACCACATCTAGTAACACAGCCTCTTCCTTCTAGGTACAGGACATTTTGCTGGTATAGTGAAGTGAAGTGGTTGGAAAGTGTCAGTGATAATGTGTAGGGTCAATAAGAATGTTCCAAGTGGTGACTGACCCAAAGGCATGAGTAAAGAAAGCAGAAGGACCTTCCAAACTTTCTTGACCCCAACTTTTATAAATATATGGGAACTGCGGCTCAGAGAGAGTAGTGAACATGACATTCTAAATGAATTTCAGCTGTAATTTACTGACCACAAAGATTGAGAAACACTTGGTGAATATTGCATCCATGAAAATACTGTTTCCATCACAGTCTCTGAGCTAGGTAGAGCTTTGATGCTTACGTGTCAAGATGCTCAAGTGAAACTGTGAGAGTAGCCGTGTCTTCCTGCAAAGGGAGACACTGACCTTCACCCAAGGATCTGGTCAGTTTGTTTGCACCAGAGTCCCGTTGTGAAGAATGGTCCTAGTGTGCCCAGCCCGTGGCCCTCACTGAGGTCTGGGATGGGGCAGTGTGGCTGGGGTCTGTTATTTGATTATGTTGCAGAACTCTTTGCTCCAGCCTCCTTCAATGCTAGCTCTAACCCGGGGCCTCAGGGGTAATGATATCCAAGATGATTTGGATAGAAGTCCTTCCCTCCAGGTTCAGACATAACAATGAGTAGATGTCTGCATGAGTAACAGTAAATGCTTTGCTGAATTGGATTCTTTGGGACATACTAAGACCCTTATGATCTTTTCTCTGTACACTTCTGAAACCAAGATGAAGGTGAAGGAAACCTGCTTAACAGTGTCATTTTAGTATGTCTCATGCACTAGTCTTTTTTTTTAAGGTGTATTTATTTATTTGAAAGGTAGAGGTACAGAGAGGCAGAGGCACAGAGAGAGAGGTCTTCCATTTGCTGGTTCACTCCCTAGATGGCCGCAACCACTGGAGCTGGCTGATCCAAAGCCAGGAGCCAGGAGCTTCTTCCAGGTCTCCCACATGGGTGCAGGGGCCCAAGGACTTGGACCATCTTCTCTTGCTTTCCCAGGCCATAGCAGAGAGCCAGATTGAAAGTGGAGCAGCCAGGTCTTGAACCATCACCCATATGGGATGCCGGCACTGCAGGTGGCGGCTTTACCAGCTATGCCACAGTGCACGGTGCCAGCCCTGTCTTTTTTTTTTAAGTGTTCTGGGAGATTGTAAAATGTGATCTCACACCTAACTTTGTGGAATTAACCAAAGCACTCGTTCCTCTTGCCAGGTGTTATCTTGCCATATTTGCCATTTTAAAAGAACCACAGCTTCATGTTGCAAAACCGTCAATAAATTGCTTCATTGTGTTGTTCAACCTGCACAACGTGAGGGAGAGTGGCAGGAGTCCTCCTGGGAAGACCTCTGCCACCTTTTGTCCTTGACTTAGAACGTGAAACAGGGTACCCCTTTGGAAAGTATGGGGAGTGAATTCCAATGTTATGCAAAAGAACTTATCTCTGGACATTCCACCCCTCCCCCTTTTTATCCGTTACAGGCAGCAGCCTCAGATTCCCATCACCACAGGAACAGGTGTTGTGTATCCTGGTGCTATTACTATGGCAACTACCACCCCGTCACCTCAGATGACATCTGACTGCTCTAGCACCTCCGCCAGCCCAGAGCCCAGCCTCCCGGTCATCCAGAGCACTTATGGTATGAAGACAGACGGCGGAAGCCTAGCTGGAAACGAGATGATTAACGGAGAGGATGAAATGGAGATGTATGACGACTATGAAGATGACCCCAAATCAGACTATAGCAGTGAAAATGAAGCCCCGGAGGCTGTCAGTGCCAACTGAGGAGTGTTTGTTTGCTGAATTAAAATACTCTGACATTTCACCCCCGTCCCCCAACAAAAAGTTCTTAAAGAGCCCGCATGCATTTGTGGCTCCACAATTACATCAGCAGAATGGTCTTAATTGTTTCCTGAAGTGTGAGACAGATTAAGTTTTCCCTGATTTTTCATGAACTTGAGTTTTTTGTCGTTATTGTTATTGTTGTTGTTGTTGTTTTTTTAATTTAGGTGAAGACATATTAAATATGAGACACCAGGACTTGAAAACTTATCTCAACCCATAGCTGTCTTACAAGTCTTATATTTTTGTCTTACTTTTTTTTTTCTTTTGGATGTTGATAAAGGTTTAAGTTACTGTTTTAGATGGGGTTAAACATTCTCACTCAGGTATGCTGTGCCGGCCTACAGGTTGTGAATGTGTTTTTATTCTGAGTTATTTTAGAAAACAACTGAGGATTTCATATTGTGAAACAGGACAAGTCCACAGCGTGTGCAGCTGCATGTAGAGTATATTCAAAAGGCCTCGGAATTCCATTTTTCCATGTGTAGAGTTCAACTTTGAATGTGCCAAACTTTTTCCTAACTTTTGAATCTTAATATTTTGAAAGTCTTAAAGGAGACACTGCAAAGTCTTAGACAGTCTTTGGCATCTGAAAGTAAAATAGCAAACCACACATTTTTTTTTTTCCAGAAAACGGTGAAGTACTCAGGAATCTGGAGACACGATATTGTAAGGGATGAACAAGGTTGCCACAGTGCATGCACCCAATTGTGTTTGCCTCTTGACGTGCCATGAGGGCGTGACGTGGTCTGACAGACACACACCAGCGTGATCGCCACACCAGAGACCGGCACAGTGGTCTCCTCTGCCTGAGACCGCCGCTCACTACATCCATTATCCCTTTGCCTTTAACCCTGACATTCAGTCTTAACACATTTTCTCTCTTAAATAATTTATTCATTCCAGAATGTCAAGGGTCCACTTACTATTTATTAAAAAAAAATTGTTGGTGGCATTAATTTAATAATTCTTGTTTTTCACCCTCCTTCCCCAAAGAACTTTTCAGCCCTTTTCGCCTCCTTCTCTTGCTAGATACGAAAGATGTACATAGTGATTTTATGTCCCCAGAGTATCTGGAAGCATTTCTGAAACAAGATGCTATTAGATGCCCACATTATTGTTCTGAAAAATGAGTGTCTATCTGGCTGCAGGGCTATGCATGTGGATGTCAGTGTCTAGTCTTCCACCTAAACAGGTGTGTCCCTGGGGTTCCCTGTGACTTTAAAGCCTTTGCCGGAATTGTCCCCTAACTCAGTTCAAGATCAAGTGGTAGCATCTGCATCCACGGCATTTCCCCTGCATTTTGCTCAGCAGCAAGGGTCAACCGTGGTGACTGCCAGGCAGGCCTCCTGCAGCCAAATTGAAGCCCAAGGCTTGTGCGCCACGTAGACATCTACAGTGAAGCTGTCATGGGCTGGCACCTTTACACTGAGTTGCCTTGGGCTGGCACATCCAGAAAGTTCTTAGGAAAATCCCCAGCATGTAAGAAGATGCATGGCCACCTCAAAGCAAAGATAGAGGCAGTTAGTCATGATACATCCAGGGAATGAAAGAAAATCATAGGGCAGGAGAAGCGGGAGAAATACATTCCCTATACGGGATGTTCCTATTGTTAACTCTGGGGAACAGACAGCTCACGGGACAGCAGGCACTCCTCTGGCTGGCTCCCTGTATCTGTGGCTGCATATGGGGTGTGCTCACGTGTGAACAACATGAACCACACTTGTCCCTCAAGGATTCCTCTGGAGATGTGCCGCTGGGCTGGGACGCAGGAAGGCTTCGTTTCCTCTTTAACTACAGGGAGCTCTCCTATGCCATTTTGACCTTCCTGAAACCTGGGCTGGTTGCCTGTGGGGGCCCTCGCCCGCAGCGCTTCAGTGGAGGAGTGTCAGAGAGTGGAACAGTGCACCTCATGGGACAACCCAGAATCTCATCACCAGGACATAGGAATGGCCCCATCAGATTTCTTGAGCCATTTTGTCACTTGGAAGAAAATAGTATACTTCATATTTATTTAAAGAGTGCTCAAGGCCATACCTAATAGCAATAAATAGGTCTAGCCAAGATAGTACCAGCTATGTCATTAGCTGGGAGAGCTCTCTATAAGCTGTTCAAGGTACTGATAGGAATGTTTTGTTCTTAATGTTGATTGGGGAATGGAACTTTGGTTTTGTACATTTATTTCAAATGAGGAGGAGGTCATTTTTCTAAAAAAATTCATATTTATTATTGTCTTACTGATTTCTTTGATTATATACCTCTCCTCCTCAAATTCATTCTCATGTTTTTTCTCCTCTTTGGCTTGTGCTCTCTCTCCTTTTTTTTTTTTTTTTTTAATTTTGTAGCATAGGTAGAGTGCTGTATGGCTAACATTGTATTGTATGTAATTAATTTTGCACAAAGGCGAACATTTAGCATAGTAGGTTAATTTTGTTTGTTTTTATGACCATGCCAAAATAATATTCTGGGCTGGTGGAGAACAAAGGACTGTTCTTTAGGAATGAAACTTGATTTTGCTTGTAGTAAGAAAAAAAAAACAAACAAAAAACACACACACTCACAGATGTTGTTTCGTAAGTGTTATAAGCACTGGATATAAATGGTATTTTTTATCACTTCTGACTAATGTGAAACTGTTGTACGAAAACTACATGAACAAAAGTCATCTGTTTCGACTCGTGTGGGCTTGCCTCACAGTTGCCGGATTTGAGTCATTTTTATGTCTTGTTATTTCATTTATTTATGCAAAATACATGTGTGTATGAACACTTTGTTTTAGCTCCAGCTCTGCCTCAGTACTGGGGTGCAGTTACTTCTAGCCATGTTGTTAAACATGAACAGTGATTCAGGAATGATCTGACCGTCAAAGTCTCTTCCATTGGATTACACAGTGATGCTGTATTTGGATCTAAATGTTGTGCATAAGCAGTTTATTCTATTTATTAGCCAAGTTTGGCTCTAAATATCCATGGAAATCAAGAATGACAATCATAGGGATCACTTCATTTTGTTTTCGGTGGGGCTTAAACAAAGTTTTTATGACTTTACCATCTCATTTTAGATTTTTCTAATGGTGTAAATATAACATAGAAATAGAATTTATTTTTGGCTCATGAATACTTAGTGAGTTGTAAGTTATGTATTTCCTTTTTGTTCTCTGTCCATATATGTTGGTCCAAACTAGAGCTGATGGGTCGGTGTACTCCACAGCAATAGCGAATTATCAGCCACAGCGAGAGAGCTGTTCAGCCTGTAGCTGGGACAACAGACCCCTTCCCTGGGGTTCTCCTGCAGTTTAGAACCCACTGTCCACAGATTCAGACTTTTCCCTTTTTATACGTACACAGTTGATGAATTGAATGCCAGAAATTCCAAGCACAGCTAGGAGAGAGTCAATGTGCTTTGTGAATCCACATAAATCTCCTACAATAATTCTGTGACCCTTTAATAGCAATAAGCATGAATGTCGTCGTCAAGGCAAAAATCTGCCTCTTGAGATGGGCCATGAATACAAGTCCTACCCCACCAGGTAGATTAAAAAAAATAAAAACAACTACGCAACCTTTTTCCAGTGCTCCCTATATCGTGGTACTTTTAAATCCAATGTCCAGACTTTGTCCATTTTGTTACAGAACTCACAGGATCAGGGTTTTTCTTGTCACTTAGTTAATGGACACTGACAGACAATCGTGTCCTAAAAGGGTGGGCTCTATGGGATAGAAAGGCAAGAAAGAAGGAGGGGAGGAGGGAAGGAAGGAAGGGCGAGAGAGAAAAGTTCTCTATCTGCAGCCACAGGCAGCGGGCCGGCCCTGTGAGTGTCCCCTTGGCAAGTGTGCAGCAACTCTGTTCTTTGCACACGCGCCCACTCGGCCTTCCAGGAGCACACATCAGTCTGCTTCGTTTGGGATCTGATACTCCGCAGCCTGGTCCTCAGGCCGGATTTGATTTGCCAACGTCCCAACTCGCCGGCCAAGTTCTAAATTCAGGTGTGGGCTCAGCATGCTATTGAGCTGGTCCAATGCTGGCCTCCCCTGAACAGCAGCCCCCCAGGAGCCTGGGGTGCTTGAACAGGGAGTGATCAGATAAGTGCAAGGCTGCTTGCTTTCGCTCCTGAAGCCAGGCTGCTGCTTCCGTGCACGCCCGCCCTGGGCCAGGAGCACAGGCACAGCCCGAATGCAGGGACTGTGCAGGAAGCCCATCTCCCCCCAGGAGAAAGGCAGCCTGGGCACCTGCCTCTCAGCCAGCTCATTTTGCAAAGAGTCCACCTCTACCAACTCATTAGGGAACGGAAAAAGAATCACTTAGCAGTTTTAAATCGGATGAGGAGTCCTGCACCAAGTGCCAACAACTGCATAGACATGCAGCGAGAGGAATGTACTGAGATTATTCCTGGGTCTTCCTTTTAGTGAGAAAATGGCAAACATGGTTGCTGGAGGCTTGCCTGATTTTGTACACGCTGGTCTGAGGATCGAGTTGGCACTTCGGCTCACCTCTCAAAGTGTAATAGTAATAATAATAATAATGTATGACCTCATTTGTCCTTTGACAAAAGCACTTGCATCATTTCCTTAGGTCATCTGCCCTCTGACATGTGTGCTTCCTTAATAAACAGCTTGTGTCTGTTATTCCTGCCGACAATGTTGTGTTTCTGATGCCATATCCGATTGAGCGTGCCCCTGGGCGAGTATCATTGAAAATGTTGATATGCAAACTCATTTGCTTTTCATCCCCATCCTGTCTTGTCGTTGGGGTGGGGGACAGATTGCTTTCCAAAAGTTCGCGAACAAGTACTTGGAATGCCTGGTCCCCTCGGGGCAGAGGTAGGGGTGGATGGGGTAGGGACAGGAAGGTAAGGCTTAGCGCAGATGCTCTTCCCATCGAGCCCGTGGCAGTCTGAAAGGTTGAAGGCAACTCAGTGACATTGCTTGCTCAAGTAGTTTCTTATTCCTGAAGAACCACAAGCAGAAAGCGAGGCCTCTGTGCTGGTGCTCTTGGAGTATGGGGAATGTGCAAATATTTAACTGTTCTGTATGCTGCACATTGCAGGTCTGCTCGTGTGCATTCTCCGTTTGTCTTCCTTTGTCATACGTGTTTTTGCTTTCTTGGAAGTGCAGTCTTTATTGTACCCTTCTCCACTGGTAGCAAATTAGAATGCTTAGCATTTATGTTCATTCATTATTGTATTTGCCATGTAAAATTTTTATTACCTTAGACAAGCTTATAAGCTGTTACTACATAACTTATCTTACTGTAACTCTTTTATTTCCCGACATTGTAATTTGTTTGTGATGTATATTGTGAGATTGTATTCTATGTTAATTTAATCAGCACAATTCACTGACATGCTGGACAGACATGCTGGCTGCTGTTTCAAAGTGTAAAGTTTGAGTAGGGCTGTCGGGACAACTGCGACTGTTGCCCAGGTACTGTGCTTTGGTTCCTATAGCAACTCTGTGGGTGTGAGCCTTGAGAAGCTAAGGGCATTTAATACACCCTCGAGCAAATTTTAATTGCAGATTTTCTTTGTAGAAATTCTATGTATAACGCAGGTACCTACTTGGCCCATGGCTGGTAACTATTTGGGCAATTTAGAAAAAAAAAACATAAAAACTAGTGTCTATTGCTGCTTTGAATATGTTTGAAAGTCTGAAAATGTAAATAGTTTATCAAAAAAAAATCTTGTACAGTCCAGTGTAAAGTTTTTAAATGACCTTAAGGGTTGCCATCATATCTTTCTCACTCTCCTCTTGATAATGAAAAAAAAAAAGTTTGCTAAGGATTCAAGAAATGGGAAAAAAAAAAGCAAATTTAAAGGAATGAATCGTGTTCTTAGCTTTGTGACATACACAAACTTCTTGGATTTCGTTGTGCAGTATTGACGTGAGATAAAACTCAACATTGGATCATCTCTCAGTGGTACTTTTCAGTCTCCCCTCCTCTGCCTCATAATTAAGGGAAAAGACAAAAATTGAAAGACACACTGTCTTGACCTGGTGGATGTTGGCACCTTAGCTACTTTTTTTTTTCCCTTTTTGCACAAGGTGCTTTCCTGAAATGTTGAACCTGCCATCCTTGGGTGATAATGTGTATGCCATGATGGGGCGTGGGCCCCACGGGGGAGTGTCTATAAGAACTGCCTATTTATGCTCATTTACCTCAAGACTGTCCTCTCTACCCTAATCTAGTTGTCATCACTCCATCTTTTGTACTGCTGTTGACACTTACAAATTAAAGATAAATTTTGTTTTATGACTTCCGTGTTTGGCCTTGTCTGTGCCCTGCCGCTGCCGTCCTGCCTTTGAGCTCAGCAAGCCCTGTGCGTGTCCCCCACTCGCTGCTCTCCTGCTGCCCGCCCGGCTTCTGCCTGGCCCAGAGCGAGGCCTCAGCAAAGTCTTGGAGCCCCTTAGCCTGCCTTCTTCCCTGCAGAGCACACACTGGTGCGGCAGGAAATGCTTGTGGATTTAGACGGGAGAAACGGGATCCAAGGTGGATTCTTGTCCAGAGAAGATGAGAGAGAATGCCACTGCCTATTTCCTTGACTTCTTCATGAGCATGAAACCGTCTAGAAAACCTCAGAGCATCGTGGGCTGAGATTCACAGGAACCAATCTCAAGGGCTGGCCTCTGACCGGACACCAACCGCTGCCAGCCTAGCACCAGGAGTGGGGGATGCTGCGCTTAGGAAACCGCCCCTCCCTCCGCTGGGGCGGCTGACTCCCAGTCACTTCCACCGCAGACAAGGAAGCGCCCATCTCCATGCTGGGGCCAGCGTGAAACTCAGCTCCCAGTGATATCAGCTTCGAAATCCTTTCCAAAGGGGGTCTCACTGTGCTCCACACCTGAGGGGTGGAGGTGTTGGGTGAGCAGGGCCCCTAGGAAGACTTGTCAAACCAGCCAAACCAGTGTGTGCATTCCAGTGATTGTAACCAACCCTGCAGAATGAAAGGGAGAGAAAAAGAGAGAAGCAACTTAAAAAAAAAAAAATTCCTATAGAAAAGTCCAGATTTATGGAACTTTCTCTATCCTAGTCAAATGGTAAGTTCGACAGAGGCCGCTGAGAGTTGTGCAAACCTAGCTTCCAGAACCCTCCCTCTGGCCCTGTGGGGTTAATAGTGTTGTTAAGTATGAAACTTTGCAAAGAACATGGCCTTTGGGGTCTTGGAGTGGCCCTGCCACTTGCTGGCTGACTCCTCTGAGCCAGAGCCACCTCTGTAGAACGGGGTCCTAAGGGCGATCTCCCGCAGCGGTGCAGGAGTGAGCAGGAAGGGCAGGCTCAACCGCCCGGCAGCAGAGCCAGAGCCCGCGGGTCTGCAGAGCCTGCTTCCCTCCCTGGAGAATGCGTGAGTCAGCAGGGGGCCCGGTCTGAGGCCTCACAGGAGCCAGGGGCCGGACTTGCCTCAGCCTTCACCCGGAGCTGGTCGCCCAAGCCTGTGTGATCACCCTTGGGGCCAGCGGAGTCTTCTGAAACCTCTTGGACCCGCCCACCTGCTCTTGGAGTCTGGCTTCCTGTGGCCTCCTCTTATGCCACCGTGCCCTTGAACCTCTTCAGCCACTTACTGCTTCCCTCCCACTCCCTGGCCTGTCCACCAACCTGGGGCTTTTATTTCTCTCTCTGCCTGGAACAAACCTGCCCTCTTCTCTGCTTGGGAAATTGCCTCCTCTCTTTCGGAGGGCACCCCCCGTGCCGCCATCGCCGGAGGTCTTCCCTACACCGAGTCTCGAGTTCTCCTTTGGGCATCCCGTGGCGCTTCGCAGGCACGTCTCTGGCAGCGTCCACCACGCTGTCACGGGGTTTCTGTGTCTGTCTTTTCCGCAACCGAGGACTTGTCGTGGTCCCCCCGGCCTTAGCACAGTGTTTGCTCAACCCTTGCTTGTGCAGTGAATGTACTGGCCGTGGCAAGTTGAGTACCGCGGGCCCAGGTAGGGGCCTGGAGAGAGAGGTGTCCTGGGGTTGGTGGCTGCACTTGGAGTACGCGTGCAGCTGAAGCCTCTCTGTTCATCCTGGCTGAGCCGTTGCAAGTTGGTGGGGCAGGGGTGAAGACCCTGAGCGCATCTCTGCTTGGGGACAGCCACACCCTGCTGCCCCAGTGCCCCAGGCCAGAGCCGCTGCTCCGCCTTCCTCCTCCGCACCCTGGCAGGGGCGTGAAGAGGGCAGAGCAGAAAGAGGAGCCATATGGGTTTGCCTTACCTTTTCCGTGAGTTCCCAGATACCCTAGGGTCACCCTCTGCTCAGAGACAAGAGGTACTGGAAGACCCAACCCTGGTCTCCATCACAGAGAAAAAGGGCGGTGGGGCGGGGGCAGGCAGTGCTCCCGGGAGGCGCACTGCAGGGCTCTGCACTTGCTGCTCCCTCCCTCCTCTCTGGCAAGCACATGGCCCAGGTACTGACTCTTCCCCTCTGAGCTTTGCTCAAAGTGTGGTCCCCAGATTAGCAGCGTCGGAGACCCAGGAAGGCTGCAGGTGCACCCCCCCTGAGCAGCAAGTCTCCACTCTCTGAGACCCTAGGGACTGTGATCTGATGCCTCCCAGGCAGTACCACACGATGGGAGGCGTAGGTCAAGGGCCCAGAGATAGGACGTGATACAGAGATTAACTGGTGGTACCACAAAGCACACCTGGGCTTCAAATTCTCAAACCCCAGTCGACTGTATTGCCTGCACCTGGGGCCTGGCCCTGATGGAGTGGCTGGGCGAGACCAGCATAACCCTCTTCAGAGCCTGCCACCCCCTAAGCCCGTTGGCCACCTGGTACTGGTTCCAGTTTTCCCCAGTCTGAGGGGACATTGAGTGGGTCAGTGAGGAGGCCGGAGGGTCCTGAGCGTGGGAATGAAAGACAGGGAGTCCCCCGCTATGGGGAGTGACCAGAGAGGCTAGCAGAGCCAGTGTGGCCCTGGTGTAGGGGCCCTTAGGATCCGTGTGGGCTGACCTTCTGACAGGCAGCGGGGACCCCCTCGAAGTGTCCTCTCAGCTATTAGACCCACAAGCTCCGTCTCTGCCACCTGCTCTGACCAGCTGTCCCTTCCTCTCCTCTCCTCCACCCACGGAGATCTGCCTATCACAGATGAAGGCGCAGCGTGCACGACACCAGGCAAAGCTCGCACCAGGAGCCGTGGCGCAGGGCCTTCCTGCTGCACTGGGGCCGCGAGCAGCCCTCCAGTCCGAGCGTGCTTCCCTCGCAGACCCAGGCCATCTTTCTCTCTCTCTCTCTCTCTCTTTCTCTCTCTCTCTCTCTCCACTCTAGCCCAGCCTAAACAGCTCCCCTGGGGGAAGCCTTCCCTCATTATCCCTCTGCTACACGGGAAGTGTGAGGTACACTCAGACCGTCTGATTGCATCTCCTCACTTGCATCGCCTTGACTCCGGTTGATTCCTGCTCCTATCCACGTCTTTATCCCACAGTGCAGGCACATAGTGGGTATATTGTAAAATGCAAGAATTATTTTAAAAATTGACAAAGTGACAGAATGAACCGTTCTCTTTGAACTCAATTCACCCCATACTCTGCTGTTGGCTATTTTTTTTTTTTTTTTTTTTTGGTCTGATCTTCTAGTCCCCTGGCTCCTAGCTCTCCGGATACATCAGACATAGGAACAAGTTCTCACACCTCCTTGGATTGTCAGTCCATTTGTGTCCTCTGTCTAAACTGTCCTTATCCCATATCTGTCAATCACCATCTTTCCTTTCCGGCTCAACTCAAATTCTATCTCCTTCAATAACCACTACAAAATGCCACATGTTACACAGCAACAGCAATTTTGAAAATTTTTACAAGTCTTTCATTTGGCTCTTAATAGCAAATCTGAGCATGAAGACGCAACTGAAACTAAGAGAAGCCGAGGCATTTGGTCAGGGTCTCTGGCTAGACTGCTGGCTGCTTGGACAGCTGCCTCTCCGATTTCTCCTGCTCACAGGGCTCTCTCCCTCCTTCTAATTCTGAGTTTCTCTAGCTTCCATTTTCCCAGTTGCCCTCTACTCCTTGAGGTTTTTTTTTTTTTAAAGATTTATTTATTTGCTTGAGAGAGAGAGAGAGAGAGAGAGAGAGAGAAGGAGACACACACACACACACACAGAGAGGGAGAGAGAGAGAGAGAGAGGTCTTGCACCTGCTGGTTCACTCCCCAAATGGCTGCAACAGCCAGGGCTGGACCAGGCCAAAGTCAGGAGCCAGGTCTCCCATGTAGGTGCAGGGACCCAAGGATTTGGGCCATCTTCTACTGCTTTCCCAGATGCATTAGCAGTGAGCTGGATGGGAAGTGGAGCAGACAGACTCAAACCAGTACACATATGGGATGCTGGCACTGCAGGCCATGACCTAACCCGCTGTGCCACAGCATTGGCCCCTCCCCTGGAAATTGTAATACCACAGGTTTGCTATCTATCTGCTTACACACTCTTTGTAGATCTGTACTTTATTCATTAAAAGAAATAAGATTTCTCATCCTCAGAGAACTAATGCTTGCCACCTCGCTGGGGGTGATGTGGCCCCATTGAGAATGGGCAGACTGGATCTCGTTCTCTTTGAGGTGTGCCCCTTCCGTAGTTTGTAACAACTTCCCCACTCCATGGTGAGGGCTATGTTCCAGGCACTGTGACTTAGTAACCATTTCCCCAAAACTTAGTGCTAAAAAACTGCCATTTATTATCCTCACAATGGCTGTATACATTTTTGAAACAGTTACTTATTTGCATTTTATTTGAGAGACAGAGAGAGAAAGACAGGGAGAGATCTTTCATCTGCTGGTTCACTTCCCAAAGGCTCTCAACAGCCAGGGCTGGGTCAGGCGGACGGCAGGAGAGAGGAACTGAATCTGGATCTCCCACGTGGGAGCCGTCACTGCTGCTCTGTAGAGCGCACATCAGCAGGGAGCTGGGGCTGAAGCATGGAGACTGGGGCTCTAACCAGGCACACCAGGGTGGGGTGTGGCTGTCCCGAGTGGCGCCACCGCACCCAGTGCCCACCACTTTGTCCCGAAGTTTGCAGAGGGCACAGGAGGCAGCCTCTCTCTTCTCAGTTCCCCAACATGTGGGACCTCAGCTAGGACACTCAAAGACCGGGGCTAGAATCCAGTGAGGGCTCATTCATGCTGATGCTTCGCGCTTGGTGCCAGCTGTTAGCTGCAACCCCACATGTGGCCAGAATGCCTCTTCCTGTGGCCTGGGCTGCCTCACAGCAGGGTGTGCATCAAGGGTGAGCAGCCCAAGAGGGCTAGAGCAGGCCAGGTTCTGTGTTCTGTAGCAGCTAACAGTGTCACTTCCGCTGTGCACCGTACATCCCTGCAGTCACAAATCCATGTCCTGTTCAAGAGAAGAAGCCGGTTCCATCTCTTGATGGTGCAGTGGTAGGGCCCACATCAGGGTATGGGGCTGGAAGTGTTGCTGGGGCCACAGTACCGTCTGCTCCACTAGTTGTTTATCTGAGGCTTTTGTGTGCAGCCACCACCCACCTTCACAGGGCCTCGCGCTTGATGCAGTGTTGATCTAAGTGTGGCATGTCCACGGAGGCTCCGCACTGAGAGACGAAGCCTTGGTCCATTCCTGCCACTATCAGAGTGCAGTTATCAGGGTCCAGAAGCCCAGCGGTTGGCAGGAAACTCACCAATGCACCCGCTTAGAACAAACAATAAGTGAGTCGCAAGCATAACAGGAAAGACACTGGTCAGAAACTTCTGGGTGTTTTTCTGCCCCTCTCAGCAGTAGTCCAGTTATTTCTGGAAATGTTCAAAGCTGTCAAATTGCAGTGTGTTATGGATAGACAGAGTGAATCAACCCGAGTATTTGCCATGGAATTTGACTTATACAAGGCTACTTCAAAAAGCTCATGGAAAATAGAATTAAAAGATAAATCTATTTTGATGCAAAATTTTGAAATGCATGAATAGTTTTTTTAATAAGCATTTTCTGTGAACTTTGTGAAGATCCCTTGTGCTCTTTTCTCTAGAAGTCCATCAATGAAATTAATACCACTAATCAGCAAAATTCCAGTCACCCCCCTTGGCAATATCCTACCTGTATTGATATTTCTGTCAACACTGCTAATATCGATACAACAAAAGATATTTTTAAGTGGCAGTAATCAGTTCTTGGAGCCATAAATTACATACTAAATTATTTAGCATTTCTCAGGCTCAGGAACTCATAGTTTGATGTTTTAACAGTCCTTGTTATGACCTATATCATCAGATATACCCATAAAGTTAGATTAAGAAAAACAACATCAACTGTAAAGCAATCTATTAAGTTTCTGACTTTGGATTAACATTAATCAGCAAAGGGATATCATCATATGAACCCAAACAAGGTCTCTGGAGGCAAGGACAATTATGAGCACATTATTTTATTTGAGTCTTATTTATAATTCTATTTTAAAGTACTATTACATATTAATTTTAATAAACACTTGATATTTCCATTGTAAGTGTTGTTGCATGAGCAGGATGAAATGATCTTAGGTCCTTACTGTGAATGACAAAGATGGAATTTAGATATATTTTAAAAGATGTATTTATTTGAAAGGCTGAGTGACAGAGAGGGAGAGACAGAGTGAGAGAGAGAGAGAGGTCTTCTATCCGCAGTTGATTCTTCAATGGCCTGGAACTCCATCCGGGTCTCCCACATGGGTAGCATGAACCCAAGCACTTGGGCCATGTTCCACAGCTCTCCCAGGCACTTGAGCAGGGAGCCGGATCATAAGCAGAACAGAGGGACTGAAATTGGGACTCTGATACGGGATGCTAGCACCATAAGCAGCAGCTTAGCGTGTGCGCCAGAACACCAGTCCCTGAACGTACTTTTGGAAATGAAAGAAGCACTGATCTTAGTAAATAACCCAGGCAGACAAGAAAACTAGGCCTAAAGAACCCTGGAGAATTATATGACCACAGAAGAACAATCAGGATCCTGATCCGTGGACACATTAAATTCTTCCATGACGAGACATGACACTGCACTAAGTCACAGTTGAGTGGGATAATAAGTGAGAAGCGGTACTCATATGCTACATTTGGATAAAAATCCCTACGAAATCAGATAAATGCATTTGTTGCCCATTTTAAAGAAAGTAATTGACTTGGAAGAAGGTGCTTGTTTGTGAATGTTGAAAATAACAACAGTGCTAAAGTCAAGGGTTTGAGTCATTCGCGAAATGGGAAGGAAATCCCCACGCAGCCATCTCCTCTTTGAGGTCCAGAGCCAGGACACCGCTATTTCTCTGGCTGCCGAGGTAGCCAGGGCCCGCAAATGCTGGGAAGGCAGGTGGTAGACGTGCTGAGGTATATCGGCCAAGTACACTTGCCCTGGACAAAGCTATGGAAAATACAAGTGTTTCTGGCCTTTGGACTGCGTCAGATAAGACACACCATGGGGTCGATATTGCGGCTGTAAACACAGCCCAAGAAAATGGGCCACTTTTCAAGCCTCTAACTGTCAAACCCCTGCCAAAAAGAGTGTGCTATCTGGGACTCTTAGTCTTGCAACTTTACTGCAAGGGGTGGCGAAAGTCCAATTAATTTAAACAAGAAAATCTGGGAAATGGAGACCAGAAGAGTTAAATTGTCCAATCAAAACTTGGAACCAAAATTAATTTCACAAATTTTAATATGACGTTAGGAGGAAATGAAATTTAACCCAAATCTCAGTCAACTCCACATAATGAGAGACTACAGCAATGCAAGACTTGCTAACGAAGGTTAACTATTGATTAATTTCTCTCCTGTAGTCCTTAGGGGTGAGACCAATCAGATGTGTGAATTGCATCCAGTTTTCTGTTTGGCGTTAGCGAGTTAAAGACACCTGGGAACAAATAAAACCAAACAAAACCCCATAAAGCTTTGCTGAGGTTAAATGCCACGTTGCTCAGCTTTTATTGGTTATAAATGCTGGAACCCCAGTTTCAGTGGTTCGTGAGGCACAAAGAGATGTGGAGGCTCGCAGAACTGAGGAAGGGCAGGTCTGGCTCATTCAGGCGTTCCGAGAGCAGCGAGACACAGTCTCTGTCTCTCAGCTCTTTTCTGTTGGCCTTTGTCCGCCTTCTCCCATGAGCTACCCCTGGGCAGCGCCAGACTTTTCCCTCAGCTGTAATTCCGCAGGGAGGATTATGCATCTTTTTCTCAAAAGCTTCCTACAAACATACCTGAGTTGAGTGACCATGGCGTGGCCCAGCTTAGATCACACAACCATGGCTGAACCCACCACTGAGGCCTGGGAGATAGAACGAGACCAAACCAGCGATCCCTCCCTTCAGACCCCATCACACAGGGCAGTCCGCAGAGGGAAACTGGACACTCAGGAGGAGAGGGCCTGGGCGCGGGGGCGTATGGGATCCTGCACAGAATGAGCAGGAAGCAAGACTCCAGTATACAAGGGACGCTTTAGTGCACAGCCCAAGTGACTGGTGGCGGTGTGGGCGCTCCTGTGTGGTCTCACCTTCAGTGAACACAGGCTAGCTGCTGGTTGGTGGCAATGATCACACCGTGGTCAGCCCTCAATGTACCGATCTTCTCAGTAGAGGACTGACAAATCCTTGAGGTGAGGGTCTTGTCCATGTTGCTTGGTTGACACCAGCAGAGGGCTGGCCCAGAGCGGGCGCTCACTAAGTGCAGGGTGGTTCCAGGACTGCCTCTGCCGTGCCCAACACTGACATGCACAGGAATGACCTTGCTTTGTCTTGCAGAAACGGAATACCCGTCTGGGACCTGGGCTTGCTTCAGTGGCTCAGGGACTTGGGCCTTCTTTGCCTCCTCCTCCTCCAACTCCTTCCTATTGTTTTTTTCTTGCTTACAAGCTACAGGGCTGTGATTCCCAGGGTAGCCACCCCTCCTGTCTCACTTATCAGCTGTTCAGAGAACATGGGTTCTACCTTGAAGAAAGCCAAAATACTCCAACAGCTAGAGCAGGGGTCAGGAAATTAGGACCTGTGAGTTGAATCTACAGACCGTCCCGGGTTTTGTAAATAGATTTTTCATGGAACACAGCCATACCCATTTTAAGATCATCGCCTGCAGCTGTGTGTGCCCGGGGACGGCAGCGTGGAATAGCTGCCATAGAGGTTGTGTTTATATAACACCCAGAAGCTGTTTACCACCAGGCTCTCTACAAAAGTGTTGGTAACCCCCATCCCACAGGAGTGTGTGCCACAAAATACATGGGACATGGGCCGCCACAGGTGTCGCGCAGGTTCCTGGGAAATGGGGGTGGGGGTGCTGAATCGCTCTTGACCTTCAGACACTTGCTGGTGTTCATGCAGATTGAGATCACTGGGTGGGCGAGGGGATTGAAGGGCACATCCCAAGGCACGTTAGACTCATCTCACGGCCACCGAGCTAATTCTAGCTCCACTTACCAGGAGCACTGGATTAAAGCGGTGGTTATCAACTGTGGCTGCATTTTGGAATCACCTGCCATAACTTAAACCCTTTAAATACTCAAATCAGGGAGCTTTGAAAACACTTGACATCTCCAAACGTTTGGACTTAGCTGCTGTCTGGGATATGACGTGGGCTTTGGGATTTTTCAAAGCTCCCTCTTCCCCAGGTAATTCCGATGGCGGCTCCAGCTGAGAAGTGTAGGGGTGGTGGTTAATAGGTTCAGGAGAAAGGCGTGTGGAGCCAGTCGAAGGCAAACACACACAAACGGAAACCAGGCAGTTGTTGGGGTTTGGCAAACTGGGACTTCCGACTCCATTCCTGAGCTGCTGTGTGTTGGTAAGTGAGTCATTCGACCTCTAAACTTTGTCTTCGATATCTGTAAAATGGCAATGAGTATGCTCACGTCACACTGCTGCTATGTGGATTTTGTGAGATTGTGCATGTATTTGTGGATTGTGATGCCTACTGTGTGTCTGGCAGAATTCAAAGCTCTAGGTCATGCAAGAGGCTTCAAAAACCACATGGACAATTCACATTACCCCCCCCTTTAAAAAAAAAAAGATTATTTGAGAGGTTACAGGCAGAGAGAGGGAGAGAGAGAGCGTTTTCCATTGCTGGTTCATTCCTCAAATAGCTGCAGTGGCCAGGGCTGGACCAGGCCAAAGCCAGGAGCTTCTTCTGGGCCTCCCACCTGGCTGCAGGGGCCCAAGGACTTGGGCCATTTTCCATTGCTTTTCCAGGGCATAGCAGAGAGCTGGATCAGAAGTGGAGCAGCCTGGACATGAACTGGCACCCATATGGGGAGTCGGCACTGCAGGCGGAGGCTTAGCCCACTACGCCACAGCACCGGCTCTTCACAGTATCTTTTAAACAGATTTTATTTATTTGAGAGGCAGAGAGCGCACACACTAGCTGCCATCTACCACTCCACTCCCTAAATCCTCAGTGTCCACAATGGCAGGGCCTGGCCGAAGCTGGGATCTAGGAACCCGATTACTTGAGGCATTGCTGTTACCTCCCAGGATCTGAGTTTGCAGAGAGCTGGAGGCGGGACTCAAACCCGGTTACTCCAGTGTGGGATCAAACACCTTAACCACTTGACTAAATGCCTGCCCATGTGTTACATGTTTTTTTTTTAAATGTTTGTTTATTTGAAAGGCAGAGTTACAGAGAGGCAGAGAGAGAGACAGACAGACACACAGACAGGTCTTTCATCTGCTGGCTTACTCCCTAAATGGCCACAACGGCCAGAGCTGGGCATATCCGAAGCCAGGAGCCAGGAGCTTCCTCCGGGTCTCCAATGTGGGTGCAGGGTCCCAAGGACTTGGGCCATCTTCCACTGCTTTTCCAGGCCATAGCAGAGAGCTGGGTTGGAAGTGAAGCAACCGGGACTCCAAACAATGCCCATATGGGATACCGGCACTGCAGACAGCGGCCTTACTACCCTACAGCATCAGCCCCTCGTGGATTATATTTTAATCCCAGTAATATGTAGCCTTTTGAAGCCCTTTTGTACATCTGTGAAGAAAACAGACAGAGGTGCTTGCTGTCATGCAAATGTTCCAAATTTCCATTCTGTTTCTAGTTTCTGTTCTGATCATTAGGCTGCGAGTACTCTTGTTTCCTGAGTTCTTTTTTTGTACAGAATACTGAGCTTGCTTTAGGGATGGTATGGCTTTGCTTATCCCTTTGAAAATATTAGTGAGAGCTTCTTTCCTCTCCTTACATGATTACTATTTTTTCATTCATTCATTCATTCATTCACTCATTCAGAGAGTATTCATCAAATGCTTAGCACCTATGCCAGCTGACTAGGAATTAGATAATGCAAGAAACAAGCAAAAATGATCCCCCATGTTATGCAGCTTGCACAGTGGTTGCCCATTTTGTTGGTTTGGTCTTGTTTTCATATCCGAAAGCTTCCTGAGTGGTGTGGTGAACCTTGGTTCTCTCCTCGTCTTTGAGCGTGAGGAACAAAGTCTCCAATGGGAAGTTTGGTGCAGGACGGGGGTGATAGCCATATTTCAATCTTGATCATGAACACCGTGGCCTGGCAGTTTCCTCAGAGGACTTCAACGTAAGCATCTTTAGATTTTCTCCAAGAAAAGGCCCTCCAGCTTCCTGCCAGGGTCTCCGCCTGCCGGCCAGCCATCAGAAAGTGGGGCAGGGGGCTATCCCTGATGCCCACTCCCACTGCATCCGCTCAGTGGCCATGGCCAATGTCCAGAGATTCTCTGCTTTAAACTTGCGTTTTTATTTTTTAAAATTTATTTACTTTTATTTATCTGAAAACAGATGAGAGAAAGTGAGAGAGCTAACTTCCATTCACTGGTTTACTCCTCAGATACTCCCCCATCAGCCAGGAAAAGGCCAGCGTAAAGCCAGGAACCTGGAACCCAGTCCAGGTCTCCCTTGTGGGTGACAGGGACCCAAGTACCTGAGCCCTCACCTTCCCAAATGTGGATTCGCAGGAAGCTGAAATCGGAAGCAGAGCTGAGACTCAAACCACAGCACTCCAAGGGATGGGGCGTTCCGAGTGGATCCTCCCCACGCTGCCCTATGCTGTGTCTTTTAGAGACCATAATCCCCAGTTTTCTGCTTGCACAGGGGATGGCCAGCCCCAGCCATGGTTGGGCAGAGGATCCATCTACCTCTTAAACACTCACAGCCAATGCGTCTGGGTTAGCCTCACCTTTACCATCACTTCCAGGGGTGCCAGGAGCAATGCCTGCGCCTTTAGACTCTCCAGGTCAGAGATGCCGCAAAGTCAGCCATTTTGCTTCTGCCTGTGCCTGCTGCTGGCTCAGACTTCAGCTTCCTGGGCCTGCCAAATCGGTTGCATTCAGCAGTCCGCTCTCCCAACTCCCGTCTAAAGTTTTAGTGTTAAAGGCTTCTCTACCGTCCTCTGTCCCCTCTGGGCTTATGCCTTTGCTAACATTTCGGTGACGCTCCAGGAATGTGCAGGCAAATGTTGTCTGACATTCCAGACTGTCCTCTGGATCGTTCGCAGGAAGTCCTTTCGTGCCCACCGTGGGTCAGACACACAGCCAGGCTTTTTTACTTACACTCTTGAACTTGATCTTGGGAACTGAGAAAAAGGCTTAGAGAGATTAGTTCGATGATGATCGATTTAACTCAATTCAGAAATAATTGATTAAATAACCGGTGCTTCCAGCTGTGCTGATACAGATGACAGTCGTGCATCTGAACTTGGACCTGGGCAGCCCCCACTCTCCTGGACAAAGCTCCTGCTTCGGTCTCCTCAGCATTTATCAGCTGTGCCCTCCCTGGCTTCCCAGACAGCTCTGCCTTGGTTCTGAGCTTCGAGATCTCTGGAACCCACAGGAATGTTCCACCTGGGCTTCCTGCTTCCGAGCCCACCACACTGTCTCGAGGCAAGGTGGCCTGCTCTAACCTGCAGGTTGGATCACATCACTGTTTTGCATAATCCTCAATGTGGCGGACAGTGCCGCTGCACGCCAAGGGCCAGCACAGCCGCCCGGCACTCATTCGCACGCAGGGGAGTGTCACATTCCGCTGCAAGGCCTCAGTACTTAGCTCAGGGCTAGCATCTTGGTTCTCATCTGTGAGTGTTTACTGAACCGAACTAAACATAGCCCAAGCCGTCCTGAGCTTGCATTCCAACACTTAAGTGGACTGAGATCTGCCAGGTCCCTCGGTGGCTTCCTGCTGAGCCTGGGGGCAGCACCCCGTGCCTTGCAGGCTTTCTCCTCCTCCCTCTCTGGGTGCCCACAGTGAGGTCTCCCCACTTTCCACCTGGCTTCCTCTGCTTGATCGTCTCCTTATCCATCCCTAGAGAAGAGGCAAAGCCTCAGCCTGGTAATTTATCCAAATCCCAGGAGGGTGGGAAGGGGAGGAGCAGCAGCCTCGCCTCTCTGGCCACCACATCTTGGTGTGGCCTTGGGGGCCCAGCTGAATTTTATGTTCTGAATCCTCCAGAGTTCGCCATGCATTTAATCTTCACCGTAGCAGCGGTTGATTACATTATTTGCAGAAGGTGGGGGAGGGAAAGGGTAGAAAAAAAGTTTATTTGACTTTAGCATTACCCATATTAGGTGAGAATTTCCAAGAAATTATGTGGCAGTGACGTTATAACTTTCACACGATGGCTGGAAGCAACATTATAAAAATACAGCCGAACACAATTCCATATGGACATATGAAATTTCATTCCATTTTATGCATGTAATTAAGTGGCCCACATAATGAAGTTCTATGTGCGCGGAGAAGGAGATCCTTTTTGTAGGGCAGGATTAAGACCGGCATTTTAAAAGGACAATGATGAAGCAAGGGTGGCTGAAAATTATTGTGTTTTATTTTCTAAACAAGCGTGATAGACCAGAGTGAACTTTTGGGTTCTAAGCAAGAAAAATAGAATTAACATCTACCTGCATAAAGACCTCCCAGTCTGTTGATGAAAGGTAGTGAATGGCAAAAGTTCTGGGCTTGGAATCGGATGGAACTGAATTGAAATTCCAGATGGCCGTGTACTAGCAGAGTGACCTCGGTAAGTGACCAAGCCCGTGCTGCTCAAAATAGTCCCCAGTCCAGCATCATCGGCGAGCTTGTTAGAAATTCAAAGTCAAGGGTCCCACATCAGACCAATGGGAGCCGAGTGTCTGGGACCCACGCGTCTGTGTTTAACAAGTCTTCCAGCTACCTCAATGCATGAGAACCGCTCGCTTCAATGATCAAGACCCCAATTCCCTTCCCTGCAAATGGACCACTTATGGCAGAAAACGCAGCTCCAGTTCTTATATGCCTGAGTTTTGGGGTGAATATTCGTGGTCTGTCCGTACTTAGTGAGCAGGAACCCATGGTACGGACCGTGTAGAACTCGGGCACAGCGTTCGGCCCACCTGCAGTCCACAAACACCACTTGCTCGCAGACCCACTCCACTGTGCCACGCTTTCCCTCTTGGCTTTGGAGCAGGCTGCTCATTCTTTCCCTGAAGTGCTTTCCTTGCCTTGCCGGCCCCACCAGGGGCTCTCATTTGCCATTCAGCAACTACCTGGACAGGGACTGCTCTCCTGTCGATGCTAATCTCAGTTTGTTTGTGCTCCGAGGCTCCCATCATGCACCATGCGCTCTGCCTGGGGTCGGTGGGGGTCATTGTACACTTTCCTTCCCACCCTGACAGGGAGATCCCCTGTGGGCACAGTCCTTGTGTCATCATCTAAAAGCCTCCGGCCGCTGGCAAAGGGCTTGGTGCAACGTGAATGCTCGTTAAGCCCTACTGCACAGACCTACCCTTCTGAGAATTGTGGTGCATGTACAGGAGCCTCCCCAGGCTCGAGAGAGGCAGAACATCACGGGGGACACAGGCTGTTAGCCTCCGCTCTACCCAGGAGCCTCCCTGGAGCTCACTGCAAACCACTTGGTTGCATAGCCCTTCGGAGAGTCGCAGTGACCAGCTGGACTAGGACAGTGACACCCAGCAGAACACTTCTACGGTGATCGAAATGCCTGCACGGACTCAGCTTAGTGAAAGCAATGTCTGGGAAGCCTCAAACGATCCTCACAGCAACCTCCAGAGAGGCTCAAAGCTGCCTGCTCCTACTCCCCCCTCACGTCCCTGGGCCTGCCAGGCTGTCAGCACCGAGTGAGACAGAGCAGATCCCCATAGCTTGCTGGGAGCCCAATACCATAAGCCAACCCAAAGGTGTCGATGGTGCTGAACTGGAATATGATGAATGATACCAGGAGATCTTCATATTATCAATCTTTCATAATTTGTTCCTTCTGTCCCATGAACATGGGGCCAGCGAGTTCCAAGCATTGTTCCTGGATAGTCTTTTTCCTTCATTGACTCTGTTGGGGTCTGGGGAACACACAGAGGCACCCATTTCAGCACGAGTCCATGTCAGAGTGCTCAGTGGATTAAGATGGTGACACGGGGCTCCTGAGGGTGGATGCACAGGAAGAATTTGATCTCAGTCCCTTGTTGAGACTCCTTCAAACAGAGGATGGAGAAAGCTGGAAGGGTCGTTTGGGAATAACCTTTCCCAGCAGGGCCTCCTGGCTGGCTATGGCAAAGACCTGGTCTGAACGCCTCCATCCTCCATGAAGGAGGCCTGACGTGTCTGGAGCAGGTTTCCCTGATGGGGTCCATCTTCCAGAAAGCAACCCACTGAACAAAGCAGGTGGGTGGGCTGGCGAACCAGGGACTGAGCAGGCACCCTGGGGCTGATGAGAGGAACATGAAGATGACAGCGACCTGGATGGTGGAGAGGGACTGATGGTGGGGAAAGGGGTCGGGGTGGGAGGCAAGCAGGATGGAGCCAGGAGAAATGATGATGGGCACGTGTGCAGGGCTGGGTGGTGGTGGTGGTGGTGATGGGAGCCCTGAGTGAGCGAGGAGAACGGATGAATTTCAGTTCCTGCTGTCCACTGAGTGTAACGGTAGCTTTGAGGGGAGAAGCACAAATAAAAGCAAATGAATGCACCCATTGACTGTAAGAAGCTCGCAAATATTTGAAATGTGAAGTGTAAATCTTCGAACCACAGTTCTATTAGTTCTGTGTGTCCAGTGATTGTGGTCCAGCTTAGATTGTTACAGTGAAAAACTCCCCATCCGAGTTCAGTCTGATTGATGAGAACTGCCTGCCAGCCGCTGGAGGGACAACTGTAGGCTGACTGCCATCTATTTGCCTTCTCTGTCTAGGAAAAATATTGCTTATCGGAGACCTTTATGACTTGGCATGGGATATATGACAAGGCAGGTTGACTCGCTTTTAAAAACATGACTGGGGAACTTAACAACAGATAGATACTTTCTTAATGTAAGAGTCAGGGAGGAAATTACTATTTACAAACACAATTGCCATCTTAGCTGGGTGTATCCAAGTGCTTAAAAAGCCCTTTTAACCCAAAGTAAGCAGAAGGAAACAATAATAAAAATAAAAGTGGAAATCAATGAAATAGAAAATGGACAAGCAATACAGAAAAATCAATGAAACCAAAAGCTGGTTCTTTGAAAGGATCCATAAAATTGATAAAAACCTCTAATGGGACTGAACAAGAAAAAAGAGAATATGAAAGTTACAAATAGCAAGAATGAACGGAGAAAGATAACAAAATATTTTGAAATGTCTCTTGGACTTTTGGTCAGTAAATTTGAAAACTTAGATGAAGAGGATAAATTATTAAAATCAAATTACCAAACTTATTCAAAAAATAAAGTAGAAACCATGAATTCTTCTGTATCTTATCACAGTCTCTCCAAAAAAAAAAAAAAAATTCCAGCCAGAGATATCATGGGCCAATTCAAATATTCAAGGAAAAAATACCAAACTTACCCAGCTCATTTTAAGAATTCAGCATTAACCAGATCCCAAAACCAGATAAAGCCATGACAAGAAAAGACAAACTATAGATAGATATCCTTCAGGGATTACAGCTACAAAAATCCTTAATGGAATTATTAGAAAACCAAATATAACTATATGTAAAATAAAAAACATCACAATCCAGTGAGTTCATTCAAGGAATTCAAGATAGGGCTAACATTTTAAAAGCAATCAATATACTTCACCATATTAATAGAAAAAGAATAAAAACATGATTATCTCAATAGTTGAAAAGATGCTGGAAAATATTCAACCTTATTTGTGTTAAAACCTCTTAGCAAATTAGGCATAGAAACAAACTTTCTCAACTCCTAAATGTCCTCTGTGCCAAACCCATGGCTACCACACCCACTGAGAACACCTGTGCCTAAGATGGTGAGGGGAGGGTATTCGAAGGGCGTGGCTGTTGAGCTGGCACCTACATGACAAGCAGAGCTCTCCAGGGACAGAGATGAGGAGCTTGGGACACCTGCATTCCATATCTGAGTGCGGATTCCAGTCCTGGCTGCTCTGTTTCTAGTCCAGCTCCCTGCGAATGTACCCTGGGGAGCCCAAGTGCTTGAGTCACTGCCACCCATGAGGGAGACACGGATGGATTTCAGGGGTCCTGGCTGTGACCTGGCCCAGCCCTGGCTGTTTTGGGCATTTTGGCAATGAACCAGTGGATGGAACATCTCTCCTCTCTCTCTCTCTCTCTCTCTCTCTCTCTTGCTTTGGCTTGGAAAGTAGTTAAAAAGAAATATTACAAAAAAAAAAAAAATAGCAAAACATCCAGTCTATGGTAATGTTGATTTGCACAAAACTGGTTGCAGGTGATGGATGGATCTTGGGAGTCAGCAGTCACAGGGGGAGACCCACTGCAAGGCATGATGGGGTGGGGGACCTGGCCACTGTCTCCTGCTGACTGAGCCCCTGCAGCCTGTGTGTTAGCATCCTGTGATGGAGTAAATCGGCCTTATATTTTGATACACTGTATAGATTATATCGCTTCTATATGACACTTATTATATAGCTGACAAAAAGAGGTGACGTGACTCGTTCAAGGTTACATGATACATACGTAGGTCCAAACCCAGGTTCGCCTGACCCTGAAGTCCACGCCGTGAGCCAGTTGGCCAGGCTGCCTCTTGCTGACTGGAAAATGACTACCGCCTCCCTTGGCAATGCGTTGATTGATCAGTCTCTAACTGGGAAATGTGGGAAGAATGAGTGTTGTCGCCAGGCTGTTGCTCCTGGAGCAGGGGCTGACAAACAGATATGTGACAGCCCCTGGGCTCCCTGGAGACTCGGGCTCTGCCACAGAGGCACTCCCGAGTTGCGTGGGCAGCAGCTCTCAGAATCTTGATGCACCCACATCAAAGTGGAGAGAGCAGCTCTGGGTCCTCCTGGCCGACCTGTGCTAGGGTGAGAGATTGCTGTTTAAAAATCCAAGAACTATATGGAAACAGGTGTCGCATTGGCTCTGATCTGTGGGATCCTGCCAGAGGGCAGGTGCTCCCTTGGTTAGGGCAGTCCTCAAGGCCGGTGCTTGTTGGCTGCCCTGTCCCCAGTGCAGGTGCAGATCTGCCCAGCACACAGTAGGTACTCACGTGCGATGTTTGGTGGGACGAATGGCATAGGTTATCTATGCTACTGAGGGAGTAGCATATTAGTATTGAGCCAAGGCTGACTTCCATGACAATAAGATGAGCTTTTCTGTATGGTTCTCCGAAAGCAGAAACAACAATTATAATCATATGTTGTTGACACAGAGATTTGTTGATGGCTACCTGAAAGACTTTTAGAACAGACACAGTGCGAACTGCAGAGATCAATAAGGTCTTCATTCCAGGCCTTCTGGGCTCTTAGGGTCTTTCCCAAATACCCCCTCTCCCCTCCAGGGTCAGGCCCCCAGGGGCTCGCTCACGGTGGGGAAGCAGGTCCCAGTCCCCCACAGAGGGAGGCCATGCTGACCCTATTGGGGTTCCCTAATGAATAACCTGATGATGGCGGCCCCACAGCCCCTCCCAGGCCTTGGACTCCTGCAGTCGGTCCCCATTTGTCTTAAGAGGAAAGCCCACACACACCCTACACACAGTGCCCCCGTGTCTCCTACGCTGGTGACAGGAGCCTTCCTCTGTGTCTTCACACTTTACACATGCTGTTCCCTTGTCAAGAATCCTCTTCCTTGGGTCCTCGGCGCCTCCTCCGGGCCGCCTTAACCTTCACTGTCCCGGGGAAGAGAGGTGCCCTTGGCCTTCTCAGCACCTGTCACACGCCCTCTTAGCACCGTGAATCTCTCCCCCGCAGCACCTGTCCACGCTGTCATTTGCTTTTGTGATGCTTCTATTATTATCCACCTCCTTTACTCAGCATAAGCCTTGTGCAGCCAGCGATCAGGGCTTTTCTTTCGCCTGTTTTGAACCTGCACGTTTAGCCCAGGAAAGGGTGAATGATTTTGTTCACAGGCCCCTGGGCTGGCGACTCCATCTGGGTTTTAAGTCAGAGGTATTCTTTCCACAGAGCCGAATGGGTCTGACTGCTCGCCGGTCCGTGAGCCCATGCCAGCGGTGAGACAACCTGGGGAGGGGCTGCAGCTAGCCCTGGCTGGGCGCCGGCACACGCGAAGGCTGGGATTGGCTGGATCTCTGGCGAGCCTGGTTGCCATTCTGCTGGCATGGAATTAGGGAGGAACTCACTTCGAGAGCCCCAGGGAGCAGAGTGTTAGCAGAGTGCTGAGAAGCACCCTGTCCATCTTCAAGTCCAACCCTCCAGCGTCCTCCCCACCCGCCCCGTTGAATGGTGACCGTCCCTATCCGCGGCTCCCTGGCAGCCCCCACAGCGCGCTCCAGGCCCGTGATGCCGGCAGGGCCAGGCAGACAGCACAGGGGGAGAGCGAGGAGGGCCAGGGCCTCTTGGTTTCTCAGATGGGAGACCCTGTAAGGTGAGTGCGCTGGCAGACCTCCCATGGCTGGGTGAGCAGCGGAGGGAAAGTGCTGACCCCGCCCCCCAGTCCTTCCCAGGTGACAGCACCTCTCCCTGCCCTCCACACTATGCCCAAGGCTGGAACAGAGCTGGGTACACCTGACCCTCTGGAGGGAGGGTCTGTCCCAGCCCCCAGCCTGTCCAAGCTCACATGGTGTCAGTGTCTTAGGACTTGTTTAACCCCTCCCTTGCCCCTGGGCCTCAGCCTTATCATCTGCATAATGGGGGTGATTGTACAGCATGCTGGGTCAGCCAGGGGAAAACCCAGAAGACGGGAATTCTGGTGTCAGAGGCCAGCGCTTTCCACGCTCCTTCTGTGTTCAGGTAGAGGCGGGCAGTTCAGGCCTTGAGCAGCACAAGCCACGGTTGGAGGTTGGAGAGAACCTCATAACGGAGGTTCAGATTCCAGTAAGGTCGTGGCGTCCCCTTAAAGACTGGGGCCCTGGGCAGGGGCCTGGCCGACTCTCCCCAGACTTGTTGGCTGTGAGGGTTCTGTACGTCAAAGCAAGGAAACCGAGGGGCAAGGCCGGGCACACAGTAGGTACTTCATAAAAAATGGTAGTTGAGCCCTGAGTCCCGAGTTTAGCTCTCCAGCCCAGGATGGATGGGTCCAACCCCGCCCAGGGGCCTTGTCTCAGCCCCTCTCCCACTCACCAGGCTGGCCTCGCCCCACCCCCCAGAGACCCCTGACTTTCCAAACGGGAGACGCCGAACCCCCCAGGGCCCCCGGCACGCCCGCTTCCCGCCCAAAGGTGGATGGTTTGGCTCCCGAGTTCCCCGAAAATTGGTTCCGCATGTTGCCGACATCAGCCCCGAACGTTTGCTCAGCACACAGCCGTGAGGGCCCTCCGGGGAGGCTGAAACCCCACACCTCCCCGCCATCCGCCCCCAGCCACAGGCTGCCAAGCCGCTGCCCGCAGCCAGCTCCCGGGGCCAAGTGGTGAGACAGCCGGAGACCGCGACGCGCAGGCGGCAAGCCTGCCGCCACCTGGTGGCTGTGCGGGGAACTGCACCAGCATGGCAGCCCCTCTGCGTTGGCCTGGCCTGGAGACCCAGAGTGGAAGCTGGAGGGCTCAATCCGCGAAAGAGGCTCCTTCTCCGGTTCCAGGAACTCCGAGGGCAGGGAAATGCGGTTCCCAAGGCCGGGCTATTTTTAAACGACGGCATCCGCCATGCAGATGCTCTGTTTATGGCTGATGTTCCACGCCAGTGAGAGAAGCTGTGCAGTTAACCAAAGGCAGATGCAGGCATGGGAATAATTAGAACGGGCTGGGCCTGTCTTTTCCCAGCCGTGGCTGGGCAAGCGGAGGGCCAGCGGGCTGCCCCCGGGGGCTGGGTTCCTGATCTCAGAGGAAGCTCTGAGCCCTTGCTGGCCTGGGGGAGGGGCCTGTGGTCTCGAGATCCCAATGGGGTGACTGGGCGGGTAGAGGAAGGGCCCCTCATTGCCTCCCCCTGCAACTGTGACCCCATCATTGTCCGCCACCTTTGCCTAGCAGAGTGCCTTATGGTCTGTAAGGGTAGGCATTGTTTTTTCATTTTGCCAACAAGGAAACGGGAGCTCAGAATGTTAAGGTAATCAGCCAAGGTCACCCAGATAATGTGGGCTTCAAAGTTGTGAGGTTTTTTGATTTTGCATTTTTTTTTTAGATGTTTCCAGCAGGTCTGGGCCCAAACAGGTAGCTCAGCTCCCATGGCTTCCGGTCACCGTGGGGTCTGCTTCCTGTTCAGGAGGAAGCCGGAGGCTGCCTTTACAGCCTGGTGTGTGTCTCTGGGGCCTAACTCCCTTGCTCTCCACACATCCGGCATGTGCCAGGCTGTGACCGCCACCTCCACGAACTTTTCCCCGAGAGCCTTCTGGGTTCTCCTCACTTTTGCTGCCACTGCTGTAATCTGATTCCAGGTCTGGTGAGGCGGTGCCTGAGGTCACCCTTGTCCCACTATCACTGCCTTTAGCCTAGGGCCTGGCTCAGAGAGCTCTTTGCTGTTGAGTGTGGCAGCAGCTCCCAGCTGCTCAACCATGTGCTAGGTGGAGCAGGTTCCAAACCAGGAGCCCCCTGCAACAGCCAGGTGTGGGCCAGGAGCCAGGGACCCCATTCTGGTTCCCCACATGGGTGCAGGGGCCCAAGGACTTGTACCAACTTCAGCCACTTTCCCAGGTGCATTAGCAGAAGCTGGATTGGAAGCGGAGCAGCTGGGCCTCGAACTGGCGCTCCAATTTGGATGCTGGTATCACAAACAGTGGCGTAACCTGCCATGCCACATCGCTGACCCCCAGCTTGAGTCTTGAGAAGTGAGCGCCATTTGGGGGCAGTGGGTGGGAATACTGCCACTGGGGAAGGAGCCCAGAGGAAGCCCCACCATGAAGGCCACCAGGCCAGGGCGTGTGTTCCCATAGACTCCTATAGCGGTCCATTCAAAGCAAGCTACACATCAATGGCCCTGGGCTCCAGCTCATGCTGGACCGAGCTCAAGTTGGGCAGTGCGTGAGGACCCACAGGAGCTTGCCTACGCCACCCTCTGTCTCGCCTGCTGACTGCTTGGTTTCCTGTAGGCCTCTCTGAAGCCAGGCCCTGGGCTGAGTCCCTAGCAGCTGGCTTAGTTCCAAGGCGGAGCCAAGCTCCGGTTAGCCCCTCGCTGTCTCTCCAGGGGTGCCTGAGCCTGGCCTTGAGTGTCCATTGCACTGCCAGGACCTTTGACGCCAAGAACTCCAGTTGCCTGGCCCCTCAATCAAGCTGGGTAACAGTGCAGGCCCGGTCAGCTGCCATCTCCTCTTCCCTCCCAGAGCTGACTTCTTCCTTCTTCCTCTACCTTCTCCATATGTTTTCCCAGCATGCTTTGTGTTGGGGGGTCGGACTTGGAGAACCCTGCTCTGCTGGGAGGTGGGAGCCCAAACCATGCACAGGCACTGGGCGGCCTCGGAGTCCCCAGTTCCTAAGTGCCTGCAGCGGAAGCCCCTGGCCCAGGATGGAGAATGCCACAAGGGCCCACACAGTCCATCCTGTTGTAATCCCCAGGGCTGGCGTCACCGGGCTCTCTCCGAAAAATGTGTCTCACAGCATCTGAACTCATACTCCTGTGTCTGCCATGGGAGCAGGGCGGGCAGTGGGGGCCGCACGGGCCCCTAAGAACAGCCCCAAACGTTGGGTTTGCTGTTGGACATTTGTGTGTGTGTGTGTGTGTTACAGACCGCTCGGCTGCCCGTGCCAGCTGCGAGCTGGGGCCCAGCTACAAGGCAGAGTTATGGGGCAGCGCTAAGTGCTCTGTTTGGACGAAACTGCCAAAATGTTAGTACAAAGTGGGAGGTGTTTGTGCTCCAGCTAATAACTGATGGGCTTCCGGGCGGGGAGGCGGCCGCCTTGTCATTACGGCCACGGCTCTTCTGAGAGACACAGCAGCCACCGCGGCCGCCGGAGCTGCAGCGAGAGCTTTCTGATCTCACAGGGCTGTCCTGGAAGTCACGGGCATGCCTGTGCCTCCGGCAGGAGCCCCAAGAAGGGTGGGGGCTGGGCTGCTGTGTTTGATTCTTGGGGTTTGCCTTTGCTGGCCAAAAAAAAAAAAAAAAAGCCCATTCTGCAGAACATTCCAGAATCCACTTTGTCGGGGGAGGCAGGAGAGGCCTGCTGGGAATGCCAAACACGCCTGGGGTCCTGCTTTGGGGAACCCCAGGAAGCTGTTATCCAAAGGGGTCCCTGGGCCTGGGAGCGGGAGTGGAGGTGGGGGCTTGGAAGATGGTTTGCAGTCCTCTGGCTGGAGCCCCAAGGCCTGTGTGTGTGTGTGTGTGGGGGGGGAGATGAGGGACCCCCACAGCATCTGGGGAACAGGGAAAGTACCTTCTCTTGGGCTGGGTCACTTCCCAGTTCCTCTGGGAGGGGATGAGCCAGGGCACCACCGTCCAGGGTGCTACAGCCCGGAGCAGTGTCTCCTTCCCTCTAAACCCATATTGTATGTATGATTGTGCACGGGCTCCTGGGGACAAATTAAGACATCTGTATAATCTGCCAGACATTGACTGATTCACGCACTCATTAAATCACCTGGGTTCCCTTTTGTGCCATCTATTAATGTTGATGGGTAGATCCCTTTACGTTTCCATGTTACTAATTGGACACTACAGAACAGCCTAGCGTGTAAATCTGTATTAGTGGTGCAGTGGCTAAGGTCAGAGACACAGAGATCCCTGTCCTCGTGCACAGAGATGGGCCAAATACCCACACATGCATGCCTGTACAGTGCATCAGTGGGTGACAAGAGAAAGCCAGGAGGCAGAGCACAATGTGAGAGGGATGGAGAGAGGCCTGGCCAGAGCCGCCGAGTGCAAAACCTCCCAGGGGCTTGCAAATCGTGGGGAAAAGAGTAAGGAGAGGCAGCCCTTGTCCAGGGCATGGAGGACTCTGGGCACGTTGTATGTCAATACCACGTTATGCAGCCACGTGGGGCCACCCCATGGCTGTGGTTACTATGAAGCCCCTCAAAGGAGGCAGGCTGCTAGTGGGACCGCCCCGGGACCTCTCTGCCTTAAAGCCCATCCTCTGGGTTTGCCTCTGGCATGGTGGTGGTTAACCCTGCCGGCTTGGGAGTCAGGGAGCCTGGGCTTTGAATCCTGCCACGCACCTCTTAGCAGCCTGTGTGATTTACAGCAGGTATTTTGCTTCTTTTAGCTTCAGCTTCCTCATACCCCACAGGGTTTCTGTGAACAATGAACAAGAAAGTTCTCCCTATAAAATATAAAAAATTTCTTCCTATAAAATAAAATTTTATATAAAAATACAAAATGCCCTTAACATGATGCCTGGCACGAGGGCCCACTACGATGATAAACCTCTATTGTCATTCTGGTTTCCTTTTACTTACGAGGGCCCTGGCAGAGTGGGGGTGAGATCCGTGGCCGGCTGCAGCTCACCGCGAGGAACTCCTAACTCCTGGCTTCCGTCCACCGCACCGTGAGCGAGCCCCCAGGTCCTTAAGGGCCAGATCAGCCAGTGCAGCGTCACTGAGGGCACAGCTGCCCCAGATCTGAACCCTGTGCCCTGTTCCCAATCCTAGCCTTTTGTAGGCAAGGCAGGGCAATGACCAGCGAGATATCTGAATATTCACCGCTGAGCCCAGGAGGTGGAGCGTGGGTGACTGGGAGCAGGACCCTCCAGGGGCTGGGGAGAGTTCTGCTGGGTGGACACTCCCCAAGCCGTGGGGACGTCACCCCCCCCCCATGCTCCGAGCTGGATCTGCTCTATCCCTTACCAGCTCTCACAGGGTTCTTATTGACCACAGGGAGAGATGGTCTGTGTGAGACCAGTGCTTATTCGCTGAATTTCTCACTTGGTGACTCCAAAACGGAGACTCCGATAAGTCCCAGCAGATGCTAAATGGGTGCCCCAGTGGCACCTGATTCTCCTTAGGTGTGAAGAGAGAGGAATGATGAGGAAGAGGCCAAAGGATTCCCCCTCGGTGCCTGCCTCCCTTTTCCGAAATGAGTAAAAGTTTTAACGGAATCTGTGGCTGCTGAGATAATGCCTAGACAGCCCAGCCTCACCTCTGCTCCACGTGGTCTTGTGACTGAATCCTGCCCCATGGGGTGGGGTGGAGGAGTGTGAACAGTTCTGGGTTGTGTCGCTAAGGGAGAGAGTGAGCCCTGCTTCCTGCAGCCTACTTACTGGAGCAGTGAGGTATTGGCAGCCATATGGGTGAGGGCAACATTGAAGATGTGGCTGAGCAGCAAATACAAGAATGCAGGGTCACCAGGGGCATGGGGCCACGGCCTGGAGCCTGGGGTGCTTGTGACAGGAGAGACACATACCTCTTCTTCCTTTAAGTTACTGTTACTTTGAGGTCAGCATTGCAGCCAATCAGCATCTATCCTGCTTGGTGTGGGAAGGATTTGTGATCTCTCTGCCAACCCCTACGAGCTGATGCTCACGAGATAGTGCTGAGTCAGAGAACAGTCTGCCTCCTGCCGTCTCATTCCTCAGTGTCTGCCATCTCCCGGAAGGCTCAGGGCACATGCTGTAGAGGCTGAGACCACAGGCGGGTGACAGAGCCCAGACAAGCACTTGGGACGTGATTCCTCATCTAATTCTTTCTCCTCCAACACAGCTTCCTGTCCCTCTGGGAATACGTGGCCCACACATGGAGGGTGTAGGGAGGGGAGGCCAGGAGAAGAGGAGAGCTTTGATCTTGTTCCAATCCTCAAATGAAGACATCAGAGTAGCTGGCTGGGGACTCCCTGCAGGGACAGCTGGGCAATGGGCACTGCTGTCCTCGAGGCCACCGTAGGTTTTGTAGATGTCATCAGGAACGTGACATTTCTCTGCAGGCAGCACGTTTTGTGGTTCTTCTGGGAATGTGTCTGTGGCTGAGACCTCTAGCTATGTAACCCAAGGAGTCAGCAAAATGGGACAGCCACCACCCTTACTGGGGTTCCACAAGCCTTCGAAAAAGCCTGTGCGGTGTCAGAGGCTCCGTACTGTTAGTGCTGCCCAAACGTTCAGGAAGTTACTGAACGAAATGAAAAGATCAGGGCTTGCTTGGCCTGTGTAGGACTCAGAATAAAAGGAAATAATTGATGCGTACCCACAAAGGGTGCGGTCGCCTCTCAGTCCTGGTTGTGTACCACGTGTCTTCGTGATACTGAAGGGGAGGCGGGGAGACGCTGGGCAGCAGGTGCCTCCAGCTTTCTGTGACCTTGACAGACTCATTTAATGCCTTCTTATGGTGTCTCATTAGCAAGGATCAACCCAGACAGTGGACACACTCTGAGGTGATCATCAAAAAAACTTTTTGTATAGTTTCTAAATTGTTAGAACAGTATTTTCATATTCCTAGAATTTGATACCTCACTTCTTGAGTGAGATGGGCCAGCAATTTTCCTTTTTCCGCTCTTGTTCTTCGGTAACAATATTACACATAGAGAACGTATAGAGTGAGTTAGGGAGTGGAACAGCCTGCTGGTCGACCCTGCAGCTCTGCTCTCTACAATTGTCTGCACACAGCTCCATAGACAGAGATTAGTTTTCAGCCCCTGTGAGCTGGGTGTGGTCTCTGTGAGATTAAATTATCACTAATGGAATGTAGGTTTCAAATAAAATTACTTGCCCTGGACTCTTTCATTTTTATTTGTTTACTTGAGACACACACACACACACACACACAGAGAAAGAAGAAAGCCCCATCTTCTGGTTCACTTCCCAAATTCCTGGAAGCCAGGAGCTCAGCTCAGGTGACCCAGGTGGCAGGGACCCGGGTATGTGAGCTGTCACCTGCTGCCTCTCAGAGAGCACATTAGCAGGGAGCTGGAACTGGGAGAGGAGCCGTGGCCTGAACCTAGGCAGGCTGACACGGGATGCGGGCATCCCAGTCCTCGGCTTGACTGCTGTACCAAACACTTGCCCTTGGACTGTTTCTTTCTTCTTCTGCGAACTTCAGCCATGCAAACGAGGACAACATCCTATGGAGGGGTCAAACAATGAACTAGAAGTTGCCGCATAGCTTTGTGAAGCAGCTCTCTCTGTCCAGGCTTCTGATGGTGGTGCTGGTGGTTTTTTTGTTTGTTAGTCATTGACTTACATCTTAATTACACGATTATCTGGTTGGACTTGGTTGCAATCCACTCTGTGGTCAAATATGCGGTCTACTTTTGTATATGTTCTACATGTGCTTGAAAAAAAGTTCATCAGCCAATTACAGGATATAGGTTATTAATATGCTATGATTAGGGTGTTCTGATTTCTATGCCCCTCCTAAACTTTTAATGTGTGATCTAACAATAGTTAGAAAAATGTGTCAAGTCCTATCACTGTGAAGTCACTTTTTCATTTTGTTTCTCTGGATGAACAAGTTTGAAACTATTTTATCAATTGAATATAAGGTAATAGCTTTAACAACTTTCTAGGGATTAGACCTGTTATTGTAACATAATGATTCCAGTCCCTTTTTTGTTTTAATGTTTATTTTTATATGAATATAGCTACCCGAGATTTATTTAGTTAAACTTGATCTAGTATTCATTTATTTTTACTGTCATCTTTTTTGGTCCTTATTTTGCAGAGCTCTTTTAAAGCATACAGTTTTTTTTTTTTATCAAATAAGATATGCTCCATATTTAAACTGGTAATGTTAGTCCTTTTACATTTGCTATGATTGCTGATATATTTGTATTTATTTCTTACACTTTACCTCGTACTTTCCCATTACCTCATCTTTTCTGTACTACTTTTTCTTGCTTTTTAAAATTACTTTTTGTGGCCATGATTTAACATAAAAATGATTTTTCAACATTCATATTTTGTAAGGTATACATTTACTTTATATACTTTTAGTGATCCCATTTATTTTTACTTTTTACACTGAAGATACTAAATAATATCTAAATGTTTCTCCTCAACAGTACAAGAAGCGACTCAAAGATGTCCAAATATATTAATTACAGTTACTCATGTCTTAACTGAGTTGATTTTGTCAGTGAGTCTTTTAGATATGTCCTTTTTAACCTCATATATGATATATGTTTATTTTACCACTGTCTCTTTCTATTTACCAATTAATTCACATTTAATTATACTTCTTGTGAGGTCATTTTCCTTTTCTTCTGATGTTCATTTTTTAGAAATTCTGAAAATATTTTATTTATTTGAAAGACAAAGAGACACACAGAGGGGGAAAGAAAGGGAGGGAGAAAGAGAGAGAAAGGAGAGGGAAGAGAGAGAGCACGCACAAGAGGGAGAGAGATATCATTCTTCTGTCCATTGGTTCACTCCCCCAAATGCCCACAACACCTAGGACTTGGCCAGGCCTAAGCCAGGGGCCCGGAACTCCATCTGGGTCTCCCACCTGGATGGCAAGAATCGAGGAACTTTAGCCAACTCCTGTGTCTCCCGGGGTGTGCATTAGCAGGGCTTGAACTGGGCACTCTGACATGGGACATGGGCATTCCAGCTGCTTCAGATGCCTGCTTCTGTTTAGACATTCTTCTAGTGTGAAATCAGTTTTTTTGTTTATCTGAAATGTCTTACTTTGCCCTCGTTCTTCTGAAAGTTTTTCTGGCTAGTATTCCCCACCCCACCCCAGCGCTTCGAAGATTTTATTCTACTATATTTAGTGTTAAGAACTTTGCTGTCAACCTACTGTTACTCCTTTGTGGGTGATCTGTCTTTTTTGCTCTGGTTGCTTTTCCTCTTTTTGTTATTCATTTTTTGACATGCTCACTGCAATATCCATGTATATTTATTTATTTAGCCTTGCTTGGTATTTTTATTTCTACATCTATAAATTCATAGTTGTTCATCATTTCTAGAAAGTTTTCAGGCATCAAGTCTTTGAATTTCAGCTCCTTCATTTCCTACTGCCCTGTCTCATTTTATCATTCTTTTTCTATTTTAAATTTGTATTCATAAAAGGGAACAGATTTCATGTATTTCATATAGAATGATACTTCCCACCCTATCCTCTCTTACTCCCTCACTCCTACCCTCCTCCTTTTCTTATTTTTCATTTAATTTTTACAGTGACTACTTTCAATTTTCTTTATAATCACAAGCTTAGCCCTCCACTGAATAAAGGATTCAACAGGTAGTAAGTAGAAAAACTACTGTTCCTTAAGAGTATAAACAAGGGCTGTAGGCCGGCACCGTGGCTCAATAGGCTAATCCTCCACTTGCAGTGCTAGCACACCAGGTTCTAGTCCCGGTCGGGGTGCTGGATTCTGTCCCGGTTGCCCCTTTTCCAGGCCAGCTCTCTGCAGTGGCCAGGGAATGCAGTAGAGGATGGCCCAAATGCTTGGGCCCTGCACCCCATGGGAGACCAGGATAAGCACCTGGCTCCTGCCTTCAGATCAGTGCAGTGCGCCGGCTGCAGCATGCTGGCTGCGGTGGCCATTGGAGGGTGAACCAACGGCAAAGAAAGACCTTTCTCTCTGTCTCTCTCACCCTCACTGTCCACTCTGCCTGTCAAAAAAAAAAAAAAAAAAAACAAGGGCTGTAAACAATAGTCAAATCTCAAAATGTCAATTTTGCTCATATACATTGCAACTTTTTTCTACTATGTATATTAGTTATCACCATTCAGGGAAAAAATGTTATTTGTCTTTTGGAAACTAGCTTATTTGACTAAGCATAATGGTCTCCAGTTATATCCACTTTGTTGTAAAAGGCAGGATTTCATTTTTTTTGTGGCTTAGCAGTAATCCATCATGTATATATACCATAATTTCTTTATCCAGTCATCAGTTGATGAACATGTGTGTTGATTTCATATCTTAGCTATTGTGAGTTGAGCTGCTATAAACTTGGGAGTACAGGTAATTCTTTCATATTCTGATTTGGTTTCCTTTGAGTAAATTCCCAGGAGTGAAAAGGCTGGGTTATATGGTAGATCTATTTTCAGATTTCTTAGGAATCTCATACTGTCTTCCGTAATTGTTGTATGAGTTTACATTCTCACCAACAGTGCATTAGAGCATCTTTTCCCACATGTCCTCACCAGCATTTGTTATTGGATGATAGCCTTCCTAACTGGGATGAGATAGAACTTCATTGTCGCTTTGATTTGCTTTTCCCTGATGGCTAGTGGTCCTCAGCAGTTTTCATGTGTCCGTTGGCCATTTGAATTTCATCCTTTGAAAAATGCCTGTTCATATCCTTAGCTTGTTTTTTTTTTGTTGTTGTTTAAACTGGATTGCTTATTTTGTTGTTGAGTTTCTTGAACTCCTTATGCATTCTGGATATTAATCCTTTACCAGCTGTATAGTTGGCACATATTTTCTCCCATTCTGCCGGTTGCCTCTTGATTTTGTTGAGTGTTTCCTTTACTGTGCAGAGGCATCTTAACTTGATGTAATCCCATTTGTCTATTTTTGTTTTTATTGCCTGTGCTGCTGGGGTCTTATTCAAGAAGTCTTTGTCTATGCTGATGTCTTACTGTGTCTCCCCTATGATTTCCTCTAGTAATTTCATTGGTTTCACATTGTAGATTTCGACTCCTGATCCATTGTGCATAGATTTTTGTATATGGTGTAAGGTAGGGGTCTAGTTTCATATTTCTGTATGCAGAGATCCCGTTTTCCCAACACCATTTGTTGAAGGAATTGTCCTTTCTCTAGAGAATGACTTTAGTTCCTTTGTCAAAGATGAGTTGATTGTCGTTGCATGGATTAATTGATATGATCTCTAATGTGTTCCATTGATTGACATGCCTATTCTTTTGCCAGTAGCAATCTGTTTTGATTATAACTGCCCTGTAATTGGTTTGAAATCAGATTGTATGATACCTCCAGCTTTAGCTTTATTGTTTAGGATTGCTTTAACTATTTGGAGTCTCTTATGATTCCATATGGATTTTAGGGTCATTTTCTCTAGATCTGAGATGAAACCTGTGGTGTTTTCATTGGGATCACCTTTAATGGTAAACTGCTTTGGGAAGCATGGATATTTTGATATTAATTCTTCCAATCCATGAACTTGGAAGATTCCTCCATTGTTTTGGTATCTATTCTATTTCTTTGCTTAAGGTTTTGTAATTTTCATTGCAGAAATCTTTCACATCCTTGGTTAAGTTTATCCAAAGATATTTAAATTGTTTTGTAGCTATTGTGAATGGAGCTTATCTTACAAGTTCTGAGCCATGGCATTTGTGTGTGTGTGTGTGTATATATATATATATATATATATATATGCAAATGCTATAGATTTTACATCCTGCAACAATCCTAGACTTTCTTACAAGTCCCAGTAATCTCTTAATGGAGTATTTTGGTTCCCCTGTGTATGGGATCATGACATCTGCAAACAGGGGCAATTTGGCTTCTTCCTAACCAATTTGTATCCCTTTGATTTCTTTTTCTTGTCTAATGGTTCTGGCTAAAACTTCCAGAACTATAGTGAATATCAGTGCTAAGAGTGGATATTCCTTGTTTGGTTCCAATGCTTCCAGCATTTCCCCCATTCAATATGATGTTGGCTGTGGGTTTTTCATATATTTCTCTGATAGTGTTGAGGTATGTTCTTTCTATTCTAAACTTGTTTAAGGTTTTTATTACAAAAGGATGTTGTATTTTATCAAATGCTTTAAAAATCTTCAAGAATTTACTACAAGCTACATGCCAACAAATTGGAAAATCAAGAAGAAATGGATATATTTCTAGAAATATGTGATCTACCAAAATTGAGTCATGAAGACATAGAAAACCTAAATAGACCAATAACCACATTGAGATTGAATCTGGAATAAAGACCTTTCCAACAAAGGCAGGCCCAGGCCTGGATTACTTCAGTAGGAAATTCCACTAAACTTTTAAAGATGCACTAATCCCAATTGTTCTCAAACTATTCAAAACAATTGAAAGGAAAATCATCCTTCCAAACTCCTTCCAGGAGGCCAGAATTCCAAAATCAGAAAAAGATACAAGAAAGAGAACCGTAGATCAATACCCTTGGTAAACATAGAAACACAGATCTGCAAGAAAGTATTCACTAATAGAATCCAACAACACATCACACCCTAACAAAGCGAGACTGAACCCTGGTGTGCAGGGGATGGTTCAACATACGCAAATAAAAGAATGAGATATATCACATTAACAAACTAAAAAGTAAAAACCACATAATTAACTCATTTATCTTTCAAATTACTTTCTCATGTGTTTCTTCCTCCTGTCTAGATATATTTTATAAAGATTTATTTATTTGAAAGGAAGAGTTACAGAGAAGGAGAGAGAAAGAGAGAGAGAGAGAGAAAGAAAAAGCATGAGCTCCTTCATCCTCTGGTTACTCCCCAAATGGCCACAACATCCAGAGCTGGGCCGATCCAAAGCCAGGAGCCAGGAGCTTCTTCCAGGTCTCCTATGTGGGTGCAGAGGCCCAAGCCCTTGGCCCATCTTCTACTGTTTTCCCAGGCCATAGTATAGAGCTGGGTGGGAAGAGGAACATCTGGGACTTGAATCGGTACCTATGCAGGTGGCAGCTTTATGCACTATGCCACTGTCTAGCTATATTTTTTTTTATCATTTTCTTCAGCTCTACTTTCCATATCACTAATTCTCTACTCAATTGTGTCTAATCTACTGTTCAACTTATTTACCAAATTTTCATTTTCAACAGCTTTATCTTTTTTTTTCTAAAAGTTAAATGTTCTTCATTTTCATATCTGCCTGGTTATTTTTGATAGTTTCTAGTACAATATGTTATTTATTTTGTGTAGGATTATTTTTATAATACATATATTACAATTCCTATATTCTAAGATTTAGGGTGTCTAAGTCTGTCATTCTGCTGACCCTTACCCATTTTATAGGTGTTTAGTAATTTCTTCAGTGAACAAATTTTTGTTTATTTGACAGATAGAATTAGACAGTGAGAGAGAGAGACAGAGAGAAAGGTCTTCCTTCCATTGGTTCACCTCTCAAATGGCTGCTATGGCTGGAGCTACGCAAATCTGAAGCCAGGAGCCAGGTGTTTCCTCCTGGTCTCCCACGCTGGTGCAGGAGCCCAAGCACTTGGACATCCTCCACTGCCCTCCCAGGCCACAGCAAAGAGCTGGACTGGAAGAGGAGCAACTGGGACTAGAACCTGGCACCCATATGGGATGCCAGTGCCTCAGGCAGAGGATTAATCAAGTGAGCCACAGCGCCAGCCCCAATGAACACGTTTTTGAATTGACTTTATCTGAGTATCCCATCAGACCTAAACTGACAGTTTTTGTTTATTTGTTTTTGCAAAGAGGATCTGCATAAAATTCTGCTGAGCACCAGGGAGTTCTACAGAACTGGATCTACTTTAGTCTCTGTCAAACCCCTGATCATGCTTGGAATCTTGAACTCAGATCTCTGACTTCACCTTATACATATAGCTTAACCTCCTTGTCAACGTGTTGACATTTGCCCTCAAGTCCTCTGATTTTCACATGTGATTTTTGTTTCCTGATCTTTTCTGGGCCATGGAAGTTCCCCCTTACTTTCTAGGGAGTCCAGCAATGCATTAAGAATTCTATTTGTTGTAATTCACACAGTATCCAGCGGGAGGGCTTTTTGGAGCTTACTAGGGCTTTACTGCTGGGCAGAGAAACAGCACATGTGTGTTGTATTCTAATGGAACCTTCGGTAGACACAGCACAGAAATCTATGCCATGGCATCGGGAGTCTAATGGGCTGGGGACTGGACAGCACCCTTGGTACTGAGGTGGGTCTTACCTGTGTGGACAGAGGCACTCTGGCTGAAGAAAGCATCAGATGGCAGGACTGAAGGAAGAGGGAGGGGGCTGAAGGCAGGAGAAGCCACAGAGCTTTCCTGGATCTGGACAAGATAGGGGGCATTGGGGCAGTGGGGTTCTTCTTCCAAATCAGTTTGCTGCACAGTACTGGGGTGGAACATTTGTTATAAAGAGGCAGGGACCAGCCCAACAAACATCCCTCCATGGACACAGAAATATTCAACATAGGAACTTTCCACTGGGCATTTGATTAGCCTATGGGCATCCCCAGTCGGTGCAGTAGGATTTCAGAAAGCAATGAGGTCAGTATGGAATGGAAAGGTCACAGTAGTCTTTCTTTCCAGAACAGCTTTGTATCATCTGTTCCCTCTGTCGGTAACAACTGTCCCACCATTTCTACTCTGGTGACTCTTGGATGTTACACAAGGCCTAGCTCAAGGGTAACTCTTTACTGCAGTTTCTCTGCCCATCCCAGGACGTTGGAGGATCGTTCGTCTATGGCCTACAGCATTTGCAACATTCCTTTCTTACACGCTTACCACACAGTGGCTACCAAATGTCTCCACCCTTCCCTCCTCATCACGGGGCTCCTGGGCAGAAACCAGTCTTCCTGACTTTCATGTCCCTGAATGGCTGCATGGCTTGGGGCTGAGAGTGTGGCTTCTGGAACCAAAAGCCAACCACTCTATTCAACTGCTGAATCACCTTTGCACAATTGCTTAAGATCTCTGTATGTACTTTAGCTTCCTTATCTGGAAATTGGACATGAAATGTATTTCCTCAAGGAACTGCTACAAAAATTCATGTGTGTAAGGCACATGGGGCCAGCTCAGTAGATAGGAGGCATTCAGTGTGTATTGCCCATTGTGGGCCCAGCACTGAGCCCACAGTACCTGTTCTGAATGAACAACCTGAGTTGGTCCTTTCAGACAGAATCAGGTGTAGCCAGTGGGAAGGGGACAGGGGAAGGCAGGGGCACACATACCTGGTAGGGGTTTCCACGCTGTATGACACCAAAGCCATCTTGATCCAGCTTGGTGCAGGGACAGCTGGGCTTTCAGGATGTGTAGCATGCGGGATTCCACAGCTCCTCCTGCATCCCCTCCTCCCTCCTCTTTCAGCGTCTCACCTCTGCCTCACTCTGCTCTGCAGATCTATTCATTTCTTCTTCTGGCACCTGGGGTTGTGTGTGGCTCTAGGGTGAGCTCCAGCACCAATGGATGCTAGAGAGCCTGCTGCCAATGAAGTCAATGTCTCCCATTCAAAGTCCTCAAGGGAAGCCTTCTAATTGGCCCAGCTGACTTGAAGACCTATGGCTTCTGGGCCAGGAGGCTGATGCCAGGGAAAAGGGTGTGGTGTTAACCTGGCACTCCAATGGTGCTGGCAGGCAGTGAGGGGCCCTCCCAAAGCAGGGTATAGGCAGGGGTGCCAGTGAGGGCACTGCTAGTTGACAGAAGAGCAGCTTGAGCAGGGGCTCAGAGTGAGGACTCTATACTAAGAAAACACAATGGAGCCAAAAGCACCTGCTAAGCTCTCCATGGGCTCCCAGGGCAACCTGCAAGAGCCTGGAGCTGAGAGGCAGGCCCAGCAGAAGCCAGGACAGATAGGAAAGTCTCTGGTCCACTGTGGCCTCTCTGGAACCCAACTTCCAGCTTGGGGGCTAGTGTTCCAGCAGCTCCATGACTTGTCACAGGAGCATCATCCCTGACCCTGGTCTCAGCCAGAGGCTGTCCTAATGTCCAGTGTGTCACTGGCATCTCACCCAGCCGCTGGCCTCAGAGCTGCCCAAGATGCTGCCTGGCCAGCCCAGCTCCGGGCCTCATCCTTCAGCACTAGAGCCTGGGGGAGACCCAAGTCCTGTTTACTAGGGGCTGCCTGGGGGGAGACCCTTCTGCCTGAGGCCTGGACACTAACCTGGGATGTTCATGATGGTAATGATGATTCCCATCATTCAGATGGGCAGACCGAGACCCAGAGCATGGAGGGGCAGCCTGAGGTCACAGAGCTCACAAGTGGCAGAAGTGTGGCGGGACAGCCTCACAGCCACAGGCTTTGTATTCCCATCCCGTACTGCCTCTGCTGGATGAGAATGGGGCCACCTGCCCTTTTCAGTTTAATCATTAAACAGAACATGTTTACTGAGCATCTACTATATGTTAGGCACAGGCACTGAGTAAGCTCCAAAGGCAAATTAAGTGTGAACCTTGTCATCAAGTAGCTCACAATCTTATTTGCCAAGATTACAAAAGAACTGCTGAAGGTGTTTAAGACCCTGAGTAGATGCAAGCACTCATTTGCATAGAGCAGACCAGCTCTATTCAACAGTTCTTCAAGGGCTCTGTGTGGCCAGTATTCTCAAGAGCAGGCTCCTCCGCCAGGCTCTCTGGCCCCTTCCTGGACCAACCCACCTCCCTCTGCAGCCTCATCTCATGCCCCAGCTGTGCCACATGACTGTTCATTCCTTGAACGTGACTTCTTCTTTCCCTTAGCTCTGCTGTTTTCCGGGATGCCATTCTTCCCCTTGGCCCCCTTAAGAACCCCTGTTCGCCTTTTGAGAACTCAACCATGCCATTGCTTTCTAAAAACAGAAAGGCCCTCATCTCTCTGGTGCATCTCCAAGGCCTGCACAGTGACTGTGTGGGTGGCATGGTGGACCCCCCCAGAGTTACACCTATAAGATACTTGGAAATGTGAGCTTTTTTGGAAAAAGGGTCTTTGCAGATGATTTGAAGTTGAAGGTCTTAAGATTTTTGTATTAGGGCAAGATCTAATCCAACAACAGCTGTCCTTGAAAGGGAGATATAATATAGACATGGAGGGGACAGAGATTGGAGTGATTTGTCTAGAAGCCAAGGAACACCAGTGGTCACTGGCAGCCACCAGAAGCTAGAAGGGAGGCATGAGTTGGAACCTTCCTCAGAGTTCCGAGAAAGATCCAACCCTGCTGACACCTTCGATTCAGACTTCCAGCCTCGAGAACCATGAGATAATCAGTTTCTTTCGTGTTAAACTGGCAAGCTTGTGATCAGCTGTTAGAGACGCCCTAGGAAACTGACTTGGGACTGTGTTATCTGAACAGCACCGTAATCTTCTGTCAACAGGCCTGTCCCAGCTGTCCATGACATACATGACATACATGACATACAGTTGGTGCCTCATAGATGCTCACTGCATTGAATCACCAAAGGGAATTCTCTTCTGTCAGGAGTAGTTGAAAAGGGATATGCTACATGGAGTCAGACCTTGCCTAATAATAAATGAAATGGCCTGTTAGCAGGGGGCCTATGGGGACGAACTAGATTTGGTAGGTCGATTAATAAAACATCAAATGCCTCTGGCCCCGAGTCTACATCCACATAGATGAGTGATGCCTGCTTGCTCCTCATTAAAGGATTTCAAGAACAAAGTCCATTTGGGAAAAGGATTAAGTGGGCCCTATAGAAGCCACACTTCCATAGGCTGGGTATGTGCTCATGGTGGGATGGGTTATTTTTAAGCATTTACACAGAGACATGGTTCTTTAGGAGGCAGAGTTCAAGAGCATTGGAGGCACAATGTGGGCACTAGGAGGAAGATGTCTGTTGTTCTGCCCCGACATCCTATAAATTTCCTGTTAACCTCTGTAATTCCCATTGGAAAATTGCATCTTAACTTTGAGTTCTACATTTGGGTGGGAATAAAACTCTATTCCCCCTCCCCAGCCTAAAATACTTACCCATTATACATTCCCAAGGCCACAGTGATTGGTTCAGGGATGGGCACATGACTCCCAATGAGCCAATGAAATAAAAGACACTTGGGCTGAGCATTCTGGGGCAAAGATACAATTGACCCTCCATATCTATGACTGTGGGTTCTTGATTCATGTATTTAACCAACCTCAGGTCAAAGACATCGCTTCAGAGTAAATAATGGTAGCTCATACTCTGCATTGCCAACATACCCTCATGTTTCATGAAAAATAAGATTAACCCAAAATATACTTAGGGTATTGGTGATGAGTTTTGCTACCACACCTGCAGCCACGTTCTTGGTGCAGAGAAAGGGAAGAGCCCAACTGTAGGTCTCAAGTGTGTTTCTCTCTCTGCCAGTCACTGAGGAGACTCTGAGCATAGGGTGGGGTTTCTTTGTCATCATTGGCCTTGGCCTTGGGTCTGTGGCTTGGTTTGATGGATGTAGGATCCTAGAAGGTCTACCTCTGAGTGACATAATGTTGGCTGAATCCCCAGAGAACGGTGCTTTCATCTCATTGCTTAATCATCTCTCTTCCTTGCTCTGTGGTGCCCTGCAGTTGTAGGTCTCTGATTGACCTGCTGGCTGCAATTATTTTTACCTTTTACCTGAAGGTGAGCAGAAGTGATGTGAGATTCAACATGAAACAGAAGGTCTTGTAAAGGCTCACTGGGACCATTGTGGGCTGTTGGTGCATCAGAGGAGCTTGAAAACCTCACCACAAAGGGCTCCAGGCTCATGTCTACTCCATAGATCCATGAACCCATGCTAAAGAATGAGTTCTCCCAGATCCCTGCCTACCTACCCTTACTCATTAATTAGCCACAGACTGAACAGGAAGGGTTTTGTGCTGAGAATCATATCAGTGACAGATCAAACACCATTAAGTACCTACTTGGAGCTGGAGGAGTGAAGAGGAACACAGATGCTTTGTCTTTGAAGTCCCACAATTGGCTGAGGAACCAGAAATGAAAAGAGAAAGAACATTCAAGTGCTACTGGGCTTCTGATGACAAGGAAGAAACCTGGGAGAACCCAAAGGAGAGGTGGTTATTTACGTCTTAGGATGGAGACTGAAAAGGCTCCATAAAGATAAGGGTACTCGAGTTGAGTCCAAGGAGGAACTGGTGTTTACCAAGAAGATGGGGAGGAGGAGGAGGAGTGGCGTGCGTGGCACTGCTCCGGATGAGCAGCCTGGGTGAGTTGTGCAGCCTGTGGATATAGCTGGGTAGTGGGAGTGCAGCAGGCAGAGTCGGGTGAAACACAAGGAAGCATAGAAGAGGAGGAGCCGGGAGGGTCTTGGGGGTGCCAGCAGCAAGCAGCAGGCACCAGACTGTGCCACAGTGTTTTTGTTCTGAGTTGGTAGGAACTTTGCAACCCTCTGTTAAGTTCTGACAAGGAAAGGGGGTTGTGATGTGTGGGGGATCCCCCAAGCCAGTGCTGCCAGCTCAGGGCAGGAGGCTGATTCCCTGGTTCTGGGTGTGACAGGTGCAGGAGGAGGTCAGGGCTCTGAGGGCAGGACGAGGGGCAGGGTGAAGGCCCAGGAGTTATGCTCTGAGCTGTGTCCGGGGGGCTCAGGTAGGACAGAGTCGAGGTCTGTGGGGCATTCTGCTATGAGAAAGTCACGATATGTACCCAAAAGGAGTGGATCCTGATAGATCTCATTGTACTTGGCCAGACGTTTTAGATATAAAGGCCTCTGAAGGTCACTGCCTGGGCTCCCTCCACTGTCACAGAGATGGTATTAAACATGGCTTTGGACCTGGGTTTCAATGACTAATTCTATGGTCTACCTAACTTCACTGAACTCAGTCTTCTCATCCATAGATGGGAATAGTAATAACATCAGCTTCAAAGTGCTGTGATCATTAAATGATTAAATAGTAGGCGCTCGGCAGGGAGACTTTGAGCATCCAGATCTCAGAGGGGCAAGCCTGTGGCTGGCATTGAAGTTGGCTGCCTGGGGGTCAGCAACAGCCACATGTTTCTGCTTGTGCCATCCGCCCTTGAGGAACGGGCAGTGCCAGGCCCTGTCTGGGAGCTGTGCTGATTGAACTGCCTCTTTCACTAATCAGACTGCTGCTGGGGAGTGAAGTAGCTGGGCCTGGGATGCACTTGGCTAATCAGTGCGCATTCTTAGCCTTTGCAATTGAATATTTTAAGTAGGAGCTTTCCCCCACTGAGTGAGGCACAACCCCTGTCTGCCTGGGACAGAGGTTGAACAGGGCAGAGGGCTGGGAAACAGAGAAGCAGACTTGTTTTGGTGGGGCTCTAGGAAGGAAAGTAAGGGTCAGATGAGCAAAAGACACAGACATCCAAGTGATCAGTCACTTGTGGGCCAATCACCTGTAGGTAGGGGAGTAACAGTAGCCAGTTATCTTTCCATGTATCAATGCATCCTTCTCTCATCTATGTATACATCTAACCATCCATGCATCTGTCTATGCATGTATCCATCCATCTACCCATCCACCCACCCATCCATCCACCCATCCATCCACCCACCCATCCATCCACCCATCCATCCATCCATCCATCCATCCACCCATCCATCCATCCATCCATACATTTGTAGTCTGTGTCTAAACATTCTCTGGGCTCTTGTGGTCATTCTCTCCTTTACTATTCCTGAGTGAGCCTTGACTGGAAGAAGTCCTAGCCTCCATGGCGTTTTCCTGAGGTTTTTGCCCACCATGGTTGCTGCCCGCTACCTCCTTCAGCAATCCCCAGCTCCAGGCTCCTCCCACCTTGCTCCCTGGCTGTGCTTGCTCCTCTGGGTCCTTCTCTCCCCTGTACCAGTTTGCTCTGTGCACAGACACTGTGACTTTCTTGCTCTCTAAGGCACTGCTGACACAACCTAGTCACCAGTGTGCATTGAAAATGGTGGCACAGAGAAGGAAAATGTAAAATTAAACTCCCCGTGTTAAACTTCCTGAGCCAGTCTATCAGAAGGAGCTGTTCCTGCCTCTTTCTGCTGGCTCCCAGTGGCCTACGTCTGTGGGCAGGAGCCGAGGAGGAGCTGCTACTTCCTCTCAGCTCATGCATTTCTTCTCTCTGGAGCCAGAGTCCTGAAACCTTCACCCCTCCACTCACCAGGAGGAACAAAGTGCTTGGACACACTGCCCCTCTTGTCATGTTACAATAAAATCAGTGTGTAGCAATATGCCCTTGTCCATAGGGTAGACTCTTCAATCAGTATTTTGTAAAGTTTGATGCTGAATTTCCAAAATCTCCACTTAAAGACTAAGCCTGGGGCTTTGCTTGTATAAAATTAAGAAGCCAGTTCTAGTTCCCTCCACATCCCCACCAAAAAAAGAATAGTCTTCCCAAGGAAGAATTTTCCACGTCTTCCTAGATGGCAAAACGGACGGGATCCTTTTTGCTTTTACTCTGGTATCCATTCTTACATCTGCTTGTCCTCCAATCTAATCATCTATCACCAGCTATTTATTGTGTTCCTTCTGTGGCTCAGGCTGTGAGCTGGTTGTTGAGGATATAGCTGTCAATCAAACAAGCACAGCCACCATCTTCTGGAGCTGACAAGAGAGAAGGAGAATCAGCAGTGAGTGAGTAGAAGATACATACTTCAACAGGAATCAGTGCTAGAAAGGGCAGGTGCACCCGAGCAGGCTCCCGTCATACGGCCATGTATTTATTCATTTGTCTGCTTTTGCACATTTGTTCCTCTCTCTGGTCACCAACAAACACTGAACACTCATCATGCATTTGGTACCAGGCCAGGCACTGGAGGCCCAAATAAGCAAACAACCTTGACTCTTTCCTTGAAGTGACAATAGACAGTGAGGTGGGAGGAAGCAGATGAGCAGCTAGCAAAAGTAGAGAGATGCTTGTTCCTCTATGGGAGCCAGAAGGTGACACAACCACTGTGCTTGTGTGTCTTGGGGAGGCCTTCTTGGATGAGGTACCATTTGATCAGGATCTGAAGGATGGGTAGGAGCTAGCCAGGAGGAGAACAGAGTGTATGGACATTGTGGGCAGACAGAAGAGCAGGTGGTAAGATCTGGGTGGAGCTGCTAGTGGTCAGAGCAGGTGCAGGGGGCAAAAGTGGCAGGTGAGACAGGGCAGCTTTCCGGAACCTCAGGAGATGCCCCGGGAGAGGTCTTCCAGCTACACCTGCAGGAAAACATCAAAAGCAGAGCCAGGACTGCAGGAGACGAGGGCAGGATAGGAAAGGCTGGCTGTGCATCCTGGAGAGGGAACATTTTGGGAAGCATTCAGAGGCCCCCACCCTGGGCACTTGACGCCTGCTGGGGTGTGTTTGGCTTCTACAGCAGAGGCCTGTTGCTGCAGGGTAAATTCTCCCTGGTTGCCTGCACTTACCTCCCAGCGTGCTAATGAGCGTAGAGCTTCAGGAGATACCAGAGCCTGTTATTTAGTGTTTGTCAAGTGGAGCTGCAAGGCTGGCTGGAGGCACTGCCAGTGAGAGGCGGGGATACCCCTGCCAGGTCTGGCACCTGGCTCTGCTACACCAGCCCCAGGCCTGGGGAAGGAAGAACCTGGGGCAGAATGGGAAGAAGGGCCTCTGCTTGAGGGGGGAAAAGGTGACCCTGCTGGGCCGGAGACCAGGGAAGGCCATGCCCAGAAGGCCCCTGGGTTCCTGGGCACACTCAGGGGATGTGCACCCGTGCGTGCAATGTGATGTGGGAACTTCTGCAATTTGACCCAAGGGGCTGCGCCACGTGACAGAATTGTTCATTTTGCCTACTTGAGAAGAGATTAAAGAAAACCCAAATAAAAATTGTCCCTGTGCCTGGGAAGGAAAACCTGGAGCGTGTGTTGGGGTAGAGCCCAGGCTGTGGCAGCAGGGTGTGCAAAACACAGCGACATAAAGGAGCTGGGGGTGGTTTCATTCTCCTGTAACGATCTTCCCGGGGCAGATCAGCAGGCAGCTGAGCATGGGCCGCTCAAGGACCCAGGGTCGCTCCATCCTGCTGCTCCATTCTCTTTAGAATACTCAGCTCAGCTTCAGACTCAGTAGGGGGGAGGGACACATCCAGTTCTAGCTTGTGGGAATTAGTATATTATACCATTCAGCAAAGATTTATTTAATAGGATGAACTACAGAGAGAGGGCAGGAGAGAGAGAGAAAGAGAGAGATCTTAGAGATCTTCGCTCTCTGTATGCCTGCAACAGCAGGGCTGGGTCTGGCCAAAGCCAGGAGCCTGGAACTCCATCTGGGTCTCTCATGTGGGTGGCGGGGACCCAGGGATTGTGCCATCATTTGCTGCCTCACAGGTGCATTAACAGGAAGGTGAATTGAAAGTTGAGGTACCAGGAATCAAACCAGCATGGTGATTTGGGGGTCCCAGGATCCCAAGCAGCAGCCTAACTCTGTGCACACCTTTTATTATTACAGAAAAGGTTGATATGTATAAAGTCCGTGTTGAAGGCAAGCAAATTTCTTTTAAAAAATTATAGCTAGAATGTAAAAGCATTGATGTGAGCTTCTTTTATTTTTAAAAAAAGATTTATTTATTTGAAAGTCAGAATTACACAAAGAGGGGGAGAGGCAGAGAGAGAGAGAGAGAGAGAGAGAGAGAGAGAGAGGTCTTCCATCCATTGGTTCACTTCCCAGTTGGCCACACGGCCAGAGCTGTGCCAATCCAAAGCCAGGAGCCAGGAGCTTCTTCCAGGTCTCCCACATGGGTGCAGGGGCCCAAGTACTTGGGCCATCCTCTACTGATTTCCCAGGCCACAGCAGAGCCTGTATGATTCCATATAAATAAAAACTGGGAAAATAGAATGTAATCTCGAGTGACAGGAAGCACGTTGGTGACTGCCTGGGGGTCAGGGTGGAGGAAGGAGGTAGAAGGAAAAGAACTCTGGGGGTGATGGGTGTGGTGGGTGTCTCCATCCTGGTCTGCCTTCATGGCTCTGAACCCGAGTCCAGCTCCTCCACCGGTGCCCGTTACGGTACACATTCCCTTCTCTGTGTCTGTCAACAAGAGCTCCACAGAGCTGTGGAGCAAAACCGGAAAGCTTTCTCTACGAGGACAGGGAGTGGATTTTGGTAGATGACTGGCAGTCTCAGGCAAGGGGAGAGGAGATATTTAAATGGAAAATGATGTGAGGGCCTCCCCGGAGCTGACTTTCCCTCTTTCCCATGGGTTTGGAGGTCTCGGATTAGGAGGGAGCAACGCCCGATCCAGCAGAGCCCCGGGAGGCACAAATCTTCCTCCGACTCCAGTGGAGGAGGAATGAAGAAGATGTGGGCCGGACCGGGCGAGAGGACAGGGTGATGGGCACCGCAGCCCGAAGACAGCCTGTGTCAGTCTTTCCCTGCCCCACTGTGACTAGAAGCCAGGCAGATTGTAGGAGCCCCCAGAAAGGTGTCTTAATCCAGGTGCTCTAAAAAGTACAAGCAGAAGCAAGAGGTGGTGACTAATGGCCCCCAGAGCTCTGACTGCCCTGGGCCAGAGCTCGTGAATTCAGGGTTAGCATTTGGCATGGGCGGGCCAGGAAGAGGAGGGTCACCTTTGCTTTGCACTTGTGCCAAGACTCTCAACATATAATGGCATCCCTCTACCTCTGAGCTGGACGGAAAAATCTTCACTTGGTTGAATTCCCCCTGCCTCCCATTTGTGGGCAAGGCTTCTGGCCATACTCCTTGTGCCTTGACTTTGGCTGGCCAAAGGTACGATGCCCCCAAGAGCTTCACAAGTGCACTGGGACTTGCCCTCACGCCTCTTGTGCTCGTTGGTCACCGCATGTTAGCCCATGGGAGAAACAGAAGAGTCAGGTAGAGAAGCCCACAGTCCTCCCAGCCGAGGCCAGCTTAGACCAGCCCGCCCCCAGCTGAGTGCACATGCCTGAGTGAACCCAGCTGAGCCGGATCCTCTGAGCCTGGCTCAGGTCCTCAGAATAGTGCAGCCAGTTCAGGGACACAGAGGAGATAAGAAAAGAGAGGTCCGTCCATCTGCACCACTGCATTCTGGGATGGTTTGTCCCACACAGTGGCTAATTGCTGCAGCATCCAGACCTCTGACCCACACTCCCATCTTGATGTGCCTGCCCAGTTATGAACACTTATTCTAATCCGTGCTGTCCTTGTCCCGAGCTGTTCCCACACTCCTGAGGGGGGCTGGCGTCCTGTGCACGTCTCACTCCTCTCCGAGAACGTGGAGGTGGGGTGGCTGCCTCGGTAAACCCCACCCCAGAGGAAGCCGGAGTCATGAAGAAGCAGGGAAGTGGCAAGGACGCGGATTCCACTCAGGGAAACGCACACCTTGATTACTACTCAACATTTGCAGTACCCAGGTACTCCAATTAAGAGAAAAGGTCAATAGGTTAAATAAGTAACTTAATCAGAAAATTATGCAAAGTGCCACAAATCAAACATATTCCACAGCCCTTGAGATCGATACGGTATGCAAATCGATCACCCAAAATCAGGACAATTCAGCATCTGGAAGGAACAACTCAACCAAAGAGGCTCAGGACACCTACCTGTGCTGGGGTAGGCTTGGGTGCCCAGCCCCGGGACTGGGGCCTAGACGCTGGCATCCTGGGGAGGGGTGTGACCCAAGAGAGAGGTGGAGAGGCTTCTCAGGTTCTGGAAGACTCTCAGGGCCATTGGTTTTGCATCAGTAGAATGGTGCGTGGCTACATGGCATCCACTGTGAGTTTAGAAGACTCTAGGCGGGGCCTTGTCCAAGCCACTTAACCCTTCTGAGCTTCATCAGCAAAGCAGACGTACTGATGCTGGCCTCCCAAGTTGCAGGGTGGACTAACTAATTACTGTGTGTGTGTGTGTGTGTGTGTATGTGTGTGTACATGCACATGAGAGAGAAATTGATTGATTAGGGGTTTGTGGTCATGAGTCCTTCCTCTCTGTCCCCCTCCTGCTTTCCCACCAGTGCCAGTCCATGTCCTTTGCAGCCAGGACGCCTGGCCAGGAACCAGCAAAGGGCTTTTCAATGGGTGCAGGACAGTGGTTCTGCACTGGGAGCACTGTCTGGCCTATCGGGAGCTCCTTGTGGTTGTTGGAAGCCATGGGGGTGCTACTGACATCTAGTGGGTGGAGGCCAGGGGTGCTCCAAGCAGTCTGTAATGTGCAAGCCAGCAGCCCCACATGTCACCAGTGCCCAGGCTGAGAGACCCTGAGCTGGGCAGACTGCATGGCCTAGGAGACAAAGCAGGGCAGAGCATACGCCGGAGGCAGGAGCCCTCAGGAGTGAATGCAGACTGTTGCCTTCCAGGCCACGGAACCCGCCGAGAGGTCCTGAACAGTCCCGGCTTTCAGTGGAGAACCTCAGGAGCCCATGCCTCAGCCTAGAAGGGAAAGAACGGATTCACAGAGCACAGGGTGTGCTCAGGGCAACCCTGCCAGCCGGGCCAGCCAGGGCACCGGCCTCAAGGGAGCTCTTCCCAGCCTGGGGACTCAGGCCCCGCCCAGCCCTGGTGAGGGGTGGCAGCAGTGGGAGCCTGGCCCGGCCTGGCATTTCCTTGGAGTCTGCAGGAATGTGGCAGGAATGGACCCTTATTTGGGCTTGTTTTGAATCCCCCTAGGAGCCGTGGGGCGGCCTGGCTTTTCCCAGACTTGCCTGTTGCCCAAGGCTGGGAAGTGGGTGGGGTCTTGGGGACCATCTCAGGGCTGGTGTGGAGGGAGGAGCACCCACCCCTGCCTCGGTGCAGAGGGGAAGGCCCAAGGAGTCCTGGCCCCATGCAGGGGACTGAGGTCAGGGAAGGGGTGCCTGTAGAGTCAGGTAGGAGAGCTGTTGAGCAGAGGTGTGGGGGGAGCCAGGGAGGGTATTTCTGTCCCTGCAGAGGAACGCGCCTGTGTCCCGAGTCTCCTCCCCTGAGGTCTCAGGGTGTCACTGACAACTGAGGCCGAGTGACAGGCCATGGGGTGAGGAGGAGAAGGGGTGGTGAGGGCTGCCCCCACCCCTTTCTCACGGCCATCAGCAGTCATTGCACAGCTTCGCTTTCCTACCTCCAGGGCACTGACCGTTGGAGCCACACAGCATCCTGTCCAGTAGGACAGGGCAGGAAACTGAGGCCCCTCAATGGTTAGGGTCTCTTCCAGGAGCCTGCAGTGGGTCAGTGCAGGGCTCAACACAGAGCTCGGCTCTCCCGACTTAAATCCAGCAGCAGCATGTGGCCCTCTCGTGGCTGCCTCTGCTCACTTGTGCTTCCAGAAAGGGCCATGCATTTGTAGCACACGACTCCCTAACGTGGGTCATCACAGAGGTCCTGTGGGCAGGAGAGCAGGTGCCCTCTGCTGCATCCTCACAGGGTCTCGGGGTCTCTCCCGAGGGTGCTCCCAGGGCATCTCCATGGCTGCCATCATGCCAGGCTGGGCTGGGGAGTGTGGGCTTCTCCAGGCTGGCTCACAGTGCCGGGCATGGACCCCAGCTCCTTGCTGGCTCCTGGCCAGTGACACCAGTTCCTTGCCCAGAGAGCTTCCCAGGAGAAAAGCTCGCAACACAATATCCACTGTGCTTAGAGGCAGGGGTGGAGTGAGACAGAGCACGGGAGCTGGAAGGAGCATCTTTCTGATGCCCTTTCTCAGAGTGGCACCCATCCCTTTGGTCATATTCCGCTTGTTAGAAGTGAGTCATTAAGGCCGATCCACTCAAGGGGAGGGGATCACCCAGGGGTGACTACCAGGAGGTGGGAGGAGTGACTTTAGAGACTGCCCACCACAGACAGCAACCAGACAGTTAGAAGAGGAGGCACACTTGCCTCGTGTGTGCCTTGCCTTCTCCACTTGCTACAAGTTCATTAACATTCACATTATCAGACACCCTACTATACACTGCTTAAATAGAGCTGCACTTGGGGTAGATTCCCTTCTCTACTCCATGTCCCCAACTCCAGGTCTCCAACCTCAGTCTAGACAAAGTCCAAGTTTTTTCTGTTGTACCATCCATACTTTGTTTTCATTTTATTTTGGAAGGCAGAGAGAGAGAAAGAGAAAGCTTCCATTGACTGGTTCACACTCCAAATGGCCAAAATAGCTAGGACTGAGTCAGGCTGAAGCCGAGAACTCAGTGTGGATCTCCCACATGGGTAGACCTGAGTTTATGAGCCATCATCTGCTGCCTTCCCATGGTGCACCTTAGCAGGAAGCTAAGTCCCAAGCAGAGCCAGGACTTGAACCAGGTGCCCTGATATGGGATGTGGGTGTCCCATGCAGCATCTTCAGCACTGTGTGGTGCAAACCCCCTCTGCACCTAGATGTTTAAACTCACTGGAGGGAGGCAAAAAGATCTGCTTGTGGCTCAGGAATGTCGGGTCCTGGTCCAAGTTCTAGGGACTCCAGGTAAAGTCCCTAGTTCTAAGATGTTCCCGCCTGCAGAAGGAGGGACCTGGACTGAGACGTTTCTGACAGAGCACTGCCCTGTACTGGAACTTTCCTCTGCTCTGGGGACAGCAAACAACCACGTGCCTGCCTTCCCTCTGCTCTTCATGGCCTCTCACACTTGAAGGATGCCTGTGCACAGGGAGGGGATGTTGCATTTCCGGAGGTGTCTACAGAAACCAAGGTCGAGGGTGCTGGAGGAGAAACAGAAAGGGGGAGGGAGAGGAGGAGGAGGAGGAGTGGTGGTGAGTCCGATTCTCTAACAACATGGTACCTGGGCAGCTGTCTTGAACGAGCCATGCTGGAGCTCTGTGGAGGCTTCCTGGGCACTCCAGAGCTGACCCATTGGAAAGGCTGGGGCTCTGGCCCCGCAGGAGGCCCTGCAGAGGGCAGGGGGCAGTCCCAAATGTCCTCCTTCTCCAAGAGCCACTTTTCAGATGTGCTCCTTTGTCTCGGCCTCACTTCCCAGTCTGCCACAGTGGGCATTGCCTGCTCTGATCACCTGAGCCTCCACCCACTCTCAGCCTGGGTGCTCCACGCCAGCTCCATGCATGGAGCCAGTGTGTCCACAGTCTTTGGAGGACAGTGAGGCCCAGTGTGGACAGGGCATGGGCTCAGGCAGGCAAGCAGGCAGGCAGGTGCTGCTGGCTGGGGGTGGGGGAGGGTGGGGGTGGGGGATGTGCAGGGAGGAGTGGTGAGAGCTGCTGCGTGTGTCTCAAATTCATTTCTAATTCACTTTCCTTCTGAAGTGGTTTTGAGGAAGTGCGGTATCTGAAAAGGCAGCTAATGTAGGTGCTGTAAATAGTACATCCACAGCCTGTAATGGAGGGGGAGAGAGAGAGAGCAAAGATGGATTAAGTGCCCACCACGGGCTTGGAAAAAATCCTTTTGATCTCTCCCACTGCACAATGCCCTATTACCTTGTTGGCTTGCATCAGCCAGAGAGAGGATGTTTCTTATTGTGATTGCTGCAAATTGGCACCTGTTTCCTGGAGAGTAGCTTTCCCCTGAATTAAGTAGAGCACCCGGCTCCATCCTGGGTGATAAGGACCTCCTATTAGTGGGTAATGTCAGTGCTGAGCCGCCTCCTGTCTGCCTCGCCTGTCTTGGGGACCCAGCAGCTGGCCGCAGCCTCTGCGCTCAGCCTCACAGATGCAGGTGCAGCCAAGGGGGCGCCTCCCCTTCTGCAGCCTCACCTTCCCGGCCATGCCATGAGTTCGGCTGCCTCATAGACCTTTCTGATGCTGGTAGGGGACTCAGCCTTTTGGGAGAGGTAGTGCTGACTTTTGAACCTATTTTCTGCCTCCAAACTTGGGCTTTCCAGATTTTCTTTCATTTAATCAATGATTCAGTCAACTGACATTCATTGGGCACCTGCTATGTTCCAGGCATTCTGATGGGGTACTAGGGACACAGCAGTGAATGACATGAGGTCTCCATCCTCAGGATGCTTGATAAATCAAGCATCACTCCCCAAACCTGAGGTCACCCAGGACTCCTTCTTCCTCAATGTCTGCATCCAATTCCCACGTGAGTCCCCCTTTTCGCTGTAGGAACCAAAGTTCTGTCTACTCCTTTCTCACTTTGCTGGTCCAAGTTCCAGCATCTGTCATTTGGCCTCCTGTATTAGTTTCCTATTGGCTGCTATAATGAATTACCAAAAACCTGGTGGCTTTAGACAACATTTTTCTCTTTTTGTTTTACCGTCCAAATTCTGCCCGGGCTCTCACAGGGCGCCCCTCAAGCTGTCAGCAGGACTGCCTTCCTTCCTGCAGGCTCCGGAGTAGGGGTGGGGAATCTATTTCAGAGCCCTTCCCAGCCTCTAGGCTCCTCCTGCGTCCCCCAGCTCAGCAGCCCTTCTCCATCTGCAAAGCCAGCAGTACAGTCCTCCTTGCATCATTCTGACCACTGGTCCATTTTTAGGGACAACCCGTTCTCTGGATTACACAGCAAATCCAGGACAGTCTCTTGATTTGAATGTCAGCTGATCAGCCTCTCAGTCTCATGTGCACCCCCTCTAGTCCATCACACGTCCCCAGGTAACCTAACACAGTCACAGGTTCCGGCTTAGGATGCGGCCACCTTGTGGGAGCAGGAGTGTTACTCAACTATTCTGCCTCCCTGGAGCTCCCTGCCCCCATCCTTACTCCCCTGGGACCCATTCTCTAAATGGCAGGCAGAGGGATCTTCTTAAGGCACAAGTCAGGGGTGGGTATTTGGCACAGCAGTTGAGATGCTGCTTGGGACACCCCGTGTCTTTATTGGAGAGCCTGGATTCAAGTCCTGGCTCCGCCTCCAATCCAGCTTCCTGATCACCTGCAAGATGACAGCTATGCTGGCTCAAGCATGTGAGTCCCTGCCACCCATGTGGGAGATGCAGATTGAGTTCCAGGCTCCTGGGTTCCATCTGGGTCCAGCTTGGCTATTTTTGGCATCTGGGGAGTGAACCAGTGGATGGAAGGTTTCTGTCTCTTTGCCTTTAAAATAAAATGAAGATAAATACAATTTTAAAAACCCTGCAAGTCAGATTATACCGTTTGTATGCTTAAAACATTCTTACTGCTTTTAGAAGCAGATCCAAGTTCATTGCCTGCAGCCACAGGCCCTCCCCACCCTCAGTGCCTGCCTGCCTGCCTGCCTGCCTCTCTTGCACTCCGCGCACAAAGCCAGTGTGCTGGGATCCTGTGGCACCTGTGCTTGTGAAGTTCCTGCCTGATCCACTGCAGGGCCTCGGCACGGGTGTCCCCACTGTCTGGGGTGCTTTTCCTCTGGCTCTTACGTTTTCAGCATTTAAATGTCTGCCTTGAGAGATGCTCCCTGCACCCCAGTTTGAAGTCAGTGCATGCACTATTGGCTCACACAGCACCCGTCAGAGCCCTAACCACACTCTGTAATTATTCAGTGACTTCTTTCTCATTGCATGCTTCCCCTGGACTAAGGAAACAGAGGGAAGGAACTGACTTCCCTGGCTGCAGTCAGATCCCAGTTGGATAATGATGTTCACCATTTATTTTTGAGTAAAAAACAAATCAAAGCAAGATGCAGAAGGATGCATACAGTTCTTAAGGAAGAAAGATACGGAATACACATGCACAGCCATGTCTGTGTACAAATAGAAGGTTCGAGAAGGAGCAAATGTATTGTAGTGTGTTGGGATGAGGCGACACTTCCTTTGGGTTGGGGATTGGATCAGGGAGACAGGAAGTGACTTCTCCTTTGTATCTCAGATACCTCTAGGAATTTTTCAGTCTTGTTTATTTTGCTGTTATAAATAGGAATGATAAAAATATTTATTTATTTGAAAGGCAGAGTGACAGAGACATAGAGACAGAAAGAGAGAGAGATACCTTCCATCTGCTGGTATACCCCTCAAATGCCCACTACATCCAGGGCTGAGCCAGACTGAACCAGGAGCCAGGAACTGACTCCATTCTGCTCTCTGGTGTGGGTGCAGGGGTCCACGCACTCTGATCATCTGCCACTTCCCAGATGCATTAGCAGGGAGCTGGATCAGAAGAGGAGCCGCTGGAATGTGAACCCCCACCCTGATACAGGATGTGGGTGTCTTAAGTGTCATCTTAGCAACACTGGCCCCAGGAGTAACATGTTTAAGTGGAAAAACCAAAAGTAAATAAAAAAATTCCTTCCAATTGAATATGATCAACTATCATAGAAACTATTGAACGTATTTCATAAGAACTCTGCTGGTACGTCCACTCAGGTTCACAGTATTGCTCCTGGGGCCGGGGGCTGTCCTGGGGCTGCCCCCAGCAGGCCCCAGAGGCTCTCTGAGGGTCGGCTCTGAGCTCAGATCTGACCCCTCCACATTCCCTCGTGGATCCCATCCAGCATCCAATGAGGAGTGTCATGGGGTTGTGGCATGTGTGTGTACATTGTATGTGTTTTGTGGTATGTGTAGTGTGTGTGGCATATGAAGTGGGATGTGCGTATAGTGTGGTGTGGGAGGGTGCAAAATGTGGTTTAAAAATTGTGTCTGTGTGTGTGGTGTGTTTATGGTGGATATGTGTGTGGTATACCTGGAATGGTATGTGGTATGTGTTTGGTATGGTGTGTGTGATTTGTGTGTGGTGTGGTGTGTGTGGGATTTGTGGTGTGTGTGGGTATGTATGTGTCTGGTGGGGGGTGTGTGTGTATGTGTGTGCTATGTGCATGCTGCATGTGGTGTGTGTGGTATGTGTGTCAAGTGGGATATGTGTGTGTGATATGGTATGTTTGTGTGCTATGTGCATGTGGTGTGTGTGGTGTGTGTGTCTGGTGGGATATGTGTGTGTGTGGTATAGTATGTATGTGTGCTATGTGCATGCTGTATGTGGTGTGTGTGTGTGGTGGGGTATGCGTGTGTGTGTGCTATGTGCATGGTGCATGTCCTATGTGTGGCGGGACATGTGTGTGTGTGTAGTATGTGTGCTATGTGCATGGTACATGTGGTATGTGTGGTGTGATATGTGTGTGTGGTGTGTGTGCTTTGTTCATAGTGTGTGTGGTGTAATATGTGTGTATGTGTGTGAGTGTGGTGTGCTATGTTCATTGTGTGTGGTGTAATATGTGTGTATGTGTGTGAGTGTGGTGTGTGTGTTATGTGCATGGTGTGTGGTGTGTGTGTGTGTGCTGGGGTATGTGTGTGTGTGTGCATGGTGTGTGTGTCATGTGCATCATGCATATGGTATGTGTGGTGGGATATGTGTGTGTGGTGTGTGTGCTATGCACATTGTGCATGTGATGTGTGTGGTGGGATGTGTGTGTATGTGTGTGGCATGTGTGTCTGGTGGGATATGTGTGTGTATGTGTGTGTGGTATATGTGCTATGTGCATTGTGCATGTGGTATGTGTTGTGGGATGTGTGTATGTGTTTGTGAATGTGTGTGTGCTATATGTATGGTGTGTGTGTGTGCTGGGGTATGTGTGTGTGTGGGTGGGGTGTGTGCTATGTGCATAGTGCATGTGGTATGTGTGGTGGGATACATGTGTGTATGGTGGGATATGTGTGTGTGTGTGTGTGGTGTGTGTCTGGTGGGATATGTGTATGTGTGTGTGGTGTATGAGTTATGTGAGTGGTACATGTGTGTGTGGTGGGATATGTGTGTGTATGTGAGTGTGGTGTGTGTGCTATGTGCATGGTATGTGTGGTATGTGTGCTGGGGTATGTGTGTGTGTGGTATGTGTGCTATGTGCATAGTGCGTGTGGTGTGGGATTTGTGTCTGTATGTGTGTGGGTGGGGTGTGTGTGCTATGTGCATAGTGCATGTGGTGTGTGGTGAGATATGTGTGTATGTGTGTGTGTGGTGTGTGTGCTATGTGCCTAGTACATGTGTGTGTGGTGGGAGATGTGTGTGTATGTGTGTGTGTGGTGTATGTGCTATGTGCGTGGTGCATGTGATATGTGTGGTGGGATGTGTGTATATGTGTGTATGTGGTGTGGTGTGTGTGTGGTGCATGTGGTGGAATATGTGTGTGTGGTGTGGTATGTGTGTGCTATGTGCATAGTGCATGTGGTGTGGTGAGTGTGATGGGATGTGAATGTGATGGGATATGTGTGTGGTGTGGTATGTGTGTGCTATGTGCATAGTGCATGTGGTGTGGTGAGTGTGACAGGATATGTGTGTGGGTGGGAGTGTGTGTGCTATGTGCATAGTGCATGTGGTGTGGTGAGTGTGACGGGATATGTGTGTGGGTGGGGGTGTGTGTGCTATGTGCATGGTACATGTGGTGCACGTGGCGTGTGTGGGCAGCATGCCTGTTTGCAGTAAGGTGTGCATGACCTTTGTGCTGGGGGTGGTAGGACAGCGACAGCGGTGCTGCTGAGCCTGGCCAGACTCCCCAGCCTGCGCCCTCAAGTCACACCCCTGTGCAGAAACCAGGCCCTGGCTCCACCGTTTCCCCTTCCCGCACATTTCCAGGAGTGTCTCTGCTCACCCTGGAGGGCGGTGACGTCTCCACCCTGCCCTCGCCCCAGCAGAGCCGCTGCCCACAGATGTGCTGGTGAAGGGTTAAGATGTAGCCTCTGTGCACCTCACTGCTTGCTCCCAAATCCCAGCCCAGCACCCAGGGGCTGTGCCATAGGGCGAGAAGCTTAAACCCTCCCAGCCTCAGTGTCCCCAGCTGTTAGGCAGGCAGGGGTGCCCTTGACAGAGGGGACCTATTGGAAGCTCTCTGCTCGAAGCCCAGTGCAGGGTAGGACCACACGGTGCAACGCGTGCCCAGCGGCCTAACGGCAGGGTCTTGGGGGACCAGGGCGGGTTTAGCGGGAGGCCTTGTCGACGCTGCCTTGGAGCCACGAAGAGAAGGCTCCCATCGCGGCTGGGTGGTACGGGTGGGCATGGGCCACACACAATGGGAGTGCAGAGGAGTGGGCCGGAACAGTCACGGAGGAGAGAGTGTGCCCAGAGGCCTCAAGGCCCGGGCGCCAGGCCAGTCCCTGCCCGAGGCGCATGGGGACCCCCGCCTCCCCGCGCTCAAGTCCCAGCCCTTTGGGTTTGGCGCAAGCAGCGGCAGCAGTGCCCGGAGCGGTGGCTGCGATGTTCCCTCCGGCTCTCAGATGTCTTGAAATTGGTTCGAGTAATTTTTTCCCCTCAGATTGTTCAAAATGTTCTTTGTCGGCCTGAGGGCTTGGGTTTCACGTTGCCTCATGGAAAGGGTCCTGGGCCGACTTGGAGGTCTTCGGGACCTGGGGGGTTTCAGCCCCCCCCATCCGCTCAGGCGGCACCGGGGCGGGACAGCAGGGTGGCTGGTGGGTGCTCACAGGCTCAGCCCTGAGGCCCCTCTGCCCACATGGTGGCCAGCGCCTGTGGGCAGGCTGGGCTGCGGGCCCAGCACAGGCCAGCGGGCGCTGCCTGGAGAGCAGCCAGTTGAAGCCTGATACTAGTTGCTGGCTCCCTGGCCTGCTGCCCCAGAGAGGGTGGGACGGAGGCGTGGGCCTGCCGGGGCAGCGCAGCCCCAAGGCGTCTCTGTGGCTCTGATTGTGTTGGCTGCAGCAGGGCAAGTGTGAGGAGCTGCTGATAGCATCACAGGGCCCGGCCAACCTCCAGAGAGATGGGGCTGTGCTCCCCCGGCATGGGTGGCCTCTGCCTCCCCGTCCATCCATCAGCCCCTCCCCACCCCCTGCAAACAGGAGCTCCCATGCAACTTTGCGGATGCCCGGCATGAAGGGAAGGGCAAGTGGGCACCCAGGACAAGGGAGGCAGGGGGCCTCTTGGGCTGGGACGCAGATTTGTGGGTGCAGAGGTGTGAGATATTGCAGGAGAGCCCAGCAGGCTCTGAAAAACAGGACATCTTTTACTACTGCCTCCAGCTCTGAGTGTCTGTCTCTCATCTCCCAGGGCCTCACTCGGGGCTCAGGTCTTGATCTTCCCCCATGACACGCTCCAGAAGTCGGCCGTCAGAGTGCTGCTCTCAGCGCCCCCTGGGGTTGTGCAGGAAGGTGGCATTGAGGAGAGCAGCTCAGACATGGGACAGGCTGCCAGGGGAGGGGACACAACCTGAGGACCTATGCAGCTCCAGGGTGGTATTGCTTCCTGGGCGGGAGTCAGGGATGGACAGGGACACGGTTGACACTGGGGACCCATGGCCAGTGCCCGGTTTCCCGTGGGTGTCTGTCCCTCCTTGAGGCTCCTTTGTCTCCCTGGCTACAAATACACACAGGCCTCTGATCCACACTTCTGCTTGCAAACACAGAAACCAAGGCTGGCTGATCTGAGTGAGCTGAGGCTGTGTGACAATGGTATTGGAAAACTCACAGAGTCTCTGGAGGAACCCCTCGGGAGGCCCTGCCGCCAGCAGCAACACCCGAGACCTCTCTGCAGGCCTGACCGGTCCCTGCCACTGCACTGGGTCATGGTCGGCACCTTAGGCCTGGCTCGTCCGAGACCTTGCTGTGGTGCCCGCTGCTGCCCTCGCCCTTGGCCCTGCCGCATTGTTTGCTCTTGGTTCCGTTTGGTGTGCGTGAGTCAGGGCATCAGAGTGAGGTCACAGGCCTGAGTTTTGGGAGGGAGAAGGCAGAGAAATGGGAGGTCTGGCTCCCCTGGGAATATTTGGTATCTGCCTCCAATTAGGATTCAGGGCTCCGAGTGGGAGGCCCTAACCGTAGGGATGGTCTACGGTGACAAATGACACTGCAGTGCTGTGCAGAGCCCCTCTCAAAAGAGTAGCTCGGGGACTTGTCTTTGTCTGCCCAGGGCAGGAGCAGAGAAACCCAGGATACCCAGCTGCTGCCTTGCCCTCCAGCCTCAGTTTCCCTTCCTTTGCACCTCTCACCCTCTGTTGAGACCTGCCCTTTGGCATCCTTATCTCCTTACCCAGAAGTCATCCTCCTTCCGGGCTAAGGGGGTCTGTCCTCACCCACTCCTCTCCAGTCTTCTCTTGACCCAGATGCCAGCTGGGTTCCCCACTGCTGGAGCCGGCGGCTCTGGGTTGGGTGAGCTGAGGCCGCTGGCCCAAGGCATGCACCTGGCTCCCTCCACAGTCTGCTCCAACGGCAGCACATCTGGCCGTGGTGATTAGCCTTCTTCCCCAAAGATACCCGGACTCACATCTCCTGAAAACGCCTATTACCCTGCTGGCTGGTCTTCGACCTTGTAGGCTGTGTGGTGTCCAATACCCAGGCTGGAGTCCTCAGTCCAGCTTGTGCTAGGTCACTTGGCCCCCCAGGCTGGGGATGACCCACCCATGGTCAGGGAGTGAGGCCTTTGGTATGCTTGGTTCCACATCTATACCTCTCTCCATAAAACACTGTCTTTGCCCTCACTTTATTGCACTGTGCCACCACACAAAGGACTTTCTGTTATGCTTTTTATGATTTTTAAAAATATTAGAGAGAGAGAGCTTCCACTGCTGACTCACTCCCAAAATGGCCACAATGGCCAGAGCTGCACCAGGTCAAAGTCAGGAGCTGGGAGCTCCATCTGGGTCCCTCATGCAGAGGGCAGGGGCCCAGGTACTTGCTCCATCATCTGCTGCCTCCCACAGGCCACAGTGGCGAGAGGCTGGAGTATTCTCAAGCACCCTATGTGGGATGCGGGCATCTTAGCCACCAGCCCAAACTCTTCAGAAAGAAAAGAAACATCCAGGAACCTGGGTGTGTCCCCTGTGTCTGTGGGGTCGCAGGGAGCTTCCTCCATGGCAGAGGTGACCTGTGTCCAGGACGCCCTAGACTTCTTGCCTCTAGAACTTGACTTTTCCAAGGTCACCTGTCCTGCCCCATGCAGTGCATGTCTCTGTCCGGGGATGTTAGCTGTATGAGGAGGGACATTTTCAGAGCTTCCCACAGGGACGGGCCACCTGCCCTGCACAATGGCATTGGGCGGGCCAGCAGCCTCGAGGTCATGGGGCCACTCTGCCCTGCTGGGGATCTTCTCTCTTAGTGCAGGGGTGGGAGGGCAGGGGGAGGGCATTTCTTACAGCTGAGGTCCTGCATCTGGTTTCCCTTGCTCGTTCCTCCCCTACTCTCCTTTCTCTGCCTCCCTCAACAGGCACTCCCCCCACACACACATGCCATCCTGCTCCCTCTCCCCATGGGTCCCAGAAGGAGAACCCAGGCCACCAGCTGCATCCTGTCCAGGTTCCTCTTGGATTAGGAAGCTTAACATTTTTGTGTAGGAAGAAGGAGGTCTTCCTTCTGGGAAGCGATAAGAACATTCCATGCTCCTCTGGCTCCAGGGAGCCTGGGAAAGGATCCCCAACTGGAGAGGGGCTCCCTAGGGATGGGCACGCCGGGGTGCATCCTTCCACTCCCACCCCTTCCTCCCCGTGGTCGCACCTGTGATGGAGGACAGGTCGCAGTGAGCTTCTCCCTGGGGCTGCCAGCAGGCACAGAGAACCTGGGGCACAGCTCTCTCCACTGAGGGCTGCAGTCTCCAGAGCGGGGAGTATCCCTGGTGGGAGCACTCAGCAGAGGGCCATGGTGAGAGTTTGTCAGCAGTGGAGGGCAGGTCCCCAGCGGGCGACACCCTAGAGTCCATGGTGTGGGAGACGCAGGAAGCAGAGCTTGGCCTTGATGGGCGTGGGCTGAGGGAGGCTCCTGCGGTTGGCATGGTGACCAGAGCATTGCCCAGTGAGTGCCTCCCTCTCGCCTTCCATCTCCTTTTCAACAACAAGGTGCCCTGAAGCTTGCCTGCTGTGTGCCTCCTCTTCATTCGCTGGTCAAGGGCAGAGCCCCGCCTCAGGGCCTTTGTACTGCCTCCCCCTCACACATCGCCTACGCCTACTTCAGGTCATTTCTTACTGTCATACTCCAGGGGACACCTCCTTTGCCTCTTTATTTAAAGGGGTAACCTCCTTCAGTCCATGGCAGTTCCTAGCCTCCTGTCTTTCCCGTATGTGGATGCTCCTCAAATCATGATCCACATAAACCCAGTATAAGCTGAAAATATCCTCAGCAGGAACTGCATTGAATACATCAGACCTGTGGAACAGCACGGCTTATGCTCCCCTACCTGGAACCTGCTCAGAACACCTACATGACCCTACATCTGGCCATCACCAAGGAGTACTGCACTGCCTATTGCTAGCCTGATTTGTCTGCTGGTGGACAGAGCAAGGCCAGGGTCAAGGTGTGGCCCAGCAGGACCGGGCGCTTCTGCCTGCTCTCATCCTCCAGGTCCTGCAGCCAAAGGGCAGGGACAGGAGGCGGGCAGGGCCCAGAGCTGAAGGAACATGTGGGAAAGAGCCACATACCACGAGTACACGCTGAGTGAGGGAAGGAATGAGCGCTCCTTAGAAGCCCACATCTTGGTAGACACTTGCATTCTGTCTTCTGCTCAACCATTCCTGTATTTACTCCTTCATTCAGGGTGTAGCGACTAAGCCCTGGACCGAGGTCAGGAAGCAACAGGGACTGGGGGAGGGCAGCTCGGATGTCTCCAGACCACGCCCCCCACCCGAGGGGCTTGCAGGAGAGATGGACACTGAGGGCAGGTTTCAGAACACCTGGCCCTTCTGCTCCCCGTGTGCTGGGGGAGTTGCTCCTGAACACACCTGGCTGGGAGTGTGTCAGGCCCGGGGCAGGGCGAGGCAGGCCAGAGAGCCCTGGGTTCCTGGGAAACCTGTTAAGTCAGGCCACACTGGGTGGAGGCATTGCATGTGGGGAGCCATCATCTGGAATCTGTTTCTAAACCCTGGGGATTTGAAGCTTAGAGGGGAGGAGGAGGTCACAGAGACCCGAGACCTGCAGCCTGCAGGTGGGTCAGTCGTGCGATCACTTACATGGTGCGGCTCTGCCTCATCTGAGCTGTACAAGAGCTCTGTGCTGTTGGCATTACCAGGCCCGTTTATCTGTAGAGGGAGCCGAAGCTCAGAAAGGCTGGGCAACTTGCTCAAGGCCCACGGCTGTGAAGCGGTCCAGCTCGTGGCCAATGCCTGGCGGCCGGCCACGCATCTCCTGAGCCCTGGCACTTGGCCTCTGGGTGGCGGGGTCTGATGTGGGCGAATCCACTGAGGAATATCTGGGGACTCTGCCTTACCCATGTGGGAAATGACCCTCTGCAGGAAGAGTCCTAGAGGGAGGGGGCTTGGTTGGAGACCCGCGTGGAGCCCCAGGCTCCGGAAGCCAGCTCTCACCTCTCCCACACAGCCCCACCCCTGCATGTCCTGTGGCGGCGCCCTCTTTGGCCACCTGCCTCTGTCTCTTTCTCCTAAAATTCACACCCCCTGCTCAGGACCCTTAGCGGACCCTGTAGATCCCAGAGAAAAGGCCATACTCCACTGTGGCCTGGGAGGCCGGCCAGGGTCCCCCCGGCCACTTCTCCACCTCACCTCTGCCCATTTCCTGCCTGCCTCCTCCCCTGCCATCCCCTGGCCTCTTATGGGGGACACCGCACCATTTCTGCCTCGGGACCACTCCGCTCGCTCTGTCCCTGTAGGGAATACTGTGTCCCCTAACCCCTAGACCTCAGAGGCTTCATCCTTCATCACTGGATTTGCAATTCAAATGTCACCCCTGGAAGTCTCTCCTAAATTCTCTTTTTATTTCTGCTTGAAAATATCCATCCATTAGACGCTAAGCTTCATGGGGAGGTTTTGGTTCATGCTATATCCTTGGCGCTTAGTACGGTGCCTGGCTGTAGTACTTATAAATCAGTTGGCCTAAGAACTCACCAGTGAGCTACTGTCGCTGGGCCTTTGAACGTGCGCATCCACCACCATCATCACTCGGCTGACCTCACCAGCTTAGGTTTGGGGCTCTAAGGCCACTGCTTCTTGCAGGTCTGTCTGCATCCCCTGTGCAAACTAGCCTATGGCCCCCATCTCTACCCTCCTGGAGCCCATGCAGTGCTGTGGCTGTGGATCACACTTGCCTTCACTGGTTCAATGTCTGTCACCCTGCTAGAGAGAAAACTCCATGTGCGGTCTCATTTACTGCTGTATTTACCGCGTCTTAGAGCAGATGCTCCAAGATCATGTGTTGCATCACTGGGGGACTGCTGGGGACTGCTCGGCACCCAGGACCTCACACAGTCTTTCTTGCACACCCATGCGGCAGGCCCGGTGAACCTCCTCGGCCGAGAGAGAGTCAGAGACTTGAGAAGTTAAAGCCCCTGCCCAGAGTTACACACTAGGGAGCAGCAGAGCCAGCCACCCTGGGCCTCCTCACGAGACGCGCTCCTTCCCCTGGGGCTGCCTTGGTCTGGAACCTGGCTCTGGAGTGACTGATGGAGAGAGCAAGCTGCAGGGTAGAGGCGCCCTGACAAAGTGGGGGGCGGCCTCCCCACTCCCACCGCCTGCTCCGTCCCTTCCCTTACCACCTGCATGAGTTATTTATTGCTGCCGTGTAACAAGTGACCCTGAATCTTAGTGGCTTGGAGCAGTACATTTATGATCCCCGCTTTGGTGCGATAGGAATTCAGGTGCGGTTTAACCAAGCCCTCGGCCCCAGGGTCTCCCATGGGCTGCTGCCAAGGTGTGGGCTGGGGCTGGGGTCTTCTCGAGGCTGGGCTGGGAAAGCTTCAACCCCACGTTCACTCAACGCTGGGAGGCTTCAGTTCCATGCTGGCTGTTGGCCAGGGGCTGCTCTCAAATCTGGGCCACAGGGATTTGCCTCACCAAAACCAGCAAGCTGAGAAAGACGAGGGAGCGCCAGAGACAGCAGCCACTGTCTTTATAATTTGACCGTGTATTAGCATCATCTCTAGGTCCAGCCCATACTCAAGGGGAGGAAATTACACAAGAGAGCGAATACCAGCAGAGGGGACCGCTGGCAGCCACCACCAACCGTCTCCTGTTCGCCAGCCGTCAGATCAGGAAGTGCTGCGGGGTAGCTGACCTTGACCTGTGCACCAAACGCGCACGAATGTGTTGTGTGCTTTCATTAACTTATGACGGTTTATTTATTCAACAGACAGTTACTCTGCACCTACTGTGTGCTGGATCTCAATTACTGGAGAGACAGATCTGTAAAGAAAGATTTAGCTTCTAGGGACTTTGGGAACTAATGGTGCTAATGCAGTTCAGCACTTATGTATTTGCTAATGATGGGCCTGTGAACAACAGAAATTTATTTCTTACAGTTTTGGATTCTGGGAAGTACAAGTTTACGGTGTCAGCAGAACTCAAAGTATGGTGAGGGCTTGCTTTCCGGTTCTTAGTTATCTAGTTACCAAGTACTGGCAAACCAAGTGCTTTGTCCCCTCTTATTTAATTCTCACAATAAGCTATGAGACATGTGCTATTATTATTGCTCCATTTTCCAGGAAAAGAAAGTGAGGCACAAAGAGGTTAGCTATTTGCTCAAAGCCACATGGCTGGCAAGGCAGGCTAGGATTCCAGCCCAGACAGCCTGGCTCCTGAGCCCAGGCACGTAGTCCCTGTGCTTTTCTGTTTCTTGAAGGACTGGCTCCATGGAGGGGGTGGGATGGGGCGAGCAGAATGGCAGGTGCCAGGGGCCAGTCTAGGGAGTGGCTCTCCCCTGGTTCCCAGGAGCAATATATAGACAGATCCTTTTCTGGGGGTCCTGGCGAAGCTGCCCACTGGATCATCTGGGGTGAGATGTGTGGCTGGGAAGCCCACTAGGCCAGGAAGGGAAGAGCGCTGTTTTGGTTTAAGAGATTGACATTTTAATAAACTGCTCTTAATTAATGGCACTTTGAAATTCTGAGTGGCGTGCTCTCCATCTCTAAACACGCGGGCGGGTGGCTTCTGAGAGAACATGGTGCTTGTGGGTGATCTCCCTTCTTGAAACAAACCCAGACCCTCCAGTCACAATTTATTTTTCATTCCAAAAATGATCTTTACTGCAAATGTTGCTTTGGTTCGAGCGAATTAGAAATCCTTATTACACAGGCAGGCACTTCAAACAGTGCCCAGTGCTCAGTGCCGGCTGCGTCATCAAAGGCTCCGCTGGAGTCTTGGATTACCACCCAGGCTGCCGCCCACTTGGGAGCAGGGGATTCTGAGGCTTGGACCGTGGCTCTGGGACGCAGTGGGCTCGGGGACACAGGAATCCAGTGGCCCCCAGACTGCTCGTCATGCCCCTCTGATTTGGGGGACTTGAAGGGAAGAGCATGATGGACATGACCTTGGCTGAGCACCTACTATGTGTGAAGCACACGGTAGGCAGTTTTACATGCATTATCTTGTAGTCTAACAGTCACTTAGTGTGGATGTGAGAGTCCAGTAGAGCTTGATAAGTGATACCTCCCTTTTCTCCCTTCTTTTCTTCCCATTGAGGAATAAGACAAAGGAGCAAAGCCAATGATGCTGAATACCAGGCTTGTGACCGATGCGAAAGCTGCTGTTACAGCAGGGGGGAAGGGGCTGGGATCCAGAGGCAAGAAGCCGTCCCAGCACTGCACCTCAGAGTTTTGCAGCTCCTCCCCTGGACACGTGCACACTGGACTGGGACAGGCAGCCTCATGGGGGAGTGCGTATTGCTGTGACGTTAGGAGCAGAACGCAACACACATGCTCTCTGCAGGCAAGTTGGCTCCCAGAACACAGAGGGGCCGGAAAAAGCAAGGCTGTAGTCCAACCAAGTTAAGCGGTCAGACTGTACTTCACTCTTCTGAGGCAGAAAGAGGCCGGTCCCCGTGAGCCTGGGGCCCCTCCACTAGCAGACACATCATAAGCCCTCACCCCGTCCCCAGCCAGGGGGTTATTTTCTTTGTTCTGCAGGGAGGGAAGAGAGCTGAGGTCCATTGCTGCCGGGTGGGGAGGAGATGATACTGCAGTTTGCACTCTTCTGATTCTATCCCCAGGAGACTTCGAGTTCCTCACGTGCATGGCTGTGTCTCCCCCATTTAGTACCTTCAGAGACAGGGTCTAGCTCAGGGTAGGCACCTGGTCATGCCTTTGAAGTGAATAGATTGGGTCCATTTTTGTGTTAAGCAATGTTTATTGAGTTCCAGCTATATCTTAGGTGCCGTTCTCCCTGTTTGTCTTGGCCAGTCCAGGTTGCTATGACAAATGACCATAGAATGGCTGCTTCTGCACAAACATTTACTTCTTGCAATACGGGAGCAAGAAGTACTGGCAGACTCAGAGCCTGGTGAGGGCTCGTGTTCTGGTGGACGGCCACTTTCAGGTTCTTGCCATGTACACACGTGGTAGAAGGGCAACTGATTTCTCTGGGGTCTGTTTTCTTGGGTCACGGACCCCATCACGAGGGCTTTGTTCTCCTGACCTAATCCCCCCAGAGGCCTCACCTCCTAATAGCTTTATCATGGGGCTTGGGAAATCAACATATGATGTTGGGGAAGTCACAAATGTGCAGACAGTAGCCCTGGTGATGACCATCAGCTGACATGACCAGTGAACGTTGCTCAGCCCCCTGAAAAAAAGATGTGTCTATCTGCATCCCTGGAATCTGGGAACGTGAATTTATTTGGAACTAGGATCTTTGCAGATGTCGTTAAGTTAAAGGTCTTGGTACGAGTTAACCCCTCCCCCCGACCCATTGGACCCTAAATCCAATGTCAACTGTCCCTACCAGAGACAGACGAGAAGGCAGGGGATCAGAAACCATGTATGATGGAGGCTGAGACCGGAGCCAGGTAATTCCTGGGAACACCAGAAGCTGGAAGGGACAAGGAACGAGTCTCCTCCTCAGTTGGTGGAACTGGATTGTGGTAGCCCTTGGGGACTTCTGCAGCTGGAACTGGAGGACAGGAAGTTGCCTGTGGTCCCTGCCCCTCTCTGAGGGTGTGCTTGAGAGACTGGGGGAGTGATGGCAGCAGGGGCAGCTGGCTGGAAGTGCTGGTCCCATCAGGGGGCGTGGGTCTGAGTTGCTTTCCACTGCAGGTGCTTATCTGGCCCCAAACAAGGCATGGGGGTAGGGGACCACTCGGCAAGCCCCCCTCAGCACCCGAACGTTGCTGTGCATTGTGGATGAGCTGAGTATAAACAAGAACACGAGTAGACACACACGGCCATGGGTACATCCAACACACCTGGGCACAGAGACATAGGGATCAGGTGTCTGGCCAAAGGCAGGTGGGTTGTTTTCCCTACAGCTCTGGCTGTTGAGATCTCTTGGGGTCCAGAAAGGGCAGTAGTTGCAAAATTTGGGGAGGCAATTCAGGAGCCCCCAGTTCTCCTTGCCAACCAGGCTGTCAATTCGGTTGCTGTTCATCAGCCTCAAAGAATCAGTGTGGCGTTTGGCAGCCCTCCCTGACAGCCACCATGGGAAGTTCTTCCTGGCATGGAACCCCCGGGTGCCTCTCCACCTGGCAACATTATATGCCAGGGGTGAAGAGAGCACTCGGGTGGCTGTGGAACCCAGGCTGTCTGCTGCAGCAGGAACCAGAGGGAAGTGCAGCATGCGTGAGGTTTGTGGCTGTGCCCACCATGCTGGGAAGCAGTAACGGTAATCAACATAACAAACACTGTCATTGCGTGACCCAGAGCTCTGGTCCCTGGAAGACCCGGGCAGGCTGTTGGAACTTGGAGTCTTCACTCTGTACCCTGGGGGAGAGACGAAAAGGGGCTTTAAACAGCTCATTGAAAAGCTAGATTGAAAGATGGTAAGGCTGCTTCTGTGAACTTGTTTAAGCCCCTTCATTTGTAAGCGCGGTGGAATGTGTTCAGAATCTTTTCGGAGTTTCTGCTCTCCTGGGTCAGTCTGCAAGCCTGGATTCTGCTGGATCTGGTTCATCCATCTCAAACCTGTTGGCTCTTTCGTGGTAACCTTGGAAACAGTATATATCCATAAGTTTTTAAGTACAAATGCAGTTAATTGGGGACAGTGGAGAGAGAGGATTATCTCTGAGCCCAGTATGTGACTAGCCAATCCTCCCTTCTTCCAGGTGGGCTGCATAGGCAACAGCAGTCTTTGGTGAGCGGGGACAGTGCAGAGACCGGGTAACGCAGGGTGGGACCAGACACGGAACCTCTCTCCTCCATCTAAGCTCAAGTCCAAACCTTGGCACCAGCCAGTCCCTTTGTTGGAAGGACGGGTTGCCCTAACCCTCAGTGTGACACAATGAGGCCTTTGCAGACTGCTACCTTCTGCCATGAGAGAAGTGTCACGCGGAGCACATGAATCAACAGCTTGCCTCCTTCCTCACAAAAGTCCTGAAACCAGAGAGGACGGCGGGACCAAGCAGTATGTGTAGCGATGATCTGTTTTCTGGCACAAGCTCCTTCTCTCTGTATGTGAATGAGAGAGACAGAGAGACAGAGACAGAGACAGAGACAGAGAGAGCGAGCAATCTTCTATCCACTGTTCACTCTGCAAATGCCTCTAACAGTTGGGCTTGGCCAGGCCAAAGCCAAAAGCTTGAAACTTAATCCGGGTCTCTCCCGTGTGTAGCAGGGGCCTGAACATGTGAGCCATCACCTGCTGCCTCCCAGAGTGCACATAAGCAGGACGCTGGAAGTGGAAGTGGAGCCGGGATTCCAACCTAGACGCCCTGATACCGGCCGCAGGCACCCCCAGCGCTGTCGCGACTGCCGCACCCAGTGCCTCCTCTCGAGCGCCTTACCTCATGGCCGAGCAGTAACAGCCAGCTTGTGGACCGACAGTTGTGCATAGACAGCAGTTTTGCTGGCGCTGCTGTTGCAAGAGTGAGAGCTAGCGAGAGAGAGAGAAAATCAGCAGGGCCTGCTGGGGGGGGGGGGGGCAGCCCTGGGCTCCCCAACCAACTCTGGGAAGGAGCCTCTGGGAGCAGAAGAGAAGCCCTGTAGGCCCCATGACTCCATGCAGTGAACCTGCTCCTTAGTGAACGTGGCCCCCCTGGCAGGTGGGCATTTCTCCTCTTGGAGAGAGGGGGTGGGGAAAAGGCTGGATGAGAGAAGTGAGGGATGGAAGCTTTCTCTCCCACTCCCACCTCTCATCATAGAAATTTCTTATAATTGAGCTCTAAGGCGTTCCTGGCAACTGTACCACCTGCTGCTCCTATGCGCTCCTAGACTCCATAGGTCTTGATCGACCTAACAGCAGAAGGCCTGTGGGTGTCGTGCAGGCTTGCTGGAACACATGAGCTTCATCTCTAAGGTGCTGGCCTGCAGACCTGGGCTCGGCAGGACCCCAGGGAAGGCTGCGATGCGCCAGCTGCTCCAGTTCTTCAGCTGCTCAGCATCTTACAAGGAACCGACCAGGGGGCCCAAGGGGGCAGGAGGGAGGCCAGCTCTTCTTGGTGTGCTCCTCTGCCAGAGTGGCTAAGGTCGGAGAGGTTGGGACACTTGGGCTCGTAGCCCTGGAACTCCCTTGGGGGTGGGCACAAGCCAGTCACCTGCGGACAGGTGCAGAGGCGGAGACAGAGAGGTCCTGCCGTTTCCTTGACCTCTCACCTGATTGATCTTGAGCTGACCCTGACGGGGTGCAGGGAGGCCCCATGTGGTCACCCTGCTGAGGACTGGGAGCCAGGTGTCTCAGAAGGAGCCACCTGGGCATGGGGCGCCCTCGGCCTGGGCAGTGCTCTGTCACCTGGGGAGCTCGGTTACACTGACTCCAATCCAGCACTTCCTTCCCAGGTGCCTCTTCTGGGCTCTGCAGGGGGCACAGAGCAAGTACTGCACAGCCTGCCTAAGTATGTGCTAATAAGAGCCCACACCAGGTATTCAGGGTGGGGCAAGCTCTCGCTGAGAGCTGCGTGTACATTATTTAATCCTCGTGGTGCTCCCTGGAAGTGGGCGCTCTGTGCCCCTTTTATAGGTTCAGAAGTTAACACCTGCGGCCCGAGCCTCCCTGAGGTTGCCCAGCTAGCAACACTGTACCTGCACTCCACCGTCAGGCTGTGCTTTGACCCTGCCTGCACACCCGCAGCATGGGGAGAGCTTTCCAACACGCCTTCATGCCCAGATCCACTCCCCATCCACCGTCAGCTGAATCAGGTTCGGTGGGGGGGAGGTGAGGGGGTTGGGTGAGATCTAGCATCAGAATCTGAAAATACACCGCAGTCAGTCAGCAGGCCTTCCATCAGAACCTCATCTCCAAAGTCCGGCTGAACCGCTGCTCCTCTGCCTCAGCGCCGCTCATGTTCGCTGCCATCCCAATGAGGTCAGGACGACTCCTGAGCGGCTGCTTGTCCCCGCTGGGCCAGGCTGTGGGTCCCACAGAGGTCCCGAGAGACGCACCGTGCTCAGAGCCTGGAGGAAGGAGGTGGCCCCCGGCGATGGTTCCAGGAAGGCAGCAGAGAATGGGGAAGGGAGACAGGTTGCCAAGGCTGCAGGAAATCGGCCGCATTGTCTGTCATAACCTTGATTCCCTAGGGACTGGGGAGCTATGGCGGGCTCATGAGCACAGTGGTGATCCCACCTGAAAACCATGCCCTTGCTAAAATCTGCAGTTTCTGGTCTGCTGTCTTACCACACAGGGATGCTAGAAAGTGCAGTTGGTGGGGGAACTCATGGAATAAAATCAGGGTGTGAACACATTGCCGGCAAGAACCAGCTTCTTGTTTCTTCCCCCTCCCCTGTCTACACTGGCGATGCCAGGGTCTCCCAACGCCCAGACATGGTGCTGCTTCACTCTTGTGTGTCTCCACCATGCCTTCTTCCTGGTAAAGCCCTTCTCTATTAGCCACATGGACACACTCCTATTTATGCCTCAAAACCCATCTCAGAAGCTGATGGATTTAAGCCGTCATCTCCCCTGCACCAGGTACATAATTCTAGGGCTGCACAGATGTCTGTGTGCTAGATTCTCTGCTAATGGAGAGCAGCTTCAGTCAAGCCTCAGCTCCTCATAGGTCCCTAATAGACAAACCACTGTCAGACTGAGTAGCCTGTGCTGTGTCAGGAGCCCCCGGCCGGTTGAATTTCGGGAAGCAGTCCCGACCCTGTAACATAATTCCTTGGCTCTGTATCTGTCGGGCTCAGCAATAGTCCCTGTTATCATCACTGCCTAGGATCAAACAAGGACCCAAGGATTACCTGGGGTTTTGGTATCAATGACTTCCAGGCAGAGATTCACAGGCAGGCGCAGCCCAGCTTGTCAGATTAGCTACAGGGGCTCCTGGGAACTAAAGACACCCAGATCTGGACGGGGCGATGCAGGTGAGCAAGCGTGGGGCAAGGGGAAGGGGCAGAGGAGCAGAGTGGGTGTGGCTTCATCATGCTTGGATGGGGTCTGGGGACAGCCCAGCCTCACAAGGGAGGCCGCTGGCTGTGCGCGCATGGAGTGGGGAAAGGGGCCTTGGGGGGCCGAGGAGGGGGTCCTCAGCACTCCCACTCTCAGTGAGGGCAGGCATCATGCCGATGGGTAGCGGGTCGGCTGGGGCTTGGAGCCCGGAATGTGTGCGGGTGCACACGTGTGCCAGTGTGAGCTAGCGGCCCCTCCCCCACCACGGCTGCGCGCAGACTCCTGCTCCCAGGGCCAGCCAAAGAGGGGATTACTTTCTGGTTTAGTAGATTAAATGCTGAGGTTTCTGTGTATTAAACCCCAAAGCAGCTTTGGAATGTTTTCACTATCTCCACTGAGAAAATGAGATCCTTTTCATCTGGGAACACAGGGATAATAATACGCAGATCCCTGGGCGGCAATGAGGATTAAATGAGATCCTGTATGTCAAGGCCCCAGCCTGTGCCTGGGACAATGCGAGGTCCCAAGAGTCGCTGGCTCTTGCCTAAACCGAGGCTCAGGGTGCCTGGCTAGGGGCGGGCCCCACGGAGGAGTCTTCTTGAAAGACAGCAGCCAGCATCCGTCTCCTGGTGGCTTTAGGTCTGAGCTTTCCATCCTGGGACACTGTAGGCTATGGTGCCAGGGGGCTTCCCTCGCAGCCCGTCCTTGTCCTCAGGCGAGGCCTGACGCCAGGGCTTTAATCTCGCCGAGCCTCAGTTGTCTCGTAATCCTAGGATCGGCCTTACAGGGTTGCTGAAGGATTTGATGAGCTCATCTGCCTCTTACCCAAGTCCTGGCTCTCCCACCCTTGGCCCCTGCAGCCCGTTTTCCACAGAGCAGCTAGATAAGCCCTTGGAAACTGAAGTTTGAACTTATCTCCCGGAGCAAAACCTGGAACGCTTAGAATCCAATCAGAAGCTCTGCAGTGGGCCAGCCCCCTCCATGTGATTGGCTGCCCTCCACCTCCTCGCCCCCACCTCCTGTCAGGCTCCCTGCAGATCTGCCGCCAGTATCAGCTTCCTGGACAGTCCTTCACCGGCTTGCGCCTCAGGGCCTTTGCACTTGCTGGTCCTTCTGCTTGGAATGCTTTTCCCCAAAGTAATTGCATAGATTGCATCTGCATGTCATTCAACTCTGCTCAAATACCACCTCCTCCTAGAGGCCACCTGGATTTCCTTCTCTTCCCTCACCTCGCTCCCTTGTTGGTCATGGGGCTGAGCAGTAGCTGGCGTGGTTTTCTACTTTCATCTTCTGCTGGTTCCTCGATGAAAATGTAGACCTCAGGAGAGCAGGGGCTGTGTTTGCCTCAGTAGGCCCAGCAACCGGATGGCCATTTGGCGGAGGAATAAATGATTGAGTTAGCTTTGCAGCTGGCCTGTGAAAAAAGCCTGTCACACGTGAGCATTCCGAATTGTTGGCAGCGGGATGCAATGACTTGGCATCTGCAGCCCGCGGATCCAGGTCTAGCCCCATTGCCAACTGTGCAACCTCCAGCCATTCTCTTACCCTCTCTGGACCTCGGGGAGATGACTGTGCAGAAAGGGGATGCCAGCTCCTGCTTTGGCTGAGAGAGACTGGAGGTCAGGGAAGGGTCAGAGTGATAAGGAGGCTGCTTGGGCAGCCAAAGAAGCCCCAGGAACAGAAAGGGGAGGCCTGTTTCCTCTGAAGAAACCCAGGGTCTCTGATCTCTCAGTGTGCTGCCAGCTGGGCTGTGTCAGGGGGTCGTGTGCAAAGGGGGAGAAAAATCCCTGGGACTGAACTGGTGGTATTTTACTGAGACCACTTGGTCTTGCTTTCAAATCATTTCTTCGGGGCTCCCAAGGGCCTCCTCTTTCTTACTCATTAGCAGGCTCCAGAACTTAAAGGGGAGATTCTAATTAGGCAGACGTTTCGTATCATTTACTGGGGAAAGAGCAAGGGGGGGGAGGGCTGCTGAGGACCCCCGGAATGTGCACGAGGGCCCTTGGGCTCCGGGCCCCTGACTGGAGCTCAGGAGCAAAAGCTGAAGCCACAGGTCAGGCGCGCGACTGTGCCGTCGGGAGCAGGCGATCCTTATTATTATTTTTTTAAATAGAAATTCTGGTAAAGTACACAGGGCTGGGGCATGTGGGAGCCTGGAGATGGGTCTGCCTCTTGCTTGTCGAAGAAGCACAATTATTGACTCTGCTGTTAATGAGGAGCATGGAGTTTATGGGCTCAGAGCATGGGGAGAGCGGGGCCGGGGCAGCCGGGACCGGCAGGGAAGCTTGGGGCCCTGATCCGGAGACCTACGAGGAGGGCGGCAGGCCAGCTCCCAGGCCCTCTGAGACATGGGGGACGTGAAGCAGTGTTGAGACCCTTCTGCCGGGATTAGGGAAGTGTCTCTCTGCCGTGGAGGGAGGTGGCCTCCAGTGCTGACACACATAGAGTGTGCTGGGCGGGGACGCGAGAATTCTTCCAGCCTCCATGTGGTTCAGTTCCAGTGAGATCAAGGGGCTTGTGTGGATCCCAAATAGTGGAGGGGGAACACAGACGAAATGCTAGCCTTGGAGAGAAGGTGGCAGGGAGGTATGGCCGCTTTTTTTTCTTTTTTCTTTTTTTTTATTTATTTGACAGGTAGAGTTACTGACAATGAGAGAGAGAGAGACAGAGAGAAAGGGCTTCCTTCCATTGGTTCACCCCCCCCCCCAAATGGCTGCTGCGGCTGGCGCTGCACTGATCCGAAGCCAGGAGCCAGGTGCTTCTTCCTGATCTCCCATGTGGGTACAGGGCCCAAGCACTTGGGCCATCCTCCACTGCCCTCTCGGGCCACAGCAGAGAGCTGGACTAGAAGAGGAGCTACTGGGACTAGAACCCAGCGCCCATATGGGATGCCAGCACTGCAGGTGGAGGATTAGCCAAGTGAGCCAAGGTGCCAGCCCAGGTATGGCTGGCTGTTTTGCAACCACTAATTAAGTAGCGGTTATGCAACAAAGCTAAGAAAGGCAGAAAAAAAAATCTTTCTGATGACAGCTGTTAGCCAAGACTTTGAGTGTGATCTTGGAGTTAGGGGCATCTGAATGGGAGTCCTGGCTCCATATTGCTAGCTGTGTGGCTGGAGCAGACATTTTCTATTTCTCTCTGAGCCTCAATGTTCTCATCTATAAAATGGAATAATACTGCTTAGTAGCTCATTGGGATTTTCTGGGTAACGTATTGCATGAAATGCTCAGTACATAGTGTGTGCTCAACACGAAGCAACAATGACAGGTCTGGTGAGGCTTTTTCTGGAGAGAAGGCAGCATCCTTGGACATGTTCAGTGGGTGAGATTCCAGAGGGGACCCCTGGCTGGCTAGGTGGAGCGTTCATCTTTGGGGCTTCTCCACGTGGGCTCAGCTTCTCTGCAGCACGAGGTCCACACGCTGCTGTCTTCCATTCTTCATGGAAAGTTCTCTCCTAAGTTCATCCCCAGTGAGTGCATATGCATCTCAAACGCTTGGCAGACTCACATGTTGCAAGGACCAGGAAGGCTAGAGTTTGAGATAAGGTTGCAAGGCAATGACGGGACACTCTGCTTCCTCTCTTTGTCCTGGTGATCAGAAGGAGGTCTGTGGGGGACATTTTTGGGGAACGTGTGTCCTGGGGCTGACGAGCTGTTCTTTGACATGATTCCCGCAAGTCTTCCTTGGACCTCTTCCTCTGCTGGCCCGGGATGCATGCTGCAGTGGCCCTGTGTGAGCTTGGGGTTTATGTGAATGATGGCCAACCCAGAGAGAGATCTCCAGGGGCCATGACTTCAACCCCAGAAGCAAAGAGACTCTGGGACCCACCTTTCTTGCATCTCATTTGGTTTCCTTGGGACCACTAGCCAGTGCAGGGGGCTTTGCCTGTGTCAGCAGGACCTGACAGGTGTCCTGGGCCCCACCTGGATGCCTGGAACCTGGAGGAACCCAGAAGACTTGCTTCTGTGGCAGAGTACAGGGAGGGCACTCAGCACCTGGAACAGTACCACCTGGCCCCATGCACTGGGTCCCAGGCCTGGTGGTCAGTGATGGGAGGTGGTTAGGGAAGGGAACGAAGTAGGAGGCATTCGATGCACATTACCCCATCAGGCTGTGAGATAGATCATAGCCTGTCAATTCATGATGAAGAAAATGCGGCTCAGAGAGGCCAAGCAACCTGCCCCAGGGCACACAGCCAGAAGAAGGCAACTGAGTTTTGAATGTGGGTCATTGTGACTTCAAAGTCTGTTCTCTTTTCACCAGGACATGTTTAGCTCCTGAAGGAGAGTCATGGTATGGAGAGGGAGAGTGGCAGAGCACCCAGAGCTGGGCTCTGCCACAGCGTGGTGCTCTGAGGAACAGGACACACAGGCCCTGAGGACGGGGATGGAGGTGGGTGACTATGGTTTGGGGACTACTCCTGCCCACGCCCTCCATCCACAAAGCTTGGTATGGAAGTCGCGGCTGACTTCCTTTTGGGCAAGTCAGTTGGGGAAAGATTTTGGAGGAGCAAGACTGATTGCTTAGTGAGGGGGCAAGACACATGTCACAGGCTGGGATCCGGGGCAAGTCCCCAAGAATCCACATTTCTTTTTCTTTTTCTTTGTTTTCTAATACCTGAAAGGCAAAGTGACAGAGAACTAGGGAAAGACTCAAGAGAGAGCTCTTCCATTCACTGGGTCACTCTTCACTGGCCGCAATGGTCAGGGCAGATGCATTATCTGCGAGTTGGATGGGAAGTGGAGCAACCAGGACTCAAACTGGCGCTCAGAGGGGATGCCGCCACCACAGGCAGTGGCTCAGTGCACTGTGCCGCAGGGTTGGCACTGTGAACTGGCTTTTCTAACAAGCTCAGAGATGTGGCCCATGCAGCTGTTGAGGGGCCACACTTTGAGTGACAGCATTCCTGTCTGTGGGCTCTGCACCAGTCCCTGCAGACAGCACTGGGGCTCAGCCTCGAGAGGCGGGAATGGCGCTGCAGACCCAGCCTGTGCCACACGAGGTGCCACATGGCTTCGTAGACTCCCCCAGGCTCCTGCACCATTTGGAAGAATGATGGAGACCCTGGTGCTGTGCTGACGGGCCCTCACTCAGCTCCCACTTTCTCTTCTAAGATCCAGTTTACGTGCTGCCTTCTCCAGGAAGCCTTCTTTGCCTTGCTTCCCACCTTCAAGTCTGTCGAGTGCAAAGCATTTAGTAACAACAGACTCTGGAGCTAGATGCACTGCATTCGAATCCTGCCTGCCTGTGTGGCCTTAGGCAGGTGACTTAACCTTTCTGTGTTGTGGTTTTGTCATCTGTGAAGCAGGGGTGATGATAACACTTCTCCCACTGAGTCAAGGATTAAAGGAGTTTTTATTTGCCCAGCTCGTGGGGTGAGTGCTGTATAAATGTTAGTTCTCCTCCCCTTCATTCTTCCTGTCATCACCACCATGTCTTTCCTGACTCCCAGCCTCCCTCCGAGACCATCTTGTTCCTCTCCCATCCCAGCGCCCGGCGAGGGGAAGCTGCTCCGAAGTCAAGTGGGGCTTGGCTGGGCGGGGTGGGGTAGGGCCATTCTCACGGGCCGCAGATTTACGGCCTGGGGTCCAGCATCAGGGCTGCTGAGGGATTCCGCTGGGATTCCTGGCTCCTCCCGGCGGCCCGACCTTTTCTCATCTTATCTGGGAACTGACAAAAAACAGAGGGTGTCCCAGCTCCAGGCCAGCCCTTGGGTCCTGGAGCCTTGCCTGTCTCCTAGGTCTTGCTCGGAGGGCAGCTCTCGCCCATAAACTAGGCCTGGTGGAGGCGGGGGTCATGCTTCAAAGTCTGTTTTATCCCCAGCGGCCACAGGCCGGGGCTGGGGCTGCACAGGGCCTCCTGGGGCTGCAGGAGTGGGTGCCACGCTCTGACAGAACGCAGTCCCCTCTTCAGATCTCTGGCTAAGAACAGCGCACGCCCAGGAAACAGAAGACCAAGTGTGCCGTTTAGAAGCCCCTGATATCATGGCCGCTTAAAAAAGTATTTTAGGGGCTCCCGCCTTGTTCACTTGGTTGGCTAAGGGGGTAATCGCTCTGCTGGCCTGGCCTCCCCTTCCTCACCCACAGGGAACCCCGGTGCTGTGCATTGATATTAAGAACAGATACCGAGAGCTGAATGGGGCATTGTTTGCTGGCCCGATCGGTGGCGGTGGCGCTGCCTGCTTTTAGGGAGTGAGAGCGGTCCCAGATCGCCACGCGGAGCAGGCCGCGTTGTGGCTCACTTGGATTCCTGCGTCCACCCAGCTCCGATCAGAGCCCTATCCCATACAGCCAGATTTTCCTTTGCTTTCCCTCCGCCAACTCATTCTCCGCTGTTGCAGGTTTAAGGAGTGGGGTTTGGGGGCTGGCATCCTGCCCTGATTCTTAAAGAGTCTATGTTGGGGGTGGAGGGCTGGGCTGCAGGAGGATGGGGGCGGGGGCTGTCCTCCCTGCTGTCGCCCTGGCTGGGCCTTACAGCCAGAGCAGAGCCTGCAGTTCAAGAGTCTTCCCTGATCCGTTTGCATCCTCTTGATGGCTGCAGGTTGCAACCGCGAGCAGTGAGAAATCGCCACTCTTCTTTTCCTAGAAGGCAGCAGTCACCCGAAATGGTGCTCCTCGCACAGACATCATCAGAGAGCTCGAAAGGCAGCCCCCTTGCAGCTGGTATGGCAAGGGACGCCCAGGAAGGCATCGCACTGGTGACCCCAAACCGGACTGCCACTCTGCATCAGGCCCCGCCCCCCAGCCATCCTCCCTCGCTTCTGGTCCCAAGTGGCAAAAGCCCAACTCGAACCCTTGGAGCAGAAGGACCCGTGATGAAAGAACAATGGCAGGATGTTGGCTTCCCAAGTGGCAGCATTTGCCAAATAAGTTGATCCTTTATTTATGATTTTCCTTGTGGCTGAGAGCACGCGGCCGGCCAAGCCAAGTCTCTAAACGGAACCGCATGGCTGGCCTGCCTCTGGTCGAGCGCGGGGACCTTCTCCTGCCCGCCTGGCCAGGGATGGCGGCTGCGCATGGGATGTTTTGCATTTGCAGAGAGATCTACTGCTTTGGGCTCAGTTTTAGGAGTTTTAAAAAGCAATCCATAATGGCCAGTTTGTAGTAAGAAAAATTTATGAACTGACAGGCAAAATGTAATTACGGAGGGGACTCCTTGCAAGAAAAAAGAGGTGATGTGAACAGACATCTCGACAATCTGCTTGCACTCATTTTCCTTCATAGAAATGATGAAGTGCTTCTGGGTGCAAGCAGCCGCCTGCAGCGGCTTCCCAGGAGCCGGGAGAAGCCACTGCCAAGGTTTTCACTCACAAAGGGCAATGACTCCTTGCATTAACTTCTCATTGTTACCCACAAAATGGATTTTTCACAGTGTTACTTTTACGGCTGAAGCTGCTACCTGGCATCAGCTTCTACACCTCATCTTCGTGGTCCCTGAGGAGACCCAGGGGGCTTGCGAGGCTCCTGGAAGCTGGGGCGGTGCCGCTGCGGCTTCAGGAGCCCCTCAGTGCCTTCCTCCACTGCCTGATGGTGAAAGGCCTCCAGAGAGGGAGCCCAGAGAGGGCTGGGCACGCCACAGGAGCGGCCCTCCCACTGCCGTGTCCTTATCCCTATCCACAGCACCCAGCAGGTCTCCATAGATGCTTAGAAGGTAATAATGAGGTCAGACACCTGCATATCCTTTTTCAGTTCATCGACTGCATTGATATCAGTGGCCCTTTTATCTCAGCAACCTAAAAGCAATCTGTTTGTAATTGTACCCATTTTACAGATGAAGAAATTCAGGCTCAATGACCTTCCTTGGCTTGCCCATGGTCACACAGCTTACTAATATCTGAACCAGGATTTGAATCCAGTGTTCGGACTCCATAGCCTGTGCTCCTTTGAGCATACAGGAAGAGAAAGTCGAGCCCTTTCAGGGAGAGTGAGGACAGGAGAGGCCCTCTTTCTTTTAGGTTCACCACAATTGTGTTTACATTTGTTGACTTTTACAGGGAGGCCCAGAGAGCCGGAGATAGAAATTGTTCTGACGCCTCGCGTGTGCAGCATGTTGGGATTTTCCAAACCTTCCATAACCTGCCTTGGTGTCATTTGCTGCTCACCACAGCCCACTGTGGAGGGGAAGGCGGGAGCCTGGCTCGGAGAGGCTGGGGGATCTGCCCAGGGGGAGAGAGGGCACCCCGGATGCCCCGAGCTGCTGAGCACATCAGCACATTCAAGGGGCTCCTCGTCCTTGCTTTGCAGACAGATCTCCATCTGTGTGTGCTCCGAAGGACACAGTGGATTCCTTAGTGCTGTGCTTCATCACTGGCTGAGGTGCCATCCGGAGGCAGTTGAGGCTGACAGCATCCGCAGAAGAGCAGTAACCAGAAAAGTGAGCCAGGAAAGGAAGGAGGGCCGGCACAGCCCAGCCCCAGACTGACGGTCACTGCCATGTGACAGTACTAAGTTAGGGAAGCAGACGGTGGTCGCCATTCATGGAGGTTTGCAGCAGCAAATGTGGAAATGCTTAGGGTCTGGGCCTTTGGTTACCTGAGGATCCAACATGCAGCATCTCGCATTTCCCTGGGTGTGGCTGTTGGTTGGAGGTTGGGATGCACTTGGCTTCGTGCCACCTGTCAGGGTACAGAGTGAGCCCAGAGTAGCTGAGCGGGAGGATGCCAGAACGTCACGGGCAGCTCTACCAGGCCAGAATCTGGTTTTTGAACTTCCATCTAGAGCTCTTACTTGTTACTATGACAAGGCTATAAACACTGCAACTTAGTGGTTTAAAGCAACAATGACTTCTTCTTTTCTCTTGAGTCTGTGGGTCATCTGGCTGCTGCCTAATGTAGGCTGGCCTCATTTGGGATTGGTCCCGGTGCTGTGGGTTGAGTTTCCTGCCTGCCTTATGTATCTTTCCTTCCACTGGGACCAGTGGACTGCCCAGAGCAAGAGCCAAGCCAGCCTGCCGGAACACAGTGATGGCCTCTCCCAGTGTCACATTTGCAAACAGCCCATTGGCAAAAGCAAATCACGGTGCCAGGCCCGACAGCAGTGGGCTGGGACAATCCACTCTTCCCGCTCTAGAGAGATGGACAGAACATTTACGAAACCATCCAAATGCGAACGCCACCTACATGGCTCCAGCACATGGTTTCTTCACGGACTCTAATTCAGAGGGAGAAGAGAGGGGTGACTCAGGACTGCAGACATCCCCCCTGCATCACAAGAGCTAAGGAGGACTCAGTGAAGAGGGACAGGGCAGGTGCAGCTGCCTCTTACTGCAACACCAAGGGGATGGAGCTGTGCCCAGATCATTGGTGAGAATCTGAGAGCAGCAGGACACTGACTGAAACCAGAACCTCCAGATCCTGATTGCATTGGGTTCGAGCTCCTGCTTCTCTATTCATTAAGTAACTATAGGCAGCCTTCTGTATCCACGGGTTCTGAATTACAGATTGAACCAGCCTTTTACCGAAACCACTTGAAGAAAATATTGCATCTGTGGTGAGCGGCTACATAAAAGCAGAGGCCATCATGGTCTCATTGTTATTTCCTAAACAATATAGTATAACAGCTATGTATATGGCATTTCCATCATAGTAGATATTATAAGTACTCTATTGATGATTTAAAGTATATAGGAGAATTGTCTAGGTTGTTTGCCAATGCTATTCCATTTCCTATAAGAGACTTGAGCATCCACAGATACTGATGGCCTTGGGGGCAGAGGGAAGTGACCATGGAACCAATCCCGCGTGGATACTGAGGAATGACTATACTTACCTCTCTAGGCCTCAGCTTCCTCTTCTGTAACAGCAGGATAATGCTATAAACCTCAGGGTGGATGACTGTGTGCGGAAAGAGGCAGAAAGCAGGGACCACTTGGAGAAGGAGTTTGGCTCTGAAGGGCAGAGCCATGCAATCCTATTTGAGAAGGTTTGGGTTTCTCTCTAGGAAGGAGAAGGTAGGATGAGCTTGTAAGTAAAACAGAAGATCACGAAAGAAAGGCTGAGAAAGAATCAGGGGCTTAGCCCTGATGTGGATGGCTTCTACTTCAGATGGTTAGAATTTCCTCCAAATTCCTGCAAGCCTTGAAGAAAGATTTCTTGAGCTCCTACCATGGTGCTGGTTGCCACTCTAGGTGCTGGGACTACATCAGTGAACAAAAGAGATGCAAATTTTTTCCAGTGGTGCGTATATTCTCATAGGTGGGGTAGGACTGCTATTATTATCAGTTATGAAGTTTCAGCCACTGTGCTGGACTAGAACCCTGCCTCGGTAAGATAGTTGCTGTGATGTGTGTTTTGAGGATGAGAAAACCAAGACTGAGAGTAAGGAACTTCCCAGTGGCAATCTACAGTCAGGAAAAGACCCAGCTGCTATGGTTTGATCCCAGGACCTTTCTATGCTGCCACATCCCCTGGCACCAGATGGTAGTCTACAAAGCAAGACTCCAAGGCTCTTGGAAGAACATGAGAGGTGAGAAGAGAGGAAACAGCAGGTGGATCGACGAGGCTTTCCGAAGACCTGAATGAAGGGTGCTGCTCTGAGCAGAGGCAGTGGGCAGTGGCGCTGGAGCATCAGTGTGAGCCCTGTGTCCAGGGCCGGCCCTCTCCAGGCCCATCCAGAGAACCAGAGTTAGAAGTTAGGGCCTGGGATGGCTCCAAGGGGATCACCGTGAGTTGCTTCGCCATTAAAGCCCCACCAACTCTCCCTGCTGATGTCAAATGCCCAAAGACAATGGGCCTGAGGTCTGCCTGAAATCAGGGGTAAATCTGGAACAGATGTCTCAAAACCCTTTTACATTTTTGAATATAAGGATAAGCCTAGCATTTATTGGCACAATTCTGGCACGTATCAGAAATAAGTAATCGCCTGTCCAGAGATAGAATGGAGCCACCAGCTTCCTTTCACTTCCATCTCAACTCAAGCTAGACCACATGCCTCAATGGCCTGGGCAAAGTTCTCCCAATGGGTGGATGTCCCCATGGCTCTGATTCAGTCTGGACTTCAAGGTTCTTTGCCTTGCCCCTCCCGGTTTCTGGCTTTTTTCTGCATGAATTATAGATGCTTAGTATGCATGTGCATGGAAACACACACACACACACACACTCCAGACATGTACACACCTTTTGATCTCCACAATCACCTTGGAGTTCATAACAGGAGTTATTCCTTAGAGTGCCAGCCATAGACTTACAATCCTTTTCACTAAGACTCTCAAATAATCTTTCTACTTAATTTTTCCAACTGAACGGACTTTTGGCTATGCCCCTGATTTGGATGTTTGGTTAATGCTGGATTCAAGGAGATCATTAATTGACTACCTAGTGTATGTTAGACACTCTACCAGACTCTTTCAGCTTTTTCCAGGGTCTCCCTAGCCTGTGGGTCTATCTCTGTGATGACCAGATCTCATGTTTCACTGGCTTGTTCCACATCCAGCAGAACTCTCATGTCTTGTTTGGAGGTCCCCAGGGCAATCACCCAGCAAGTCTCACCCCATCAACTGACTGTTTTCTATCACACAGTATATGTTAGTGTCTTCCTCTCTTGCCCTCCTGACCATGACTGCTGTTGGAACACTGACATCAGTGATTAGGGTTGGGGCCCCAAATAGTCCTCCAGAGGATGGGGCATGACTGTACTCCACGTAGAAGGATGGCCCTCTTCTTTCACCCACAGCTGTGTTTTGTGAGTCCAGAATGTTCCATCAAGTCCCACTGGAAATACATCCCTTGCCCAGACTGGATGACCAAGGTCCCCAACAGCTGTCATGCTCTGTCCCCTCCCATGAACTTTCCTATGGTATATCTCATATTTCTTTTTTCCTCCATAGAAAGAACTTGTATTCTTGCCCCATGGTATTGGACCTGCACGACACAAGTACCCCAGGTAGGCCACTCAACACCTAATCTTCCTCCTACAATCCTATAAAGAGGTTTATAGGTTTACAGGTTTATAGGTCCCAATCAAAGGTAGGAGGTTGAAGGAGATTGAGGAAAGACCAATGAACTGTGCTCTAAGAGATCTGCTTTGGCCATTAATCCCAACGTGACCTTGGACAAATTGGCTCTTGTCTATGCCTTCTCAGTTCCTACCCATGAACTGGAAGCAGCAACATCTTTCTCCACAGTGATGCCGTCTCATTCAAGGAAGATCTTGGTGGTTTCCTTGCTGCCTGCCATGTGGTCATGCACTCTGAACATTTTCAACATGTGCATTTGGTGCTTGATGTTCTGAATCAACCTAAGAGATTTCCCTGGTCTGGTGATCAGTTCTAGAGCCTTGCTACTCTAAACATTAACCCCTGCCTTCACGGTGGTGCTTAATGAACAGGCCAGTATCTGCTTGACCGTCTGTCCTAGTGCTTTTGTTCTTGCTCTTGCCACTTCAGACCCACTGGACTTCATGTTGTTCCTTGAGACCATTAGACATGCTCCAGGTTCAGGAATATTCTTTCTGCCAGAGAAATTCTCATCTTGGATACATACATGGTCTAATCCCTCACCCCTTAGGTTTCTACTGAAATATTACCTTCTCAATGAGGCCTTTTCTGACTACCCTCTTTGCTCTGATCACACCACTACTCCCATCCCCATCCTGGCTCTATTTTCCCTTTAACTTTTACCATAGACTTACATACTATATATTTGAGCACTTATTGTATGTCTGCATATTGGCATGCAAGCTCCAGAAAGGCAGAGAATTTGGTAGTAGCTAGAACCCAGGTTAACACTCTACAATTGTAGGAGGCATGATTCACGTAGAATACAACAGTAGTCAGAGAAAATATGATGGTGCAGAGATACCTGAATAGCACCTGGCATATAGCTGACATCTGATGGATTTCTGTGGTATGGGGAAGCTATCCATTCTTGGCACAATTAAATTCCTTTGAAGTACAGTGCAATGCCCATACTTGAATTTCCCAATCAAAGGCAATAGAGGAATTAAATAGGGCAACATAGCCTTTGGAATTTAAATAGAAACTCGATCTAACTGCAAAAAATTTAGGCCTTTCTCTTGTTCCTTCTCCTCAGCTCTGAACCAAGAGATTCAACAATCAGAACATTGGAGCAATAGGCTGGAAACCTATGAGAACAACAGTAGGTGCAAACATTCATATTTGTTCATCAGCTCATTATTGGAAGACAATTCTCAGGGGGTAACTTGTATGTTGCTGTGTGTTATAAGCAGAAGTATGGGCTGACTTTCTTTTAGACTGTGTTTTCAAATATTTTTGTGTAGCTAACAACCTTGGGAGGCAGAGTTCATGCCCGTTTCTGGAACAAAGGTCCTGTAGGTTTACTGTCCATTATAAACAATTGGGTTCCAGAAGCTGGGGGTCCCTTTCCTGTCTCACCTCAATGGGTGTACACATATTGTCTGTCCTGCTTTGCATTGTCTTGTGGGGACTGGAGCTCAGGCAAATGGCACAAATGGTAATACTTCAGCTACTCCTACCAGAGTCTTCATCTTCTGTCAGCATCCCTGTGACTGTGGCAGCCTACCTGCTGACTGATCAGCTCACAAACCAGATACAACCTCAGACCCTTCACAGTTCTGGATATTCACTCAACTTCTCACACATTTGACATTTGAAGCATACTTTATTGAATTAATTACAAAGCTAATGCCTTGTTGCTGTGAAGTTTTAAATAACACAGAAATGCAAAATTGTTAAGAAACAAAAATCTCCATTTCCATGGACTGAGTTCCACTGCAAAGCTCTGTGGACAGCAGGCATGGAGAATGTTTGGACACGCAATTTTGATCCAGGCATTTTTAATATGAATATTTTAGTCAGAATTACGCCAATGACCATGATTTTCTATTGTGGAAATATTTTCTAGTGCTAGAAGCTGCTAGGCCAATTTAAATCCTTTATTTCTATGATGTTAATCTCTTAGTTAATCCATCTCGGATTTTAGTCTAATTATGTATTATTATATTATGTATTTATATGTTTAAGATACTTTTTTCTGAAAACTTCACAATAAAGATTTAGTTTTCTGATCAGTTTTTGATCCAAAAATGAAACTATATTGATTATAGATTTGGCTTTGCTAATATTTCTTTTTCAGTTACTTCTTTTTTTTAAGATTTTTATTTATTTATTTACAGGTAGAGTTACAGACAGTGAGAGAGAGAGACAGAGAGAAAGGGCTTCCTTCCATTGGTTCATTCTCCAAATGGCCGCAACGGTCAGAGATGTGCCGATCTGAAGCCAGGAGCCAGGTGCTTCTTCCTGGTCTCCCATGTGGATGCAGGGGCCCAAGCATTTGGGCCATCCTCCACTGCTATCCCAGGCCACAGCAGAGAGCTGGACTAGAAGAGGATCAACTGAGACTAGAACCTGGCACTCACATGGGATGCCGGTGCTGCAGGTGGAGGATTAACCTAGTGTACCACAGTGCAAGCCCCCAGTTGTTACTTCTATCAAGTTCAATTTTCCTGGGCTAAATTGTATAAATTGAAATGTCATTATGTCTATTTTAATCTATTATCCATTCTGCACTATGTTAATTATTTAAACAGATAATATTAAGACTTGAGTAAAGGACATCATAGGAATCATTTATAGCTAATACTAGAGGAAGTTGTAAATGATTTTTGCTTTGGGTTTCAGAATTGCTTTCTGGTTTATTGTACAACTAGTCCAATTTGTCTTTCATTTCCTATCTCTTTGCCTATCATGTTTTCAGTGTCATTGCCTAGGCCAGTAGCAAATAGAGACAAAATGTGAGGTCAAACATCCTTGAAGCCAAAATGGCTGGGCCGAAACATCCTGCTTGTGGTACTGGATGTAAGACGTGGTTCCTGCTCTCTGGACGTAGAGAAACGATGGATGCAAAGGAGAGCAATGAACAGCCTCAGCTGGGGACCAACAGAATTGGACCCGGTGCCCTGGGAGCAGGAAGGAGGATTCCCCTTCTCCTTCCTGAAGAAGTCAGAACAGGAGTAGTCATGTTCCTCAGCCCATCCTAGTAGAAAAATGCATGATTGCACAAAGTATTTCAAGACAAAGGCTGAACTACAAATGAGGGAGGGGGCAGGAGACAACTCTTCCGGTTAACTGACAGTCGGTAGAACTTTCCAATTACCCACAGTCCTCCTGCTCCTCCTTGCCCACTCCTGAACACTTCGGTTAATCATGGGTTGACCTGCACCTCCCAGGGGGGTTCAGACAAGTGCCTTTGAGCTGCCTGAGCCCTGGGCTTCTGGACAGGAAGACGCTTACATGGCGCTGTGTCTCTTAGACACAACAGGCGAAGTTCTCTATCTGTCCCTTTTTCTACATGAAGTATTTATTAATACAAAACCTTGCCCAGTGCTGGGTCACCGAGGGGCTGAGCAGGAGAGGCTCTGTGGGCTGCTGAGAAAGCTTTTGGGGCCATTATCTCTGGGGCACAGCAGGGGCCAAAGTGGGAGTCATTAGACGCCTCTAAAGGGCTGGTCTGCATCCCACCAGAGATACAGAAAGGGGTTAAGTACGCAGTAGAGCTGGCCGGACAAAGGAACAAAGACAAAGCATTGTAAAAGGCAGGAAAAAGGAAAAAGTGAAGACAAGATAACTTGGGACCAGAGGCCAGTTCCCTTAACAATACACTCAGTGGGAAGTTGCTGGGTCTCTCTCTAACTGTGGAGGCTATGAGGGAAAAGGGCTTTTAGAAAACCATTAAGATAGGAATCTTCAACCCGACTGCTCCTAAATCCTGCAGAGCCAGGACAGTAAAGGACAAGGTCTCCCTGGACTCCCATGCAAAATTCTTTCTACACATCCTGCAGGCTCTCTTATTTAGATGTTCAAGAAACATAGGATAGCTGTCTTTTGAAATCAGATGACTTAATGAGTAATTGACTAAATGAGCATTTATTATTATTTAATTGACTAAATGACTTAATGAGCATTGCCTCTCCTCCCTTGCTTGGGGCCAAATTTGTAATAGGAATTTCTTAGCAAGTGCTTCCTAGATGTGCCTTGGACAGACCAACCTGAGGGTGGGGCCCGAGTCTGCAGCCTGAGATAGGTACCAGGACCCAGGCCCAGCAGCAAATCATGAGCTCCTGTGTGTTGTCATCAAATCTAATATAGAAAGACGATTAATGTAAATAAGACTTGGGTTTGCATCTCAGCTTTGCCACTTCTCATCTGTGAGACCTTGGGTACCTCACTTCACGGCTGCGGCAGCCTCCATTCTTGTCTCTGTACAACGTGAATGATCAGGTCGGTGAAGTGATGACATTGTTCCAAGTCTGGGAAGACTTCCTTTCACTACATCATGGCTGTCTTTGCCTGCCCTTGGAGGTCCCAAAACACTCATTGTATTAAGGCAGCTCATTAAAAATGGCGATGGTCAGGGCTGGTACTGTGGCTGCTAAGCTCTTGGTGGGGACACCACATCCCAGACCAGAGTGCCTGGCTCAAGACTCCCTACTCCACTTCAGCTTCCTGCTGATGTGCTGGGGAGCCAACAGACTATGGCCCAGGCACTTGAGTCTCTCACCAGTGGGGTTCCTGGCTCCTGGCTTCGGCCTGGCTCAGCCCTGGCTCTTGCACGCATTTGGAGAGTGAACAGGCAGATGGGAGATATCTCCCTCTCTGTCTCTGTCTCTCTCTGTGTGTGTCTCTCTCTCCCTCCCTGTCAGTCTACCCTTCAAACAAATAAATCTCTTTAAAAATGGTAATGACGGTGTCATCAATAGGGATGGTGATGACAAGGCTGGAAGCATTGCTTCAAGCCCCATCTTTTTCCCTCAAATGGAGACACCGTACAATAGGCAATTTGAAAAGCAGGGTAGATGGTGACATTCTTCAGACATTGTGTGTTTCTTAAACCATGAGGAATTAGAGTGAATTTCCCCATGCAAGGCTCTGGTGAATGTGGCTGCTCACACGGATATGAATATTGATGACATAGGTGGGCGTATCTCTCTGTGAGATTTCTCATGGATTGACCAGATAATTAATTTCTTAGCATATGTCACTTATTAACTCTCCTAAGAACTCTGAAATACAGAGGAACACCTCTACCAGAAGTTACATTATATTTACTATCTGACTAAGAGGCAACTAGATACCTAGTATTATAAAACTCATGCCAAGATCAACCCTGAATACTCCAGAGTGACTCCTATCTTCGTAATTTGTTTGTAACCCATTACATTGTTTCTTTTCTAGGGGGGATGCAGACATTTGATTCCCCCCATCCTGATCATCCACTGTGGACTCTGGGTCTAAGAAGAGGCTGGGGAGTTCTCTGTTGGCTTTGCCTGGGGTCTCTCCTCTTGGCTACCACTGTACACCATACTGTGTGGTCCTGAAGTCTGGCTGGCTGTCAGTGGTAGTGCATTGAATGATTCTCTCCCCAATAAAAGTTATGCATGTTATTTGGTACGAAGGTCCTTGAAGATATGATTAAGCTAATAGTCTAGAGAGGAGACCATCTTGAATTCTTTGGGTGCACCCTAAATCCAATGTCAAGTGTCCTTCTAAGAGATGGAAAAAAAGGCCATCAGAAAAGAGGTAGAGACGTGTACAAATAGGATCAGAGATTAGAGTGAGGCACCTACAAAGATCACGGATAACCCCCAGCGCTGCAGGAGGCAAGGAAGGATTCTGTCCTACAGCCTCCAGAACAGCTGTGGCCCTGCCAACCCCCTGACTTTGGTCTTCTGCCTTCCAGAACTGAAAGAGAGTATATCTGGGGCTTTAAGCCAGGATTAGCTTGTTATGACAACCCCGGGAACTAAGGCACCAGGAGGCAAGCTTCCACCAGGCTCTGGTCTTTCCCACCCCCCTCTCCAGTACTGCCCCTGGGGGGTAATTTAATTGTTCACCTTGGGATTGCTTTCCTGCATCTTTTCTATTTCCTTGCTATTTTCCTGTTTACCTTGGAATGTTACTCCTCTCTCCCTGTTGCGTTCTGTCTGCTTAGTTGGTCTCCCAAGTGTGACACCTCCGTATTCCAGCCTTACTTATTTTACACTCTTTATTAATACTCCAAGGGTCAGAGAGCTCAGTCTCACCTTTTCAACCGGAAGACACCTGTGCTCTGAGGCTGTGTTAGCAGGTGCCTCCCTCTACCCCGTATTCAGAGGAAATCGTCCTCTAGCCTCTTATTTCTCCCTCTTCCGATTTGTTTCCTCTACATCATGTTGGTGGTGAAAGGAAGGGATGTCCTAACTCTTGCTTGTATTTATCCACATAGGAGGAGCCCAGCCACACGAGGACAGGCTGACTGGTTAGATTCTATCTGCCCATTCCAATATCATATTGGCCCTTCCGTTGGCTGGATTGGGCTGCCATAACAAACGACCACGGCCTGGATGGTTTAAGCAGCAAACAAGCAAACACAGATCCAGAGGCTGGGAGTTTGAGGGCAGGATGCCATCATGCTTGGGTTCCAGCTGAGGGCCCTCCTGCTGCTCCACAGGTGATCATCTCCTTCTATCTCTATATGGGGTAAGGGAGAGAATGCATGCCGCTTCCTCTTGTGTAAGGGCATTAACTCCTCCACCAGGGCTTCATCCTCACAAAGGGCCCACCTACTGATACCACCACCTTGAAGGTCAGGATTTCAGTATATGAATTTAGGGGTACAGATACCCAGACCCTAAAAGTCCTCTATTGAGTTGAGCTTCCTTGCTTGCCTATAATGTCACTCACTACTCTTCCCCCATCTGGAGTTGTACAGGAGAAGCAGGTTCTAATATGTGTAGAGTTCACTTCGTCTTTTAGGTCTCTGGGTTCCGGGGCAGAGAGGCCAGCTCCTGCAGATACTCCATGTAGGACAGGCTTTTTAGACCCCTCACGACCCAGTGCCCACCCTCTACTGTGCGTTCTCTTGCCCAGGTACTACCCTTCAGGCATCTGATTGACCAGTGATGCTTCAGCTGCTCACCCCACAACCCCAGCTGAAGGGGCTGCTCACCCACTGCTCTCCGTCGGTTTGCTTCTGTTCACCATCTGAAGTTTCCGTGTCCTCCCGTGCTGCTGCTGAGGCTCCTATGAAGGGCCTCAATATTCACATTGAAGGGAAGAGCGTCAGACCCCAGGCAGAACGACTCACTGCCCTAGGCCCAGTGTGTGGGGCTGGATTTCTGCAGGGATTCATTTATGGTCATGACTTGTTCTTAGCATGTAAGCCCTGGGCTGCCAGAGGGCTAATCCCCGCCCCCCAGGCCTTAATGGAGAATGCTGCCTGCAAGATAGAAAGATAGAAAAGGAGACAGAGAGTGAAAAGAGAGACCGGGAGAGAGAGAAGCAGGGAGACAAGGGGGAGGGAGGGAGGGAGAGAGAGGACAAGTGCACAAGCCTTGGGACAGTCAGGATTTAACTGTGTAAACAATGCTAACTCATTCCTCAACTTGGTAGTTACATGAGTCTAACATTTCCACGGTACTGGAGCTGATTTAACATGGTTTGCTGCTTTTGCAAGAATCTTGACCGCACGTCCAGGACAGCCAGTACTTCCCTTTGGGTTAACTAGGAACCACAGCCCTGTTTAGTCTTGGGCATCACCAAACCTGTTTGCCTCTTTCTGACTGCCCTAGGCAGGTCTTGCACATTCCTACCTTCCTTCACAGCACCACAACCATTGCTGTATACTTGTTTCTCCTCGACCATTTGCAACCCCAGCCCCCAGCCTGGGTGTCTCACCCTTCTTTGTCCCCTGAACCACATCTCTGAGCTCTGTCTCATCAGGTCTCTTGTGCAAAGGGGGGTCTGGATGCCATCCCCAAGGTCTTGTCCTTGTTAGTGTCCGTGCCTTCCTCAAATGGGAGCCACACCCAGAGGTGCCAAGAAAAGCTCGGGCATGCACGTAAAAAGGATCGACTTCATTCAATCCAATTTAACGGGAAGAATAACAGCGTTGAAAAACAATCTTTAGCAATCAATGCTGTGATGAATTATGCAGCAAATCATAAGCATCACCCCCAAATATTATGTCTACAAGAAATGGCCTTATGCAGCTAATTGTTAACTGGGAAACTCTTTCATTAATTCAAATGGGCCAACATTTTAAAATGATACTGTCGTATAAATGCAGTGTGAAGGCTTACGTGCAGATCACTGAAGGTATCCCCCCCTTTTTTTTTGGTGAAGCCGACTAATGTTGCATTATGTTTTATTGTGCAATAAAATTATGTGCTAAAATTATGCTCATAAATGTACGCAAATGTAAACCAAGCTATTAGTTATGTTTTCACAGATAAAAGTCATTAGCATAGCTATCAAACTCTTCTCCCATTTGAATAACAGAATTATGTCTGGAGTATCAGGCTGGCTTGCTAGGGCTCCGTCTCAGGGAGAGCAGGTGTAAATCTTGGTGCCCGTAGGAGCGAGCATCCTGACCTGACTTCCATCCCCGAGGCCCGCCTCATACCGAGGCCGCTGGGGTCCCCAGCCGAGGTGGGGGGTCCTTTCCCATCTCTCAGCACCTCACATGCCTGGGGAGTCATTCTTAACACCTCCCCACCCACTTCCTGCTCATTAGACTTAGGGAAAAACAATTGCCGATCTGTTGAGATTTCAGGGGGCTGACAGCATCTTTTAGCAACAGTCACAAGGAAACAAAGTTTCATGTATAATTCATGAGGTGTGTGGTCATCCTGGTGGGAAATTATCTCCTCTGACAGACTCAGCAGTGGTGGTGTCCTGTCAGAATGGCCTACAGTGTATAATTAAAACCTGAACAGAACAAATTAATGCTGATTACTTTATAAACAGTTTGAAAGCTTGAATTCTGTTCCCTGTCTTGCAAGAAGAAAACATATTTCAGAAATGCATGGATCTCCCCCCACCACGCCTAATAGTTCTGCTAATAAAGGGTCCTTGAATAGACATCACAGTTAACATTCTTTGTCCTCCAATTTGCTTCCGTGGTGCTCAATTGCACTAAGTCACGGGGACCAAACCGAAAATTTGGCAGGTGCTGAATTTCCATGCTGAGAATGCCTGCCTCTGTCCTTTAAGAAAGTGTTTGTCCAGGCTGACAAAGGCCGTCTCGTGTGCAGAACACGGGGACGCTGTAAGGACCCACCAGGTTAGCTAGGCACAGCCCGTATGTCATTGGTAGGGAGCTAAGCCAGTCAGAAGGCACGGCTGCCCTAAGCTTGCTGAGGTCACCAGGTTGCTGACTCGGGGTTCCTTCCAGGGCCCTGGGATCACACCACCAGCAGCAGTGCTGACCTTGTACCAGATGCTATGCTAAATTCTACTTCGGTTCTCTCAGCTCCATCAGGTGCACACTATGATCATACCTGTTTTGTAGGCTGGAAGACGCTCAGAGAGAGATACTGTTCCTTGAAGAGATGAATGCCTCCATCCTCCCAGACACCAGCTTGGCCTAAGCTCCCCTCTATGTTAGCCTGAATCCTTAGGCGGTCTTCTAACCAGTCTGGTTCACTGCTTCCAACTTTGGTCTGTTTAAATGCATCCCCCACACCTCAGCCAGAGCTGGCTTTTAGAAATGCAAAAGGGATGGATCATTTCCTCTTCAGCATAAAATAATTAACCAGTTCCACAAGTCTTTATTTAGCTTCCACAATTGACAGGCACTCTGCTAGGCATCAGGTATGTGTTGGTGAGTAAAGCACATGATGCTCACCCTAGCTTCATGGTGCCTACCATGTGTAACTGGATGCATTCTTGCTCATGTGCGCACCTCTTAAGCACCACTTATCTCAAGAAAAATCCTGAAAGATCCCTTCTGCCCAATCCCAATGATAAATGCTATTCTGACCTATCACTGTCCACTGACTTTGCTTGTTCATGAATTTCTACAAACGGAATCATGTGGTGTGCACTCTTTTGTTTTCTGCTTGGTATTAGGCCTTGAGCCTCATCTTGTGTTGCTGCATGTTGGAATTTGCTTTTTCCCATTGCTCTGTAGCATCTGCAGTGTACATATATCATAATGTGCTTATCTGTTTATTGTTGGCAGACATCTGTGTAATTTCTCACTGGTGGCTGCTATAGTAAACTCCCCGTGAACATTCATTCATGTACATTGCTTTTGGAGGTCCTGTGAACTCATTCCTGCAGGGTGCAAACCCGAAGGTGTACTTGCTAAGGTGTAATGCATTTGCTCAGCTTCGGACACTGTTACCGATTTTCCAAAGTGGTTGCACCAATTCACACCCCTGTCAACAGTGTCTGGGGGCTCCGATTGTCCCACATCCTCATCAACACCCGGCCTTGCTAGCTGTTGTTAATTTCACCTATTTTTGTGGGAGTGTGTCTTTAGGTGTGAACTTTCCTGGGTCATTGCTAGAGATTAAAAATGTGGTTTTTTTCTTTATGCTTTTGTCTCCCATAAATATCAGAGAAGGGACTAACTTAAAACCAAACCAAGGAGTCAGGTACTGTGGTGTATCAAGTTCTGGGGCAGGGGATGGTGAAGTGGGCAGGGAGGGAGAGGGGCAGGAAAGTGGAACTACCACTTCCTGTCTGCAAGCGGCAACATTCCCTTCTCATCTTTCACCTGTGAAAGAGAAGTGAGGTAGGAAGATGGCGCCCCTATGCCCCTACTTCCATGGATACTGAAGGAAGAAAATGAATTCTAACCAAGGTGGTTGATTTCCAGCTCTTGAATGGGCTGCATGCAGACTGGCTTCACCCTCTTCACCCACCCCAGTGCTTCCTCCCTCCTACATTTCCTGGGACCTGTGCTTTCTCTGCCCTGGCTAAGGCAAGCACAGGGAGGCTGGGAGTGGGTTGGGAGCCTGCTGGCTGAGAAACCCCCGAATGACACAGGCACAGGCAAAATGGTACGGTGGAGAGAACACTGAATGAGGAGTCCACCCTATGAGCTCAGAATATGTTTCTATCTCTATTGTCTCACCCACAAAGTGAGAACAAAGATCCTTGCTTTCCTCAAGGTGATTCTGGTAACCAACTAACATGAACAATCTTTTCACGGCAGAAACCATACAAGCGAAGAACAGCGAATTGTGTTTGGTTGAAGCCTATAGAGCCTGGTTGTCGAATCTATTTTTCTCCCAACGTTTTCTGCAAGGTATACTAAAATGCAAGCCAGTCCCTGCATTCTTTTTCGTAAGTGCAGGCAACACTCGTGGAAGCTGACCTGTTTTAAAGACAATCACTTCTGTTTCTGCAGAGGTCAGAGGCGACCTGCCCTGGCCTACCAAGGCCGCCCAGGAGATTCTCTGTCTACTCTGGACTCAGGAGCCATTGTGCTTTATGTGCATGCTCTGGCAAGAGGCCAGGGGCTGGCAAAGGCAAGATTTGATTTCTCGTAGAGTTTCCTGATTGGTCATTTCTGAACTTTCCCAGAAATAGGGATCCCTCACTCTGTGCCTCTTAGAAAAGCAAAGACATTCATGGCTGCGCCTGGAACCAGGTGTCCTTCTTGGACTGGTTCCATGAGCAGCATCTGCACAGCTGCATGAGAGGACTAAGATGGTGCAGAAGACTCAAAACAGGTGTACTGGGCATGCGCCCTGCAACTCTAGGGTGTGCCATCCATTGCCCGCTCTGAGGCTGTGTGTATTTATTATGCTTTTCTTGTGCATGGCAGGTGGTAAATTATCTTATTGATTGATTGGTTTTTAATGATTTATTTAATTATTTGAAAGACAGACTTACACACAAAGAGATGGAGGGAGAGACAGAGAGAGATTATCCTTCCACTGTTTCACTTCCCAAATGGCTGCAGCAGCTGGAGCTGAGCTCAGCCAAAGCCAGGAGTCAAGAGTGTTCTCTGGATCTCCACATGGGTGTAGGGGCCCAAGGATTTGAGCCATCTTCCCCTGCTTTCCCAGGTGCATTAGCAGGGAGCTGGATCAGAAAGTAGAGCAGCTGTCTCGACGTGGTGGCCATATGGGATGCCAGTGTCACAGGCGGTGGCTTTACCTGCTATGCCACAATGCTGGCCCCTAAATTACCTTGATAAAAGAGGACATTTTTCTAACTTGCACAAAGCATTTCCTAGGCTGGTAATGGTGCTGGTTGGATGTTGAATTCCACCGCCCACCTTCAACTGTAGAGCCATTCCCCACCGCTGTTCCCGCTCCAATTTGTGGTGGTTCTTCCTTTTTAGGCAACGCCTGATCTTCATGTACCAGGCCTAAGGGGCTAAGCTCAGACATTCTTTGGCAAGAGAGCCAACCTCTGCCAGCAGTAAGAGTGGACTGAAAAGTCCAAACAGCTTGAGTTAAGCTCCCAGCTACAAGATTTCTTTTAAAAGAAAAAAAAAAAAACTCCACTTTCCCAGGACAAGCTGGGGAGTAATGCCAGCTTCCAGCACTGGCTTACATCACAACTTTCCCAGAAATAGGGATCCCCCACACTGTGCCTCCTAGAAATGCGAAGACATTCATGGCTCCGCCTGGAACCAGGTGTCCTCCTTGGACTTCCTGCTTCCAGCTGTGTGGATAGAGCCCTGGCTGGGAAACTGGAATCTGGATTCTATTCCTCTCTCTGCTTCTAAGTTGTTTTCACAGATGTATATTATGGCAGGGTCAAGTGCATCATCCCAAATCACCTCCTACTGAATACAGTGATAGCCCAGGTGCCTGGCGCCCATTTTCGTCCATCCAGGTTTCAGCTGCCTTTACTGTGCTCTGTTTAGAGTGCCCTGGCCTAGCCTGGCTCTGAAATCCACCCCCCACTCCACCCCCCCCCCCCAGCATTGCTCTCCTTAGCATCTGACTTCATGTCAATGGGCAGGATGGGGGCTGTGCTGGCAGGCTTAGGCATCCTGTTCTCAGGTATGTCTTCAGGTCAATTTAATTCATTCTGTAAATTTCTTTGCATTTCTTGGCACCAAATCCTTACCAGCACTTTAAGTAAAATCTTCAGATTATTTTATCCCCTCCCCCTTTTTTTTGCCCTTTCACAGTGTGCAATCTTTGGCACACCAGCAATATTCAAGACCCCCGACCTTGCAGTTACAGAGACATGTGCGCATTCCTTTGCTCGAAGGGGTCAAAGGAGGGAGCTATGGAAGGGCTGGAAGAGAGAGTATCTGTTCTCTGTCTTAGCAAGGGGCACTTGGGGATGTGCACACACTTTGGACAGGAGTGGAGAGAAGACACCAGAGGTTGTACCAAGAGGGAAAAATGCAGACTTGTATTTCGGAATGCCAACACCCTGGGAGACACTGTAGTTGGGGCTGTCAATCCAGAAATAATCATGCCTCAGAGCCCCTGTCCTCATGGAACTTACAGTAGAAGTCAGAAGAAAGAGGTGAGGAAATAATAATGATGCCAACAGTTCTGCAATAGCAGTCTTTTTAAGGAGAACACACAATTTAAAGGCCATGGAAGAAAAGATTCGCATATTGGAAGACATTAAAAATGTACAGGTTGGTATAACAGAAGACATCATCAACCAAGTGAATGATAAGCAAAAGACTAGTAGCAAATATGTATGACATGTGTAACACACAATCATATTCAAATGTGTTGTATAGAATGCCTGCAAGTCAAAAAATAGAAAAATGGGCAAAAGATGCCTGTCCGTTATCTGCTGCTGTCTAGAAGATTCCTCTCTGACTTAGTGGCTAAAAGCATTTATTGTCTCACGGTGTCTGTAGGTCAGGAGTCCAGACAGATATATCTTGGTTGAGTCTTCCTGCCCAAGGCCAAGATGCTGGCTGGGGCTGTCACCACCCCAGGCCCTGGCAGGAGAAGAACCCATTCTTAAGCTGAGTTATAGGCTTATTGATGGGATTCTGTTCCTTGCAGGCTGGCTGGACTGAGAGACTCAATTTCTTGCTAGCTGCTGTCCAGAAGCCGTGCTCAGTTCCTTGTCACGTGGGGCTCCACACAGGACGGGTGAAAATGCGGCAGCTCATGTCATCAGGTGCCAGAAGAGGCAGAGCGAGAAAGCATGATGGATGGTGGAAGCCACGCTCTGATTGACGCAACCTTGAAGTGACGAGCTGTCCTCCTCACTGTATTCAAGTCCTTAGACGCAAATCTCCCTGCATCCATCCCATCCCCAAGGGCTGGGGATCACATCAGGGCATGAATACAAAGGGCTGGGGGTCGGGAGACCGTACTACCAGTCTGCCCACTAAAGGACCCAAATGGGCAACCTACAGAAAAAAACAATGACTTTTAAATGCACGGCAAGACGCTTGGCTTCATTAGTTGGAAGGAAAACACAGATGAAAATGATAAAAGGAAGCAATCTTTATTCATCATGCGGAGGAAAATTCAGCAGCTACTGGGGCTGTCGTACGCTACAGAGAACAGCAAACTGACACTGAGCATAAAGATGCATGGAACTTTTTGCCCAGCCAAGGAACGCCTAAGACTCTCCTGCAGGACAACACAGGTGCACAAGAGGCGTGGTTAGGGAGGCTCGCTGAAGTTCTCCCTGCGATTGTAAAAAACTGGAAGCCACAGGTGGCTCACCAAACTAACATGACTCTGATCTGTGGAATTCAATCCAGCTCTCTGCTGTGGCCTGGGATAGCAGTGGAGGATGGCCCAAGTGCTTGGGCCCCTGCACCCACACGGGAGACCGGGGCAGGTGCCTGGCTCCTGGCTTCGGATCAGCGTAGTGCTGGCCGTGGCAGCCATTTAGGGGGTGAACCAACAGAAGGAAGACCTTTCTCTATGTCTCTCTCTCACTGACTGTAACTCTACCTGTTGAATAAATAAATAAAAATCTTTTTAAAAAAAAGTCCCTAGAGTTCCCTCCAATGTTGTTTGCTTAGCAAACTTATTTCCATTTACTATCAAGTCTCCATGGCCCAATCTGGTTTCTACTCCTCAGTGGTGTCCAGGTGCTCATGGCTGCAGTCTGCTCATTCTCCCTAGGAAGAGGTAATTCAGATTCTCAAGGTAACTGTCAATATCACTGATAAGATTCTCAGGCTACCTGGTGGCACTTATTCCACTAATGGTAATTGTATGCTTTAAACATGTTCATTATGTTCAATCATTATTTTAATTGAACAATTAGCACACACACACATTCTTGAAAATTAAGACAATCCAGACACAGGCAGAATCTCTGTCAGTATTCCTTCCCCCGTTCTAACTCCTCTCCAAGGCAACCACCATCCCTTCATCCTGTGTCCTTCACAACAGATGCACATATACTGAAGTGTACTTGGGAAAATACGGCTTCGTGTTGTTGTGTGCTTTGTTTTAATCTTACGCGGTATTACATGAGTTATTCTGCAATTCGTGTTTCTTCAGTTAAAATATGTTTTGAAAATCTTTCCATCTTTCCGTTTAGATCTGGATTGAATTCCACAGATAAGAGTCCTGTTAAGCTTAGGGTCACTTAGAGCGTCAAGGAAGAGATGAAGTTAACCAGGTGTCTAGATCCCTCCCTAGTCTACAGCACAGCCCGTATTTCTGGTGAACTGTGTAAAATTAGCAGAATATTTCCATGCTGGACAGTAAATAGTCACTGCCCCATGTGCTAGATCCCTCGTTGTCTATCCCCACACCTGATGCCTCTGCCTGATCTCCATCTGCACCTCTCTGTGAATCCTCAAGTGGAGCGGGAACGTCTGGCCAATCAGGGACCCAAGACTGTGCTTGAGAGGTCAGCATCAGCTCTGATGGGTCCGTCCTAGGCCACTGCGGTTGCTAATTCACATACATGGGAAGTGATTCAGGATCCCATGCTGGAATGGGGTGATAAGGATGACAGCCCATGTAGAATATTAAAGGAATTTATAGGAGTGCTCTTCATGATAACAACTCTTTCTTTCTCTTAGAAGGATTAGAAGGATATTGGAGAAGTTATTGTCATATTGGGGCCTAGGATATTTTTTAAAAATCTCTTATTTGAGCTGGAATTGGCTTAGACATGTCTGATGTCACGCTATTAACAATGCCCCTTAAAATTACTCTGCGTGGGACAATATAGATAAAGCAGTAGCATAACAGGGAGTGTCATGTGGGAGTGTGCATGGGCACAGAGTACAATGGGAGTCCAGAAAAAAGAATGAGTCAAGGAAGGCTTCCTGGAGGGGGTGGTGACTTTTAGAAGACAAATTAGAATTAATCAGCAGAAGAAGAGCAGGAAAATTATTTCCGAAAATGGGAAATGTGGCCAGGGAAAGAAGTCGGTAAAGAAGTTCAATGTCTAGGGGAGGCTAGGCATAGCGCCCCGCACAGGTTTAGATGGGTGATGTGGGTGATGTTCAGGGAGGGAGAAATGCACCCATGAGCCTAAGCCAAAGTGCCATGTTCTCTGTCTCACCTGTGCCACCTGCAAACATCTTTCTATTCTTGATTCTCCTTCTCAAAAATCAAGCTCTGTGCCTTGTTCCTCCTTGTCCTTCCTCCTCAAGGAACAGATTGTATTTTGCACAAAAACCCCACACGACAGGAATCCTGGGTAGCAAGTGTGATTGAGGCTTCACTGGCATGGGTGGGTGATGACTACAAAATGACCCACTCAATCATCCTGGTTTCCTGGGTCCCTTGCCTTTGACACCAAGGAGCAAGTAGAAGTCTCCTGAGATGGATGTGTTATTGCAGACTTTGGGTGTCTCGGTCTGGAGGGGCTCCTCTGATGGCAGTGAGACAGACACCCTGTGCTACCCACCCAATCCAACAGCCTACTCTTAGTTGCCTGTTCTTCTACCTTCACTCCACCACCAGGGGATAGGTCCCACCCCAGCTCTCCTGAGGCCTGGGGGCCATAGTTGGCCTCTTCCAAGCAGAGTTTGGTGCAAGAATTCTGACTATGTCTATCAATCACTGTAAAAGCAATGGATGATGATATTGAATTAGGGCTCTCCACAGAGACAGAACCCATAGGATACATTGTATTGAGAGATTTATTAGGGGAATTGTTTCCCACAACCGTGGAGGCAGAGAAGCCCCACCATAGGCCATGTGGAACATGGAGATGGATATTGGCAGTGTAGCTTACTTACAGTCCAAAGCCTCGGAACCAGGGAAGTCAGTGCTGTAACTCTTAGTCCAAGACCTAAGGCCTGGGAATCTGGAGAGCCTCTGGTGCAAGACTCAGAGTCCAAAGGCCAAGGAACCTGCAGTTGTGATGTCCAAGGGCAGGAGAAGATGTGTGCCCCAGCTCCAGGAAAGAGCAAATTGTCCTACTCACTCCAGCCATTTAGATGGTGCCCACTCACATGGAGGGTGTATCTTCCCCACCCACTCCACCTACATTCCTCTCTTCCCACCCCAGAAACACCCTCACAGATACTCCCAGAAGCAATGGTTTACCAGATCTGTAGGTATTCCTTGGCCCAGTCAACCTGACAACTGAAATGAACCTTCACAGATCCCATGGACCTGTTTTTTTTTTTTTTTTTTTTTTGACAGGTAGAGTTAGAGAGAGAGAGACAGAGAGAAAGGTCTTTCTTCCATTGGTTCACTCCCCAAATGGCCACTATGGCTGGCGCTGTGCCAATCCAAAGTCAGGAATCAGGTGTTTCTTCCTGGTCCCCTATGTGGGTACAGGGGCCCAACCACTTGGGCCATCCTCTACTGCCTTCCTGGGCCACAGCAGAGAGCTGGATTAGAAGAGGAACAACCGAGACTAGAACCCAGTGCCCATATGGGATGCTGGCACCACAGGCAGAGGATTAACCAAGTGAGCCACGGTGCTGGCCCTGACCAGTTATTTTAATTCTTTGAACCTTAGATTTGAAGTGATGGAAATGATACCCTCAGAGAATAGGCGTTTTATTATCACAAGCTTAACCCTCCATTAAATAAAGAATTCCACAATTAGTAAGTAGAAAAACCACTGTTCCTCAGGAGTATAGACAAGGGCGACAAACAATAATCAAATCTCAAAATGACAACTTTGTTCATATACATTACATTTTTTTGTATTCTGTATATTAGTTAGCACAAATCAGGGAAAATGAGATATTTGTCTTTTTGAGACTGACTCATTTCACTAACATAATGGTTTCCAGTTGCATCCATTTTGTTGCAAAGGATGGGGTTTCATTCATTCTTTTTTAGAGTTGAGTAGTATTCCATAGTGTATAGTTTCTTTATCCAGTCATCAGATGATGGACATCTGAGTTGATTCCATACTCAGCTATTGTGAATTGAGCTGTAATAAACATAGGACTACAGCTAACTCTTTCATCTGCTGATTTCATTTCATTTGGGTAAATTCCCAAGAGTGGGATAGCTGGGTCATATGGTAGATCTATATTCAGATTTCTGAGGTCTCCCCACACTGCTTCTCAGCCTTTTGGCTAAGATCAAGTGTAGTATCTGAGGTATTCACATATAGTCTTCCATAATGGCTGTACTAGTTTACATTCTCACCAACAGTATATTAGGGTACCCTTTTCCCTACATCCTTACTAGCATTATTTTTTGGTTTTCAGATGATAACCATTCTAACTGGAGTGAGGTGAAACCTCATTGAGGTTTTTATTTGCATTTCCCTGATGGCTGGTAATCCTGAGCATTTTTTCATGTGTCTGTTGGCTGTATGAATTTAATCCTTTGAAAAATCCAGGTTTGTGTTTTTTGCCCATTCTTAACTGGATTATTTATTTTGTTGTTGTTGAGTTTCTTGAGCTCTTTACAGATCCTGGATATTAATCCTTTATCAGTATCATAGTTGGCAACTATTTTCTCCCATTCTGTTGGTTGCTTCTTCACTTTGTTGAATGTTTCATTTGCAGTGCAAAAGCTTCATAGCTTAATGTAATCCCATTTATCTAATTTTGCTTCTATTATCTGTGCTTCTGGGGTCTTTTACAAAAAGTCTTTGCCTATGCCAGTGTCTTGCAGAGTTTCTCCAATGTTTTCCTCTTATAATTTGATGGCATCAGGCTGCAGATTTAGATCCTTGATCAATTTGGAGTTGATTTTTGTCTAAGGTGTAAGGTAGGAGTCTTGTTTCATACTTCTGCATGTGGTGATCCAATTTTCCCAGCACCATTGTTGAAGAGACTGTCCTTTCTTCAGGTACCCTGACATTCAGTGCATACATATTTACTATAGTCACATCTTCCTGTTGAATTGATCCCTTAATTGTTACATAGTGCCCTTCTTTGTCTCTTTTAACAGTTTTTGAGTTAAAGTCTGTTTTGTCTGATATAGGATGGCTACTCCTGTACTGTTTTGCTTTCTGTTTTTTGTTAGCATGGGATATCTTTTTTCTATCCTTGCACTTTCAGTCTGTGTGTATCTCTTTTGGTGAGCTGTGTTTCTTGCAGGTAGCAAATAGATCGGTCTTGTTTTTTAATCCATTCAGCCAGTCTGTGTCTTCTAATTGGAGAATTTACATTCAAGATTATTATTGATAAGTATTGGCTTAGTCCTGCCATTTTCCCATAAATATTCCTATTGTTTGCTTTGGATTGCCTTTTGTACTTTTACTAGGAGATTTTCTGCCTTCACATTCTTTCATGATAATGACTATCTTTCTCTGTTTCTATGTCTTCTGGATTCTGAGAAGTAAGCCAAGGGGTTGATGTGCAGGGGTGGTGGTCCCAGTGGCAGAGAAGCGTTATGACTGACAGCTGGTAGCTGGCACCTGAATTTGAGCCACAGTATGCTTTTCTAGTCTAGATGGAACCTACCTGAGAAAGACTTGAGTTCGACAAGACAGACCCTCACTGAGCTGTTTGCCAAGAGAATCATAGCAGCTCTCAGTCTGACAATCACTGAGTTCAACCTTGCTAGGAGGACAGCCAGCCATTACCTGCAACCATCATAAAGGGATGGACCCATGGAAGTCACATTCCTGCTATATTGCCCATCAAGTAAGTCCCCCTCCCCCTCCCTGAACAGAACCTAGGAGAGGATTAAGTGAGGGGCAAAAAATTCCTTCCTAACACTTTGAAGAGGAAAAAGGATGGTTCTCCTTGATTCTTGAGGTGAGGCGAGCCCAGAGACCTGTATTTTATATTGATTGATAAACCATGAGTGGCAGAGATAGGGTGGTTAAAAGCATAAAGCAGCCTGAGGTCACTTCTCAATGTTGCTTCCTACTAGTTGCGTGATCTTGAACACTTTATTTAACATCTCTGGAACTCAGTATTTTCAGCTGTAAAGTGGGAGTGATCACCACACCTCAATTTTTTTCTTTGATGGAATCTGCATTGTTGTAGGATTACTAAGTCAATACATGTAAAGTTCCCGGACCAATGCTGATTCATTGCTTTCATGCTTACAAATGCTAAAATATTCAGCACAATTCCTGGCAAGTAGCAAGCTGACAGTATATCTTGGTTGAACCTCCTGTTGAATCTTTGGGGTACAAAATATCCCTAGATCCTGATAATGAGTGGTAGTGGGTCAATGATACTGGGCATGGTCTATTTTCAGAGAAAATACAGCATATTGTTCCAGTAACAGCATTTAGGAGAAATTCCTTCCCCAGACGGGATCAGTGATTTACTCTGCATTTGGGAGCACATAATATGGCTAATGTAGCTAATGGAGTGTTTGACGCTAGCTCTTCTAAACTTCCCGTGTCTGTGGGTTTTAACAATCCCTGAGCTCTCCGAAATGTCTGGAGAGGGTGTTTGTCTCTCCTGTCCCAGTGCTGGCCCCTCCCTGTGGTCCTGTTGTGAAATGGCAGCTCCAGGGTGGAAACTCTGAGCTCTCTGAGCCCTTGCCAGTGGGAGGCTGGGCTCGGGTTGCCTATTTACTTAGCACAAGACGAGGCAAGAGGCCAAGGTGATTTCCTCTGTTTTACTGCATCATAAAAAAGCATCTCATTCTTCAGGCAACACCTCTCGAGGGCTCATGTCCAGGCCATGATTAGCAGATAATCTCATAAAGGTCTGTGGCCTACCCAGGCCTGTGGCCCAGCTGCCAAGGCCCACCTGTGGGAGGAAAGAAAGGGTCTAAAATGGAGACCCCTTCCCATAGCCTCGAAGGCTTGTCTCTTTGACATCACGCCTCTCTTGCCTGGGGGTGCTGCCAAGCCTGCTTGTTCCTTCCTGGCTCCCGTTTACCTTCTCAGAGGGAACCTGACCCCAGTTACCCAGTCTCTACAAAGGCAGAATCCCCTTCTCTGACTAAGTCTTAGAAGTATTGAGCTGGGCACTTTGGAAAATGGCCAGTACTAAACCGTTTTCATTTCTCTAATGGGGAAAATGAGGCCTGGGACTTCCAGTGATTTCCCCAGGGTGGTATCCCAAAGAGACAGATGGCAGAGGAGAAAAGCAAATTGGGATCTCCTGACACCCACTGAATGGAGCCATGCTCTGCACTCAGCTGAGCATTCTGGAGCTCCTCTTCTTGGCTGAGTGTTTATGTGTCAGAGCCACCCAGGATACACTCACTGGGAAGGAATCTGAGCTTGCCGGCAGCTGGCCCTGGAGCCATCTTGGAAAATCATCAGCAGGGAGAGCCAAGAGGGGATGAAGGGGTTCACTACTGTGCAGGCGGCAGAGCTCCCAGTGGGAGCCTGACCCTCTATTAGCTCTCAACATGATGAAATTCTCAGGGCCTGCTCGCATTGCCCAAGCAGCCAACTTGCAGTCACTTGGAGACCCCATGGGTGGTCCACATAAGCCGTTCCTCTCTCAGCCCAGTGAGAGCCCAAGGTGCAGGAAATGGCATGGGCTTGGATGTGTGACAGACCTGAGTTCCATTCCTGGCACTGCCACTTTCTAGTTGAGTGATAGTCTACAATATAATTAATCTCTCTGAACCATGTTTTAAAAATAAATACAAATTGCTGGCATCACAGGCTGTTGTGAGGATTAAAACATTCCTTGTAGATATACCTAGCATGGAGCCTGGCTCAGGGTAGGTACTCAACAGATCTATGACTGTACTATCATCATCATCATCATCTCTCCTACTGTATGAATTCAAGCAACTCCCAAGCTATCTGAGCCTCAAATTTGTGCTCTAAAATCATCAGAGTTTTCCTGTTCCATGGACTTGAGCAAAAGTTTATGGAAAAGCACCTGGTGAGTCCTCTGGTCAGCATTCATTTCCTTCCTTCCATCTGGAAAGTCCAAGAGGGAGTTCTGGTAACAGAGAGAAAGGCAAAGTAACTGGAGGTCAGTCTCAAGTTCAGGTGTCTCCACCTTGAGTGCCAAATATCCCTGTCTGCAAAGATATCCTCACATATATGCTTCTAATATTTTTCTTTCCTTGTTTTTAAAACAAAGTCAGTCAATTTATTCTATTGTATTTGGATGAATAAAATAGAAACAATTAAAAGATGAAAGCAGCAAGATAGCTGCAAATATTAATATGCAAAAATCACCCTTATTGAGAATAAGCATGTGTCACCCTGTTGTCTTTGTATTTCTGAACATAGGAAAAATAGATATCTGGAAAACACTTTAATGACAGTGAGATCATAACTCTAAAAACTATTTAAATTATGAAGCATTTATAATCTCCAACTTTACTGGAATTCAACAGAAGAAAATATAGCAAAGTAAAACTAAAGAAATTACCAAATAAATGCTTCTTTACTGTAGATAATATTTTATGAAAAATCTATTTAAGGTTAATCACAGTGAGTATGGAAATCATCAATAGGTGACATTCAGCAATACAATTAATCATTTCTTTTTGGACTGCATGTTTCAATTTTAATAGTAATTGTGTTTGAGTTGTGAAAGATAGGGATGTTAGCATTCTCATGTTTCTTCTGTTTTCCTTCCTGCACAGAACTTGAATTTTCGGAATTATCCTATTATTTTTACATTGTTCAAATTGGCAGCCCCTGCATTCTGCTCTGTAACTAGAATTGTTCCCATATTTCAGACAACTGTTCAATCCCAGCTCCCCTTATGTTCCAAGGGAAAGGGTTGGGTGACAGACAACAAACAACAGAAAAAGTAGAATACAAGGCATGAGCTATGGAATACAAGGAGCAGCAGCAAGAGTAAGGGAGACCAGGGATGCTGCAGAGGGGTTGGGGAGGGGCACCTTTTGCCAGAGTAATGACTCAGTTAGGGGCCGCCTCATTGAGAAGCATTATTTGACATTAGCAGAAAGATGAGATCAATTCAATTATTTTTCATGGTGTTTCAATTTCTAAATTCTTCCTGCTTAGTTTCAATGGCTGCACGTTATGGTCACATACATAGTTTTGTTCAAGAAGGGCACCTGGGTGCTGTGCCCCTGGGTATTCCATGTTTGAGAAAGTCTGCTGGTTCCTTTGTTTAGCGTTCTTGTGTGGCTGCACTTTTCTCTGTCTTAGAACATTGTGAAGTGTCTCTTCTGGCATTAAATGTTGCTGTGGAGAAGGCTGAGAAAGGCCTGACTTCAACCTCTTGTCGTGACTTGCTCTGTGGGACTGTAGGTCTGGAGTGTTGCTATTTAGCTAGTGCATGTCTATTTTGAGTTTTCTGTATGGAAATCTGGAATATGGTATGTTTTTCAATTTGTACACTCGGGTTTTTTCTTTAGATAAGTTTAAACATTTCATTCTTGGATTTAGATGCTTATCTTTTTTATTAGGTGCTTTAAAAATCTATTAGCTACTCTGTACTTGCTTTAATATTTCTTTAAAGATTTATGTATTTGAAAGGCAATGTTAGAGAGAGAGGGGGATAGAGAGAGAGAGAGAGAGGGAAAGAGAGAGAGCGCTTCCATCTACTGATTCACTCTCAAATGGCCACAGTGCCTGGGACTGAGTCAGGCCAAAGCTAGCATCTGGGAGCTCCCTCCCACGTGGGTGCAGGGATCCAAGGACTTGGGCCATCTTCCACTGCTTTCCTGCGCACATCAGCAGGGAGCTGGATCAGAAGTGGAGCAGCCTAGTCTTGAACCAGCACTCAAATGGGATACCTCTATCACAGGCGGAGGCTTTAACTACAACACCACAACACTGTCCCCTCGTTGTCTTTGTTTCAATGTACATTTTCTATGATTACATCAAATGCTCACCCATATAAATAATTTCTTTCCAGTGGAATATATCCCTGTTCCTCACTCATTCTAATTTTTTTATTAGTTCTACAATGGTGTTGATTGCGTCCTCAGTGTCTTTCTTTAGACCTTCAACCTCTGTTTTCACTTTTAGTCTCATTATCTTGTCCTTCAGCCCTTATGCTCATGAATTTATATTCTTATTAAGATGTTACAAAACATGAAAGAATGATGAAGTGTCTGCTCTGTTCTTTCGTTGTTTCCTGCTAGATTTGTTCCTTGTTTCTCCTTCTCACCCTCCCTCTGCTTTCTTTATCTAATTGTCTTTGCTCCTTCACAATATATTTGCATAGTTCTTCCCTGAATAAGAGGAGGTTTATGATACTATTTAAACTCAATCACAGAGCATTTGTGGTGGCTCATTATGGGAGGTCTGATTCCATTTCCTTGTCTCAGAAAGTGCCGCCTGGGGATTCCATATGTACCTGTCTGTGCTGCCTAGTGCTCTGGAAGAGACTCGGGACTTTCATTTCTGTTTCCCCTTGCCATTTAGATGTGGAGTGAGCAGGAGATCCAGAGAGAGCAGAGGGAGCTACAGCAGGCATCCTGACTGGCTGGTGGGCATAGACATGGACCGGTGAGGAAAGAAATAGGACCAGAAGAAAGAAACCATCTGGAAGAGTCAGGATGTCAATTTGCAGTATCCACACTGAAGACTTAATTCAGTACCTGCAATGATGGAGAACTTGTGTTCTGGAGACAAACTAGTGTTTTGTGCAGGCTCTGCTCTATAATGGCTTTGTAATCTTGATCCCCTGTAAAGAATTAATAACAGTATCTTCCTAATGCATTATTGTGCAGATTAGATGAGCCAATGAAAGGATTGCTTCAGGACTGCAGCTTTAATAAATGCTAGCATTTCTGTCGTGATTAGCAGTGTACATGGTTCTGATGATCATAGAGATGAAAGAATGTCTGATCAGAAGGTAGCTCTGAGCTCCAGAAATATGCACTGAAAGTTATCAAAGTTATCCAAAGTTAATTCACTGCCAGCCTCCAAGTTTAAGACTATTGGTTAATCATGCACAGTAGGACCCCAGATGTGGCTGGGAGGCTATGGAGCTCCACCTACCTACTCCACAGTGTTGATAGGAGATGAGAGAGAAGGGAAATTATTAGAGCCAGACCAGGGTGTCTTTTTTTTTTTTTTTTTGGAAAGAGTTACAGAGAAGGCGAGGCAAAGGAAGGGGCTGGGGTGGAGGGGAGGGAGGGAGGGAGGGAGAGAGAGAGAGAGAGAGAAGGAGATATTTTCCATCCGCTGGTTTACTCCCCAAATGGCCGCAATGGCAGGACATGGGACGATCTGAAGCCAGGAGCCAGGAGCTTCTTCCAGGTTTCCCACGTGGCTGCAGGGGTCTAAGGACTTGGGCCATCTTCTGCTACTTCTCCCAGGTGCATTAGCATGGAGCTGAAAAGAAGCGGAGCAGCCAGGACGTGAGCCGGCATCCGTGTGGGATGCCTTTGCTGCAGGGGGCAGCTTTCCTCCTACCCCACAGCTCCAGCCCCTTAGCCCTCAGGGTGTCTTGCCTTAATCCAGTAGTTTAAGTTCTTTTTTTTTTTATTTGAGAGGCAGAGAGACAGAAATTGAAACATGGATAGGGGAGAAAGTGAGAGAATAAGAGCCCCTGTCTGCTGGCTTACTCTCCAAATGCCTGCAATGACTGGGGTTGGCCCAGGGTCAAAGTCAGGAGCCAGGAACTTAATCAGTGTCTCCCATGTGGGTGGCAGGAATGCAATTACTTGAACCACACTGTCTCCCAAGGTTTGTATTAGCAGGAAGCTGGAAGCTGAAGCTGGAACTGGGAGCTGAGCCCAGTCACTTCAGTGTAGGACATGGGTATTTATTAACTACTAGATTAAATGCCTGACATAACCCAATGTTGTTTTTTTAAAAAACCAGGACCCCAGAACAGTGGCATTAGCACCACCTGGGAATTGGGAATTTGTTAGAAACAGAAATCTCACACTTCATTTCAGACTTACTAATTCAGAAATTGAGACTTGGAAATTAGTGCTTTAAAAAAAAAACCTTCCCAGGTGATTCTAACACACATGGAAGTTCAAGACCATCCTGCCTTCTCCAAGTGGGCTAGTGTTTGGGCACTTGAGTGGCCAGGATGGGAAGGTACTAATCCCATATTGGCTTTGCCAGTGTCTGTGAACTAGACACAGGCTGTGACCTTGTGGAAACAATTATACTGAATCATGTTTGTTAATAGTGATCACTTTATCTCAAAAGATTTTATTTACTTATTTATTTATTTGAAAGCCAGAGAGAAAGGGAGAGACAGAGAGAAAGGGAGAGACAGAGAGAGAAGCTCTGTCCCCTGGTACACTCCCCAAATGGCCTCAACAGCCAGAGCAGGGTCGGCTGAAGCCAGGAACTCCATCCAGGTCTGCCACATGGGCAATAGAAGTACAAGTCCTTGGGCCATCCTCCACTTGCCTCCCAAGCACGTTAGCAGGAAGCTGGATCAAAGGCGGGGTGTAGTCAGGACTCAAATTGGCACACTGATAGGGATGCCCCACCAGTGCCCACTCCTTACATGAGCATTTTAGGAAGCACATAATTAAACGTATACATTCATTCCTCTAAATATCTATTTTTCTCTTCATATCATTTTCATCTGTGTATATGGAATGCTACGATGGTTAGCAATTTTTTAGTGAACTATAATTTTGATTAAAAAGAGATAAAATTGAGAAAAACACTTAGCCACTCTAGTAACAGTAAAGTTTAGAGCTCAGCATGAAATCAAAGCAACAGCTGCCAACTGGTGGCATCAGAGCCCAGTGACAAGTTTTAGTATCGATAATTAATAAGGATTTCAGAGGGATGGAATTGTGGTAGATCTGGGCTCTGAAGAAGTTGGGGGAGACCCCCCCCGAATCATGTGTGACAGGTCACAGGGGTGGGTGGGGAAGGGCTTGGACGTCAGAGTCACACAGAACTGGTTGTAGGAACCTTTGTAAAGGTACTTAACACCTGTTAGCCTTCGTGTATCCATGTTGAAACGGAGATGGTAGTAATGATAGGGCTTCCATTTCCAGAGGATAGGGGGGTCAAGTGAGGCAATTGGTGGGAAACAGCTGCCTGTGTTTGGAAAATTGCTAAGAGCTGCCCAGATGTGAGTTGTTTATTATTTACGTTTGAAACTTGGTCTTTAGTTGTGGAATGTAATGACCTCTGTTGAAGGAATTTTATGTATTAGCAAGCAGGTGGAGGAGGTATTTGGTGTTTGGATTTGTCTGAAATTTTATTTTTTAAAAACTCGGCATGGGGTGGGGGACTGAACCCCGAGGCTGGCCGGTGATGATTTAGGGGTGCAGGAGGAGGACCAGCTCCACCCCCAACTGAGGGGATGTGGCAGGGATGTCCCGTTGCAGGGACAGAGGTGGAGGCGAGGAAAAGGGAGAGAGCAAGAGGTAGCGGTGGGAGCCAGGGGACAGGAGGGGCAGTGGGAACAGAGCGGGTCACAGAGAGATGGAAGGAGTACTAGAGGAAATCCGGTGATGGGTGCGGCCAAGAGCAGGAGGAAGCGGGGACACGCCCAGCACTGCTGCCCTCCTGGGTTCCAGGCCTTCCCAGCTGCCGGCACTTTCGGAGGGTCACCTCCTGTGGTGGAAACGTGGCTTTCTGCAGGGACCTTGCTCTTCTGTACACGTGAAGTGCTTGGAGCCAATGTGCTTCGTGAAAGGGAAGAGTCAGACATTGCTGGAAAAAGAGACCAGATGTCTTTGAAATCATCTAAATTGTCTCTATTTTTAAAAAAGTGACTCTTTCCATTGCTGCCAGATCTGAAAGTCCAATTTGCCAGGATAATATATCCGGTGTGGAGAAAGATTTCCAAACTTGAAGTGTTTGTCGCTTAGCAACCTGGAGGCGTGAAGGCTCACTGGGGCTCGGCCAGTCCACCTTCCAGGGGAGAGCAAGTTTTCCTCTGCAGTGGCTTTGCTCTGAGAGCCCTTGCGGGCTCACTCAGACCCTGGGCCCCAGCAGCCCAGTAGCAGCCCCTGACCCTTCCTTCCCAGATTTCTTCCCAGGTTCTTGAGGATAATGAACAGAGGAAGAGGAAGGGAGAAGCAGAGACAGGGAGCAGGCTACGGAGAAAAGGCCCAGGGACAGACGTGTTGCAAAGCATGAAGATTGTGCCTATGACTGAGCTGCAGGTGGCTGTGCAGATCCAAATAACCACTCGAGTGATTTGAAACAAGGGTCATCTTACTCTTTCAAAAAGGCTGTTTTCAATATTCATATTATGCTTGCTATGCGCGTTATCACGTTACGTTATCATTACTATCATGGAGAGGAATAGTCCCTGAAGAGCAGGCTGAGCACCCTTCTCCATGTTGACTCAGAATCCAATCCAAAGTTCAGGGCCTCTAGTCCCATGGAGGCTTGCACATCCACTCCTCTGCATTCTGCTGGAGCCCGGGAAGACGAGGAGTGGATATGATATTGTCACTGTTCCCTGGATATCTATACGCTTAGCCCCATACTTGCTCTGATTTTTGGTCCAGTTTCCATCCTTCTGCATCGACACAGTTCTTGGACTGGCAAGAGTGGATTCTGCACCCCGCACTTGTGGTTCAGACCCACTGATGTGCACAGATCTATTTTGCAGCCATGGTTACTGGCTCAGCGTTGGGCCCATGAGCCAGTGTTGGCTATGGAGCTACAAGAAGTGAAATTTGCCAGGGATTCCTGGGACAGCTCTGCCTCACTCATCGGGGGAAATATCTGGGTGTGGCCCTCCTTTGTCCTTTCCAGATATTTACAGACATGTTGGAACCATGAGAGGGAGGCAGCCTGTGCAGAGGCTGAATGGGTGATGCGAAGAGTGAAGAAAGGAGGAACATTTTTTTTTTCAATTTTTCCAAGGATTATTTGTTTGAAAGGCAGAGTTTTAGAGAGAGAGGTAGAGAGAGAGAGAGGTCTTCCATCTGCTGGTTCGCTCCCCAGATGGCCACAATGGCCAGGGCTGGGCCAGATTCCAGCATTGCAGGTGGTGGTTTAACACTCTGCTTCACAACACCAGCCCCAAACAAGTTCTCGATGACATAGTTTGACCCCTGGAAGAAACTGCCCCTGGAATCCAGCACTTTCTTAGATCCCCAGTTATATAAACGAATAACCTTGCTTCATTGTCCAGGCCCGTTTGAACTGGCCTTTCTGTTCTTTAGAAGCAAACTCTCCTTACTGATGCCGTGCCATTTATTAAATACCTACAATGTTTCTATCAACCTACAAAATGCTTCTGTGTGTACAATTCAGGGAAGACAAAACATCCACATGTTTTTAGGCTGACAAAACTCTAGTTCAGAAAGGAACGACACTGAGGTGTCTGTGGTAGAGCTGGGGCACTACTCTAGGACAGCCTCCACCTGAGCTCAGAGGCATTGCTCAGCCCCATTCTGCACCTCTTAGCTGGTAGCCGGGAAGATCTGCTCTGAGCACGGGGGAAAGAACTGAAGCGGAGACCCAGTATGAGCTCCAAGCTGCCGGGATGGACAAAGGACAAGGCCAGGCTTCTCCGGAGAATCTTCCATAGGTTCAGATTGACTGGCTTGCTCAGGCTCCTCGTGTGACACCCTGTGGGCTCTCTATGGTCACGTAATAGCTTGCTCTAAGACAGGGAACCCCGGCCCTGTGAGCAATAGCATCTCTTTTTTTAAAGATTTATTTATTTATTTGAAAGGCAGAGTTAGAGAGAGAGAGAGAGGGAGGGAGGGAAGGAGGGAAGGAAGGAGGGAGGGAGGTGTCTTCCATCCACTGGTTTACTCCCCAGATGGTCGCGATGGCTGGACTGCACCTATCCGCAGCCAGGAGCCAGGAGCTTCTTCTGGGTCTCCCACATGGGAAGGGGCCCAAGGACTTGGGCCTTCTTCTACTGCTTTTCCAGGCCATAGCAGAGAGCTGGATGGGAAATGGAGCAGCCAGGACTTGAACCGGCGCCCATATGGGATGCTGGCACTGCAGGCGGCAGCTTTACCTGCTACACTACAGCATCAGCCCTGAGAAATAAAATCGTAATAACAACTTCTCATCCCTAGAAACATTTGCAAAACATTGTGAAGTTTTATTTTACTCAACTCCTTTTCCTGATCCAATGCCTTCCCTGCAATTTTCCTTCTTCCAATTTAAGAGAAATCAGCAAACGCCCAGAATGACCAGCTCAGTGGGACCTCTGACACCAGTCAGAGTTCACTGAGTGTTCACTTTGCAGTGAGCACCTCTCTAAGTGCCTTCCACATGTAGTATTCATAGATGAGTAGCAGGTGGTCACTCCAATTGTGAAGATGGATGCCAAGGCTCAGAGAAGTTAAGAAGCTTGTCCCATGTCACACAGCTAGAGCCACACTCTTAGCTCTCATCTACCCTGGCTTTCATATGAACAGAATGGAAAACACTGCCTGCCAAGGTTCTTGGCAAACAGAATATAATAGCTCTAGTGATTGGGCATAGCAGGTCCTAAGTGTCCAAATAAGACTGTTTAGTGTGGAAATGAGTAGAGTGTGATGATGCTGATGAAAAAAAAAATGTGCCTTGTCAATCTTGTGGTTGCTGTACATTTTAAAGTGATCCACCACTTATACCCTCAGTCATTTTAGACTATGCTAAAATCTTTGAAAGAGGGCAGCAAAAAACTGCCATGGCTAGATATTAGATATATCAGAGCAGCTGTGCTTAAAACAGCATGGTTCTGTTGACAGAAATAGACAAATGGCTCCACAGAAAAGAGTCAATCAATCTTGGTATGCAATAGAAGGAGGATGGGGTGGAAGATGGGCCAGAAGCATATTGGTTTGGATTCTTCCCTCCTACCATGCACCACATTAAATTGTGACTAGATCCATGTGTTATCTGACACACATATTTGGTTTTCACCCACAGTTTCTGACTTGTGACTCCTTCCCCAAGCTTGGCCATAAAAACCCTAGTCTTGTGCTTTTCTGTCTGTAGCTGGCCACAGAGAGATCCTCTGAGCTACCTGTGACCAGTAGGTCACGAGACACACTCCAGAAGGGGTCCTGGCTGTCACCCAGGAGGAAGGAGGGCTACACCAAGATTCCGGGAAGAGTTGGGCCTAACGCTGCTGGGTTCCCCACTCCAGCTGCTAGCCTCAGATCAGAACTTCTGTCCATTCTCATTGGTCATGGCTTTGATCATGGCTGTGCAATGAGGTCTCCATAAATACCCACATGGGGAGAGTACAGAGAGCTCCCAGATAGCCAAACTCATGGAGGTTCCGAGAGGGTAGTGCCCAGAGAGGTCATGGAAACATGGCGGTCCTTCCCCCACACCTAACCCTAGGCATCCCTTGATCTGCATACTATGTTATATCCTTTATTATGAACTAGTAAGCATAGTGCTTCCCTGACTTCTGTGTGCTGCCAAGGAGCAGCCAGTTGGTCAGAAGCCCTGGGGCCTGGCCATTGGTGTCTGCAGTGGGGCGGGAGCTGAGCCCTCAACCTTGGGCTGTGATGCCATCTCCAAGTAGACAGTGTCAGAGCTGACTGGAACTAGAGGACCCTCAGCCACTATCCACTCAGCCTCTTCACGGTGGGGAAAAAGCCCCACACCTTTTGAGGTTGCAGAAATGATTTGTGTTGATTGTGGGGTGAGAGTAGAGGAAAAAAACATGCATTTTGTTTTCTGACACAATTACAAAATAAAATATGAGAACATCTAAAAGAAAATCTATGATCATAATTAGGGAAGGATTTTCAAATACAATACTGGCCGGCGCCACGGCTCACTAGGCTAATCCTCCGCCTTGCGGCGCCGTTATACCAGGTTCTAGTCTTGGTTGGGGCACCAGATTCTGTCCCGGTTGCCCCTCTTCCAGGCCAGCTCTCTGCTATGTCCAGGGAGTGCAGTGGAGGATGGTCCAAGTGCTTGGGCCCTGCACCCCATGGGACACCAGGAGAAGCACCTGGCTCCTGCCTTCGGATCGGCACAGTGCACCGCCACTGGAGGGTGAACCAATGGCAAAGGAAGACCTTTCTCTTTGTCTCTCTCTCTCTCTCTCTCTCACTGTCCACTCTGCCTTTCAAAAACAAACAAACAAACAAAAAAACCAAAAAAATACAATACTAATGGCAGAAACTATAAATAATCTATAGATTTCATTAATAAAATCTAGAATACATTTGTAAGGAAAAGATGCTATAGAATACATGAAAGACAATGGACTCATAGCCTTAATATATAAAGAATTCTTGTAAATCATTAAGATAATAAAAAAATAACAGTAAGACCCAAAATGGCAGGCTATATTCATAAACAGTTAATGAAGTTTAAGTTTGATCATGATAAAATGCTATCTGGCAAAATACTTCAAAGATCTTAAACTTTGGGCCCAGCAATTTCTATTTCCATAAATTTATCATAGGAGAGTGATTAGGTAAACACTACAAAGGCACTTGTGCAAAGGATGATTGTCATAATGTTATCCATGATAATTAAAAAAATTGAAGCTAAATATCTGAAGAGAGAATAGGCTAAAAATGATACTCTATTCAAAAACATGTAATAGCAATGAATAAAGATAATATACATGTACAATTTTTGATATAAAAATGTGTTCTTGATCTGTGAAATAAACACAATTACAAATATGTACAAAATGTGCTCATATTTGTACTTGCATAGCATTTTCTTCCTCTATCTACAGAACGGCCTGTTTTTCACCATCCACCCATAAATACATGTGGATGTGCAATTATTTATGTGTTTCAATTGTTTTCTAAAATACCATACATTTCCAGGTAAGGAATGTAAATATATTAGCAAATTACTTTGTAAGCATCAAAGATTACAAAACCAAAAAAAGTCTGAAGATGTGCCTGTAAATAACAAGATCATAAAAATTTTTTTCTTTTGACGCGAGTGACTGATTAATATGCCCCTGGTTTACAAGAGAGAGCACAGCCTTTGGAACCACGCTGACCAGAGATGCGATCTCAGTGATTCTGACATCCCAGTTGTGAGATTATAGCCACGCCTCTTAACCCCCTGAGACTGGTAGTGCTCATGGCAAAATGAGAAGGTATTTATCTTACACAGTCATTATGTAGAATAAATGAAAATGATAGGCCCCCAGGCAGTGACTAGCACCCAGAAAAGTCCCAGTACATAGCAATAAATATTACCTTCATTCAATACTCAGCTTACGTGTCTCTCTGGTGTCTTTAGACTGTGCCAGACAGGTGGTTCTTCCCCGACAGTTTTCTCATAACTTTTTGTGCCTGGCATTGCTTACTTCGTTTTTAACCCTCTAGATATGAACTCCTAGGAGCCAGATATTGAGCATATCGTGTAGGTTCACTGCTATTAGTGGCATTTGTGGAATGAATAAGTAACACATATGGCCAGTGACAACAAGGTTGAAATAAGTCAGTATTCCTAAGAGAGTACCTTTGGGGGCATACATTCATGGGACTTGTAATGTTGGGGTGGGGTGGGGGGCTTTTAACGTGTTTAATTACCTGCCATCCCTTTTCACAAGGAAGATAATGCACTAGGACAATGGAAATAGCAAATATTTATTAATCAGTTACTATAATTTCACTTATTCCACTCAAAAGTCAAATGATGAGGAAAATGATGATCAGAGAATCTAAGTAATGTATCTCTAGTTCCTAGAAGTGGCAAATCTAGACTTGAATCCAGATCTCTATCCTGGAGCCTTCCTGTCACCATGACCCTTTCTAGAATGGCATTCTATTTATTTATTTATTTAAGAGGCACACATGCACATACACACACACACACACACACAGCCTCCATTCACTGGTCCACTCCCCAAATTCTCTAAATGGCTAGGTCCATAGCTGGGAGCTGGGGACACAATCCAAGTCTTCTACATGAGTGTCAGGAACCCAATTACATGAGCCATCACCATTGCCTCTCAGGGTCTGTACTAATAGAGAGCTAATGAGTGTCTAGAGCCAGTACTTCGCTAAAACCAAGTACTCCCAGGTGGGATGTGGGTGTCCTAACTGGGATGCTAACGGCTAGGCTCGACTTCAGTAAGAAGAATGATGGATGCTCAGTAGCAGCTAGACCCAGAGACCTCAACATCATTCTGGGGAACCCTGTGGTGGAGGAGGTGGGGATGGGTTATGCTCAGAGGAGAGAGGAGGCAAGATGAATGGGATAGAGGGGGAGGGGACAGGGAGAACCAGAGGGGGCACCAGATAGAGCAGAAAACCCTCCCACTGACCATCTCGGCCTGTAGTTTTTACTTTTTGGTCAAAACTGTGAAACAGGTGCCACGTGTAGTATAATAAGGGCAGGATGAAGCCAATAGGCTCCTATGCTCCACCTGGAACACGTGGTGGAGTCCCAAATGAGATGCAACTTATAAATTAATTTAAATATAACAATTTCAAAGGGATGCAAATGGGATCTCATCTTATTTTACAGTTAAGAAAGGTCAACCTTTACTGGAAAGAAAGCATTGATTTGTTGTATCAAATTGACTGTCCAGGAAAATCTTGGCGTAGGAAGAGGCCTTTTACCTTCGTTCCCTACCAGCCCTGACCTCCCCCGGCCCTCAGCTCAAGCCTTTTTGGTGTTCTGTTTCTGCTAATCCTTGCTAAGAAATAACTGGTGAGCAAGAGGTTAGCTGGTGGGGTCTCAAGGTGTGACCTTTCCCAGGAGTATTTGCATGTTAATAAAGGACACTGGGAACCCAGGAGCAGCCTTCAGGTCTCAAATGAAAGCCTTCCTGAAGGTGGACGCGAGGGGTGGGCCCAGCCCGGCCCCCAGGGGCCCTGCTGTGTAGGCCACGTCCATTCTGCCTGTGTGGATGGCCGCTAGTCTGGGCTGCTCTCCAGCTGCTTGTACAAAGAAGTGGTTTGGAGAAGAACAAAGCGATCATATTTACCCCAGGCATGGACTCCATTGCCAGGGCCGTGTGTGCAGTGCCCAGCTCGGAGCCTGGACACAGTCAGACTTGCTTCATGATTATTGGTTGGATGAATGGAGAAAGCCTCCCCCTGCACTAATGCCCCCCCCCCATCCTATCGCTCTAGTGCTCTTTTAAGCCCAGGAACCCAAGTTCAAGACCGGAGCAACTTCCTAATGATAAGAACGTTTCTACCGTTTGTGTTTTATTATTTTTCTTCCTTATAACCAGAAAACTTCAAAACTTGTGCTGAATTGCATGACCTCACTGACCATGCTTCATGTTCCTCATTGAATTGTGGTTAAAGCAATCTCCTTCCAACTTCGGCCAAAATGCAGAAAATAAAATCCCTGCGTGGGCATGTTCGTGGGCACACGTGCGTGCATGCACACACGTATACACACACACACACACACACACACACAGGTTTCCAGGTCCCAGGGAAGGAAAAGGGGTGGGGGGCTGGGGAGGGAATGATGAGGATAAGACCACTTTTCTGTTTGGCTGAATTCATCAGAAACGTCCCAACCCCATACCGAACATTCATCACTAATTAAATCCTAGCACCATAACTCAGAGAAAACAATTACAGCATTTAGAATTTTTAAAGGAACTATTATTGCTGCCTTGGCCCTTTTAAAAATTATGCTCCCCAAAGGACAAAATGTGATCCATTAATATGTATGTATTATTACTTTTTTTGTAACGGGAAGACTGCTGATGCCTGTGAATACGGAAGCATTTATCGGTTGCCGACAGCCGCTTGGTGGACTTGCAGTTTTAAGGGCGGTATTTTCTAGAATCTAAAAGGCTATAACATTAATTACTTTTTGCCTTTCAGCTGGTGGCCTGCTAGTTTCTGCCCCGTGTTCTCTTCCCTTCCCTGGCCACACGGGTAACTGGTTAGCGACTGAATGAGTTGGGCAGACCCAGGAGGAATCCAAACCACTCCTGGGAAAGATCCCCCAATGGCTCATTCAACTCGAGCACCTTCTCCCAGTTCCCTTTGGCGTCCAGGAATGGGTGCCCCATTTTTGTTTTTCTTGGTGGTGCTCTCATGTTCTGGGGTCCTGGGTTAAGTCTTTATTGCAAGACATCCTGGATCTCTAAGTCAAATCCATTTCTAAGTCAAATCTTCCATGTTGAGTGTCCCCGGCAACCTGGGGTCTGAGTTTTTGGGATCCAGTCTTCTTTGTCCTACTAACTTCGCGAGTCCAGGAGAGGTGGAGTTATCTGAGTGTGGCACCAAGGCCCACTGTTGGTCCCGCCACATGAAGATCGTCTCACGTGCTTGACCCGACCGTGCGCAGGGCTGTAAGCTTGCACTTCAGCATGTACGCATGTACACACACACACAGAAGCACGGCTCAGAAATTTCCATTCAGCTCTCTGATCAGTCTATTGTCACATGCATTTGGCATTCATTATCCATGAGCCCCCGGCGCCTCTGGTCCTGTGCCCCGGCTAACAGTGATTTGGTTTATAGAGATCATATGGCAGGGAAACAGACCTTGAAAGACAGAGCCCTGAGAAGCACATTTGATGAATTTCCTATGATTTGAGTCTGGGTTTATTCTTCCCTGTGGCGGGGCAGACACCCCAGAGCACACACAGCCAGCCGGAGCCCAGGGAGGAGAGGAGGCTGCGACAATAGGCACACTGTTTTTTTTCTTCACACGTCTCGGCTTGCATTTCCTATCTGGGAAAAAAAGAAAAGAGAGCCTTGTAAAGGATCCAGAATCTGGGCAGGAAACCACACAGAGTGAAGGTTGCCATTGTCATTAGCAATTAATGTAACCACCAGGGCTGGAAGGAAGAAACCTTGCCAAGGCAGTGGTCGAGCGGTGGGGGCACAGGCTGCCGGCGGGGCTGGGGGCTGGGGGGCTGCTCCGCCCATTCTCTAGCTCTGCTGGGGTGGAGGAGAGAGTAGGCACTCCCAAGGGAGACCGCAGGACGAAAGTTCTTAGATTTTTGTGTCCAGGACTTGATACGTTATAGAATGTCTCTGCCACCCATTTGTACTTTCTGTAGCACCGAGTCTAATTCCTTAGTCCTCTTGATGGGTGTTTTTTTCCCCCTAAGTGAGTCTGTTGAGATTCATTTATTTAACAGTATTTATCGAATGCCTTCTGTGTGCCAAGTACTTGGGGGTGCTGGGCACGCTGCTCATGCTAATCTATAACACATGTTGAGTGTGTGTGCTTCCATTCCTTACCTAGTCTATGCTTCATTCCAACTCTCTGAGCTAGGTTTTCTTCTTGCCCCATTCTACAGATGTCCTAGTTGAGGCCCAGAGAGGTCAACTATGCTCCAGGTCATGAAACCCATATTGGAGCCCAGGCTTCTTTAAACCTGTGCTTCTACCTCTGGTTTATGCCTTCAAAAGCCCACAGTCCATGGAGCTCCACGCACGGGAATGACTAATGCAATGACAAGGTGTCACTTATGGTGTGGTAAACTTCAGGTCCCTGTGAATCCAAAGAAGAGACTTAACGAATCTTAGAAATGTACTTGTGGAAGGCTTCCTGGAGGTGAGTTGACATTCCTGCCATTATCTTTTGTGTCCCCACAGTATATCAGCTTGCTCTGACAAACTACTCAGTCCGGAAGGGCACATTGTTATCTCAGTGTGTCTGTGCTGCTCCCTGTGTATGTGTGTGTGTGTGGGGGGGGGCATGTTGTGCAGATCTGTCCAGCCACCAAAATATTTACTTCTTTTGTCATGCTGAATGAAGTCCCAACTGGGATGACAACCGCTGGGACTGCCAGCCTTCCTTCTACATTTTAGATGGATTCAAATCCCTCTCCCAGTCCTCCTCCCTCCTGACTTCGCCTCTCGCCTGGTCTCTTCGTTCCTCCCCTCTCCATCCTCAGCTTCTTTCTCTTTCTTTCTGGTCGTTTAAAAAATGCTACTTTTCATTAATGTGACCAAAATGTCATCAAGTAGTTTAAGGCTCTTTAATGTCCTTGTATCGTTTACGTTTTGCGAACAGTGTGGAAATGAATCCCATCTGTGGGTTCAAGAACATCAAAAAAGTTGGACAGGCTATTTAGACGTGCTCCTTCACACTGCATTAGTGTGTACAATGTCGGGGCCGGGCCAACACGGGCTGCCCGGGCCTCCGCCAGCCCCTTCCGCGCGCTTCGGACTGACAGATCACTTACTCGGGGACTCAGAGTCAATCACGGGGACCGGGCTCTGGAAGGCTGCCCGGAGGCCCCAGGAAAAGTGTGAAGCCCAAATACGAAATGAGAAATGATTCGGGAAAATCTCTGTCTTCCTCTCTGGTGCCAAGGTGCTTCAACAATAGCTTTTTCACCGCTGGGCTGACAGCCTGGTTATATCGTCGTCTGACTTCTTCACAAATACTGAGCTCGCCTCTCTCTCTCCCTCCCTCTCTCTCTCGCTCTCTCGCTCTCGCTCTTGCTTGCTCTCTCTCTCTCTCTTTCACTCTCACTCTCGCACTCTCTCTCTCCCCCTCCCTCCTCTCTCTCTCTCTATCTCCCTCTCCCCAGCATGAGCTCTCCCCACTAAGTTCCCCAGGGAAGAAGCTCTGAGGTTAAATTAAGTAGACATTTGGCAGTTACAGACCAGAAGTCTCTGGAGAACGTTGGGTGTGGAGCCTGCAGAACTTAGAAGAGGGGTGCTTTCTGGAGGGTCCTGAGAGGCTCCTACAGCCCGGATCAGCAGGGTGGTGACATCCGAGGGGTGACACTTCTGCTGTCGCGTCCCCGTGGAGGGAGGGCACTGCTGCTGGAGCCACACTGCCTGGGCTTGAATTCTGACTCCTCTACTTTCTAGAAATACAGTCTTGGGCAAATGAAACTGCTGTGTAGTATTTCCCTTACCTGCACTACGGGGTGCTCATTGCATCACCCCAAGGAAATGAGCTACCGAATGTGAGGAGGGTAGGTACTGTGTGGCCAGAGGAAGCACGCGATGCCTCTTGACACTTAGCTGTTCTCAGTGCTGCCTGGATGCCCTGCGCGGCTGTACCTGACTCTGCCGACACAGTGACGCCCCTTGAGGTGGAGGCTGCCAGGTGCAGTCAGTCGCTCCCTCCTGCCCCACTAGCCATACCCTCCCCTGCAAGAACAGGGGCAGCACTGCGGTGTGTGTGTGTGGGGGGGGACCTTGACTCCGAAATGTCCTGGCTTTTTTCCAGGTCTGTGGAAACCCCTCATTCTAATGCATTCCCTGGAAAGAAAGATGTGGCTTTTTGTTTCAGAAAAAAACAAAAGCTTCTATTCTTCCCCAGACATGGGGAACAACAAGAGTGGATTTTTAACTGTTAATCATTAAAGCTGAATGAATAATATAATCCACCTCTCAGAAAGCCCTCAGTCCTGTGCCAGCACTACCCATTTTGCATTCACTCGAAGGAATATCCCTTAATTCTGAATAAAAACATAAGCAAATAACTTCTGATCATTATTTCACAATTTTCGAGACACAGTCGTTCTATTTTAACTCCTAAGTTAAACAAACAAACAGAAAGGCTCCCTTAATGCAATTACCAGAAGGAGTATCTGTCTCTAAGTTCTTCACAGGGCATGCGGAGAACCTACTGGTTATTTATTCGGAGGCTGTTGGGAGGCTGCCAGTGGGCAGTGAGCTCTGGAGTCCCCTGGAGACTTGGGAGTGCAGCTTTGATGAGGGCCACTGCTCCCGCCCTCTGTACGGACTGCTGGGCAGTTGCTGCGTTTTAAGGACTGATAGATCCGGCTGTAAGATCCGCCTGTGTTAAAGGCGGGTGCCTCCCTTGACCCCCCTCTGCTTTCTATTTTAACTCTCATAACACAGATGTTGGCTGGAGGCATGGTTATGATGGCCAAGGAGCCAACCTAGTGGGTTTGAATTCTGGCTCTGTCACTTGCTTACCCTGGATAAGTCACCGAACTTGCAAGGCTCCTAAGAGTATCCCCAAAGGATGATTCTAAGGCTGAATGGGGTCAGTATGTGTTAGAAACTTAGTTTAGTGGCGGACTCCAAAAAAGGCTCTGGATAAATCCTGATGCTATTATTACCTTTCTTTAGCCCCACACTCTGCATTCCCTGTGCAAGGACAGCATCTATTCCTGCTGCCATAACCCACCATTGAACACACTGCCTGGCACTTAGAAGTCTGTTATTATTTCTTCAATTGTACTCAAGTGAAATAAAGGTTGTAAAACTGTTTTGTAAATCACCATACAAGAAATTTTTCTTCTTAGCTCTGGAAGGTGTTTATTGGATAAAATGTCTTCAGGGCTTTGTCAGAACTGCTGCTGCATTGGAAGATAAAAAAAAAAAAAATGGTCACCTGTTGACTCGCCTGTTTACGATGCACCCCTGTTGTCCATCTTCTCTATTTAGTTCTTCAATATCTTATGAGCTGAATGCTTTGCTAACATACTCAACTTGACCGATGTTTACTCAGTGTCCTTTATGAGGGCTACCATGGGCTGGGGAAGGCTGCAGACAGGAGGTGGAAGGAGACTCATCCTCTACTCCTTCCAGGCTCACAGTGGAAGAGAAGCAGCTGTTGAACCCAGGCCTGACCACTCAGGGTTTCTATGTCCCTGGGCACCGTGAGAGTGGAGCCCCTGAGCTCACCTGGTCCTTCCTTAGGATTGCATACGCAGGGACAGAGAGGCAAGTTCCAGCTCTCCTTTGGGGTTGAGAGTTGGTTGTGTGTAAACCTGGCCCTAAGAAGGTCATGCCCACTCTCTCCATTCTTCCCAAAGGGAATGCTCCTGATGTAGCAGTGAATGAAGATCAACTGTGAAATACAAGGAGAAAGAGAGCACTTTGTTGTTGTTGCAACTATTATCTCCACTAAGATAAACTCCATCTTCCCTATAATTCTTCATGATCTCGCCATAGCCTCGCATTTCTTCCCTACCTCCTTTGGGAAGGTTGGGAAATAGGTTCAGAGATTCCAAAACCTCCAGAATACGCAGCAGTCTTACCCAGGGCTTTCTGTGTGCCTGTCTTCTTGTTGACATCCTGGTTCCTGGGAGGCCATTTGAACAGCTGTAGCATATCTGCTGAAAGCCAGTTAGCTCAGATGGCATCAGTGTCTATTAGCAGAGTCTCTTCCCCCTTATCCCTGGGCCCAGCGCTTTGGGAACCCTGCTACCCTGCTCAGAGGTTCCTAGGGCTCAGAGATCAAAAGGCAGAGGTACGGTCACCATCAGGCTTCAGTGAAAACGTGCTGCACTTTAGCTTGTTTGTCCTGAACTTTCTGGTACTGATAATCCCTTTTATTAATTTCTTTCCATGAGTTATGGAAGATCAAGTCTTCAAACACAAAGCACTGATTAATTCACAATATACCTATTTGCCCATGTCCTATTAATCAAGCTTTGTATATAACACTGTCCCAATAATGCTAACAATTTGGAGTTCAAATAATTCACACCAAGAAGTTTCAGTCAGGCTAGGTGTGCTCAACTATGATGAAAGGAGGGCTCCCATTAGGTCTTCTATTTGATTTTTAATTTATTTTCCAAACTTCGCAATTACTTTTAGACTTTTTATTTATTTGTTTATATTTCAAAAGATGTATTAGAAAGTTTTGAGGGGCCGGTGCTGTGGCACAGCAGGTTAATACCCTGGCCTGAAGTGCCAGCATCCCATATGGGTGCCGGTTCGAGACCCAGCTGCTCCACTTCTGATCCAGCTCTCTGCTGTGGCCTGGGAAAGCAGTAGTAGATGGCCAAGTCTTTGTGACCCTGCACCTGCGTGGGAGACCTGGAAGAAGCTCCTGGCTCCTGGCTTTGGATCAGCGCAGCTCTGGCCGTTGCAGTCATCTGGGGAGTGAACCATTGGATGGAAGACCTCTCTCTCTCTCTCTCTCTCTCTCTCTCTCTCTTCCTCTCCTCTCTCTGTTAACTCTGACTTTCAAATAAATAAATAAATCTTTAAAAAAAGGAAAGTTTTGAGAGAGCGAGCGAGTGACCTCATATCTGCTGGTTTACTCCCCAACTTACCACGATGACCAGGGGTTGGGGCAGGCTGAAGCCAGGAGCTGGGAACTCCATCTGGGTCTCCCACGTGGGTGGCAGGACACAAGTACTTGGACCATCATCTTCCCACTCACAGTAGCAAGGAACTGGATCAGAAGTGGAGCAGCCGAGACTTGAACCAGCACTCTAGAATGCGATGCCAGTGTTTTGAGCAGTGGCCTAACTCTTTGGGCCACAGTGCTGGCCCATTTAGACTTCTTAAGTGAAAGACGTAGACCAAGACCTTAAATATTCAGCCTATAAAACTGCCGTATGCTCTACCATTATTGCTCACCTTGCTACCTGTAGTTAGTCGGGAATAGGACCCTGAGGTACAAGCAGTCTGAACAATTACAGTGTGCCAAGTCTGGGCCAGCAGCTTTATAGACTTACGATGTTTCATCTATCAGGAAGTCCTGTAGGAGACACCTAGGAGTGACACAGAAGGGCTGAGTTGGTGGATTCTTAAAGTAGCTTTTTGCCCCTTGGGATGAGGTTCCAGGCCAGGAACCTCCAACATAACCATATGTGCCCACTCCAAGGAAACTCGGTGCCCAGAAGGAGCCAGGATATAGCTTCCCTGAAAGAAAAAGCCTGATGTCCCCTCCTGGGTCATGTGCATGTGTGTGCATGTGTGTGTGTGTGTGTGTGTGTACAAAGGAGTTGGTTTCCTCATAGCTATTGTTTTCCTAGAGGTTTACACTAGTTCCATCAATATAAGTAAGAAGGGAACAGTGCTGTGACTTCATGAAAATTCATGCTGGAAAGGACCATAAGTCATTGTTTCAGAGAGGATGAACACCACAGAGGAGCTCAAAGTCACTAGGGGTCACACACCATGCGGAGGAGAGTCAGCCTTTCTCTCAGAGCTTCTGTCTCCAAGGCCTGTGTTCCTATGGGGTCATAGAATACCAGGGCTAGTGGGACCCACAAAGACCACCCAGACCAAGTTTCTCATTGTGAAAGTGGGGAAACTGAGGCACAGAGATGTTATACTCTTGCCTAGACTTTCAACTAGTGAAAGAACCAGGAACAGAAGCCAGGTTTCAAAATGCCAATTGCAGTGTTTCTGAAGAATTTGAATGACCCTAGAAAAGAAGGGAAACTTAGGGATTTGTTCATCCACACATTTAGACATTCAACCAATGTTAAATCTTCATTATAAATGAGAGCTCCCTGCCGAGATATCTCCTCCAATCATATCTCACTGGTGGGAACTGCACCCCATGCTGAAACCTGGCCCATGCACTGTTCAGAGACACAGGGCTGACCTCCACTCTTCTGTCTCTGCTGCCTACCTGGCATTGCACTTGGATGTCTAATGTGCACCTCGAGATGAGCACATATCAACCCAGCTCTGGATCTCTTCCCACCCTGAAGTGCTGCTCCTCCAGTGGTTTCCGTTCCAGTTGAGGACATTCTTATTTATTCAGTTGTGCCATCCCTAAACTTTAGAATTATTCTTCATTCCTCTTTCTTCCCCTTCCCACCAAGTCCATGAGCAAATCCTTTTGCATTTACCTTCAAAATAGATTCCAGATCCAACCAATTAGCATGTCCCACCCACCTAGTTTTTCATGTTCACTGGTTGCCTGCTTACCTCGTGCCATGTTTAGTCTGCTTTCCACATGGTAGGGGCCCTGCTAATCTTCCTCCCTTAAGGTAGACACCCATGGCTTCCCATCACATTCGGAACAAAACTCAGTCCTTTCCATGACCTGGTTTCTTTGCACAACGATCCAGCTGCAATGGCCTTTTGACCTTTCTCAGCATGCAGGTTTATTCCTACCCTGGAGACTTTGCACCTGCCATTCACGTTCCCTGCAGTCCTTTTTCTCTAGAGAGTTGCAAGGCTTTTGACCTCTCTTCATTCACATCTCTGCTCATATATCCACTCCTCTCTGCTATTTTATCTAAGATAGCAAGCCCATCTCTATGCTTCTACCCAGCTGTATTCTTCCTCAGACATTGCATGTTTATTATATGATATATATTTATGTGTTGATTTCCTGACATTTCTACTATAATTAAGGCTTTATAAAGACAAAGACTTTGTTTCGTGTATGTGTGTGTGTGTTTGATTTTATCTTTAGTGCCTACAACAGTACCTTCCATAAAACAGGTGTTAAAAAGTGTTGTTGAATCAATGAGTGATTGGCTAAGACTGATGAGGATCCCCCCTTTGCAGGTGGGAATGTGCCAGTCTCTTCTAGGGGAGTGCACATATGTGAGCAAAGCTGGCTTCTATTAGCCCATAAGGAATGCAATGAGTGTTGAGTAGATGACCAGTATATGCTACATCAAGCCTGACCAGTTTATATTATTACAACCACCGTGCACTTTGGGGGAAGTTCAGTGCTCCATCGTTTTGTTTCAGCAAAGTAGCCAGCAGGAGGGTGCTGGGCTTGGCCATGGTGAGAGTACAGGCTGTCTACTCTTCAGGCCCATTGCAAGGCCAAAAAATGAATTGTGACTTCCTGGGGCAGCAGGAACTCAGGGCTGGGCTCCATTTGTTATCTCCCATGGTGACAGGCCAGTCCCCAGTGATGTCATCTGAGCATCTGCAGGCACCTTTGCCAGGAGCCCACTAACTGGAAATGACATCAGCCACCAGAAAAGTGACTTGGGCGCCCAGCAGACACGTCCCGCTGATCCCCTGTCTGGAGCTCATCTCCCTGCCTACCTGGAAGTCTTCTGGCTGGCACTTTGGCAAACAAAGAGGCATTTGAGAGGGAATTAAGTTGACTTTAAAAGATAGCCTCAAAGTGTTTCCCAACACATAGACGCTTACATTGAATTATAGGTGCTAATAAAGCTGTCAGAGCCTTGGCGCAAGAACCAAACTCGAGCTGAAGGATCCCTGGGAAATGATGAGAATTCATCTGGGCCTGGGAAGTCAGTCCGTGGCCCAGCTGGAAGCACGCTCATGCACACACACACACACACACACACACAACAAGGCCAGGAAAGGGTTGAAATTTACCCATTCCCAATGCACTGCTGATTGACCCAAGGGCGGCTTGCTGTAATCTTGAAGCAGAAGGTGGCTTTGTGATTCCTCAGTATCTCACTGTGTCTGGGATCGCCCTGATCATTTGCTTTCTAAAATACTCAGTGTGACCATTGAGTTAGAATGACTACTGCAAGTGCAGAGGAGCAGCGTCCCAGATGCCTCTACTTTCTGGAAATTTATTGTAGAGTAAACCCTGTACCAAGTGCTTTATGGTCATGATTTTTAGAAAAAAAAAATCCCCAAATCCCAAGAACAATTGTATGTGTTGGTTGATTCATTTCAAAAACATATATTGAGGATCTATAATATGCCAGAACCTGGGCTAGCCTCCTGACAGCCAATGAAGCGCAAGACAGACGCATTTGGTACCAAGTCCCCTGGATTTGGTTGCATGAGCAAGGACAGTAGCAGTGAACCGTAAGTGTGGTGAGTGTTAGAGTCTGAGGTGCTGTGGGAGGGAACAGAGGGGAATTCAAGGCTGGGACGTCAGGGGAGGCTGCTCTGAGGAGGCGAAGCTGAAGCTAAGACCTGCAAGGTGTTAAGGAAGGCAAAGGGTTGGGTCAAAGCATTCATGGCGCAGAAATAGCCTGTACTTGTGTCAGTTTCCTGTTGCTTCTGTAGCCAATTACCCCAGACTCGTGGTTCCATACAACAGAGGTTTATTCTCTTGCATCTTCTGACGTTGGATATGCAACCATCAGTTTCAGGAGGCCAAGGCAAGCGTGGTGGCAGGGCTGGCTGGTTCCTTCTGGAGGCTCCAGGGCAGAATCCCTTCCTGGCTTCTTCCACCCTCCGGTGGCTGAGGACATGCCTTGGCTTGTGGCTGCAGCACCGCGTTCTCTGTCACAGAGCAGGTTGCCTTGTCCCATCCACAGTCAAACCTCCCTCTGCCTCCCTGTCGGAAAGACACTTGTGATCACATGTAGGACCGACCTGGATAAACCAGGATCATCTTCCTTGTCTCCAACTCTTTAACTTCACCTCATCTGCAAAGTCCCTTTTGCCATGGAAGTGACATTTTACAGGTTTTGAGGATTAGGAGGTGCATGTTTTTGGAGATGATGAGATAGTCTACCCCAGCCATAGAGTGAGACAAAGCTTGTGGGATGCATACAGACGGGCAGCATAACACAGTGACTGAATAAGGAAGCTCTGGATGCTAACAGCTCAGTTTGCAACCTGGCTCTGGTGCATCTTTGCTGTCTCACTTGGGACAATTTACTTAACCTGTCTGCGTCTGTGTTTCCATCCGTAATGTGGGGTCCACAGTGGCCTCTGTCTTATAGGCTCACTGTAAGAATTGAGTTCTTTCGAGTAAGGTTCTTAGAGCAATAACTGGTATGCTGTAGGTGCTCAAGAAATGTGTTTTTCATATTGTTACCTAGTTTTCAGTAAGTAGAATAATGAGGGGGAAAGAATTTAAGAGGTTAAAACAGCAAATAGTATTTGAATTCCAAAGATGCATAGGCTTGAGACCTCGTGGGTAAATTCGGATTGTTATCCTAATGACAGCTGGAAGCAGAGAAGTGGAAGACAAGTGAGCAACACAACCCCATTTGTCTTAAGCAAGTCTGTTCCTGCTGCATGTGGGGACATTATTCAAGAATAATCAGAGGCCCTTTCTGCGGTCTAGTAAGAGGTGATGGTGGTTCTTCACATTTATTGGGCTTCAAAGAAATCAAGTCACTCAAGTGTCGCTCATAGCCCTTAAGCCTTTACTTGCTAAGATCACCAAGCTAAGAAAATGTGGCCAGGACCTGCGCTGTGGCCTGGTAGGCTAAGCCTCTGCCTGTGGCACTGGCATTCCATGTGGGTGTTGTTTGTGTCCTGGCTGCTCCTTTTTTGATCCAGCTCTCTGCTAATGACCCGAGAAAGCAGTGGAGGATGACCCAAGTGCTTGGGCCCCTGCACCTGAGTGGGAGACAAGGAAGAAGCACCTGGCTCCTGGCTTCGGATTGGCTCAGCTCCAGCTGCTGTGGCCATCTGGGAAGTGAACCAGCAGATGGAAGATCTTTCTCTTGTCTCTCCCTCTCTGTGTCTATAACTACCTCTCAAATAAATAAATAAATCTTTTTAAAAAAAAGTGGATGTTAATAACCAGTGGTGGAATTTGAGACCAGGTGGGTGTAATTCTGAAGTCTGTGCTCTGCACTGCCCTCCATGGCCGCCACAGCCAGGGTGAAGTGAATGATGGACTTGTAGCTCCCAGGAGCAGCAGTGCAGCTGATTTGAGGACCTGATGGGGACCCCTCCAGGGGAGAGACCCTGTACTTTCCTCCCCTCCCTGCTTCCCGACAGAGCTATTTCTCCAACCACAGTGAACTGGCATCTCCATCTCATGGCTAGTCTGCTCTGCTCCCAGTTTCACCCTTGGTCTTCTTCTCCCAGGTGAAGCTCTCCTGGTCCTTGAGAGCCACTGCTTCCATGGCCACAGTGGCAGTCCTTTCAGTCATGGCTAATGTCCACGGTTTATGTGGATCGGGTCTCTTCTATCATGCAGGATTCTTTGTGTGAATAATAGATACGGAAATGGACAGACCCCAGGCTGAGACTCAAAGGGGCTGTGTTGACCCATACAAGCAAACAATGCCAGGACTTGGCATTTCAGCCATGGTGGGGTCTGGCTGCTCAGATGATGTGGAGCACTGTCTTCTCCTACTTCTCAAAACAACTTTTGTGTCGCTTTCCTTTTCAGGGTGATTCATTTCATACCAAGGCCTCTGCTAACAGCTCCTGTCACATCCCACTGGCTCAGCAAGTCCAGTCAAAAGAGCTTCTCTCTTGCAATAGAAACAGCGAATGCCCATCCTTAATCAGTCACTGCAGCAAGGGGCCTGAGACACCCCGGCAGTCTGGGCTAGGACATTTGGTCTTCCTTACAGCTGGATGGGGTGGGATCAATCTTACCCAGACAAGGTGGACTAGAATGGGGGGGAGGGGTAGGAGCTTCCCAAAAGTGAATTTGGGTGTTGCTATCGAGGGAAATGAAGCTGATGAGGGCCCACGAAATCCCAGTAAATGTCCATCTTCTCACCAACCCAGCATGCTTTTCGGTTTTCCACCTTGGCCTTCTTGTCCCGCCTCTGACACTCTCTCTGTAGGAAGCTTCCCAGGACCGGATTCGATTTCTCCTTCTTCTCCCAGGAACCTTTCCCCCGTCTCAAGCACAGGCTCCACTCTCGCTTTGCTCTGCACCCTTCTCCCCATCCCATTTTGGCGCTCAGGGATCTCTGCTTTACGGCCACATGGGCCAGCTCCTCCCTAGCTCTGCGGAGTGGCCACAGCCTGGATCAAGACTAGGAATGCTGTGAGGACATTTCTTCTCTGGAGCCAGGCACAGAAGTGACACATGATAGTTGCCAGATTAATCATTGTGTCTGATGTGATCAAAACCAAACTATTCCCAGGACACACTAATAGATTAAGGAAGTGAAGAAGGCATTTCTCAAGTTGCCTCACTTCTTCTGGCTGTTTGTCCTGGTTCCTCACCCATCTCAGGAATCCCCACTGGATAGGCTTAGAGAAGTTCCAAGCTGTGTGAGGCCTTAGGGAGCAGACATTTCAAAACTAGAGCTGCCCCAGCCCCGAGTGTCCCGACAAACGGGGTCAGTATTGTCCCTGTTTTAATCATGTTTCCCTTTTGGGAGACGGGGGAGAGTGTTTCAGTTTGTTCTCCCAAGAATTTTATAAATAAGGCATTTTCTTTATTTTGGGACACAGAGACCGAGGGTCAGAGAGGTTAAATGGCTTTTGCCTTACTCCATGTTCCATTTTATAATCCTGACATCCATGTCCCTTTCATGTGGTCTTCTTCGAGGTGTGCCTCTTTCCTTCTATTATGTTACAAGTATTTGGTGAGCAGTCTGGAGAGCATTCTGTTAGGGAATGGGGTATAGACAAATGCTGATGTATAAGGGATAGCTCAAGGGCACAGAGACCTGGAGCTGAAGTCTTCGCCACTCCCTGGCCTGTGTTCCCTCGGCTTCCTGCTTCTAGAACGTCCGTGTGCACTGAGGCTGAGAGTGGAGGTCCACAGGAGGCTGGTAGGAGGATAGAGTTACACTTGGAGCCGAGAAACAATATGATTCACTTCCCAGCAGCCCTCAGATGCCTTTGCTCTCCGCACTAGACATGAGCTCATGGAACTCTCTTGCACGTTCCTTGCAATAGATTTTCCTTTTCCTGGAGTAAGGCTAAATGGATTCATCACAGGAATGCCCTCGTCAGTACAGCCACCGGCCAGTAATGGGACAACTGTGTCGGTGCCGGTGCCACTGAGCTGCCCTAAGAACGTCCGGAGGCCACGTTTACACTTTAGGGCAGCCCCTTTGAAAACTCTGGCATAGGGCCGCAGTACTGTTTTTCTTCCCACAGCATGATGTGAGAACACTGTTACAGTGTGCGCCTTGTTCAAGCACAAGCCAGGCACTGTGTGGCCTGGGAGGTGGATTATGTCCCAGATGAATGGTGGAAACCCTCGCCAGCGATGGGCTCAGTTTTTGCAGGCTCATTGTACATAGATTAGGATCCTGTCCGGTGCCCACGCATTCCACGCTCATCATAGCAGCTGAATGTGAAGGCCGTGTTTTGGGTATTCCTGATTCTCGATCTTGACAGCCAAGACTCTCCACATTTTGCTCCTCTCCTCTTTTTCAGGCTTATTTTCTACTATCGGCTTACAAATGCACACTGCAAATCGAGAGGGCAAAGAGGTTCCATACTAAGGACCAACTTTGAGCGCTTGAGAGTACAGCTGGGATGCTGTGTTAAGAAGGATTCTGAGGCCACATCCTGACTCAGCAGGCTAAAGCTGCCATAAGCAAAGATAAGCAGGTGGTGGCACACACACCTCCTAACCTCTCTCTGCTCAGCATGCTCGCTTTATGGGACAGGATAGAATTTTATACCTTCTTGCCTTTTCCTGGCTTCTTCCCATTGTCAGCAATTCTTTCTTTGTTTGCATCTGCTAATTCTCTGCATGGACCATTGCATCCTGAGCTCCAGAGAGCTACTATGGACTCTTTGCAAGTGCGCATTTTTTTCTTCTTTCACCATTCCTCTTAGTGAAGGACCATTTTCTAGTTTACTGTATGCAGTTATGTGTGTCTTAGTTCTCCAAGTGGACTTTGAACTTCTTGATGGGAGAAACCAGATCTCTTGATCTCTTTTATCTTTTTATCCCCATGGCTATTTGGTAAAAGACAGGACCGTTGCTCCTTTGGTCAAGCCTCCACATTTCACAGATGGGACAACTGAGACTCAGAATGGAGAGGGGAGAGTTACCAAAGTTACACCCAAAGTTAGAAACTTGGGCACCAATGCTGAGGCTCAGACTCTTGAGATGCTGGCCTTGGGAAGGTTCTCCAGAGCACTTAGTTTAGCGGTGGCCGGAGAGCTCCGAGTGGAAAGACAGCTCTCCTTTGCTTGTCATTCCCTTATTGTGAGCTGTGATGTTCTGGTTGCACTGTCATGGCTTTGTAGTAAGCACGGTTACTTTCCTTTGAAATCTGAAAAATAAACCAGAAGTGAATGGTGGACATATACATATAAATCAGCCTGCTCACTCATTCATTCATTTACCTAAGGAAAGTTATCGACACTAATATAGATCCTAGTGACACGGTAGTGTACAGAATAGGCAAAACCCATACCCTTATAGAGTTTAGGAATTTGTGTGTACGTGGTTCTTCTTGTATGGTTCTTCTCACCAACTGTATGTTATGGCTACTATTATAATTGACTGCATTCTGCAGGTGAGAAAACTGGGGCTCAGAGAGGTTTAGGAATTTGCCCAGTGTTGCAGCAAGAAAGTGATGGAGGTGAGCTGTGAACTCGTATAACCTGGCTCCAGCCCCTCTGCCTAAACCACTCTTGCTGCATGTTACAGAAAAGCAGACTCCGAGAGGGCTAGCCACCAAGCTAGTGCCACATGGTCACTAGAGGGGCAGTGGCAAGCTATCTGACGCTCGCCTTGGGGTCTTCTCAGGCCATCAGTCTGCCTTCCTTTCCCTGGCTGTGGGAAAGGATGGAACACACAGAGCTGAGGGGCGGCGACCGTGGTAAGATTTGAGAACACCCACTTTCTCTGTAGGACAGACATGGGCTGTTTGTTTCGTACCTTGGCGAGGTGGTGGGAGGGTGGGGAACAGACTTCCAACACACCAAATATTCCCCTAATTGGCTCAAAGGCCATGATTGTATCAAGTTCCAGAAATTATGAGCGAACCAGACAGTTAGGCCACCGCAGCTGGTCTGCAAATTATTGGCTCAAGTGTTGTAATTATTAAATGCAGCAAAGAGAGGGAGGGAGAGAAAGAGAGAGAGAGAGAGAGAGAGAGAGAGAGACAAGGAGGGAGGAGAGAGAATGTGTGAGCGAGAGCAAAAAAACTCAGACACTTAGCCCAGGATAATTGATCCAAAAATTATGGGTTCCAAGAAGGCCAACACTTGCTTAAATTTAGATTTGGACTCTCCTCCTGTCACACGCACACAAATGACTACTGTTTCCTGGACACCCACTCAGCACACACAATCGGCCCCTCAGCTCTGCCAGCCCGCAGGAACAAAAGGGATTTTGATTCTGATTATTTTTAAACTTTAATGACAAATCCTTTCCTTCTCCACATTAAAAAATAAAGGCTGTGCATAGTACCGTTAAGGGACTGCTCGCTGCTGCCTGATTCTCGGAGGCACTTACGTTGTTTAAATTTTAATTTCCGGGTTGAAATTTTTATCGAAAACACCACTATCTTCCTAAACAACAAAAAAAAGTTTCTTCTCTTGTCACTGTGCTAGTTTGTTCTTTTACCTGCGCTCACTTTGCCTCCACGGGAGATCTCATTGCTTCTCAGTGGCTCTGCGCCTCTGAGAAGCCTCCTTCTAGTGCTATATACTCTTTGCAACTATGCCCCTACAGTCCTGTTTGGAATGAACTAATTTACTTTTGTAAACTAGTGTTTGTCTTAGGGCTAAGCTGAGGACTTCAGCTTGCCAGTCCTTGTCCACCCAGGAGCAAAGGCCCTCTTGGTAAACTATTGCTGCTGACCTTGACAATGATGACGCTCTCAAGATGAGGATGATGCAGAAACACCTCTAACATTTCCTGAGCACTTCTATGCCCCAGATCCGGTTGTGGGTGCTTTCCTGCATTATTTCACTGCGTTATTCAACACCTGCTCAGAAGCTGTCCTCACCTCCGTTTTGCAAAAGAAAAGACAGCTCAGGAGAGCACACTATACCAGGGATGGACGGGGAGAGGCCACAATTTGGAAACAGTGTTGATGGTAACAGGTACCAGTAGAAACTCCGATGTGGAGGACTTAGCTAGGTCTGAAGAAAGATGTTTTTGGTTGGGAATGGTACAAACCAGTTAGACTTTGTGATGACGAGAGAGCATTTGAGTGAAACATGGATGCAGGGCAGGATCTTAGCACGGAGAGGAAAGGGCCGGAAAATAGCCTTAATAAGACAAGAAAGCTGAAGGTATGTTTGGGATCAACTGCCTTGGTGAGCCGTTGGAAGAAGATGGGGAGTAGAGGGAGGCTGAATGTAGGGAGGTGGTGGTTAGTTTTGGGGGGCCCTTGGTTATCAGCCTGAGGGCAGGCTCATCAGCTTCTCCATGGGCAGAGGAGTCATCCATGTGCTTTAGTCAAGGGAGTGACCACATTGGAACTGCAGCTTAGAAAGATCACTCTGGCAAAGGGTAAATGAGAAATTGAGGAGGTAAGACAGGTCGGGAGCCCAGAAATGAGGCTTTTGGAATAGATTCTTTGCAGCTCTGTTTCTTGTCTGGGCATTCATTTCTTGACTGGTGAAAGCCATTTGTCCCAGTTTGGACTCCCAGGTGGCCCCACCAGTCCCAGCTTGACCCTCAGAAAGCTCTCTGCTGCCCCCACCTGGTCGAGGCAGCCCCTGCCACAGTTCCCTCGCAGGGCCCAGCCCAAAGGATCTAACACATCACTGTAATACTGGCCAACATTCAGAGCACATGCTGCGTGCCAGGCACTTTCAGGTCTTTTCCACGTATTAAGTGTTTCCCAGTAACCTCAGAGGAATTTTTATGACTATTTCACAGGTGAGCAGACTGAGGCATAGAATGCCCTGTTTTCGGGATGCTAAGATGGTGAGAGTTTTGCAAGGAGTCTGCCAGAAGAGCTCAGATTCCTGCCTTTGAGCTACTTCTGTCCAGATCCTGTAAGAGGTCCTGGACAGGGCTCGGGGTGGGCCACCGCCCTATGGAGTGTAGTTAGAATCTAGCTGCTTCGGGGAGGTGACCTGAGCTAGGAGAGTGTGAAGAATGGATGTGTAGGGAGGGCAGCATGTGCAGGATGTTAGTGCTGAGAACTGGGGCCAGAGTGAGAGGCAGAGGACCTGGGAGACAGAAACAGAAAAAGCCGGAGAGGGGCAAGAAGCACAGGACAGCCCAGAGCCAGGCTGTCACTGGTATGGGGACACGGGGACTTGGGGATGGCTTTGTGTGTTCTTTCTTTCTTTTCTTTTTTCTTTTTTTAAAAAGATAGTGTTCTTCTGTTCTCAGAAACCTTTCCAACTTGACAATATTTGGGGGTTGAAATTCTGCCTGTTAACGATTCCTGTAAGGATTACCCACTGGCATCTTTCAAGCATGAGCAGGGCCCTGAGGAGGTGGGAGACAGAAGGAGGTAGTTGTTAATGGAGGCACAGTGGGGTGGGGAGATCCAGGTCAGGGGCACAGCTGGCAGTCTGCAGGGGGGAGCAGGCCCAGAGACAAGTGGGAAGAGGCAAATGCGCAACTTTGCCCACTTCTCAGTTTTGCCTGGGGCCAGCCCTGGGCACGGTGATAACGTTTCTATAAAACAATTCTCAGGAAGGCTTGTAAGAGGTCACGTGAAGAGGCAGACCAGTCCACAATTAAGTGCCTCCTGCCAATTCAAAGACCTCGCTGGGATGGGCTGAAGCTGTGAGTGTGTTTCAGCGCACCTGCAGGCCACAGCTGGCATGGGCGTGGATGGTGGGAGGGTTACAGCTACCTAACGTCCAGTTGGTCATCTCATCGCTCCAGTGCTTCCCATCTCCCATGGGATGCTGAAGTGTAGCCACAGTTGGAGCCCTCCCCAGATGAATGAAAGGATGTGAGTAAGAGCGAGAAGGAAGCATTTCAGGGAGTGTTACTCAGCTCGTGGTTAGCAGGAAACAGACACCATCTTCAAACAAGAGAGGTTTAGTGTGAGGATGAGTGTAGACCAGAAACGGAATCTGGTGATGCTTCAAACCAAGACAGCCCTGTGGCCACACCCACCTTGCTCCCGGCTTCTCTCATGGGCTATGAGGTCTTGCATTCACAGAGTTTCCGCTTCTATCTGCTCCCATGAAATCCCAAAGTCAAGGAGTTAGTTGTATCTGTAAGCTGCAGTCTAAGCTGCAGAGGGAATCCATGGGACCAGCTTAGCCAACTACTCTCCATCCCATGGAAGAGCATGCTTCAAGACCATCTCATGAGGTATTGCTTGGCCAATGCACAAACCACCTGTGAAGAATGCCCTTGTGTTATCCAACCACTGGCCGCCTGTACTCACAGCAGCTTCTGGTTGACTCCCCCAGCAGAGGCTGTGGACAGCAGAGAGTGGAGGGACTGGGGGTCAAGCACCATTGAAAGACACATCCCAGGAGGAATGCACTGGACTTGGTCTCCAGGAAAGCCTCCCTTGAAGTGGGAGAAGGAATCAGGAAAAGAAGACACCAGAGGGGCTTGCGTGGACTTGAAGAAGGATTTTTCTAGAACTTCGAAGGTGGGAGTTGAAATGCACCTGTTCATTAATGGCGGTCCGTCCCAATCTCCCTGTTTTACAAATTGACTAACTGAGCATCAGAGAAAAGAAGCAACATCCAGGTTGTCAGCCCATTCTTCCTTTGTTCCTAAAGCTGCGAGTTACTCATCTAGTCGAGGAGATTTCTCAGTTCGATGATCTAATGGGTCAGCCAACCTTTCGCTGTATAAAGGACAGATCTGTACCTTTAAGACATTCACTGAGAAATACTCAAACGAAGACCTTGCCAATGAAAGACATGGAATACACAGGACTGGAGTTAATGTACAAAGAAAACCAACCACAGAAATGAAGCCAAATTAAAATCAAATTTTGATTAACTATTTGAATTAGGAATGGTTTTATACTCTTAAAACCAATACAAGTGCCAAAGGAAAAGATTGATTTATCTGACTACATAGAAATATAATAAATTTGTGTGTGGGGAAATTAACATATTAAAGCAGAAAAACTTGGAAAGTTGATGTAAATGTCAAAGAATTGATAGCTTTACTATTTGGAGAGTTCATAAAACTTGATGAGGAAGACACTAAGTTCTCAATGGATAATGGGGAGAGTCTATGAAGATGCATATAAAAGAGGAAATACATTATTTGTAAACATTTGAACAAAGTCTCTGCTATACTAATCAGAGCAATGAAAATCAAAACAGTAGTCAGATGCCCCCTAAGCTTTTTCCTACCCAAATTAGCAGAAGTGAAGAACAATACCTGGTGCAGCTGCAGGGCCAAATGCAGCAGCCACCTCCTATACCACACAAAGCAGTTTATACTAAAACACATTCTTTGAAAAATGAGAATGGATCTCTGGGATTTTGTCATATGGAAAATATGGGAAAAATCTAGAATTCAAAGCTGTTCATGCAAGCAGTCCTCATAACGAGTAACTAGGAAAGCCTCACTGTACCGCCACAGAGGGATGTGTGAGAGAACCGGGCTTCCTCTGTGCGCAGGAATGCACAGCTTTTACCTGCACCTACGTGTGAGATAGCGAGGCCCAGCAGACTCAGCAGGGAAGACCGACAGCTTGTGTACTCAAAGGCTCGCTCTCTGCTTAATGGACAATTCTGAATCATCTCTCGTTTCCGTTTTGCTTTTTGTTTGGTAGGGTTGTTTGGCTTTTCAATCACATAAACTCATATTATTCTTATAATATAAACAAAATAAGCCAGAAGAAGTGAATGTGTGAATTCGTTTGGACTTGAGTATAGCAAATAAAAGCGATGGAGAGAAAGAAAGCATGGGTCATGTGGCCAGGGCCCCTTCCTCCAGGCACCCGTCCCCCAGGGGAGTCAGCCTTACAGTTTGGGGCACTGTAAATCTCCCCACCCCAGCTCTGGGGACAGGTTCTCATTAGTTAGCCTCAATCCTCCCCATCTTGCCACAGTTTGATTTTGGTAACCCAGGCTCAAGTCAAAGAATTCATGGTTCATTCTCCCCGGGGGTCCCACTAGACAGAAGTGAAGCTCTTTAAACCGGTCTTCTTCGGTTCCGCTATCCCCCTCCAGGATGTGCATGAGGAAGCTAGGCGCCCCAGCTGCTGTTTGTCACCACCCTGCCACCTGGGGGGAAGCCAGCCCCAGGACGGGGCAGAACCTGGAGGGCAGCAGAGGAATCGCCTTCTTGCTCCTCCTATCTCTGGGCTTCTCAATTAAGTGATTTAGGATAGTTTGCGAGCTTCTTATTTATTTATTTTTTTAAAAAAATCATGTTACTCACAGTTGCAAGAGTTCCTGTTAGAGAGAGACACCAGCGATTTCCTATTGCTTTCCATAGATAGATAATTGGAGGAAGAAATGTAGGACGGGCTGAGGGCCTGTGGCAGCTTTACTGTTGGGAGAAAGGAGGCTGGGAAATAGGTCTAGAAATTGAGATGTGTCCTAAGCTCCAGAAATGCAAGAAGGAGGCAGCAGTGACCCGAAGGGGAAAGCTCTTTAGAAATTATGCGCAGCGAACACAACACAGGCCTAACTCAAGCTCCGCTCACCGCTCACCTGATTTCATCCCATCCCTTGATGGGCTTGTTAAATTATGCGGCCTGGAGGAAGAAATAATGCCATCTCCCAGGAGGGAGGTTTTTGTCCTCTCTTGTCATGCTAGGCAAGTTCTAGATTGCTTCTAGGACTGGAGATGTGCTCAGCTGGCCATTGGGTTGCACCCAGATAAAACCTAACACATAGGACCTTAGGTCACGGCCAGTGGTCCATGGTGTATGGACTGCTGACTCTGCCAAAGAGCCACTGGCTGTGGCTGAGGACAGAAGAAGTTTTGCAGAACTGGGTGGTCCCTGGCTTTGGATATGAGAAATCAAATCCTCAGCTTTGAATTTGAGAAAGAAAATCCTCAGGTCATCCAAGCAATTTTCACTTTGAAATTAAATACAAGTTTCTACCCAGGCTTTGCTGAAGAGCTGAAGCATGAGTGTGTGTGTACACACACACGTATAGTAACAAAATGCTGATTTTCCTATGTGATACGAAGATTTCCAGGAGATCTCTGTATTTGGTAGATCTAGTCAATCTACTCAGTCATTTGAATGAATTCAACTATTCATTTAATCATTTTTTTTACTTAGCAAATGTTTATTGGAGAGACAACTGTGGGTCATGTATGGAGAAAATACGAATAAGTAAAATGAGAAATAAAATATATTTATCAAGCCCTTACTCTATACCAACTCTTTAGCAAATGTTTATATTATTTACTGCATTTTATCCCCTGAAACAAGATTATATCTCAGCACTATTATTTAATCCAATTTTACAAGTGAGGGAACAGAAGCTCACATAGGTAACTTGTGTACAATCACAAAGATTACAAGAGTTGGAACCAATATTCAAACCAAAAGCTTATACACACTTAGCCAAGGGGATGGCAGAAGCCCAAATGTTGGGTTAAATTCCTCTTCCCTTGGGGAACATTTTGGGGATGAGATATGGGAGAAGTTGAAAAGACAGCTACTGATTCTGTCGGTTACCATTTCAAAGAAATTTGACAAATACAAAGGAAAATGGTGGGCACTGAGGATGCAGTATAATCCTAGCAGAGAGAAGAGATTGAATAAAGATGCAGAAATGAATGAGCAGGTGTGTCTGTGCCCAGGACATTCACCCACTCTGGTGTGGCTGGAGATACCAGGTCAGTGGGGCAGTGGCAGACAAACATGGTGAGAAAGACTGGTTGAGCCAGCGCCGTGGCTCAATAGGCTAACCCTCCACCTTGCAGTGCCGGCACACCGGGTTCTAGTCCCGGTCGGGGCAACAAATTCTATCCTGGTTGCCCCTCTTCCAGGCCAGCTCTCTGCTGTGGCCAGGGAGTGCAGTGGAGGATGGCCCAAGTGCTTGGGCCCTGCACCCCATGGGAGACCAGGATAAGCACCTGGCTCCTGCCATCGGATCAGCGCAGTGCGCTGGCCACAGTGCACCAGCTGCAGCGGCCATTGTGGGGTGATCCAATGGCAAAGGAAGACCTTTCTCTCTGTCTCTCTCTCTCTCACTGTCCACTCTGCCTGTCAAAGAGAGAGAGAGAGAGAGAGAGAGAGAGAGAGAGAGAGAGAGAGAGAGAGAGAGAGAAAGGCTTAGATTGTTAAGCTAAGGAGTTTGGACTTGTCCTGACAAGCAAGGGGTTTTCTAAAAGGTATTTTCTTTCCTGGGGAAACATGATCATATTTGTGTTGTAGAGTTATCTCATAGGTAGCTAGTGGGCCAGAGGGTATTAGAAAAGCATTGCTAGGGAAAGCATTTGCAAACTGCAACAGTAAAATGAAGAGGACTTGATCCATCTCAAACCCTGCCTCATCATCACTGGAAGTTAGTCCTAATTTTGAAGTCTACAGCAATGGCTACAAATAGAAAGGCAATGTGATATAATAAAGAGGACTTTGGTGTCACCCTCTGCTGCTTTCTCATCCTGGCTTTACCATATACCTAGTAATGTCTGACCAACGAACCTTGCTTTTCTCATGTATCAACTAGTGATGAGACCTAACTTAGAGTATTGGGAAGATTAAATGCATTGATTTATGCAAAGTGGCTAGCATAAAGAAATTCAATAAATAGTGGTTGCCTTCCACACCCTTTCATGATAAAAAGTGACAGATGGGTACCTACCAATCAGCTGTAAGACCTGCCACACATTGACAATTTCTAAGATTGACAAAAAACATTTATCCTTCTGACCCCATAATATTTTTTACTACAGCCTATTGATTTACTAAATTTATTAGTTTTAGTGCTTGTTTCCATACCACCCTAAGCTGCATTAGTCAGGATAGAATAGGGTGTGCTATAGTAACAAATTATTCTCTAATATCAGGGGCTTAATAACATAATAATTTGACTTTTCTCATTTTGCAGTATCACTCCCAGTCAGTCATTAGTGGAAGAGGAGACAAACCCTACTGTCTTATGACAGCACAGTCTCAAATATAAAATTGCAAGGGTCCAGCAGAAATGGGAGAGAAACATGGAAGACATACACAGGATTTTTAAAAAATATATTTATTGATTTATTTGAAAGGCAGAGTTACAGAGAGGCAGAGGCAGAGGCAGAGAGAGAGAGAGAGAGAGAGAGAGAGAGAGATCTTCTATATGCTGGTTCACTCCCCAGATGTCCACAACGGCCAGAGCTGTGCTGATCAGAATCCAGGAGCCAGGAGCTTCTTCCAAGTCTCCCATGTGGGTACAGGAGCCCAAGGACTTGGGCCATCTTCTACTGCTTTCCCAGGCCATAGCAGAGAGGTGGATTGGAAGTGGAGCAGCAGGGACTTGAACTACACCCATATGGGATGCCTGCACTGCAGGTGGTGGCTTTACCCACTATACCACAGCACCGGCCCCAGTACACAGGGTTTTAACTGCCTTGTTTTCAGAAATGACAATGCCACTTCCACTCATGGTCACTTCTCTGAACTCAACATATGACCGCAGCATAATAGCAGGAGCAGCTGGGAAATCCAAGGGAAAACACAGGATATTTGAAGAGCACTAATTGCCTTGTTACACTAACTATAGCTGCATATGAATTGTGAAGCAAAAGTGCATTTTCTTGTAAAAATTTTGAATTATCCTTGACAAGTAGACTTGTTACATGATCTTGTCCCGCCTGACATCGGTTCACATCACAGTCCTTCGGCTCACAGTAAGTCGTTCTGAACGTTCTCCCACCCGCCTTGCAGCAAATGTCCTTTCAAATAGCAGGAGGCATCTCGGAAAGAACTACCAAATCAGCTTTTGCATGGACATTTATGTGAGCCATCAGCCATACCTGTTTGTCCTGAGTCTTCTCCTTTAACAAGAGAGTAATAGGAAAGCCCCTGTAAGTTCTAGGCATGGGATGGGTACCCCTCCCTCCATACACATACAAACTCCGAGCAAAAATAAGCCTTTTGTGTTTCTAAAGCACTGTTCTTCCACTTTGGAGTCCAATGAATATGTGTGTTATATGAGAATCATATGTACTACACATCAAAAATATACATATCTGGCCAGCGCCACAGCTCACTAGGCTAATCCTCCACCTACGGCAACAGCACCCCGGATTCTAGTCCCGGTTGGGGTGCCGGATTCTGTCCCAGTTGCTCCTCTTCCAGTCCAGCTCTCTGCTGTGGCCTGGGAAGGCAGTGGAGGATGGCCCGAGTGCTTGGGCCCTGCACCCCATGGGAGACCAGGAGGAAGCACCTGGCTCCTGGCTTCGGACTGGCGCAGCGTGCCGACTGTATTGGCCATTTGGGGGATGAACCAATGGAAAAGGAAGACCTTTCTCTCTGTCTCTCTCTCTCTCACTGTCTAACTCTGCCTGTCAAAAAAATAAATTTAAAAAAATATATATAAATATCCAAGCCTTATCTTGGATGTGCTGAATCTGAGGGGAAAAAAAAAAAAGACCCAGGAAACTTGGGAATAAGCTCAGGAAAACTTGAGCCATTGGTTAATACAGCTCATTCGTGGGCGTGACATCTCCGGTTCAGTGGGATTACTGTGCGGATGGCTGTGTGTGGTTGTTATGACTGGGTTTTCAGAGCCCTCCACCCAGAGGATTCAGTGAGGAGTCTTCCCCTGGGTCCAACGTGGCTCTGTGGGAGTGGAGTGACCCAGGGTTCATTCCTCCAGAGGACCATGGTAGCCTATGGCACAGATGGAGACAAACCAGACATTGTTCCACATGCCGCAGGCATGCCAGCAGCAGGGAGGTGTGCCAGCACCTACAGCTGCACTGTGTGGCACGGAGAAATGCTGCCAACACGAATGATGGCTGAATAGAAGATGGTAGCACTCTGCCTCAGAGTCGGATGCTCTGTGCATCCCTTTTTGACTGTACAAGCCTAGAAGTTTCTTGAAAAATCAGAAGGTGGTGAGTGTAATGCTGGAGGTAGGAGTCTTGTCTAAGAGAGGGCTAAAAACTCTAGACCATTTGCAACTGAGTTTGGGTAAATGAAAGATATATGAAGAGATCCAGCCCAGAGAACTGTGGAGAAATTCATACTGAGTATGTCCAGATGAGGAAGTGGAGGCCCAGGTGGAAGGCTTTCCTGAGCTAGAATGGTGAGGAGTGCCATTCACAAATCTGACTCCTAATTCAGTGCTCTGGCTGTGGAACCAAGATGCTCACTGCGACGTCTTCAAAGCTTGAAAAGTGCCAGGGGACAAGCCTTCTTTTCTCTTCTATTTCTTTCCAGTATCTTCTTATTCTTGGTTCTCTCCCTGCCTTGCTCTGCTTTCTTTTATTGCATCCAATTCAGACAGGTTTCTCTGGATCTTCAAGGTGAAAGATGCAAAGGACCAAGGTAAAGAACCCCATGTGGGGTAGTAAAGTTTTACAGCCAAGGTCATAATGATCTGAAGTAGTGTCCTAGTGATCTAGTTAAAATCCACAACAAATAGATGAGAATCATTGAGAAAGCAGAGCTGACTTCCGATATACAAAACAGGAAAAACACTGCACACACAATGGTATTAAAACTTATGTGGTGGTAAATAAGGTCACAGCCTCAGAACTTAACGACTTTGTGAACTCAGAATCAGAGAGTAGAATGATGCTTGCCGGCGGCTGGGGAATGGAAGAACTGAAGAAACGTTGGTCAAAGGGATACATTTTTAATTACGAACATGTTCTAGGGCTCTACTGTCCAGCACAGCAATTCTAGCGAAGAGCACTACATTGCAAATCTGACATTTGCTTCAACGTTCTCATTGCACACATTCCACACATACACATTTGTTAGGTATTGGATATATTAGCCCACTTGATTATGGTAAGCTCTTCAAAATATATCCATCTAATCATCTTCGACTTATACAATCTTGTCAATTATACTTCAATAAAGCTGGGGTAAAATTGTCTAAAGACTTTGTAATCTGTAAAACTGTGGGCAATAAACATGCCCTCTCGCCTTGCTGAACAGAAAGCTTCCCTGACATACTAGCAACCCCTAATAGTAATTTAACTACATGTTGCATCGTAACTTGCCATCCCATAATAGTTGTCTTTGCTAAAATTCTGCTAAGCTGTCTTTGTAAGTGTCCCTGATAAATGAGGAAAGAACCAGCTGTGGCCAAAATTGTGATTGGAGTTCCTACAGATCAACTCAGACTCAGCGGAGAGTTACTTTCGGTTCATTGTACTGTGAAGTGCCACACCTCCAAAGGCATTTCAGCAGCCATCTTGGAATATGTGACAAGAGTCAAAGCATGATTTCTCAATGCACATGCTCCAGGCACTTTCCACATCCCTTTTATCTGCACCTATTCTGTTGGTTCACTTAGTTTCCCCCACCTATGCCCCATTAACCTAGCTCCCTAAATGCCCAAATCCCTTTAGAATGGGGAGATGGGTTTGAGTTTTTTCCCCATCTCCTTACAGGATCAACTTGTAATAATAATAAAGCTTCTGTTTCTACAAAAAGAAAAAAGAGTAGGTCGTGGGCACTTAGGGAAGTCCATAGGCAAGGCTGGAGCGCTGGCATCAGAGGCTCCAAGTGAGTACAGATGAACCTGAAGTGGTGTGTCTCAAGCCACAGCTCAGGTCTGAGCCCAGAGACTTCCCCAAACCATCAGGACTATCCCGGCTTCAACAGCAATTTGGTTTACTCAGTTCAGACTCTATCTTATCAGATATGGGAAACCTCATCTCCAGAATTAGACAGATGTGAATGGTGTGTGGAAATCATCTACCCTTTCTGACCCTATTCTGCCTCTGTAAACTGGGTATACTCAGGATTTTTCAAGGGATTAAGCAAAAACATTGTGATATCATGCCTCTTATAGGGCCTGACAGATAACAAGCCCTTAAACAATCCTGGGTTTCATTCTCCTTCTTCAGGGTCACCCCCAGTGAAGAGAAATGCTGAAGTAGGAAGGATCCAGGAACGAGGAGCCCCTGGACTCTTAACTGTACTCTTGCCTGTCCAAATCCTGGGTGCTTTACAAGTGTCTGAACACTTGAAAGAACTAATTCTGAAAGTCAGAATCTATGACAAAGAAATGTGGGAGGGAAAACCATTGACTTATTTCCTGGAGAGAGGGAAATATTCTGCCAAAACAGAGATGCTTCCAGAGTGGATTGGTTTTGATAAATAATTAACTTGGGTTGATTTCATTGTGTCTGGAGGAGTAATTACAACAGCATGTTTGTACCCAGAGAGTTCTGTTGTTGTCACGTTTTCCATGATAAAATCTCTTGAAAAAGTGAGTTCAGAAACTTGGCTCTAAAACAGTACTCTGGTCTGAAGAATGCTATGAAAACTTTTCATAGTTTATGGGCAACATTTTTAATGAGATCAAAAGATGCCCTTTGTTTCCAAGTGGCCTCAATTACACCAAGGTAAGTAAAGCTGTATTGCCTTGAAAGGGATTTCATGACCACCAAAGTAGAACAACCCCCAGGTTTTGTTGAGAATATTGCTCCACTGCACAGTTAATGAGTGTCCTGTCACCTGACGAGTCTTCCTCTGCGCTCAGTGCTGGGGTCGAGGTGTGGCTGTGACAGCTGCTTTCTTTGGTGTTGGACTCAAGATCTAACTGAAGGGATGACACACTGTGATGGTGAAGACAAAGTGCTGAGTTCAAGATATTGATTCAAATTTAAGTTCCCCCCACTAACAAATCTAAGGTTCTCGATTCCTCCTTTCTGTGAAATGAGATAATTGGATTATTGGGAAAATTGATTTGAATTCTTAGGTCAACTCTGGCAGTCATGCCTGTTGTGTTGAGTAGAATCCTGAGGCTTTATCCATACTTGGAGGGAAAGACATTGTTAAAGGAAAGAAAAGGCTTCAACTACTCTATATGAGACTATGAGAGGTAGGGATAAGAGGGAAGGGGGAATGGGATGGGGGGCAGAAACAGAAAGCTGGTACAGAAGAAGCAATGCTGCATTCTTACCAAATCTTCTGTGGCTCTTATAACCACATTCTCCAGTTTCCTCTACAGTTGGGTAGGATTGTGTGACTAAACTCTGGCCAATGAAATGCTGACAGTAATAATGTGTGTATATCTTGGCTTGCACACCTCCCCACCTCAACAACCTGTGTGGTTCTCCACACTCAATATTCCACATTTGTTCTCTTGTCTCCCAATTTCAGAAGGTCCAGAAGAGAACTCTGAGAGGAAACCAGCTGAGAGAGGGAGATTGGATTCATGGAACGCTGCTTAAGACTTCCCTCTCCATACTTGACTGGACTGTGATATGGGTAAGAAACACATTTTTTAAGCAACAGAGATTTTGAAGTTTTTGCTGTAGCATTTAGTCTACACTTCCCTAGAGACTATGAGAAGTAGGGCACCCCCTAATGGTCAGGATACACCCCTAATGGTGCAGTGTTGAAAGTGACTTTTGGTGTGGGTATGCCTAATACCTAGTTTAAATTCATTAACCTAGTCATTCTGGAAATCCACCTTCATCTCAGCCCCTCCTCTACATCACAAGTGCTTTGTGAGAGTCTTAGTTTTTATGAAATTTCACAAAGATGCATGTTGTCTCTGGGTTGATACAGGCAGCAAACAGTTCTGCAAAAGCCCCAAGGCAAGTATAACCAATGTACCTGAGTCTCCTGGAAAATGGCGATTGACTTCTGTATAACTTGAAGTGAGATTCTGACTCATTTTGCTCTAAACAGTAAGGGGCATGGATATCCTAACTGACCTCAGGGTAACCAGGACTTAAGGGCTCTACACAAACTAACAATGTGGTGAGACCTGATTCACCAGCCTCCCCAAGGGTTCTCCCCAACTGTCAGCCAGTTTTGCCTTCTTCCCACCTTCCTCTCTGCCTTTTCTTTCTTTTTCCCCCAAGATCACCCAAACCACAAGAACGCTTTGCTCTAGGAATCTCATCTATCAGGATATCCAAAGGCCCTGCACCCTTTCAGGACAGGGTTGGTTTCTGGATTTGTGCAATCAGATGAGCTCCTAGTAGGACAGGGCAGCCTATTCCTCAACGTTAGGGACTGGGGTAGATGAAATTTCTGGGATAGATACTTGGCTACTTTCTTAGACTAGATTTAGATAAGGTTGGATTGGCCATGATTAGCTCCCGATGAATCAGTGCCAGTGAACAGTGGGATGATTTCCATTGGATCAAGTTACACCACAACTCTCAAAGAATACATATTTTTAGATGTGAATTTCAGATTCAAAATCTTGTGCTTCAGCTTTGGGAGTCTTGCCAGGTGGATGTGTTAACTTTCCAGGCCAGTGGCTGAAATCTGAACCATTGTTTTCCTTTGGGATTGTTTGTCAGACTCTTAAAGTCAGGGGCTGGGGATTGCAGATGTATCCCCTGTGCTGTTCACGGTTTGTGTGCTTCAGATCCAGATGATTCAGTTACAGATTAGAACCCAATACCTTTCTGCCCCTCCACTTCCTCCCTAGGCAGATTCCAAACCAAAGATAGTGGCAATTTCAGGAATTGAGGGTTGGTGTTTCCCATTTTATGAGCTTCTGGCTCAGGGAGGCTACTGACAGACAGCCTGATGAAAACTGGCTGCTTAACATCTGGGTAAAGTAATGCCCCAGGAGGTGAAGTGACCTGAAGGGGGTCATACTGGGACAGATGACTGAGTTCTGAGAAAGATGTGAAAGTGTTAGTATGTTTTTAATATACCATAATCTTATTAAAGTACACTGTAAAATAGCACAGGTTGAAGTGAAGACTCAAAAGAAAAAAATAGAATTTTATCATTAGAATATGGAAAAGAAATCAATGAAACATTATTCCAGAGAGATGATTCATAAAGTTTCCTTCTTCCTAGATAAACAAGAATGAAACATTGGAGCAAATGTAGCAAAGACGAAACCATTAATGGAAACTAGGGAAGTATCCCAATCTCATTCCCTGAGTGTTATGTGACATTGTTTTCAGCTTCAGAACATGTGGACAGTATTGAAAGGGGATGCGTGCAACAGGACAGGAGGGAAGGAAAGGAAAACTTGCATTTTGCTACCATTCGGTAAATGGAGCCTGGGGGTTGAGATGCAGGTTGTTTCAGAATCTTTTTCCCAAGGCTGATAAAAATACAGTATAAAATCTGAGGTGGAGTTGCTACCAATGTTTCCTTTAACTTTTAGCAGAACAGAAGGTATGAAAGACACTTAGTAGCAATGTCTTAGGATTCACTGTTTAGGGTGATCTTGCAACATCAAACACAGGCTCAATAGGGTGTGGACATCGATGCATGGTCAAGCCAAATGTGTGTGAGAGACAAGGACAGGAACAAGGACAGCACCTTTCACAGCCTGTCACCCTAAGAGGGTATCAGGCCCACATCCAAAATGCAGCCCTGTACCTCCATGAGTTGAGTATTGAGTCATCAACGTGTTGGTGCTATCCTCAGTTATTTCTAAAAATTATAGAGAGAGCGAAGACAAAATTTTCTAATTGTTGTTTCACAGAGTCCCAGCTCTTTGTCCACACCCTTTGGGCTCTTAAGTGAGGAGAAGAAAAAGAAAATCCAATGTTTCCATCCATAATCCAAGGAAAAGACTCAGACATGGCTCAGGGCATCAGGAATTCACAGCAGTTCAGGAAAGGAGTCAATTCAGATATAATGGCTCTGTTTAAGATAAATGAAAAGATATTACTGCAATAGAACTCCACTTAAGAATTAGTAAAAATAAATAAATGCATGAATAAATGGAGCATAACATGAAAAAGATGAACAAAGAAAATTCAAAATATTCAAGAAAATAGAAAATCATTTTAGTTACAAATAATTCACAGCCTCAAGGAAAACATAGACTTTATGGAAGGAGGAATGCATTGATAATTATGCAACTCATTAAAAGCTGGCAAAGATGAGGAAAGAAATTAAAGTAACAAATTATATGCCTTAAATCGGAAAATAAAGCATTAGCTTCCAAAGATCAACAGTAACATCTGAAAATGTTTGGTCAGTGGTGTGGAGATAGGATTGAGAAAATAATAGAATAAAGAATAAATAGATACAAGTATCCATCCATATGAAAATCGGTCAAGGAGAACAGATATTAGAGAGCAAAACATGATAATTGAAAAAAGAAGAAATGTACTCCATGACATAAGAGAAGAAAAGTTTTTGGATTTAAAGGAAAAACTGACATTCTAATTTGAGGGGCTTACCCTATTTCAGGAAACTTAATAGAGAACAAAACTCCGTCACATGTAGCCTAATGGAGCTATAGGATTTCAAAGAAAACAAAAAATCTTTTAAACTTTAAGAGAATTATATTATCTGAAGTAAAAATAAATCAGGTGATTTCAAGATGGCAGAGAAAATATTGAACAAGAGACATCAATTCTGTAACCAGCTAAGTTCCCACCAGAGAGTAAAATCAACAGAAATTACTCCCAAATATAAAAGGTCTTGGGAAACATTTTACCCATGTGTTGTTTCTGAAAAATCTACTTAAAGATGTAACTCAGAAAGTCAGGAGATTTTTTAAGAATAGTGAGAGTCAAAGAGCTCAAGAATGGGGAAAGCTGTGTGTGAAAGGACTGACTTGAGCATTAAGTATGATAAAAACGTAATTATACATAAAGAACTATGGTTACTAGAGTTGTAATATTTGCAAATATTGTAATTTTCAAAACTTATATTAAATAAAAAAATAACAATAAGTAAATTCCCAAAATAGTAGATTGGGAGAAAAGATCTCAGAGTAATCCATTTTACAATGGAGGAGGGATGTAACTCATGCCCATCAATAGATTTGGTTTTCAAAAATAAAATTTTATCTTATTTATAAATATTGATGTAAAAATTCCAAAATAAATTAAATATTGATAATCCAATTATCAGATTAATTTACTCAAAGCTTATTGAGCTTTTATTATGTTCCATGTATAAATGAGAATACATAGACTAAATTCATGTCTCTCAAGAGCTTACATTCTATCCCATGATCAAGAATAATGTATGCCAATAAAACAAACATGTGCTAATAATATGGTATCTCTAATATAATTGAGAATCTTAATAAATCAAAAAGGTAAAGCACTATTCTCTTTTGATAGGTTGTTCAAAACTTAAGACCCAAATTCTATTATTGATTATAAAATAATAACATCCTTATTAAAGTAGGACAGAAAGACTATTTCCAGTTCTTGCATATGCATATATTGAAACATTTGATTGTGAATCACTGGAAGTATTCTGATTACTTAATATCAGGAACAAAACAAAGATATCTACTGTGGTAGGCAAAACCTTGTTCCCCTAGAGATGCATATTTACTAATGCTCAGAACTTGTGATTATGACAGGTTATATAGTAAAGAATTAAGTTTTCACATTGAGATTACAGATCCACTGGCCTTAAAGACGGAAGATCCTAGATTTTGTAAGTGGACCAGTGCAGTCATGATGGCCCTTTCAAGTGGAAGAGGGAGGCAGAGGCAGAGGTGACTACAGAAGAAATCCATGTGGGAGTTTAGTGTTGTTGGCTTTAAACGTGGAAGATGGAGCCACAAGCCAAGGAATGTGGATGGCTTCTAGAAATGGGAAAGTTCAAGGAAACCGACTTCCTTAGAACTTCCAGGAAGTTCCAGGAAGGCACAGAGCCCTGCCAACACCTTGTTTTTGCCCAGTGAGACCTGAGTAGGGCTTGCTACCTTCAAAAATGTAATATAGTAAATTCGTACTGCTTAAGCTGCTAAATTTGTGGTAGATGTTGATGGCAGCCAAAGAAGCAAATCTCTAGTGTTAGCATGAAATGCTATGACTATGAATGTTAGAAAGGACACAGCATTCATTACTTGAAGTCAATACTGTGGTATAGTTGAAAAACCTAAAATAATCCTCAAATCATTAAAAAATTCCATGTGTTCAGTCAAGAGAATTATTTAAAGGTTAAACAAAAGTAAGAGTTTTCTTATATTTCAACAATAAGCAACAAATATAATGAGATAAAGAGCCCATTTATTTTAGCAGAAAGTCACAAAACATAGAGTAAATTTAACAAAAAATATGTAAGATGTGTTTGAAGTAAACTGATGTACACAACATAAAAATGGAAGATGTGTTATTGTTCTGACATTAACAGTATTAATACTATAAAGAATCTTTTAAGAAACCACATCTAATACAATCACAAACAACATATGCACTGTCTTGGGAATAAAGATTTGCCAAAACTTACTCTAAAATTCATCTGTATAAGATTAAATATACGGCCTGCGCCATGGCTCAACAGGCTAATCCTCCGCCTTGCGGCACTGGCACACGAGGTTCTAGTCCTATTCGGAGCGCCAGATTCTGTCCCGGTTGCCCCTCTTCCAGGCCAGCTCTATGCTGTGGCCCGGGAAGGCAGTGGAGGATGGCCCAAGTGCTTGGGCCCTGCACCCCATGGGGAGACCAGGAGAAGCACCTGGCTCCTGCCATCGGATCAGCGCAGTGCGCTGGCCACAGCGTGCTGGCCGTGGCGGCCATTGGAGGGTGAACCAACGGCAAAAGGAAGACCTTTCTCTCTGTCTCTCTCACTCTCACTGTCCACTCTGCCTGTCAAAAATAAGGAAAAAAAAAAAGATTAAATATACAAGATTAACTAGGAAGAACAATGGCATACAAAAGAAAAGTAAAAAATACTATAAAGCTATATTGAATAGTGTTGTTCCACTGTAGGGCTAGAAAGATGGCTCAATTTATTAGTTTTTAAATAGATTTAAATAAATGTGGGTAAATGACAAAATGGCATTCCAGATCAGTGATATGCAATATGGAATGTTTAACACATAATGTTGGAATAATTGGCCTTTGGGGAAAACAATGGTAGATTAAAATTTTATATTTTATATAAAAATTAATTTCAGATACTCATATTGATGTGTAAAAATTAAATTCATGAATATTAAAAATGGTAATAAACATCATTATTTTTCAGAGATAAGGAGGCCATAGCACAAAACACATACAAAAGATTAATGTGTTAAACATTCACAAATAAGGAAAAATATATAAAGCCCAAAGTTCTTTAAATCAAACTGTAAACTATTAAATGAGAAAAATGCCAAATATTCCAGAGGTAAATTGGGTACAACTTACTGGCAGCCACTGAGGAAGCAATTAATATGAAGACCCAAGGACAGCTTATCAGGGATAACCTGATCATCAATAAAATCAGTGCACATAAAACCTATGGCAAGCTTTTCCTGTACCTCCTCAGATTGATAAAGGAGGAAAATACAGATAATCTCCAGAGCTGGCAAAGTTGTAGAGAAAAGGGAACATTTAAGTGTAAGTTGATAGGTATGAAAGTACAATCTACGTGGATGGCAGGATGCACATATTTAAATGTGCATGTCCTATGATTATACTAATGCAGATTTGTTCTCTAGAGATAATTGCAAAAGAACTCAAGTGTACATGCATGTTCACTGAAGAATTGTATTTACCAGAAAAAAATAGTGGAAACAATTGGAATATGCACAGAAAGGGGAACATGTAATTTAATGGTGGCCCACCTATTAGATGAGGCTAGGTAAAAAATGCCCATATTGATTTATATGTATCTAATAGTTCTTAAATTCCCCTAAAACTTATCCTACCCTTTAAATACTTAAATACATATACATTGTTGAATGGAAAACAAAAATATAATATTGAGAGGATCTACAAAGCATTTACTAAGCCTTGGCGATGGTTTCTCTGGGTAATGAGGGGTTTTCTTGTTGTAGTTGATTTGTTTGTTTTTCAGATTTTTGTTGTTCTTTGTATACTTTCATGTAATTTTGGATGGTCTATAATGAAGGTACACTTCTCTTTGTAGACAAATACACATTAAGTTTAGCAAGATTGGTGAACATTTAATAGAGAAAACAATCAAATACCTCATTGCGAAGCAATGATTCTGTTACAATCATTTGCTGAACAAAACATTTTGTTTACTTGGAACTGTCTTCCCAGGAAAATTGTTCACTTATCTCCTACCAGATTTCCTGGCATGCAAATATTTTAAAGTAGAAACAACTACCTGATGTTAAGAGTTGTGCAAGGAATTAGATTTTGGGCTGGTGAAACTATACAAGATTTAGACTCATCTCTCCCCCACCTCTCTATGTATTTCCATTCTACCATGGGAGTGAGACCACTTTCTCTGGTGCTTCAGAGTAATCACAAACTGAGTTAGTAGATGTAATGATGTGATTTAAGGAGCCATAGCATTCCTAAGGTGGAGCAAAGCTTACTTCCATGAACTCCATTTCACAACTGTGGACAGTCATGCTCCAATGTAAAGTGACTTGAGCTGAATCAAACAGCAAGTCCGTGACAACTTGGAGACTTGTGCTGCTGTGAAAATAGGAAGGTTACTCTCTAATGCCTATGTGTCTGCCTAAGGAGCTGCGTAAGGGGCCTTGTGTATGGAGAGGGCTCCCTGAAGATACAATACAACAGGAACAGCTCTACCTTAGTCTGTGATACACTGAGCATCTAGTGAGGTTTGAAAAGTAGCCTACCAGGTCACACTCTCCTCCCACGGCAATTAGCCCAGTGAGTATGAGGCAAGCCAGCTGCAGATGCAGCCCAAAGCACTTTCCAACTGGGATGTCTTGTCATCATTTATCTACAACCTCAGCTTCTCAAGGTCTAAGGCTGGTTGGCCAGGACCAGCTGATTGAATTTTCCATTTTCTCAGTCTTTTCTAACTACTGGGGGAGATTCTACCACTGAATATGTATGTTACTGCTCAGAGAGCTTCAGAAGGCTACCTTGTGGGTGAACATGAATTTCATACCTGTGTGAACCATTCTACCCAAGGTCACTGAGGGAGAAATTAGTGCAGAAATTAGGCAGAATTAGATTCTGTCTAAAGTTACTGTTTTTGGCCAGCACCGTGGCTCACTAGGCTAATCTTCCACCTACGGCAACAGCACCCCGGATTCTAGTCCCATTTGGGGCACCGGATTCTGTCCCAGTTGCTCCTCTTCCAGTCCAGCTCTCTGCTGTGGCCCGGGAAGGCAGTGGAGCATGGCTCAAGTCCCTGGGCCCTGCACCCCATGGGAGACCAGGAGGAAGCACCTGGCTCCTGGCTTCGGATCGGCACAGCACGCTGACTGCACTGCACAGCACGCCGACTGCAGTGGCCATTTGGGGGGTAAACCAACGGAAGACCTTTCTCTATCTCTCTCTCTCACTGTCTAACTCTGTCTATCAAAAAAAATGAACAAAATAAAGTTACTGTTCTGCCTCATGTTTATTGTTCCTTTTGTGGTTTTGATACTTACAGATGTCTATGCTTCTCAATTTGTGAATATTTTTAAGCTGAGAGCAATAAATAGGAATCTACAGGATTCAAACTGCATAGACAATGGACATGAGTTAGTCACTTGTCAGCGTTGTCCAAAACTGCTCCTTCATAAGGTAGTGATGGAAGTGGTAAATCAGAGGCTACTTGTCATTTGTGAAGGATTCAGGAGAGATTCTGGGATCTCTACTAACTTCTCCAATTATGAGATCCTAGTCCAGTATGCATACTTCCTTTTAAGATGCAGGGTCAGTGAATTCTTTTCTAATGTAAGATGTTCTTTCTTGTTGCTCGACGAAGGACCATCAGGAAGAGTGTCCAGAAAATTATGTAATCAGCAGCACTAGATTCACCAAAAAAAGACTTTTGAGGACTTTGCAAGCTAATGCTTAGCAGGTAGATTCACACACAAGGCCCTTGTTTGACAATAAGACCCCAGGCTGTAGTTGGGTCAAGGAGGGATGATAGATCTGAGAAATGAGAACCAGAGACAGGCATGATGAAGGGTCTGTGTCGATCAAGGTGGCTTTAGCCCATCCCCCATCTCCAGACTGTGCACAAAAGACATGGAGAAGCTGTTGAAAATCACCCATAAGAAAGGTAGCCACGACTGACAGTTTGCAGATCAATGAAGACAGAGGCGTCAGAGGCATGATTTACATTTACTGGTTCCTGATAACATGCTGGGTACTCTACTAGGGGCAATGTGCTGAATGTGTTCCCCCAGGCCCCAGTGCGATGGTTTATGGATGTGGAGCGTATCTCTGCCTCTTGAATCATCTCCCAAATGTCCCTTCTCCTTATACCTTCTCCTCCAGGGTTAGGGTTTCAGCAAATGAATTTGCAGAGCGAAGGGACACAAATATTCAATGCAATACAGCCTCCTATGTTTCCATCCTCCTTTGATATACAAGGGGTTCTTCAAAAATTTAGTAGAAATGTATACGATATAAAAACTATGCATAGATTTCAAAAATGTTTTGCACCAAAATAAACTTACCTTTTTTTAAAAGATATATCTATTTATTTAAAACACAGAGTTATATAGAGAAAGAGAGTTCTCCCATCTGCTGATTCACTCCCCCAGATGGCCACAACAGCTGGAGCTGCACTGATCCGAAGCCAGGAGCCAGGAGCTTCTTCTGGGTCTCCCAAGAGGGTGAGTGCAGGGGCCCAAGGCATTGGGCCAATCTCTACTGCTTTCCCAGGCCATAGCAGAGAGCTGGATGGGAAGTGGAGCAGCCGGGACTCAAACCAGCACTCATATGGGATGCTGGCATTGCAGGTGGTGGCTTTATCTGCTAAGCCACAGTGCCGGCCCCATAAATATATCTTTTAGCTCTACTTTTTATTTATTTATTTATTTACATTTTAAGCTTTTATTCCTTGAGAGAAATGCATAGAAGAGTGAGGACCCTATCTAGAGGAGAGAGGGAAATCTACATTCACACCAATTAGCTCTACTTTTTTTTTTTTTTTTGACAGGCAGAGTTAGACAGTGAGAGAGAGAGACAGAGATAAAGGTCTTCCTTTTTCCATTGAATCACCCCGCAATGGCCTCCGTGGCTGGCACGCTGTGGCCAGCGCATCGTGCTGATCCGAAGCCAGGAGCCAGGTGCTCCTCCTGGTCTCCCCATGACTTGGGCCATCCTCCACTGCCTTCCCAGGCCACAGCAGAGAGCTGGACTGGAAGAGGAGCAACCGGGACAGAATCTGGTGCCCCAACCGGGACTAGAACCCAGTGTGCTGGCGCTGCAGGCGGAGGATTAGCCTATTGAGCCATGGCACCAGCTGATTAGCTCTACTTTTAATGAACTTTTTGAAGTAACCTGTGTAAGGACACTAAGACTCAAAAATATGAATGACATTGCCCAAGACCTGCAGAATGTAAGCGGCAGAACTTGAATGCTGGTTTGTTTGATTTTTGATCTGAAGTCAAAGTTTATCAAGATTCAAGTTTCCCTTACTGAGAACGTTGTGAGGCTCCATGGCACAGAGCACAGTAATGGCCATGAACTGAGAGTTCAAAACCCACTGTAGAATGTCAGAAGCACAAAAGGGTCATTTCGTACAGAAGTTACAAGCTCAAATATCTACACAGTCCAAGCAGGTAGCATGGACTGGAGAGGTGAACTCAAGGCAACCCAACAGGAAGTGGAGGGACTGAGATGAGCTGAAGAGGATGTATCCACAGCAGAGAGGCTGCTCTTGCTCAGCTCCAAATAAACCGACCACGCACACAGAATATCTGCAGGCTACATGCGTCTCCTGGATCTCCAGTTCCCCCTTCTTATTTCAGTTCATTCACTTTGCATTTCAGTACTTTCCATGTTTCTTCCAATTTGATTCTTGTAACTCCATGAGGTGGCATTATACAGCTAGTATGAATGACCAGTGGGACAGATTAAGTGACCTGCCTAAGAATTCATGCCAGATTGATTGCCTGATGAAAGTAATCATGTTCCCCACACCTCTGCCCCACGCTGCATGCCATCAACGTATTAGAAAAGGGCTGTGAGAAGTCCGAAGATGAAGCATTGACGGTGCGTTGAGCAGCATGTGTTGGTGTATTATCAGTGTGTTCACTGGAATTTGTGCTTCAGAATCTTCCATTCATTGGCAGCACAGACACGATCAGACCCAATAAATATCCCTTGGAAGATGCTTGAAAAGAAGCAAAGGTAGGGATTCACACTCTTTGGTTGGAAGTTCTAGAAACCAAGAGCCTCAGAGAGAGAAAACAGAGTCCTTAATGCATGCCAGCCTGAAAGCTTGACTTGAAGGTCGTTGTTCAGAGACAGAGTTTGGCATTTATGTGTCCAATTTTAGCTGCGTTCTTTAAACTATGGTCTGTAAGACAAATCCAACCCTTGCCCTGTTTTTATATATAAAGTTTTTTTGGAACATGGCCATCTCCACTCATTTGCATATTTCTATAGCTGCTTTCTCACCACCATACCACAAAAGACAAAGTTTAATAATCAGTATAAAAATATATGATCTACAAATCCTCAAATATTTACTAGTAGTAAATATTTAGATATAAAATACTACTTTATAATAATATTTACTATCTATAAGACATTACAGAATACGTTTGCCAACTCTATGCTTGCTGTATATTGTACTTCACTTCGCCACTTTCTATTGGAATTTCCCATTTTCCCAAACCTGAGGGATGAATATTAATGCTATTGCTGGTTTTTTTCTTAACTTTATGCAACTTGGGTTTTGTAGATGTAAATATTCTGGCACAGTTTCTAGCACATGTGAGCCCCTATATATACACACCATAGAGATGGAATGATTTCTTGGGTTTCACACCATTTTTATAAGGTTTGCCTGTGGCTATGGGGGATGGGCGGTGTCTTGCTCTCTCCCTAAAAATTCCAATTCAAAGCAGAAAACAGGAGAGTTGTGTGGTCCAGGGGTCTGTTTTCTTTGCTGTTACTACTGGTGGACTCATTAAGGACTTGTTAGGGTTGGAGAGCAGGTGCCCAGACAAGAATCAATCTTTGGCTTTATTGTATAGAAGCCCTGAGGTCTAAAACTATTAGGCTAAAACAGAAAATTTAGGACTATTTCCAGTGTTGCACAAAGCCCAGCGTAAGTACCTCTTTTCAATAGCGAAAGCCAGGGACCAGGTTTTGTTTTTATTTTTCCCTGAGCTGCAGGATGGTCTTAATGAAATAAGACGTCCTTTCAAGGCGCTGACGTAGATCCTAACAGTTGATGTATTTACAGACTTCTTTTTCTCCGTCTTGATTTTCCATTTTTACTTCCACTTCCCTACCTTTATCCTTCCACTTATTTTTGTTTCACTGTTGCATTTATGTTATACAGTCACTTCAAACACTTAGTAGAAAGAAATGGGGCATGAATGCATACAAGTAAATATTCAGACAAATAAATGAGCTTAATGGAAAATGTACACTTGGCCCAAATAAGACCAAGCCACTTGCAAAATGTCCAATGTTTGTGCTTTGGAATGGAATTTCTTTGGCTGTGCCTGGTGATCCTCGTTATTTCATGTGGATCAGAAGTTCTGATTGTCTGCTGCCTGCCTTTGTAGGAGTTTCTGAGGTCCTTGGGAGAAACATGAAGAGTGGTCCTTAGTAATGAAAACCAAACACCACTGTGTTACATCCAGCCATCCAGACCCTTACCATGGCTACGTTGTGGGTGTGTTTTCCTTGGCACCATCCAGGAGCAGTTACTTTACAAATGCATGCAGGCGAGTGATACAGATCCTTGTAGAAGTGAGCCAAGGCTCTTGGGGGATATTGCAGAGCTGAAAGGTGCTATTTAACATGTGGGGCCGAGGAGTGTAGGTCAGACGTTGATGCACAGAACTGGCATTGGGAAACAGGTGTGAACTTGACAAAGATTGTCCCAGTTCTCAATGACTGTCTCTTAGCTTTTTCCCCTGCTCTCATCTTCTGGGTTTCTTACTGTCACATTTCAACCTGGATTGATCCTTTCTAACTCTGCCTTGTCCCTCCTTGCTCTCCTCCATGAAAATTTATCTGACCCTTAGATTGTTGCTGTTTTCTTGGGCTAATCTGATAAGTATACCTGTGTGATTCGTATAGAAATGGGCCTTTGACTATTAAACTAAGTCCTCTTAGAGGGATCTCTTTAGAGGTGATACTTGAAACTTCCGGCATCCTGACAGTTAAAAAAGGTGAAGTGAAAGGTGCCAAAACAATGCTCAGAAGACCGGGGTTTTGTACCAGCTCAGTCATTGATTACGTGACTTAGAGCAAACCATTGCACTTTCCAGATATCAGGTTCCTAATCTAAAATATGGGGCTAGGAATCCTAAATGGACAGAGCTGTTATGAGTAACAAGCTATTATACATGAGAAAGTATCCTAAAAACTGCAAAAGTCTGCATAAGTATGAGACACCATGTCATTACCAACAATTACTTTGTGAATTTCATGTCATTGTAGCAGTTGATATAAGACCATTGTGACAAAGTGACAGACAATATGATGATGTTTCAAGTGCATCTCTGAAGGGCAACCTATTACTTTGTGTTTTGGCAGACTGTGGGCAATGCTACCGTAGACAGTGTAGAGATGGCTTTATATAAGCTTTTAGCCAAGTGTGGGAGAGAGTAATGGTATGGTTGCATTGGTTCTTGGCTATTTGAACAATTCTACCAAAGTAGAAAGTACAACTACTGTATAACACTTTTTCTGGATGGTACCTTAAAATTATTTAATCCTCACAACCATCCTGGGAAAAGGAAATGAAAAGTCATTATGTGAGGACACAGGAACTTGGATACGCTAATTCACATCAGCTCTGCAGTGCTCTTCCCAGCATGTTAGGAATCAGCAGTGTTAGCTTGGAGGCTGGGCCATCTAGTGCTGAATCTCCTGGGCCACCCTGGGCTTCTTCAGTTCATGACCATCTCACAGATGCAAGTACTGACATCTAGAAGGTAGGGTCAAGAGTCAGCATAGTATCAGAGGGCCAGAACAGTGGGCCTGAAGGGCAAGATGGAATGGAACAAGAATGCAAGAATCTGTTAGCCTTGAGAAATTAAATTGTCCAATTGTAAGATGGAAAATGCTTGCTCATTTGTATGTGTGTTGGTGGGGTGGGGAGAGGGGACAAAGAGGAAGAGCCCTAAACATTTTAGAGAAACAAAAGGTCAAAAGGAGCTAAAAGTGTGCTGTGATTACTAAAAAAGCAAAAAGGCTATCTTTTTCCATAGCTTATTGACAGGATCAAAGGGATTGATGCTGCACTGTTAGCTATACTACACGAGCTCATATTAGCTGTGCTGTATTCAGATCTAGACCATTGTTAAATGCTGCTGGCAGGCTAGAGATCACGCAGTGTTTGAGCAGACTGGAAAAGGGATCAGAAACCAAATAAAATGAAAAGAAGTGGTTACATTTATAAACAGCAGAAGCAAGGATATAGTTGATACCTTAAGGCAGACAAACACTTGTCACATGGAAGAAGGATTAGGGTCATTGTTCAGATGCCAGGACGGAGGCCTGCAAAGGAAAATATTAGGGTTGCAGAACTTGGCTCATATAGAAACGGATTTTCTATTTTTAAAATAATAAAGCTTACTTTGAAATGAAATAATATTTGCTTACTAGAGAATTGTTTATAACATACAAAAACAAAACTGTAAAGAATTTTAAAATTGTCCATGGCCCTAGAATCTGGAAATTACCCTTAACAATAGAATTGACCTCATAAGAAGCCAAACTGTGCAAAACTGCGTGAACTTTCCTTGGGGGTTATGGAATTTTGAAAAGATAGAAAAAATTGAGGGAAATGCTGGTATTCTATTCTTTGTGATTCTATATAGAAAAAATGCAGGCTTTGCATACTGCCCAGAAATCTTATATACGTCTTTTACACAGAGACCTTCTTCCATTGGTTGACCTGGGTCCAAGACAAGTAGTGAGCATTCCAGACCCTGGAATATGACTGAGGTGGTGAGAGGGGGAAAGGGTTACTTTGTGTTTTTCACAACATAGATGATGGCAGCTATCATCCCTCTTGACCTGACTAGATTATAAATATCCAAGTTTAGAATCTTATAGCATCCTTACTCTTAGCATGAAAATACTGAGAATTCCAGAAGTCCTACCCTGACTAGACATGAGCACAGCACAACAGGGACTGGGTCCTGACACTCTAGGATGTAAATGTCATGGCCATACAGGAATGGCTGGAAGGTGTTAAGAGAGCTATGTCCAATGGACACTTATGGGTCTGAAAAATGAATACCAGAGTTAGCATTTGAGTAGGGGCCACGATCAAAAACTAGCAGGAGCTAACGCCATAACATAAAACAAGGACTTGAAGATGACATCAAAGAAAATCAGTTGGATTCCTGCTGAATATGTTTTGCTAACATGAGACTGTTTGTTCCCTTCTTCTCTCAATAATTCCCTGTCTCGAAATGATACAACTTTCTACCAGGATCCCAAATTCTAGTACTAATCTATAAATAATAGATAAGAAACGGAAAACTGTGATTTAGAGCAAGGGTTGAAGAAAGGAGCCCTTGTAAGTAGAATTGGTTTCATATGGCATTCTAATGGCACAGGAAAGTATGTTCTCACCCTACTGGCTTGCTTAGTAGCAAGCAGGAGTCTGGCCTTTGATCAACCGAAGCTAGTCTGGGAGTTGGGAGGTGTGGCTGCTCAACAGGCACCCCTTCCCCGCCCCCGACACAAGCCAGTGTCCACAGAGGAACTGCAGTAGTCTTGTGTTTTTCCCAATTAAAATTTTCAAATAGCAGTTTATCTTACTAGTTCAAACTCAAAGGAAAATGAAGGGAAAAAAATTGAGAGGAGGTAAAGATTACCAAGAATCTTTTTAGTGTGCATCCGTATTTTCTTCTCTCAAGCCTTCTGTAAACGTGCTAACTCAGAAACTGCTCTAGAAGACACACCATCACATGGTGTATTTGTGGTTGCATTGTTGTTCTACTTGTCTACTCATAGTCAGGTTGTGGTCCAAAGTCCTCATAAGTACATCACATTTTGCCTGTGATTTTCCAGCTGTTGACAGGAGAAGGTTCAGTAACTGGATGCCTACTGGAAGAGAAAATGATATTTACTGTGGTTTTCTAGTTCACAATGACCGTGGTTCCTACTGAAGGCTAAGAGAACACCCTCTGCCTTTGACGGTATCTGAGATGCACCCAGGCAGATAATCGGGATTCTTAGAATCACTGACTTGGCTTTACTCTACATTTCAAAAAGCAAAAGCCCTGAAATCTCAGATTGGGATGGGGCATTGAAGGTCATCCAGTATCCAGCCCCAGCCTCAGCCCCTGGCATGAAGAGGATTACAGTAGAAAACAGAGGGACAAGGAGTCTGGCCAAATTGCAGTAGCTCCACAGAGGGGGATTTAATCCACTTCACTTAAATTTAATTTACGACTGCTTGGGATTGGTAACATTGTTGGTAATGGAAGCCTAAAATACGACTTAGTTTTTGATTCCAAATAATATCACTTTTCTTCATCCCACAGAACGGTGGGTTTATTTTTTGTTGTTGTAGACTTTGTTTTGATGGCTAAATGAAACATGGATTTTTTTTTTACATCATCTGAGGTTTCAAAACACTTCAGTTTTTACAATGAAAAGATACCCTCAGTAAGGTAGAATACTTAGCAAGGCATTGTAAGCGGCCTGCCATTATAAAGGAGCACGTCTGGTTTGGCCCAAATCCTGCCTTTGTCTCCAGAGTTATTTTGCTGTAAATTTAGAACAGAAATGCCCTTTCTGGAATAAAAATGTAGCTTTGTTGGCTACAAGAGCATGTTTGCTGCTTCACAATTTTAGAATTAAACGATGGACTTATTTAGTAGACATCGGAGGCTAAAAAGCAAGAGCCCATAATTTAAAACATTCCACTCTACCACAGTCCAAGAAAAACATGGACCGGTGAACAAAACCAGCAGTATTGTAATAAGAAAACAACTAGGTGCATTTTTTCCAAAACCTAAAAACCAGGAATCTAAATGTATGAGTTACTGGCTAAAAATTCCGTTTTCATGTCTCAGTTTTGAGCTGGAAAAACAACCTAGCCCCGATAAACATCGTTTTAAAAAACGCACAAGTTCTCCGGCAGCCCGAGGTGTGGACAGCAGAATTGCATCCATCTTCATAGACTCAAGCGTGCTTTCCATTGCCTGGAGGGATCCTGTGCTAAAAGGATTTTGCTTTGCAAAGATTCATAGACTTCCCAGTCAGGCCTGTGGGGATTTCTGAGGTTCCCTCCCCACAAGTTATTTGGCAATGCTGTTAAGGTATTTTATTTTTCTCCTAAACACTTTGAATATCTGTTCGAGGTCGGTGGAGTTTTCCAGGCCAAATGATGTGGTAACTCTTAGTAACGCAGGTGGGCTTAGCTGGGCTGAAAGGCAGGCAGAAGGGCTTGGCCTTGCTTTAGGAAGGGAGCTAGGATGACATACAGGCCTTTGTCCTGAGACGATTATTAGAAGGTGTACGTCAACCAACCAGGGTCACTAATGATGTTTTTATTTGAGTGTGTGTGTGTGTGTGTGTGTGTGTGTGCGCGCACACACACGCACTTGTTGTGGCAGAGAAAGCCAGCATGAATTCCTGAAGACAGTCAAAATTGACCTGGAAACCACCAATGACAAACACAAATGTCTCCTTGTGCAAGGCAGGCTTCCTGAGATTTCACTCTTTGATGACCTAACTGGCCTTGGAGTTTTAGATGAGACCATACTCAGTGAAGGCCCAGGAGTTCTGGTTCTATCATAACATAAGACTTGGGAATGCAAAAGCATGAGTGAGATCAACTTGTGTGCAGAAGGTGGCAGACAACAAGAACCTTATGAGAAGATGATATTTCCAGAAACAGAACTTTGGCTAGTTGATTCATGCGGTTGGCAGTGCAGGTGACAGGTGGGATTCCCTAGTGGGCATGTCTATCTTCTAAGTCCATGAATGCAGGAAAATGTCTGCCTATTGAGTCTGAACCTATCAGTGTCGAAGTTAGGATATTAAGGCAAACATAATATATATGGCACTCCCCGAATCCCAGAAAAACATCTCCAGAATAACAAAAGTTTTGACCTAAAAAGGGAAGGAAGTCTTACGTGTGCGGTGACGATGAAGGGAAGGTATCCAGTTGGGCACGCACTGATGAGCTCTATTTAAACATAGGCTGTCTCTCCCAATTCTTGCCTCACTGCTTGGGGCATAAATTGGGCTTAGTTTTCTCCCTTCTTCATCTTTTTTCTCTTATTCTTCTGTTGAAAGCAAAAAGGACCAGTCCTAATCATTTACTATTTAAATAAGGGAGGGTTTATTACTTTTCACTCGTTGTTATGACAAGAATGTTGTCCATGTTGGTGGTGGCTAAGTTCCCAGGTGCCCAGTTGGCTTTTCTGGCCTCCAGAGAATTCCGTTCCTGTCTCCACTGCCTACATGTCTGGAGGCTGGCCCCTGGAGCGCGGCCAGCAGTGAACCACAGACCAGGCCGGGAGGCACGCCGAGTCCTGTTCTTCCTGCCTCTGGTGAGCCCCACCTCTTTCTTCATCACCCAGAAGTGAGTCCTGCGTGCAGAACAGCTCCTGTTCCTCCATCTGCCTGCCTCTCCAGCTGCCCCAAAGGGAGAGAAGGGGAGGAAGAACATCACAAGCCCGTCCAGCTTTGGGCTACAGCCTGCTGGTTCTATGCAGAATATCAGAGTCACGTAGGGTTGTGGAGGTACCGTGTTCCATCAGGACCTCACCCTTACTTCCTTTGTCTAGAGAAAAACCACAGGTGTCTTTCTGATCATTAATAAACCCAGCAGCGCCTAATGCGGGGTTGGGGGTATGTTACCCTGGGAGCTTGGGAAATTGTATGTCGACTATCTGGTGGTGTACGTGTGTGTAGCAAGGACTTGGAGCTGACTTGCTGGACCACGGCACAGAGCACCTTAGTAATCCTTGGCAAAGCTGTAGAAAGTTGCCCATGTCTGCAACCATTTATTAAACCCAGAGGTGAGGAAGCAGAAAGTCTTCCAGACAACAAATTGGAAAATAACCTTGTCTGACTGACAACATGACATCGCCCACCTCTCGACCCGCCCTCTCTCATAGGATCCATGTCACTCCTCCTGTAGGGAAATACCTGCTCTTCAGATCTGCATCTCCTAAGGGAACTAGAGTCTCTTTCCCACCTGCAGTGAGGCTCCTGTTTCCTTTTGTGAGGGCCCAGCTGTTTGTGAGATACCTGGAAACTCCTAGGTCATACTCCTTGCCTGCTTTTTGAGACTTCTGTGTAACAACAGCTTATCAAACATTCATAGCAGATATAGGCACACACAGTAGTGAAGGCAGAACAGTTTTTTATCTGAGGGAAGTCACTTCTCTCTGAGCCTGAAGGAGCAGGTCTGAGAGCATGGAAGCTCTTATAGACCAAGGAGCTCATAACCTGTTCTGCAAAGATGATTTATCTGGATGCCTAAATCAACTGACTTTATTTTTGCATTTCACTTTCCTACTTTTGCTATAAAGAATCAAGCTGTAGGACTGTCTCAGTAAAACTTTGTACACACAACCTCATTTACCCTAGTATGAACAGAGAGCATTAATTATTGCCAAGTGGCAGATATGTAAACTGAGACTCAAAAGACTGAAGTGACTCAATCTGACTTATACATCTGGTAAGTAGCTAAAGCTAGGTGCTGATCTATTAATAGACGCAAATGTTCTCAGAGATGGTTGAAAGTATGGCAAACGGACTGTTCACCGTGACTTACAATTACGCTATTAGCTATTGTGCTAATGTAAAGGCACTGACTTCCAGACCGTAAGCTTCATGAGGGCAAAGATCACAATTGACTCATCACTATAGCCTGGAGCCCAGCATAGTGCCCCCAACAAAACAGGTGAATAAATATGTGCTGAACTGATGAATGAGCAAGTGCGTTGTCCACTACAGCAATAAATAAATTATGCTTTTGGAATGTAGTTAATCATTATTCTCATTTATAGTTCTTAGGCACTTTAGCTTTTCAAGGAGCTTTCTTTTTCTTAGTAAATTTTGCATGAGAAGGACAAAGTGAAAGTTAAGCACCCGGTGCTGGGAATACACATTGATTCCCTCACCCTGGTGTGAGACGATTAATTGTGAAGGAGACAAGCCTTACAAAACTGCCTCTGTAGCCTGTTTTCCTGGACCATATGTTCCAGGTTCTCTGGAACAGACCTGATTGCTGTACCTATTCCATTGTCCCCGTAAGAATATTCTCACTTGTCAACCGTGTGTCCTGATTTTTCATTTAAAAAATATGGTCACCATATGCATGTTATAAAACTTGAGTCCCTGGACTAACCTCACCACAGTGCAGGTATTGCCAAATCTCACATCCTGCTCGATTTTCTAGACGGGCTTCAAACAATGTCGATACCATCCCTTTGCGTTGATCAGGAGCACCTATGTTAACAAGTCTATTTAAAAGAATAGCTTGATTTTCCAAAGAAAGGTGATTTTAGTGACTTATGAGAAAAATATATTTTTTAAACTACATTTGAAATATTTGTCTAATGCAGTCGATTTAGTATTTTTGTCCAATCTGAGTATTTTCTGGTTTTCTTAAAATAAAGCCTTTTTGTGGATTCTAATAGAAATCAACAGAATTTATCAAATAGGGCTTGAAATTATATTGAATACATTATTTTACACATTTCTTGCATACGACGGACCGCATCAAGTGTATATGTTTGTAAACTTGATTATTTGATTCCAGGGACATCCTGTATACCTTTTTGAGACAAAATATGATATCAGAAGAGATGTGGTTTCTTGTGTAGGCACTGATACCAATTTATTCTGTTACTCTGAGAAAACTCCTTCCAAACTCTGAACTCTAGTTTACTGTTTTTCTTTTGGTAAATTAAGTGACTTATTCCAAGTAAGTGGTTCTCTTATTTTCCCCTTGGAAGCCTGTGAGTCCCTTAGAGACCTATGGATGAGCTCTGACAAACTCTCTCCACTGTACTCTCATAGCTTCAGCAGCTGGACATATGTCTGTTCCTTCTACCTTGTGGACCACTGTGTAAAATATTGTTTGGAGAAAGATCGTTCCACAGCTAAAATGGTTCTATGTTATCTTTTTGTCTGTGCTTATGTTTCTACCCCATTTCTTTATTATAAAATCTCTCTGAGGTGTATCAGGTTTACCTGGGCAGAGAAGAGGAGGCATGTATGCAAGAGGGATTAAGGATAAGAAATCTTGTCGTATAGCCTGATGGAGAATTGAAGGCAATGGTTATGAATGTTGTCAGACAGGGATGCCGTGGTGATGAACTATCATTGACAACCTTTTAGGTTTTGTAGGGGTGGGTATTTGTGGTTAAAGTTTCAGCTTGGGGGAGGATCTTCAGTTCTGAGCATTGATAGGAGAAGAGAGATGTTGAGTTATTAGTCATAGCACTAAAAGACCTGAAAATGCATCAGTTATGGAGACAAATGTTCAGATCTGGTCTCCCAGGACATGGGCCAGGCTTTGATATGGTTATGTGCGTGTAGGGAAAGCTCCAGAGAACTGGAGGAAACAGAACGTTCCGCACCTGAGATGATCAATTCTTGACTTTTCAAGGTGTAAGTGGTGGTGTCTTCAATCAACCCCAACCCCAGGGGTAATTCTGACCAAGACTTGTAGAATATTTGTTAGACTCAGCCCTCTAGAGGACCTGGAATTTGCCTGGCTGCATCCAGCCTGTTCGTCAGTGGGTCTGGAGGTCTTTTGTGGCCCCATGTGCCCTGGGTCTTGCTGATTTCCCATTATTCCTGATATATGAATCTGTTCCCGTTGGATTTCTTATTGTTACAATGCCCACCCTGAATGGACTTCCTTTGACAGAAACTCTATCCTGATTCTTATTTGGTCTCACCACATTCATTTGAACATCTATAAACATCTATAAAGATCCTTTGGCTTTTCCCGTAGAGCAAGGTCAGCTCATTTTTCTTCCATCCCATCAGTATGTACTGCTGAGGTCCCAGCATGATTCAAGATAAGTCTTTCCAAGTCTATAACCATAGACTCCTCATGCTGAGATGCTCAGCAAGCACCAAGGTTTGGCTGGAATCTTAAAACCTTGCTCATTCTAGAACTTTGTAGGCCTAGCGAAGGGCTCTTTCACAAAGCAAAGCAGTCATGTGAAGGGGCACTGCAATGCAGCTCTGTTTCTGCCCTGGAGGCTTGTCCAGAACACCCTGTTTGGTGGTTCCAACAGCCTGTGAAGCTGCCCTGCCCCCTGAGGGCCACTGTGGCCACTGGAGCTGGGAGTGAATTTAACTTTCCCTCATTTATTTTCTTTTGAGTTCTTGGCACCACACACTGTGAATCCACGGTGCGCTCTCTCTATTAGTATATCTCAGTCTTGCCCCTGCCGTGGCTCTTTTCCAGGAACTTTTGATCTTTCTCCAAGAACTAGAGGCATTTCCAGGAACTGAAGACTATTTCAGAGGATAATTTGCCTGAAACAGTTCCCTGTGTCCTCTGCAGGAGGACTGGCCAGAATTCTGGCACCTTGAGGATAGTGCCACATCACCTTGCTCTCTCCCCTCTAAGACTCTGCCTCCTTTGGAGTGGAAATATCACCAGCAGAGCCCATGACAAGTTGGTTTATTTCCCCAGAATGCACCATAACAAATCTGCCTCCCCTAGGAGAGGTGGTGTGACCGCCTCATTATGTGCTCTGACCTTCAAGGCATACACCGTCCCAGCCATGTCCCTCATCCCTGATCTCCCATCCACATGGTCCTGACAAGAGCGAAGTAGGAAAGTGTCTGAACACACAGTGTCACCACTGCACACAGGTTTGTGCTGTTCTCCAATTGGAGTCCCTGGGAATAGAGTTGACATCTCCTTCCCTATTCTATCCATCACAGCCTGACTGAGCTCAATGCTTAACACAAATTTAGGATTGATTGAATATGTGATAGCAGCTTAGACAGCTCATCTCAACCATTATTTCATGTGACCTTTCACAATATCCATGGGAGCCAGGAAAGGTTGATGGAGATTCTGAGACAGCTGTGTCTGTCTGTGTGCAATCCAGGACTGCTCCCTCTCCATGTAGCCTTTCCGCTTGTTTTTTCCTGGTGTTCTTCCCAACAGGTAACAAGATTGTCTACGTGCAGTTCAGGGCTCTTAAAAGTACAAAAGTCACCAGGTTTTCTTAAAGCTTAAGTTCAGATTTGGAAAAGTAAACTTAATGTTACATTCTATTGACTGAAGTAAATCAATGACCAGTCCAGTTCTGTGAGGAAGGAGGGTATATCAGGACATGAACACTGGGAGGTATGATTTAAGACTACCAAACTACTACAATATGTGATCAACTTCTTGTATACAAGGTTATCAGCACTGTGCTACTTTCATAAATTCCTGACTGATGAGAAGAATGACCAAGTAATTAAATTGGCAACACAAGTCTCTCTCTCTTGGGTAATCCCGGAATTTAGCGGAAGGGACTAATGCTGCCCAAGAAAAGTCCCTTCAATTATGATGCTCTGGAGTCCTTCCAAGGAGATGAAGTTGTCCCAGGTTAGCCTTACCACGTAGGAAGGCTGTTTTCCCTTTTGGTGGTATATTTGAATGCATAGCAAGGGATGACTTAGCAGCAAAATAGGATATGTCTAGGCCTCCAGTTAGCCCCAAAGCAATCTCTGATAAAGCTATATGGTTTATAAAAAGAGCAGTGGCATGCAGTGAAGCAGACCTGTTTGGTTTCTTGTATTATCACTTGGCAGCTGTGGGAGCTATAGTACCCACTTCAGAGTGGGAATTAAATAATCATTAAATTTTCTTTTGATCAGATGTTTGCATTATCATAAAAACAACAAACATTTATAGAGACTACACAATGAGTCAGATTGTGTTTTAGTTGGCAGGAATGTTTTTACTTTATGGTTGGAGGATGTAGAGGTTGAAGGAGAGGAAGAATAGAGAATTACTCATCTATCTATTTGTAGCTTCTGGAAGCCAGATAGAAGGTGAGGTCACTCACTGTATTAAGGGAAACAGTAGGAGAAGGAGTCAGTTTCTCCTGTCTTGTAGGGTTTTCTGGTTCTCTTAACACCATCCATGAGGCACTGGGACATTTCCTTAAAACTCACATTCCACTTGTGTAAGTGTATGTCAACTCCTACTAGGAAAGGCTGACAGTATACATGAGCAGAAATAAGCCGTTGCTTTTGGAAATCACTGAGACTTTAGGTAGTTACCATGATCTTACTGGGTGAAAGCTGACTAATACAGAAATTGGTACCAGGAGTGGGGTGTTACCATAACAAAGCAAAACAAACAACCTAATTATGTGGCATTGACTTCAGAGTCAAGCAGCCAGTAGTGAGGAAACTATTATTGAAGCTGTCAACATAGTGACTCATGTTAGACAGTAACTAAACATTTGGTAAAATTATTTGCTGAGATATCTGGCCAAACAGCCTAATGAGGCTGTAGTTTTAGGTGAAGATGTTCAATGGAATGAGACCTATGACTAGGTTATTCTAAGTAGTAGTGACCAGGTACTACATGAAATAGATGGGTTCAGAAGGACATTGCCAGTTTTGAAGCAGAAATTAAAAGGGAAACGAGATAATCTCAAACTCTTAGGAAATGCAGGGTGTAACTGACCTCCTTTATAACCTATAAGAATTAAGCTGAGAAATGTGTTAAACATCAAAAACCAATTGTATTATATTCTAAAGGCAAAGTTCTAGGTCCTTTATTAAAATTTTTAATTTACTAAGGTGATGACCAATAAATTATTTAAATTTGACAAAATATATCAGGGGAAGAAAGCTAATGGTTTTATTTCTCATTAAAATATGGTAACTTTGAAGCATCGTTGATTAATTCTAGAAAGAAAGACATGTCTTGAAAAGATTTGTGAGTATGGCTATTGACATTTAAGGTTGGTTGGTGAAAAAGCAAATAAATATTTCAATAAAGTTTTGTTTCTGAAAGAGCCACCAGCTTGAATTAGACTGTGACTATTAAAGGTACCAAATAGCATTAGGGATCCTATTTTTTCACCACTCATTTCCCAGAGAGAGTATATTCTTTAATATTCTCTACAGGTGTGTTTAAAGAGGATAACAGAAAAAGACTTATCAAAATATAAGACCAAAAGCCATGGACAGTAAGATGCCCTGGTATTCAATCAGAATATTCCCCTTCCCAGGGAAAATAAAATTCATCCAGCCAGACTCACCATGGCCCAGTGACTACTGGATACTTTCTACCCTCCCACTCTTCTTTACAAATAGGAAATTTCATTGCAGGGATTTTGGCCCAAAAAAAAAATCCCCATTTGGCATGTTGAGATTGGGTGGAAAAGATACCTAGTTTTTGTTCAATTGTTTTTGTTGTGGTTCATAGATCCCTGTATTGAGAGGTGCCACAATTTGATCATATTTGATACAGAGACTATTATAAGAACTTAGGCATTTGACTGATTGCAAAATTATATCAAACTATCAAACTTTTGGCCTTCTATCTTGGAGAACAGTTATATTTGTGGGTTGAGGGAAGAAAGCAAATATTCATGAGTAAGACAATGGAATAGTATATCATTGTTACCTATGTTTGCTTTCTCTTTTCCACAAAGATCATTTACCCTTGCCTCTTATGATGTGACATCTGGAGAAACTCTCGGGGAGGAATATGCTTCCCTGACCCATTTTGGTTTAGTCATGTAATCCTTTATTGATAAAATAGGAGTGAAAATTTTCATGTTCCATGGATGAACAAAAGCCCATTTGACTATTGGACTAGTAGTCCCTTGGGACCCAGGGTGATCTTATCCCAGGCTCCCTTGGCTATATCCCCTAGAGTTTCACCAAGGAGTGAGGGGTTCCATATATAGTTCAATCACAGTGGTACTATTGGAGTGGTATAAAACCGGATTTCAGGTATGTATTTATGTGTGTACATGTGTATATCTATCTAATATCAGTTAACTACAGCAAATTTAACATAGAAAAGTATAATATAAAGAAGAAAAAAGATCTCATCATCCAATACTACTATATTTTTTAAAATTTTGTTTTTAAGTAATTTAAACTTACAGAAAATTTTCAATAACAGGACAAATTATTTTATATACTCTTTTCTAAGATTCCCTCAATACTTTTATTTTATCTAGTGTATTTTATTATTCTGGATATATCTACATACTCATCTAATCTTTTTTTATTTTTTCTATACTTATTAATAATGAGTTGGAGACAAGATACCTTTTCATTCCAAAATCCTTAAAAAGCATTTTTTAAAAAAAGGATAATCTCTTATATCACTTAAGTTTATCAATATCAGGACATTTGTACAATGCTAGTATCTCATCTGAACACCTTAATGAAATTCTCAAATTGTTCTAATGTCTTTTTATCCTTTTTAAAAGTTTTAAATAATATAAAGAGAACAGATTTCATAGGTATAGTTCTAAGATGATAAGCATACTTCCCTTCCTCTTCCCTCCCTCCCTCAATCCCTCTCCTTCCTTTTTTTTTTTCTTTTTTCCTTAGATTTTTGCAGGACATAATTTCAATCCCTTCTGTAATCACAGGTTTAATGCACCACTAACCATATTATTCAACAATTAAAATGTAGAAAGATCACAGTTCCACAGGAGTATAAACAAGGGCTCAAAACAGCAATACTATCACAAGATGTCCATTTCATTCCTATACAGGTTTGTTTATATTTTATATTAACTGCCACACATCAGAGAAAACAATTAATATTTGTCCCTTTGGGACTGGCTTATTTTACTAAGCTTAATGGTTTCCAGTTGTACCACTTTTGTTGCTAGTGACAGGATTTCATTCCTTTTTATGGTTGAGTAATATTCCATATTATATAAATATATTCCACAGTATTCCATATATATATATGTGTGTATATGCATATATATATATATATATATATATATATTATGTTTTCTTTATCCAGTTGTCAGTTGATGGACATATCATAGCTATTGTGAATTGAGCTGTAATGAACATGGGGGTTACAGATAACTCTTTCATATGCTGATTTAATATCGATTGGGTAAATTCCCAGGGATGGAATGACTGGGTCATATGGTATATCTATTTTTCAGATTTCTGAAAAATCTCCATGCTGTCTTTCATAATCATTGTAGTAGTTTACATTCCCACTAACAGTTTATTAGGATACCATTTTCTGAGCATCCTCGACAACATTTATTGTTTTTTAGATTTTGGATGATAGCCATTCTAACTGGGATGAGGTGAAACTTCATTTTGATTTTGATTTGCATTTCCTTGATGGCTAATGATCCTGAGTATTTTTTCATGTGTCTGTTGGCCATTTGAATTTCATCCTTTGAAAAACGCCTTTTCATATCCTTTGCCCATCTCCTAACTGGAATGTTTGGTTTTTTGTTGTTGAATTTCTTGACTTTCTTGGGCTCTTTATAGATCCTGGATATTGATCCCTTATCAGTTGCCTAGTTTGCCAATATTTTTTTCATTCTATTGCTTACCTCTTGACTTTGCTGAGCATTTCCTTTGAGGTGCAGCAGTTTCTTAGCTTAATGTAATCCCATAATCTATTTTTGTTTTTATCATCTGTGCTTCTGGGGTATTTCCCAAGAAATATTTGCCTATGACAATGTCTAATAGCATATCCTTTAGTGATTTGATGGTATCAGGTTATAGATTTAGATCTTGATCCATTTTGGGTTGATTTCTGTATATGGTGTAAGGTAGGAATCTTGTTTCATACTTCTACGTGGGTAGATCCAGTTTTCCCAGCAGCATTTGTTGAAGAGACTGTACTTTCTAATAATAGCTTTTATGGAATCTCTTCAGGTGTTTTAAAAAATATTTCTTTCTTTATTTGAAAGTCATATTTACAGAGAGAGAGACAGAGGGAGTGAGAGAGAGAATGATCTTCCATCTGCTGGTTCAATTCCCAAATGATTGTAATGGCTAGGGCTAGGCCGGATCAAAGCCAGGAGCCAGGAGTTGTTTCCAGGTCTCCTAGGTGGGTAACAGGGGCCTAAGTACTCGGGCCATCTTCTCAGGCCATTAGCAGGGAGCTGGATTGGAAGTGGAGCAGCCGGAAATGAACCGATGCCCATGTGGGATGGTGGCCTTGCAGGTGGCGGTTTTACTTGCAATGCCTCAATTCTGGTCCCATATCTTCAGCTTTATTTCATGATCTTGACACTCTTGAAAAGTACTGGATAGTTTCCGCATATTGCTCCTAAATTTGGGCATGATTTCATTTTTCATAATAGGATTCAAATTATCTATTTTTATAAACATCACAGAAGTAAAAATATGTCTTCTCACAGCGTTGTATCAGCCTCAGGATATAAATTCATCCCATTACTAAGAATGTTAACTTTACTCATTCAGTGGAAGAGGTATTTTCAGATTTCTTTGTGTAAAGTTACTATTTTCTCCTTTGAAATTAATAAGTATTTTTAAAGATAATACTTTGAGACTTAGTACACATTAAAAACTCACCTGCTAGTTTTACCAAAAATTGATAATCCTTGCTTGAATCATTTATCTAAATGAATCTCTATTTATACATTTATTTGTTGACATTCTAAGAACTTTTTTTATCTCTAATTTTTATCTATCCATCTATCTTTCTGTCTATCTATCCATAGCTATCATCTATTTAGCTAATCTGAAATCTAGTTTTCAGCTTGGGCTCATAGATGTTTACTGTATTCTATGTGTTACAATTTATTATTATTATTTATTCAGATGCTCACACTGTCCTAAATTTGGCCAATGGGAGTCTCTTCCCGTGAGTTTCTATATCCTCTGACATCTCCCTGTTGCCCTTCTGCTGTTCGGGGGATTGCAGACCTCCAGGCACATACCAGGCTTTCCCAGTTCCAGCTCTGGCATCAGCCATTTCTTCAAGGGTTCCTGATTCTTTTCAGTGGACCAAAGTATTTAGAAACTAGGTGTTTGTGACTGATGTTAAGCAAGTCATCATTTGGACATTTAATATTTAATTTAACCTATGCATTGTTTTTAACGACTTGAAATTGAGCCATGCTAAAATTTTCGTTCACAATTTTCCATTTAACGGCATGGCAAGAATGCTTTCCTGTTATCCCATGCCACTTTTTCGTGTGATTAGATCATTTTAACCAGTGTTTCACTGAAATATGAAGTTATTTCTAACATACTATTGTGAGTCACAATAAATGATAATACTTCAATTTTTAAAGTGTTTTCACAAGCAGTTTTTATTTTAATTCTCACAACAATCATATTTGCTAGGCATATTGGTGCCCTTTCACATAGGAAGACCTCAGGACTGTGTGGCTTTAAGAGGCTCATGGGAGCTGGGATGATGCCCAGGTCTTATGGTTGATGGATGCTGTTGATCATTTGCTTATCAGTATGCATTTGTCTGCTTAACTTAATTCTAGCTTCTTGATGGCAGAAACCATTTTTTTAATTAAATATTTATTTTACTTATTTTAAAGAGAGAGTTACAAAGAGAAGTAGAGCCAGAGAAAGAGAGAAAGAAAGATCTTCCATCCACTGGTTCACTCCCCAGAAGACTGCAATGGCCAAAACTGAGCTGATCCAAAGCCAGGAGCCAGGAGTTTCTTCAGGGTCTCCCATATGGGTGCAGGGGCCCAAGCACTTGGGCCATCTTCTACCGCCCTCCCAGGCCAAAGCAGAGAGCTGGATTGGAAGTGGAGTAGGCAGGACATGAACCAGCCCATGTGTAATGCTAGCACTGCAGGCTGGGGCTTTAACCCACTGTGCCACAGCATTGGCCCCCAGAGACCATGTTTTAATGTGTGTTGTAGCCCCACTATTTCAGTACACCACTGGTACTCAATAAAAGTTAATTACTAGGTTTAGGAAAGTGTTTTAGAAGTTATCACTCCCCCAAAATTATTGGGAAGTTTTCCCACTAGAAGTTAGCATATCTCTCCCCTCCCCTCTTAGGACATTGGTGACCAGAGTTCTTAATTGATGCTATGCTTTGTAGGGGATGTCATCAGCAAAGGAGGAAGAGAAGAACAATCTGTTTGTATATGGAGGGGCAAACTCCATAAATTTTCCAGCTGCTCTCTATATCTCAGCAGCAAAACAAACCATCCCACACTGCCTCGTAGCTGCAACACAAGACAGAGGACATGGTTATAAACTACCCCAGGGTAGGAATCCTTATCTGCAGCAGATTATGGGCCCAGAGACCACATGGGGATAAATGTATAATAAATGATATTGTTCTAATTAGGCCTGGTTCAGCTGAAAATTAAAAGCACAAAATAAAAATCTCTCCATCCTTAGCCACTTCCTTGCAGACATCCGGACCAAGAGGCTTTTGATGTGGATGCCTCCTTGCAGCTCCACTTGCTCTAATCACCCCTCTCCTAAGATTGCAAAGTTGCTTCCTTGTTCATCAGGGAGTCAGTCCCAACCACTTACTGAGTGTCCAAGGTGGCTGCCCTGTGCTGCGGACTTGGGCCAGGATGGACCTCAGTTGCAAAGAGGCTACCAACACGACTTGTGCACTGTGTCCATTTAGCAAGAAAGTGAATGACCAAGGGGCTTTGAAGGAAAAGTGGGAATAATAGGTTCTTATGCAGGAAAAGAGAATCCCTCTTCTCCCTGAGATCGCCTAACTTGGTCAAAGGTTTCACCACCTTCCTGACTTCTTCCACCTTGCTCTTCAATGTCTCAGCACGGACTCTTTCATAGTCTAGGCTCCTGTCAAGACATAGTGCTGTGGTGCTTGACATTGCTCAAATCTGGCGCCACCTGCCTCCACTATCAGGGAATTTAGTTCATTCATTCCCCAGCAGCCATTCAGATGAGAAGTAGACCTGGTGCTTGAATAGAGAACATACATACCGAGGCACATACCTTTGGAAGTTTGATGTGTGTTTTAATCTTACTTGGTTATCTAATTGAATGGCAACAAAGTCCTAGTAGATTTGAAGGTTGTAAGGAACATACTGAATGAAAAAGTTTATCATAAGCCACATTCCAGTTGAATAGCTTAAGGAAGAGGTCCTGTCCTCCAGTTCAGAGGCTGGGGTCATTTGCTATTGGTAAATTTTCAATGTGAGTGAGGTGTGCGGGATCTTCACCAAGGGGCCCCCCAGGCCTTCCACTCATGTCTGTCCAGATCTGTGCCAGGAGGCTGGCCTATCTGGACTGCTTTGCTCAGGCTCTCTGGCCTTTTGCTGTGGCTGAACCTTGGCTGATGGGAAGCACGCGCAGGATGATGGAATGTGGGAACACACTCCTTCTCGGCTACAGCACTGCGGACAGCTGGATCCCTTTCTGAAGGCCGAGCTCCTCTTAGGTAAGCTTTTACCTACAGCTCCAGTTCTGTCTCTATTCTCCCACAGCCACTCCTTTCACTTGCTCCTGAGGCCAAAGTGTGGTTGTGGCCCCCACCCTTGCTAGCCCTGGGGTGCTGAGCCACCCCCTGTTGCTTTCCTTTAATCCTTCCCGCACCTCTATAAATAGTCCTATTAAAGTCTCCTTTATTACCTGTTTGAATGTGTCATCTCTTTCCTGCCAGGACTGTAATTGATTTAGGGGATGGATAAGTAACTTAGATCTGGTCACATGGAGTACAGATGCGAGGACAAAGATCACTTGTGGAGTGCTTGATTCTAATAAATGCGAAGATTGAGAGCTTCAGTTATATAAAATAACAATATAACTGATGGTAATAGTTGCAAGCTTTGACTGTACTCGTACCATGTGCCAGCCACCATTCTAACCATTTACCATTTATCAAATCATTTAGGTTCACTACAACCTTGTAAGTTAAGTACTGCATTTACCGCTATTTTATAGAAGAGCTGACCAAAGTACAGAGAGGTTAAGAATCTTCAAGTTCCTACATCTTCATGTGTGAATCAAAACCAGGCAGTCTTGTCCTGAGCCTGAGTTTTTAATTTCTGTACTGGAATTCACCATGTGGACAGGAAGTTGGAGCCAATGGACTCATAATGAGAGTGCATTAACTTGCCAAAATTATAGAATCATCTGAACATAACTTCTGAAGAAAATATCCATACTGTTTGAACACTATTTTTAACTTTGGGATTTCTAACATAAACGCTAACACCCAGTAGTGTCATTTTTAGCAACCTGTAATTTATTTAGGCAGATGGAAATGGATATTGTTCCCAAGTTTGAGTGTGAAAGACTATTTAGGCAGCACAGTGCTGTGAAATGGACTCAGAGGACTTGGGCCCCACCATTCATTAGCTGGATGACCTTGAACGAGTCACTTGTTCTCCCAGGAGCTCAGTTTCCTCCGTTGTCTGCTGCGTCTCTAGACACTCCCCTCCTCTAATGGAATTGTGCGGGCTCGCATGTCATCACCCTGAACATGACCGCCCCCAATATCAACAAGTATTTATTTACTGCATTTGGTTTAGAATGCCCAAGCATACCTGTTTTTAGAATATCTCAAACAACGAGATATTCTGCTTTGCTTGTGTACTTACAGTGATTGGGTAGTCCAGGTGGCATTCTAGCTGAGAAGGTGAATGAAGAAGAGGTGTTCATTGGCTGTGAGGGTTTAGGAGGGTAGGAAGTGACAAGCTGAAGGATGGAAACAAGGCTTTAGCATAAAGTTGCCAGGAGAACCCCCCTCCCCTTGAAATGAGCACTTGTTGCTGCAAGGGTTTTCAACTGCTGGGCTCATTCTCTGAACCTGCCTCTCCACCATCCCTCCCTGTGTTGATGCTGCTCACTGTCTACAAGGACCTCATGTGCCCAGTAAAATCTTCCAGGGCAGCTGAAGCCCTTGCTGGCCCAGGAATTCAACCAGCAGTAATACTCTTCCCTGCAGGCTTGTGTAGCATTCTGCTTGCACTTTGTTCATAGCGCTTGTGTTATCTGCTGTCACTATTGGTATACGTATGGGGTCTCCCTCACTATGTGTGGGCTCCTTGTGTTTGCTCTACATGTGCATATCTAAGTGCATGGAACTGAGCCTTAGAAACTTTGCTCTACTGATAAAGAGTCTAAAAACCCCATTTCTAAAATTTGATACACACACACACACACACACTATTTCCTCATATGTGCCATCTATGTGCTCATACATACTAGTATGGCATCCTAAATGAACATATGGGCTGGCATGTGTGTCAGTGGACCTCTGCAGTGAGGAAATTAGTTCTCAGTTCTAAAAAATATTGGGCGATGCCTTGGCAAACAGTGAAGACGAGGGATACACTTCCATCCATAATCCTGTGCACTTTGTATGGTGTTTTAAACCTATACCCATATGAACTACCAGACCCACTGGGGAGGCCATGCAGTATCAAAGGCAGCAGCCAAAATTGCCTGCTGCCTCAAATTCTGGTAATTGCTGCTTTCATATCCTGCCCCTGGCCCTAACTTGCTGCTCACCAGCCATTGCACGTGCCCACCTCCACGGTTGGAATGACAGCTATGTAAAAATGACCATGCTTTAAATGGCAACTCTTAGCACTCTACAGAAATTGAAATTCATGCAAGCAAAGAAAACTTTGGAGCTTGTTGGGGGTCTCTAACCGGGAAGTAATATTTCACCTCATCAGCAGATATGAACCTCTGATTTATCTTTCTTGGCTGCACTCTGGGGAACAGGAGCCAGCGCCTGACAGCCTTACGACTGTGAGAGGCAGAAAAAAAGGGTGGAATGTTTGTGCAAATCTTGGTGGTACACCCAGCCCACACCTGGAAATTTATCTTTGCTTGATAAGCAAAGGATTTCTGTTGGAACAATATCCTTCTGGTTAACAGCGATCAATCTCGCTTTAAGCAATTGCAGAAAACCCACAAAGAAGAAATTTGCAAAGCCTGGAAAGAGAGAACAGCTCAGGGGTCAAGGCGGGGACTGCTGCCCCCCTGTCAGCAGCACCGGAGTTAGGAGGGGGCGCCCCTCCGCGGACCAAGTGCCAAGTGCAGGCACCCCGAGTGGCGTTGTGTATCTGGTGGGCAGAGATCAGGGTCAGACTCCGAGGTCTAAATGCAGAGTCTAGAGCAGTCTGGACTGTGGCACAGAGTCCCAGGGGAGAAGGCTTGGGTTAGAGATGGAATTATTGGGTTGGGTGATGATTCCCATTAGATGGTGAACACACATGAGGAGGTAAGGACCGTGTGACTGAACCCACGTTGACATCCCCGCAGCCTAGCCCTTGCCTGGCACGTGGCAGGCCCACCCTCTCCACACACCCATTGGATGATGCTGGTCCCTAAGCCAGTCCTCACCTCCACTTCTGTCTGGTCCTCCACCTGTCCCAGTGACCCCCTCAGCCCCAGCCTGGCACCTTCTCCCCACTGTGCCGTCGCACCCTGCAGGGAGGACCTTGACCTTTCCCAGGCTCGAGGAGAGTGCAGTGAGCTGCTGATTGCAGGCTGGGCTTCCACACCGGGCCTCTCTGGGAGGCGCCTTAGAGAGGGCACGGGCTCTTGCTCTTGGCACCGCTTCCTCTGCATCAGGACGTCATTTTCTCTAGCCCTCCAGTGCACGAAGAGGGATGGGTGCGGTGCAGGACTGTGCTTGCCGAGCCAGCCTGCAGCTCCTGGGAAAGAGACAATGCAGTGGGCCTCTCCCTTCCCGCAGGCCCTCAGGTGTGGGATCAGAGGAGCTGACAGTCATCTGTTTATCAGGAGGTTTTGTGCCTTTAAAGGGAGAGCTGAGTGGCACGTACACGGATCTCTGAAAGGCAGGAATCTGCAAGCCGTGCGAAGCGCCAGCCCCAGCTGTCCTCCAACACGCTGGGTGCTCCGTTCCTGCCCCCAGGGAGGCCACTGACTGGAAAGGGGAAGCCCCTACCTAGAGATTCATTTTTCAAACAGCTTCAGCCTTCCCACTTATGTCTTTGTGATCTGGCCGTTCGTGACTTCAAATTTAATAATAATAATAATAATAATAGTAATAGTGATTATAACCAACATTTATTGTGGACTCACTGTGCCAAATGCTGTTCTTAGCCCTTTGTTGATTAACTCATTTCTTTCAACTTAGGAGGAGCACGATGATTAAACTCGTTTTTAGGTGAGGAGGAGAGACACAGATCACAACTTGTCCAGTCACACAGCTACTATTTAATAGAATTGCACGTGAACCCTGGGAGTCAGGTCCTGGGCCACATGATTAAATTAATTTATTCTTCCCTTTGCATGCATTTTTTACCGAAGATTTTATTTATTTATTTTCAAAGTCAGAGTTAGAGAGAAGAAGAAACAGAGAGGGAGAGAGGTCTCCCATCTGCTGGTTCTCTCCCTAGATGGCTGCAACAGCCAGTGCTGGGCCAGGCTGAAGCCAGGGACTTCATTTGAGTCGCCCATGTGAGTGGGTGGCAGGAGCCCAAATACTTGGACTATCTTCTGCTGCTTTTTCCCGGCACATTTTCAGGTTGCTGGATTGTAAGTAGAGCAGTTGGGACTCCAATTGGCATCCATATGGGATGCTGGTGATCCCTTTTGACAGAAGGGACTTCATTGGTCTTAGTTAGAGAAGTCAGATTTTGGGGGACTTTGGTGTTTTGCTGGATGGCTGGCGCCTCGGAGAAGTCAGGCCTCAACATAAACGTGATGTGTCATATCTGAGAGCTTGGTTGGGTTCTTCGGATTGCTCCCTGCTGAAATGCCTGGGAGGCAGTGGAGGATGGCCCAAGTGCAAGGGGCAGCCTTCTTGGGCTGCTTGCCTATGTTGGCTGTAACAAACTTATCTCATATTTCTTGAGGCCAAGTCCAAAACCAAGGTACTGACAGAGTCATACACTCTCCAGAGGCTCTGCAGGCGGACTATGTTCGCTGCCTGTCTCCTAGCATCTGTTAGCTGCAGGCCATCCTTGTTTGTAAACGCATCACTGCCCTCCCTGCCTTCGTCAGCTCATCCCTGTTTGCTCTGCACGTCTTCTCCTCTCAAATCTCTTTCTATCTCATCTTGTCTTTGGATGTAAGGCCTAAGGGTTCATCGAGGGTGCGCTCCTCATTAAGATCCTCAACTTATTCCAACTACAAAAGTGCTTTTCCTGGATAAGGTAATATTTACCAGTTCTGGGGTTAGGACAAGGGTGTCACCATTCAACCTGCCGCATCACCCAAGCCAGAATAGACCCCACCACCCCTCCACCTCACTATCTTGTCTGCTTTCCTACCAGGCATCCACCACTATTTACAACTTTCTTATTTCTTTATGTATTTTCCCAGCTATGTTCTCAATCAGGGTGCCTCTGGCATTTTGAGCCGGGCAAATATTCACCATGCAGAATGATATTTTCATTGCAAAGCAGTTGGCATTTCACATTCCTGGTCCAGCCTAAGTAGCAAGGTGGGTTTGAGGTGAGGAAGGAGAGTCTATGACTATGACCCCCCTCCCCCCACCACATACCTTGCAGGTATCCAACGCCCCCACTTGGCAGGCAGTACCAACTTGGGCTCAGCACCAGCAGCATGTATGTTTGCTCTTTGTTGTCTGTCCTCTTTGGCACCAGAAAAAGCTCTGTGAGAGCAGGGACCTTGCGTGTCTTCCTCGTTGCTCTATTCCCCGAGTTTCAAACAATGCCTGGGCCTGAGCAGGCACACAGTATGTATCCTCTGAAGGCACACAAAAGACAGGCCTGCTCTCCTCTGTAAATGTGTGTCAGCTGTCTGCCTGTTTGCTGTGCCAGCCCACGAAGGGAAAGTTGCCTAGTTCAGGCCTCAATGATAATGCAAAAATAGCAAGGCAGGTGTGTAGTTTCATCCCTGGGGTCTCTCACTTCCTCTTCTCTGCCCCAGTCCCTCCTCTCCTTGGCAGGTATGCATGAGGACTCAGAACCATTCCTTCATCCATGGTCCTGGTCCCTGCCACAGGGCTCCTCCCTTACAGTGTAACTACTGCTTCTGCAGCCCACTGTGTCTACTGTTCACCACCTCCTTGGGTTCCCTCTTAAGTCAATGCCACAAAGTTAGAGGGTGAGCTTCAGGCCAGGGGCCTGAGATCTTGCCATCTGCCTGGGAGCTGCTTCTCCTCCCTGGCTGACCGCTAAAGCCAGCTGCCACTTTTATTCACTCTCCGTATGAATGTAAGTAAGTCGTTGACCTCTGTGATTCTCAGAAACTGCGTCCATAAATCGGAGATGACACTTGGCAGATGCACCAACAACCATAGCCCCTGGAAGACAGTAGTGAATCATGAATGCTTATTCCTTTGCCTTACCTTTTATAAGGAAAAGAAAGACTTGAAGGTTTACGAGGAGGGTTGGTTCCCACCTCTGTCTGGACAACAGGCCATCCTCAGTCTGCATTGCAGGGGGTGAGGGAGAATCTAGGCCAGGCCAGCAGGTACATATACATGTATGGGACCAGATTTGATTGGTGCAGAAAATGAGGTCGACAGTGTTTTGTGACCAGGCAAAGGGACCTTGGAGAGATGAACTAGTGTTCATAAGGGTTTAGCACAATTTGAATCTTTGTATCTTTCAGTGATCCCAAATGTGACCTTGGGAAAGGTAAAATGGAGAAAATAAATCCCATGGCCAAGGTCAGGCAGCTGGGCAGGGTGGAGCCAGGAACTGGACTCGGCAGCAGCAGAAGTTGGGGGTTTTCCTAGCACACCACTCTGCCTGTCTTCAGAGTCTCTCAGGAACAATTGGTGCTGCATGCCCCAGGGCTGACAAGCAGCCAAGAACCATTTTTGCTCTGCCCAGCCAGTGACTATCTGAAGGAATGTTCCAGATTTTTTATATATATAAGTATTGGGAAGCAGAGGCACAGATGACGGAAATCAGGATGTGCTCCCCAGGCTGTGTGTGCACTTGACTATGATAATCAGTTGTACACACACATCAGCGCCATGACTGCCGCCGTCCACACACCGTTCCAGCTTGGGAAGTCAGGAGAAGCCTGGGCAGCCCCAGAAACATCAGCAAGGCTGGGGGAGGATGCAGCATGCAGGTAATCGAGAGGTGATTGTACAGGGATCACCGCCTCCATTTAGGTGTCAATTGTGTAATTTCCAGCTGTTCCTCTGCTTAACAGCTGGAGTTCAATATGCTCAGGGCTTATCTGCAGGCCCCCAGCCAGGGAGCTCAGTATTAAACTGGCTTCCAGGATCTGGGAAAAGCAGCTACTATTGCAGCAAACCACAGAGGAGAGGCCCCTTTTTTCCATCCACTTAAGCGATGAAGGCTCTTTGGGAACAATATTGGTGCTGCCTAAAAGTAGTTGATCTAAGGCAAAATGGAACCAAGGAGGGAATGCCTTAAGACAAAGATACAAAGTGTGCTAATCTCTTGGCACAGATGATTTCATTCTGTTCAGTATTATTATTATTATTATTTCCATTTTCTACAAAAGAAGATAAATCGTTTTTTCTATGTCAAACAAGACCTGGTTTACAGAGCTGATTGTTGAAGGCAAATCTGTTTGATGCTAGCATCTGAGCTATATATCCCTGGTAACCAAAATCAGTTCCTGGTCAGGACTCTGGTCTAATTTGGAAAAGCACTGCCCATCTGACCAGATTCCATCACTCAGAAAGTGAACCTAAGTGGACCAGGAGAGGAAGGAGGAGCCCCGTGAAGCTGGGGTCCCAGAGAGCTGTGAGGGACGTGGCTAGGCCTCATGTGGGAGCCTTGGCTGGACACCAAGAATGTACACCCTGTGATGACAGCATCATCATCAGAGTGATCTGGAAGTAGAACATAGTGGCTTTCATCTTGCAGCTCACCTTTGATTCATATTTCACTCTCTTTGTCCCTTTCCACAAAACCAAGCCGCACACTTCTCTTCTCTCTTCTCCCATCCCTGATTATCTGGGGATAGCAAATACATTGCCCCTCTGTGTGCACATGAGCCTATGGCAGGTGTTACTAATTAATCATTAACAGTTTTTCCCAGAAAGTCCAGGAGCTGTCTTCGATTTCTTCCTAAACAAACTCTAGGGATTTTCTTTCTTTTTTTTTTTTTTTAAGATTTATTTATTTGAAAGTCAGAGTTACTGAGAGAGAGGGAGAGACATACACACACAGAGAGAGAAAGAGAAGAGAGAGAGAGAGAGAGAGAGAGAGAGAGAGAGAGAGAATCTTCCATCCTCTGGTTTACTCCTCAAGTGGCCATAGTGTCCAGGGCTGAGGAAGTATGAAGCCAAGAACCAGGAGCTTCATCCAGGTTTCCCACATGGGTGGCAGGGGCCCAAGTCTTCTGCTGCTTTCCCAGGCACATAACAGGGAGCTGGATTGTAAGTGGAGCAGCCAAGACACAAACTAGTACCATATGGGATGTTGGTGTCGCAGGTGGAGGCTTTACCAGCTATGCCACAATACCAGCCACAGGATTTACTTTTATAAGTTGTTGGCTTGTGAGCTGAAACCTAAAGGAATACCAGGCATATTCATTTACTTGTTCATTCACCAAATGTTTGCAAGAGTCCTACTTTGTTGTGGGTGCTGTGTTAATCACTAGGAACTCAGCAGCGAGTGAACAAAAATGCATATTCTTCAAACATATATGCAACTGTCATAAAACAGTCAACTCAAGTTAAACGTGGTGAAATGGGAACACAGAAAGTAAAAGAACTTGACCTTGGATCCCTGAATATAAGGCAGGCAAGGTAGGCTAATCTTTCTGGACTTAGGAAAACGGGCAAGATTGTAAGCAATGAAAGAGATGGGCTTGGCCATGAAGCTTTGAGTTCATTCCTCAAGGAAGGTAAATCTGCCTGGTGGGATAGAAGTGGACATAAGGGCATTTGGTTCCACTGATAGCTCTGCCACTAATTTGGTGAGCTCTTAGGCCTGTCTGGGCCTTGCCTCACTTTAGTTCATTGAACTGTCACTGAACTGTCACCATGGGCCTACTAGAGATGAAGCATTTAGAACACAGAATTGAAAGGATGCTCACAGTGAGAAGAGTGTTGGACTGGTGGCATAAATACGTTCTCAATCTCACATTTCTGTTCTGTACAAGAAGGTTGGATTAGCTGATCTGTAAGGGCACTTTTTTTTCTTTTTTAAGATTTATTTATTTGAAAATCAGAGTTAAACAGAGAGAGAAGGAGAGGCAGAGAGAGAGAGGTCTTCCATCTGTGGTTCACTCCCCAGATGGCTGCAATGGTCAGAGCTGTGCTGATCCAAAGCCAGGAGCCAGGAGTGTCTTCCTGGTCTCCCACATGGATGCAGGGGGCCAAGCACTAGAGCCATCTTCCACTGCTTTCCCAGGCCATAGCAGAGAGCTGGATCAGAAGTGGAACAGCCAAGACTTGAACCAGAACCCATATGGAATGCCAGCACTGCAGGCGGTGGCTTTACCTTCAATGCCACAGTGCCAGCCCCTGTAGAGTCACTTTGAACTTACACTTGGAGAAGCCATCTTGGGAACACAATTCCCCAGCATCAACCAGAGAACCAAGTCATTTTATATCCTGGTGTGGCATTGCTGGATTGGGAAGGCTTGGTGGCCAGAGACTGCTTGCACAAGGTTAATTCAACCCCTGATCTCCATCTCTCACAACATTGCTCAGTATTCCAAGTACAGAGGAATTTGCTCAGTTTTGTCACTGTCGAACCCTCGCCAGCAAGGGTCCAACCCACGGAGTCACGCACGACACGACCGCTGTTGATCGGTTCTCAAGGATCTTTTATTTTTAGTGATAGAAGAAGGAAAGGAGAGAAAGAAAGAGAAGAGAAGCAGCCAAGAGAAAGAAAAAGACAGAAGAGACTGCTCACTTTCCAGCCCCTATCCTGGTCTTTTATCCATTCCTGGTCCCCTAGGGCTAGGGCGAGCAGTCCATCAATCAGATCAAAAGGCACGCATAGCCTCAGGTCAAGGTATATCTCATCCCATCAGGTTTTTTGCAAGTCTTTTGTTCAGCACATCCTTGACCTTGTTCTGCTCTGCAGGATGAGGCAGTGCAATGAGGAGGTCCCCACAGGTGGCCGGCCTGTGGTTCCCCACAGTCACAATCCTTGAGCCTAAGATCTCTTGCTGGCCCATGCAGCATGTTACAGGGTCAAGCTGCTTGGATAGGTGGGAGAATGCAGAATCAGTGTATCCTTCTTGTCCTTTTCCCAAACCCCAGGACACCTATGGGTCACCTACAGATGCTCCAACCCCTCCAAATCATGCCAGAAAGGGTGGCCCAAGGAGGGGCAATTTTCAGTGGTGGCATAGAGCAGCAGATATAGATACAGAGCCAGACTCAGGTAGTCCTCCAATGAAACCACCAGGAAGCCAGTCACTGTGCCTATGACCAAGTTGGATGGAAGAAAAATAAAAAAGACACTGAGTGAAAATGTGTGTGTTTAGATGGTGGCAGACGGCAAGCATTGTGAATGTATGAGCGCATAAATAGGGGAATTCCGAACAGAGTAGAAAGGAGTAAGAATGGAGAATGGATTGGAGAGCCTATTTTGAACTATTCCCAGATGTTGGGAAAAGGATGTTGGAGATTTTCTGCTGACAGAATTCCATTGGGTTGGGTCTGTAAGGTTCTCTTGGAGCTGGCAATATGCCTGCAACTTAGTCAACATCGTGACACGCAGGTACTAGAGGATCCCACAATGTGAAAAGCCCATCTAGACTCAGTGTCTGGTTAGTTATTTTGTGCTAAAATATATCTCTGTAATAAAATAATAGCATATATCAAATTATATTGTGCATTTGTGCATAGGTACAAATGTGTGTGTATATAGTCACCACTTGGTATCCTAGGAGGATTGGTTCCAGGACCTACTGTCGCTATGAAAACCATCACATACTCAAGTCCCTAATGTGAAACAATGCAGTATTTGCATAAAACCTAAGCACATACTCCCGCACGCTTTAAATCATCTTTACTTAAAAGACCTGATAAAATGTGGATGCTACACAAATAGTTGGTATGCTGTATTGTTTCAGGAATAATGAGAGGGGGGAAAAAGTCTGCCCATATTCAGCTGAGACCCAATTTTACCCCCAACTATTTTCATGGTCTATTGAATCTGTGGATGCAGAATCTACACATATATACTTCCAAATGTTCATGGAAAATACCTCTTACGGGAAACTGCATGAATCTCAAGCATTTCTTATACCAAAATAAACTCATCTTTCCATTCCATTTTCCATGAACATTCTGAAGTCCCTGGTATGCGTATATACATCCATGTTCCCATTAGTCTAGTTTCTATACCTTCCACAGTCCAGTCCTGGCCGACATTGTCACAGGAGTCTGGCACAGCTTCTGGCATTTACTTGGGGCATATTAAATGTTTCTTGGGTAAATGGAGCTGAGAACAATTAGGTTCTTTATAATGCAGTGACTCCTCCAGTCCTCAAGGGGCAGTCAACTTGAAAGTGATGAAAATGAAGTCTTGGCCAGCGCTATGGCAGAGCAGGCTAAGCTGCCTGTGATGCTGGCATCCCATACACACACTGGTTCAAGTCCCAGCTGCCCCACTTCCAATCCAGCTCCCTACTAATGTGCCTGGGAAAGCAGTGGAGGATGGCCTAAGTGTTTGGGCCCCTGCACTCATATGGGAGCCCCAGAAGAAGTTCTGGGATTCTGGCTTTGACCTGGCACAGTCCCAGTTGTTGCAGCCATTTAAGGAGTGAACCAGTGGATGGAGGATCTCTCTGTAACTCTGCCTTTCAAAGAAATAAATAAATCTTAAAAAAAAAAAAAAAAAAAAAAAAGATGATGCCTTCATACTCTTCTGCTCCAGCTCAGAAAGATGTTTTTATCCCAGTGTGACTTGGGACTCCCTTTCCCTGTATTTCCCTTGTTGCACACAGCATGCTGGTGTCTGCTGAAGTTTTGTGATCCAACAAGGGCAAAAGTGGACCACTGTAAAAATTAGAAATGATTTTAATTTGGAGCATGGGAGGGCAACCACTGTGGAATAATACTAGCAACGGTGATGTTCTCAATAATAATAACATCTACTACGTGCTTGGAAGCTACAGGAGGTGGGAGCTCTCCTAGAAGCTTTCCACAGGTGAAAAGTACTAGTCTTGTTGTTGAAAGTAGTATGTTATTGTTTGCACGATTGAGTTCAATGTGCATTTGCCACAGGTGTTGTCTCTGCTGGGATTCACATCTCCTGAAATCATTGCCATTATTTACTTTACAAAAATGATGACATTGAGGCTCCAACAGGCCAAGTCACTTTCCCCAAATTACCCAGCCGGGGCACGCCAGGTAGGACGTACCCCGGAGGGACGCTGTTGCCAAGGCGCGTGTGCTGGTCAGCTCTGGACACGTGATCAGAGTGGGTGGGAAGCAGAGGGGGATGCGAGTCAGAGACTCTGGATGGGAGATCGCCAGTGGCCATCTCCCAGGTTGGCGGAGAGGAGTGCAGGACCACGTGTCACGCATCCAGCAGGTGGGAGGTGGGTGCTCGCGGGAGCTGGAGAGTGGGACAGGAGAGGAAGCAGACTGCGGAGGTGGGGGCAGGCGGGTCTCAAGGGTGCCTCCCCACACACCTGGCTAAGATACCTGAGTGGAATGTCCAGATCCCTTCTTTTCTGAGTGACACGGGAATACTTCTATGCCAGCTTTGATGGGGCTTCGTTTTCAGTGTCTGTAGTAAAACCCCCCTTATTCTTTTGCCTCAGTTAATCGCACATGTTGAGCATCGCGGCAGAGGTTACCATTCTACATGAATGAAAAATAAAGAGACTAACAGTGAGGCGGCAACCCCCCTGCCCCAACTTTTTAATACTATAAACTGTCTGTCTGAAAGATGTCATTTCTTTCAACGGCTTCAACTTTCTTCAAGGCAGAAAACCATCGAAGCTGCAGCGTAGCTGAACATCTGTCTTATCATGTGGGCAGATATTGGGATTAAATTAACTAGAAATGAATAGAATGATGTATGACAGGGTGCAGATGTCCCAGGCACAGTGTGATAATTTCATTGCAAAACTCTGTAATGAATTCCATACATTATGGAAGTACAAATGTACCACTTTAGGTAATTGTGATGAAAAGGTATAATGTGCAGTGCATAAACAGAGTGGGAGCCCAGCGGCATTTCTCCGCTGCTATTTCTCTTTAGTCATTTCAGAATGACTTTATTTGGCTTAATGCAAGCCTATTATTCTTATTAGAGCCTTACTTTTTTGGTTGGCCCCTCCAGCATTGATTGCCTGGTTGGGGTAAGAAATATATGGAATAGAGGAATAGAATTTGGGTAGGTCACAGCATTGGGCCTCCTGGAGAGTGAGCGTTGGAGGAAGCATTTAAAAACATATTTTATTGTGAGAATTTCAGAGCAGGGATTTCTCTGTCTCCCCTCCCGCTCCTCTCCCCTCCGTGGGCCAAGGAGATTGTTTCAGCATCCCCTGCTAATGTGGGCACAGGATATGGGGTTGTACAATGGGGAAGACGTAGTCTTAAAGCCAGGAGACAGAGGTTCTTCCTTGACTGTGCTCTTGAGTCCTGTGTGATCCTGTGTGAGTCACTTCACCTCTCTGAGCTGCTGTTTCCTCATTTAGAAAACACAGCTACTACTACCTGGTGTTGCCATGGACAACTGAGGGAGCTGGGCCAGGTCCAGGAGGACAGGGGCTGTGTCTGTCCTGTTTACTGTTTTATCCATAGCACCTAGCAAACTGATCACACAGGGCAGGTAACTTACAGGTCCCTTATTTTAAAGATTTTATTTATTTATTTGAGAGGTAGAGTTACAGACAGTGAGGGAGAGACAGAGAGAGAGGTCTTCCATCCGCTGGTTCACTCCCCAAATGGCCACAACAACCAGAGCTGCGCTGATCCGAAGCCAGGAACCAGGAGCTTCTTCCAGATCTCCCAGATGGATGCAAGGGCCCAAGCACTTGAGCCATCTTCAACTGCTTTCCGAGGCCATAGCAGAGAGCTGGGCCAGAAGTGGAACAGTCGGGACTTGAACCATCATCCAAATAGGATGCAGCATCACAGGCAATGGCTTAACCTGCTACGCCATAGCACTGGCCCCGATTTACAGTTCTTATTGCATAAGTCAAATAAACGTACATTGGGCAAAGTGCATAGCAAAGAGCCTGGCACATAGGAGCCATGTAACTAATAATTCTGGAATTGCAACTGGTTTGAAGGAGCTCACTGCAGAGGCCTTCAGTTTGCTTCTTGGTAACATGGTCACGACTGAGCAGCCCGCGGCACAACAGAGTCACTGGTCAACCCCCAGAGAAGGGCTGTGGCTGTGCCAGCGTCCAGCAGAGGCACAGCCAGAGCTGCTTCCTGATGGCCAGGCTCAGCCGGCCGCTTTGCCGTGTCGGCTCCCTGGCTGGGATCAATGGCCCGATTGGTTCAGGCATGGAGCAGAGGCCTGTCCTCTGTGGAGGAGAAGCGTGCCTTCGCTGGCTTGTTTTCCACCCAGCAACGAGAGGACGGATGCCCCATGCAGTGAATGGCTGGCCCGCAGTCCCGCTTGCCAAGCGAGAGTGTGATTCCCATGGCCACAGCTGGGGCCAGCCCGTGCCCTGTTTTTCTCTCGATCCCACCGCTCGGTTCACGCAGCTCCTCTCTTCTCCTTTAAGTCTCCTCTCCACCAATTATTGGGCAGGGGTGACATCAGTGGAAAATGTGAGGAGATGGCAGCAGAGCCGAAACCTTAGCCTTCCCGGGGCAGCCAGAAAAGCCTGTTTTTAATGCTCTGATTGGTCCTTGATTTCCCCAGCCTGTTTGTACCATGTCACGCTTTCGGCACAGTTGAAACAGGATGCCTGGGGTGATCCGAGGCCGCTGAGGGCCTGGGTCCTCCTGCCCACTGGACAGAGGCTTCGCTGTGTGGTCTCTCTCTGAGCCAGGAACACTGTGGAACCAGCCCGGAGAAGCACCGTGGACAACCCACGTGGCGGGGCCGCGGTGGGCCTGGGTTTGGTCCCACCTCATCCTCCTTGTTTTGCTGGGAGCTCCTTGCCTGTCTCCTCCCCCTGGAAGCTTCCGGGCTGCCTGCAGGGTCTAGATTGTCTTGGGCGCTTTGACGGCTTTGAAAGAAGCATTGTTGGAAAGAGAGCCTGGAGGAAGGTGCTAGTCTTATGCTGCTTATCAAATTTGAGCAAAAAAAATGTTGACATCCCATTTTCCCAAGTGCTAGCTCAGCTCTTTTGTGTTTGACTGCAAGAGAGGAACCAGCTGTGTGTGTCTAGCAGGGGAGAGAAACTCCACTGTGACTCCCCGGCCCGCCCGTTTCACCTGGTCCTGCCCGACCCAGGGGCACAGCGGGGCTGGCGGGTGGCACTGAAGCCTCAGCACCCCTGATGGCGCAGCCTGGTGGAAGCCTGGCAGAGGCCACCCAGTCATCGCTCCTGCTGCTGACACACGGCTTCAACCCTCACGGGACTGACAAAACGCTGCCGCCGGGAAGTTGCAGCTCTGAATGGGGAGAGAGCTCCTCATTTGCTCACAATGAAAGACATATTTGGGATCATCTGGTCTTCCAAGCAGATGCCCAGTTTATCTCACTTTAAATCAACTCTTTCTGACTGGACCCTTTCCTGGATGAATTAATTGAGCGTGGCTAACACCAAAATGCTCTGGCGATTACGGAGCTCGGCAGAGGGGCGCTGTGGCAAGGCAGTCAGCTTGCGAGGAGGGTGGCGAGTTGTTTACTTCTGTTCTCCTAACAGAAGGAACAGGCAGGCTCAGCCCACTGGAAATAATTTTGAATAATCTCACTCTATTACTGGAAGCGAAATTGAGTCTGCTCAAGCTACTCTAGTGATCCGACATTTCAGCGAAACGGGGAAACTAATATCCAATTCATGCAGCATAAAATAAGTGACATAAGGAAAAGCAGGATGAAATCTGGAAGTTTTTAGTTTTCAATTTGTGCGGCTTGTCTTCTATTACCGGATCAACTCGCTAATGCGGCTCGCATAGAGGCGTGGGGGAGGGGCCTTCATTAAGTTGCTGGTCATTAGTGGTAGTGGGCGTATGCGTGTGTGTGTGTGTGTATGTGCACACACACACACGCGTGTCTGCTGGCTGTTGATGCCCGACATATCCCTGATATCCATCACCCTGCAGAATCAAAACTGCAGAGAATTTCTCTAAGAAATGGAAGTTGAGCCTTGACTTACCAGCCGGAGCCTTCCTGGCTGAGGGGGGCAGCTGGCCGGGAATTCCAACTCGACCCTTTCGAAAATGCTCGCAGTGTGAGGGAGGGGGCTCATTGGCTCTCCTTGCCCACCAGCCCGACAAGGTCTGGGTTTCCAGGAACAGGCTGTCCGCCTAGGGAGCCGAGCCAGGAGGAAACCTCAGCATCTCTCGTAACTCTCTCCTCCACCACGGCCCTCATGCCCTGGTAACTGGTTCTGGCTCCAAATCTCTGTTGTCTCTTTTCCCTCTGAAGATGCTCGTCCCACTCTTTCTGGTGATCCTAGCTGCTCTTTCGCCTCCCTGTGTATCCATGCTTTCAGCCACCCTCTTTCTGATTGTTAAATCATCCTAGGCAGAGCTCTGATGTGTTTATTACTCTCTCTGCTCAAAAGCACTCAGTGGCTCCCTGGTGCCCAGTGACTAAAATCCAAATCCCATCATGCAAAACTCCACAGTTGGATCTCAGGCTTCCTTTGTCACTGGCCGCCCACATTCTTCTTCACTTATCCAGAGCATCAGTGAAGTGGAAGGAATTGTGATTTTTTTTTTTTTTTGCACATGCTGTAGATTTGTATCTCTGTGTGGGCTCACACGGTTTCCTCTGCCCGCAGTGGCCTATCCATCTCTGAGTGTCCAGATCCTACTCAGCCTCCAGGATCTAGGCCAGATGCTTCCTCTTCCAGGAAGGCTTCCTTGAAGCTCTCAGTGAAAGGCATGCCATCCTCTCCAGGCCCATTGTTGCCACAGCACAGGGCAGTGCATCAGGTCAGAAATGAAGTGCATGGACAAAGGGGTCAAATGTCTAAATGAGAGTCGTGGCTATGGGGCCATGTGCATGCCAGTTAAGTTCCTGCGTGCCTCAGTTTTTCTTCTGGGAAGCTGGGCAAATAGCATCTGCTTCTTAGAGAATTCCAGGGAATCCAAGCAACGTGCTTAAGCGCAGTGGTATTTGCAGTCTGAGAGTTCTTCTTCCTTGCTCGCCTTTCTGCTCTATAGCAAGCACCAGCGTTTTAGGGCCAGATCCATCATTCAACTCAGCGTTTACTGAACATGGACTAAGTCACGTCCATTCTGGGTTTTGAGAATAAACGATAGAGAAGACACAAGGCCTGCCCTTACGGAGAATGTGGCAATGCACTGGGTTAAAGGAAGTGAGCATGGGGGAGGCAGCGTGGCCAGGCGGCTTCGCTCTCCATTCTGCATCTGGGCTCCTGACTGTGCCAGCTGCATGGCGTGGGCTCCCCATGCCTCCCGTTTTCTTCTGTGAAAGAAGGAGAGCAAACAGCACCCACCTTCGGGAGCTGGCTTGAAGGGTTACAGGGACTGAGAAGTAAATCACACCTAGAACAGGGCCTGACACGTCGAGAGAGATCAGAAACGGTTAGCTATTATCTCAGAGTCATTTGCGATCTGATTGATGCTTTGGCTTTGGGCGATTTCTTTCTTTGCCAGGGCGGTGAGCTTTTGTGCGGATAAAGGCATCGTGGTTAGGAGCGGCCACCGCAGCAGCGGCATGGGCGTCTCTGCTGTCTCCTGGGCAATGCGCTTTCAAGCAGGTCCGGCCTCGCCCTCGACCTGCCCAGAGACCCCGCTGTAGGGACATCCCCCACCCCAGCCAGCCTTCGCCTGGGATACAGGGGCCCCTCCCTTGTTCTGGGTGTGGAGAGGGCATGCCATTGGCCATGACTTTGACTCAATCTCTTCAAGTTTCCTAGAGCCGAAGAGTCTGCTTCTGCCTTCCTGGGATTCTGTCCAAAACATTTCACTCCGAGGGAACCTCCTCTACCTCTGCCTGATGCAAAGAAAGAGAGAGCTTACAGGACAGGGGAGGGTGGAATCTTGTCAGGCAGTTTTAACTGGCATCCACTCTGGCCCCTGCTACTGTAGCCTTGGCAATCAGTTCTACAGAAACAGAACCCCTGCATGGTCTGCTACCTGCTTTCCTTTTTTTAAAAATTTATTTGACAGGTAGAGTTATAGACGGTGAGAGAGAGACAGAGAGAAAGGTCTTCCTTCCGTTGGTTCACTCCCCAAATGACCACTACGGCTGGTGTGCTGCGCTGATCCGAAACCAGGAGCCAGGTGCTTCTTCCTGGTCTCCCATGCGGGTGCGGAGCCCACGCACTTGGACCATCCTCCACTGCCCTCCCAGGCCACAGCAGTGAGCTGGACTGGAAGAGGAGCAACTGGGACTGGAACCGGCACCCATATGGGATGCTGGTGCTGCAGGCAGAGGATTAACCAAGTGAGCCATGGTGCCAGCCCCTGCCTGCTTTCCTAAGCCCTGCCGCCTTGGGGTCCCTGGGGGAGGAGGCTCTGGTGTTCACAGTGCAGGGTGCCTTTTCCTGTGACTTCCTGATCTGAGGGGACCACCTGACACTCCAGGACAGCAGCTCTGTCCTGGGGGTTCTTTGATCAAGGAGGGCACAGCACCTTTCCTAGGAGTTGCTGAGGGACTAGTAGCGGAAACTGCAGAGCCTAAACAGACCAGCAAGTGATGGGCCGTGGGCGTTTCAGGTGGAGTGAAGAAGCCCAGGACAAGGGGGAGGCTCTGACGCGGGAAGGCTCGGAGGTACCAAGTCTAGCAAGCTGCCGGAGGAGAAGGCCCATTTTTATTCCAGAAAACGAGACGTTGTGAGAGCAGAATGGGCCCAGGGCTCTGTGCCTCTGTGCGTGTGTATGCGTCATACATGTGTGTGGGGTGTGTGTGGTTTGTGGGAGGAGAGGGCAAAGGTCAGCCAGTCACCTCAAGGCCAATGCATAATTACACCTGCCTTGTTTCCCTAGCTCACCAGCGCTCAGTGAGGCAAAGCTGAGGGTGTGGACTCCAAGACCAATCATGGCTCCCCAATCTGTGGTCTCCTCACATCTCTCCAAGGACCCCCCAAGACTCACTGGTGCTTACTGATGGGAATGGGGACTCTGTAACCCTGCCTTTGGTGCAACCCCCCTGTTTGGGCCTTTTTTTACTCTCCTGAAGAGAGACTGACAAGAGCAAGACTGTGATGCTGATGTTTGTCCCCGTGGAGATGTGTAAGGATTTCCTCCCTCTTATGTCCCAACTAAATTTTTTAAGCTTTCCAAAGGGGCACTTTGCTTTTCCCATAGTACATTTTTCAGCTGGTCTTGGGACTGCTGCATGATTAGAGATCTTTGGAAAAAGTCTTAGATCAAAGCCCACAGGCTCCTGAATGCTCCCTACATGACAAAGCAGCCCTTGTTTACCTGGGTCACCCTGCAGAGACCAGCATGGCTTTGGACAACCTCTCATGCCTGGAATCCTGGCCATGGATGGGTGGGAGCAGCCTCAAGGACTGGCAGTGCCCACCAGCCAAGGCAGCCCCACTGGCTGTGTCAACAGAGCAAGCATCTCCCTAAGCCAGGCAGGACTCCCACCCTCTACACGGCCCTACTGGGAGCCTGCATGGAATCAGGCAACCTTGCTTTCAAAGTCCAACTCCAAACTTTCCTAAGCATAAGACTGTCCAACTCATTGAATCTCCCAAAGTCCCGCTTTTCTTAGTTACAGGAGGAAAATAATGAAATATCTTCCTTGTGGGACGGTTGTGGAAGTTGGAGATGACACATGTTAAGTGAATGTCTTGGTGTCTGGCAGGTCGTGACAGTGACAACTGCAGCTGCCATTTTTTTATTTGCTCACTAAGTGCTAGACACTGTAATAAGTTCTTTACATATTTTAGTAAGGACGGTTTTCACAGGCCACACGCTAGGTGAGTTCAATAAATGTAACTCTGTGTATTTTTCTATAACTTTATTTGTATTTATTAATTACTTGCTTACAAAGCCTAACTTCAAGTCTCCGCTCTGGCTGATGGCAGGCAACCAGTTGTAGTCATCACCAGAGAATCTCAGCCACCTCAGTGTTTTCTCAGTTGCTTTGGGTTTAGGCTCAGTGAAGTCAAACATTTTCCCTCCCTCTCCTTCCTCTTGGTGTGGCATTTACATTCTAGGGTTGACCGATTTCCTGGGATGGGTGTGGATGGGGGAAAGGCCAAGGCTCTGGCCCAGTGCTGGTCTTTGCCAGTGGTAGTAGCTGCCGACATGTAGCTCCTGGTCATTGGCAGCCTGCCCCGAGGCACACAGCCACTGCTATTTTCTGCCTGGCCCCTGGGTGTCTTGTCTCTCCTCTTTTCTTTTGTGACATTGTTCTCTCCTAATTCTAATGACATTCCGTGAGTTACAGAAGGCTCCTGCTGTTTTCCAGTGTAGTGCTGGGGCTGTGGAGACTCGTGGGTGGCTCGGGTTTGTCTCTGGAACCTCAGGGAGCCATCCCTGCTTCAGGGCCTCTATGAGCTGCTGTCTCACAGATGAGCAGACAGAGGCATGGCCATGTGTCCTTCTCTGGCGTCCACAGCTCTCCTGACCGCTTTTTGCTTCTGCTTGGTACCTGAAGAAGGGAGGTGGGGGAGAGTGGAAGAACCACTTCTCAGAGTCCTATTGCTTTCTCTCTGGTGCTCTGCCCCCCCTCCCCAGCCTACTGTGGAAGCTTTTATGGGGATGTGTGTGAGACCAGAAAAACTGGTTTTACTTGGTCATGTGTTCTCCTAAACATTTTCTGCCTTTTTCTGAAGGGAGAGCATTGAACTTCAAAGCCAAGAATGTGATGTCTTTGTACTCTGGTTACACCATTACAGCTTTCCTAAAATAGTAGGAGGGTTGCTCTCACCAATGAGTGAGGTTAGAGATGAACCAGCAAATGCAAGGTAGATGGAAAAGGAGAACACCTACCACCATCTCCCTGCACATACACTGATCTTACTGAATCATTCAATCAGATGGTGCAGTGTCTATTATTAACGTCCTTTTACTTTGATGAAAGAGAAGTGAATTGGATGGCTGATCCAATCCATTCAGCCACTAAATATTTATAGAATGTCCACCCTATGCCAAACACTGTTCTGAGTTTTGGAGAATTATAGCAATGGATAAAACAGACAAAACCCTTATCCCCATGGGGCTTACTTGTATACAAGTAAGAAGGGAAGCATAGAGAAGAAACAGTAAGGAAGAAGGTTAGCAGGTAAGCTGTGTGGTTTATCTCATGGTAATGCATTTAGGGACAAATCCAAGTTGTGGGAGGGAGTTGGGAAGACTGAGAAGGATGTGGCTTTAAAGAATAGGCTTTATAGAGATGAAGAGGCCCAGGTTGGAGGGAGGTGAATCCCAGGGGGCAGGAAGAGCCAGATTGCACTGGGAGTGTGCCTGGCTCAATAGCTAAAGGAAAGGGGACAGGACTGGAACTCAGTGAGTCTGACTGCCAAGGCCTTATGCTCCACTACCATCTGATGCAGGTCTGATTATAACAGTCACCGTTGCTGTTGCCTTGACACCTAATACCCTTCCACTTTGTGAGTCTTGGCAGGTAGTTGAAAATGCCAGGTACTATTTTCTTAGCTCTCTCCATAACTACAGAATGGTTGCGTGCACCAGATGAAACCAATAGACACCACCTGGGCTTCAGATTAGGTGCTAGTGATTCAAGGAGTGGGGAGCAGGAGGAGGAGTTTCTGTAACCTTGATGGTTGAAGAACAAGCATCAGTCACATCCTTCCACAGTGTGGGAGTGGTGTGGAGACATTGTCCACAGCTGGTTATGGCGTGAGTGTGAGATGCAAGGTAAGGGCTGCGTGAGGCAGAGCTTGCATCTGCACTGCACCAGTTCCGTGATGTGACCTTGGGTGCTGTTCCCCACTGGACCGCCTGGTCCTGGGGCGGCTCCCTGACACCTCCCAGCCACTCGTTGATAGCTATTGTCCATCTGTTTTCTCCTTCATAAGCAACATAAGTTTTATTTTTAGTTCCACAACAACAGAAATAACTAGATGATAGAATGTTTGTTTTTTCATCACTCTACCCTATCCCCCACATTTAGAGTTTGCAATTTTTGTAAGGTTTGCATGATAAGAAATAGGAAATAGAACAGGTATCAACATGGAGTGAGTTTCTTTTTGGGCCATGGAAAATAATAGAACAGCCTTCATATTTCAAAATCGAAGGTGGAAGATGAGGCCACTTGCTGTTTGGACATTGTCCGGCCTGTCTCAACTGCCCCAGTAGTTCTCAGGCCACTCCAACAAGGTCTCTGAGTGACTGGATGGAATTGTTCCTATTCATGCCTTCTGCCTTGTCTTCTGAGAGCGGTACGATGCCTAACACATCCTCAGAACATCTCACTTCACCTACAACAGAGCTTTTATTCTCTAGGACACATTCACTAAAAGGAACTCCTTTAAGTCAGAAAACGTTAAGCCATCTTCCTTGGATGCATTACATTATCCTACTTTAAGTAAAGCTATAACTCAAATCAAAGCTCTCTTATCTGATACTTTATATCCCCTTTACAAGTTTTTCTTCTGATATCATTTTTTAAATGTAAGTTAATTATGGATAACATTTGAAGAATCAATAGTTTTAGAAATGCCTGGCCCAAGTTAATTCTTTTCCCATTGTTGGTGGCTGCCAAGATTTAATTCTTGGTCTGACAGGGCTCAAAGGATGATAGTCAAATTAGGAAAATTATCATGTTAATTGTGGTATGAAATTTGAAAAATCAAACAACTTTACAAAGTCAATTCTATAAGCCAGAAGTTTCCTATTCCTATCTCTCCAATTCCCCCTTCCCAGAGGCAACTCCACCCTAAAAAGCTAATCTTTTTTTTATTTTATTTATTTATTTATTTATTTATTTTTTGACAGGCAGAGTGGACAGTGAGAGAGAGAGACAGAGAGAAAGGTCTTCCTTTGCCGTTGGTTCACCCTCCAATGGCTGCCGCGGATGGCGCACTACGGCCGGCGCACTGCGCTCATCCGATGGCAGGAGCCAGGTGCTAGGTGCTTATCCTGGTCTCCCATGGGGTGCAGGGCCCAAGCACTTGGGCCATCCTCCACTGCACTCCCTGGCCACAGCAGAGAGCTGGCCTGGAAGAGGGGCAACTGGGACAGAATCCGGCGCCCCGACCGGGACTAGAACCTGGTGTGCCGGTGCTGCAAGGTGGAGGATTAGCCTGTTGAGCCACAGCGCCGGCCCTTTTTTTTATTTACTCCTATGTAAGTAATATGCACAGATTGCCAGATAGGTAGATAGGTAGGTAGGTAGGTAGGTAGGTAGGTAGAAAGAAAGAAAGAAAGAAAGAAAGAAAGAAAGAAAGAAAGAAAGAAAGAAAGAAAGAAAGAATCTTCTGTCTGCTGGTTCACTCCCCACATGCCTGTGACAGCTGAGGCTGGGCCCTTCCAAAGCTGCGAGTCAGGAACTCAGTCCCAGTCTCCCACGGGAGTGCAGAGATCTAACAACCTGGGCCATCAGCTGCTGCCTCCTGTTGGTGTCCATTTCCAGGGAACTGGAATACCCAGGCACTCATGCTGGTGGGGGATGCAGGTGTCCCAAACAGTGCCTTAACCACTGTGTCAAACGCATACCCCAGACTGCCGCTTTCTGAGTGTACAATTTTGGCATGATTCAGAGTTCCTGAGAGGGAAGATGAGAATTTAGTCCTTTACTCCCCTGACCCACTCACATTCCTCCCCTCCCCACCTCCTCCTAATTACAATACAGTAATATTATGATTGCAAGAGATAAATATTTAGTGTTTATATCATTATCCTTATGTAATGATTTTTACAGATGATTCATTTAGCAAACTGGTTATTTTTCCTTTCTCTTACAACATGTAGTTTTTCTTAGAGTTAATATTTGTCATTTTTTCCTACTTGCTTTGTATTACGTGTACAGGTCTGTAATTAAATTGCATAGCCTTTGCCAAATTTCTAAATCTCTTCTCAAGACTCATTTGCATTAAGCTTTCTCTCATTTTATCTCCAGGAGGTTCCTGATCTTTTTCAATTGCTCTTTGCCTTGTGCACAGTAAGCTTCCTGGTATCTGCTATCACCATCCTCTTAGGGATTGCCTTCACCTCCCCTGGGTTGTTCTCCCTTTGATTTTACCCCACACCATTAGCTTACTCCAGTTGTTCCCTTATTGTGTTGGAGTGCATCCTCAGTGGCTTCCTGAGAAGGCTCAATGGGAGGGGGTAATTTCTTGTGGTTTTGCTGTTCTTATTTTACCCTTGCCTTTTATTAATCATTTGGGATTAGAATGCATGTTTAAGGCATTGGTCTATTGTCTTCTGGCCTCCAGATTGGCTCTGGTCTGAATTCAATCTGACTCGTGAACCTTTGCAATGTGATTTTTCTTTGGAAACTTGTGGAACTTTTCCCAGGTCCTTATTATTTGGAAATTTCACCATCATATGCCTTGCTTTACTTCTTTAAAAATTTTTCTTAATCCATTGTCCTGGTCTTCTCTTTTATCAGGTGTCTCATTTTCTTTAGTCCTTGTAACTTTTCTTGAAAATTTTTGAAAATTGGTTTTATTTCTTCAAATTTCTTAGAAGTCATATTATTTGGCTATTAGATTTCCTGATTTATATTTTAATTTATTTCTATTTTAATTTCAACTTTTTTCCTGTATTTTTTTACTTCCTGTGATATTTTTTTCATTTAATTCATTCTATGGTGATTTCATTTTTAATCATATTTTTAGTTTCTATTATCTCCTTGTTCTCCAAATATGCTATTTCAAGTTTTTTATGCATGACTATATTATTAATTTTCCAAGGATATGAGTGATTGGTATTTTTAAGATTTATTTATTTATTTGAAAGGCAGAGTTATGGAGAGAGAGAGAAAGAGCGAGAGAGAGAGAAAGAGAGAAATGTTCCATCCATTGTTTCAGGCCAAAACCTGGCCAAGCCCAGGAGTCAGAGCTTCCTCTAGGTCTCACACAGGGGCAGCAGCAACCCAAGTACTTGGGCCATCTTCTATTGCTTTCCCAGCCTTTAGCAGGGAGCTGGATCAAAAGTGGATCACCTGTACTGGAACTGACACTCATATGGGGTGCCTGTGGTACAGGTGGCAACTTAACTTGCTGCATCACCAGTCTCTATTTTTAAAGTTTTCTTTTCACATTCTTCTATGTTGCACCATTAAAAAAAAGAAGAAGAGGTACTATGCACTGGGGCTGGCATTGTGGCTCTGTGGGTTAAGTCACTGCCTGTAACACTGGCGTCCCATATGAATACCAGTTTGAGTCCTGGCTACTCTAGTTCTGATCCAGCTCCCTGTGCCTGGGGAAGCAGCAGGAAATGGCCCAAGTACTTGGGCCCCTGCCACCCATGTGGGAAACTTGGATGAAGTTCCAGGCCCCTGGTTTCAACCTGGCCCAGTCCCAGCCATGGCAGCCACTTAGGGAATGAATCAGCAGATGAAAGATCTCTCTCTGTCTCTCTCTGTGTCTCTGTCTCTCTCTCTCTGTCTTTCTCTCTCTGTCTCTCTCTATCTCTCCCACTCTTTCTATAACTCTGCTTCACAAATAAATAAATAAATAAATAAATCTTAAAATACACACACACACACACACAGAGCTATGCACTTCTCTTTAGAGCTCTGGATTTCTGATAATCCTTGGTTATCTGAACATACTTCAGAGTGAATGGAGGCTTTACACACTTTTTGAGACGTGTCAGCTCTGAGCTTAAAGGCAGGGTGATGTGGCTGGACTTCTACCAAGAGAATCCTGCGTGCCAATGCCTTAGGGTCTTTCCCTCTGTGTTTGTCAGATTCCTCAGAGAAGAGACTTCGGGTCTGTATCTGTATCTGTATCCGTCAGCATTCTAGAGTCAAGGAGAAGATGATTCTGAAGCGAAGCTTCAGGAAGTTACCTTTTACTAAATCCCCCTACTTTCCACATGGTATGTTAGTCTTCACAATGCCTACTGCCCTGCAGGCCAGGTCTCCCGTGGTGGAGCAGTGGTTCTCCAACTTCCCGTGACAGGCTTCTTAAATTTCAGGTTGCTGTTCCCACTCTTACACTGCAGTCAGCCAGAGATACGGCCCTAGAATTCACGTGTCTAAGTCCCCAGGTGATGCTGCGGCTGCTGGGCCTAGGACCAGACTGGGAGAACTGCTGTTTAAAGAGTGGAACTCAAGCCTTCATTGGCTGTGTAGCAACAGTTGCTGAACTGTGAGACGTGGTAGGGGATCTAATTGTTAAACAGACTTAGGCAGGCGCTGTGGCTCTACAGGCTAATCCTCCACCTTGCAGCGCCGGCACACCGGGTTCTAGTCCCTGTTGGGGAGCCGGATTCTGTCCCAGTTGCCCCTCTTCCAGGCCAGCTCTCTGCTATGGCCCGGGAGTGCAGTGGAGGATGGCCCAGGTGCTTGGGCCCTGCACCCCATGGGAGACCAGGAGAAGCACCTGGCTCCTGCCATCGGATGAGTGCCGTGCGCCGGCCGCAATGCGCCGGCCGCAGTGGCCATTGGAGGGTGAACCAACGGCAAAGGAAGACCTTTCTCTCTGTCTCTCTCTCTCACTGTCCACTCTGCCTGTCAAAAAAAAAAATTGTTAAACAGACTCAACCCAATGCCCCTCATCCTACCCCATCTTCACCCCAGTTTCAAGGAGTTCTTAGCTACTGTGAATGTCTGAGCCTTTGGGAGTTTAGTGATATAAATTGGTTTGCCTCTAGACTCTTCCCACTGCTGGTTTAAGTCAGTTTTGTCCAATTTACTCAGACTTTCCTCATTGCATTTATGACTTCCAAACTTGGTTGCTATTTTCTTCTCTCCTGTTCTCTTTTACTTTGCTAATGCATGGCTGTTAAAATCCCTTCACTTTCATTTTCATGAGATTCAGGGAGGGGTCAAACCATTATATTTAGTGAAATAAGCCAGTCCCAAAAAGACAAAGACCATATGTTTTTCCCCGATATGTGGTAACTAATAGAATACCAAAAATGTAATGTATAGAACTGAAGTTGACATTTTGAGATTCAATGATTGTTTGCAGCCCTTTTCTCTATGTTGAGGAACAATGTTTTTTCTTCTTACCATTTGTTGGGCTCTGTGTAAGGTTAATCTTCTGAGTCTAAAAGTAAACTGAAAGTAGCTCATTGTAAAGATTAAGAGGAGTAAGAGAGGGAGGAGGAGGGAGGGTGGGGTGAAAAGGGCCACTGTGTTCCTGAATCTGTATATATGGGATACGTGAAGTTCATTTACTCTACATTTAAAAAATTGAAAAACAAAAACAAAGTGTGATGGGTATATCCAATTCTTTCTTTCTTTCTTCCTTTCTTTCTTTCCTTCCTTCCTTCTTTCTTTCTTTCTTTCTTTCTTTCTTTCTTTCTTTCTTTCTTTCTTTCTTTCTTTCTTTCTTTCTTTCTTTCTTTCTTTCTTTCTTTTTTTTTTGACAGGCAGAGTGGACAGTGAGAGAGAGAGACAGAGAGAAAGGTCTTCCTTTTGCCGTAGGTTCATCCTCCAATGGCCGCCGCGGTCGGCATGCTGAGGCCAGCGGACCGCACTGATCCAGTGGCAGGAGCCAGGTGCTTCTCCTGGTCTCCCATGGGATGCAGGACCCAAGCACTTGGGCCATCCTCCACTGCACTTCCTGGGCCACAGCAGAGAGCTGGCTTGGAAGAAGGGCAACCAGGACAGAATCCGGTGCCCTGACCGGGACTAGAACCCGGTGTGCCGGCGCCACAAGGCGGAGGATTAGCCTAGTGAGCCGCGGCGCCGGCCCAATTCTTTCTCTTTAAATAAAAGTCTTTATATCTTTCTTCAAATAGTTCTGTCAAATGTTGCTTCTCTTTTACTTACTCTCTTATTTTTATTGAGATCCCCAATTAGACGTATGTTGGAACCTCTGGTCTACCTCTATGTCTCTTAACTGTTCTTTATATTAACTAATTTTCTCTTTCTACCGAGTTCTGGATGAATTATTTCTTGTCACCTTCTAGTTTGCTAGTTCTCATTTCAGCTGTGTCTGATTCAGAATTTATTGACTATTTTAATTTAATGCTTTCCTTGATCAATTCTCTTTTTTTAAATTCAGTTATTTGAGAGGTAGAGTTACAGACAGTGAGAGAGAAAGACAGAGAGAAAGGTCTTACTTCCATTGGTTCACCCCCTAAATGGCCACTATGGCTGGAGCTACGCCAATCTGAAGCCAGGAGCCAGGTGCTTCCTCCTGGTCTCCCATGAAGGTGCAGGGGCCCAACCCCTTGGGCCATCTTCTACTACTTTCCCAGGCCATAGCACAGAGCTGGTTTGGAAGAGGAGCAGCCAGGAGTAGAACCGGTGCTCATATGGGATGCCAGCACTGCAGGAGGAAGATTAACTTAGTGTTCCACGGCACGATTCTAAGAATGGGAATTGATCCCTCATCATACATATTTCTTCCTTATTTCTTGATTTTTTTGCTTCATCATTTATCACTATTTAATGAGATTTATTTCTTAGTTTTCTGAGAATTTGAAATACTTATACTTTAGTATTTTGGCAGACTGATTTAATAATTTTATGTGGAGGAAACACAGATTCTGATTTTTTTTGTCAGTGACTTTTATTAGCTTTGGATTTCTTTATGTGTTTTATACTTTTGGTCAGTAGGATCATTTGAAGTGGGGAGTTTTCTTTTTAGCTATTTTTCCTCTTGTTTTTCTTGGTGCTTTTCTCTTTATCTAGTGGTTTTCATGGCCACTTTCACCTGGCTCTATACCCCAGTCGAGAATTAGATGTCCCATCACATGGTGACACTCAGACCCCCTTGGACACATGAACACATCAGGCTATTGATGGGTTCATCCAGCTTATTGGTTGCTGAGCCAGCAGTTTTCTTGTTTCTGTTCCCATTTGGGAGACTGTAATTGTTTATAATCCCCTGAGCTTCGGTGGTTGGGAACATTTCCGTTTTCTTTTCCAAACTAAGCAGAGTAGCTACAATGCAGCACATGTCTTTGTCTTATATTGATCCCTCCCTGTCCCCAATGCCCACCTGGAACAGCCTGCTTCTGACGTGGGCCCAACAGGCTCATGTGATCTGCCCGCTTGGCGCTTCACATTTCTGCTCTGATTCTGCTTCTGGTACACAGCTTTGCTGTGTAGCCTGCCTTTTTTTGCATTTCTATTTTTATCTCTGGCCTATTAAGGCCATTGGACGGGAGTCTACTTTCACCAGATGTCATGCATCCCTGTGGCTGGAGCTCATGTGATCTGCCCACATGAGGAGCATGCTTGGTCTTTAGCCCCCATCTCTCCCTCACTAGTCCAGACCCTGGTGATCTGGGGAGCTGGCTCAGAGCAAGGTCAGCCCTATCCTTGCCTCCCTTCCTGCCTCTCTCCCTCTTTCTCTCTCATCTCCTGGAGAGCACGAATTCTTTTCTCCTCGAAGTCATACATTTTACAGGGATAGACTCTGTTCTTAAAGGGAAGTTGTAATGCTGGGATGTACTGTCTGTCACAGGGTGAGGAACTCTGGCTTCTGGGGTCCAGTATGTAGTATTTTGTTGCCCATCTAAAAATACAGTGGAGCTGTTATCAGTAATACATTGATGCTTTGATCTTCATGCATCTGAGAGTTATGTCTTTATCTCAATTTATACTGAACTTGGATGATGGTGGAATTATGTGTTTGTCTCCTTAAAACCCTAATATTGAAAAAAAAAAAAAAACCTAATATTGTCCATGTGGTTAGAGTGGAAAGGCCTTTACTGAAGCTTGCATTTAGAAATCAACTTTACTGGAAGTAATTTAATATCCCAATATGCTTTTATCTTAAATTGAATCTCATATTCTCTATCTTTCAGCTTATGATTTAGTTTGTTAATTTGGGGGAATTATTGATATACACATGTAAACATATATGGTATGAATATATATCTACATGTTATGCACCAAAAGGTTAGTGGAAAATGAAATTACAAGAGACATTTATGAATATTTTATTGTAAGCAAAAACTTGAAATTTCTGCATAGTTTTTTCCAAAGCTATGCATCTCCTATTAACATTTTGATGACTCCCTGTGTGTATGGATTTTTTATGTTTTAATTTATTTAATTTATTTTTAAAAGGTATATAGATGTTTAAAATTTTTGCAGCAAAATAAACTTGTTTTAATTCCACTTCCATGAACTTGTTGGAGTCCCCTCATACACATATATGTTAAATGTATACTATATAAAATACTGTATTACATGTACATTACAATGACAACAAAAAGAACCTTGGACGTTTTAACACCAATGAACTTCTTTCACTTTATGTTATTGTCCTATATTTAGTTATACCTTTCAAATTAGTCATTTTTATAATTGCCTAGTTAGCTTTGCTTATTTAGATTTACCTAGATGCTCACCAATTTCTTTCATTAGCATTCACTTTTGCAATGCAATTTCTCCCTATTCAATGTTCTTCTTCTTGAAATAGAGTGCTTAATACTTTTTAAAAATGAAAGTCTTTTAGTGATAATTCTCTTTTCTTTGTGTGTCTAGAAATGTCTTTGCCCTCAATCCTATGACTGAAGAGTGTCATTTAGCTGGGTATCAAATTCTACACTGACACTTATTTCTCTCTCAGGACTTTGAAAATATTATTCCACTATATTCTGTTTTCTCCTGTTTCTGTGAGAAGAAAGATTGTCTTTTTGGAATTCTATAGTTTCATCATAATGTGTCTCCTCCAGTCACTAATCTTTTCCCATTCTATATAATGGGGTCATTTAACTCATCTACAGAGAATGTTAAAAAAACTAATGGCTAATTTTTTTTCTATTACTATATTTTTATTCTTTAAATTGCCTGTTTTCCTTAATGTCTCTCTCTTGTCTCATATATGCTATTTGATTTTGTGTGCTTTTAATATGACAGATGATTATGTTATAATAACTTTCTGGTCTTTATGTTATTCAATTTGCTTCATACCATAGCCCTGTTGTTTATTTAACCTGCTAACTTTATCAAGGTAGGTTTTTTTCACATTGCATTAGTCAGGAGTTTCACTCTGAGTTACATAAATTAGTTGGTTTCACTGTGAGTTATATAAATAAGGAAAATAATAACATAAATAATAGAAGGTAATTTGTCTCAAAGAAAAGTGCTTATGTGATATGATAACTCCACAGCTGTCCTCATGGTTCAAGATGGAGCACCAGTCATTGCATCCATAGACAAGTCACAGGATGGACAACAAATGAAAGACAGCACAAAGGGCACATGCCAGCTGTCTGTAGAGGGAATTTAGTGGGAGCTCCTATACAACACTTGTTTGTATCTCCTATTCTCTAGAACATAATCACATAGCTACCCCACCAGCTTTCAGGAGCTTTGATCACTTCTGGGTTCTAAACAAGGGAGGATGGGGAGGGTCAAATTTATTTTTTACATTTTAATTTATTTATTAGAGGAAGAGATACTGAATCTTCCATCTGTTTTTTCACTGTGTAAATGCCCAGAGCAGGGCCAGACCAAAGCCAGGAGCCAGGAACTTAATCCAATTCTTTTACGTGGGTTGAAGAAGATCAGGTACTTGTGTTATCAACTGCTACCTCCCAGGATGTGCATTAGTGGGAAGTAGAGTGGCCAGAACTTGAGCCAGGCACTACAGTATAGGATACTGTACTTGGATACATCCCAAACAGTGAATTAACCATTATGCTGCATGCCTGAGCCATGGAAATTCTTGAGATGAGTAACAAGTTATCTTTGCCTCACTCAAATGTTTTATAATGTTGAATTATATACAGATCTTTAGTGGGTGAGGCATTATGTGTAGAATTCCTAGGCCACTTGGCTTAAAGGCTTCTTCCTTTAGAACGACAGGAGTCTTCCACCTGCCAGGTGCACCAAATAGCTCCTTTGGAATCCATTTTTTTAAGATTTATTTATTTGAGAGGCAGAGTTTACAGAGAGAAAGAGAGAGAGAACCATCCACTGGTTCCCTCCTCAAATGGCCACAATGGCTGGAATTGGCTTGATCTGAAGACTGGAGCTAGGAGCCAGGAGCCAGGAGCTTCTTCTGGATTTCCCACATGGGTGCAGGGACCCACTTGGACCATCTTCTGCTGCTTTTCCCAAGCAGGAAGCTGGGTTGTAAGAGGAGCAGCCAGGGCCGAAACCAGCACTCGTATGGGATGCCAGCACTCAGACAGCAGTGTGACCACTACACCACAATGCTGACCCCGGGATCTATTGTTTATTAATTCCTTTGTGTTTGGGGAGTCAGAGACATAGCACAACATACGTAGCATAAGTTTTAGCTCCAGAGACTGGCAGTGTGGGGTAGCATGTAAAGCTGCCACTTGTGATGCAGGCATCCCATATGGGCACTGGTTCAAGTCCTGGCTGCTCAGGTTCTGATCCAGATCCCTGCTAATGGCCTAGAAAGACAGCAGAGGATGGTCCAAGTTCTTGGGCCCCTGTACCCACATGGGAGACAAGGAAGAAGCTCCTGGCTCCTGGCTTCAGTCTGGCCCAGCCTTGGCAGTTGTGGCCATTTGAGGAGTGAACCAGCGGATGGAAGATCTCTCTGTCTCTTTCTCTCTCTCTGTAACTCTGCCTTTTGAACAAATAAAAAGAATCTTAAAAAAATTAACTGCAAACCAGTGTGAGATATTTCCTTAAAGATACGTGTTCTTGGAGAAGATTTTATTTTACCCTCTTGAAGTCACTCAGTTGTGATAGACAAGGATCCTTGCACATGAAGAGATGACTGGGGAGACTGTTCTTTTATGTGCTGCAATCCCTTGAGTGTCCTGGCTTTATTGAGGGGTCTTTGTTCAAGTGTGAAATTGTGCAGGCCCAAGGGAGGTCATTTGTTCCAGTGCAGCATGAACATTCAAGCTTTTAGGTCAAGCCTGCTGGCACCCACGTCCTCTTTCCCACCGCCCTACCTACTTCCCAGGGCAGTTCCAGGGTCAGAGTTTCCTTTTATTTTAATTCCTCTCGGATTTCCTTTGATTTTTTTTTCAAATTTATTTGAGAAGCAGAAAGAGAGAGAGAGAGAGAGAGAGAGAAAGAGAGAGAGAAAGGAATTTCTACCTACTGGTTCACTCTCCAAGTTCATGTAAGTGCTGCCTGGAGCTAAACTCGGGAGCCAGGGATGGAATCCAGGTCTCCCAGGTAGATGGCAGGAACCCAGTTACTTGAGTTGTCACCACTACTCCCCATGATCTATATTAGCAGGGAAATGGAGTCTCGAGTAGCAGCTGGAAATTGTGCCCAAGCACTTTGATGAGGGGCTAAGTGCCTGCTCCAGAGTTCTACTTTTTATTAAATGGTGATGTGCTCAGATGTGTATTTTGGTTGCTGGTTCTTTCTAGCATTTCTAGGTATTTTGTAACAGGAGAATTTCAGATTGCCGTTCTACCTGTTGTAGGGTATTTTCCTCAATATCCTTAAAAAAAAAAAAACAAAATGAAACAAAAAAAAACCTCCTATCATGCTTTTAATTTACTTCTATTAGCCCAAATTTATTTCTGTTGCTCACCATTGAGAGCAATGCATTTTATTTATTTTTACTCTTTATTTATTTATTTAGTTAGTAAATATAAATTTCCAAAGTACAGTTTATGGATTACAATGGCTTTCCCACCAATAATTTCCCTCCCACTCGCACCCCCACCATCTCCTGCTCCCTCTCCCATTCTATTCACATCAAGATTCATTTTCAATTATCTTTATATACAGAAGATCGATTTAGTATATACTAAGTAAAGATTTCATCAGTTTGCACCCACACAGAAACACAAAGTGTAAAAATACTGTTTCAGTACTAGTTATAGCATTACTTCACATTGGACAACATTTTAAGGACAGACCCCACATGAGAAGTAAGTACACAGTAACTCCTGTTGTTGACTTAATAATTTGACACTCTTATTTATGGTGTCAGTAATCTCCCTAGGCTCTAGTCATGAGTTGCCAAGGCTATGGAAGTCTTCTGAGTTGGCCGACTTAGATCTTATTCCGACAAGGTCATAGTCAAAGTGGAAGTTCTCTCCTCCCTTCAGAGAAAGGTACCTCCTTCTTTGATGGCCCCATTCTTTCCACTGGGATCTCACTCACGGAGATCTTTCATTTAGGTCTTCTTTTTTTTTTTGTTTGTTTTTCAGAGTGTCTTAGCTTTCCATGCCTAAAATATTCTCATGGGCTCTTGAGCCAGATCCAAATGCCTTAAGGGCTGATTCTGAGGCCAGAGTGCTATTTAGGACATCCGCCATTCTATGAGTCTGCTGTGTATCCTGCTTCCCATGATGGATCGTTCTCTCCCTTTTTGATTCTATCAGTTAGTATTAGCAGACACTAGTCTTGTTTCTGTGATCCCTTTGACTCTTAGACCTATCAGTGTGATCCATTGTGAACTGAAATTGATCACTTGGACTAGTGAGATGGCATTGGTACATGCCACCTTGATGGGATTGTATTGGAATCCGCTGGTACAATTCTAACTCCACCATTTGGGGCAAGTCCGATTGAGCATGTCCCAAATTGTACATCTCCTCTCTCTCTTATTCCCACTCTTATGTTTAACAGAGATCACTTTTCAGTTAAAATTTAAACACCTAAGAATAATTGTGTGTTGATTACAGAGTTCAACCAATAGTACTAGAACAAAACAAAGAAAAAATACTAAAATGGATAAAGATTTACATTGTACATCAACAGTCAGGACAAGAGCTGATCAAGTCACTGTTTCTCATAGTGTCCATTTCACTTCAACAGGATTCCCCTTTGGTGCTCAGTTAGTTGTCGCCAATCAGGGAGAACATATGATATTTGTCCCTTTGGGACTGGCTTAATTCACTCAGCATGATGTTTTCCAGATTCCTCCATCTTGTTGCAAATGACCAGATTTCATTGTTTTTGACTGCTGTATAGTATTCTATAGAGTACATGTCCCATAATTTCTTCATCCAGCCTACTATTGATGGGCATTTGGGTTGGTTCCAGGTCTTAGCTATTGTGAATTGAGCTGCAATAAACATTAATTTGCAGACAGCTTTTTTGTTTGCCAATTTAATTTCCATTTGATAAAATACAACACCCTTTCATGATGAACACTCTAAGCAAACTTGGAATGGAAGGAACATTCCTCAATACAATCAAAGCACTTTATGAAAAACCCACGGCCAACATCCTATTGAATGGGGAAAATTTGGAAGCATTTCCACTGAGATCTGGTACCAGACAGGGATGCCCACTCTTACCACTGCTATTCAATATAGTTCTGGAAGTTTTAGCCAGAGCTATTAGGCAGGAAAAAGAAATTAAAGGGATACAAATTGGGAAGGAAGAACTCAAACTATCCCTCTTTGCAGATGATATGATTCTTTATTCAGAGGATCCAAAGAACTCTACTAAGAGACTATTGGAACTCATAGAAGAGTTTGGCAAAGTAGCAGGATATAAAATCAATGGACAAAAATCAATAGCCTTTGTATACACAGGCAATGCCATGGCTGAGGAAGAACTTCGAAGATCAATCCCATTCACAATAGATACAAAAACAATCAAATACCTTGGAATAAACTTAACCAAGGACGTTAAAGATCTCTACAATGAAAATTGCAAAACCTTAAAGAAAGAAATAGAAGAGGATACCAAAAAATGGAAAAATCTTCCGTGCTCATGGATTGGAAGAATCAATATCATCAAAATGTCCATTCTCCCAAAAGCAATTTATAGATTCAATGCAATACCAATCAAAATACCGAAGACATTCTTCTCAGATCTGGAAAAAATGATGCTGAGATTCATATGGAGACACAGGAGACCTCGAATAGCTAAAGCAATCTTGTACAACAAAAACAAAGCCAGAGGCATCACAATACCAGATTTCAGGACATACTACAGGACAGTTGTTATCAAAATAGCATGTTACTGGTACAGAAACAGATGAATAGACCAATGGAACAGAATAGAAACACCAGAAATCAATCCAAACATCTACAGCCAACTTATATTTGATCAAGGATCCAAAACCAATCCCTGGAGTAAGGACAGTCTATTCAATAAATGGTGCTGGGAAAATTGGATTTCCACATGCAGAATCATGAAGCAAGACCCCTACCTTTCACTTGACACAAAAATTCACTCAACATGGATTAAAGACTTAAATCTACAACCTGACACCATCAAATTATTAGAGAGCATTGGAGAAACCCTGCAAGATATAGGTACTGGCAAAGACTTCTTGGAAAAGACCCCAGAAGCACAGGCAGTCAAAGCAAAAATTAACATTTGGGATTGCATCAAATTGAGAAGTTTCTGTGCTGCAAAAGAAACAGTCAGGAAAGTGAAGAGGCAACCGACAGAATGGGAAAAAATATTTGCAAACTATGCAACAGATAAAGGGTTGATAACCAGAATCTACAAAGAAATCAAGAAACTCCACAACATCAAAACAAACAACCCACTTAAGAGATGGGCCAAGGACCTCAATAGACATTTTTCAAAAGAGGAAATCCAAATGGCCAACAGACACATGAAAAAATGTTCAAGATCGCTAGCAATTAGGGAAATGCAAATCAAAACCACAATGAGGTTTCACCTCACCCTGGTTAGAATGGCTCACATTCAGAAATCTACCAACAATAGATGCTGGAGAGGATGTGGGGGAAAAGGGACACTAACCCACTGTTGGTGGGAATGCAAACTGGTGAAGCCACTATGGAAGTCAGTCTGGAGATTCCTCAGAAACCTAAATATAACCCTACCATACAACCCAGCCATACCACTCCTTGGAATTTACCCAAAGGAGCAATGCATTTTAGAATTTGTCTCCATGGGCCTGAGCCTGATTCAGGATGGTCCCTGAAGTCTGATGTCTTGTTAAAGGGCTCCAGGTAGACCCCCAGACTCCTGCCGCCATGCCCCCTCCAGAGTAGTTCATAAAGGGTAACATACTCAAACCAGTTCAGCTCTTCCCCCATGAAGTTACCTCTGCCATGTGAAGGCTGTAGAAGTCCAGCTATGGCATTCTCCCTGCCTAAAACCAGCAGTTTAGGGTCTTCAGAAAAGTAACAAAGACCATGCTCACTCCTTCCGGAAGGCTGAAATTCATCCCACTGATACCAATTGTACTGAATTATCAGAATCTGGCTGCAAGGCTTTGCAGCTTGAGAATGAAAACATATTCATTCCATCAAGGTAGAGAAGACCCTAAGTGCCCACAACAGGGACAAACCTGGACCAGGGTTTCCCCCAATAGGCTCCGATCTGTCAGAGAGTCAGTAAGAAGGTACGAGGGAGAAAGCAGGGCAGAGAATGCACGCACTGTGGTTCTGAGTCTCTCAGTCAACTAAGTCTGGCCTCCCTCTGCTCTGCCTCTTAGCAAGGGTTTCCTTACTAAGGAGATGGTGATAGGGTTGTTGACCATGCCTAACGCATGGTGTTGCAAGGACCAGGCACCTCTGGTCCTACTATACAGATTTGGGAGAGAGACAATGTTGTTATCTAAACTTCAGGAATGAAGGAACTGAGGCTCAGAGGAGTGAAGTGACTTCTTGGAGGTCACCCCCCGCCAGTCAAGGGCTCAGCTGGGGCTTAGTTCTGAAGCTCCGGGCCCCAAGTTCATCCCTGGTCTACAATGCTACCACTGGCAAATAAAAACACAAGAAGGAAAGGAAAAGTCTGCAAGTACCTCCTCTCTGCCAGTCAATTTCTGTACAATAGATCATCTACACCCCAAACAACGGTCAAAGGTTAGAGGTTAGTTTTCTTACAGTAGTACCCCTCCATTTGTGGGAACTATGTTCCAAGACCCCCAGTGGGTGCCTGAGGTTGCAGATAATCCCCAACCTTGTATAAACATTTGATGCTGCAACATGCTCTGATAACCAAGACGGCGCTCGGACAAGCAGTGTACACCGTACAGATAAGCTGGACGAAGGGCTCATCACATCCTGGGTGAGAAGGAGTCGGGCGGCATGAGATTTCGTACATGCTGTGCAGAATGGCACACCATTGAAAACTTCAGAATTTCTGGAATTTTGCATTTCATGGTTTCAGACCCCGGTTGCCTAAGGAGCTCTGAAACTAGAGAAAACAGATAAGGAGGGACTATTGTATTTTACAGATGAGAAAATCAGCAATCAGAGAGTGCCACGATGTACCCAAGGTGGCATCGTAATTTCCAAGCCAGGAGTTGAACCTGGCATTGTCTGATTGCAAAGCCTGTGTTCTTTCTCTCAGTTGCTTGTTACGATACTCTCCAGATAGTAGCACACTCCCCTAAAATCCTTATGGATTTAGACGAGGTTCAAATCAATTAGTTCACACTTTGCTGCTGAGATGCCTTTGTGCCAAAGGTGAGCAAGGTGCTCCCGGTTTTATGCATTCAAACCCAATGAGGCCTCTTTCCCTACTTCTTGCATGACAGCCCAGAATTGAGAACTGCAGTGCATATGGTGTTTGCAAAATGCTAGTTGTGTATGGGTGTTTAAACTTTAGTTTTGCATCTTTTAATTTATTTATGCAAGCAAGCCGCCTTTCATGAATTTTAATCTGCACTGCCTTAAAGAAGTGCTTTCCAAATGGGACAGCATTTGTGATCACCACTAAGCCATTCTAACTGCTTGCAGGCCTGGGGAGAGAGGCAGTGGAGAATATTAGCAAGCTCTGCACTGTCCCTGTGTCATCCCAGGCATTGTGGCGTAAAATGTGCTTCGTGTCTAGGAGAAAAAAGAAAAAGGAAAAACAACACTGTGACTCGGGTCTTTGGTTATTTTTAATGCTGAGCGGCAGAACCACAGGGAATATTATGAGTTCCAAGATTCTGACGGGAGGGACTTGCTGCTGAAGTGCTTTCTTCAGGAGAGAGAGAAAGAGAGAGAGAGACAGACACTGGTACAAGTCTTTATTCATTTATTTATCGTGCAATGCCCTAAAAAAGAAAACACTTCTCCTGTGCAGGGGAAATTGCTTCAATGGATAGATTGCATTTAAATAATTTAAGTATAAAATTACTCGAACAGGCCGACTGATATTTCGCAAACGAAACAGTCACAGTCACTTAGGAGTGCTGCTAAGTCCATGATTCCATGTAGAGATGAGGTACGAGTGGAGCTTCTGCTGGGCTTGGGAGAGGGCTCCATTCTGCCCCCTGGCTGTCTCAGATGCAGCTGATTTCTGGCCAGGTCCTGCAAGAAGACCCACAAGTAGGGGATGGATCTTTCAGACCCCAGAGCTCTGGAAAAGAGAGAAATGGTTCACAACTTTTAGGTTCTAATTTTTTCACCAAATGAAGTAAAGAAGGCGCTGGTGCTCAGAAGACTTCTGTCTTGTCTGGATGAACCCACAGCTCAGCCTCCACAGCCTTGGAGTTCCTCATCTGTCCGACGGGATGATACTGGCCTCACAGGGCTCTCCAGGGCTGAATTAGGTCCCTGAGAACCCAGACCAATGCCTGGGCAGGTAATGGCTCATGGCAGTCTATTTCCAGTAGGTTCTCATACGTGTCTGGGAGGCAGTTCCAACAGTGATGCCTTCTTGTCTAGGGAGAGGCTCTCCATTCTTAGGAAAACTTCAGCCACACTAATGATGGCCACAGCTGTCTGTCGCCTGCATAGCTGTTCACAACCATGCAAAATGATGTCACCCTGAGGTTTCCCCTCTCCTCTGCAGATGGCAGTTCTCCAAGTTTGACCACTAAAGGGCCTGACCAATGACAGTCTGTGGGCCAATGCATTCACAAAGTGCTCTGCTCTACGCTGGGTAACCCTCTTGGAGATTTACCAGGCACCCTGGCGTGCATGCTAATGTCTCTGAAAAGTATTGCAGATAAAAGATCTTTAAATCCAGTTTAACTCACCATGTATTCATCTTAAGGAGAACCTCCCCACTTTGTCCTCACCCCAAATGCACATTGCTATCCTTTAGAAAAGGACTTACTGAAGCCAACTTAGAGAAACTCTGCCCCTAACGTGTTTCTTTACCTTTTACCCGAATTTCTTGCCTCCTGTGTTATTTTCCTCTGCACACTCCACAGACCTGCTTCTGAGAGTTGCAGGGTCTCCTATTTACTATTGACTAATTAAGGAAGCAGCTGTATCAAGTGCTGGGTGTAATGTCCATCAAGCATCATCCATACCCTTCAAGTCGCAGAGTCAACACAGGGAACAGACACGCGGCTGGGAAGGGTTACTGCCGTCGGCCTGGTGGGATTCATACCTGCAAAGTAATGGGGAGGATGGGGCTGGGAACACAAGGAGAGCCTGGCAATGTCAGACAAGGTCTCCTGGAGGAGAAGCCGTTGTGCTAGGGGGAGTTTGACTTCGAGGTATTTAGAGGAAGCCGCGGGCGAGGGTAGGGGCTGCCGTCTCTCAGCAGCCCCAGTGTTTACTTTGAAGAGAAAATGTCTGCTTTGTAGGCAAATGTTTTCAGCATGGAAATGATCATTGCAATTGCTGTGGTTGTCACAAATGTTTCATCAGAGCCGATAAAGCAGCTGAGTGTTGGCAAAATCGATGAAAACATCTTGAGAAGTGTTCTCTGCCTACTTAGCCGTCTGTGGCTCATCTGGTGTTAGGGAGGAGGGGAAGGAGGCGGTGAGCTGAGGCCACACATGAGATTCTGAGAGGCAGTATGGTGCGGTGGCTGGGCGTGCAGGTTTGGAGCCAGATTGCCTTGACTGGAACCCCGGCTGGCACTCTGGGGAGCTCTGTCCTCTGGCACAGGTTACCTAACTTCTCTTCCTCTCTGTTTCCTCATTTGAAAATTGTGGATATCAACAGTACAGGCTAAAAATCCTGTATCCAAATGTTTGGCTCAAGAAATGTTTCAATTTTCAGGGATTTTCAGCTTTTGGGATATTTGCATAGACTTTACTGGTTGAGTAGCTCTGAGAATCTGAAATCTGAAATGCTCCGAAATTCAAAACTTTATGGATTTGACACTCATAAAATTTTGGTTTGGGGAACATTCTGGATTTTGGACTTTTGGATTAAGGATGCTCAACCTTAAGGATGAAGTAGTTAAACAAGTCACCATATGTCAAGTGCTTTGGGCGCTTAATATATATCATTTAATGTCATAATCCAATATGCCCATATCTCTCAACTTACAAAGAGGTTTTATAATGCACCATTCATTCAGCAAGCATCTACCAAACACTTTTCTTGTGCCAGGGCAAGGGACTCAGTGGTAAATGAGACAGGCCAGGCAACCGTTATGTTGGAGCTTTCTTTCCAACATAGACATGTTAACCAAATAAATAAGAACCATTCCCATCATAATAAATATTATAAGGAATACACTCAGAGTAATGAGCAGAAGACCGTAGTGAAGTCATACATTGTCCACTATACTCAGATGGGAACAACGAAAATGTATTTTATTTAAATTTCTCAACTCTGTTGTTACTCATGTATTTTCCCATGGTTGGTATGGAAATGAATTCACTTTCTTAGCCCAATCTGTAATTTTAGTGCCATAGAGGAATCTCAGGAACCTCTGAGGATTTTGCTTCCCTACTGTGGCTGTAGATCCAGGTGACATCCAGGACCATGGGGGAGGGAAATATTTCAAATGGGACTTTGTGCTGTTGTAAGGGCGGGGATCCTTGGGCCCAGGAGGCGTTCTTGGACTATCCTCTAGCTTCCCTGATCTGTGAAATAATGCCTTCCTCCACGTGCTGGCTCTCGTCTCATTGGTGTGTGTGTCTGCGTGGTTTGTTTCCTTAACTATGCTTTCTCAGTGTCAGGTTAATCTGGTCCTGGCAGCCCACTCTGGCTAACTGATCTTCCTCTCAACTCTCAGTACCAGAAACTCATCAGAAGCTCTGGATATGCCAGGGTATCACCAGCCCTGGCCTCTGTTTTGCATCCTCTGTTGGGAGTCACCTATACTTTTATAACGGTGCCAGGTCTTTAACGTGTTGAAAACAAAAACACACACCTAGAATTGTGTGTCTAATAAAAGTTATCCTTCAAAAGTGAAGGCTTAACAAAACCTGAGTTGACTCATCCCCTGATACATTTTCCTGTCAAGAACATTAAAGAGAAATTGTTCAGGAGGAAGGGAAATGACGTCAGAACTTGGGTCTACATAAAGATATGGAGACTATCAGAGAAGGGATAAAGGAAGGCCCATTGAGTAGCAATCGAAGAGGTGAATAAGCCCTGCTAGGCACATGCCAGGTCCTCCTCTCACTCCAATCACCTTTTCAAAGAAACGCAGCCACCCCTGGGTCTGAGCCACAACAAGGTGCAGGTGAAGAGTGAGTCTCTCCTGCCACATTCAACAGAAACACCATCTCTGCCCATCGAGTCATCCCTTGGGTAGACAGTACCTTTATCCTTTGCAGGATTCCATGATAGGATTTAGTGCTGGGGTGGAAACAGTGAAGGAGCGCCGGGAATACACCTGGCAAGGTTTCTGCACTCCCTGTATTACCCCGGAGCCCTTCGGTGTCCATTGACCTATGAGCCCTTTCTAGAAGCGGACCTGCAGTGCAGGCGCTTTATTTGGGAGATAGAAATACACATGGAGAGATAGGAAGGAAAAGTAAACCCGTGCAGTGGGAAGCGGGAGCTTCTTCCTGTAGGGATACTCTAGGGCCAGGAGCAAACCCGTCTCTCAGAATTTTCCCACCCAAAGAGGGAGGGAGCTGGGGTAACTCCACACCTACACCTGAGGGTCCTCCTGCGGGTACTCCACGTGGACACCAGGCGGCATTTCTTTATGTAGTTTTGGGGGGTAGGGAGTTCTCAATCCGGAGATTCAAAGACTGGAGTTGGAAGCAAGCTATGGCATAGGGGAAGACGGGTGAGATGGTGCAGAGGAGCACTTTTAGCGTCTGTTACAGACCCCCTGCCTCAGAACAAGGTTTTGAAACTCATAAAACGAAATACATAGGATTACAAAGAAAACCAATTATATTGAAATTCAGTTCTTTCCACAGACCCTTTGGGGGAACCCCAGGTTAAGAAGCCCTGCTAGGGTTTCTTTTCAATGTACAATTATAAGGTTTTATGACCTAAGAGGGTGGATTGTGTTACTGTGCCAGGAGGTGGCTGAGGAAAGCTCTGTGCTCCAAGCAGAAACAATTTCAGAGGCAAAATGCGCTCACCCAACCTGACAATCCCCTGTAGCTCAGGGACTCTAAATGATGCCGCTGGGTTCTCTTGCTCTCCTTTTGTTTGTTACCGTGTTTGTTTTGCTTTGTTTATGTTTCTGCATTTTTAATATGTTAGCCCCCAAAGCACTCTGGGGCATCAATCTGCTCACATGGGCCTGGCGGCAGCTCTGCCCACCCCCTGCCCCCAGCTCTCTCTGAGGAGCTCCATTTTTCACACTTTGTGTCTGGAGCATGAGGGTCCCATGCAGCCACAGAGGGCCAGAGTCCATCATGTGACTGCATGGTACCAACAGGTGGCTGTGTGCTGGGTGCTGGAGCAGCCACCCTGCTGGGTGCTGCATGCCACGGAGACACTATCCCACCTCCTAATGTGACTCCATGGCTCTGTTACTCACAGCTAAATTACAGTATTATGACTTCATTGTTGAGTCCCAATTCTCCTAATTATAGCCTAGAGATCTATTATTTGATTTGGTAACACCAAGTGCTTCTTTTCTAAATCATGTAATCTCTTGTAGCTTATTAATGTCAGGTTTGCGCACACGCAGGGACTTGGTTGTTTGCCAGGCAGAATCAAATTTTCAAATTTTCGCTGTGTTATGTTACAGGGCTTTGCTTGTTACAATCTAATTATATTGGCACTGAAATACCGAAAACCAATTTATATTAGAAAGCACTTTAACTCTTTCTTTGGAGTGAATTTACATGCATAAGTGCCTGCCACACTATTGGTCTTTTTGTCTTTCCACTGGGAAATTCTTTCTGGGAAAGAGGTAAAACGAACAGTCCCTTTCTATTAAGATGTCTGCTGGTCAAGGAAAAGAACTGAATGTGGCCATTCTTGAACTTGTTTGAAGCATGAAGAAGTGAGCACGCCCTTTCCACCCCCTACATGCTCCCTGTAGGGAATGCCTCTTGCTCCAGGCACCCAGAAGCCCCTGTGTGGGTAGGGGTACCCTCTGGAACTGTCCTCAACAGCATCCCTGGGCTTGGACAGTGTTACCTCTTCCCCTGCTCCCCATGTTCCCATCAGATCCATTCTCCTAGGCTCTGTTTTCTTTTAGGGGATCAGTAAATCCATTGGCCTGAAGATCAGGAGAGATCTGCTGCTTTTAGAAGTTGCTCTTGGCAGGGGAATGGCCTTCCTCATCCTCACTGGCCACCTCAGGAGAATCCTGTATAGTTGAGTCTGACCTTAAGGGCATTTGTCTCTCCAGCCTGCCAGTCTCCCTAGCAAGGACCACAGTCCCTCGTCGGACTGCTGTACCTAGGAAGCACCACCCTCGAAAAGGAACTCTGCCTCCCTCCTGGCCCTTCTTTTCTCTTCTGCCACCTGGCCCCTTTCTTTGTCTTCGATCTTCCTGGTAGCACACCTTGACCCTGCTGACTTGCTGCAGGTAGAGAGGATGGGGGCAGTGCTGGGCTCGTGTAGAAAGGAGCCCACCAAACACGGCATCTTGATGGAATGGAAATCCTTACAATCAGATGAATCCGATGGGAAGCCTAGTGCCTCATCTCTCTCCTGTGCATCTAGAGCAGGTCATACAGTCTCCCCAAGCCTCAGTTTCTGTCATCTCTATGATGATGTGTTATACCTCTCATAGGTTGTTTCTAGGAGTACATGGGACACTGTGTTTAGAGCATCTATCAGAGAAGCAGGGAACACGTTAGCCCCTGAAAGACCTTCCTCTTGACCTTGCCCTGCAGGCCTGTGTGGCTGCAGAGAACAATCTCTTTCCAGCTGAGGACACTTTCTCTGTACTCTGCGAGTCCTTTGGCCCTGCCCAGCACTGCCGCAGCATAACTGACATTTGTGAGCTGCACACTTCATTTGGCTGGGCTGTATACTTCTAGTACCCCAGAGACACAAGGAAGTTAGTTTAGTCCTCATACCCATAATGCATGTGCTATGGCTGCAACGGGTCGAGATTCAGCGGTTGACATTTCCTAGGCAGAATTAAGACCAGTGATCAAGACCAAAACTTGTCTCCAAGGCCTCATTTTTTGTTATGAATATTTCAAGTACCCTGAAATGTGCTGCAAACACTAAGGGAGTACCTGCATTCCAATAGCTTTATCACACTTGACCGTGTGTGGAGTTTGCTTCTGCTCTTTTGCTTTGGGTAGTCTACGCTCCTGCATACTCTTAGATCCATTTCTGATCCCACCTTTCTCAGAGAGGACCCACCCTTCTGTATCTGTTTGTTTTGTCATTCTTAAGCAACTTTAAGTCATTTGGAAAGTGTCAGTATAATAGACATAAGTAGCTCATTTTATAAATGATATCCTATTAAGAAAATAAGATCAAGTGGACTTTGCTACTTCGATTCTGCTAGCCTCAGTGTCCTTAGCTGAAGTGAGGAAAATAATGTTTTCTTCACAGACTTGCTCTGGGTAAAGTACTGGGCACAGTACTTACCAAATGGTGGGTACTCAATAAATTCTTGCAGTTATCAGGATGGGGTTAAATTTCATATTCAGTTTCAAAGTTCTTGGTTAGTGCCTCCTTGTCCCCTTACTTAACGTTTAACTGAAACACTTTTAATATGCACTAAGAGAGAGAGAGATGAGCCCAGTATATCTCTATGGCCCACAGCTGGACTCCAGTGTTCCAAGCTGTCAATACTTTCTTTTAATCCCAGTTAACTTCTCGAGATGCACAGAAATACTTGCATCAGCTGGCACTTGGTCCCTGCTATCTGCCGGGTTGTTGGATGTAGCACAGGTACATCGCCATCCCTGGAGGAAATGCAGATGATTTTGTTACAAAGCTTAGAGCAACCAGAAATTCCACAACCTTTTTTTCAGATTACAAAATAATGTAAAACCAAGTGGCAGGAAAGCCGTCTGATATTCTGATCTTAGCCCCCTGTCCTAAGGACCCTATGGTGATTATTCCTCCAACTCACTACCCCTTGGACATGTATGAGACTCAGCTTCTGAAGGCTCCAGGCAGGCCCTGCCCCTAAATCTCTTCTCCTAATTTTTCCTCTCTCATGGAAAGACGCCAACATTCACCCATCCAGAAACCTGTGAGTAAGGATCGATTCCTCCTTCATCCTCATCCCCCAGATCAAACCCCTCAGCTTGCAATATGCTTCCTGTACCTGACTGCTCCTTTCCACTCGAATGGACTCCAGCCTCACCCTGGGCACCAGCGCCTCTTAGAAGATGGTGGGGACCTCCTCTGAATGAGTCCCCCTGTTTCTCTTGTTGCCCTCAACCCCACCTCATCTACTCACAATGGAGTGACCAGTGCAATATACTCAAACCCTTCTAAGAGATCCCAGTGCACACAGAATGAAATTGAACTTCTCTGTCACTCTGAGCCTTCCCCTTGCTCACTCAGTCACTCCAACCACATAAGGTTTCCCCCAGTTTCTCTTTCCTACTGGAGGGCATTTGCACATGCTGTCCCCTATTCTTCAAGGCTTTGGGGGTTGGCTCCTTCTCATCCATCACATCTCAAATAAAATGTTGCTTCCTTAGACAGAACTTCCTCTCCATCTATTTAACCAGGCATATCCCTTCACTACCACCCCATTTATTCTACTTTTCTTTGTTTGCTTTCTTACTATCTCCATCTTACCACCAAGCTTCCAGTGCCAAACTCGGTGCCCAGCACCTAGGAGAAGATGATTAAATAGCTATTGAATAAAGGATCGGATGAGTCCCAGGAAGTGTACATCCTGTGCTTCAGAATGGGGTAGAATGGATGTGTTCTAGGTCTCTGGACTTCTTAACTCCCATCTTCCTTCCTCGCTCCAGCATCCAGTCAGCTTTCTCTGCTGGCCCCTGAGCTGGGGACTCAGACCTTGCCTGAACCAAATGACCCGTCCTCCAGAGCACCTTTCCTAGCCCTTTCTCAGAGGGGGTTTCCATGTGGTACCAGCACGCGCCACCTGTCCAGCGGGCCAGTGACAGGAGGGAGTCCATCTGCATGGCCATGGCAAGAGTCACTCCTATTTGCCCATGTAAGATCCTGTCAGAGCAGCCACCGAGTCACAGAATGGGACAGGTGGATGGGAAACAAACAAGAGCACCCCCAAAGCAGAGAGATGTGTTGGCCAGGTACACGCTGCTCTGTGGAAAAGCACCCTCTAGGAATGACCACAGAATAAATACTGCACACCTGCCACAGCTCAGAGACAGACTATGCAGAGCCGATCTGCAGACTGAGGTAGCAATCTAATTGCCTAGCAAATCATCGATCAAATTTATGGAATTAGCTGATCCTTTTTTGTTCCTTCCTGTATTGATGAGGTGCGAGGCTGCCTGATCCACATGTGAGTACCAAAGAAGTTCCTGGGAAGCAAAACACGATGGCCTCTCTCTCCTCTGTGGGTCAGTATAATAGGCAAGAAACCTTAGGGCTGGAAATGTGCCCTCTGTGCAAAAAGCCCAGCCAAAGAGCACGGAGCAAGAGACACCCTGGTGCCCATTGCCCTGGAACAAAGCCCACAAAACACATCTCATAAGCTCCTCCCTGGCTTTTCTCACTCAGAGAACTGTCCCTGTTTCCTCCTCACTGTTGCAACTCTTCCCAAAGTGCTCCCTCTGCCTAGAATCCTCCCCTGCCCGCTTCCCATTTCTGCTTGTGGAAATTGAACCCATCCTTCATGCCTCAAAGAAAAATCATGGTCCACCTAGTCAGGAGGACATGCTGTCCCCACTAGCCCCATAGTATGTGGCTTGTCCATTTATAGATAGGATGATCATATAATCCCGGTTTGCTAGGGATAGTCTGTTTATTTCTGCCAGCCTCACTTTCTAGAGTCCCAGTCTGGGGCTGGGTGTTTGGCCTAGTAGTTAAGAGACCCGCATCCTTTATTAGAATGTCTGGGTTCAACACCTGCATCTAGCTCCTGCTTCTAGCTCCCTGCTAATGTAGACCCTAGGCTGGCAGTGGTGATGACTCAAGTAATTGGGTTCCTGCCCTTCTCATAGGAGACTTGAACTGAGTTCCTGGCTCCCAACTTCAGCCCTTGTGGGTACCTGGGAGGTGAACCAGTGAATGGGAGCTCTCTCTACAGATTTGATTCTTTCTCTGTATAACGTTCTGCTTTTCAAAGAAATAAATACCTTTTTAGAAGTGTCCCAATTGAACAACAGATCACTATATGATGACCCCATGAGTCATGATCTTTTATAATCCTCTCCTCTTGGATGCAGGCAGAACCTGTGACTTGCTTCTGCCCAATAGAATATGGCAAGGTGATGGGGTAGTCACTCCTGGTTATGTAGGACTCAATCTTAGCAGACTACAGAGAGAAACTAGGGGCTGACACTGTGGCATAGCAGGTAAAGCACTACCTGTGATACCAACATGCCATATGGGTGCCAGTTGGAGTCCTGGCTGCTGCGCTTCTTATCCAGCTCCCTGCTAATGGCCTGGGAAGAGCAGCAGAACATGGTCCTAGTGTTTGGGCTCCTGCTGCCTATGTGGGAGACCCAGATGAAGCTCCTGGTTCCTGGCTTTGGCCTGGCTTAACCCTGGCCACTGCAACCAACTGGAGAGTGAATCAAGCAGATAAAAGATCTTTCTCTCTGTCTCTGCCTCTCCTTCTCTCTAACTCTGTCTTTCAAATAAATAAATGAGCGAGAGAGAGAGAGAACGAGAACTTTCCAGGCCTTGAAGGAGTAATCTGGTCTGATAGGAATTCCCCAGGGAACGGACCTCGGGAGCTGTGGGGTAGACTGTCTTCTAGAACAAGGGACTGAAATTCGCAGGCAGCCCAGTGAGCAGGAAGAGAACCCTGAGCTCTAGAGAGGGGTCCAGCCTGGCTGACACTTGACTGCCGACTCGTGAGATCCTGAGCACAGGACCCAGGTGAGCCAGCCTGCATGCCTGACCATGCACTGGGTGAGAGAACAGACAGGTATGGCTTTAAGTCACCAAATTGTAGCTACATGTTATACAATAGGAAGAATTTCTAAGATGGCTACTCTGGAGATAGCACTAATCAAGAGCTCAAATGGTCCTAGTTCTCTAAACCACTGGTGTTTTCATTAAGCCTAGGGACACAGCGCATTGCTCTCTCCAGTTCACCTAATCTCCCAGAGCTTGGGCTCCTCTGCAGGTGGCACACCGGGCAGCCCAGCACGGGGCTTAAGTGAGAGGAGTCAGTGTCTGAGTTCGAATCTCAGGTTTATCACAGACTAGCTCCATGACCTTCGGAAAATAATTTACCTTCTCAGGTAAATTGTTCTCATTTGCAAAATAGAGGTCCACAATAGTGCTTTTCTAAGATAAGATTGTTGCCAGGATAAATTTGAGTTAGCATAGAGGTGCTTACAACCATTGCAGAGCTCTGTGTAAGTTCATTATCAGTTGTGTTTTTTGTTTCATTTATCATGTAATCAAATCTTCTATTTAATCCTCACTTACAGACAAAGATATTGAGTAACTTGCTCAAAATTACAGAGCTGGTAAGTATCAGAGAGACTGAATCAAACCCACCCTTGCTGTCTTCCATACCACTCAGATCTACATCTTTTTTTTTTTTGTGGATATACATTTTAGAAAAAAACAAAGAGAATTTTCCCCAGAATTCCTTAGTGGGTTCCCAGGAGTTCAGACAGATTTCAAGTTTGTCTAAGAATCATGGCCTGGAGTGTGGGTAGGTTTCTGGAAGCGCAGGAGCAAACAGTTTAGAGAGCTTAGTGGGTATGGTGAGTCATGAACAAGCTGAGCGACAGGTCACCTTGATGACAAACAGCCAGGGACTTGTAGACATTTTCAGGCTGCTAAAAACTAGGTATTTACCTAGGCACAGGTCATTGGGATCCATAGATAATTTCCTACCTGCTCATTTTTAATGTGCTTTGTGAGCACTCTGGAGAAGTTCATTAATTGTGTCTGTAAGCTTATTGTGTTGTAAACCAAGCTTGACAGCACAATTGATACCCATCAAAGAAAGGGGCCTCTCAGAGCTGAGAAGGAGCAGGCAGGGTCATTGACAAGACTGCTGGGAGACCCAGCCCTTCTCGAAGTGAGTTCCATGTCCCTGTCCTTAGGTAACCCGCAGGGCAGAGCGAGAGGCGGTAATGAGGGTGATTCTAACCACATTTGTCATGGTGGTGTGACAGGGTCAGGCACGAAGGCCCAGTAATCGGCCAGTGCGTGAAGGCCGTGGTCTAACAAGACGGCCATCTATTTACGGGTCTCTGCTAGGCAGCCCGAGCGCTCCTTCTCTGCACTGGCGGATTCCACGCATCTTTCCAGATAAGTCAGCCTCCTGGACCCCGTCTCTGCCGTCAGGAGAAGCGGCCCCTCTTGTGTGTGCTGGGCGGCTCCCTGGCGCATTTTCCCCGGGAAGCATGGATTGTGCGGGTATCTGAAATGCCTCGCCTTGCCTTCTCGCCACGCCCGCATGGGTGCAGCCCGCACAAGCTCTTTAAGGATGCGCTACAGACAGCAGCCCCAGCGAGCGGCGTGGAGCCCCAGCGAGCGGCGTGGAGCCTTACTAACCTAAAAGAAGGCCCTTGCATTTATCTTGCTGTACGTTCAGCCGCCCCCTTATCCATGGGCACACAGCCCAAGTACCCCAGTGCACGCCTGAAACCCTAGCTAGTACCAACCACATACGATTTTTTTTTGATTAGGTATATACCTATGATAAAGTTTAACCTCTTCATTAGGCCTATAATGAGATTAACACCAAATAATAAAACAACTAGAATGACATCATGTTGCAGCTCTCCATATCTTACTATATGTTCAGCTTTTCAGTTATAGGAAACGCTTTCAGCTTCTCTTTGGCATAATTGAGTTGCCGGCATCTCTGCTCGCTACTTTTTGTACTTTGGGACTATTAAGTCAAGTGAGAGGTAGTTGAACACAAACACTACCATACCATGGCGGTCCATCTAAAACTCATGACAGCAACTAAACAACTAATGGGTAGGTAGCATATACAACATGGACACACGGGACAAATTTCTTATTCAGGGTGGAGCCAGAGAGATTTCATCATGTGACTCAGAGTGGTGCATAATTTAACATTTATAAATTAAGCCTTATTTCTGGAATTTGCCACCAATATCTTCAAACTGTAGTTTACCAAGGACAACCCAACACTGTGAAAATCAAAACCACAGTTAAGGGGGGAGCCTGCTATATTCCTGTGCAACATTCTTCTGTAGTAAACATGGGACTCCGTTAGGGCAATGCACCTATGTGTTACACTTAGTAGACACCACTGTATGCCTTAGTACAGGCTAAATTGTTGCAACAAATAGAACCAACCATCATACAAAGTCTCAAACACAGTGCAGTTTTATTTTTCACTCATTTGGTGATCCAAAGTAAATGGTCAGTGTTCTCTCCTCTCTTCAGACACTCCAGGATCCTGGCTCCTCCCATATGGAGACTCCCTTTTTCTTGTAGGATATTACCCCAGTGTACATCAACATGGTAGAACCAGAAAGCACATGAGTTGGCCATTAGGAGGTTTGATTGCTCAGCCCTGAAAATGGCAAGCGCAATACTTCCACTCATATTTTACTGGCTAAAACGTAGTCACATCATCATGCCTAACTGCAGAATAGACTGGGAAATGCTTTTCGCTGTGGATTTTAGTGAAGGGCAAGTAGTCTGTGGCGCATCAGTCTAAGTTAGCTCCCTCCCTGGGTTCCTCCAGAGGGTAGCTCAGCCCTGTGCGGGGTTGTGCACTGTCCCTCCCTCGTGTGTCCTCTGTATTACTAAACGTTCCATGTTACCAGGTTTTTTTAAATATTAAACCAGGTATGTTCTCTTTGTTCCCATAATGATTTTGTAGATATGTTCCCAAAAATAGTATGCAAATTCCATATATGAATCCTTGTATTTGTGCCACACAGCACCCCAACCTTGCCAGTGCAACCCGAGTCCTCCCACCAAGCTCTGCCTCGTGGTATGCAGATACACCATCGGCATCCATTGTCCTGCACATCAGTTTCAATAAACTCATGTGTCAAAACATAGCACACAGCAAATGGTCATTCCCCTGGCTCATTGATTTTTCCTCTGCCCCAACTACTTGGACATTACTCTGGCAGAAAGCAAGAAGTTCTCTTGAAGATGCTGTTTCATATTCTGCTAGGCAATGCTTGTAACAGGTGAGAGCTGACTCCCTAAATGGGGTTTCCTCTCTAATGGGCCAGGGGATGGTGTGAGTGTTTAGCCAAACCTTTTTCAGAGTTCAGGGAGCAGTGCTTCTGCAAATGCAGTATAGGAAATCCCTTCTGTTAGCTCTCTAGGAGAGAACATAGCTGGCATTTGTTTTTGGTTAATTATGCACATTATGAGATTAACATATTAAAAATCCTTTATCTGCCTTTCAATTACTGTCAAACTAGCCCAAGAAAGTTAACAAACAACAAGGCTGAGCACAAGAGAAATACTTTTAGTTTTATGTTTGATTTAAAATACATTCAAGTGAATTTCATAAATGCCCATCTAAAATGACTTTAAAATACTCCTTAAATTCATGTAACAAGAAGTAAAGACAAAATTCTGGGTCAGTTTCTCTGCAATTCCTTGGCAGCCCCTTCATGATCACAAAATGGCTGTTGCAGCACCACACATCACATCCTCATAAAACTGTGTAAAACAGGAAGTAAGGGACAGACTTTTCCTTGGAGTTCTCTGTCTCTTTTTATCAGGAAGGCTCTCTGAACATTTTCTCTAGCACAATGCTCCTTAAGCTTTATTATTGATTTATAGACAAATCACTGCCTAATGGGGATAGTATGACTGCCCCTGAATTAGAATGATGCATTTCCTAGAGCTAAGTGCATTGCCCCAAATTTTGTCCGTTAACTGTAAAAAACTTTAGATTATACTAGAAAGAAGAAGCAAGGATTATTGTTGGGTAAGCAATCAATGGCATCTCAAACATTCCATAAGGAGTTTCTTGCCTTTTCAGTGTGTGTAAGTAGATTAAAATAAAATAGTGTTCCTGAGCAGTGCCACTCACAAAAATAGCCGTCATAAAACCATGATTTAATAGTATAATCTCACCTCCCCTTGAAGCGTTTTCTTACTGCTTTAACAACGATGACAATGACTGAGTGCTTGCTATGTAGCCAGCACTATATTAAGTAATTTGTGTGAATTACCTAATTGAAGATGCGACACAGACAAGAGGAGGCTGGGACCATGAGCCCCTCATTTTGCAGAGAAAGGAATCGAATCTTACAATGGTTGGTTGAGTGCTTGTACTCATGCTCACGGAGCTAAGAAATGATAGCAGCTGGATCTGAGCTTCGCATCTTTGGCTCCAGGGTCTCGGCCCTGAACCGGAGTGCCCGTCGGCCTTGTGCCCTAGGTTGCCATGTGCTCCTCATACATGTGCTCACAGGGAGGATACAGCAAGACCTGGAAGAATGTTCTCTGCTAGACATGCTACAACAGATCAAACCCAAGTATCTAACATGATTTTGGGTTTCTGGGAAGTTTGGTGAATTTTTTTTTTTTTTTTGCACTCATTTGATGTTATTTCCTTCAACCAGACATTCTTGATAAATTTTTTCTCTCCCATCAGTTCTGCCCTTTTTTGTGATTTGTTTTGTATTTTGTAAATCTTTTGGTCCTAATACACTCATGCTTTGGTCAGAAACCATTTTGAAGGAAGAGAGGAATGGGAAAAAAATTCTAATGGTCATATAATATCCATGCTGAAGGTTAAGGGGTACAAAATACTGAGGGCTAGCATTGATTTTGAAATGCATCAAAAGTAAGCTGCAGGCCAGCTGCTGGGTGTAGCGGTGAAGACATCTACATCAGAGCGCCTGGCTTTGAGTCCTGGCCCTACTCCAGAGCCCAGTTTCCCGCTAAAGCACACCCTAGAAGGCAGTGGGTGATAGCGCAAGTCCTTGGGTCCCCGCCACCCTTGTAGGGGACCTGGACGGAGTCCCTGGGCAGCACTGGCCCCTGCTGCTGTGGGCACTGGGGAGTGAACAAGCGGATGGGAGATCTCTGTCTGCTTTTTCTTCTTTCTGCCTCTCTTCCTTTCAAATGAATACGATAAATGTAAAAAATTGAAAATAAGTTAAATCTATTCATGGATGGAGAAATGGAGATAAACATGATAAAGCAAGTACTGTGAAACATTATCTATAGAATCTAAGTGTGGGTATGTGGATATTCACCATGCAATCCCTCTGACTTTTCTGCCTTGGAAATTTTCATCTTAAGAAAAATGGGAACTATGTCAATAAAACCCATTTGTATAAAAGAGCAATTCCTGACTATAGCATTTAGTTATGTTAGTACTAGCTCCACCATTCCCAAACCACATAGTCCACATAACCACTCAGCAATATCCTCCTTCTCTCCCTCCCTCTCTCTCCCCCCCTTCCTCTCTCTCTCTCTTCTTTCATCTCTCTTCTCTCTCACTGTATTTTAGAGGCCCAGAGTCCCTACAAACTTATCTTTTATATCTCCAAGTGGGAAGATCTCTGGGAAACCAACACAAGATGTCTTTCTAGAGGCTAAGCAAATCTGCCCTTCCTCCCCCCTCCCTTCCTCCTCTCCTCCCTTCCTCCCTCTTCCCTCTCCCCCTCCTCCTTCCTTCTCTCCTCTTTCCTCCTCCTTCCCCCTCCCTCCCTCCCTTCCTCTTTCCTGCTTCCTTCCCACCCGCATTCTGTCTCTTCCCTTCCTTTGTTCATCCCGTCCATTTCTGCTCCCCTGCCACTGTGTGGGTGACAAGTGATCACAAAGAGGAGTCAAATATGGAGGCACTTGCTCAAGGAGATAGTGGTTAACTAAAGACCAATGAATCGTAAACAAAAGTAGGACCTTCTGAAGGCTACATACAGAAGGGAGCCCAGGACAATTTCTCAGAGAAAATTGGATTTTGAAATCGTGAGGCTTTCTCCAAGTAGACAAGGAAGCAAGAGTATTTCAGGTGAAGACAGCACTATGTGCCAATAAGCAGAGGTGTGAGCCAAATGTCGGTAGTTCAGGAGATCTGGAGTTTAGCTTGCCAAGGGTGGAAGAGAAGAGGTGAGCGAGGCTGAATAATGGACTGTCTTGGATACCAAGCTAAGGAGCTGGGGCTTAATGCTGCAGGAAACGAGGTGCCACTGGAAGATTCACTTAGGGAACTGCATGGAAGGTAGAGCCGGGACTGCAGCAGCAGTTCCGGTGAGAGGGAGGTGAGGGTGGCTGAGCGCAGGCTGCGGCGGGTGGAAGCTAAGAGCTGAATTCGAGGAAAAAACTGAGACTAAGGCAGGGAGCACCTGACGCCTGAATGTTTGTGGTGGTTTAGGACATCCAGGATGGCTCGGGCTTCGGCCTGGGGGCAGTGGGTGTGGTGGTGGTGGTGGTGGTGGTGGTGGTGGTGGTGGTGTCCCCATTGTCTAGGGTGGAGGTCCCAGGTGGGGACTCCCTGCAGAGCGGGCAGCACAGGGAAGTGTCTGTCCCCTTGGCACATGCTCGTTTCCGTCTCTGTGGAGTCTTCAGCCCCGTCACTGCCTGCCAAAGTGCTAGATTGCGCCCTCATGTTGTTTCCTTGATTCAGTTTTCCAGGAAAGTGGGTCTGTTCCCTTCCTCCTGTATGGTCAGAGCATGCTGGGAAGAGGCAAATGGCTTCGGCAGTGCTTTCCCGGCCATCTGGAGCACAGGTTGCCGTGGGCCCAGCTGCGTCTCCTGGATCCCTGGCTTCACACCCCTGTGTGCTGTCTCTAAGAAACAGACCCTGTGCTGCAACACTTTATTAAGAAATTAAAATTGTTTCTGAAGACCTCAAAGCAGGAAAATGAAATTGTTTTCAGCTTTGATTGCGGTCATAATGAGATAGCTATGGGTTGGGGTGGGGGGAAGCAGGGACCGTGTTATTCTTGGCTAGATGAGGAGCAAAAACACTTTTTTTACAGTTTACCATAAAGGCAGTGATGGAATTTTTCACAAGGCAAACACAATCAAGGACTCGGGGAAGATGAGGGTGTCTATATTTGTTCTTCCTTGGCCATCGCTCACAGTGGGATGTTTGATCTCAGCACGCGGGTAGCTGGCCTCTGAAGTGGGACATAGCTCTACTATGCCCCATGCCCCTTTGCTGTACCTCACTGCCAGCTTCCTTGTTGAAGCTGGTGTCTGGGGGCTGGAGGGGGTTCAGCTGACATATTGGGCACAGGCCACAAACACCAAGCATATGCAGAACATTCTTGTGTGGCCACATCACTTGCTCATTACAAAAACTCTGCCAAGTGAGCAGTGATCTCTCTTGTTCTCCAAATGGGAAAACGTGACATCTCATGTCACATACCTGGTGAGCTTAATGAACTTTAGGTTTTAGGTAGAGTCTTGTTGGAAGTAGTTACCCGTATCCGGGTATTTGCTTCTCCTCCAGGGACTCAGGCACCCGCAAGTGGCACTGTTAGGTGGGAACAATGCAAGGCTTAGTGACCAAGTCCCGTGATCTTGGGAAAGTCTATCTGAGATGATTGAACTCTGAGTATTCTCATTGGCACAATGGGGAGAAACAAATCCCCATCTAGATGGCTGGATTTTGTAGGGGTAACTGTTAGAATGTACATGAAGCAGCTTTTAAATAGTAAGGATGTGAGGTAGGCATTTAACCTAGCAGTTACCACACTGGTTCAGATGGCTCCATCTTACCTGGGGGTATCTGCGCTCAGTTTCCAGCTCCAGTTCCTGATTCCAGCATCCCGCTAATGCACACCCTGGAAGGCAGCACTGATGGCTCAGCTAATTGGGTTCCTGCCATCCACATGGTGGACTGGAGTGGAGTTCCTGTCTCTTTGCTTTGGCCCTGACCTAGTCCCAGCTGCTGTGGGGATTTGAGGCAGTAAACTACCATATGGGAGCTCTCTCTCTCTCTCTCTCTCTCTCTCTTTATCTCTCTTCCCCTAATAAATAAATAAAAATTGAAGCAAAAAATTAAGGGCTCAAAATTAGTTCCTTGGCAAAGTTTTTGTTAGCTCCTAGAAAGATATATCTTAACTCTCGTGAAGAGAATAAAAATAAGAGTTAAAAATGAAAAAGGCAACTTTGATGTGACATGCTGGCACAGGCAGTGGGGAGCATTTGGACCCACTGGCCTTGGTGTCACCAGGCAAACCCCTCTGTGTTCGAAGCCACCACTTACTGTATGTGTTGGGCCCATTTCCCTTTCAGCCTGGGCTTCTCCCTATGCCCAGAGCCAGGAATCAGCAAAGACACACTTCTTTTTCTTCCATCCTGAGACAACAGGCCATTGACTCTATTCAAAGTTGATACATAAATATATATATATATATATATATATATATATATATGTGTGTGTGTGTGTGTGTGTGTGTGTGTATATGTGTGTGTGTGTGTGTGTATATCTCAATCTTTAATTCCCAGGAGTATTTGCCTCCCAAATGACCCAAAAGGTTTTGAAGAAAGGTTGAATTTTCAAACCCCTGAGTATGCAAAATAACATCTTTGAGCTGGGATCTCCAGTCTACTGCTTTCTAAGTGTGCATATGAGGATCCAAGCCAGCCTTTGAACCTGATTCCGGGAACAATGGCCCTGTGCACGCAACACCATACTTGGCTCTGTTCCTACCCACTCCTGACTAATCACTCTGATGACCCACCTTTGAAGCCAGGAAAGGATTAAGGAAACATTGCCTCTAACACCCAGCCTGGTTCTGAACTACAGACCTGAGTTACTGTCCAGTGGGGTGCCTCTCCTTTTAGATCTCTTTAAGTCTAAAATTTTAAAGGCCTGGCCTTCAGACTTTATTGGCATAAAACATTTGAGTTCTTTGATTTTCCAAAAACAAATAAACCAGACATTAGTGTAAGAACTGCTGAAATCTCAGAAATCTACACCCAATTTATCACAAATCTCTTTATGTGTTCAGACACTTTGGATACACATTAAAGATTTCAGTCCATGTTTATGACTTTGAATACTGCCTTAGCTTTTGACAAATGCATCAATAATGGGCATGGGAATGGGCAGTGACCCGTGTTGGCTGAAGCCCCAACTCTTGGCCTCTCTTGGCAATAACTCCTAATGCTTATGAGGAATCAAAGTGAGTTATATGAATAGGCACGGGTTCTTGCTCACCCACAGAATATGCTCATGTAGCCTGTGAACTCAGAAGCAAAATTATTCTTAGTATCACCATGAGAAGATAAAGGCAGTCCTCCTCTGTTAAACAGTAGAGAGAGGATTTGTGCCCTGGTGATTCTCGGGAAAGCTGATCATGGGAGGTCACATCAGGGAAGTCTGGATGGTCACTTCCTCTCAACATGTCCTATCTTGAGTCTGGCCTGGATCCAGCATTCCCTATGGCAGCATCTGTCCTGCGTCACCTGTGGGTAGGCGGTGAGTAAAGGACATTCAGAGGTCGGAGCGGAAGAAGAGAAGCAGCAGCTACGTGAAGGACAGACCTCATCACCTTCACAGATGACCTTCGGGGGAGAACTATGACAATATAACAGGATCATTGGCACAGCCAAGTACACACAGGCCAGAGAGATCAAGGGACAGAGGGGAGAGCAACCATGCTGCGTCAGAAGGGCTGCAGAGCCCTGTGTTGTCTAGTGCGTAAGGAAAGATGACATAGGGCCAGTAAGAGCTGTTGTCAGAACTAAAGATGAAGCTTAGGAAGACTTGCTCCTCATGGTTGGAGAAACCAGAACTATAAAGTTACAAGGGGTAGCCAATGTTGTGGAACAGTGGGTTAAGCCTCTGCCTGCAGTACCAGCATCCAATATCAGAGCACCTGTTGGGATCCTGGCTGCTCTGCTTCCATCTGGTTCTCTGCTAATTTTCCAGCAAAAAATGGCCCAACTACTTGGGCCCCTGCCACCCACATAGGACATCCAAATAGAGTTCCTGGTTCTTGGCATTTTCCTGGCCCAACCCTGAGCACTGTGGCCATTTGGGGAATGAACAAGTAGATGAAAGTTCTATTTCTGTCTCATATTTTCTATGTCACTCTGCCTTTCAAATAAATAAATAAATAAATATTTAAAAAGTAAAAGAGGCTGGCACCGCGGCTCAATAGGCTAATCCTCCGTCTGCGGCGCCAGCACACCGCGTTCTAGTCCCAGTTAGGGTGCCAGTTCTGTCCCGGGTGCTTCCAGTCCAGCTCTCTGCGGTGGCCCGGGAGTGCAGTGGAGGATGGCCCAAGTCATTGGGCCCTGCACCCGCATGGGAGACCAGGAGAAGCACCTGGCTCCTGGCCAGCTGCAGCTGCCATTGGAGGGTGAACCAACGGTAAAGGAAGATCTTTCTCTCTGTCTCTCTTGCTCACTGTCCACTCTGCCTGTCAAAATAAATAAATAAATAAATAAGTAAGTAAAAGAGAGCTACAAAGTAAAATATCTTCACACTTTAGTAGTCCCAACAATAAAAAGAGAGAGAGATGGAATACATCAATTACTGAGCATTCATCATAAGCCAGAGTCTGTAGGGAGACGTTTTGTAATTTTTAGTCATCGTGTCTCACGCTTGCCCTAAAACTCTACATTAACAGGAGTCTGGAAGTAATGGAACTTAGCTGATCAAGCAGAGCTCATGTGGAGCAAGGGACAGGCTTGTATCTGAACTTCGACTTCACACTACCCCTGTTGAGATTAGTGATGAAACAATCTGTATGACCTTATTTTGGGGGATTGAAGAAGGATCCCTTGCATGGATTAGGGCTCATATCGCTGCTTTCTGAGGTCTCTTTCCATTCTGAGGAACTCTGATCATAATCCTGGTGGCCCTAAGAAGCCTGGCCGGAGTGCTGAAGACTGGAGGGAAAGAGGAAGAGGAACATTTTGTGGGAAAGTCATCTGCTTAGCAGAGTGAAATGAATGACAAATGGCTTCCCCTGGGACTGATTCCCTCCAACTGTACCCACCAATAAAATGCTTCACAAAGAAACCTGACAATTTAGTTGTTAATTCAAAACATCCTTTCCCAAACTGCCTGTAACTACAACCTAATTGTTGCAAGTCAGTGGTTTATAAAAAAAAAATAAGAAAAGAAAGGAAGAAAAGGAAAGGAAAATCACGTTAAGTACAAATGTGTATTTCTTCTGCAATAGTTCACTCTATTCTTACATTCAAGTTTCTCTGAAATCTTTCATATTACCATTGCATTCTTACTCTATGCACTAAACATTTATTTCTATAAAAGGTCTAATGTTGTTTCAAGAATTCAGAGGTTTCCCACTCTCTCCTAAGAGGTAACTTGGTGGTGAAAGCAGTCTGGGTTCTGAAGCACAGGGCCTGAATTTAGTCCAGGGAGGGGCCAGCAACTAGCTGGCTACTCAGGCTACCTGTTTGACCCTTCTGGACTTCGGTTTCCTCAGATGCAAGCTACATAATACCTACATTGCAATTTTGTTGCAATGTTCAATAAGATAAAGTCTAAGATTTTAAGATTTTTTTGATGCTTGTTCTTTTCTGGATCCAGGAGCTTGGCCTGTGAGATGTTATTTTAGCTCCTGGGACAGTTACATCTTCATTAATTTATCATCCTCTTATCTATCATCCATCTATCCATCTACCTATCTCTCTATTCATTTAACATATGTTAATTGAGTTGCTGCAGCATACCAGATACCAACTCAGAAGAAAGCAGCATAGTTATGTATAAAATAGGGTATGAACAAACTCCTTCTGTCCAGAAAGAGGGACAAAGACATTTTATATAATGGTGTAATGAAGTGGCTATCGTAGACCTCTTAAACTAGAAAGAAAATGTATTCAGATGACTGTTCTTCTAGTCATCTATAAGGAGCAATGGAGAATATAATGAAAATTTTAATTGCCAGTCTTTCTGCAGTGAGAATAAGAGATGGCCTTGGGAAAGAGAAGAGAGAAACATTCTGCAGACAAGGGGAGTCTCCGGGGCTGCCACAGGGAGAATGGCCTCAACTCTGGTGATGTCAATTCTGTGATGCATGGGGCAGACCAGCTGAGCGGAGTCCCTGAACCTCCATTTCTTTCCCTTTCTTGGGCCAGGAACAGTAGCTGTGACAGAGGCTTTGTTTCCAAACTGCTTGCTTTGACAAGCACTAGTACAGGGAACTGAGACTTATCCTTGGACTTGGGCAGAGGATATACCAATCTAACAATCAAGGTGAGGGTGTGCTTTTTCTTGTACACAGTTACCATTAATGCCAGGCACTCTGGCATAATGTGAGCACATTGGGAAAATGGTGTTCATGCATGCAAAAGATGATCATAGCTAGTTGCATGGTTAAAATGATGAGAGAGGGATGATAAAATTGTCAGAGTCCCAGCCAATCATGCTGGATTTAGTTTCAGACATAGCAAGAGGCTAAAGGACTATGGGAAGTGGAACTGTGAGATGTGACTTTGCAGTGAGGATCTGGGGGACAGGATGCCTCCATCCTGTCCTGGGTTGCAATATGAATTACATCTGTCGGGGGAGGTGGGGACCTGGTGCTCTTCCAGTTATGCTCCCACTGTCTTAGGAGCATGTTGAAGAATTTTATTCTCTTCACTGGCTGAGATGGAAAGATGCTGGTCATTTTTTTAATCATATATTATTCTACATGTCTTTAGATTGCCCTTCCTATTCACAGGTAGTGGGATATACTCATACAAATGCAAACACACAATTTTGAGGGCTTGATATCAGATTTAATTTCACACTACAACATTTGCTTCTGTGTAATTATAGAAACCATTTGTGTTTCACTTATTATATGTCACACACACCACCGATATATCTAAGGTTCTTTTTGTGGAAATCATCAGAAGAATTCACTAAAATGAGCTTAAGTGGTAAGGAAAAATATTGGCTTCCAAGTGATATCTTGGAAGACGCCAAGATCCAAGATATCACCAAGACCCAATTCTTTCCATCTTCTCTTTTCCTCCTTCCATAGTTTAGCTTCACCTCAAAGCTGACTCAATGGTCGTGAGACATTCACCAATATCACTTTGGTCAATCTACTTCTGTGGTCCATGTCCAGAGAATCTTTTCCTCAACTAGCAGATAATCTTGGTTACAGATTGGACCAATTTAATCCTGGTGCTCATCCCTGAACAATTACAGTGGCAAGAAGGCAGAACTGTGCTGCTTGGCTGAGATATGCAGGACTCACCCATTCTGCCTTCCTTCCCTTCCCTGCCCTCACTTCCCCACCCTTTTCCTCAGTTTCTCAAGATATGATTCTTGGGAGAATCCAATCTAAAGCAGCATCTTCCCCCGCCAGCCAACTCAGCTATGAAAATCCCCAACTATCCTTACTGTACCTAAGAAAGTACCATGGATATAACATGCATGAATCCCAACCTAAGGCTGTGGTGATCACATAGAACAAAACTTTGTCCCTTGTAGGTGCAAAGAGCCTTGTCCTCCACTCATTTCAAGATTTCTTTCAATGCAGCATAATTTAAACAGAGATTGGTCTGTGTTTCTAAACCTTAGGAGATCATTTGCCTTGAAGCTTCATGTGACCTTATAGTCACACGATGTTCCTATGGAAGACAGACTCACAGAGATTTCATGGATGAGATTCCACATACCAGTACAATAACTTCTGCAATATTCTCCAAATTTCAATCCATTCCCAATACCATAACAGCTCTCATCCTGAAATAAAAGTTGGAAAGTGGATGGAGAGTGACATCTGATCCTTGCTTCTGCCATTCTAAGAGGTACTGCTTCACCAATTAGGCAATTTGGATTCAAACTATTTCTAATATTTCTAGACTGCCTACCATAGAATATAAACCAAATTCCTTAGGGGGTGATAAAACATTGTCCGGGAGAAAAGCAGAGGATTTAATAAACCCATTCTAAAACAATCAACAGGGGAACAGAATTTAAGGAAGTAATGTCTTGTTCCTGATTGGAGATTAAGAAAGAAGTGAAGTAAATAGGTTTTATCCTCTGCTTTTTAGAACAGCTTGCAATTCTGTTTGAATCTTGGGTTTTTGTGTGACTAATATTTGGCCTAAAATGTCTCAGAAACTAAAGAATAAAGGCATGTGTTTGTGTGTGTGCATGTTCGTGTGTATACAGAAGAAATAAAAAGTATTTTGATAGTACCTGTAACTAATCTAGGTATCAAAGGGGGGTCCACGTAGGACAGAAAGATTTAGCAAAAAGAAGATGGAAGAAAAGTAATTCTACTTGTGTTACAATAAGCAAGCTTTATTCGAGGTATAAATTGAAAAAAAACCTAATTTTTAAGTAACAACTTCATGTTGAGTATAATTGACAACAATAAGCTCACATACTTGAAATATATAATTATAACCTTTGATATATGTATACATTTATAATAACATTGCTAAAATCAAGAAAATGAACCTACTTGGGGCAGACATTGTGGTATAGCAAGTTAAGCTTTTGTCTGGGACACCTGTATCCCATATCAGAGAGCCTGGGATCCATTTCCACGTCTGCCTCTGTTTCTGATCCAGTTTCTTGCTAATGCACCTGGGAGGCGGTAGATGATGTCTCAAGTGCTGAGTCTCTGCCATTCATGTAGCAGACACAGATGGAGTTCTTGGCTCAAGGCTTCAGCTTGGCCAAGCTGCAGCTGCTGTGGGCATTTGGGGAGTAAACCAAAGGAAGGAAGATCATTCTCTTTGTCTCTTTCTCACTCTGGCATTCTAACTTTCGCAGAAATAAAAATAAACAAACATTGATTATGTGTTTGGATGGGCATCTAATGTACCTATGATTCTTCCCCAAAATCTCCTCATGTTCCTTTGTAATCCTTAGAAATCAATTTAATTATTACTTCTTATTCTTTTTTTTTTTAGATTTTATTTATTTATTTGAGAGGTAGAGTAACAGACAGTGAGAGGGAGAGACAGAGAGAAAGGTCTTCCTTCCATCAGTTCACTTCCCAAATGGCCACAACAGCTGGATCTGTGCTGATCCAAAGCTAGGAGCCAGGAGCTTCTTCCGGGTCTCTCATGCAGGTGCAGGGGCCCAAGGACTTGGGCCATCTTCTACTGCTTTCCCAGGCCATTAGCAGAGAGCTAGCTGGGAAGAGGAGCAGCTGGGACTCGAACCAGCGCCCATATGGGATGCTGGCACTTCAGGCCAGGGCTTGAACCCGCTGTGTCACAGCACTGGCCTTTACCAGGCACTTTAAATCTTAACAACATAGTCTCAGTGTATGCGTTAGATGGTCCTGTCCCATGTAATACTGAAATCTTGAAATCAGGCTTGTAGTTATAGCTTTTCTCCTTCCCATCCCTTGGGTCTGCTGTAGTGGCAGCAGGGACATGAGCCAGCAATATTCTTGCTGACTCAGTGCATTTTCTCTTTCCTCCCCTCTTGCTTTGTCTACCTCCAGGACTGGAGCATGATGACCGAGAAAAGGGAAGCCCCAGGTTCTCATGTGAGTGGTCCTGGTGAGTGAGGGTACTGCGCTGGCTCTCCTTGCTGGAGTCTTTGGTGTTCAGTTTTCCCTTCTAGCCAGCTGTTTACTCTGTTTCCACACCTGCCCTTGGGGGCGCTCTTAGTTGATGTCTTCAGCTCTCCAGGTCCTTTTCCAAAAGATACAGGATGACCCCAAGCAGGCTGTCTCTCATGTGGGCCCACATGTGTACTAACTTTTACGGCCCCTTGAGATTTGAGTGGTCATTCCAAATCTAGCAATCTCCCATTTGTTCCTCTACCCGACCAGCCAGCTGTCCACATTATCTGACACTCCAGATTTCTTGGACCTGACCAAGCCACCAAGTGCCTTCACTCCAGGGGTAACATATAAAGACTCCACTGTGGTCTTTTTGAGGTTCCCTTCATTTGATTTGAGATAAAGCTAGGAGCAGCTCCCAGTTTTCTCTCTTAAGGAGCTGCAACCGAAAACAGAGACTGTTCTACCACATTCCTTTCTAATCTCCATCTCAGCTCATTTTTATCTTTGTTGTGAATGAAAGTTAAAAGTTACAAGTCAAGATTTTGTTTGTCCTTTGCAAATCCTGCTTCTTGGCTTCTTACCTCACTTTGGATTAGAGTTTATATATTATCTTCAGCTAAAATTAAGAGAGGAAGAATCCCATTTGAACATTCTTTTTCATAAATTTCACATCTTGGCAGCTAAATGATTCAGAGGAAATGTGAAAAATTATGTTTTTTTGTAGGCCTACGTTCCTGGTTTTTTGTTGTATTCCTTTAAGATGGTAAGGAGGTGTGGGATATAAACTATTTTCACCATGAATCTCAGCCCAGAGAATCACACAGTAATACCCCTTTCCTCTCTCCTTGCCAGTTACACTTCAAGATGTAACAGAACATCGTATGCTGGCTTTTAGTAACATGGATCCAATAAATACTACTAAAGTAAGTGTTTGAAAACACAGAAAGAATCATCAGCGTGTATATTTCCAAATGAAAGAATGTTCGCTAGTGCCTGATTGATTCACCTTTGTACCTTCCTAAGCCCCTAACACAGGGCCTGGTATGTAATAATGGTTTATACAAGCGTCATTGACTTTGTAGCAAATACCTCCACCTGTGTTGATGCCTAAGTAAAAGCTCCATAGACTACATGTATGGTGGCCATTAAGGATGAACTATATTTCCAAGTGTATCCTGCCCTCAGGTTCTGGGTTAGTTTGCCAATGAGAGGATACATGGATTTGGGAAAGTGTGAGCCACACAGTCTTCCTTTTCAGAGAAAGTTATGGCAGTCAGCCACAGCCAACTTCTGGATCTCCTCTCTACCCCTGCATGTTTGCTATGGGCCAACAACCTCCCCACTCTGGTTCATCAGGATTCACTCCAATGAGCATTTTCTTGATCCTCGGAGATGACCTTCATTCCCTCAACTTTTCCCACATATGAGTAAATCCTAATTTCTGTATTTCAATCTCTTGTTCCCCTGAAGTCTTGAGGCTGTATTTTCTGGACTATGCTGATATAAGGGCTTACTGTGCCAGGCCATCAAGAACTTCAAGGATTCTTGACTAGAAGGGTTGCATCATAAAAGGATTATTTAAGGAAATTGCATACAGGGAAGCCAGGAACCTATCCAACAGATGATAGCCACAACTGCCTCATTTTCCAGGTCATCCCACTTTGAAGATGTCACCAAGGTGGGGCTCTGATGATCTGAAGCAGAGGCAGTTACCTGGGGCTGGCTCTGCTGGCATGCCCCTCTCCATGAGCTCAGTTTGCATGTCTGTGTGGACTGGGAGCACACGACAAGACAGCAGCACAGCTCTCTTTGTTCACACCTGGCACTGTTCTATGATGCGACAGGGAAAGAGAGCTGGAAGGAGAGGCAGAGCACCTGGCTTTGTCAACGGTGGGAACTTAAGCAAATCGCTCCCCATGCTGGGCTTTGGTGTCCTCGTCTGTTCAGTGGTCACGGAAAGCAATTATTCCAGGGGTGATGTTTATGTCTAACATTCACAATCCATGGATCTACTGATAGCCATTTGATTTCCTTGGCTTGAAATGTCCCTGTAATCACTGCTCGGTCTTTTGGCTAAGATCAAGTGAAATGTCCCTGTAGGCCAGGTCTGGGACCAGGTCAGCAAAGACTAAGCCAGGCCTGGAAGCTGTAAACTCTCTCTTGGACCTGCAGCAGCTGATTTATGGGCATGACCTTGTTCTGGGACAGACCTGGGGGTAGCCAGGGAGGTGAGAACCCACAGGCACTAGAGAAGCAAACAACTGTGCCCACAAAGGCAGGGGCCAGAGAGGACTTGGCCATCGCAGCTGCTGACAGACAGACAAATGGTGGGACACGCCTCACTCTTGCCTCTTGGCCCTTCTCTTGCAAGGGCTACTGCCACCTCTCTCTGTGTGATGATTGGGTTAAGAATTAGCCTCCATGCAGATTTATGATGCCTAGAAGCTTCCCATGTTTTCCTGGGAAAGATTCCTTCATCAAGGAGGTGTCCTCTTTCGCTTGTCCCAAAGCTCTAGGCCTAAGCCACACACAAATCTTGATTTCATCAGGCGTTCTCTGCTCTCCCAGCTGCTCCCACGTTCCCTCTGAAGACATGCACCCTTCCCTAGAAGTTTTATTGTTTCCCCCGCTGCTTCATTTTCTCATGAGTTCCTTCCTGGGGAGCTGGAACTCAGCCAACCTTTTCTTGTGGGAAAGAGACCCCTGCTCCCAGAAGAAAGCCCCCTTCTGCCTTCATTAGATCTCCTGTTGCATTAAAAAAAGAAAGACAATAAAGCTCTTCCTCTTGGAGCTTTTTATAGATTTTCTCATTAAGAGAATTAAGAGCAATCAAATCCAAACCCATAGCTGCTTCGCTTTAGCAAGTCATCTTGAAGCCCTATGCTACTCAAGTCAAATATGGTTGTTGACTGTCAGCAGTGAATTCCCAAGGTAGGTTGGTGGCATCTTTGCTGCAGTGCAGCCAGAGGGAAAGAGAACACCAGGTTGTGGTACTCTGGGCTGCACCTTTCTACCCAACAGCACTGTTCTCCTGGCCTTAAGGAGCCTCCACTGGCTTCAGACTGGGTGTCTGTACAGGGCCTGCACGGCTGGAAAACATCCAGACTCAACACATTCAAGTAGTGAGCTCTCTACTCATGGGAGGGTTTGCATGGAGGATCACTGCTCCTCTCCTGGCCGAAAAACTGACTGACTGCAAAATGCTCTTATACTTGGAATCCTCAGGGCTCATTTGTCTTGGTTTCAGAACATCAGCTCCATCAAAAAAGGCTCTGGTTGGGAATACAATGGTCCCCATAGCAGGGCACCGAGGTGAGCCCAGGGGAAATATCTCATCAGATCCTTTGCAGCCAAACCAGAGCTTCTCAGTACATTGATAGGAGTTGAATAATAGGCCATTCGCCATGCAATTGGCTCATTGTAGTTTTCCACTTTATGCTGAAAATAACTTATGGTAACATTAGCATGATGACTGTGAGACATTAAATTATATTGAATTATGCAGTGATCTGAGAGTCATAAGAACTTAATTACTGCTCTGGGGGAAAGCAGTTTCCTTTTTTTGGTCTCAGTTTCCTTATCTGTGAAAATCTAGGATTGGTCTGTGTCTGCATTCTCAAAAATGGTTCTAGGGAACTTAATTCCATTACACATTTCACATAAAATGATTTTGTGATAATTATATTCTTTAGAAAATGATAATGCTGATGTACCTGTGAAGTGGTCCAAATAGATATGCAATGAAGACATCTATTTATCTTCATTTAAATTTGTGTTTTTGAAATATCTTTGAGCACCCAAGTCATTTTGTACCAGTCTACATCTTTATCACCCAAGAAATGCTCCTCAGCACACACCTGGGTAATAGTCAACCAAATAATCACTTAGATAATACCCGTAATCCCCATGGTAGAGAATTTCCAACAAAATCTTTATTGTGATGTTTTGAGCAAGACCCATGCTATCGATAATTCTGGTTTTCTTCCCTGATCGGTGTTCCTACGAGCTCTCCATGCACTTCTTCCTCTGCCTCCAACAATGTCCAGGGGTTTTTTGACTGCCTACTACAGCCTTGTCATATCAATTGCAGTTCTACTTTGTGTTTTGCATCCCTCAGGTCCGGGTTAGGTGCTTGTTTCATGTCTTTCACTTTCCTGATCACGTCTACACTAGACTAAAAGCTCCATGACAACTGGGACCAAGCACGTGGTGCTCTCCATTCTACCTCCAGTGCCTAAGAAAGTATTTGAAATGTAGGATACCCTCAGGAAGTGTTTATTGAATGGTAAGGCACAAATGAAGTGACTTGAGGAATTGCTCTCTTAGTTCAAATGAGGGAAGAGATATTCTCTTACGGGAAAGGAGGAAACTGATTTATTCCAGTGATGAAGTTGTAGATAGGAAGATGTCAGAGTTCAAGGCAGAACTGGCTGCCTGTGTTGGAGAGAGCTTCCCATGACTGAGCATGCTCACCATAAACATCAAGGAGCCATCACCAGTGGGAATCGCGGATTAAATGACTTTGTCATTCCCTTCTAATGCTAAGAATCTAGGATTTAATTCTTCTTTAATCAGATCTGTGTAGTTCCCATGCATCTATAAAATGAGGCCTCTTTTGTTATATATCTTTGGATTTGAGGACTACAATTAAACTTAAACAATAATTAATTTACTAGCAATCCATTACATTAATAATAGCAGTCTAATGCATTAATAAAAATGCAGCTTGCATGTGGGAGTCAAGCAACAATTAAGTAATCTTACATAGCTCTTATAAAATCTTTTCAAGAGAGTAATCTTAAACTTTAGGATACAATATTAATTTCACAATATATAGAATTAAACAGTATAGAACACTATGATTGTAACCTAGATCCATGCAGAAGAAAAAAGATGGGAAGAAAATAGACACAATGCAAGATATTTGGGTACGGAATATGGGATCAGAAGTAGTTTTTTTTATTTGCTTCTTCCAAATTCTTTTCCAATACTTTATAAGGTTTTTAATTGTAAAATTTTTAAAGATTTATTTTATTTATTTAAAGGGCAAAGTTAAAGAGAGGGAGAGACACAGAGGGAGAGAGAGAGAGAGAGAGAGAGAGAGAGAGAGATCTTCCATCTGCTGGTTCACTCCTCGGATAGCAACAACAGCCAGAGCTGTGCCAGGCCAAATCCAGGAGCCAGGAGCTTCGTCCAGGTCTCCCAATGGGTGCAGGGGCCCAGGCACTTGGGCCATCTTCCTCTGCTTTCCCAGGCCATTAACAGGGAGTTGCAATGGAAGTGGAGCAGCTGGGACTTCGTCTGGCGCCCATATGGGATACCGGTGTCAAAAGCAGCAGTTTTCCCCTCCACGCCACAGCACCAGCCCCCTTAATTGTCAATTTTTTGAAGATAAAAATAAAACTAGAAACAACAGAAAATATGCTCTTTGGCACTGCAAAGATTATTTTGACTTTTTTCCAGCTGAGGTTTGGGAGCCTTGCTCCAAGTTGACTGGCCTCTGAGGATAATTCTGGCCTCACTCTTCTTGCCCAGCTGTTTTGAAGCATTCTTTACAAAAAGAGTGACAGCAGTCAGCCCAAACTCAAACACTTTGTTTAGTTATTGATGACCCCCAAAACCCTAACGTAGAGACCTGGTGGATATTGAGAAGTTGGGAATTTTCACCTTCATCTGCCTTCATTTTCTGGTTTGGTTGCTTTTTTTTTTTTTTTTTTAATTTCCAGAGGCTGCAGAAGGCGGAGGGGTGGCAGTTAGCCCGGGTCAGCAACCTTCTTTCTTTGTCCTAAGATAAATCCCAAAAGCTATTACCAGGAAAAAAGAGGGGGAAAAATAGTCTCTGTTTGGCTTTTTGCTGCCGTGGTCATAAACAGCAGTCTGAGATCATGGGTGTTGTGGGTGCACAGGGCTTAATCTCCGCCAGGTTTTCTCTCCATAAACATCCTTTCAGCTGTCCTGGCCCAAGACATCTTTTCCCTTGCGAGGCTGAAGCATGGCTTTCAATGGAGCAACCTGGTGTTTTGCTCCCAATGGACCCAACTACTGATTCTGACTCCTCACGCCTGACAAGCCTGATCGCACTCATGCTCCAGCTCTTTGGACCCACAGCGGTCCCCAGCCTGGTGGTTAAGTCTAATTCAGTGGAACAGAGAGACCTGCCTCTGTAAAAGGACCATGACTTTGGGGAGTCAGAACAATTTCAGTTACCCGACTTCCAGGAGCCTTCCTTTCTCCTCTGGTAACACAATAAAACCATCCCTGCCTGAGGACCATTTTGCAGATTGCACAAAGAATCAGGGGCAAAGTGCCTGATAGAGTAAAGCTGGGTTTCTGTTCCTATGGTTGCAAACTACACCTCAGAACCACGGTTTCCCAGTACTGTGGATGAAGTAGAATGCGTGCTAAGGACCCAGGATGGGGAGGATTCTGGGACCCAGGTGTTGTGCAGAAAAGGTGAAAGAAATGGGCACATTGAGTGTAGAGAAGATCAGGGAGTTATAACAACTGGCTCCAAATCGTGATTCATTCAAATATGGAAGAAGGAATTGATATGTTCTGTGTTTATTTTTCCCCGGTGACTGGATAAATATTTGTTGGATGTTGTCTATGTGCCAGACTTTGCTTATCACTGAAGATAGATGAAGGAACAAGAGATTTCCTGCCCTCTTTCAGTTTTTAATCGAGTTGAAAAAACAAACATTGAGTGAGTGATTCTAAGTGTAATTTGGTAATGAAGGGTGGGGGTGAGGGGAATGTCCAGGCACTGTGTGGTTCCAGAATCTGGAAACTGCAGGGTGATTGGTTTCAACACAGTAACCAAAAGAAAGACAAGCAGTGGAATCGCAATGGGCAGTGTGTGCACTGTATCAACTTCCTATTGAGAGCCTGAGTGATGACTGAAACCCAGGCCTTTTTGCTCCTGAAATCATGTACTCACAGGGCTGCATCTATTGAGAAGTGGCACCTTTCCTTTCTCTAATTTTTCTAATTTGCACAGCGGCATCATCTAATTCAATAACAGTCCTGATCTGAAGTCTCCAGATAATGATACAAGCAGTATCTAGGCTCAAGATATTCTTGCTGCACATTGTTTGATTTTTGTCTTTATTTTCAGTTTGAGTTAGTGATCAGATGATGAAGTTCAGAAGATTTCACATGGAATTGCCAGAATTCATGCTGGATTCAGATTTCCAGGTCCTACAAAAATAAGGACACTCTGTGTTCTTATAAGAAGAAAATTAGCTGGAGGTGAGCTGCTTCCTTCTGAGAACTAAAGAAACCACCAACCCCAATTCCAATCATTTTCTCAAGTACTTTCCCCATCCTTGGATCTCATACATTTGATTTTAATACCCCTGTTTTCTTTATGTATCCAGCACTGCATGGAACGGGCTGTCCATTGAGGCAATGGCCTCCATCCTGGGTGCTGTTCCAATGACAAGGGCAGAAGTGCAGTCTGCAGTCAGAGGTGGTATGCAGGAGCCTCTTACACCAGAAATAAGATTTGATTGAGCTTTAGGTTCTTGTAAGCGCATGGCATTGGATGAAGCTTGGCCCTTGGTCACGTATTACAGTCATTATGTCAGTGGCACCCAAGTATATGGATGAAAATAAGAGCTTTCCTCTATACATTTGTTCACATGATCACATCAACCATCTGAATATTCAACAAACCTCTAAGGGATTCCTGATGTGGATCCAGTGCTATATTATGTGATATAAGAGAATTACAAACTTATTTTGTTTTGGATTTATTATTCAGTCTACCAAGTGACAGAATGGTTAACCAGCTAACTGTCATGGGCAGAACTACATTCTCCTAAAATGCACATATTGAAATTCTCACCCCACCTCCAACCCCTGCTCAGGGAACTCAAATAGTGACAGTATTTGGAGACAGAGCCTTTAAAGAGGTAACAAGTTAACATGGAGTCTTTAACTTGATTCTCATCCAATATAACTAATGCCTTTATAAGAAGAAGTGAAGGGCCGGCACCATGGCATAGTGGATAGAGCAGTCACCCGTGACGCTGGCATCCCACATGAGTACCAGTTCATGTCCAGGCTGCCCCACTTTCAATCCAATGGTCAGGGAAAAGCAGCAGAAGATGCCCCAATTGTTTGGGCCCTTGCCACCTTGGTGGGAAAACTGGATGAAGTTCCTGGTTCCTGGCTTTGTCCTGACCCCACATTGGCCGTTGCAATCATATGAAGAGTGAAACAGAGGAGGTAGGATCTCTCTATCTCTCCTGCTTTCTCTATAACTCTGACTTTCAAAATAAAAATAAATAAATAAATCTTTTTAAAAAGAGGAATAATAGATTAGGACACAGAGAGACCACCAAGTGAAGACATAGCAAAAAGGTAGCCACCCCAAGCCAAACAGAATCTTCAAAAAGAGAAAAAAAGCTGGACATTCAATGCTTTCATGCTGGATTTCTAGGCTTCAGAACTAGGAGAAAATAGTTTTCTGTTGCTTTTAAGCTACCCAGTGTGCAGTGTCTTGTTATGACACCCCTAGCAAACTAAAATACTCACAAGCCCACCAACAAGCAAACTAATACAAATCAAAGAGCCAATCCAACAGGAGGAAAAGCTTGGATGTTAACTTTTCCACCAACAACCACAGTGGGCCTTACGGTGAGAACTGGAGTGCTTCACCGCCCTGTTGGCAGCCCCCCAAAGGCTTTTTCTTGTACCGGAAGAAAATCTAAGCTCTGTTCTGCAAAGGCCTCATGAGGTCCAGCCTCCACCCGATCATCACCTTGCTTTGTGCCACCTTCTTCCTTAAGCCACGCGGCCACCTTCACCTTTGTGTTCCCCCGTGAGCTGAACACCAGGGTCTTTTCCGACTCAGCTCTTGGCGTGCTCTGCTCTTTCTACCAGGGACTCTCTTCCCCTCTGCTTGTTCAAAAGCTTTCCTCATCTCTCCCAGCCAAGGATGGAGGAATGGGGAGTTAAAGGAAGACAAGGGAGGAACCTCTGTTTTCTGAGCTTCAGCAGCAGGTAAGGAAGGCACTCTGCTCAGTGCTGTGCATCCATTAGTAAATACAGAGTGTCCTGGGGTGGAGATCATTAACCTCATTTGAAAAATGAAGCCCATCCAGTGAAGTCACTAGGCTAAGTAAGAACAAGGGATGGGGTTGATTCTGTATCTTTCTGGCTGGGGAGCCCCACCTCATTCTGTTGCCCACAGTGTCCCGTCTTCCCCTGGAGGAGATGGAGCTGGGTTTTGCTGGCCTGTTTCAGAAGTCTTACAACTTTGGAGTTTTTTATTTAAGTTATACAGGCTCTCTCTAGACTTTTCTTTTAGTTGCAATTGACCACTGCAATCCTCATTGTCTGTTTCTCTCTGTTGAACTTACAGTGTTTATAGAAATCTATTCCTTCTATTTAAGCTGGGCATCTTCAGAAGTGCTTGTGTCTGAGCTAGGCTGGGTTGTAAAAGAGACTGAGCAGGGGAAATGAGAGAGACAAGGAGAAGGCGCAAAGTTGTGGTGACTGAAGCACCATGTAGTCAGCAGGGTGTGAACAGCTGGGAGCTGGAAGCCCTGGATTCACTGCCCCCGCTTCGCTTATGGAGCCATGTAAGGTCGCGTTGTCACCCTGAACTTGAGCTGGAGAAGAGGAATAGGAGTAATACTTATCTTCTGGGGTACTCTGCAGAAAACTGGGAGTCTTGCAAATTATAAGATAGTATCAAGATGAGAGGTATTGACAATATTATTGTTTTGTAAAAAAGTGTTCAGGATGAAATGAACCTGAACTCAAGTTCATGGAATAGAGACCAGGACTAAGGAATGTGGCTTGGTCATGGTGTTGCCTCCGTGGCTATAGAAATTCTGCTTTATCCTAGCTGAGGGTCAGTGCCATCGGAAGTCCTAGCTCACGAGCACAGCTGTATTCCCTAATCAGTGAATTGTGGGGAACCACAGGCCAGGCCGGCCGCCTGTGGGGACCTCCTCATTGCAATCTGCCTTAACCTGCTGAGCATAACAAAGTCAAGGAAGTACTGACCGCAAGACATGCAAGAGATACACCTTCAACCTGAGGATATGCATGCCCTTTGATCTGATCAATGGACTACTCGCCCTAGCCCTGGGGGACTGGGAATGGATAAAAGACCAGGTTAGGGGCGGGTACAGGGAGCAGCCTCTTCAGTCTTTCTCCTTCTTTCTTTCTCTCGGCTGCTTCCCTCTCTTTCTCTCCTTTCCTTCTTCTATCACTATAAATAAAAGTTCTTTGAGAACCGATCAAACAGCGGTCGTGTCGTGCGTGAATCCGTGGATCGGACCCTTGCTGGCGAGGGTTCCCGATAACTGGTGCCGTGACTCGGATCATCAGGCCAATGATCGCTGGAAGCAGGTAAGAAAAATATAAACGTGCATACACGGGAATCTAGGCGGGTAAAGTAAAAGGCCTAGGATTATAGCCACGGTTCCATCGACAAAAGATGGGGAGTAAAACGCCAGAAAGGCGGGAGTAAACTGTCGGCAAAAGACAGGGAATCTAGGCGGGTAAAGTGAAAAGCCTAGGATTATAACCGTGGTTCCGTCGACAAAAGACGGGGAGTGAAACGCCAGGAGACAGGCGGAAGTAAACCGTCGATAAAAGACGGGGAGTAAAATGCCAGAAAGGCGGGAGTAAACTGTCGAAAAAGACAGGGAATCTAGGCGGGTAACTAAGGCACCCCCCACTAAAGGGAATCCTTCCCTCGTGGAGGGAGTGGAGAGCGGGAACCCTCCCCTGTAAGATCCAGAGGAAGGGCGGAGAGCACACGCGGAACTCCCCCCAAGCGGGAAGAGTACCAGAAAGCAGACCAAGTGTTCCCAGTGATAGTAGACAATATAGGAACCCAGGGACTGGTCCCAGAGGACTGGAGAAACCTAGCGAAAGCTGTGCTTGGTGGTGGGGACTTCCTGCTTTGGGCTGCGGCCTACAGAGAGCTTGCTAAGACTCAAGCAGCAAAAAATGAGAAAAACGGTCGGCCGGACTGGAATGAGGACATGCTGAACGGGGAGGGAGATTTTCGTGATGAGAATACCCAGGCTCAATGCCCTAATGAAGTCCTAATGCAAGTAAGAGAAATAGCTCGTAGGGCCTGGAAGATCATTCCTAAGAAGGGAGAAATTAGGCACAGTTTGTCCAAAATTACACAAGGCCCAACCGAGCCCTATGCTGATTTTGTAAATAGGTTAATGGAAGCTGCCGGCAATATCTTTGAGACCATGGAGGAATCCATGCCTCTAGTACGAAGATTAGCATATGAACAAGCAAACAAAACCTGCCATGAGGCCCTAAGGCCCTGGCAGCACAAAGACATTCCTACCTTTTTAAAAATCTGTAGGGATGTTATGGATGATGTGGCCTCTGGGGCGCATGCAGCAGTCACCTTGGCAAGAATGCTACATAACAATGGGTCGAGGCAGAAGTGTTTTAAATGTGAAAAGGAAAGAAAATGTACGGATTCAAAGCCTCCAGGGTGTCCGCCAGGGCTCTGCCCAGGATGTGGAAAAGAAGAACTTTAAATGATTTTCAAAAATTATGTGGAAACTTAAATTGGATACTGCCTTATTGTAAACCAACTACTGAGGAATTGCTCCCATTGCTTAAAATCTTAGAGGGAGATTCACAGCTTACTTCACCACCACAATTGACCCCAGAGGCAGCTGCAGTTTTAAAAAAGGTTGAAAAGTGCTTCAAATCTACTGTGATGCAAAGATGTGACTTGTCCCAACCCATCCTTTTGTTAAAGAAGGGACTCAACAGGTTATTCAGCACTATTTACAATCTTTTGCTACCTGGGAAATACCTAAAATCATTAAAACAGAAAATGGCCCGGCATATACTTCTGCTCACTTTGCTGCATTTTTAAAGAAATTTGGCATTAAACATTCTATGGCCAAGGTCAGGCCATTGTGGAACGCACTCATTTATATCTAAAAACTTTAATTAATAAACAAAAAGGGGGAATAGGAAAATATGCGGTATCCAATAAAGATGCTTTGGCCTTAGCATTATATACCATAAATTTTTTAAATAAGAAAAAAATGTGGTAAAACCCCAGCAGAATTACATTCCCAACCGACTGAAAAGGAGCCAGTACAGTGGATGATGTGGAAGGACCTGCAGGATAACCAATGGAAAGGCCCGTTTCCCTTACTGCGGAGGGTGCGGGGAGCTGTTTGTTTTTTCCCACAGGGAGCCTCTCAACCTATCTGGACGCCGGAGAGAAGAGTTCGGCTGCTTGCGCAGAGTTCTGAGGAGCAGAGTCCAGCAGAGACCATGGTGGACTCGCCCACAACAAGAAGCAAATGAGACATCTCTAAGTAATGAAAAGACTGTTATTTTGCCTTTTGATACAAGCCAGTGTTGGAGAAATTTTAGGAATAATAGTTGATTATTTGTAATTTTCCGTAATGTATATTCTGTGTATAGTATTTTGTAACCATAATGTATATTCTGTGTATAGTATTTTGTAACTATAATGTATCTTCTGTGTAAAGTATTTTATATTGTTATAACCCTTGCTAGTGTATATTGCTGAGATGAAGGATTGTATTAGGGCCTGTTTAGGGCCCTGCCTTGGCCTATGCCACTGTCTCTTGGTCAGTAAGATTATCTCGAGCATTGTCAAAAGGCAACAGTGCACTAACCTGACTGCTCAGCAGGCTATGCATGCTATGTTTCGCTCCGACCCTTAACAACAGGTATGGCTTAGCATGATGGAACGGTAGTCAATGACGGGTAATCACTGGCGAGTGCACCTAGCAACCTAAGACAGAGCATGGGACATGCTTCCCAGTGACTCGATGACGGGTAAGCAGGTGGCACGTCGCTGGGAACCTAAGACAGGCACGATTCCATGCCATATAAAACTAAAAAGGGGGAGCTGTGGGGAACCACAGGCCAGGCCGGCCGCCTGTGGGGACCTCCTCATTGCAATCTGCCTTAACCTGCTGAGCATAACAAAGTCAAGGAAGTACTGACCGCAAGACATGCAAGAGATACACCTTCAACCTGAGGATATGCATGCCCTTTGATCTGATCAATGGACTACTCGCCCTAGCCCTGGGGGACTGGGAATGGATAAAAGACCAGGTTAGGGGCGGGTACAGGGAGCAGCCTCTTCAGTCTTTCTCCTTCTTTCTTTCTCTCGGCTGCTTCCCTCTCTTTCTCTCCTTTCCTTCTTCTATCACTATAAATAAAAGTTCTTTGAGAACCGATCAAACAGCGGTCGTGTCGTGCGTGAATCCGTGGATCGGACCCTTGCTGGCGAGGGTTCCCGATAGTGAATGATGACCACAGTCTAGCAATGATTAGCATTGAGATTGGAAGTGAGCATCCCCTCCATAGCATGACGCTGGGATACAGCAATTCTGTTCCATTTCCCAGTGGGAGGGTCGGAAAGAATGGAAAAGCTGTTGAGCCAAAACTAAATAAGCTAGGGTTTAAAAAAGGCTGGGGTAACCAGTACACTAAATGGGAAACCAAGGCCAAAGTCCTATTAGATGGACAGCACCCTGTGTGGATGCTGCTCTCTTGCCTTTGTAGTGAAGAACACGGTGCTCAGTGGCTGAGGATGCTGGGCCTTCAGTTGTTGCCAAGATCCCCTTGCTGAAAGTCCACACTCACGGACCCACTGCAGGAGTATACGGGCCTGGCCATTTCAGTCCCACCAAATAAAACTCCTCACAGCTCCCAGTGCATTGACAAGTGCTCTGCTGGGCCAGCACGACAGCTGTATTTCTCCTTCTGCTCAGTCCTACCTTCTTCCCCTCTCTTTCACTGGAGTTGAACCCAGGGCACTATTCAGTAAATGTCAGGGATGCTGGGCTTTGTCTCAGAGTCTGCTTTCCTGGGAACTCCATCTGCAATAAAGCTCCACTGAGGTCTACATAAAGGTATGGCTTGGTCAGAGAGTAGAGTGAATAGAGTTCCTCTCAAGAAAATAGAATAGCAGGTCTAGGATGATGTGACTCATTCCAAACCTTGTGGCCTGGTCCCACGTGTCATTATCAGGGTTGGTTGGGGATCAGGCAACACTGGATGTGAATTATAAGTAAATACATAAAAGCAAGGCTCAGAAGACAAGGACAGAAAGCACCAAATTCACATATATTCACCATTCTCACTCTGCTCAAACTCTCAGGTCCAGTAATCATGCCAACTCAGACCAGAAGACTGGATAGTACCAGTACCAAAGACTAGGGCTTCTTTTTTTATTGTTTATGTGTTTGGGGGGGGGGGGTGCATGGGGATTTCCCATACTCTGGTTCACTCTCCATATGCCCTCAACAGCCAGAGCTGGGACAGGCCAAAGCCAATAGCCTGGAACTCATTTTGAGTTTCCCACATGGATGACAGGGACCCAAATACTTGAGCCATCATCTGCTACCTTCCAGGGTGCCACATAGCAGCAAGTTGGATCAGAAGTGGAAATAGAACTTGAACCCAGATATTCTGATCTGTTCCAAAACCAAGACTATTGAGTACAGAGAATATGGTGCAAATTTTCCTTATGAATTTTCAGGAGGTGGTGGATGAAGTCCTAAGTTGATGGAACTGAGATAGCAACAAATACCATTTTGGATCCTTCTTTTCCTAGTTAATAGCAACTAACCTCATTAATAAATGAGACACTGTGCTCAGCATACACCATAGATTATCTCATTTAATCCTCACAACAATTGTATTTGTTAGGTTCTCTTCTTAACTCCACTTTACAGATTCTATGGTTGAGTGTATGTGTCCTTCCAAAATTTAAATGTTGGAAGTTAGCCCCCAAGGTGATATTCTGAGAGGTAGGACCTTTGGGAACCCTGTGGGTAGGTCACAAGAATTGAGCCCTCATGGATGGGATTAGTGCCCTTGTAAAAGGGCTGAGGGAACTATTTAGTTCCTTCTAGCCCTTCAGCCAGGTAAGGACTTTATGCCTGCTCCCTCTGGAAGACACAGCTACAAGGTGTCATCATGGAAGCAGACAGCAAGGCCTTACCAGATATGGAATCTACTGGTTTCTTGTGTACTCCTCAATCCTCTGACTATAAGAAAGTAAATGCCTCTTGTTTATAAATTACCCAGACTAGGTGTTTTGTTATAGATGCAAGAACATACTAAATAAATGGTGAAAAAATCAAGCTCGTAGAAGGCAAAGCAAAGATTCACTCTTCAAGTGCCATTCTGCTTGTATGGGGTGTGTCCCACGAGAGCCTCCCACCAATTTCATCTTAGTGGGAGTTTCTTTTTGTGCTTATGCCTTGCAGCTGGATAATGGAGTTGTCGCTGGCATTGGTTTACCCTAGGCGACAGAGACATGGCTTCCTTGGCTTTTGGCGCCAAGGGCTATTATCCTGCTTGTCCACAAAGAGAAAGCATTTGACCTTACAAGCAATAGCAGTGTAAGTCAAGGCTCTTATCAAAGGCAGGGAGTGCATAAGGTAAGATATGTTGAGTAGGGTTGTCTATGATTACAAGAAATATTTGTTAATAAAAAAGTTAATGAATGGATGAATTTACCAAGGTTTAAATCAGTCAGAGGATATGCAATATATGTGTTTATGTGTAAAGTATTGGTCAACCCCTGTTGTTTCTGCAAATTGCGAGAGGATTTGAGCTACAAGGCTAATATCAAGGCAATATTTGATTTGAGTTCTCCTCTGACAGCATTTGTATATTTATCTGACAAATTTTTGAATGGCTAATCTGTCAAGTGCAGCTCTAGATGATTGAAATATAGCAGTGAGTGAGACACACAGAAATTCTGTACTCAGAAAATTGTATTCTAGTGTGTATGGGAGCAGACTAGAGGGCTGACAATAAAAAGAGATAATTTAACAATAGGGTATCTTAGAGAAACTAGAACTGTCCAGAGAAAATGAAAACAGAAGTGAGAATCAGGGAGACAGCGTGGTGTGTTTCTGTATTCCAAGGGTGGTCAGAGAGGGCTCACTGAGAAGCTGCTGAAGCAGGGACTTGAAGAAGGGGAGGATCTGTACCACACAGGCACCTGGGAAAGGTGTCCCAGGCAGAACAGCCAGTGCATAGGCAGGCCCCAAGGTGGGAACACGCAGAGAACATTCTAGTAAGGGAACCAGGGGCTGAGCAGAAGAGACCTGGAAAATCTGCAAAAAGCTGATGCTGTAGTTTGGACATGGTTTGCCTCCTCTGAAACCCAAGTTGGAGTCTAATCCCCACTGTGAACTTTTAAAAGTGTAGAAATGGCCGGCGCTGCAGCTCACTAGGCTAATCCTCTGTCTGCGGCGCCGGCACCCGGGTTCTAGTCCCAGTTGGGGTGCTGGTTTCTGTACCGGTTGCCCCTCTTCCAGTCCAGCTCTCTGCTGTGGCCCGGAAGTGCAGTGGAGGATGGCCCAAGTGCTTGGGTCCTGCACCCACATGAGAGACGGGGAGGAGGCACTTGGCTCCTGGCTTCAGATCAGCGTGGTGCGCCGGCTGCAGCAGCCATTGGGGGGGTGAACCAACAGAAAGGAAAACCTTTCTCACTGTCTCTCTCTTTCTCACTATCTAACTCTGCTTGTCAAAAAAAAAAAAATGGTATAGAAACTGAATCCACCAATGGTGTTTAGAGGTGGGACTTTGGGGAGGTGACTAGAGTTAGGTAAGGTCACCAGGGTGAAGCCCCCATTGCTGACTTCTGGAGGCTTCGTAAGAAGAGCAGAGGATATGTTACAAATGCTCTCCCTGAATCTCACCACATGATACCCTGGGACTCTGTGGAGAAGGAGGCCATCATATGTTGGGGCCCCCTGACCTGGACCTCCAGAACTGTAAGCCAAAATAAACCCCTCTTCTCCACAACTTGCCCAATGCAGCTGCTGTACTAACAGCAGAAAACAAAGACAGGGAAGGAGGGCAGCATCGTGTGGACTTCATGGCCACCGTGAGGGCTTTGGGTTTTCCCCCAAGTGCTCCGAAGCCCAAGAAGGGTGTGATAAAGGTGAGTGATGTGATGCCATGCTTGATAAGGGCCCCTCTGGCTGTCGTGTTGAGGCAGATGGCAGGAGTGCATGGCTCACAGGCACCACTGCCCACTGCGGGGCTGCTCCCCATCAGACATGAAGGCCCTGCTCCTTGGCTGCTGCAGTGTCTATATCCTCATGGAAGCCATGTTTCTCTGCAGGCTTGGGCTCTATGGGAATGGTCTGTCCTGCTTCCTACCTCCTGGAGGTGGCCAGAGTCCACCACACAGAGGCAAGTTTGCTCAGTTGGTCCTTGTCCTCTGCGGACTCTGAATGAGAAACCTTCTCATTTTTATGTATTTATTTATTTCAGGGCAGAGAGAGCGCCCAGTCACTAGTTCACTCCTACAGTGCCTTCAACTGCTAGTGCAGGCCAGACTGAAGCTGGGAACCAGAAACTCAATGCTGACCTGCCACGTAGGTGGCAATGACCTGAACAGGGCATGAATCAGCAGGAAGCTGGATTCAGGAATGGAGCTGGGACCTGAACTCCCATGTACAATCCAGGTATGTGAACTGCTAGGCCCTCGTGTTTTATTTTAATGTCAAACACCTCACAAAGTGTTTTTACACAACCAGAACTTCCTTATATGCTTGCTAAGTGAACAAATGAATGCATTTGTCTAATGGGTGAGCAATACAGGAAATCAGCCTATTATGAAAAAAAGTTCTAACAGCCAGAGCTGTCCAGCAATGGAAGAGGCTCTCTCCCAAGCTGGAGGAGAGATCCAAGCAGAGGCTAGATAACCATTTGGCAGGGCTCTGAGCAACAATACCAAAAGAGGTGAAATGGATTTCCTGGAACTTTACTGAACTTGAAAGGTATGGTATAAATATGACACTTTGCCTGTTGGGGCTGAGAATATCCTGTCTGGTAGTAGGCATCTAAGCATAATACTTATTGGCCACTCTTCCTACTATAATTCAGACTATTTAAGAAAGCTAGTACAACAAAAGGGATGAAGATAAAAGGTTAATATAAATATATGATTGGAAAACCTGGTATGGAACTCTAGCCCAATCAGCTTCCCAGTTCTACCCCCCCTCACCCTAAACTAAACTTCTTGGCCCAGGTCTGATGATGGACAATCTCAGAGCTCCCTGGTGGAGACTGAGAAGAGTGAACTTAGGAGCATAGACCTGCAAGCACTGACAACCGTCCTCATCTCACCAGCCCCTAGGGGGCCACTCAGTGGGCTGGGGGAGTAGACTAGGAATGAAAGGTGAAAATAAAGAATGAGGAAGCAAGACATTGTCTCCAAATTTTTAGTTCACTAGACAGTACAGCAGGGTCTGGGATGGGGGTTGAATCCTGGGAAGGGTTAATGAGCAAGAGCTGTTGTTTGGTGGGGAGAGAGAATGAATCCTGCAATTGAAGCTTTTACTTTAAGACACAATAAAAGACACTGACATGCTGTGTAAGCATTGTTCCTGGCTGCAGTTATTCCAATTATTTTTTATGTTTTCTCCTTAAATGAGAAACATATCAGACACTAACTCAAACACGGAGATACCTATTTATGCTTCAGAACAAACAGTTTAAGGGCATTATATACAGATGTCTAAATATTTAGAAAGTGTCTGTTTATGGGAGCAAAATGAAAAGTACCTGTTTTCATTTGAAGAATTTTATGTGAAATTTGCATGTAAAAACAGGCAGCCCCGGTGGCAAAGGGGTGGCTGAGACAAGACGCATGTGTGGGTGTGGAGGGGGGCACTGACCCGGAGTGGAAGGAACTGGTAAATTCAGGTGGAGGTGGTACCTCTCCGTAGGCCAGAGCATAAACCAATGCCTTGAAGACATCAGAGAATTCTAATGACCTAAAATGGCCTTCCGAGCTCACGACTTTATCTTCTTATTAGACAGTCTTTGCCTTCAAGGGGTATTTAAAGAAAAATAGGATTCTGGCTGCTTTGGAGGAGTGTAGTAAACTAGGGGATTATTAGACTACCTTAGGGGTTCTCTGGGCCCTCTCAAAGCTGGGGCATCATGGGAGCTTAGATGGAAGAGCTGAGAGAGAGTTGAATACTTTGCCTGATATGGAGACAGGTTTTAGCTCAATTTCTAAGAGAATATAATATGTGAAGATACTGTATATGGCTTGGGGAGGGAGTGAGGCCCCTGTGGCCTGAGGTATGCTAAAATAGGACAGCCTGTTATCAGAGGTGTTTGAGGAGAGTGACTGGGTTGCAGTATATCTCTGGCCCTTTCAGTTCTCAAGATTCTGAGATTGGGAGATGCAGGCTAGGCCAAAAGGCTTTCTCCTGTCCCATGATGTTATTGCTAAGACCTCCTGGCAGCCAGCTGGCTCCCTGAGGAGGGGGCTCTGTGTGGCACTGAGAAGCCCAGAGCTGTTTCTTTAGCACAAGCTGAGTGCTGCCCAAGCTGTCTGCCTCGTGGCATCGCCCTGAAGGCCTGTCTGGTCTCAGGTTGAAAGGCCTTCCCTCCTTCTGATGGACACTTCATCTTGCTGGACTGGGAGCTGGTCTCCAAGCTTTATCCTCTTCTCCAGATCTTGCAGGGGATGTTCCCAGAAGAATCATTTGCTCCAGGATCCTGGGAGAACAGAGACCTGTAACCCAGGGGAGGGTGCCGGATTTCTGGATTGCCTTCTTTTCTCTGTCCCATCCCAAAATTTCGCAATGAGTCATGACTGCTCACCATGGCACTACCAGTGGTGGGTCAGTGTTGTGCTCACCAAAGCCTCCTTTGTTCGAGTTCCATCACAGCATGATGCTGTAGTGTGTACTGGGGGTTGCCAGGGACGCAGCTGAACTAGATGCAGGCGATAAAAGCAGAGTTTCTCCTGCTCAAACAGGGAAAGTGCCAGTGATGCAGATTTTTCTAGTCACGATTGAGTTGAGATTCAAAGTTGTCCATGGAGTTCACTATAAACACTCAGAATATCCTTCCAGGGTATATATATAATGAAGCCATAACTTGAGGATAGGGTCACAAAACTCACCAATGAGGACATTCCTTACCATGGGCAAATTCATGCATGGTAGCCTCTGCCGGGAGGGATGAGGCAAAATTGAGAATATAGGAAAAGAGTGGGAGTGTGGGTACTGGCAGTCGGTAATGGGAAAGGAGGCCTTGGGCTGAGATAGAAGTTTTTAGGATCTGCAAGAAGAGCTGGTAAGATAGGGTGGAGTATAAGAGAAAGGCAAATGTGAGGTTATGTGTACATTCTGTTTTGACCTTATCATATGGAAGTTGGTTTTGGAGTTAGCATTCATTCTCTCACTTCCTTGTGCAATATATTGGCAGTGGTGCATATAAGACAGGCCCTATTTATTCTAGATATTCTGGAATGAAGTCCCTACTCTTGAGAAGTGGGATATTCAGTGGCAGCTGCACTCACCAAATTTGATGGGGATTTTATATTCAATTGTCAAAAACTGAAATGACACACATAAAGAGCAGGTCCCAGAAGCAAGTTAATTTCAGTAACTGGGGAGGGGGGCTACCAAGAAAGACTCGTACCCACCCCTTAAAGGAAACAAGTGACTGGAGAGGCCTGTCCAGGACTTAGAGGACCAAACAGGCCAGTCTTGTACCCGGAGAACTGAGCAAGAAGGCTCAGTTCAAAATGTGAGTCCTCTGAAAGTATGTTCACTAGTGGGAGGAAAGGAGAAAGGGCACATGGAAGCCTAGTGGTTACCACAAGCCACCCGCATGCTAGACCAATGGGAAGAGGAGCCGGGAAAACCAGTGGAATCCTGAACTCAGTGCCGGGGAAATGACTCACAGATGCGACGACTAAACAGAGTGAATCAACACTAAGCCCCATTGGACCGGGTTCTGAAGATGCTTAAGGACTTCCTTTCCTGATCAGATTTGGTTTGGAACTGGAGCAGGGCCCAGCATGCAGGTGGGTGCAGCATCAGCCCCAGCTGTGGGCTCCTCTGACCTCTTTTTCTCTCTACCAGGAAACCAGCTACTTATCTGTCAAGTGATGTTTGTAGGGAGATTGAATTCCACTAACATTTACTTTGTGCTCTTCCTCACACCCAGATACAAAAGATAAAAGAGATAGCTTCTTCCCTGAGAGAGGCTATGGCTGGTCGGGGGCAGGCAGCAGCTGCAGTGCAACCGAGCAGAATCTTACAGTGGATGTGGGTGAATAACGAGGCACGCACATAGGGAGGAGAACATTTGCTAGTGAGTGGGTATCCAACCAATACCGAATGCATTATGAATGTATCAGTATCAGTAGCTGTTTGTTGCTCTTGTTTTATTTGGAGAAGGATGAGAGGCATCAGGAAGAGGTGGAATTTGACAATTTGATCCTGACCTTGAATGATGAGTATGTGAAGAAGAAACTTACAGATAGAGGGAACTTCAAAAAGACAGCAGTAGAAAATTGTAAGGCCATTCGGGCTTAGGTGAATTTGGTATGATTAGAAAGAGATGAGACTAGAGGGGGTAGGCGAAGTCATAGGGTGCAAGAGACCTTGGGCACAGCGTGAATCAGCTCACACTGTGTAACAAGTAACCGTAGCATCTCAGCACATAAAACACACACACAGACACACACACAGACACTGAGTAAGCCTGGCTTCCTAGCACATACACCTGTAAGTAGCTGGGATGGCTCTGTGTGAGAGTCGGGATCAACTTCACATCTGCTCTGCTCATTCCACTGTAGGCCCAGGTTGGAAGCTAACGTTTTTCTGGGCTGTGTTCTTGTCATGGAGGAGGTCCGAAGCTCCTGGAGGAACAATAGAAACACACATGCACCTCGGACCCTAGCCTCCAAACAGAAACACTTGTTGCTTCAACCAAAGCAGGCCATGTGGTCATGCTCAACATGAGTAGGGTAAAAAGAGTAGTTTTCCCATTGGAGGTGGTAGAAGGAGTTGGTTAATCATTGTTTAACAGGTCTCTAGTCTTCCATAAATATTATGCAGTTTTGTTTTGGTTTGATTTTGGACAATATGGAGCCTGTGGCTTGTTCCTCGTTTTAGGTGTGATGATCTATTTTAGCGAGTGTCCAGGAACACTGGCCATAACGCAGAGTGATACTTTATTCACCCCGGGATGCAGTGTGCTCCACATGGTTCACACGCTGGGATTTCTGACGGGACGAAACTTTGATTCACCTACCTCTGAAGGCCCCTGGCTCCCAGTGACTGCACTCTCAGCATAGTCAGTGCTCAGGACGCTTGCTGAATGGGTGGATGGCTTCATATTGTCCTCAAGGGGTGGTCAATGCTTACTGGGAAATGCCCACTTCTCTGCTTCTCTTGGCAGTGAAAGGCAAGAGCAGGGTAAGGAGAGAAGAACAGACATGACTCACTCAAGGTTTAATAAAAATGCTAAGCATGGAAACCAACAGTGATACAAGCAGGAGGTCCACACTCCAGCTGATATAGTCAAGAAGCCACTTGATAATGAGAGCCAGACTTTGAATTATGGGACTTCTTCCAGGTAACTGTCAACATGAAAGAGATATACGGAGTTCTAATGGAAATAGGTGATGTATATTGAGTGCCTCCCATGTGCCTGACACAATCTTGCAATGTTTTATATACCGTTTTATTTCATGGAACCTTCTCTTTGACTGTTGTTCCTTGACGAGAACAACAGTCTGTTTGTGTTGTACTGGAGGCGCATTTTCACACTAGTTCAGTGTCAAACAAGGACCGAAGAGACTAACACAATGGCATCCCGGTAAGCATAGCCGATGAGGTCAGAACAAGGAGGAACTGTAGAAGAAAGGCTGAGAAGCACGGCAAATAGTTGCAGGCTCGAACCAGGTCAGTGGGTAGCAAAGAGCAAGGAGACAAGAATGAAACCAGAAGAAAGGCTGATCCCTCTCACCCACCTTTGGTTCTGAATTCCACTGACATTCTGGTGAGGGAGGACTTAGGTCCCAGGAGTCCTGCTGCTAATATCTGCGTTTCCAGACTTTCAAGAGTAGGCTTGTAGTTTACGTCTGGTGTCTCAGAGAAGAGCACAGTGCTTGGCTCATAGTGCAGAGGCAGTGTCTTTCACATCTCTGAAGCCTGGCCTCTCCTGGGGCCGAGAGAGGCTTAAGAAAATTCACCAGCCTCTCCCTCAAGTGTCCTTAGACAGTGGACCTTCCTGTCTCTCTCTAAAAGACTTCTCGGTGGTAGGAGCACCAGCACTTCAAGGAGGCTCATGGAAACAACCCCTCAGTTCTCTCCTCCAATAGGAGAGCATAACCTTTTCTCAGCCATGTACCTGCCCCTCACATGGTCTTAGGTCTTGGTCTCCAGGAACCAGCCAGATGACAAGAGACCATTGTGTAAGGCTAAGAGAGAATGAGGGGCCCCTCATGGAGTCCCCAGCAGGAAGGAGACCTGGAAGGAAAGTGCAGAGCCTGCCCTACGTCTTGGGTAAACCAAGTGCCATTTCTGATTTTGAATCAGTCCCTTCCATGATTGGCCTAGCGTCCCTACCCTCGCTAATTCATGGAGCTTAGCTTTGGAACTCAGAGCAGGGGTGACGCCAGCAGCATGTCAGCGTAGGTAGCTCTGCAATTTCTCTTCTCCTGGGTATGCACCAGCTACACATGGGTCAGTTCTCTCTGGGAGAAATCTAGAATTGTAAGGGGAGCAGAAGATTGTCCAGTCCAGAGGCTTTCAAACTGGATTCCCAGGACTTCCCAGGATGGGGATCAAATGGCCTGAGATCCCTGAGTCCAGCTTAAAGCAGTGCAGTTGTTGCTTTGAGTACTGGGCTTCTAGTTATAAATTTAAAAAGAAAAAAAAAAAACACACACAGTGAGGCTCTGATGCTAAAAGGCGAAGACTGAAAAATCACTGGGCTAGTCTAACCCTCCCACTCCGTAGATGAGAAAAATTAAGAGGTGGGATGGGCAAGAAATGACTCACATGGGTCTAATGAGTCAATCACCAAGCTTTCAGGAGGGGAGGGTCCTGGGTCTCCTGTGATTGGAGACACAGGCTCATGCTCATTTCCTTGGCAGATCGATCAAGGTGTCCCCCTCCTTCCTTTTAGAAGAGCCAGGCTCCACACCATGCAAAACACAAAGGATCAAAGTGGAAAAACAAATGCTAATGCTCCCAACCCTGCTGCCCACCTACTGGGCCCAGGAGGTTCAAAGCCTCAGGTCCTGGGAGCGAAAGTCCAGCCCCGCCTCCTATCACCTGGGCTCCCCATGGCTTTTCCTCCCTGCTCCCCAGCGCCAACTCCTCCTTCCATGTGACTTTCCAGAGCCTTGAGGGTCTCCAGACTCACTTGGACCAAAAGGTCCCAGAAGGCATCCTGGGGACTATGTGAGTGCTTGGAGCTAACTGCCGTGGACCACTCTTCCATGTGTTCAAAACCTGTTTACAAAATATAGGCAGAGAGTGGGACTGCAAAGTGCACACACTTGAAGCTGCTGAAGAATTGCGTGAAAGTGCTCTCTGTGTTTTTCGGCGGCAAACCACTCCAGTTTTCTGGGTCTCAGCTTTCCACTTATAGCAATGAGCAGCTGGAGGAGTATTTCTAAGGTCCTTATCAGCTGACAAATGCTTGTTCTTTTCTATTCTCTCAAGGCAGTCTTTGAACAGAGTTTTCCCGCAAGGAAAGCACTTCAGAGAGGAAAATATGTCAGGTATGTGTTTGCCCTGGTTATCTTCAGGACAGTTCCCAGAGCCAGAAATTGTAAAGGATGCAATGGCAAAGGCAGAGGCAGGCGGTGGGGATTTGCCGCGGTATTTGAAGAGTGAAAAGGACCACTGTGCAGGAAGCCGGGCTCTGGGCCCCACAGGGAAGCCAAGGAGGCCAGTGATGGTTTGATGTACTGGCGGGGGGGGGGGGGGGGGGGGGGGCAGGCCGCTGAATGTCCCAGCCCTTAACCGCTGGTCCCATTGGGCTCCAGTGGGATTTGAATAGGCCTGCGTCCCAAGATGAAGCAGCAGTGGGTGCAAAGTGGAAATTAATTAGTGCCCATGCCCTGTGCCCTTTTGCTTCTGGAATGTGTGCTTTGAGCATTCTCTTTGAATGCTAGTAAGACATGCAGGTGAGTATGCCACCATGCTGTCATTCTGAAGAGCCTGCCCCAGGCAGGGCTGAGGCACAGTGGCGCACAGGTGGAATGGGTTGTTTACCTTGATCTCCGACCTGATTAATAAATCCTGTGTGATACTGAATTTGTGCGATATTCCAAGTGTTGGCCAAAACTCCAGGATTTTTTTCCTTGGGATGCCGGAGCAGGAGAGTAGCAGCATCAGAGACCCCTCAAGAAGAATTCTTTGTGCCGTCATTCGAATGATCATTTACTTTGTGACTTCTCCTTAGATAAGTCTGAGGAGCCTACACATCAGGTCTGCTAGGGTGTGGTGCTGTCAGAAGGGGCTATGCTGCTCCAGGGTTATCAACTGCTGTCAAGAATTCAGTGAGAAAAAAGGGGCTGGTGAACTGTCCTGATCAAGTCCAAGACCAATGCCAACTCCCCACTGCCTTCTGCTGGGGGTTGGGAGGTTGGCACACATGGGCTCTGGTCAAACTTTTCACAGTTCTATAAACAGGAGTCAATTGAAATAATCCGAGTCCAGTTGGAGAATCAAAGTTCAAGTTTATTCAGCCAGTCCAACTGACGATGTAAACCCAGAGAGAACCAGCCAATTGCCAGAGTTGGCTTTCCCAGCAAGGCTGAGTTGGGTTACAGGTTTTATGCTTTTCTTACAGGGTAAGGTCTGGCATTGAATCGGGTTTAAACAATACAGATTTATGTGTGGTTATCAATCGCATTGAAAATTGAAGAACACCTGTTATTAGTTAAGGGATGTGATGACTGACTAAAGGGGGCACCTCTCTTCCCAGTCTGGATGTTTTCTACACGCGGACAGAGGCAAGCAGTGGCCATGAAGATAGGGAGCGCACTCCTTCCCACCGTACAGTACCTGTGTCCTTGGTCAGGGTTGATGCTTCCTGGGGCAGGGCTGATGTTCACTGAAAGGCCAGGTTACCTGGGTACTAGCTGCAGGGTATCTTCCCAGCACAGCCCGGGGTCTGGCTGCCTGAGGCCTGGACAGTCGCCATTGCGTTTGGTCCACACAGGAAAGGAAGGGCAGCACCAGCAAATCAGATCCTCCTAGCTTTGGCCAGAATCCCTTTCTTCAGCCATCTTCTCAGAGGGGGCTACCTCTTCCTGAAGTTGTAGTTTTCAGATCCTTAAAGGTGACCTCACTCTGGATTGCTTCTACTGCTAAGCATAACATCAGCAGTTGTGGTCTCCCTAGCTCTTCTCTGCAGTTGTCCTTTTGAAATGTTGTCTTCCCAGACAAGACCCCCCCCCCAACCGGGCTGTTTTTGAAGTAGGGATCAAGTCCAATTTATCTTTGCCTTCCCAGTGCCTAAGAGTGTCTGCCACATAATAGCTCCTTATAAATGCATGTTGAAAAATTGAATGACTAAATAAAAAATGAATGTAAAAACAATCCTGGGGCCAGTGCTCTGGTGTAGTGGGTAGGCTGCCACTTGCAGTGCCGGCACCCCATATGGGCCCTGAGTCCCAGCTGTTCCACTTCTGATCCCACTATGGCCTGAGAAAGCAGTAGAAGATGGTCCAAGTGCTTGGGCCCCTGCACCCATGTGGGAGACCCAGAGGAAGCTCCTAGCCCCTGGCTTCAGATCAGTGCAGCTCCAGCCATTGTGGCCAATTGGGAGCGAACCAGCAGATGGAAGACCTCTCCCTCGCTGCCTTGCCTCCTCTCTCTGTGTGACTCTTTCAAATAAATAGATAAATCTTTTAAAAAACAAATCCTCCCAGTCCCCTGCTCCCTGAAGGCATCGCTAAATTACGCTGCCTCCCTGACTCTATGGAACGTTTGCTCTGCACCTCTGTTATAGGTGATAACTCACTAGACTTCTGATCAGTTAGGGTGTCAGAAAACCCTGAGATAGGGACAGGTATTGTGGTGCAATGGGCTAAGCCACCCCCTGCGATGCCGGCATCTCATATCAGAGCTGGCTTGAGGCCTGGCTGCTCAGCTTCCTGCCAATGTGCCTGAGAAGGCAGCAGAAGACGACCCAAGGTGCTTGTTCCCCTAACACCCATGCGGGAGACCTGGATGAAGATCTTGATTCCGGCTTTAGCCTGGCCCAGCCCTGGCTGTTTCAGCCATTTGGGTAGTGAGCTGAAGATCTCTTTCTCTCTCTCTCTCTCTCTCTCTCTCTCTGACTCATCTCTCTCTGTCGCTTTGCCTTTCCAATAAGTAAAATAATTCTCATAAAGAAAGGAAAATCCTGAAATAACAGTGGCTTAATTTCTTTGTTTCCTATGTGAAAGTTTAGAAGAAAAAGCCAGTGTTTATAGGTATTACACAGCTGTTTTTCTTTTTAAGATTTATTTATTTATTTGAGAGTCAGAGTTACATAGAGGCAGAGAAAGAGAGAGGTCTTCCATCCGCTGGTTCACTCCCCAAATGGCCACAATGGCCAGAGCTGGGCTGATCCGAAGCCAAGAGCCAGGAGCTTCCTCCAGGTCTCCTACGTGGGTGCAGGGACCCAAGGACTTGGGCCATCTTCTACTGCTTCCCCAGGCCATAGCACAGTGCAGGATGGGAAGTGGAGCAGTCAGGATTCAAACCTGGCTTTACTCACCACACCACAGTGTTGGCCCCCTACACAGTTGATTTCTCTCCTGCTCCGGAAGGTCTCCACTGCTATAAGTAATTTATGCCCCAATATGGTTCTTCCAGCTCCAGCCATCACATCTGTATTCCATCTTGTAGGGAGGAAGAAAGGATGTCAAAGAGGAAATTATCTCCCTCTATGGCTAATGGTAGAGTTGCATAAACTTAATTTCTAGGCAAATTCTAATCATGAGAACTGAGTCACATGGCCATACCTGGCTGCAAAGGATGTTGGGAAAGTGGTTGAGTGGCCACTTAAACTGTGACAGTTATATTGCTATAGAAGAATGGTGATGAAGAACAATATGAATGTCTGCATAGGAGCCATTTAAGCATTTCTTGGTAAAGAGAGGCCAGATGGAATCAGTAACTTGGAGAGTTCAGTAGAGTGGCTGGGAAGAAGAGATTAGAGAGAGACAAGGCTGGGGGCAAGGAGATGAGGAAGATATGAACTAGGGAAGCAGAAGAGGGATGGAAAGGAGGATGCAAAATGGGTACAGCAGTTTGGTGGTAAAATAAGCGATGCCTAGTGAGCGGCTGAAGGGTGAGGGCAAGGACAGAATCTAGCTGGGGCCCTTGGAAAAGGGGCTATCAGTGACCGGCTGGGGAGGTCCAGGGAGGTCTCACTGAGTGGGGCAGAGATGGAAACTGGGGCCAATGACTTCCACCTCGGACCCTTGAACTGCTGGGTACCCGGGGCAAGGAAGCTGTCGGGGTAGCGGAGGGGTCGATCGGCAGGAAGCAATGGCAGCAGGTCCACCTGGAAGGAAACAGCAGAGTGGACAGGAAGCACACGTGCCGATGGGGATGCCCTCAGATCTCTGGCCTCTCCACGGTCCCGTGGTCACTGCCCTGTCCCAGGAGCCCTGGGGCCACAGAGGCTGTCGACCAATTCTCTGAAGATTCTCAGACAGAAGTGATTTCCAATTCTGTGTAATTAAAAGGAGTGTTGCAGTTTGTGTCTGGAGCCCTGCTGCAGCTTGAGGAGGGGAGAGGAGGGGGTTTCCCAAATTCACAGCCAAACCCCTAGGCGGCAGCCCGACTCCGGGGGGAGGGGAGGGGCAGCCACGTGCCAGCCGGCTGTGCCAAGTGAGGGAGCCGCACGCCTGGGGTTCTGCCATGTGTTTGTTTATTTGATTTGGCTGACATAGAACACACACACAGAGACGCACAGCCTCGGGGCCTGCGTGCCGAGCTCCATCCTCCACTAAAATCAGAAACAGTGCGGGGAACAGAAGGAAGCCAAGCTCGCAGAGCACGACCAGGTAGCAGTTCGTTCAGCCATGCATTTGAGCAAGTGAACGCCAGGCGCTGTGGAAGGCACTAGGGACCGGAAGGGAACATAGCGTGGTCTGCAGGAGCCCAAAGGCAAGGTGTGCAACAGAGACAAGTAAGCAAGCTGTTTTAGTACAAAGTGAGCGCTTCACGATTCTATCATGGAACGTCTTCCACCAGTGGTTTTCTAGCTTAGGATCTGACAGAGGCCTGCCTCCCTCATGACTAAGCCATCTTTCCTGGTTCCAACCGTCACACCCATGCTCAAGTCCAGGGGCCTCCCAGCAGCCCCCGGTAACTCACATCTCCTGAACTTTGCACACTCCGTTTCTCCTGTCTGGTGAGTTCTCCCCTCTGTTCTGCCCACTTCCCGTCCGGCCTTGGAGGTCCTGTGTGGCCGTCTCCAATGACCAGCCTCTGGTCCTCAGCACACTTCCCGAAGCCTTTAGCGCTGGCCCCGCACAGCTGCCGGAGTTCACCTGCCCGTGTCCTCTGTGGTCTGGGAGCAACTTGAGCAGAGGTACATCTTGTCTGCCTCTCCATCCTGGCAGGAAATCAATGCCTGGCACCGAAGCACTCTTTCTAAGTGCATGTCCAAGCAAACAGAAATAATTTAGTGCCACTGTGGAGAGTCTCAATGTGCTGTTATTAAAATATACTTGCGTTCTGCTGTCAGACTCCACTGTGATTCAAAGCCAGAGTCTGGCACCTGGAACTAGACACCTTCCTGCCTCAGCCTCAGTTTGCTCATTCCTCCGTGTAAACTGATAATAGTCCACGGGCATGATTAGGACAAAATGCTTTCCTTCATGTTCACCTGCCTTTCTTAAGCACATAGAGCATTGGTTTATTCCTTGTGTTAGCATTGCCGTAAGAAGACAAGGCCACACTCTGGTAGGTAAGGACAGTAGTGGTGGCCAAGAGAGATGGCTGAGACCAAATGCTGGAGCAGTGACCCGTCTGGGTATCCCAAGGCACCCATTTCCAGGTAACAACCTCTGCTCCCGCATGCATTTCCCCCAACTGCAGCTTTCCTGACTACTGTCAGTAAAGATGCCTGGCTGCTTCTCCTAAACTGCTCTTGGTGGGCAGCATTGCAAAGTGGCTAAGAGCAGGGACTGTGGAAGTAGATGCAATAGGTCCAAATCCTGCCTCTGCTGGACACAAAACATACGCCCCTCTCAAATTCCCTTAGCTAGCTCCTTCTCTCCTCCCTCTCTCTCGCTCTCTCTCTCGCTCAATCGCTCTCACTCATTCTTGCTCTCTTTAGCTCATCCTCTCTCTCTGTTGCAGCTCTCTGCCACTTCTGGATTTGGGTGGAAAGTTACAATGCAGGCATGGAATCTGGTTTCCTGAATGCACTTCCCCTCAGATCAGGGAAACAAAGAATCCTGCTTTGGGCCCCAAACTCTGGAGGGCTCTGCTCTGGCCCGCCTGTGGCACTCTCCTTAATGTGAGGAATTTGAGGAGCCAACGGGATGTATTAACCTAGTGTCATCCTCTCCTTATAGACTATGCTATGAGCATGTGGCCTCCACAAGTCCCAGCTAAACAACCTTGAGTCTGCTTCTAGGGAACAGAGTGGCGTGTCTTCCCTGCCAGGGGCCCCACTGCCAGCATGCACACAGCTAGGCCTCAGTGTGACCCACAATTGACAGTTGGAGACGTTGCGAACAGAACTTACTTCCTTCATGGGGACTTGTGAAACTGCTCGTGGGGTAGGCCCAAGATGAAAATAAGAAGCATAGAGGAAGAAACCATAGACTGGAACCAGAGGGCTCTACCTACCCAACTGCTGTGGCACAGAATCCTGAATTCTAAACCCTGATGTGGTCTTTCAGGCTATTACAAGGGTATGTTCCACAAGACAGAGGTGAGGAAACATTTTCTTTTTGGGTTTTTTCTTGATATGTAACTTTCCAATACTACAAAACGTGGTAAGTGGACCTCTGTATTAGCTTGGGCCGGCATAAGAAACTGCTGCGAGTTGTGTGGCTCAAACTGGTATCTGTTTCTCATACATCAGGAAGCTAAGAAGTGCAAGGTCAAGGAGCCGGTTGGTTCATTTTCTGGCCATGGCTCTTCCTGTCTTTAGCTGACCTTCTGCTGTGCCCTCACAAGGCCAAAGACACTCTTCCTACAGGGTCCCGAATTCCATCATGAAGGCTCTGCTCCCATGGTCTAATTACCGCTAAAGGCTCAACCTCCAAAAACCATCTCCCTGGGGGTTAGGACTTTCCACACATGAATTCTGGAGTTCCTCACCCAGTCTGCAGCTGCCTCCCTTTGTGCTCTGCTGCAGGTTCGAAGCGTGCCAGGGTCCAGCCTGGGACAGTGCCACCTGGAAGTGCAGGAGAGTTAGGTCTGCCGCGTGTGCCTTGACCAGTGAGAAAAGGGAACGAGAGGGAGAAGGGCACACACATATCTTATCCCTAGTCCCCTTTGTGGACGGCTCTAAGAAGCAGTTTCTTCTTCCAAGTGATCGGGGAAAGTTCGTGCTGGAGTTTCCAAGCGGAGCAAGCCTCCGTGTCTCAAGGTGGCGCACGGTAAAGCGGCAGGCAGCGGGCACGCCCCCCATCTCAGTTTTTCTCCTGCACTCACCCTCACCCTTCTCAAGGTCCAGGTTCTGCTGCACCTGAATGCCAGCTCTTGAACCTTAATCTTGAACTTTGGCTTCTAGAGGACTGAGAGCGGGAGAAAGCGCCTCTACCTCTCCCTGCCTGTGACTTGGAGGCGGGTTATCCCTCTCTCCCAGCCTCAGCTCTCTAAGAGCAGGCTAAGTGATGGCAGCTCCCACAAGGAGTCCTTGGAAGACTGACTTCGCATATGTCAATGTACTGCCTTGTAAGCATCAGCTTTCATTATCGTTCTGTCCTCGGGCACACTGTAGTAGTTTGCTCGCGCTGTGTAACCAGGTACCACAGATGGTGTGACTCAAACAACAGAAAGTTCTTTCCCACTAACTCTGAGGCATTCAGAAGCTGAAGCCCAAGGTGAAGGTGCTGGCAGGGTTCGTCTCTTCAGTCTCTCGCCTCAGCACGACACAGGGCCCCTTCTCTGCATTCATCCCTTGTGTCTCTTAATGTTCAAGTCTCCTCTTCTTAAAAATGCCGTGGCTCAACAGGCTAATCCTCCGCCTTGCGGCGCCGGCACACTGGGTTCTAGTCCCGGTCCGGGCGCCGGATTCTGTACCGGTTGCTCCTCTTCCAGGCCAGCTCTCTGCTGTGGCCCGGGAGTACAGTGGAGGATGGCCCAAGTGCTTGGGCCCTGCACCCCATGGGAGACCAGGAAAAGCACCTAGCACCTGGCTCCTGCCATCGGATGAGCGCAGTGCGCCGGCCGCAGTGTGCCATCCGCGGCAGCCATTGGAGGATGAACCAACAGCAAAGGACCTTTCTCTCTGTCTCTCTCTCTCTCACTGTCCACTCTGCCTGTCACACACACACACACACACACAAAGCATCCACTGGATTGGATTAGGGCCCACCCTGATGGCAACCACTTAACTTAATCGATCACCTCTTTTTAAAGGCCCTATCTCCAAATATTCTGAGTTGCTGGAGGTGAGGGCTTCACGTTGGGTTTGGAGGGACAAACATTTGAATTTTGGAGGGGCAGACCATAACAGACATTCACAATACTGCTTTATTGTAGGCTGAGCGCCTTGCCCGGGTTTATGTGGGATTTTCCTAGTTTTGGCCTGGAAATTCGTACACTCCAGGAAATCCCTGAGTCCTTTGCAAGCTGGGAAGACTGCTCACTCCAGCTCTTCTTGAAGATTTACCCGAGTCTTCCACAATGTCTAAGGACAAGAGGTATGAACCCAGTACCGATGGTCCTTATTTAATGATATTTTTGTCCTGATGGTGCAAATATGAAATGCATGGAGTAGAAACAATGCTTTTAATTTTGATCTTTTCCCTGGTTAGTTTGTAGGATTCTTTCTCATGATGCTGGGGTACAGCCAAGAGCCACAACCGCCAGTCAGCTGTGTGGCTGACACTAATGTGCTGCATTGCTCAGCTATAATGCTGAGTAAGTTACACATATGACATGCATTTTTTTTTTTTACTTAGAATATTTTCAATTAGATGAGCCCATCAGGATGTAACCCCATCGTAAGTACAGGAGTACCTGCATGTATTTAGAATTTGATACATTCTAGTAAACTATGACATGCACTAACTTGTGTAATGCTCACTTCAGCCTTGTGAGACAGATGGGGCAGGAAATAGTAACCTGGCTGCCTCCCGTGGGATACAGGCTTAGGAAGATTCAGCTTTGGCTTGCTGGTCCAGTTTATCTTCCTCTTGATTCTTTCATCATGAGGTGCTTCTGAGACCAACAGCCAGGCAGTCATAGGTTATACTGCAGTCCATCCTTGCCCAGGTGCCTGGACAAGAGGTGAGCAACCAGGGTGAGCAACCACCGAGGGAGTCCTGCAATTTCTCTGTATCGATTTGTGCTGAAGAAATTAATCAGACAATAACACCTGCATTACTTGGGTGAGGGGGATAGCTGAGCCGCAGGCTGGGCCTGGGAACAAATGCCCCTGCTGGAAACCAGGGAGGGTAGGAGGGAAGCCGGAGAGAGGCAGGCACTGTTTGATGATCTGCTCTGAAAGGCAAGGAAGGAGGCCATTGATTAGTGAGCTTTGTTTGATCTGCTCGAGGATCAAAGGGACAAACACCATGTACAAAGATGAAAGTTGACCTGGAAACCTTGTGTCCCAGCTCCATGCTCTTGGCCCACGGGTCAGAGTGGGGGACTCTCATAGGAACCAGAACAGCATTGCAAGCCCACCTCTTCCTCAGCCTGACCCCCATCCGCTACCCTGACACACTGCCTTTAAGGAGAATGTGCTTACTCCTTGGGCCCTCTCTGGGAGGTAAGCAGAGATGGAGAATATACAGAGTCCAGGGAGTCAGCCTCACTTCCGGTAAAGAGCAGGGGAAGTCAGTAGATAATATCTGATGAATTCTATGATCAGGCTGAGCTTGGGGAACCGAAGAGGGACCACTGAGACACCCTTACACCTACCCTGGGGAGACACAGAGGAAGATAGCTTAGCTTATGCCTCAATGATTACATTTGTTGAAGCAGAAGTTTTCTGGTTTTCTTTTGGGAGAAGGGAGAGGAGAAGCAGGTGCACAATGCCAAAGAGGTGACACAATAGGGGCCAGCCAATGCCAGCTGTGTTTCTGATCTGTGCTAGCACCTGCAGTATCCTGTTTAATTCTAAATGTATCAAATGAGGGGGCCCTTGGCTTATTCCATGTTAAAATAAAATGAAGCTCATGAAAAATTTAGTAACTTGCCTGAGGTCACACAGTTGGCTGGATGTCAAGCCCAAACTGCCTATCTGCAAATCTGGCTTCTCACCAGTAGAGGCATGGCTATGGTCATGTCCTTTTTTTAGAAATTTCCCTCTGATCCCTGGGGTAGACTGGAAGAGCTGGAAGTAGAAATGAAGAGACCAGTTAGGACTTTACTAGAGTAGCTTCAAGCAGCTGGTTTAATCTCCCAAGCCACAGGATCAGGTTGCAAAAAATGAAATTTATTTTCTATAAACTTGAACCCAAGTCCACTGTTGACAGAAGTTCAGTCAGTTCAGGAATGTCTCCCCGTTTTCCTTCTCCCCAATGAAGTGTACAAGCTCTGCATGCCAGAGGGGTTGTAGAAGAGTATCAAGCGGTGTGGTAGGAAAAGGCGAGGAGTTTAGAAGGGTGGCACTGGCTGTTATTGAATCATTCTTTGACATCCAGATCCCAAGAAGCCTCTAGTCAATAGTTCACACGGGTTGTGTTCATCTTCTAGATAATAAGGGCTAGCATCTGCCTTTTTAAGATTCACCAGCCATTCTCTGTGAAAGAATCAATGAGTCTGAGTCAGATTCTGTGCCTGCATGTTCCAGGCAACTACATCTAAACTTTGAGTTCCTTCCCTGGTAGGTAACAGGTATATTCTGGGAAGCTGCCATCATCCCAGGCTGAAGTGAGCAAATGGGGAATGGGCCCTCCTTGTTCTCAGATCCAGAACTACAGGGGAGAACGAACACCCCTCTTTCTACGCTTGACTCAGTGTAAGCAAGCAGGGCCGACCCCCTCTCTGAGACACACACAGGTAACCACTGTGTTAATTTCCTCTCTGACTGACTGCCAATTCTTCCAGCTCTGTTACACTTTATGCTCTCAGTAAGTACTCTTTCTAACCTGTTGTTTAGTTTAGGATTTTGGCTATTAAACCAATAATTAACTTACTTGTTTCTATTTGCACTTCTGTTTTAACTCTTTCTCTGAGGCCATGGATGCTCATGCTTTGTGGTTTAGTTTTAATGAGGAATGTATAGAAACATGTGTTTTAATGAGGATGTAGAGAAATAATGATGGAAACAAAAGTACTGATGTGAATATTTCAAATTATTGTTCTGTTGTACAGGAAATTTGAGGGTCAGGATTATGACAGTGCAATAGAGTAAGACAATGAGGGTGTGAATTAGAGAGCTCGTCAAGACAGATTATCCAAGTTTTGGTGACTGGTTCAACATGGAGGATAAGGGAGGAGTGATTTCTGTGTCTTTGTGTCATTGAGCCCCTTATGTGTTTGATCAGTTATCTGGAATCAGCCACCATGTACCAGAACGGGTTGTGCTGGGCTGCACTGTACCGTTCAATAGAAAGTATAAATGAATTGTGGACTTGCCCTATATCTGGTCCCCCATAGATACTTATTTAGTCCTCTGACTTTTTCTGAAATGAATAGATTCTAAATCCTGTTGGAGAATTGTATGAAAATCAAGATGGCTTCATCCAGAGTCCATTTCTAGAACCTTAGATGACTCCAATGATGGGAGGAAGGAAAGCAAAATAATGACGCCCCTCCGAGCCACTGCATGCCCAATCCTCCAGTAGAATGCTGCTCATTTGGCGCTGGTGAGAGCATGGATGAAGAAAAAGCAGACCCAAGCAAAGCAAGAACTTGTTATGGAAAAGACTCTCATTTTGAAAGGGTATGCATAATGAAGAGATTGATTTGCCTGGGAAAAAAATCCAGATTCCCCACATCTGGATCTTTACTGGTATCCCAAAGGAACAAACTCCAAGGAGACTTGCCACTGAGGCCAATGAGGCAAATGTCAAAGCCAATAAAAGTCAGAAAGATGTGGAAAGGAGCATGCAAGATAACCATGCCATGCATGTCAACCATGCCATGCATGTCTGGGGCCAAGAGTTGTTTTTTTTTTTTTTAAGATTTTATTTATTCATTTGAGAGGTAGAGTTACAGACAGAGAGAGGGAGAGGCAGAGAGAAAGTCTTCCATCTGCTGGTTCACTCCCTAAATGGCCTCAATGGCCGGAGCTGAGCCAATCCTGAGCTAGGAGCCAGGAATTTCTTCTGGGTCTCCTAGGTGGGTGCAAAGGCCAAAGCACTTGGGCCATCTTCCACTGCTTTCCCAGGCCATAAGCAGAGAGCTGGATTCGAAGAGGAGCAGCTGGTGCACATATGTGATGCCAATACGACAAGTGGAGTCTTAGCCTTCTATGCCACAATGCCGATTGCTGGGGCCAAGTTTTGCTTAAATTGTTGAGAGCAGACATGGATCTTATCAGCCTTCATACCTTTAGAGGGGACCCTGGGTTGCCACAGTGGCAAAAAAAAAAAAAGTTCAGATGAGTAACCTCATCTCCCACCACCAAGGACTAGTAATGGGAGAAGCAGAAATTAAGAGATTGGGGGGGGGGGGGGTTCTTGATAGCTTAGAAAGCTTTGTGTGGCTGTGTGAGTATGTGCATGTTTGTGTGAAACCCCCATCAGGTGTTCTTCTTAGGGACAGGCCAACGTGATACAATGGAAAAGAAGATGCAGAGCACTTCCCCACCCCCCACCCCCAGGTAGAGGCCTAAAGGGAGTCTGTCTTCCACATGAGAGGATTTATGCCCTCACCATTATCTCTGCTTTCAGAACATTTTTGATTGCTTTAAACCTGAATCCCCGTGCTAGTGCCTGGTGGTACTTGACTAATAAACGCTAGTTTCTGAAACCTTCTTTGGTTCCAGAATTTATAGGGGATATTTTCTTCCTGTTGCATGACTTCCTTTTCTGACATTATCTGTCCAGTTGAAGTATTGACACATGGATTGAAGAGAAGTTTTGAAATCAATGGGCAGCAAGCACATGAGCCATTGTTTTGCAAAGATATTATCTTGGGGGCCCGATGTTTATGTTCCAAGAAGTCTAAAGATGTTTGGTGAGGCTCTATCAAGGATTTCTCATGAAATTTGGGAATTTTATATGACTTACCAACTTATCTTCCTGCAAGACTGATATTGGAAATTATAAGCTTTTGTGTGGATATGGCACAGATGGCTATTTAAAAGTACATTTGAGTTTGGCATAGTATATTATTAACCTGTAACAAAATCTCCTTGAAGAAGGTAGCAGTTGGGATAGAATTATCTCCATTTAACGAAGAACTCTGAAGGCTGTAAAGGAATAATGTTGCCTGCTGGAGGCCACATCATTAGTCTCATTCATTTATCCATCCACTCATTCTAACTAATAGTGCATGCCTAGCTCAGTATGTGTCAGTCTCTGGGCTATGTAGTCATTACACGGAAATAAACAAGATAAACAAGTGGACTCATGGAGGAGATGGACATATAAAAGATCATCATAAACCAAGTAATTTAATCAACACTATTTATGGAAAGCCCACTAGTGCCTGGTACTAACATGAATGAATGTTAAAATCTGTGTTTTTGTGCTGTGAAGACACAGACAATAAAATGGTATTTAATATGTCAGATGGTGAAGAAAAGGGGACTAAGAATGGCAGGTATGGGGCTGGGGCATTTTTTATGAGGGCTGGAAAGGCTTCTCAGATATGATAGCATTTAGGAGGGGGTCACACGAAGTAATGAAGTTGCAGGAGTCTAGGAAGCAGGGCAATCAAAGCAAGGGCTCAGAGGCAGGATCACTCAAGATGTGTTCAGGGAGTGATGGGAAGGAAAGTGGGGCTGGGGAAAGATGGCTGAGGGAGGAGGTGAGATGAAGGCACAGGGAACCGTGGTCCAGGCCATGAGACATGCAGTTCCAGTAGACATAGGAAGGAATTCTGAAGATTTTCTTAACACGTAGAGCCACTGACAGGGTTTGTTTTTCCAAGTATATGCTTATTTGAGAAGCAGAGAGACAGATGGAGACAGAGAAGCAGAGAGAGAGAGAGCTCTCACCTGCTGGTTCACTCTCCAAACACCCATAATTACCAGGGGCAGGCTGGGGGTGAAACCAGGGGCTAAGAACACAATCCCGGTTTCACACATGGGTGGTAGGGAGCCAATTACTTGAGCCATCCCCCCTGCTTTCCAGGGCGCACATCAGCAGGAAGCTGATGGAGCCAGAGAGGAGTATTGAACCCAGATACTCTACTGTGGGATGTGGTGCTTAACCAGCACCTAACCCGTTAGACCAAACACCTAGCCTCCTGTAGATTTTTGAGCAAACAGGTGAAAGAACTGAACTATGTTTTGACAGGATCACCCTTATTACTGTGTTGAGAATCAGCTGTGGAGGTCAAGGGGGGAAGTAGGCTGGTCAGGTTGGAAACTATCACAAAGGGGCGAGAGGAGAGAGAGCAAGGACTGTACTAGCATGGGCGCCTGGGAGGGGATCAGATGTGGGACATATTTTGCTGGTGTTGGGTATGGTCTGGGAGAAAAAAAATGAGGATGATACAAGAATGTGGGCACACCAAGGAAAAACACAGCCATAGGTCAAGTTTGCCAAAAGGCAGCAAATCCTTGAGATCCGAGTGCAGGAGATTGACTGGGAAGTGCTCAGCACAGCAGCTGTGAGTGAAGCTGCAGGAGGGAGACGCTGTGCTGTGATGCCTCAGGCGACCCACGGAGCTCAGGCGCTGGGACAATCCTGGATGTAATATCGTCCCACGTAGGCAAAGGGGCCAGACCTTTAAATCCTCTCATTAACCCGTCAAGAGAAGCACGCTGTCCTTAGAGAGGGGCCTCACATGGGTAAGGGGGTTTCCTTTTCTGAGAGTGATTCATCGAGATTCCTCTGGGATTGGTCAGTAGTCAACACTCCGAGCCTGGGGAGGGAGGGCCTGGGTCCTGAAGGGGTGCCTGGTGGCTCAGGACACTGTCTCCCCTCCCACGTAGTCGGCAAGGGTCGGGGAGGACTTCTCAGAGGCGATGCTACCTGGGCTGGCTGTCAAGGACTCCATGCTGCTCTACTAAGTCTTGTGCTTTTGATCATGAAGGAGAAAGTACTTAAAAAAGACGCAGACTCGAGTACCAAAAAGTGCTCTAATTATGCACTTTGGTTAAATCTTAAACTAAACTGAACTTTGATATTAATTGCCTTTTAAACTATAGTGTTTTCATCTCCCCAAATTATAATAAATCCTTCTGATGTACAGCTAGACCAATATATTTTTAAAAATCTATTGATTCAAACCATGTAACTGTTTTCTGAGGCGAGATTGATATTCCAATTGGTTCAAATGTCTGGCAACTGAATAATCCTCAATGATAATCATTCTAACATGCTGATTTTTTAATATCTCTTTTTGGCAGCAAGTTCCTTCCAAGGGCCAACATAAATCCTGTTTGGTACAATTGTGGACATTTCCTCTAGAATTTTCTATGGAGGAGTGGCAAGTGGCTGGCATTAGGATCAGTGTAATAGGTTATTCCTGCACTTAAATCCTGTTTATGAGGATGATTCTTGCCCTTCTGAGAGGAAAATATCAGACTCATGCCCTGAAAACTGGAAGAATATATTATAAAAATTACATATCCAGCGAATGAGTAGGCATGTGTACAAGTGTATGGCCATGTAGTTACATCTTTAATGTATGTATAGGGTTATGCATACATGTGCGTACATACATGAGGGAGATGTGTGTATGAATCATTGTGTTTGTAGGAGGATCCGTGTTGTGGGGGTATGCTAACAAGGTATATACATCAGCACAGGTGATGCAGGTAAGTCTAAATATCTAGGTTTATGTATGCTTGCACGTGTGTGTGTGTGTGTGCGTGTGTGAGCGTGAGTGTGTGTGGGCATGCCCATGCCCCTTTCCAGCTTTGTGAGATAGTCAGATCTTGTGGTTCCATGGTAGGAATACAAATGCCGCGGGCAGATTTCTCGCCTGCAGCAACTTGACTTTAGTGATCCGGCTCCAAACATTTTCCTGAGGGGCCGCCCTAGTTCTTTCCTCTCTTCCCACCGGGGGGTCAAGGCCCACAGGGGCCTCAGGCAGCTTCCTGGCCTTTGGAGCTGCTGCTCTGATGTCTGCTCCAGGAGTCTTGGCTGTGGCAGTCTTGTCATGTTGGACTGTGCTGTCACTGCCAAAGTGACAATTGATGATCAAAACTGGGGCTGCCCAGAAACCCAACTTCTGCACAGGGCCCTTTGATCTGCCCATCCTTGGAGTGGAGCAGGGCCTGGCACCGGTGCCTTTGATGGGGACTGGCCAATGAGGGGGGCTGCAGGCTGTGGGCCCTACCCAAACTCTGCAGCCTTTGATGCCCACCCTGTCCTGCAAGGGGCAGCTACAGAAGCAAGCAGGTTGAGGTAGGAGCCAGCTACACTAGACCCAGGACTCGGCCTCAGAGGAAAATCAACATCTGGGTGCTTGGTCTAGTGACACCTGCATCTCGGGGGTGCAGAAGCCAATTCTTAGGAACGCTGCTCTTGCTACACCCATTTACTAATTCTGCTAGGATTTATGGAGCACTGACAAAGTCAGCAGAGAAAGATGTCACAGGCACAGCCTGTTGAGTCAGAATGCTTGAATTAAATTTGGCTGTTTATTAGTTGTTCCCACGTGGGCAAGTTAAATAACTTGCATCGACCCTCTGGATATCCATTTCCTTATCAGTTATGGGATTGTTATCAGGACCAGAAAGGATAGTGCAAAAGAGAGCTCCTGATACCTACCGTGCCTTCGCAAACGCTATCTGTTATTGCAGGGAGGTTGCATGGTTGAGTGGTAAAGTCACATGAACTCTGCAGTCTTATGATGTGGTTTCAAATCCCTCCCCAGATCTTGGCCCCATCATTTTCTAGTTAGTTCAACATACAGAGTCATTGTGAATATTAAATGAGCTAAAACATACATAAAGTGCTTAGAATAATGTCTGGCACAGAAAGAATTTTCTTTTTTTTTTTCAGAAAGAATTTTCAATAGAAGTTAGTCTTTTAATTTTTTAAGATTTATTTATTTGAAAGTCAGAGTTACAGAGAGAGGGAGAGAGGGAGAGGGAGAGAGAGACAGAGACACAGAGAGATTTTACACCCCCTGGTTCACTCCCCAGATAGGTAGCTGCAAGTGCCATGGCTGGGCCAGCTCCATCTGGGTTTCCTACGTGGATGGCAGGAACCCAAGCACTTGGGCCATCTTCACTTAATTTTTCCAGGCCATTAGCAGGGAGCTACATCAGAAGTGGAGCAGCAAGAACATAAACCAGTGCCCATATGGGAGGCTGGTAATACACTATGCCACAACACTGGCTCTGGATGGTCCCAAAGTTAGTCTTTTATAATGATAAAGACATGGTACAAGGGCCATTCTGAGCAAGGGGCAATGGAGTTCTTTGCCTGCTTCTGGAATGAATTTTTAGTTACTTATTTGTGTTCCAAAGACAGCATAGCTACTCACTTGATTTTTAAACTGTTACTCTCTGACTCCCAAATCCCAGATTCAATCATGTCATTTTTCTGCTTAAATTCCTTTAGTGGGTTGTGCTATCCAGAGAATATTTTCTACCACCTACTTTGGCATTGAAGGCTCTCCCCGATCTGTCCTCTGCTCATCCACTCCATGTCTTTAACTCATAACCACCTTCTTCCCACCTCTCACATGCCCAGGCACACTGGGATCTTTGCAGGCTCTTAGACAGTTTCTGGGCTTGTCACTCTGTGCCTGGAATGCCCTTCCCTGCATTGTCTACCTGGAAACACTCTTTTTTAAGAGCTTAGGTCCTTCCAGACTAAAGCCTTTTGTGCCCATTCCCCCGATGGTAGTGAGCCATTGCCTCTTTCATGCCCCCTCCCTGATCTCAGCACTTGCCTTGGCTCCTGTGACATCCAGGACATTTCCTGGTGCATTCTCCTTCTTGATGGTGAGTTCCTCGAAGGGCACTAGGAACTACCCCATACTGGACCACCAGGACAGAACATAGTGCCTGGCACATTGGAAAACACTCAATAAACTTCTGCTGAGCTGATGAATTCCATCTATCCCAGCTTTCAGGTTCCCTGACCCTTACAACCTTTCTCTTTGGTGTCCCAGCTGACTTGTGATGTTTGATACCACCCACCTTAAGCTACCCCTTCCTACTTCAGTGCATACCACCATCCATCCACCCAACCTTCCAATATGCAAACTGTAGAATCATCTTTGAATCCATTGCTCCTAGTCACTACGCACATCCCAAACCATCATGAGGGCTTTTTGATTTGACACATTAAATGTTTCTTTTGTTTGTCTCCTTCTCTTCATTTGCATCCCCACTTCTACTCTATGGATAATGCATATGGAAATCTTACCACATTCTTCCAGGTTTTGACAATTTTCCCATCATTTCCAGGATAGCATCAAACTCCTCGGCAGCACTTACAAGGCCCTCCAGAGTTTGTCCTTTACCACTATCCACTCTTGTGTCTCCACTCAGTGCTCTTGCCACTTCTGACAACTCATTGTTCCAGAATATGCCAACATATACCCACCACTATCTCACTGGACTGTTGTTCCTGGACTGCTTGGAACTCCCTCCCCCACTTCCTCTTCAAAATTATGCCTCCTTACCCTTGAAATTCAGCACAAACGCTGCTTTGTGACACTTGCCACACAAGCTACCTTCACACTGAGTCAGTCATTCCTTCCTGGTTATGCTCACGTCATTTGATAAGTGGCTGGTTATGCTCTATTGCATCTATTTATTCTTCAAAAGGAGGATATCGCCCTGTCTAGACTATGAGCACAATCATATGAGCTTAGTAATCCTGCCTGAAACTGAGGTTCTTTTTAAAGAACAATTATTTCTTTTAAAGAATGACAAAGAGAAAGGAAGAGGAAGAGAGACAGAGACAGAAACAGATAGAGACAGAGAGAGGTCAAGTATCTGTTGGGTCATTCCCCAAATGCCTGCAACAGCCAGGGCTAGACCAGACTGAATCTAGGAGCCAGGAACTCCATCCCAGTCTTCCCTGTGGGTGTCAGAAACTTAAGCTCTTGTGCCATCATCTGCTGACACCCAGGCACATTAGCCAGAAACTGGGTTGGAAGCATAGAGAAGCCAAGACTCCTGAGCCAGGCAATCCAATATAGGTTGTGGGTGTCCCAAGGAGTGGTGTAACCTGCTGCACCACAACACCCACTCCCCAGGTTCTCCATCTGTAGAATCTGGACAGCCATAGCCATATATTCCTCACAGGTCATGGCAAAGATGAAGTGATACAGTGTGTGACAAGGGTATGGGCTTATAAAAGACATTTGGTAAAAGTGATGCCTGATGTGAGAATTCTGAAGATGAGAGATCAGAGAGCTCATAAACACTCTCAGTCAAGTTCACAGCAGCTTAATAGTGCTTTCAAGAACGCTTAGTGAAACGGCTCCACCAATTTCTCCAGCTCTCTACAGCTGCATGGCTTCGTGCTTGCTGCCTGGTCTCTTGGTCATTATTGATGGATAGATACCATAAAATAGCTAGATCCATGCTTTATAAGTAAATAGTTAGTGTCTTAATGGGGATGTTTAAAGAAACAGGTATTTAGGGCCGGCGCCGTGGCTCAACAGGCTAATCCTCCGCCTTGCGGCGCCGGCACACCGGGTTCTAGTCCCAGTTGGGGCGCCGGATTCTGTCCCGGTTGCCCCTCTTCCAGGCCAGCCCTCTGCTGTGGCCCGGGAGTGCAGTGGAGGATGGCCCAGGTGCTTGGGCCCTGCACCCCATGGGAGACCAGGAAAAAGCACCTAGCACCTGGCTCCTGCCATCAGATGAGCGCGGTGCGCTGGCCGCAGCGCGCCAGCTGCGGCAGCCATTGGAGGGTGAACCAACGGCAAAGGAAGACCTTTCTCTCTGTCTCTCTCTCTCACTGTCCACTCTGCCTGTCAAAAAAATAAAATAAAATAAAGAAACAGGTATTTAAAGAGATGGAAACTTGGAGTTTCAAAGCCAATGACAGGAATGATTGCAAATAGCTACAAGGTAAGTCATGAAATACCAGCCAGGGTGGAAAACTCAACTCCCACTCAACTTGCAGACTTTAAAACAGGTGGGTGGAGTATTTAACCCATCAGATAGCACAAAGCTAGAAAAGGTTAGGAAGACTTTGTAGTAATACCCAAAGAGTAATAGTCTTCTCCCCTAGTCCTATAATTAGGGGTGAGGCCCTATTTCTGGTTTCTAGCCTAGAGCCCCTAACCCCCCGACCCAGGGTGGGCAAAGCACTGTGATGGTGCTTGGGCTGAAGATCCTCTGTTGACTGCCAGTCTTCCCAGCTCTTAGCCAGGCAGCCTCATGGGGATGCTGAACTCAGGAGTCATAATAACAGCTTCACCACTTGCTGGCTCTGACCTGCGGGGTGAGTACTTACCCTGTTTCTATCTCTGCTTTCCTGCCTGTAAAGTAGACAGCCTCCGAAGCAGTCTTATAAGGATTGCCATGAAGAGTACATTAGGCAATGCATATAAAGAGCAGCATTTAATATTTAGTAAGTGTCCAACAAACGCTAGCTCTTTTCATTAGCCATCTGCAGGTCATCTCATCCACCCTCTCCTGGGACCAATGGAAAACTCTGGTTCGAGATGCCTCTCCCCTTGGCAAGTGGCCATGGTGTCCTGAATGCTTTGTTAATGCCAGCACCTTCACTGGGCTGTGGCTCACAAGATTCCTCTTTCTGGTATCCAAACATTCCAAATCAGTCCTCGCCTCCAGCTTTATCTTCAGTGACCTCTCTTCACATACCTGACGCCTCATCCCAACTATGCTTTCCAAGTGGTTCTCCCAGCTCTACACAGTCTTGTTCCTGGGCCTGCTCTTATCCCATTCCCCTAGTCCATCGGGCCCTTTCTTTTTATTCTGCCTTTCTCAATGTCACCACTTCTAGGAGGCCCTTCTTGAGTTTTCCAGTGACATAGAACTCTTCCTTCCTTTTTCCCTTCTACTTTCTTCAGGCATGTATTTCAATCCCCTTTCCTACCCTGGCCAGTCCATACTTGCTGAACAACAAGATCCCTTAGGAAAAAGCTCTCACCTTATTTTTTGCTAGATCCCTTGCATAGGTCCTGGCATGTGATAAGTCTTGACATGTGGCATTTTCCTCCTGTATTATGTATGTGTCCAGGAGAATCGCTGAGCTCTAATTTTTTCTGCTTTGGGAAAGATAAAGCTGAAAGGCACAGGAAAGCCACCTAGCTGGTGCCAGTGCTTAAGGCTTGGTTTCTCCTCAGGCAAGCCTGATATAAGGACTTAGTTCTAGGGATTATAAGGAAAAGAATCCAGTAAGTGGGAATTGGGGAGAGAGAGTCATTTAATACAAGGATAAATGATTGAGGTGGCCTCTTTGGGCCTCAGGGACTATATTGCACTGCAGGCTTCTGAGTGGTGCCTGGAACAGCTCCAGGGATGACTCATCGGAAGGAAAGGAGGCTGGAGAATTGGTCTCCTGGCTCCCATACTGCCTTGGTTGAGACTTGCTGCCTTGAGGTCTCAAGCACCTTTGCATACTAGGCTCTGTATGGAAATCCAAGGGACTTCTCATGGAGCTGGCCAGGACCCTGGATCAGAAAGTGGAAAGGCATGCAAGGTACATGGCCCGTGCTTGAGGGGAGACCCCGCCAGTTTGAGGTGAGTGTGAGGTTGTCTGTCCATTGCAGTTGCAGCTGGAGTCAGAGGTGGGCTTACAGGAAGTGACACGGAACACTGCTTAGAAACAGACTATAGGAAAAAGTGTATTGCATTATTGGAGGGCGTTCCCAAGGAAAAAGTAATTCTAAAAGAGTAAGAAAAGCATAATTGGACAGAGGCAGAAGTTGATGGATAATGAACTTGCGACAGGACCCTAGCAATCCCAGAAGGATCCAGAAGGATCTCTGGAGCTGGTCTGGTCCTTAGGAGATGTTTCAGATCAGGCAGGGTGTTCCCACCTTGCTTCATCACACCAATCCATCATTGAATGTGTCTTGTGTCAGGGAGACAGTACAGACTCAGTTTTTCTTCTGCAGATGGTATTTCCAGGAGAACATGTCAACAGAAGCCATCGGCATGAGATCTGCTTCAGCAGCTGTAAGAATGAGCACGTTAGTTATGAATCAGGCACCTAATTGGTGCCTACAGCACCCACTATAGACATAGAAGCCATCTCCAGAGTCTATAAACTTTATTTTGAGGATTTTATATATTTATTTGAATGACAAAGTTACAGAGAGGGAGAGGGAGGGACAGAGAGAGAGGTCTTCCATCCACTGGTTTGCTCCCCAGGTGGCCACAACAGCTGGAGCTACCCCAAAGCCAGGAGCGGGTACAGGAGCCCAAGCACTTGAGCCAGCTTCCAGTGCTTTCCCAGGCCAATAGCAGGGAGCTGGATCAGAAGTGAAGCAGCCAGGACTTGAGCTGGTGCCCATTTGGGATGCTGGTGCCACAGCTGGAAGCGTAACCTACTCTGCCACAGTATGGGGCCCTCAACAAAGTCTTCAAAGTGTTTTTAGCTTCACTTTTTAAAATGCTTAAAGCAGTAGGCTTGGTGGAGAGAATCCTAGTCATCACTACATTTTTAATTTACTTCTCTCATTTCTTGCCTCTGCCACCCATTCTAGATTCCTCTTACCGCTGGCAAACGTTTCAGCCTCTCAGGGCCTCTTGCCCACTTGGTAATACAGACTTTCCTCTCTCAGAAGTCTGAGCCTTTAGTAGCCTTGTGCTTGCTAGACCTTGGATGCTGTAATTCTTGATTTGCCTTTTGCCCTGGGCATGGAAAATCCAAGAGGCTTCCTGTGAATCTTCTGAGCCTGAGCAGATTCCTCCCAGCCTTCCTTCACAGCAGCTACCCTATGTCCCTCTAGTAAAATAACTCATCCCTTTACCTGCATCTGTAGCCCATAGTGCCCTGGTGGCGGTCTTGGTTTTAGGTTTAGTGGAATGCTTATTTTGTCCCCTGTGGAAATGCTCTTTCTCTGGGAGCTAGGACCATCAAGGCAGCAGAAACTAAGGTTGTAGGGATGAATGACACAAATTATCCAGGCGGGGCACACTTGGTTCCTGGATGCTTTATTGAGGACTGTAGTAGGCTCAATCATGGCCCTCAAAGATCCTAAGTTCCCTTCACTAGAATCTGCAAATATTACCAGATATGCAAAGTATCTTTGCAGATGTGACTGGGTTAAGGATCTTGAGATGGAGAGATTACTCCGGATTATCCATGGGGCCTCCGTGCAATCACAAGTGTCTCTACAAGTGAAAAGACAGAAGAAGCGAAGGTAACAAGAAGACGATGACAGAGAACGGCATGATGTGGCAACAAGCCAAGGAGTGCTGGCAGCCGCCGGGGGAGGCAGGAAACAGACCAACTGCCAGGGTGTCTGGAGGATACATGGCTCTGCCAACACCTTCATGAAATCATGCTGATTTCAGACTTTGGACTCCAGAACTATGAAAAAACAAGTTCCTATTATTGGAAGTCGTCAAATTTGTGGCAAGTTTTGACAACCTCCACAGAAACCAATACAGGGACACAGCATATCCTATCACTGTTTGCTCTGTGCTTGTACCATATCTTAGAAAACAACAACTTAGCCCTTTCAGGATTTTGCCCCATACCAGTGTCCAGATGAGTTTTTATTTATTTATTTATTTATTCAGAGAAAGAGAGAGACAGACAAACAGTGCTCCTGTCTACCTGTTCACTCTGCAAATGCCCGCAATGCGTCAGGATGAGTACGGAAGTAGGCAATCCGGAACCCAGTCTAGGTCTCACTCTATTGGCAGGGACTCAACCATGTGAGCCATCACCTGCTGCCTCCCAGAAAGCTGGAGTTGGGAGCACAGCTGAGACTGGGACCCCACACTGTGGTGTGGGATGCAAGAGTCCCAAGCTGTGTCTTCATTGCTAGACCAGACGCTTGCAACTCCCTCCCCTCCCCACCCCGCCCCAACCCCCTCCTCCTTCCACAAGCTGAGTGTTTACTCCATGATTCCTGCAGACTGGCATTCTCTGACTCATCACTAACGCTTATCAGAAAGCAGATATTTATAGTCATTTTGGCACCAGCATTCCTGAACCCACCAGATCTATGGCAAGGACGGTGTGAGTTTTCTTAAGGTGCCCCTTCCTTAGGGCTCCGAGCAGCCTTGCTTGGCAACAGGTAGACAAAAGGCAAAGGAGACCTTGAGCCAGAATCTACCTCCCCTTTAGTTGATTTTCTCTGCACAATGCTCAAATCAAATAGGTTTCTGATTATTTCGCTATAGAAACAGGCCCGAGGGGAGCTGCTTTCATTCTAGAAGTTTACCCTTTGCATATGTTCTATTTTCTACCCAGGTGCCATGCTGAATTCAGAAGTAAAGCATCTTAGTCTCAGCACGATCTTTTTTTTCCCTCTTTCCTTCTTTCTTCCCCCACCTCCCATGTGGAAAGATCATCATAGCTTAAATCTTCCTCTACAAAGCAAAACTAGTCCATTCTTCCTCCTAGCCCACAGAGCTGGGGCCTGCCTTCCTCTGTAGCACAGAGCACACGTCTCCTTTGGCAAGGAAGAGAAAGAAAGGCTATTGAGCACTTTTTTTCCCCATCTGTTTGATACACAAAAATAAGCATGTTTGTTTTTGTTCATAGATTTAAAGCTCAAAATGGGCCAGGACTGTAAATAAAACATGTGATCTCATTTGAAAAATTTATTACAAGGAATTTTGTTTATGATTTCATGTTCTCCAGTAATAATTAATTGGAGGTCTTCTAGGGTCCCTGCAGACCAACAATCATTCAGACCGTATGAAAGGATGATCCAACACAGCCTCTCTCCCATCTCTAATCCATGGCCAAAGGAACCGCCTCTGGTTCTGCTACTGCTTTAGCCCACATTGGGGAAGTTAAATTTATAATAAGACTGGCCTTTTACAGTGTTGACTAAGCCTGTCTGTGGTACCAATGTTAGAGCATCGTTTCAGGAATTCCTCAGGTGAGGAACTATCTCTGTCTGTTCCAAGACCTCAGAACCATGCTGTGAAGGGGAGGTAATCAAACAGTTTGCCCTAACAAAGTGAGCGCCTGTGTATGCTCACATCCGTGTCCACACAAGGAATGACATAAACAGGCCCAGTCACACCAGTGGCACTAACACATGCTTGAGGAGGACGTTCCACGTGTTGGACACAATGCCAAGAGCTCTTCATGTGGAACATCTCAGCCTCACAGCTGCTGGTTTAGTCAGGTCAGGCTGGATCATGGTGTGATAACAAACACTCCCCAGGGCTCCGCGTGTTATACCACAAGGCTTATTTCTCCTATGCGCTGCCCATCCATGGTGATCTGGTGGGGACTCTGCTCCACACTGTCCTCACCTTAGAGCCCAGACACCCAGTATCTGTAACATGGCCTTTGTGGGCAACAAAAGGAATGTTCTAGAAGATCTCAAGTCATTGCTTAAATAACACGCATCACTTCTGCTAACCAGAAACTCCCAAGGCTGCACCATTCTTTGGGAGCTGGTCTTAGTGTTGTTCCTGGGTGGGGAGGGGCTGTCTTTGGGGTTAGCTCTCCATGTGAAATGGTCTGAGCCCTGCCATGATGGAAATAGAGGCATAAATAGCGCTATGTCTGATACCATTTCTTTCCCAGATGATTTCTTGACCTCTCATTCTTGCTGTGAGCCCAAGGGCTGCTGGAGCTGCATCTGTCAGAGTCCTCCCTGCCTAAGAATGATTGAAAGGTTTTTAATGAAGGGACCTTTGTACAGGAGTGTACAGGGTTAAAGCAACTATTAAGAGATCAGACCGTCCTGCAGGAAGCAACTGGGGGATGCTGGTGCCAGGCCTCCTCTCTAAACAGGCGAGGGGAGAGAGCAGAGCTGTGGCTATGGGCGGGCTCCTCCTGACAGGCAGTGAGGCATTTCAGGCAAGGCATTGCAGGCCAGGCAGATGGGAAGAGGAAGAGAAAGCTAGGGGAGCAAGCACCCTGACTGCTCTCTCCTGCTATGCGCTAGTCTACTGATGAAGTCTCCCATGCACTGAGCTCTCCAAAGGGCAAGGGCCATGTGCATATGCACCTGTGAAACCCATCTTCCCATGGTACAGAGCACGATAGAGCAGCATGCAGAGGGGCAAAATTACCCAGCACGTAACTGCTCTGGGCTTCTGGTCTTGATGTCCCCGACGAACTTGGTGACCCTGGCCGCCACCACCATGCCTGTGGTCACCCATGCCTGGGACAGCAGCTGCGAGACCTGTTGATTGCTCATCCCATCTAGTCATTTGTTAAAAAATCTTGTGGGCACCGATTGTAAGTCAGGCTTTGTTTTAGAATCTTGGGATCCAGTGGCGAATGGAGCCAAGTGCCTGTCTCATGGAACTTGCATTCTTGTAAAGAAAACTGACAACAAACAAATTTACCAAGAGCTGTGCCAGAGAATTGCAGCTAGGAAAATGAAACAGAGAAACAGGCTAAGAATATTGGGGTGTGGGGTGGGGGAGCGGCACTTGGCATAGTGGATAAGATGTTGCTTGCAACACCTGTACCCATTTTGGAGTGCCTGGGTTCAAATTCCAGCTGCATTTCTGATTCCAGCTTCCTGCTAATGTTCAACCTGGGAGCAGCCAGTGAGGACTTTAGTATCTGAGTGACTGTGGCCTGGCCCAGCCCTGGCTCTTGTGGGCATTTGCGGGTGAGCCAACAGATGAAGGATCTCTCTCTCTCTTCTTTTGAGAGCTCGGGAAGGAGTAGTGCCTACCTTAAATAGATCAGCGTAGCCTTCCTGAAGGAGGTGTCATCTTGAAGTTCCTTGATGGACAGGGACATTGAATAGGCAGAAGCGAGCAGGGACAGTGTGACAGGTGGAGGTAGAGGAGAACCAGGGGAGAGGACTGGCAGAGGTGACAATGCCTTAGCCTTAACAGGAGTGTCAGTGGGAGAGCTAATGAGGCTTGCAGGCTGCCAGCACGGATTCCCCATGTGCTTTGAATCATCCTCCAGCCAGTAGGCAGCAAAATGTACTGAGATACAGGCTGATTTAGTAGCAGAGTCAGGCCCATTGAAAATTTCTTACTGCTCATAACTGACTGTGTAACTTTATGCAAGTTTCTTGGCTTCCTTACTTTCAGTCGATTCATCATTAACGTGGAGAGAAACACCTAACTGGCAAGATTATTGCAGTGTTTAACTGTGGGGCGTTTTGCACCTTGTTTGGCACATAGTAGGTTCTAAATGACTATTCTCATTCTGCGCCTAAGAAATGAATAATAAAAGCAAGCATCTGCACAGAGGTCAGCCCTGAAGTTGATTTTCATGGTCGTTAAAAGCACAGACTGAGGAGTCAGGTTGCTGGCATTCAAACCTAGGCTTCTCTCTCTTCCAGCTTAATGAACTGATGTAAAACAGTAAATAAGCTCCTTGGGCCTCAGTTGCTGTTTTTCATCTGTAAAATAGAGTGTGCATATAGTTATCATGGCCTGTTAGGAGTCAATACAATGCTCAAGAGCTTAGCTTGATGCCCGGTGCAGGAAAGCAGAGCTGGAGTGTCTTTACTGTGGGAATCACATTGTCAACTCAAGACCATCTCCACACTACTCTGATTCCCATCTGCACCAGGAAATAGCTCCTAGCCAGGGCCAGCAGGCAGTGGCTGTGGATAGGATGGCAGAGGTGGAGCTCTCAGTCATGAGATGTAAGAAGGAAACCATTGTATGTGTAGGAGAAAAGGGGGGGAGGGAGAAGGGGGCAAACGTGGTCCCCAGCCAATGCCTGTTCATGTTTCTTATCCAGTTTGAAACTGCAGGGCTCCTTTTGTTTTTACTTTTGTTAAGTTTTGAGATTTTTTTACATCCTCTGAACACAATTCTTTTGTCAGTTATATGATTTTCAAATATTTTCTTCCTATATGAGGTTTCTCTTCATTTTCATAGCTATCTTTCACAGAGAAAAAATATTAAGCTTGATGAAATGCAATTTATCAATATTCCTTTTATATGAATAATGTTTAGTGTCCTATCTAAAATCACATGATCAACACAAGATCACACAGATTACCCTATGTTTTCTTCTAAAAGTATATTTTTTTACATTTTTAGTATATCTATGATACAATTTTATGTGTAACTTTTAGGTTAAAGTGTTTGTAAATGGCCATCAATTTATTCCAATACAATTTGCTTAAAGACTATCTTTTTCTGAGTACCTCTGCACCTTTGTCAAAAAACAAATTAGCTACGTTGGTATGATTCTGTTTCTCTATTTGAGTTAATCAACATTTGAGTCTGTTTCTTCATCTACACTACATTATCTTGATTACTGTTGGCTTATAGTAAGTCTCAAAACCAGGTAGTATGATTTCCCCAAGTCTATTCTTCCCAGAATTGTTCTGGCAGTTCTAGGTTCTTTCAATTTCCATATCTATCTTATATATAGCTTTTTTATTTTTAGAAAAAAGTCCTTCTGGAATTTTGATTAGAATTACATTAATTATATAACCATTTAGGGACAATTGTCATCTTTACTATGTCAAGTTTTTCCAATCCATGAACTTGGTATGCTTCTCCATTTACTTAGGTTTTCTTTGATTTTTGTCATCAGTGCAGCATGTGGTTTTTTTTTTTTTTTTTAGATTTATTTATTTATTTAAGAGGTAGAGACAGAGAGAGAGGGAAAGACAGAGAGAAAAGTTTTCCATACACTAGTTCACTCCCCAGATGGCTGCAACAGCTAGAGTTGGGCTGATCCAAAGCTAGGAGCCAGGACCTTCTTTTGGGTCTCCCACATGGGTGTAGGGGCCATCTTCTACTGCTTTCCCAGGCCATAGTAGAGCTGGATTGGAAGTGGAACAGCTGGGACATGAACCAGTACCCATATGGGATGCTGGTACTGCAGGCAGAGACTTAACTCACTGTGCCACAGAGCCAGCCCCCAGCATTGTAGTTTTAAGCACAGATATTATATGCATTGTTAGATGTATACCTAAGTATTCTGTTTTTGAACAGTTACAAGTGTTATTTTCATTTTGATTTCTAACTTTTCATCACCAGTGCATAGAAATTTTATTGATTTTTGTCTGTTTATCTTGTATATTGTGAATTGTCACACTAATTTATTAGTTCTAGAATACTAGGGGATCTTTTCCTTTTTCTGTTTTTCTGTTTTCTTTCTTTTTTCTGTATATTCATATGCATTTTCAATATTTTCAACATAAATGATAATGTCAACTAGGAGTAGAGTAGCTTTATTTCTTCTTTGGCAAACTAGATCCCTTTTATTGCCTTAACTCACTAGCAAGGTCTTCCAAAATGATATTAAATAGGAATAGTGAGAGTACACATCCTTTCTTTGTTTCCAATCATAGTCTGTCAGCATTAAACATGATGCTAGTTATAGGTTCTTTATAATCACCCTTTATCAGTTTGAGGGAATTTCTCTTCATTCTCAGTTCGCGAAGAATTTTTCTTTAAAATTGTGGTTAGATGCTTAATTTCATCAATTTGATAGATTTTATACTTTTTTTTCTTTTTTTTTTGTTTTTTTTTTATTATTATTTTTTTTCTTTTTGTTGGGGAGAGCGCGAACGCAGTCCCCCACTACCACAAATTATGCAGTCGAGTTTCCCACATTTGGGGAAATCGCAGGGGTCAGCACATCCGGAGTGCAATGGATAAGCCTCGCCCTGGGAAAACCACCTTCGTGATCATGGTATCTCCCCTGCCAGGTAAGTATTTTTCTTTAGAACATTAACATGTAATATGCTTGATTTTTGAATATTGAACAAGTTCTACATTCCCAGGGTAAGCTTTCACTGATCATGGTTTAAATATTTCATTTGGGTTCAAGTTGCTAATCTTATACTGAGAATTCTTGCATTTATATTCATGAAGACTGTGGGTTTTGAGTTCCTTTGCTTATACTAGGGTGATGTGGGCTTGATAAAAACACACTGTAAGTTTTCCCTCCTCTTCTATTTTCTGGAGGAGAGCACGTAGAATTGATGGTATCACTTCTTTAAATGTTTTCTAGAGTTGTCAGTGAAATCATGTATGCTTGAAGGTTTTTTTCCAAAGGCTTTTAAGTATGAATTCATATTTTTTAGTAGCTATAAGACTATTTAAATAATCTATATCATCTTATGTGAGCTTTGGTCATTATGAATTTAAAGGAAGTAGTGCATTGCATCTATCTTGACAAATTTATATGGGTAAAGTTGTAGAGTATCTTCATTAACCATTCAATGACCGTCATGATATCTCTTTCACTCATAATATTGGTAATGTGTAGTATTTTATCTTCTTTTCTTTGTTGGTATTACTAGTGGTATATTAATTTTATTGATTTTTTCAAATACTGGTTTTGGTTTCATAGAAATCCTTTAATATTTTCTGATTTCAACTTTTTTTATTTCTGTTTTCATCTTCATAATTTTTTCTTCTGCTTCCTTTTGGCTTATTTTATTCTTTTTCTAGCTTCATAGTGTGAAATCTTAGCTTGCTCATTTGAGATCTTTTCTTTGATAATATGTATGTCTAATGCTATAAATATCTCTCTAAGCATGTTTTAGCTGTATCTCACAAATTTTGATTTGTCATGTTTTACAATTCAAAATATTTTCTAATTTTTCTTGAGACTTTCTATGACCCATAGATTATTTTAAATTATGTTAATTTTCAGGTATGTAGAGACTCTTATTGATCTTTTCATTTTTTAAAATTTTATTTACATTTTGATCAGAGAACACATTTTGTATAATTATAAAGCTTCTAAGTTTGATTTGTAAAGGTTTGCTTCATGAACCAGGATACAGTCCATCTTTATAAGTGACCCTTGTGCATTTGAAATTTATGTTTTAAAGAAATAATATTGCTTCTGGTGTGAGTGGAGTGTCCTATAGATGTCAATTAGATCTAGCTGGTCAGTGATGTCACTGAGCCCGCTGATTTTCTGTCTTCTTATTCTATTAATTACCTAGAGAAAAGTGTTAACAAGTCTAATTATCAATTTGTCTACATTTGCAGTTCAATCTATTTTTGATCCATATATTTTGAAGCATACAATTTTGAATCATTATACCCACTTTGTCAATTAGTCTTTTATCATAGCTTTTGTAATTTTCTGTATCTTTTGTAATTCTCTTTACATTGAATCTACTTTATAGTATTATAACCACTCTAACTCTCTCTTGTCAGTATTTGCATGGTCTATCTTCCCCTATATTTTTACTTCTAATTTTCCTATACCACTATTTAAGCATATGGATTATGTTCTTTTTAATTTTTTATTCATTCTGTCAATCTTTAATTTTTAACTGGTATGTTTAAACAATTTGCATATAATTACTGATATGTATTCATTTAGGCCTACCATATTGTTACTTGTCTTCTCCTTCACTCCCTTTTATTTCCTCTGATTTTCCTTTTTTTGATTGCTTGAATTTCTCTTGTTATTCCAACTTGATTTATATAGTGTATTTTGACTATGTATCTTTGAATATTTTTACTCAGTAGTTATTGAAAATTAAAATCTGCATACTCATCCTTTTAGAGTCCACTCCAGGTCAGTGTTCCCCACTTGGTGGAATGTAGAAGCTTTACCATGTACTGATTCCACACCTGCCCACCCTATGTTGTACTTGTATGGATTCTATCTACGTATATTGAAAACCCCCTTAGACGCTTTTATGTCAGTGGCTTTCACATATTTAAAATAAGTCAAGTGAGGAGCAGTAGTTTATCATATAGAACTAGATATTTATTATTACTGTTGATCTTCCTTTATTTGTGATGTTCCAGGTCTCCCTTTGGTATTATTTACCTGCTATACAAAGAATTTCCTGTATCAGTTCTTTTAAGGGAGGTCTTCTAAGAGCAAATTCACAGGTTTGTTTGTTTGTTTGTTTTTTCGCAGATAAGAATGTATTATCCCATGTTCCTTTCTTAAGGAGACTGTCAGTAGCTATAGAACTCCAAATTTTCAGTCTCTTTATTTCAGAAATGTAAAAATGTTGTTTGAGGTTAGGACTCTTGGTATTATATCATGTGTAGCTAGGGCATTGTTTGTATTTGTTAATTCACTCTTTTACTTGTTTTTCAGATTGAGTAGTTTTTATTGATTTATCTTTAAGTCTTCCTCTTTGTACTATTGAGCTCATTTAATGAGATTTCTTAAAATCTTGGTTAGTGTATTATTCAATTCTAAAACATCCATTTGTTTCTTATTTGTGTCTTGTACTCTTTTCCAGAGAGCTTCTTTCTTCTCACTGTTTCAAGATTACCCACCTTTGGGGCCAGCACTGTGGCACAAGGGGTAAAGCCACCGCCTGCAGTGCCAGCATCCCATATGCATGCCAATTCAAGACCCAGCTGCTCCACTTTTGATCCACTTCTCTGCTGTGGCCTGGAAAAGCAGTAAAAGATGGCCCAAATCCTTGGGCACCTGCAACCACGTGGAAGACCTGGAAGAAGCTCCTGGCTCCTGGCTTCGGATTGGCTCAGCTCCGGCTGTTATGACCAATTGAGGAGTGAACCAGCAGATGAAAGACCTCTCACTCTCTCTCTGCCTCTCTTTCTCTGTGTGTAACTCTGACTTTCAAATAAATAAATAAATCTTTACAAAAAAAAAAAAAAAAGAGAAGCAACCATTACCTAAATATTACAAGATGATATAAGAGTGGATAATCTTTTTTTAAAGATTTATTTATTTATTTGAAAGTCAGAGTTACACACAGAGAAAGAAAGGCAGAGAGAGAGAGAGGTCTTTCTTCTGCTGGTTCACTCCCCAAATGTCTGTAACAGCTGGAGCTTCACCGATCAGAAGCCAGGAGTCAAGAGCTTCCTCGGGGTCTCTCATGTGGGTACAGGGGCCCCAGGACTCCGGCCATCTTCTACTGCTTTCCCAGGCCACAGCAGAGAGCTGATTAGAAGTGGAGCAGCTGAGACTCAAACTGGCACCCATATGGGGTGCCCACTGTGCCACAGTGCCGGCCTCAATGGCTGCTTTTAAAAAAAAATTATTTATTTGAAAGGCAGAGTTACAGAGAGAGAAAGGAGGAGGAGACAGGGAGATCTTCTATCTGATGTTTCACTCCCCAAACTGCAAGAGCTGAGCCAATCCAAAGCCAGGAGCCAGGAGCTTCTTCCAGGGCTCCCTTGTAGCTGCAGGTGCCCAAGGACTTGGGCCATCTTCTACTGCTTTCCCAGGCCATAGCAGAGAGCTGAATTGGAAGTGGCGCTAATATGGGATGCTGGCACTGGAAGCGGCAGCTATACCCGCTATGCCACAGCACCAGCACCAGTAATGGCTGCTTTAAAGTTTTTGTCTGCTCGTTTCAACATCTGTGTCATCTCAATGACTTGTTATTTGTCTATTGACTGTGTATGCCTGTGTATGCCTAATTTTCCCAATTATTTACATATTAGGTGATTTTGCATACTGTATCCTGCCCATTTTGAAAACTGTGATATTAGACTCAGGTCTTTAGCCATAGAGAACATTTTTACTTTTGTTTTAGCAGGGAATCAACCTGTTTAGGAACCATCACTAGCACCTAACAGTGTCCTGTGAGTTTGGGGTCAATATGAACTCTTCTTTCAGAGATCACGCAATGCTATTTGGATCTGTCCTGTGTGTGGACCACCCCGCAGCCTGTCTGTCCTTGAGTGGCAATCTGTCCTGTAGCCTGGTTCTGAACATCTCAGGCATTCTTTTTACAGCCAGACAGCGGCTGGTGGAGCCGACTCCTAGGTGGAATTGACCAGAGTGCTCTGTTTTGTGCTGGAGAACAGTGGACAAGAGCAGCCTCTGTGAGGGCAGTGCTACTGCCTGGCTAGCACAGTGGAGCCAAGCCCACGTGAGTGCTGATTCCAGGTTCACGGTTTCACGGCTGGCCAAGTCAGCCTGCCTCCTCTGCTTCCCTACGATTCCCTAGTAGGCACAAGGAACCTACTAAATGGCACAAGTGCTGTCAAGTGCCTTGTCTACTCTCTGCCCATTGCAACAGCTCGATGACTCTTGCGAATGAATCTGACCGGGTGGAGGAGGGCTAGTTTGCCAGCAAGCAGAATTGAAGAACTAACTCTGCATTAGTCAACTGAATCACCCTCAGTCCCCTGTTGTGGATATTGTTAGCAGGGAATAATTCCCAGTCTTTCTGCTCCCCTTTCCCCCATCAGTCCAAATCAAAACCAGTGTTGAGAGTCTGCAAATGTTGTTCGGAAACTAGGACTGTCATCAGAACTTGGAGGCAGACACACTGCTCTGTGGAGTGGCTGTGGTAGCTACTGTGCTAACTGCCTGGCAGCCAGCCCTCTGCTCCTCTTGGTAACCGCAGGACTTGCAAAGTCCTTTGGGGCATCTTGCCATTTATAAACAGAGGTGATAGACTCAGCCTCTGTAGTGAGGCCTTAGTGGGAGTCTCACACAAAGCCAAAACATATTATCCACAAAATATTACTTAAGGCTGAGGAAGAACTGGGGAGATCAGATAGGGAAAGAAAGAGATGTGTGTGTGTATGTGTGTGTGTGTGTGTGTGTGTGCGCGCGCGCACGTGCGGTCCCTGTCTTAACCAACGTGTTGATGGTATCATAGAGCAGTAATTGGTGTGGACTAAGCACTATTCCTCTAGTTCCTGAATAATAATAATCTTAATAAATACTTACTGGGACCAGCGTTGTGGCAATGTGGGTAAGGCTCTGCCTGCAGTGCCAGCATCCCATTTGGGTGCTGGTTCGAGTCCCAGCTGCTCCACTTATGATCCAGCTCTTTGCTATGGCCTGGGAAAGCAGTAGAAGATGGCCAAGTCCTTGGACCCCTGCACCTGTGTGGGAGACCCAGAGGAGGCTCCTGGATCCTGGCTTTGGATTGGCCTAGCTCTGGCTGTTGTGGCCATTTGGGGAGTGAACCAGCAGATGGAAGACCTCCCTCTGTCTCTGCCTCTGCCTCTCCATAGCTCTGCCCTTCAAATAAATAAATAAATCTTTTTAAAAAAATATATACTTAGAAATTATTGGATATAGAACTATCAGAAATATCTGTAATCTGCACCTACATCAGACATCACTAATCAAACATGGTACTCTTCCATCTTGAGCCTATTCATAGTCTCAGAATCCTCAACCTAAACATCAGAGTTGGGGTTGAGAATGAACTTGTCAACCTGGATCTGGACCAATACTCCAGCAAGAGAGATGCAAAGCTGGGGTCAGAATGTAAGTTTTGTGATTCCTAGTCCATTGCTCTTTTACCTGCATCACATTGTCTTTCTGTCCCTAAAAATCATAAATATCGGTGAAAATCCCACATATTTGTAACACTTTATGGCTTCCAGAGAAATTGAAGACAATTTCCATCTGCTTTTTTTTTTTTTTTTTTTTGGTGACAGGCAGAGTGGACAGTGAGAGAGAGAGACAGAGAGAAAGGTCTTCCGTTGCCGTTGGTTCACCCTCCAATGGCTGCCGCGGATGGCGCGCTGCAGCCAGCGCACCGCGCTCATCCGATGGCAGGAGCCAGGTGCTAGGTGCTTTTCCTGGTCTCCCATGGGGTGCAGGGCCCAAGCACTTGGGCCATCCTCCACTGCACTCCTGGGCCACAGCAGAGGGCTGGCCTGGAAGAGGGGCAACCGGGACAGAATCCGGCGCCCCGACCGGGACTAGAACCTGGTGTGCCGGCGCCGCAAGGCGGAGGATTAGCCTGTTGAGCCACGGCGCTGGCCTCCATCTGCTTTTATAAAAGACTTGTGGAGAAGACAAGGGAGCCCTAACCCAAATAGTGAAAACACCTGAGTTTGGTTTTGGTCCCAAAACAATCATTTGAGGATTGAGAATACAGAGCCTGATAAGAGATGACTTCCATGTGCTGTACCTTGTCTTACATAACTTGCATGGCTCACACTGAACTTAATTTTCCATGTGTTGATCTGTGCTTGGATACGTAAGTGCACGGGTGTACCCCTGAGTGTGGATCGCTTTGCATGTATATCATGACCATGACTCTGGCTCAGCACAGTACATGAGGTGCTATGGTGCACATGTTCTATATATAGGCCTATGTGTATACTTGCCAGGAGCATATGAGGCCACATGTGTCAGTGTTTACACACATAAGTGCATCGATTTGACCCACAGTGAGTGCTTGTCTGCAAAGCTACCAGTATAGGAAGTGTTGAGGCAAATGACACCATGTTGCTTCTTGGCTGATTCCCCAGCCCTCATTAACACAGACAATTGCTCCATGTCCTCCCTATCGCAGTGGCTGGATGTCTGCCAGTTAGAAGCTGAAACTCCTAACGGTATCCCAGGGATGCACATGCCTGTCCCTGTCAGTCTTGGGTTTGCCTCAAGGTCAAGGATATCCCCCAGGATCAGCAGTGGGAAATTCACACAGTCAGTCCCACATCTGAGCTGTCTCTTCTGCAAGACGTCTTCTTGGTGCCTCTGCTATCTGCCAAGCTCCTGTGCCTATCTCAGCCCCTACCCCCGACCATTAACAGACTGTGCAACAGGACTTCCGGCCCAGAGAAGGCCAGGCTTGCCCCGACGCGTGGGCCCTGCGGCAGATGGAGATGTGTCCCCAGTGATAGGCATTCCTTGCTTTGGAGGGGCTGAGGAGGAATGATTTCATCCAAGAGGGTCTTCCCTCCCCCCTTAAAATCCAGTGTCTAACACATAATTAAACATCAATATCTGTTGAATAAATTATGAACTTACTGATTGTGTGGATGATACACTGAGATAAAACACCAGGCCTGACCCTACTGTATAACTCCCCTGCATTTCTGGGGTTGCTCCTCCGACTGCCCCCACTCACCCCAAAAGGCTCCAGGAGCTAGGACTGGTGAAGTGTGGCCTGCAGCACGTTTTCCCAGACCCTTGCCAGCCTTACCACCTAGGGCCAGGTCTTCTTTTGTGCCTGTTGCCTGCCTCTGTTGGAATTCCCAGCAACACTGGGTTTGGTACCCAGGGCCTTTCTGTCCCACTGCTCTACCCGCTGGTACTGCACCTTTGCCCTTCCTCTCCCCTGCGTCCTGTGGGTGGCTTCCCTCTGGAATGTCTGGCCCAGAGTGGAGTTGGAGCCTCCCTCTTCTGGCTGGGACTGTGACACTTCATTGATCACTCACTCCTGGTGAAAGTCTCCCTTCAGCTCCACTTCCCCTTGGCCTGGGGTTTTCTGGGCCTGCTGCAGTCTGGGCTCAGGGCAAGGAGAGCATGGAAGGCGAGAAGTGTGACTTCAGATGGCCCAGGGCACCTCAGCACTTCTCAGCCCCCAGACAAAAGCCATTAGACATCACAGCCACATCCGTATCCTGCCACGTTCCCGGCATAAAGGGCCAGCTAAATACCTCTGCAAAGTGCACATTGTGCTGCGTCCTGCACCGCCTTCCCGGCCATCCCTGCACTATCAAATCTTTCTAGGGCCCTTTGTTGTCAAACCAAATATAGCGCTACATTGTCTGGCCTTCCACCCATTCTGGCTGGATAAAGGGGCCCGGTCCCCAGACTGGGGGCGCACAGGCTCCGGGCGGCCTCCTCAATGCTATCTCACCGTCACAGCCCACGCCGGGAGCCTGCAGCTCCTCCACCCACCCGATCTGCTCCCCGGCCGGTGGCTGCGCCATTGATACGGTGTGTGTATTCTTTCCCACAGGTTCCCACGAGCATGTCACTAACCATTTCCTGGGCCTTATCGCTGGGAGGAAAAAAAGGAGCGCCTTTGAAAAGTGGAAACAAAACATCAGGCCCCATTGTTGTGTGACTTCCCCGCGCGCAATCTGGGCTCTCCATCACTCGACACGCAGAGACTACAAACACGGCATAACACAGATACTCCAAGCAGCAATTTAACCAGGACTCTCATTGTTCTGTATCTGCCATCTCTGCTCTGCGTGTCTGTGCCTTTTAAATCATCCTTTTCATTTTCCTCTCTCTTGACTCAGAGCAAAAGGCAAAAGCCTCTGATGGCTGCAGTTAACAGAGCTGACTGAGTGAGTTTGCAAACTTAGGTGTGCCTGTCTGTTCACCGGAGCGCACCGTGGAGCGAGCCTTGGTCCCCAAGCGCCTTCTGCCCCTTTGCACCCCCTTCGCCTGCACATCACTTTTCTCTTTGGGCCTTCTTCTTTCTTCCTTTCTGTCCCAGCCTCTTCCTCTCTGATTCATTGGTTAACTCTCGCTGTCCACCTGAAAGGTCATTTCTTCTAATGAACGAAGAGGAGGGAATCAACCTGTTTAGGAACCATCACTAGTGCCTAACAGTGTCCTGTGAGGCTATTGTTTCTCGGAGACACACAGTTCTGGACTGTTGTAGCCAAGGAAACCTCAGAGCTGAACAAGTCAAACTCCTGATTTTTTTCTGGAAGAAGACAGAGTAGTGACTGACTCTGAGAGCGAAGGCACCGGCCCAGTGCAACATCCAGGGTTAGATGCCGGGTCTATTCCTCTCCCTGACCATTGCCAGGAAGTTCTGTGTCCCAGCTGTCCGTGTCCCAGCTATGTCACAAGATGTTTCTGCAATGTCTCTCAAAATCAATGACATGTCCCTACATTAGGTGTCCATCTGGGATGGGGCCCTAAAGTGACCTGACCATTTTAGGGACCTCCAAGAAGCATTTCCTAGCATAGCACGAAGTAACTAAGCACAGACTCTGTGAAGAGAAAAGCCCAGACTAGAATCTTGGCTGCACCACTTTAGAGCTGTGTGATCTCGGGTCACTCCCTAAATGCCTCTGTGTCTCAGATTCCTCATTTGCAAAATGGTCACAAAAATAGATCCTGCTTCCTAGAGTCTTCAAGAATTAGCATGAGTTCATTTATATATGGTGGCGGGCATATAGAAAGCAAGCACTTTGAATGTCAACTACTGAAGAAGGCCTAGGCAGAAGGTTGTGTTAAGATTTTTTTTTAATATCCAGCACACTGTCATTTTGTTAACTTGCCAGAATGGAGTTCTGGGGGCTTTTCCGGTAGAGTTCTACAACACACACCCCTAGTTAATTCCTGAAGCTGGGACTCCAGCTCATCACGGCAGTGATTCACCTCCACTTGATAAACACTCCACCATTCATGTAATAGTGTAAACGGCACACCTCCTACATGTCACTGTGTGTGGTCCTTGCCCCTGGGCAGCTGGTGGTCTGGTGCAAGAAACAACAATCACACTAATAAAAACCCAACCAGTGGTCGGCGCTGTGGCACAGTGGGTTAATCCTCCACCTGCGGCGCTGGCATCCCATATGGGCGCCGGTTCTAGTCCCGGCTGCTCTACTTTCAATCCCAGCTCTCTGCTTGGGAGAGCAGTAGAGGATGGCCCAAATGTTTGGATCCCTGCAACCGCGTGGGAAACCCAGAAGAAGCTCCTGGCTCCCAGCTTTGGATCAACACAGCTCCATTGTGGCCATTTGGGGAGTGAACCAGCACAAGAAAGACTTTTGTCTCTGTCTCTCCCTTTCATTGTCTGTAACTCTACCTCTCAAATAAATAAATAAAATCTTTAAAAAAAAAAAAAACCTTACCACTAGCCATGAAATGAAGGATAAGTACAGAATGGTGTGAATAAAAGTAATATTAGGGAGCTAAATCTAAGTTGGGATCTTATAGAGGGTATTTATGAGAAAACAACACTTGGTCTGAGTTTTTTTTTTTTAAAGAATGATTTTATTTATTTGAAAGACAGTTACAGAGAGAAGTAGAGCCAGAAAGAGAGGTCTTCCATTCCACTGGTTCACTCTCTGAATGACTGCAATGGCCAGAGCTCAGCTGATCCGAAGCCAGGAGTAAGGTGCTTCTTCCAGTTCTCCCATGTGGGGGCTGGGGCCCAAGGACTTGGGCCATGTTCTGCTGCTTCCCCAGGCCACAGTAGAGAGCTAGATTGGAAATGGCACAGTCAGAACTTGGACCCCTGCCCATATGGGATGCTGGTGCTACGGGCTGGGGCTTTAACCCGCTGTACCACAGCTCTGGCCTCTGGTCTGAGTTTTAAAAGGATGAAGAGGATGGGTGTTTGGCCAAGCTGTTAAGATACCCATGTTTCATACCTGGGTTCGAATCTTGACTGTGGTTTCTGACTCCAACTTCTATTAGTTTAGACCTTGGGAGGCAGCAATGATAACTCAAGTAGTTGAATTCCTGCCTCCCACATGGGAGACCTGGACTGAGTATCCAGCTCCTGGCTTTGACCTGGTCCAGCCCCAGCTGTTGTGGGCATTAGAGGAGTAAAACAGTACATGGGAATTTTCACTGCCTGTCTCTTTAATAATAATAATAACAATAACAAAATGAGTGACAGATGGTAGCCAGTGGCCAAGAAGGCTGGCATGATGGGTACAGAGAGAAGAAGGAAGGCTCCCAGGCCTGCAGAGGGTGCACTGAGCAGTCAAGGCTACATGCGAGTTTGACATTTCCCACCCCCAAAGGCAAAGCTCCTAATAGGTTCAGAGCAGGTACTTTGGCTTCTGGGTAGAGAATGGATGGAATGGGACAGTTAGGAGGCCAGCAAAGGAGCTATTTTTCTAGTTTAGGGGAGAGAACAAGAGCTTGACCCAAAATGATGTCTGTGGAAATGGAGACAAGAGCTCAGGTGGTATCTGGAGTGCAGCATGAGCATCTGGGCTTGTGGAGACATCATCTATCACTAAAGGGGAGGCTGGAGGAAACTCTGGATTGAGTGCTCCCATCTGTTGGGATGCTATGGAGTAGGCAGCGGAGTATTTGGATCTGGAGCTCAGAGTAGCAGTTCGGACTAGAGATGTGCATTTGAGCATTAACAACTTTTTAATGTGTTGTGTATGCGTGCATGCACAAATGAATCAAGTGCTAATGCTAAGATTTGTGCCCAGACTGGTCTGACAGATGAGTGAATATTTTACATAGATCAGTCACCTTCCAGTAAGCTGAATTCAATAAAAATAGTGCCTATTCCAGGATTGATGACTGTCAAGTCCAGGGGGAAAGGTGAGGACTGCTAGATCCAAAGAGCAGCCTGAATTCTCAGGAGAATCCTCAAGATCAGTCAGAACTTGAGAGTCGCTAAAGTCAGAGATTGTGGTGGAAGATCTGGGGGTGCACAGGAAAAGGCTGGAGTTCAGAGGATATTGGAATCCCTCATACCCCCAAACTGTACCAGACCCCAAATTCTCCTGGGGCAACATTCATAAGATTGTCTTGAGGTCATTCTTCAGGAGAGACTCAGGCTGGGAATCACTAAACAGCAAGAACAGACAATCTCCAAACCTCAGTGACTTCACAAAGTCCCATGTGGACCAGGCAGTGTGGCACTTTTCCAACAATGACTTAGGTATCGGGGCTGCTTCCACCTTTCAGCTCTGATACCTGGATGGTCTATACCTCTTGCACTGAGGAAGGGCAAGAGAATGTGGGGACTTTGACCTGCTCTCAACAGCTTTAATAGTGACAGAAATTATCTCTACTCCAAGACCGTAGATCTCACATGTAGCCCCAACCTAGCTGCAAAGGAGGCCAGGCAATGGAGCAGGAGTACAGGGGGCTTTGGCCAGGGTTAATCGTCTCTAGCCACTTAGCAAATGCTTATGCTGTCTCCTCTTGAAGGGAGTGCTGAAGTGGAAAAACGTTTGGAAGACCAGGTAGGAAATGATTAGAGGGGGTCATGATGGGGATGAAGGAGTTGTTGCAAGGAACCTGGTTCAGCCATATTGTTCTTTGCCTTGGGCTCTAAAAGTTGGGATGCAAAGACTCTTCTTGGAACCTTGTCTATCTCTAGGCATATGAAATCCATTTTCTCTTGTTCTCTATATATGCTACTCATTGGAAAACATTGGTGCTGCTTTGACTTGAAGGGGAGATTAAGGCTACTTACTAAATCACAGTCTGAGGTGACTGTTAGCACCCAGGAGTTATATGGAGGTGCTGTCGTTAGGGTGGAACAAGATTGTGTCTTGACTGAGCAGCATCCCAAAAAGTCCACATGAACAGAATTCCCCCAGGGGCCCCATTTGAGGGAGCAAACCCTCTCAAGCCAGTATCATTGTCTCTCTCTCCCAAGCTGAGACTGTCAAAGAGTTTCTGTATCTGTCCAGCATAGCGATCTTATCAAAGCAGATTAAAAATGAGAATGGGACCATAAAACATGCATTATGGTCTCTCATAGCCTCATAAAACCAGATAAATGCTCTGCTCCAGAGAACCCTAGATTGAGTTTACACCTCTCTCCCTCCCCATAATGGAATTATCAACAGAAGATAATTGAAGTTGAAAAAAAAGAAGTCAGTAACTTGTAAAGTTCACCTCAGTGGATTGATTGACCTCTTGGACTGCCTGTAGGAAAAGCAGATCATGCCAGAGGGCATCCAGCTTTCCTTGACCCCAAGGAGCTGCTCCATGTTTCCCACAAGACTTTGAGCAAAGACATAGGAAGAAATGTGATAGATCCCTCTGCCTTTCTGTGTGGTACCATTCCCCTTCCCCTCTTCCCATTGAAACCCAAGCCAAAGTGTTGCAATGCATTTAGGTAACAACAGGCTTGGCACGAATCTACCTCCAGGATTTCTAGGCATGTTCCTGAAAAGTAGTCTTGACTTGGAAAGGGGAGGTTTGAAGACACTGGGACTGAGGGGATTGAATAATGAGTCTTCTTCTTGGCATGTTCTGATTCTGGCCACACTTCTGCCTGTGTGGCTCTACCTCAGTCCTAGAATGAGTACTTCATCCTCTGCAGATGGAGACTGTCTACAGGATTCTTGGTGATAGGAATCCTACTGGGCTCAAGCACTGGGGTCTCCTCCCAGCCTACCCACCCTCAGAAGCTCACTTTCTAAGAGACTTAGCTTCTTCCTGGTATTTAAAAATATCCTTGTATCAACTGCCTCTGTCCCAGGTGGCATCTGTGTAGTGTCTTTCAAGCCCCACTATCCAACCACAACCACAGTCTCTAGGTTGGTGCTGCATCCTATAGCACCGCGTGCAGATACTGATTTGCTCCCAATTGCATGCTTTTGTCATTGTTATTTGCAATTCTGCATCCTGGGATGCAGAGGGCAGCTTTGACTTACCAGATCCAGCGCCTCACACAAGGCATGGCACACAGCATGTGATCAAGAAATATATGTGCAATGAATAAAGGTCCATAACTGTGTCTGCTTGGTCCACGTCTAAGCAGGAGAGGACTTCTCCACTGTGTTGTGACTGTTTCCCCACAAACCACAGAGGGAGGTGCACTGATTCCGTGACCTCCTGGGAGGGGCTCTAAAACACAACTGAGACAGAATAAATGTCTGGCTGTTCTGTTTTGACTGGTGACAAGAGTTGCAAGCTGATTAATACATTTAAAGTGGTGATCAATTTGTCTTATTCACATCCTCTTATCCTGATTGTAATGAGTAGATCTTTTAACATAATGAAAACTGCATATTTCACTCAAATTCACAGTTTTGCATTCCAGAGGAGATGAAATGCTGTTCTTTATTTAACGTTAAAATGAGGTGTAAGCTCTTGTCTTGGGAGACCAGAGAAGGTGACAGTCTGTCTCTTTCCGTGAAGTCCAAAAGTGTGGCATTGCCTAAGACCTTGGAATTTGACCATGAAAATGGGTTTCTAAAAATGCAGTGGGACGGTATCTGTTCAGTCACCTTGTCTGTGTCTTGCCTGGTTTATTTGGAGGCCCAAAGATCAGCATCGACTGGAGGTCCCATGGCTTTTGCTTGATACCTATTGATAGAGAGAGCTCATCACTGTCAATTTTAATGTTCAACATCTCCAAGTATAAAAATAATTCATACATTGGTCCCAAAGTGACCTCTCTGTTATTTTTTTAATATCTATTTGAAAGGCAAATAGATTTCCCAACAGGCAAAGATTTCCCAACTGCTGGTTTATTCCCCCAAATGCATATATCTGGGCCAGGCCAAAACCAGGAGCTGAGAACTTAGTCCAAGCCTCCCATGTGGGTGACAAGGACCAACTACTTGAGCCATGACCTGCTGCTGGATCAGGAGCAGAACAAGGATTCGAATCTCAGCACATCAGTATGGGATGCAGGTGTCCCAAACAGCATCTTAATCCTTAGTCAAGCACCTGCCCCTTCCTGTTGTTTCTATTTCTAAGAAGGGGAGGGGAGGAAAGAGGAAGGGAGGAAGAAGGGAGGAAGGGAAGAGGAAGAAGGGAGGAAGAGAAGAGAAAGAAGAGAAAAAGCGTGCTGAAGGCTACCTGCCCTGGTTTGCAGTGGATCCTGAGGCCAGCTCAAAGAACTCTAGGAGATAACCTGACCTCCTTCCCCTTCTTCCCCTATTGCTGAGGTCAACTCAAAATAGTTGACTTTTCATGCAACCAAGCAATTCCAATTAAATAAAAGTAGACAAAGCTGCTGTTCCTTAGCCCTGGAAGAGAGAACTCAGAAGCGTCAGAAACTCTCCCAAGGCCACACCAACAGGAGTGACAGAGTCAGGGCTGCAGCCAGGCCCTGACTGAATCCTAGCCCAGTGCCCCGCCCCGCCCCGCTGCCACCACCCCACGCTTCGCTGCCAGCTCTCACTGAAGCATATCCCTGTCCCCTGCTCAGGCTCTCCCCCAGCATCTCGCTTTTAACAAAAGAAAGAGCCACTTCTTTCAGAGCAGCCACATGGAGCAGAGCAGTGGGAACCCAAACCAAGAGGAATTCACTCTCCATAAATTACACTTTAATAGATGTCAATTATTAATTCCTAAATAAATATTTGTTAATATTCAAAAGAGTTTGCCTACTAAGAAAAACTCAGGCTACACAGAATAATTAGTGCTTCTTACTGTGCAATGGCTGTGGCCCGTAATGATTCTTTTCCTCATTCTGCATCTTTGTTTATTCTGAAGTAGGAATGCCGGAGTGTGTTGGGCTTCCTGGGGATTTTGGCAAGCCCTCCTCTGAGAAGCCTGGGTGCGAGGCGCATGCATTGAAAGGATACTGGTGCTTGATGCTCCCTCCGAAGCTCTCACACTGGGCAGTGGGTCTTTCTCCTTTTTCTTTGCAGAGCAAGACTTTGTGAAGAGCTGAAGCTGTCTGACGCATGTCTAATGAGAGGAAATTGTACATACAGCCGAAAACTGGGAAAAGAATGTGGTTCAGCTGAACAAAGATCTGATGGAGTGTATTGTGGTTTCAAGAGCTACACTAGGGGCTGAGTTTTCAGACAAGGTGGGGGTGGATACAAACGAAAATGGGGTGTCTTTAGGGTTCAAGGAGCGTGCAGAGGCACAGGAGAGTGTTTCGTGAGACATTTCTTAGCCCGGGGTAAAGGAAAGCGGTCCACATAAGAGTCCCTCCAAAATGTCGAAGCAAATTGGAGAAGCTAGAAACCACATTAAATTTAATGGAAGGAATGGGATGAATTCGTGAAGGAAGTAGAATTTGTGAGAGAGCTTGAAGAACGGCTAGGACTTGGATGGTCAAAGATGCTGTTAGCATCTGAGTTGCAGAGGGCATTCATTCATTCACTCATCCGTCTAAGGTACATTTACCTGGAATGATTGGTAAGCGCTATCCCTGGTCTGGATGCCAAGGAATAAAACAAACAAAAAGTTTGGTCTGTAAACTTAAAGTGTATAGCACATTGATAGGTAAGAATTACACATGCACTGCCACTGAATAATGTTACATGCACTAGCAAAATAGTTGCAACACAGTGAGACAGAAGTCCAGTTTTCTCTGACCTCCACTAGGGGGTCAGAGGAAGCGTTCAGCAATTGGAATTCTTGGTCAGAAGCCTTTACTCTTTCGGTCAATTCGTTCACAGCAAATATTTGCTGAGTGCCTATACGTGCCAGGTAACTCTATGAGTCGGGACAGTGCAATGAATAAAACAGAGTAAGCCTTTGTCTGGTGATGGTCACATCCTAAGACTTCAGCAAATTGAGGAGGGAAGGTCATTCTTGTCAGAGATAACAGAATGTGGAAGTTGAAGAGCCTTCAGGTCATGGGATGTGGACACAGCTGCAAGTGGGCAGGGAAGGCTATTGTCAGCAGGTGACACTGGAGAAGGAACGCAGGGGCACAATTCAAAGGACCTTGCACACTGTGCTAAACACTTAGAACTTTATTAGGAGCCAACGCAAAGTGAAGGGAGGTGGATAAAGCAAAGGTGGAGGAAGGTGATGCTGAGGGCTGTATTTGAGTTTGGTTAGAATCCATCTGACTGAGCCCTTGGTCTAACGTCCTATACCCCAAGTCGTTGGTAGCTCCTGGCCCACAGGATCCTTCAGCTATTGCATAGATTGCTGTCCATCATTTCTTCTAGATCAGGCTTAGGCCTGTCTCTGTCACTCTGATAGTCACCTGAACCAGAGACCTAGAGGACACGCTCCTCCCTACCTTCTCCACTCAGGGCAGAAGTTAGAGTATGTCCCCAGGGGTGGCAATGTCTCCCGATGCAGATCAAAGAGCACCTCCTTATAGATGGTGGGGAGCTGTGGCTGAGAGAGCCCTCAGGGATCAACAAATCCCGGCCCCTTATTGTACAGATGAAAAAGTGAAGGAGCAGGGAGGGGAAGAAATTTTCCCAGAGCCACACCAAGTAAATGGTCCAGCTAGAAGCAGAACTCCCACCTGCTAAAACCACATCCTTTGCTCCTCACAGGAGGTCGTGGAACCTTCTTTGGGCTTCCAACACAATAGGATGTGCCTCTATAATGGTGCTGGTCACATCTACAGCCTGCATGAAGCTCTGTGCATGTGTCCACAACCAACGTAGAGACTCCAGGAGTGTTGACTACAGACTAGGAGAGTAGAGTGTGCTATCCCTGAGTGCTCACTCACTTCTTCTCCTACTAAACCACCCAATGCAGGGAACTCAGGAGCCCCAGCATCAAACAGCCCTGTGCCCTGACATTCCATAGCAGTCCTTGATACCTAGTTCCCAGGGGGCATTGCATGACTTAGAGGGGAAGAGCATAGAAATGGACTCACAGAGCCCCTCCGGAAGTGCTCTTTCCTGCCTTTCTTCTTGGCACTTCTTCCCACACTCCTACTAAACATTGCTGTGGGAAGAGCCAGGTCTGGGAAAGGTTGAGTTTGTGGTCAGAGAAGGCAGAGGGCTGAATCTTGCCTTTGTTGTGGCCCAGAGCTACATCATTTTCCACATATTATATTTCTACACAAACAAGCCCAGATAACTTGAAGGGCCACTCAACACCATACTCAAAATGAGCGGTCAGCAAAGGAAGTGGAACTGGGATTTCCCTAGCAATTGCCACAAGAAGGGGAAGCCCGAGTGGGCCGGCTAGGTCCTGGCCTATCAGGGCTTGGAGAAAATTGTATCTAAGCTGGATTGGCTGAGACAAAATTGCATGGCCTTGGTCCTCGCTGAAGGATTTCCTGGGCTCACATGTAGCCATGTAGGTTGGCAAGCACAAGAACAGGGACTAACAAGAAAAACTGGTGCCAGTTGTGGTGGGATCTGAGCCCAAATCAAAGGGAGTTTTGAAGCTCATTTGTTCAGGTGATCCCAATTACTTTGAATCTGGATCATGAACAAGAAGAATGAAGGCTTAGGAGAGACACAGTCCTAGGTCAGGTCCTGGCTTCTCACACAATGGCTATGAGCATTTGAGGGAATTATCCAGACCCTCACGGCATCTGTCCCCCCAGTTTTGCCATCCATGGGCTGGGAATAATAACAGGATCGACGTTGTGTTGAGATGGGGAGTGAGATAAAGCACGTGGAGCACTTGGCAGGGAGCCTGCGTTAGGCAACCCTCAAAAAATCTACCGAGACACAAACAAGAACTGGAGCACAGAAGTGCAGGCCCTCCTGGAGCCAGCTGCTGTCATCTGGACCCCAACAGCTGCCTGAGTCCTTCTGCAGCCTTATTTTTTTTTTCAGTACACTTGTTAAGAAAGGAGAATATATATATATAGGAAAATGTGCCAATCACAAGTTATAGCTTAGTGAGTTTTCTCAAAGTGACCCCCACCACCACCAGGAAACTGGTTCTCAGGTCAAGAAAGTGTTTCTCATGGGCAACAGCTATTTCCTTTGGCTATGGTAACCCCTTTTTGACTCATAATGCCATGGATTAGTAGTTTTTGCTCCTAGACTTTGTAGAAATGGAATAATACAATATACACACTTTAGTGTTTGGCTTCTTTCCATCAGCATTGTGTTTGTGGGGTCCCTCCAAGCTGTTGTATAGAGTTGTAATTTATTTATTCTCATTGCATGCACCATTCTATTATATGAACAAACCACAATTTATTTATCCATTTTATGATTGATGGGATTTGAGTAGTGTCTGGTGGTTTTTCACTATAATAAATAGCACTGTTGGGCAATTCTTGCATATGACTTTTGATGAGCATATGTATGTATTTCTGTTAGTTATATATCAGATTGAATCAAGTTAAATTGACATTTTTGTAAATCAGAAAGTCAAATACTAGCAATTTTGTATGGCTCAATCTAACGCTCAGGAGTACAGATGTTGGATCGTCACACTTCTATATTCAGCTTTAGTAGATACTGCCGGTCTCCCCAGATGATTGCACTGACTGACACTCCACCAGCATTGTGTGAGAGCTTTGGTATCTGCTACTGAGGTCTCTCTGCCAGGGCGCGTCTCCCCACCCCTGTGGATACTCTCTGTGTTCACATTCCCCTTGGCAGGGTGTTCTGACTGTCTGGTCCTCACAGAGACAATGTTCTAGTGTAGAAAGGATGTGGTTCCACCTAGGACCAGTATAACTGTGGCAGAGAGCATCAACCTGTGAGTACAAAGGCCGGAGACCACGTCTCCGTCCATGACACCTTTAAGAGCCTGAGTGTACTTGGTATTGAGGAGGGTGAATTTTCTACCAAGGGTTTCAATTTTTCTTCAGACAAGAAATGGGAATCCAGGAGGTCAGGAGATAAGGCTCTTCCCTCTTGCCCAGATACAAAGAAGCTAGATAGTTGCAAGGGATTAGGTTTGACCATAATCCGTCTTCCCAGGGGAGGCAAAGCCTAGAGCCCTTTTCTCTTGGCCTCTAGGTCCGTGGGCCTGGCCAGGTCAATGTATCCAACAGCCACAGAAGACTGAGTGTCCAGGGCCCACAAGACATTAAGGGACTCATAAAAATGTTTTGATTCTCCTGAAAAACAGAAAAATAATGAACTTTTGGGTCAAAGAACAAAAATATTTTGATTTAATATAGTAATGTATGTAATTTTGATATATGTCTGTGTTTATTTATTTAGACCTTTCTGTAATGAAAGGAAGGACCCAAAGAAGGCAAAAGTGCGAGAGCCCAATCCGTGCTCCACAAAGGGGATTCTCTACAGTTACACTGTTCTCTGAGTTTTCTTCACCTTAGGAACACTTTTTGATAGTTCTCTTTGCCTCAGCCATGCCCTGGAGAATGAAGAAAAGATAATGCTGTCGACACTGAAGCCAGAGAGCAAGGGAGAACATCAGGAAGTTCTTCATTTTGCATTGTGGCCCAAAGTAGGATAGAGTCCCAGGGTTCTTTCCACCTGCCTCCGGCATTGATGTGGAATCTGATTTCTAAATTGCATGGACCCAACTCCCTGGGTGGTGGGAGGTGGGGGTCTCTGGTGAGGATAAGGTTGTGTTCTCTGGCTCCTCAGGGGGTCCCAGTGTGGGCATCTGCACTGTGGCCATGGCCAGACCCCCAGCCTGCGCTAGTTCCTGTGTGCTTCCTCCTCCCAACATGCACATACCCAGAGATTAATTTAGAGGCTGAAGCCTGAGACATCGAGATCTTATTTCTTCCAAACATGTCTCTGTTGGGCTGGCCTTCAAGGAAATATCGAATGATGAATAGCTGTTTGCTGGCTGGAGGAATTTGGAAGGGACAAGCTATTTAAAGCTCTGTGAAACACAACCAGGTTGGGAATATATTTGTATTAAATGTGGGGTGTGGGGATGTATAAAAGAATAATTTAGCAAACTAATTATTTAAACTATAAGCAGCACGGATATAAGATATTTTATTTATAGATTTATGTTTGGATTCAAGTAGAGAGGGAAGTGGTCAGGGGAAGAAGACAGCAGAGGTTTGGAGGTGGATTTGGGAAGGTGGGGTTCTACATGTAGCTCCTGCCCCAAATTTGCTGTGTGATCTACAAAGTGTACCTAGTCTCTGGGAACCTCGGCTCCCGTATCTGCAGAAGAGGCAACTCGACAATCCGGTAGGCCTTTTCCAGCTGTCAAGTTTAGCACATAGTAGGTGTCCATCAGTCACTGAGGGGGTGAGGGAGTGCAGGATGATGGCTAAGTCAGTATCCTGCACCTGCGGAACAAGCATTGGAGATGCTGAGCGCCTTAACAATGATGACAATGTTGGGAAGCTGAGCTCGACTGTAGACGACATTTGTACTGCCATAAAAATAGCATAACAAGATTATATTGAAATATCCCACTATTTAACTTAATAATTTAAATGTTTGCCTAATGAGGTGGACTTGATTGGATTAGGGCATTCACAATTAATTTTGATAGATCATTTTACACATTGGAGGTGCATTCTTCTGAACCAGGAGGTGGAACGGAAGTGCAAAATGTTTACGTTCAAACGAGCATGTGATTTTGCAGAAAACATTAATCCCAGATCATGCACACTAAGTCAATTTCAGAAATGGCTTCTAGATATATTATTAGAAATTGCTCTTCAAATATAAAAAGCTTGTAATAGAGTTCTGTCCATTTTTCCTTTGGCTGATGGAAGTTGTTTTATAAATATGCCTATGATATGATGTTTTCTTCATCCAAGCCTTTTGGTACTAATTGCAACTTTTTAAACAGTGTAAGTAGTAGCTGTCATGAACACTTTGAATCTGATTACAAATACGAATTTCTGAACAATTTCACATTTAAGGGTGTATTCTTTCGTCAGCTATTTTTAACTATGTTCCCCCCTCCTGGTTTTTTTCTTCTGAGAAGCTCTTGAATTGAAAACTGGACCACCCCCTTTTTTGTTATTGTTAAGGGAATGATTTTATTATGCAATAGGAAAGTGACTCTCCCCTCACCTCCACCCCCTCAGAAATCAAAGAGCCAAGAGTGGTCACATCTGCCCCCAGAGTCGGGAATGAGCAAAAGCAAATGGCGCCTGGAAAGGCAGACTGAAACGAGGCCAGGAGTCACGCCAGAGTTCCAGGAAAGGCATAATCTGCAGCACCGTAGCTGGCAGATCAGAGCCGCATCTCTGTTTTCTGTCAGGACCTTATCTGATGCAGAGGGTGCATGGGCGAGATGCTTCCTGGAGAATTCTTTGGGCCTCAGTCTGCTCCTCTGAGAAATGGGGTTAACTCATTCATACCTCAAGCTCCGGAGGCTTTGAAGTCCTGAATGTGACATCGTTTGGTGAGGGAGCATGCAGTAATGCAAACATTGGCTTGGGACAGGCTGACCAAAGTCCAAATCTGGCTCTGTTCTTATTAGCTGGCAAAATGGTGGGGCCACGGACACTGTCTGTGACTCTCCTGGGTCATTTGGTAAGTGGGGTAAGCACACCTAGCTCAGAGTGGTGAGAATTTAACACCACATTCCCCATGCATGACCGCAGCCTAACAAATTTTAATTGCCTCCCGCTACGTGTCCTTCTCTGGAATAGAACCATGGTTCACGGCACACTGGTCTTTCTGGGCTTGAGGAACCCCTCAGGTCCACCTTGCACGCAGGTTCCCAGCCACTTTGGACGGCAGAAACCCCCTGAAATCACCATCCTCCTCTCTGGGGTCCAACCTCTGTGCTGAAGCTTCGTCTGACCACCATCCATTCCGAGTGCTTCTGCAGAGCCTCGCCTGCCCGACTGGCCCCTTAGCCGCTCCTTCCTCTCACTCTCCCTCCCTGGAGCCACCGGCACACATGCGGCCCTGCTTGCTTCATTCTCGGTGCATTTCTTCCGCCCAACCCCAGGCTGTTTGCACCCTCATCCTGCGCAGCCCTTTTCCTCGTTCTTGACCTAGAAAAGATCTCCCACTTCAAGGTCATTGCTGAGGTGCCTGCTGCTTCCGCACAGGTGCAGCCTCCATGACGCATTCGGGACTGTCATTTGTCCTTGGCAGTCAACGTATTCTGAGACCTAGGTGTCACCGACTGCCTGGAAACTGCCATGTCTTTTCATCTCTTTGTCCCCAGACCCCTTAGGAATCAGGTTAATCTTACTCCTTGGGGAGGCCTTCCAACAACCTGTTTGAAGTAGGCACTATGACTTATTCATTTTGCACGTGAAGAAAACAAGTTTCAGAGACACTGAGTAACTTGTCCAGGGTCACACAGCTGGTGGGTTCCAAACAGGGCTTTGAACCTGGAGGACCTCATTTCCAAGTTGATATTCTTTCTAGCAATCTACAAGTCTCCACACTCCCTCCTGTCATCTTGCAAACAACACAACAGGGCATCAGGTAAGGCTTCTTTACAGATGAGAAAACTGAGGCTTTGACGGGAGTGGTCACTTCCCAAGGGCTCCCAAGCAGTCCTTGGTAGGAGGACTAAGATCTGGGCTTCCGAGCCGGCATCCAAGCTCTGCACATCCACAGGCTCCTGACAGCCTCTCACCAGCTCCCCTGCCTCAATGAGCCAGCAGCAGTGGGGGAGGCAGGACCTGGGCTGCCGCAATGCTTGACAGAGTCACGTGCCTCTCGGGGCCCTTCTGAGCCCCCTTGCCGCAGAGGTGACGAGCAAATGACATGGGACATCTCAGCTCCCGAGGGATTCCAGTCACGCGAACTCTGCCAATTAAGGCTGGAAGGATGTCATCTCTTGAAATAGCATTTTAATGACTGATGGCTCTGGGATAAATTGTTATCTCGTGATCCCTCGTTAGAGAGCTTAATTAGATCCATCATAAAACATATTGATCGATGGCACCGAGCAGGTCCACAGGACATTCGCCGTCCACAGGAACGCTCCCGCTCGCACCTTGGCAGACCTATGGTGGGACCAGTCCCCCAGGTCCGGAGAGCTCCAATTCTTTTTTGAACACCTGAATACCGTTCTCCTGGTTCTCGCTTCTCTTCCCCTTCTTCATCTTTTCCCAAATAATTCTTTGGCACCAACCACGTGCCACGCACTCCGCCGACGTCTCATTCTTTAAATCAGTCTGTCTGCACAAGTTGCTGTTATTTCTTTACTTTGCAAATGGTAAAACAAAGGTTTGGAACCTCAAGCTCCTACCAGGTATAGCCCCAGCTAACTAAGTATTTTTTGGACGATTTCTTGGAGAGTGGCTGATATAGAAAGGACAAAATAAAAAATAAGTGAAGGAAAAAGTAGATTTTATTGAACTCTTAATGTTTTAATCTTCATGTTACGGTTGAGGAAACTAACTCTCGAGAGGATACTTGCCCAAGGAACACATCCAGGGAGCACCAAAGTTGGAAGTAAAACACGACCTCGAAGAAATTCAAATCCAGACAGAAGTGGGTTCAAATCCTAGTCCTATTTCATATGCTCTGTATGACTCCTGGCAAATTACATAAAGCTTTGTGTCTGTAATACTGGGAGAAATGTTTGGACCCATGTCATGGAGAATTCCATGAAATAATGCCTATTAAGGTTTAAAGAATTCATGACCCACCAACAGTGTTCAGTAAATGTTATTTGTCATTGAACACCTTATTTTCCCTTGGAATGAGACTACCTGTTTCCTTATTGATAGGTTGGTGTAGTAACCCCTGTTCTGAAGTGATTTGTAGGGAGGCACTTTATAAAAGGTAAAGTGCTGGGGCCAGCACTGTGGCATAGCGGGTTAAGCTGTCTGCAGTACTGCCACCCCATATGTGTGCTGGTTCGAGTCCCAGCTGCTCCACTTCCCTCCCAGCTCCTTTTAATGCGCCAGGGAAAGCAGTGGAAATGGCTCAGGTGCTTGGGCCCCTGCACTAACTTGGGAGATCTGGATGAAGCTCCTGGCTCCTGGCTTCGGTCTGGCCCAGCCCTGGCAGTTGTGGCCATTTGGGGAGTGAACCAGTGATGGAAGACCTCTCTCTCTCTCTCCATCTGCCTCTGCCTCTCCCTCTCCCTCTCTGTAACTCTGCCTTTCAAATACATAAATAAATATTTTTTCTAAACTATGTAAATTGCATTTATTGATCACCTTCTGTGTACCTCTATATTGGCAGAAAGCTTGCAGTGGTCACCTACTTTATGGGCAAATCTTATTTAAATTTCCTAATTATTATTAGAAAAATTATGCATTCACACAGAATGTTGGTGGTGATAGGGAGGTGGATCAAGAGGAAAAGATGGCAGGGACGATAAGACGTGAGTGTAGAGACTTCGGGGGATAGCAGAGGTTGCTGTGGGCCAGGGAGCAGTCCAGGCTGTCTCAGCAATGGGGCATGACTGTGTTGACTTGATCCCCGGCCTGGACCCAGCAGGGTGTGTGTGCATTTGCGGTGTGTTCCCATGTCCGTACTGTGTGGGTTTGTGCGAGTACTTTGGACCTGCTGCACAGAACTGTTCTAAATCGCAGAGGACTCTGGAGACCCACCCACAGGTAGGACAAGGAGCTCTCTGTGTGCGTGTGTTTACTCGTGTGCCTCTGAGTGTGTGCACTGAGGCCAGTTTCCACGAGAGGGTGACTTTCTTCACCCGCACGTACTTGGAGATTTTTCCGTTTTTATTACAGTAAATGTAACTTGAAAGCTGGGGCTCGCATAGCTTTTCCCTGAACACAGATCACATCACATAATGTTTCTTTCAGAGAAAAACGCTGCAAGATAGCCTGCAAATGATGAGTCGCTCTCTCCTCCTTTCTTCCTCTTTCCGTCTAGTTCTCGGGTGAGCACACGTGCTCTCTCTCCCTCTCTCTGTCCCTTTCTCTCGGTCTCCACGTCTCTAAGTATCTCTGCCTTTGCCCCGGGAGTATTTATAGCTTAGAAAGCTTTCATATTTACACACGTAGCATAGAAAACGTCCCTGTCTTACATAAAGTAGTGTGCACCCAGGTTTGTAAGGAGCTCAGTGTTCCACGCCGAGGGGTGGTGGATGTCAGTCTTTCCCCCAGGTCTGGCCCTCAGTACCCTGCCCTAGCCCTCTGCCCAGGACTCTGGGGGATGATCCTCCAGTCTTCCGGTCCTCCCCTGCCTCCTCCCTGGTGGGATCTCTGGCTGGAGCAGCTCTAAGCAGCCTCAGCCTTCCTGCCCCCCACCCTCCAGCCCGCAAAAGCCGTCCTGATTCCTGAACAGTCACAGCATTCATTTCAACTGCCCTGACACCGTCACTAGCCACAGGGAAGGAGAAACTAGGTTTCATTGCTCTCAAAGAAGGAGACACAGTTATTACTTTAAAAATAATAATGCTGACAATAATAGTAATAATGAGGAGGAGGAAGGTGGAGCCGGGATCCACCATAATCTGGACTTGTGTTGGAGAGTGTTGTGAGAACAATTAGGGACCCGTGAGTGAGGGGTTTATTTACCACGTGGTTGTCAGGTCAGAAGACAATCTGTTTATTTTCCTGCTACAATTTTATTCAGTAAACTGAAAGGATGGGAGTTGGGGACGAGGGTATGAACAGGATGTGTGCTATCAATTTGTCAAATAAATAATCGTGCTTGGAAACAACAGATTTTATTAATTAGACAGGAGGGTGTATTATTACCATTAAAGTGTTATATTGCATTAATTTTTATATTTTACTCGGCTCCTAATTACTGTAAAAGATTTCGGGAATGAAGCAAAATAAAATCACGGCGCATTATACATAATGTAAAGATAGTGTGAATTAATTCGTCCGCGGCTCCTCGCCTGCCAGCCGCGGGAGAGCTAGAGGCGGGGACGGGGCCCTCGCCGCTCGGCCACGCGGGCCACGCGGGCCCCGGCGCTCCGGCCCCGGCTCCCGCGGCTGCGTCCCGCCCCAGCCCCGCCACCAACTCGCGCCGCACCCTCTGGCACGTCTCCCCAGGGCCCGGGTCTTTCTGGGGTGCAAGCGCACGCCAGAGCGCAAGTGCCCAGAGGCGGCCGAGGGGTCGAGGGAGGCCCCGGGGAACGCAGCGGGGAGACGGGGGAGGCGCCCCGGTGCCCCTCGGTGCCCAGGGGACTGCCGGGGCCCGAGGCTCAGTCGTTAGCACGTGGGCAGGGGAAATGGGCACCCCGGAAGGCCGCCCGGGGATCCTGCCTGGCCCTGCCCTCGCTGGGCGCCGCCTCGCGGTCGGGGCCAAGGCAGCCCCCGCCCCCGCCCTCAGTGGAAATGTGGAGCCAGGTGTTTGCACCGCGGACCCCAGCATGGCCCCTGCACAGCCACGCGCGAGCTCTGCGCCCGCAGCCTCTCCGAACGCCACGTTCTTCTCCAGCTCTGAGCACTGAAAGGTTGTCTGTCCAGGCGGTGGGTTCCCACGCCAGGCACACCTTCCAGGTAAGGAGGCGGCGAGCCCGGAGCTTGCGAGAGGACCCGGGGTCCCCGGGCGCTCCCCGTGACGGCACAGCCGCGCGGTCCCCGCAGCCCCGGCGCAGCCCTCCGGGGCCTGCTCCGCCCGGCCGCGCTCGCCCAGGTCCGCGCTGACCCCCACGCCCCACCCCGGGGGCGCGGTTCTCGGGGTCGGGGGAGCGGCCCAAGCCCAGCCACGTTTTTCTCCCGGCTGGGTCTCGGCAGCCAGGGCCCGGCGGCATTTCTCACGATCCACTGCCACCTACTGTCCGCAGCTGGGAGGCGAAGGCCGGGCGCCGCGGCCTCGGGGCAGCCGCCGTGGGGAGGGGGCAGGTCCCCAGGCGACGCTCAGGTCCCTTTGCCTGGAACCTCTCCCTAGCCGGTGTGCTCGGGGTACCGCGTTGCGATTGTGCGGGAACCACTCAGCCAGGCCACCGGAAGCCCTGCGTGATCGCGCCCCTCTGGGGACAGGGCCTTGGGGAAAGCCCCTTGCTCCGGATCTGAGTCTACCTCCCTTAGAGGTCTGAGCATCCTGCCTCTGGGTTTGAGGGGCTGGGAGGTGGGACTTGCGGAGACTGTTGTCCCTGTTCTAGTTTCCCAAGGCTTAGGAAGTCACCTGTCTGATTCAGTCTGCGCCCAGCCTGCCTCCAGCCTTCTCTGCCTCCTGGATGCCTCGGGTACCCTGAACTCGGGTCAGTATTAGCCAGCTCTCCAAAAGGACTCTGTCCTAAATTCTGACTTCGCCACACACCGGCCTGGGATAAGTCACTGACCCCCTTTGGTGCCTCATTTTCCTCATCTTTAAAATGGCTATAATAGCTGTGTGTCCTGCAGAGGGTTCGCCCTGGGATTAAATGAGTGAATATATGTGAAGCACTTGGGGTGGGGAAGATTTTTCTGCCAAGGGCCATTTGGATATTTATAGCATCATTTGTGGGCGGGCCATGCAAGATGGTCAAATTAAAAATCAGCCTGCTATAGCTATATGGAATTTTGAGTCCCACCTTTTGTTGCCTGGACAGAGCCAGACTGAGTGATTTCAGCGGCCTTATATGGCCCACGGGCTGGACACTCCCCACCCCTGTCACAAGGTCCAGCATGCAGTAAGCACCTTCTAAGTGCATTTGTTATTCAAGCCTTAGGGATTATCTGGGTCAGCATTATCTGTATGCCTGTCACCAGACCTGCTGCCTAAGTGCACAAATCACCTCTGATCCAGCCAGGAATCCACAGCTACTTGCTCATAGAGGGAAGCAGGAGACTTGTGTATTCATTCATTCATTCATTCATCTACTCAGTATTTATTCTACTATGTGCCAAGCCCTGTGCTCTGGGATTGCCTGGCTGTCAATGAAGATCCAGTCCCTTCCCTCGATGAACTGGTAGGATATGGAGAGGACAGAAGCCAGGCAAATGTATCGGTGAATACAATGCAAACAGCTGTGCTTAACTGCTAAGAAGAGAGTAGCCAGGATCTCCAAGAGAGAATGACAGCAGGGAGGGACAGGGGAGAGCTTGCATATGTGGGTCGTGCAGGCAGGCCCCTGAAGGGCAGATAATTGAGCAGAAACTCAAAGGGGAACCAGCAGCTAGTGGTTGCCTGGGGCACAGGGCAAGATGGCAAAGGTGATGGAAAATATCTTGCAGTAACAGTGGTCCGTGAATGTGGGTAACGGTCATCAAACTGTACTCTTTAAATGAGTGGATTTTGCTGCATTCAGATTGTATTTCCGTGAATCTAATTGAAACCTAGGAGCAAGCAAGTGTTCCAGACAGAGGAAGGAGCTGATGCCTAGTCCTTGAAGCAGAGACGGTCTGCGGTGTCCTGGGAAGGCCTCCGTGGATGACACATGATGAGGCAGTGGGAAGGTTGGCAGAGAGGAGGCAGCGCCAGGACCAGCCCTTGTCCAGTCCAAATTGCATGCTAAGCGTGATTAACAGGAAGAGCCTTGGGTTTGCGCTCAACGATTCTGAGCTCTGGGTCTGGCCTTCCCAGCTGTGTCCGTTTGGATGCATGTAGTGCTGTGGGCATTTTTTAAAATTTGTAAAATAGGGATAACAGTGATCTTCAAGAATCCCATCAGTGAGGGCGACAGCCAGGGCTGACTAGGACAGCAGCCGGACACCTAGGCATATGTACAGGTATTTTTCTTGGGCATTCACAAGATCGCTCGTTGAATCTGATACCAACATATGTGGAGACCTATGCTCTTTTGAATAGCAGTTGGTGAGAGGTTGAGGGGGGGGACGCAATTGGGAAATGAAGTCACTGAGTCTTTATTATGTCCCCACCTGCCAGTACTGTTATTTTTCTCCCAGAGAAATGTCTTCTTTTCCTTTGTCTCATAGTACAGTTTATAACTGTGCATTTAAATTCTCCATGTATTTCTTCAGTGTCCGGCTTTCTTCAGACAGCAAGCTCCACCAAGACTAGGACCATGTCTGTTCCCTGAATCTCTGTACCCCAGTATCCAGCTACCTGACTGGCACATAGAGGACACTCAATACATACTTACTGAATGAACGAACAGCTCTATCAGCCATTTACCCAAAGGCAATGAACAATCCCCTGGGCCCTTCCTGGCTCTTCCCAAGTAAACATCCCCTTTGCCACCCACAGAGGGCTCATCCCCCAAGCCTTCCTCTTTAGGTTTGCTTCATCATCCTCATCCTGAACTCAGCACTCCCACAGAGTTCATCTTTCTTCTTGGACAACGAACATCTACACACAACGAAGCCCACGAGGGTGTCATGTTGCCACTGGTTTTGTCCTTTGAAATTCTGAACTACGTTCAGCTCAGTGTGATCCTCTGATTTTGCAGATGCAGGATCAGGTCAGCTGAAGAGATGAGTTGACGCATCCTGTGTCAAGAGCTGGAGAGAGGAAGGGACTGTGCTGAATAAACTCCAGCTCGCAGAGCTCTGGCTCCCAGGAGCCCTCCTCCTCCCCCTTCCAGGCCGCTTTCCTGCTGCATTTCTCCCTCCAGGCCTCCACGGCAAACCCTGTGAAGATGAGTTCTCCAGAAACTGCTGACAACAGGTGATCAGGACGCTGCGGTCCGCTGCGGTGCCTGCCATAGGCATCTACTCCACTGGAATGGCCGTCACGGCGAGGGAGGGCACTTCGCACTGACAGCTTCCCACGTCCCAAGCAGCACCTCTACAAGTACACCTGCTGGGTCTGCAGATTAACCGCGCCGCCTTCCAGCGTGGGCCGTGCTGGTGAGGTCTCTGTGCCACAGGCTCAGATAATAACAGGGATAGTAATAGGGACTCCTTACTAGGGTTTCCCTGTGTGTTAAATGGATGCAAGTAAAATGCTCAGGAAAACTGCCTAATAGAAAGTATTTGATGCGTGTTTTCTTTCTTTTATTGTCTTTTGCTCCTACCCTTTCTTTTTTTCTCTATTACTCTTTTTCTTCTTTTTTATTCTGTCTAGATTCCTGTCTCTTGCCTGAGTGTAATTCGTTCACTCCAGTGCATCAGTAAACGTTTGCTGACCCAATTAATAAAGGGAAAAGAAGGACAAGGGAGCTAATTCTCGGGGCACGATATGAAGAACTGATGGGACCAGCAGGGATTCGGCTGCTGCCACTTAAAACAGTGGCATCCCATGTTCGAGTCCTGGCTTCTCTGCTCTCTGACCCAGCTCGCTGCTAATGCTCCAGAAAGGCAGCAGAGCTGGCCCAAGTACTTGGTCTCCTGCCACTCATGTGGGAGACCCAGATGGAGTTTCAGGCTCCTGGCTTACGCCTGACTGTTGTGCCCATTTGGGGAGTGAACCAGTGGATGGAAGATCTCTCACTGTCTCTCTCTCTTCATCCCTCTGCCTTTCAAACAGACAAAGCTTTAAAACAAAAGAGGTGGGGCAGGCACTGTGGCATAGCAGGTAAAGCCACCGCCTGAAGCGCTGGCATCCTATATGGGCACAGGTTCAAGCCCCGGCTGCTCCACTTCCAATCCAGCTCTCTGCTATGGCCTGGGAAAGCAGTAGAAGATGGCCTGAGTCCTGGGGCCCCTGCACCCATGTGGGAGACCCGGAAGAAGCTCCTGGCTTCTGGCTTTGGATCAGCTCCTTAGTTCTGGCCATTGCAGCCAAATGGGGAGTGAACCAGTGGATGGAAGATCTTTCTTCTCTCTCTGCCTCTCCTCTCTCTCTGGGTAACTCAAATAAATTAAATAAATATTTTTAAAAAAAGAGGTGAGGGTAGAATAAAACAAGATAATTTTTTTCTTTGATGTTTGTTTTTATCTTAACATTCAAGGTGTATTATAAAATATATGTATTTTTATAAATATAAAATATATAAAAGCTGGGAAACCTGACAGGAAGGCCACATGTCTGCATTAGTGCTGTGTTTCCTTGGATGGCAGGCAACCTCTCTGGGCCTCCGTTTCTGCTGTGTTGTTTCCATCCACGGCTCTGTGAATCATCCATTCCATCTATAGGAAACGTGAGGATGGCACTTCCCAGCAGGTGAACGAGGTGGAGAGGGGGTGCAGAGCAGCCCAGAGTGCTCAGCAGAGGAAGCTGAGGAGGTGCAGTGGTGGCTCCTGCAGAGTCAGAGCCCTGGGAATTTCTCAGGACTCCCCCTGGACCACACCCAGCTCCCCCCTCCTCTGTAAAACACAGTCCACAGCTGCTCTGAGCCTGCAGTACACAGAGTGTGCTGAGACCCTCACCAGCCCTCCAGGGGGCAAAGCTACACTTTCCATCCTCTGTTCTGCCCACCCCCCCCTTCTCTTGTTTACTTTTTTTTTTTTAAAAGGATTTATTTGAAAGCCAGAGCTGGGGAAGGGGGAGCTCCCATCTGCTGGTTTGCTCCCTGAATGGCCGCAACAGGACTTGAACCAGCACTCACAGAGGATGCTCACTGGCATAACCTGCTGAGCCACAACCGCAGCCCCTGGCGAGTCCTTTGTAAAAACATTCCACAGTGTCAGTAAGAGCCTGCTAGCTGCCCTCTAGCTGTGCAAGTGAGGGGTCTTGAAGTATAAATGTTACCAGCTTCGAGGTCAATTCATGTATCTGGGGGCCCACGTGGGCCCTCAGGAGGCTGGGACTGCGTTTGTCTTGCTTTGCTCCATTGACAGAATTTCCCTGGGGGTTGTTAGTAGCAGATTCCCGCACACACCCCTGCCTTAGGTGACTGCTCTCTGGTCTCTCCATCCCGTCCTCCCTTCTACCTGTTTCCCTGTCTGCCTTTCACCACCAGAGGCCTCTGCACTGGGCACTGGGACAGACCCACGGACTCGACTCAAGGACCAGTTGGTTTCCTGGAAAAGTGGGCACAGCTCCATGACGTGATGTCAGCTGTCTGTCCCCATGCTGCAGGGACAGAGCAGAGAAGGAAACTCAGCGCTGGCAAGCAGGCAAGACAGGGAGGTCTCCCAGAGGGGCTGGCATCAAGCTGGCTCCTGCTGGACTGCTGTGCCTTCTGCAGGCAGAGGGGACAGCCTGTAAGAAGCGCTCTCTTCAAGAACTAACCAGTCAGATCCAGAGTGGCAGCAGAGGAGGGCAGGCGCTGGGGCGGGATCGGGGCTGTGAGGGATGGTGTTACAGTGGCTGGGCTCTCAGGAGGTGGGGTCTATCAGCATCAGATGGTGGGCACTGGAGGTTTTCGGGCAGGGACTGACAAGAATGGGTCTTTTGGGCATGTGCCTGCATGACCTTCAACTCCCAACTATGAAGTTCAGAGGCCACTCATGAGCGTGGTCTCTGTCCCAACCTTCAACTATGATCAGTTCTGTCTATGGTTGATCCCATTATTGGATACAGATATCTTTATTTCCTTTCTTCAGATGTTATTATTTCAAGTAATCATTCCATGTTGGAAAGTGTGCAAAACATTATACTGTCACTTGTTCTGCCTACCAGCTCTGGAAGGCATATTAAACGATGCCTATCTCACAGCTATATAAACTGAGGGTCAGAAGATTAAAAGCCTGGCCTGCAGTAACAGAGGCAGATGCTCAGAAAACCCTTAAGGCCTAGGGATGAGCACAGTGCTGGGCACATGGCAGGGACTGAAAAACGCTGGGTGAATTCCTAGATGAAGGCTGAGCTGAAAGACCTGCACTTGTGAAGACGAGTTCGCAAAGCAGGTGTCAAAGAGTTTGAGGGGACCTGGGCCCAGGTCCCTTACTCCTGGGGGAACAAGATCTTTTTCTGATGTCCAGGGATCTGTTCCTCCAGCTTTCTCCCCCAGTATCCAGGCTGCCACAGTGGGAGAAAAGTACGCTGGTGGCGCAGGCCATGGAACTTGGTGAACAGTTAGTTGTTTGCATGATTTTATTTGCCTACTGGGTTTTGAAGCCTCTTCCTTGACTCAGTCCACTTATCACAATCATGACAAATGAACGTGATGTTGAAATATTTAGTGATGCCTGATATTGCCACTGGGAGGCAAGTGGCAGAGTGACTGACAATCCCCAGCATGCTAAATGTCTCTCAAAACATAGGATTTGAACTTCATGTAGATCCTTCATTGCAGTTCTCCTTGGGAAATAGATTCCAATCCATGGCAAAATGGGGCTCCTTCCCAGTTTAGAGCTGCAACCACTTCTGCCGTTGAGGTCAACCTGACCTCCCCACTCTCCCTGTCAGAAATGATGACGGTCGTGGCGTCACACGCAACCTGTGACCGTGGCCTCTGCATTTCAAACATCCTCAGAACAGAGCAGGGAGAAAAGCAGAGTGCATGGTTCTGTTCCCTCTCCTACAGATGTTCAGAGAGGCTCCGGAATCCGCCTGAACCACGCAGCTGGGACGCTGTGGCGCTGGGACCAGAACCCAACATCCGTCGCTCGGTGGGGACCGATTCCAGCAGGACACTACTGGGGTGAGCGCGAATCTGGCAGCCCCCTCAACAGCTCCCTGATGACACGTTCACGGGGTTGTGCTCTCATCCGCTCACACGCGGGAGGTTTATTCCTCTCCCCAAATAAGCTGTAAACAACTCATTGGAAGGAGGCATGATTTATTATTTTACTCCGCACACATCAATGGTCCATCCCTTATGCCGAACGCTGTGAGAGATGTTATTGTGGGAAGTACTGGGGATGGAATCAGGCCCAATACAAAGATGCTGCCAGCCCTCAGAGGGTGTGGGGTCCAATGGAATATTTTATGAGGTTTTGGAGTTTTCTCAGACCAGAAATGTTGTGTTCTTCATTTGTCAGGTGGGTGCACTGAGACTCAGAGTAGCTGTGAACTTGTCTGGAGTGTCAGAGCTGGGATCCCCTGCACTTGCTCCAAGAGGTTGGCCCAGGGCTACACCAGCATATAGTGATCAAGGCCATGTAGAACATGGCTCTTAAGGTGCAATTCCAATCTCAGTCCCACCAAGCGCTGATGGGGTCTCAGACAGGCCCTTTACCTTTGAATCTCTGTTTCTACATCTGTAAAGCAGGAGCAGTGACCAGCAGCTCCCAGAGTTCTCTCCTGTGAGTCAGCTGATGAAAGGAAGGTAGCAGAAGGGCTCAGTGAGCAGTGGCCATTGTCATTGCTGTGACAGGCGGTTGGCAGATGCCGCACAGCTGTGCATGTGTGTGTGTGCACGGGATTTCAGTGGGCTCATCTCCGTAAGTTCAGCTCCTCAGGGTATTACACTCTAACAGCTCCTCGCCCCAGCTCTCCACGTTGCCTGGGACCGAGACCATGCACACGAGCAGCCACAGGGTCTGCTTCTGTGACCAGTGGATGCCAACGGCCCCCTCGCTGGAAACGGTGACAAGCAAAGTGTCAGGACTCAGATGCTGCCAACAGGCTTCTCTGAACCCTGCCAAGCCCTCATGCCCACTTGAGCAACCCGGGGAGGGGGGTGACTGTGGCATAAACACACGTTTGCTTTCACTTGGCTTAGCTGACTGTGTGTTTTGTTAAACAAATTTAGGTTTGGAAAAGATTATTTTTGGTACACTGCTGCATAATTAGATGAATTTTCATGAGTTTATTCTTGAAATAAACTTTGAAATTGTCCGTGTTTTACTGTTTTTTAATCATCTGCAGATACTGTTTTTTGAGACTTAGCATGAAAAAAACCTTGTTACATATCAGTTTAATTTAGATTCAAATAAAATAATTTTTTGAATTTGCAGCAACAACAAGTCTGCGAAAGTGGTTGTAACTGGTGCTGAGTTGTTTGAGGATCAAGATAATTACAGTATAAAGGATAAGAGAGAATATAATATCCTGGCATCCAGTGCCTATTCAGCTAATCCCCAGCCCTTGACAGATGTTCAAACACAGTATTTTTAAAAGCTGACTTTTAAAAAAACAGGGCGATTCACTTATTAGATATAAACAACATGAGAAGAAATTCAAAGTCTGACATCCATTACGGACTGTCCGTGCTGAGAAGCATGAGACACAAGGCAAAAAAGTCAGGCGTGCCGTGCTCATGGCTTTGATGGGTGCCCAAGGCGGGATGGGATGGCAGGAGAGTGCTGGGCCCCCACTTTGCCAGGAGCGCAGGTTCCATCTGTGCCAGCCCTCAGAGAAGCAGAACCCCAAGGCAGTTTTCGTGATTGCTGTCAGCCGGCACAACAGCCTCGCTGGCGGCAGCTTCGAGCTGAGCCTGCCACCAAGCAAGCACCACGATAGTGTGGGCGGCTTTGAGCACTAGCCACAGGGTGTTAGGTAGCGCAAAAAAGATGGCCGTGCCGCTGCAGGGGGAATAGCAAGGTGTCTGCCTGTTGGCTCCGTGTTGTTCTTGTCACTCCCTCCCACTATGCCTGCATTCATTCAGCAAACGTTCTACTGAGTTCCGAGTCTCAGATGGCTCTCCAGGTTGTCTGCTAGTCTATAGCGTTCGGAGATGAGTAAGACCTCTGCCCTTTCTTGCCAGCAAAATCTCACTGTATAGCAAAGAAGATAAGTCAGAGCCATCCACAACAAGGATCATTATTATTGATCCCTTACTGCGCTTTGTTTTTATGCCAAGCTTCATCCTGAGTGCTCTTCCTATAGTCCACAACATCCCTAGGGAGAAGGTACCATTGCTGTGCCCATTTTACAGAAGAGGAAACCATGGCACAGCATGAATAAGGCTGTGATTGGATTGTTTCTGATGGGGGGCTAGGGGGTGAGTGGTAGTGGTGGTAGTGGTGGTAGTGGTCGTGGTGCTGTGCCGTGGGAGGAGGAACCTGCGAAGTCTTGCTTCCTGGAAAAGGCAGGATTATGGCTGGGTCTGCCAGAACAGGGGAGTTTGCAAATGTGGGGAGGCAGAAGAAGGTGAACCATGCAGGAACAAGAGCACAAGGATGGCGTGGGAAGCTGAGACACCAAGCTGCACTGAGGATGGGATGAAATGGCCAGGTTTGCCTTCCTGTTTAAATGAGATGACACAGAAAAGCCCTCTGCACACTGAGAAGCACAAGCTCCATTGTGGATGTGGATGCCTTCACCTTGTGTGCCAAGACATTCGTCTGGGGTCACTGAACCCACGTCTGCAACAGCAATGGCTCCAAGGGGCCGATGCTTTGGGAGGTTCAGCAGAACCAGTGTCAGATGCCACTCTCCAAGCCTGAGCCTGCAGGTGGAGGTCTCGGGTCTCAGACAAGCCCAGTTTCGACAGCAGAGGGTGCTGGTAAAGCTGGATCTCGAGCTGTGGGTTATTCTGAGCACAGGCGCATTGCAAGTAGATCACCTGTTACACTGGCCTCTTGATTTTCCTCTGCTGCTTCAAGGATGCCTTTCATCCCACTTAAGACTTGCCTTACCAGCATATTACCTTAAAGCAATTGCTGACAAAGCTCTGCTTCCATCTTCCCCCACCCCAGCTCCCAGGGTCCATCTTCCCATGAGGACCTGCATCCACGGCAAGGCACAGGGGCAGGCAAAGAGGCTGCTGTGTGTCCCCCAAGGTGGGAGGGTGAGGGTCACAGTCCTTTAGACACCAGCTCCTGCTAGCTGTGCGGCCTGAGTGCGGAAGGCAGTGCAGAGCTACTGGGTGCGATCCCCTCTCCCAAAGTCTGCCAGGCAAGAACTGCTTGAGTGATTCCTGGAGCCCAGATGTCAGCCACTTACGAGTGACACCCTGTGTGGGGGCGGTTGAGTTCTTGCCCCAGAGGGCCATCAGGAGCTGTGGGAGCACAGAGCGCGAATTGAGGATTAACTCCTCCGCCTCATGCCGACCCTGGCACCACCCTCAAGGGAGCACAGGTCTCTGCTGCACGCTCTCCTGGAAGCCTCCAGAAATGCACAGTGCTTCCAAAGAGCTGCAGTTTCAAGGAACTTTCCTGGCTTAAGCTATGGGAGGAGTGAGTCTGGGTAAGGTGTGGCCCAGGGCTGCTCTGGAGGTGTCCTCAGCCTGGGCTCCTGAAACAACCACAGGATTTCAGGAGGCCAGACGCTGGCCATTGCCCTCTACCCCTTCTTACCTGTAACTTTCTGCTCGACTGTCTCAGATTCTCTGAACTCAGGCTGAGTTTTAAAGGCTTCATGTCGGGGCCGGTGCTGTGGCATAGCGGGTAAAGCCGCCGCCTGCAGTGCTGGCATCCCATATAGGCACAGGTTCAAGCCCTGGCTGCTCCACTTCCGATCCAGCTCTCTGCTATGGTCTGGGAAAGCAGTAGAAGTTGGCCCAAGTCTTTGGGCCCCTGAACCCCTGTGTGAGACCCAGAAGAAGTTCCTGGCTCCTGGCTTCGAATTGGCATAGCACCGACCATTGTGGCCAATTGGGGAGTGAACCAGCGAATGGAAGACCTCTCTCTCTCCCTCTCTGCCTCTCCTTCTCTCTCTGACTTTCAAATAAATAAATAAATAAATATTTTTAAAAATATTTATTTAAATATTTTTTTAAAAATAAAGGCTTTGTGTCATTGTTTCCTTGTCCCAGTAATTGCATTCACCAGCTTTTTTGGATTGTTTTCTAGGTCCCAGCTACTGCTGTAAGGGTATATTATCTATATTTGCATATATTATCTAATTTAATTCTCACGCAAACACTAGGGTGTGGATGTTGAGATGCACACATGTGCATGCCCAACCTTTCCCACACTTGACAGAAATTTGGTTAAGAAGGAAGATCGGATAATGGACAGACTAAATGAGAGAGAGAACGGATTGTGGAAGAGAGGCAGGCAGCAGAGAAAGCAGTTGCCAAGAATGCAGACACTTAATAGTTGTTGTTCTGAGTAAATTTTCTTACCTCTGAACTTTCGTTCTTCCCTTGGTACAAATGGAGTTGCTGGAACTACAGAAATGACAGGTGATGGAAGAGTAGGATCTCCTTACAGTAAGTATTCACTCCTTGCTTTGTTGAGGCAAATCTGTTTTACCTGTCAATGGGACAGATTCTAGTGTGTGATGTGCCTTGCCCTGAAGTGAGCCTCAGAATCCCTGGGAGCAGTTTGAAAACTCCAGTGTCTCCTCACACAAAAGAATCAAAACCACAGCATCACATCATTGTTGTGGATGGCTGTTCAGTCTGTTTGTGATCACCCCCAGTAACAGGGAGCTCACTACATTTTTGTAAGATTTATTTATTTATTTGAAAGGCAGAGTGACAAAGGGAGGTGGGAAGAAAGAGAGAAAGGGGGCAGGGAGGGAGGGAGAGAGAGAGAGAGACCTTCCATCCACTTGTTCACTCCCAAATGCCTGCAAGAACCAGGGCTGGACCAGGTGGAAGTCGAGAATCAGTAGCTGCATCTGGATCCCCCACGTGGGTGGCAGGAACCCAAGTGTTCACGACATCATCTGCTGCCTCCCAGGCACCTTAGCAGGAAACTGGATCAGAAGCGTGGAGTTGTCAGGACTGAAACCAGGTGCTCCTATATGGGATGCAGGCATCCAACGGAGCAGCTTAAGCCATGTCAGGACACTACCGCCCAGCTCACTACTCGTGATGCAGGAGAGTCACCAGAACTCAGTCTTGGTGAGTTGTTCCTTGCATTGGATTGAACTTTTCTGTTTCCTCATTGCCAAGAGTGTTCCTGGATTGGGCTTCAGTTACTGAATGATTGAAATGGAAAAATGTAGACTCATAAGAGTGTCAGAGCTTATAGGGACTTAGAAACCACCTTTTCTGGGGACCTAATCCACAGATTGAGAATTCCTGTATGCAAGATATAACCTTTCAGTTGGTTTGAAACAGAAGAGTTTCTTCATTCAGCCCATAATACCCAGAGTACTGGAGTGAATGATTTCTCTTTGGAACTCATTAAGAGGAGTCACTTTGGCCTCATGTGTACAAGGTGACTATTTCAGAACACTTCTCCCAGAGTAGGTGCTTGTGGTATGTTGTGGCAGCCATGGCTCCTGATTGGCTCACAATTCCTTGCATCCATACCCATGGGAGGTTCCCCATATACTACTCTAGATATGGCTATGTGATTTGCTCCAGCTGTTGTGACAGAACTGCCACCATGTACTTAAGCCTGCTGGATGATGAAGAGCGTGTAACCCAACAACATGGTCCCGACAATAGCCAACTAAGTCCCAGAGACAGAGCCATCTGAACAACCAGCAATTAAGTACAGATGCAAGAGGGAACCCATTGGAGAGCAGCAGAACTGCCCAGCTGAGCCCAGACCAAATTGTTAGCCTTCAGAGTCACGGACTGAATTAAGGGCATGAGCCCTTCCTCTAACTAGCCTGTTGATGCAGAACAGCCTTGGAATTGAGTAGGCCACTGGTAACAAGGCTTAAACTCCCAGGAGGAAGTTTCCTTACTTGTACTTTTACTCTTCAATTAGCAAAACTTCACAGCCACACACAGATACACATGTATATACTATGGTCCTGAGCTCAAGCTGAGGGTCGCAGAGCCAGACAGGCAGCTGAGGATTTAAACTCAGGTGGGCTTGTCTCCGTAAATTAAACTCTAATCCTCTAATGGAAGCCTATGAGACCTTTCGTCTGAGCCTCCCTTGGAGTCTCTACTCTGGGCTCCTGGCTTTCCCACCACTATGTGAGAGTGAGAGCCTTTATAACAGGGCTGTCCCAGAAGGAAGGGGAGGAAGAAAACCATGCCATACTCTGCACTAACAATTATAATCACTAACACTGACCTCAAAGTATTGACCACTAACAGTGTGCTAGATAGCCTTCCAGCCCTTTACATGTATTATCTGATTGAACCCTTACCACAGTCAACTATAGGTACAATTACTAACTCCACTTTGCAAATATTTCATTAACATGGTCAAATAGGCAAAGAGCAAGGATTTGAACCCAGGCCAACTGGTATGGAAACCAACCATGTCCACTACTGGGCTGGGTTGCCTCTCAGTCCAGTGATTGGGAGATAGGCCCAGCTGGACTTCCAAACACCAGGTAGCATGAAAACCTGAAAGATTATTTACATATACTGGAAGCTCTGCTCGCTGCTCTGTGCCTGTGCTGTTCAGGGCAGTGAGGATTTCTTCCTTTCTTCTGCTCATTATTTTAGAAATAGTCTCTGCATCTGCTACAGATTGCCTCCCAAAGACTGCAAGAGAGAACACAGTAGCCACCCCCGGCAGGTCCCAAAGCATTATAAAACATCCCAGTGCATCTCAAGGTATTCTCAACTTCTCGCTGTCTCTGCACTGGATCACTTTCACACGTAGTATCATGCATGTTCCTTATCATCCCCTTGAGATGCCTTTGTGACTATTCCCATTTTACAGATCCAATTAATAGCAGCTGGTCCCAACTGATAGGACTCTGGGTAAGCCATATTTTACTGTAATTGGGTCCTTTTCCAGAGCAGCAAAATTATTTGCTCTCTTTAGCTCAGTAAACATGTCTCCTCCAATTTTGTTTGCTTCATTCATTTGCTTAGCAAACTCTTTTTTCTACAGTGGCAAAACCCTGTTAAGAGAAAACTCCAGATATATACAAATTGTTTTATTGACAGAAATTCTGATCGAGCAAATAAGTGATTGCAACTCTTGTTCCCAGCAAGATTCGATGGGATCCTTGAATGCAAACAGGTGAAATGTCCTGGACACGAAGTCCCAACAGTCTGGAGAGCAAACCCTCCGAGCTCTGTGATTTCCTGTACAGATTCTCTAACCCGATCTGCACAGTGTCTTCATTTTCTTGTTGCCCTTCAAGTTCTGTTGGTTTTGTTCAGATGTTTTTAATGAGTTTGTCCTGCAGCAGCCAGGGAATGGCTAACAAGCCTTCTGGGCCCTTAAAAACCCATTAGAATGTTATTTCTTACAAAGTGAAAAACTAACCTCGTGCCAGATGCAAATAGGGCTCAAGCCATCAGAAATAAAGTTTGATTCTGAAGGAAAATTCCACCGAGACATGAAAGTTCTTCAGCTTGGGAAAATTGTCTTTGATGTCTAGTCCTGCTCGGCAGCCTCATGCGATTATTAAGAGCATGAGTGTTGCCAAAGTTGGATTGGGTTCAAATCCACTTTGTTACATGCACACTCAGTGATCTAGGGAATGTTGCTTAACTTCTCTGTTTCAATGATCTTTCCTGAAAAACCTGAGAATAAAAAGAATACCGACCTCAATCAACTAAGGGAGAATTAAATAAATGAGAAATTCTAGGGGTAGTGCTTGGGGTTACGTTTAGCTGCAAAAACAACAATAATGCTACTGAAATTAGTGAAGAATTATTTCTCTCTCCATAAAATGAATTGGAAAGTTGGACATTCAGGATTGGCAAGGAGCTCTTACAGTCATCAAGACCCCAAGGCTCCCTCTTTCTGCTCTATCAGCTTGAGCACCAGCTTCCATTCTCAAGGTGACCTCATGAACCTCAGGGCTCAAAATGGCTGCCAGGCACTAACTCTCAGTCCATATTCTGGACCAGAAACAGATGGAAGGTGGAGGGACAAAGGACATATTGACACATCTCTCCAATGGGTCAATTTCTGTGGGCGATATCTTGGTGGTTCCAATTAATGATTTCTTAGCTGTTTGGGGCCTCCTTAGCTGCAGAGAAAACTGTAAAATGCTGACATGTGGTTGGAGACACTGCTACTCAGAAGGAAAACTTGGGCTTTTGTCAGTAGAGGAGAGGACAGTAGAAGTGGATAGTTAGCTAGCAGTCTTGGCTGTAATATTCAAAGCACTTAAAGTGGTACCTGTCACATCCTTAGCTGTACATCTGGTGCCTACACTAGGAGGAGGTCTGTATGGTGCTTTGAACACAACTACAGAATCAAATCCCACCTGCATCCCTTACTACTCTCAAATGACATCTTGAGCAACTGTCTGAATTTACCCAAGAGCTTCAGCAATTGGTTGTCAATGGCAATTAGAGAATCTTGAACTGTCTAGATTTCTAGGAGAATGAGATGAGAATGAGTATTGAAAGGACCTGGCACATAGGAGATGTTCAGTGAGTTTCCCTTCTTACCCCACCCCACTAAGGTTCAGGCACTTCAGTGGAAAACAAGAACCGGAGGAACAACTGCCAGAGGAACTTCCCCGCCCTGGGAAGTGGTCAGAAACCTCCCAGAAAATAAAGCCATGCTTTGCCTCTAGGCTGCCTGCTCCCTGCCCACAAAGTGCTAAAGTGAGTAAAGCCAACCCTGTAATCAAACAATACCAGATACTTTAATTATAGTTTTTTGCCATGATCTGAATCACTGTTTTCATGTGCATGGCTGTGAATTAATCTCATAACAGTGGTGTTAATTCCTTGATGCATAAAGAAGTGTTTTAGCTACCGAGGCATTCCACAGAGAAGGGAATGGAGTTCACATTTAATTAGCTCCTACTCTGCCAGGCACTGTGCCGAGTGCTTTCCAAACCTTAGTGCATTTTTCTCGCACAATAACTCTGTTTGGTAGCTATTACCATCCCATTTGATAAGTGAGTGCAGAGATATTCAGAGATGTTAAATAACATGCCCAATGGCACTGTTTGTTCAAATCCCAGAAATGGAACTTGAACCTACTTCTCTCTGATTCCAAAGCTCATGCTCTTCCACCTTGCTCTGCTACCTTGATGCTTTACCAGACTCAAGAACCAACCAGTCTTTAGATTTGGACTATTGAGGGAACCAGGAAAAGGGAGAAAGGAAGATTGGGCTGTAAGCTGGCTCGCTGCTTCTCAGCCTTGGTTCTGATCCTCCCAGCATCTCTGGGTCTTTACTTGCCTGGTTTGTAAAATAGCTGGCATTAGAGGTTTAGTGGGATGGTCTGAGATCTTCCTTGCAGAAGAGTGAAAGTGCACCTGCTCATTTCTGTTTCTTCCATAAATGTGCCTGCTAGCAACTAAATCTAACTGTCGTGAAAATAAAGGACAAATCAAATGTAATGCCAGTTTTAGGAATATTAAATTAAACTTGCGAGAAAGGGTGGAAGATTCAGTTGTGTTAACTAAACATGTGATGATACTTGGAGCTATGTCCTAAAGGTTGCATCTATCCAGAAGGGCTATGTCAGAGGGTAGGCAGCTTTGAGTCACGAGACATATGGACACACCACCACATGATAATGGTGCTACCACAACACTGGAACAGTAAGCAGAGGGTGTAGAAGACCAACTGCATACTTAATTTATGGTCACTTGAAAAGAGTTCAGGGACGAATGTTTGGAACAGCAGGTACACTGCCACCTAGGATGCCCGTACCATATGGGAGTGCCTGATTGAAGTCCTAGCTGTGCTCCAGATTCCAGCTTCCTGCTAACACGCCCCTGGGAGATGGAAGATGAACTTGTGTCCCTGTCACTCATGTGGGAGACTTGGATGGAGTTCCTGGATCCTGAATCCAGCCTGGACCAACCCTGGCTACCACAGGCATTTGGGAGTGAACCAGTGGATGGAAGTGCTTTCTCTCTTTCTCCCCCACTCTCTCTCTCTCTCTTTCTCTCTAATAAATAAAAAAATTAGTTAATGAATTAATTAAAAATACATATACACAATCAAATGTGTCAGGGTTATGACTTTTGAGTTTCTTAACTTACTTTATGAAATCTTTATCGTCCTGTGTTACTTAGCTATAGCAACAATAAAGCTGAATAACATGCCATCTAAAAACATAGTGACTTAAAAAGGTACTCATTTATTCTCATTCCCATGTCTTCAGATTTACTACTAACCTGGTCCAACTGGGCTTGGCTTTAAGCTGTTGCTTGGGTTTAGCTCTGCTCCAAGTGTCCCTCATCATCTTTGGATTAGTAGTGAGCTGGGACATGCTGTTTTCTCGGTGACAGCAGACACGAAAAATAGTTGATGCCATTGCTCATGTCACATCCACCAAGTAACAGGGTCAATCCCAATATTAACGGGGTCAAGAAGTATATTCCAATCACACTGGGAAGAGAGGGAAATGAACACCACACTCCCAAGAGTTTCTAGAAACAGAAGTTTTCATATTTTCAGTGGTGTATTATCTTTGACTTGGGTGTACTATAAGTGTTTGGGGGGGAATGTGCATATGAGAGATGTAACATTACACAAGGGAGTGAAGCTGAGATGTGATGCTGGGGTTGGATGAGTGTGCAAAGGGAGCACTAGCCTTAGAGGATGAGAGAACAACCTCTGTTTGCCAAATTGGAAGGCTGGTTCTCCAGGTGGAGGGCTTTAGCTGGAATTAAAAAAAAAAAAAAAAAAAAGAAAAAGAGATTCAGGGCCAGTGCTGTGGCATAGTGGGTAAAGCCACCATCTGCGTGCTGGCATCCCATATGGCCACCAGTTTGAGTCCTGGCTGCTCCTCTTTTGATCCAGCTCTCTGCTATGGACTGGGAAAGCAGAAGAAGATGGCCCAAATGCTTGCACCCCTGCAACTATGTGGGATACCCGAAGGAAGCTCCTGGCTCCTGGCCTTGGCCTGGCCCATTCTGGCTGTTGCCACCATTTGTGGAGTGAACCAGCAGATGGAAGATCTTTCTCTCTGTCTCTCCCTCTCTCTGTCTGTAACTCTACTTCTCAAATAAATAACTCTTAAGAAAACAAGATTTGTTTATTTTTTGAAAGGCAGAGTGACGGTGGGGTGGGGGGAGAGAAATGGATGGATCTGCCATCTGCTGTTCACTCCCTAAATGGCCATAAGTCTGGGCCAAGCCAAAGCCAGGCAACTAGTAACTCCATTGGGTCTCTTATGCTGATGGCAGGGACCCAAATACTTGGGCCATTATCTGCAGCTTTCCTTGGCACATTATTGGGAAGCTGGGTCAGTGGTGGAACCGATGGGACTTGAACTTGCGCTCCATAATGGGATGCCAACGTCAAGAGCAAGAGTTGAACCCTCTACATCAAAATGCAGGCCCCTTTTTGGAATTTCAATCATAGTATATAAGACTACTTCAAAGGTCTGTAGAAAATGAAATTAAAAGAGAGTTCTATTTTGGTACAAAACTTTTTTGAAATGTATGTATTTTTCATAATACTCATTTTCCTTAAACTATTTGAAGACTCCTCATATTACACGCATTTCCCCAAAAAATTGCACCAGAAAATCCTTACCTTTTGTTTTCGCTTTCTGTAATGTGGTTAGGTACCCTGTGTAGGGCATGGGTCTGGGTCTGCTGGAGCATATCAAAGTAAGGGGCCTATATTTAGCTTGGTGAGTGACAAGAGATTTCCTAGCCGGGTTTGGGCCCTGACAAAATACAAGCATTTTTACAGAAAGCCTACAGGTCGACGGTGCACAGGGGTGAGGAATAACTTCCGGTTCAAACAGGAAATACAAAAGCAAGAGCTGAGCCAGCGCACCGTGGAAAACTTTCCCTCCTGGTGTCTGTCCTGGGCAGGACGGTGATTTCCTTCCCTTCCCTCCCGCCACAGACCTCAGGAAGTGACCGCTGCTCAGCACCCAGGAGGACCCGGATAGAGCAAACCATACGACCGACTGTTCGGGCAGAGAGGAGTCAGGTTTTCCTCAGATCCACAGACTGGAACTATTTACCGGGAAAGCGGATCACCGCGCGCGCGAGAGAGGGAGAAGCGTGAGGAATGAGGACCAGCATGGGTGGAGCTCTGCAGATCATGGCATGTTTCCCGCATGGAACTCTTGCGCCTGGCCTCAAGCTCGCGTATTGTAGCCACATGAAAGCCCCCAGTTCGGCAGACCCACTCTTCTCAGGAAGCTGCGGAGCACCGGGCTCCCACCCTGCACCTAGGGGCTTATCAAATAGCCCTTTGTTTTGGAGCTATCCTCCAGCAGACGGACCCTTCTTTTGGCCACTGCCCACTGCAGACTGCTGTCCAATTCAACATCTCTCTCTCAGATAAAGCAACCACTGACCTGTCACCAAAGAGACAGGGCAGCCTCAGAAGTCTGAGAGACCAGCCACAGCCACCTGCTAGCTTGGGCTAATGCCTGGGCTCCCTCTGTTGATGCAGCACAAGGGCTGTTTGGGGCAGGAGCCTGACAAACTGGTAACAGGATTTCAGGCTCTTCCCTCCAGTTTAGAGACCTGCCTTAACGACCTTCCCTGTGTGCTTCTATGGGGCTTATCCCTTGCTGAGATCAGACCCCATTTTCCTAGAATGTAAACACTTGTTTCTCTTTTTAATAGAGATGCCTTTGGCGGAGTGCAGGGAGATGGCACAAATAGGGCATAGCCACATGTGAGCTGTGAGACACAGCTTGTTTACCTTCAGACTTACTATTTAGGCATCTACTTCTAATGGCGTGTGTCAGCCCTTACATACGAAGACACTGCAGAAAGGCCATGGTGATGGCTTTAAAAGATAAGCTTATTTTGATGCCATTTTTTAAAAATTCATGCATAGTTTTTTCTTAATACTCAGTTTCCATGAACTTTTGGAAGCATCCTTGAACGTGATTAAAAGGCATAAGGTTGGGGCCGGCGCTGTGGTGTACCAGGTAAAGCTGCCGCCTGCAGTGCCGGCACCTCATATGGGCGTTGATTTGAGTCCTGGCTGTTCCACTTCCGATCCAGCAGATAGAAGACACCTCTCTCTTTCTCTGCCTCTCCTCCTCTCTGTGTGTAACTCTGACTTATAAATAAATCCTTTTTTAAAAAAGGCATAAGGTTGGGGGCCAGCGATGTGGCTCACTTGGTTAATCCTCTGCCTCCGGCGCCGGCATCCCATATGGGCACCGGGTTCTAGTCCCAGTTGCTCCTCTTCCAGTCCAGCTCTCTGCTGTGGCCCGGGAAGGCAGTGGAGGATGGCCCAGGTGCTTGGGCACCTGCACCCGCGTGGGAGACCAGGAAAAGCACCTGGCTCCTGGCTTCGGATCGGCGCAGTGCGCCAGTCATAGCAGCCCTTTGGGGGGTGAACCAATGGAAGGAAGACCTTTCTCTCTGTCTCTCTCTCTCACTAACTCTGCTTGTCTAATTAAAAAAAAAGGGCATTAGGTTGTTCAGGGCATCTGAGAGGACCTCATAAAGTTCATGGAAAGCATGTATTATGAAAAAACAATGCAGATTTCAAAATTTTGTGCCCCCAAATAAACTTGCCTTCTAGTTCAGTTTCCATGAATTTCTTCAAAAAATTTATGTATTTGAAAGGCAGAGTTACACAGAGAGCGAAATAGAGAGAGAGAGATCCTTTATCCCCTAGTTCACTCCCCAAATGGCAGCAATAGCCAGGATGGCCCAGGCCAAGGCCAGGAGCCGGGAGTTTCATCCAGGTCTCCCAAGCACTTGTACTATCTTTCACTCCTTTCCCAGGCACAATTGCATGGAGCTGGATAGGAAGTGGAGCAGCCAGGACCTGACCTGGCACCCATGTGGGATACCTGAAGCTGGATTAGCCTGCTATACCACAAGGCTAGTTCCTTCCATGAACGTTTAAAAATATCTTCATATAGCATTCTTTTTAAGAGGAAGCCTCTTTACATACAGTTTTTTTAATTTCCCTTTGGATCTTGAGAATTTGTAGTAGTTCCATTTGGTTCCCCTTGTAGACTGGCATCTTGGAAACTTCCTACCAATCTGCCTCTCCATTGCTTGAGATGAGAACTTCCAGACCCATCAGGGCTCATGAAGCCAAAGCTTCTACCCTTTCAGCATTCCTCTGAGGGCTCAGAAGGAGCCATGTGATTAGAATCAGGGTGGACAGGAAAAGCAAAACGGGCTCAGCATTCATGGTCTTGTGCTGAGTTCTCGCGGCACCCCCGCTGGGCAAGGAATCTCTAAGGACAGAAAGCCTGGTGCGAGCAGCACCCTGCGATGAACGCACAGTGCAGTCCCATCATTCCCTTTTTTAAGAGCAAGTGATCTCATACTTTTCATATGGCTGTGGAAGTGCTTAGCTGTGACACTTTGTAAACACACTAACATTGGCTGAAATAAGAGAAGCAAAGGATTACTACTAGTTTAGCATGAGGCTATATTTGGAATTGTGGATTTATTGATAAAGGCACTGCCTTAATAGTCTGTCTTCTGGATTCCATTTAAATCATCTTTTCTCGACCCACAATTATTTGCTTTGATGGCGTATTGGTCAGGATTCTTTTAGTTGCAAGTGACAGAAACCTAACCCCTCCCAGCTTGAGGAGAAAAGAGAATTTATGTGGGGCTAGACTCAGAGACTCCAGGGGCACCCGCAACACATCAGCACTTTTCCGACCCCTCCCTGCTATGCCCCTCCTCCCCCTGTGAATTGGTTCAGCTTCTTCTGCTGATTGGTTTTCTCCATGTAGCCAGGCGTGTTGGTGGGGGGCAACTGACATGGCTGCAAGACAGCTCAAGTCTTACAGCAATTCAACACCAGAAAGAAAGAGAGAAATCAATTCTTCCTAGAGTTAGAACACAAGCATATGAGGGAAGCCTCCTGAATTGCCCTGCTTGACTGTTCTTCAAATGGATGGTTCATAGCCTTAGGTACACATTTTTTCCAAATGCCTTAAGATGCCAACACCTGAGCCCTATGCCTAAACATGCTGGTTCAACTGATTGGGCTGGAACCTGGCTTCATGCAAACAATTCTAATCGGTAGCTAAGACTGAGAACCACTACTTTAGGCTCATTCATTCATTTATTCCTTGGGAAACCTTTCTATCGGTTACCTTCTCTGTACCAAGTGATTTACTACACACAAATAGAGCGGTGAGCAAGAGAGATAAAATTACTCTCATAGCCTCTCACATGCTACCAGCAATATAGGCAATATAGCCACAAATATATAAATACATAGTGCTAATGGATACATTAGTGTGATCTAGAGAATAAAACAAGTCTGATACATGGGTGTGAGAAGGAAGCCGCACAGAACAGCTGCCAGGGAAGAGTATTCTGGGCAGACAGAATGTACGCTGCAAAGCCTCAGCGATGGGAACAGGCTTGACCTATTGCAGCAGCAGAAAAAAAGGCCAAAGTGACCTATATGCAGAGAATGAAGGGGAGGATGGCATGGGATGAGATCAGAAAGACAAGCAGGTGCCACCTGTCATGGAGCTTTACAGACTAGGCTATGAGGTGTGGGTTTTATTCTATAGGCAACAGAATGTCAACAGATAGAGTACTGACAGGATCTGATTTCTACTTTTCAATGTTTGTTCTGGCTGCTGTGTGAAGCAAGAGTGGAAATTGGACCAAGTAGCAGACAAATGCAATTGTCCAGGTGAAAAATGTTGCTGGCTTGGATGAGGTTGGTTTTGGGGGAGGAGTGAATAGTTCCAGGCTATGTTTTTGCAGTTTGAGTTGTAAGGACACTAGAATATAAGCAACTTAATTGTCTCTTTTTTATCTGGGGTGGGTAGAAGGGATGATGCACTTAAACCAATAGGTGCTCAAGGAATACTTGTTGAATGAATAGAACTGGAGTCTAAAGGCCTGAGGATAGAGGAGCAGGCATGGAAATGAAGCTCAGAGCTTGCACAGCCCAAGAACAGACTCTTCTGATGGAGGCTCAAACGCTGACTGCCAGAAAGGCTAGTTATTGACCGTGACACCTGTGCAGGAAACCAAAATGCACAGAGGAGAGAGGTAGAGAGGGATCTCAGCTTTGCTCCCGGCCAAATGTTTTGATGTGGAAGATTCTGCATCACCATGGTGGTAAAAAAAGTTCCACAACTGAATCAGTGCAGTTATAGCTTGTACTGTTGTTCTGGAGAACAACTTGATATTAGCTGGTGAAATTAGATGGGGGTATACCCTGTGCCCCAGCAATCCCAGTCTTACTGTATTTCCTAGAGAAATTCTTGTACAGGCCCATGGGGACTTGACTAAGTATGTCTATCATGGCATGCTTAGAGTGGAGAAGAGGCAGTATCAGAGTCTGGCAATGGAGTAATGGATAAACAAGAGGTGGATGCAAACCGTAGAACAATATGCTGTGGTTAGGGCCATCGAATTCAGTGTGTACAGAACAATATGGAAACCTTACAAATATAGTGTTGAATGGAAAATGTAGGAGCAATATCATAGATAAAACATAGAACATCACTGTATATAGAACGAGACATAGATAGATATAGATAGGTATAGATATCTTAAATAAAAACACATATACAGATGGTATATCCACAAGGAAATGTGCATATTTCAGGGACTATGTTGAACACATCCGAGTAGATGCTGACAAGGAGAGGAAATGGTTGTAGGTATGAGGATTGTGATAGGCAGAATAAGGCCTCCAGTCCCCAAAGATGCCTGCATACCCATCCCAGAGCCTGTGGATCAGCTCTGTTGGATAGCAAGAAGGCAGCAAGGTGGCCCATGGGATTAAGGTTGCTAATCAGCAGGCAGGGGGACTATCCCGGGTTACTAAGCACAAAGTTCTTAAACGTGCCAGAGGGGAGCAGAAGAGTCGGTGAAAGCAAGATGTGACCTTTTAAAAGCAGGGGCAGAGTAAAGCGGGGGTGAGTCCTGAAGGTGCTGGCTTTGAAGATGGAGGGAGGGGCTGTGAGCTAAGGAAAGTGGGGGTGGCAGAGACAGAAGCTCTCCCGTGGCTCCGAGGAGGGCAGCCCCGGCCAGCCCCTTCCTCTTATCCCAGCGAGATCTGGGTCAGACTCTGGATCCCCAGAACTGTAAAATCACACATTGACATTGTTTTAAGCCTCTGTGTTTGTGGTAATTCGTGATAGCAGCAGTGGGGAACTCTTACAAGGATCTGGGGACTCACATGGTCCAATGGTGACAGCTCACATTCCTCATCCAAGGTCAACAGCAGCAGCGGTAGCAACAACATCGACATTGAAGTGAGAGAAAAAGAAAAAAAAATCACCCCAAATATAAAACCAGATACTATGGAGAACAGTAGATTTAAGAGTGAACGCCTGCTGTGCCCCACAGACTGAACTGAGAAGTTTATGAGCATACGCTCTCCAGTGGTTCCTGGAGGATGAGGAACAGTGACTGGCCAGTGAGGCTCACAGGTGGACGTGGATGAAGATGATGGTGATGATGATGATTCTAAGACACCTATCTGCTTCCCCCTCCAGTGAACATCATTGTACACCTCTTTAAACTTACAGAGCCCTTCCTCCCTCCTGCTCTCCCAGCTGCTCTTCTCCACAACCCTTGTCCCCGACAACACCCATACATAGTGCCAAGCACTGAGCCTCAAAGTGGAGCCAAATCCCTGTGGATGCTCAGGGAAGCCTGCAACTCATGTTGCCCACCACATCCCAGAAATTTCACGTAGGCAGGTCCGTTCATAAAAGAGCGCTGGGACTTCCATGAAGTATTTATTCTAAACGACTTAGAGCAACCCTCGGGGCCCCAGTGTGATGTTTGCACGTCTAATTTCCATGAGCCATAGATAAGAGCCCACTCCAGCCAGCTGGTTGTCAGCCCTGACTCCAAGGGCCTGGAAAATGTACTATTTGCAATTACTTGAAAAGAAACTAATTAGCTTTAAGGAGGAAACCATAGGTAGAAATGACTGAAATCAGCTGTTCAACTGTGCTTGGCAAAAAACTGAAAGGAGTGGGCGATCCTACCTCCCATTTGTTTCACGGGAAGAAAGACCAGGAGGAAGGAGAAACCACACAGGGGAGTTTTTCTGCAGCAATTTTCCGGAGGGAGAAGCCATTGGGTAAAAAGCTGTGCCAGCAGACTTGTTGAGAATGAGAGGTGACCACAGGGCCTTGACAGGTACACTTGGACTTTGCTCAGTGGCAGCAGTGGAAGCTATTTGAAAAGGAGAGTCGTCATCAACTCAAGATGTCACAAGCGTGTCTCGTGGAAATACCACTGTGGCACAGAGGGTTAAGTTGCCCTTCGCAATGCCAGCATCCCATATCTGCGTGCTGGTTTGTGTCGCAGCCACTCTGCTTTGGATCCCTGCTAATGTGCCTGAGAAAGCAGCAGAGGCAGGCCTAAGTCCTTGGGCCCCTGCCCCCCGCATGGGAGAGAGACCTGGATGGAGTTACTCGCTTGGCTCTTGGCTTCAGCCTGGCCTACCCTGTTTCTTGGAGCCATTTGGGGAATGAACCAGTAGATGGAACATCTCTCTCTCTCTCTCTTTCTCTCCCTCTGTCAATCTGAGTTTCAAACAAATAAATACACCTTAAAAAGAAAAAGAAATGTGTGCTGATCTTCAATATACAGTTAGGTTTCTGCATTTGGTAATGAAATCATGTGTTCTTCAGAAGTGGCCATTCTGAATCATTCCTCAAAGCAAATTTGAAAACACCATGATACCAAGTCTTCCACTGATCCTGTACACAGCAAGCCCGTGGTGTAGTGAAATAAGGGGTCAGCAGCCTGGGCACAGTGTGGCTCCACCTTGCATGTGGGAGAGGCTGATGTTAGCGTTATGCAACAGCACGTGGCAGCAACCATGGCGGTGCAAAGATGCTTCTGCACGGGAGTCAGAACTAAGCCCAGTGTCACTGCCACTTGCAATAACATTCATGATGACAGAATCGTATGCTTACTGCTCCCCGCTGTTTCCTATACTTTACATGTGTTCTCTATGTCATCTCCACTTTATTCTTAAGGAAATGGAAGCTTAAATACTCGCCCAAGGTCACACTGCTCCTAAGTGGTAGGGTGGTTGTTCTGAGCTCCAAAGACTCCAAGGAAGGGTTAGGGTGCAAATAATCCATTTGGGAGATGAGTCCAGGAAATAACCCATGGGGATGTGAAATACAACAAGCCGTTATCAACCCTGGCGGGAGATGGAGCTCAGCACTGTGGGGGACTCCGAGAGACAGCAGAGAACACTTTTCAGACCCGCAGATTCCCTGTCTGTCTCTGGTCAATGCTGCTTTGGAAGCGTTAAGTCTGCATCCTTCCTGTGGTCCTTCGTGTTTGGCCCAGACAATCCCCATTTATAATTACTGATTTCCCTTTTTATTCTCAAAAGTGTCCTGCTTTGGATGATGATTTTATAGGGCACTCGTGAAAGAGAAGATGCAGAATTTCAAACCCTGATGCATGTGGCTCCAGAAGCTCTGTTTTTGCCTCCCTCCGGTTCTCTGTGCATGCAATTGTGGCTTCACTCATCATGAACCAGGCAGTAGCATTGCACATGGTACTTAATGACACACTAATTCCTGAGTCCTCTCTGTAGCCTGCTGAATCAGGATCTCAGGGGGTTGGACCCCATGGTTTGCATATTTTGCACTCTCTCTGACTCATTGTTTTGCACGGTAAAGTTTAAAAAACTACAGGCCTGGCAAAGGGAGACCATGAATGTTAGCTTTTTTTTTCCCCTTTTTTTAAGAAACTGTAATGTGAGGTGGCTAATGGCTGCTTGCCTGATTCAAATCACAGCTCTGTCACTTAGGGCTAACTGATCTTGAGCAAGTTACTGAACTTCTGTATTGCTCATTGGAAAAACAGAGATAATAATAGAATCTACTTTATCAGGGCTGTTATGAGGATTGGCCAAGTTAATCCATATAAAGCTCTTGGAAAGGTGCTGGGCACGTAGCAAACACTTGAAAATGTTAGTTAGTGTTATTCCTGTCTTGTAGCCTTATGCCAGGGCTTTTACCTAAGCTGCGATATTAATCTTCGGAACAGCCACACAAGGGAGGTATTATTAAGGATTTGGGGCCAATAACTCATCCTGGGCTCAGAGGTTCAACCACAAACTGGGTGTGGTGGTGAGGGGTAGGGTGGGATGGGATCTCCGTTACATCTGCCTGTGAAGCCCTAGCTCTCTCCCTGCCTCCAGCTGCCTCTCGCAGACTCACTGCCTGCAGCCAGCACAGCATCCTGGTGTGCGCGCAGCCCTCAGGCCCACTGGGGACTTCTGGGCACAAAGAGGAGGGAGGCGGCATATTGGTAGCTTTGAACTGCTGCACCCCCTCCGCCCTGGCAGGCTGGAGCAGCTCTCGGGGATCTGGTTAGCAGCTAATGATCAGTGGGCTCTGGCTATAATGATCGGATTAGCTGTGCTTTAATCACTGTCTATTGTTTCAGCAGGGAGAGAATTTCACAGCTCATTGACTGCTCTGACTCCTAATCTACACGGAGGAAACAATGTTGCAGCTCATCAAATGCAATCAGCTGCTAATTGAAAGGAAATGGAATTTTACAATTACAGGCCACCTTTCAGCGGTTAGGATTTCTAAGCACTGCTCCCCACCCTCCTTTGCCAGCTCAGCACTGGCTCCAGCCCTTGACAACCTGCTAGAGACTTCCCTGAGAGCTGCATGGAGGACCTGGCCCATTTCTCCCCGGCTCCAGAGCTGCAGCAAAGGGAAGCAGTGTCCTTGCCAAATCTTGGACTGTCCTTCAAGGCTCAGTGCAAGGAAAAACACCTGAGGACAACAACCTGAGTGATGGCCCTGGGTCACCTCCCCTGCCCCCATGGTTGAGGCAGGGTGACCTTGGATGTGTCCCTTTTCTCTTTGTGCCCTACTCTGCCTCTCCAAAATCAAGAGGCTGAATTTGATGACCTTCAATATTCCCCCCACCAGCTCTGATGATTCTCTTTGCCCAGTTCTTGCTGCTGTCCCCGTCCAATGGGAAACATCTACATTGACTCCCTCTTTCCTCCCCAGATATCTGCTTTTCCGAATGCTTCCAGACTGACTTTCTTAGGTCTCCCAAAGGATTTGCCCTAATGAGACTTTAATGGGACAGAAAGCAAATTTGGGAACTCTCCTACTCAGCCTTCCGATCAGACATCTCCCCCTCCTGGATCCATTCACTTCCTTGGACAAATATCAATCACGGTTAATTTTAAAGACAGTCACACATTTCTCTGGGTTCTGTCTCTTTCCCAGTGAGATTCTGCGGAGACAAGGCTGGGATGAGGGCTGCCAGCCAGAAAGAGCATTGCTCCTTTGACCCTGTCTCAAAGCCCCATTTCCAGCTGACTTTTCCTCTGAGAACAGAATGAACCAGCATCTGCTTTGGGCTCTGGTCTGTGTCAACCCACAATAGCACTTGTTCTGTCCGGGAGTACATCCGAGGCTCGTGTAACCCCCCCAGTGCCATTTTCTCTTGGTTCCCATGGTCTCTAGGCTTGTCTGGTGTGCTTATCAAACAGACACTGGAATATCACCACTTTGCTGCAGGGAGGCGAGTTATGGTGTGTCTCAGAAAAAAAAAAAAGCAATCAGAAATATTTTTTGTTTGGCCAAGATTCAGTCTCATCTCATTTCCCTCTGTATTGGAAGAAGAGTACATTGAGGCCTCAGTCTGACCTGTGGCTTAGAGAAACTGGCTGCAATTGAGAGAAAGAAAGGCAGCAATGGGCTGGCTTGATCTCCTCTCTAGCAGCACGGCATTGAGCTGGAAGGAGGCTGACCATGGAACTCCTGATGTCTTTCTGGAACCTTGGCTTCAGGGGGAGGCTAGGGAAAGAGAGTTGACAAAGGCAGGGGAGCAGGTAGGACCCGAGAGGAGGAGAGTATGAAGGAAGCTCTGGGGTTGCGTTCTAAGTTGAGCTGCTGTGTGAATAGGACAGAAGCAGGAAGTGAGTTGGAGGTTGGAGGCAGAAATGGGAGCATCAGGCAGACTCCACCTGTAGGACTGGCTAAAGGATGTGGGTTCAGAAAGTCAGTGTTGGGAGAGGGTGGAGTGAGTGCCAAGAGTGAATGGCCCACATGGGAGGTTTAGGAGCATGAGAAGTATCAGAGGGCAGCGAGCAGAAGTTGCTTGCACCTGAAGGGCCAGGTGGCACTGCCTCATGGTTCCACCAGCCATCACTCAAACACCACCATTCTAATAGAAAAGTGCTAGCTGTTATGAGATCTGTGACTGGACTTCCCAGTGGAGGTGTAGTGGGCCGTAGGAGAAATTTCATTCAGTGCACAGGAAGCAGCATCTATAGAATATAAAAATAGGTACCCTATGGCATTTCAGAGATGGAGCTGGCATTTGGGATCCTAAGCCAGACCCCAGGATGTTCTGACAAGTCTATGGAGCAGAATGACAAGGATTCAGATCTTCTCAAGAAGCAGACTCCGATAACAGAGACAATCCTGGGATGTGTAACAATTTCTTTTATGTTGTTAAAAAAATATCCAAAACATCTTTTCCTGTATAAGACTTTTAAAAAGTTTCCTGAGGTGGTCATAATTCTATTAAGTATTATAAACCTAGAACCACAATTTTGGCATTTTGACTACATTTGGAATAGCCCAGGTGGGAGTGGGCTTTTGACACAGCAGTTAAGTCTCTACTTGGGACATTCATATTTGAATACCTGGGTTCAAGTCTCAGCTCTGCTTCTGATTCAGCTTTTTTTTTTTTTTTTGGGGGGGGGGACAGGCAGAGTGGACAGTGAGAGAGAGACAGAGAGAAAGGTCTTCCTTTTTGCCGTTGGTTCACCCTCCAATGGCCACTGCGGCTGGTGGGCTGCAGCTAGCGCATGGCGCTGATCCGAAGCCAGGAGCCAGGTGCTTCTCCCTGGTCTCCCATGGGGTGCAGGGCCCAAGCACTTGGCCATCCTCCACTGCACTCCCGGGCCACAGTAGAGAGCTGGCCTGGAAGAGGGGCAACCGGGACAGAATCCGGCGCCCCAACCGGGACTAGAACCCGGTGTGCCAGCACTGCAATGCGGAGGATTAGCCTGTTGAGCTGCGGCGCCGGCCTGATTCAGCTTCTTGCTAATGCACACCTGGGACATAGCAGGGGATGGTTCACGTACTTATGTCCCTGCTGCCCACTTAGGAGACCTGCAATGAATTCCAGACTCCTGGCTTTGGACTAGTCTACACCCAGCTGTTGCAGGGATTTGGGGAGTGAACCAGAAGATAGACTCTGTGTGTATGTGTGTGTGTGTGTGTGTGTATTTCAAATCAATCAATCAATCAATCAAACTTTAAAAATAAAAAGAATGTCCCAAGCAGCATAGGATAAGGCATTTTCAAAAGTTATTTTTTTAAAAATACATCTGGGGTTGGCGCCGCGGAACACTAGGCTAATCCTCTGCCTGCGGTGCTGGCACCCTGGGTTCTAGTCCCAGTCGGGGCGTCAGATTCTGTCCCGATTGCCCCTCTTCCAGTCTAGCTCTCTGCTGTATCCCGGGAGTGCAGTGGAGGATGGCCCAAGTGCTTGGGCCCTGCACCCCATGGGAGACCAGGGGAAAGCACCTGGCTCCTGGCTTCAGATCAGTGCAGCGCACTGGCTGCAGCATGCCTGCTGTAGCGGTCATCTGCGGGGTGAACCAACAGAAGGAAGACCTTTCTCTCTGTGTCTCTCTCTCACTGTCTAACTTTGCCTGTCAAAAAAAATACATCTGGAACACTTTGTGAGGCCACCAAATGTTTTAAGATACAATAGATAAGTCCTATGGGTAAAATTTTTATGAATCTGTTTTCAAGTTTGCTTTCATCCATTCTGCAGACATTTATTAAGTATATACTACATGTTACATACAAAACAGACAAAATATCTCCCTACCCCTGGAGCTTATTGGCTAGCCCTAATTAATATTTATTTAAATCACTCAATCTTCATTGTTTCTATATAATACACTATTAAACATTCTTTAAAAATTTCTGTTGAGGAATAAATAACATATGAGCATATGAGGTAAGATTATTTATGTCAATCTAGAAATGGTCAAGCTGGGGAAGTGGGCACATGGCCCAGTGGTTGGGATGCCTGCCCCCTATACTGGAGTGCCTGATTGAGTCCTGGGTTTTGTAAGCCTTTGGAGAATGAACCAGCAGATGGAAAATCTCCCTCTTCACGTCTCCCCCACTAACATCCACCCCCATGTTTGTGTGTCTTCCTTTCTAATAAAATGAAAATAAACAAGAATTTAGAAAGTAACAAGGACAGCGTTGTCAAAATAATCTAGGCATGCATAAACAAAAATGTTGAAAATTGACTCTAATGGTCTACCTGCCATGCAGAGCAGAGCTTCTCTCTACAATGCCCATTTGCCAAATGGTTGCCTAGCTTCTGTGTGGTCTCTCATGTTACTGAAGCACCCCATTCCTTCCCCGCAGCCATCAACAGGCATCAAGTTCTCCAGCTAGAACTGTTGTCACTCACCTTCCTCCAGTGGGTCCTTGTTCTTCCCTCTGGGACCACACAGAACTTTATTACTCTAAGTGTCATCCTCAGAGCAGCAGCAGCAACCTTTTTAGAAATGAGCAATCTCAGGTCCCATCTAATTCCCCCTGAATTAGAATCTGAATTTGCCAGATTTTCAGGTGATGGGTGTGCCCAGTAGAGCTAGAGAAGTGCTCATGTAGTGTATACCTGCTGTTTGTCTCACAAAGAACAGCTTTTCAGCTACTCAGATATCTACTCTAGTCATTGAATAAAAAGATTTCTGGCTTTTGAATCTTATTTGCCCTATTTATTAGACAATGGACTTTGGGGCCAGTGCTGTGGTGTAGTAGGTTAAGCTTCTGCCTGCGGTGCTGGCATCCCATACAGGCACCTGTTCAAGTCCCAGCTGCTCTTCTTCCAATCCAGCTCTCTGCTAATGGCCTGGGAAAGCAGTAGAAGATGGCCTATGTGTTTGGGCCCCTGCACCCATATGGGAGACCCAGATGGGCCCAACTCTGGCCATTGCAGCCATTTGGGGAGTGAACCAGCAAAAAAGACTGATCTCTTTCTCTCTCCCTCTCCCTCTCTCTCTCCCTCTCTCTGTCTTTCTCAAAGAAATAAATAAAACATTGGACTTTGTATTTTAAAATAGACCATCCCAAGACCCTCTGGAGTTAGTGGAAACACATTCAGTTATTTAGGAATAATGAACAACGTAGTGGGAATGTGTTATGGAAACCAGAAAGTGCTTCAGAACTCAAGACAGGTATAGAGACCCTCCCTCAGAGATCAAAGTTTATTCTGTCTGCTCTCTCTAACCAACCAATCTCCCTGTTCTCTACTCAGGGCAAACACCACTTTTGCCTTATTCATTACTGTTTACTCACAACATCTGATGTCTCTTGCTGCCCAAGTTGGCCTTCTCCTGTCTTTTGTCTTCAACTATTAGCTGGCTCTTTCTCTATCTCAAGGTCTGCTTTTTTTTTTTTAAAGATTTGTTTATTTGAGAGGCAAAGTTACAGTAGAGAGAGAGAGAGAGAGATGTTTTTCATCTACCAGTTCACTTCCCAAATCACAGCAACAGCCAGAGCTGGGCCCATTGGAAGCTAGGAGCCAGGAGCTTCTTCTGGGTCTCCCACACTGGGCAGTGGCCCAAGAACTTGGGCCATCTTCCACTGCTTTCCCAAGCCAACAGCAAGGAGCTGGATTGGAAGTAGAGCAGTGCCCGTACAGATGCCAGTGCATCCAGACATGGTTTGTTAGTTCATGGCCAACCCATCAATTAACCCTTTGTTAGAATTCTCCTCATAGTATTCTCCTTATAGTATGGTCCATGAAGCATTACTCAGTATACATAATGGCTGTCTTAGTTCTGTGCCCTCCCTGAGCCCAATCATATCCAAGGATAGTGACTTATGAAGGACACTACAGAAAGGGCTGGTTGTAAGACATGCTAATTCAGTACCTTCTGCATCTCATGAATTTATTCTTCACATATGTAGTGAGTATATATTTTATGCCAGGCATAATATAGAACATAACTACAAAGATGCATACATAAGATGTGGTCTTCTCTATTACAAAATTCTCAATCTAATGACGGAGGTAAACAAGCAAAGAAATATGTTTGCACAGGATAAAGGCTGTAATAGATATCTGTGTAATGTGCCGAGGGGTAAAGGAGAAGAGACCAATCCTACTGGAAGGTGATGAATAAAGATTTCAAGAAGTGAAAATAAATGCACTTGGGACTAAGGATGGGTAGACTTGAGACTGGTGACTTGCTCAGAGTGGGTTTGGGGAGGAAGCTGGCTGTATTCTCTTGGTATGGCTAGGGTGCTAGGTTGGGGCTTCTAGCCAGAGATGATTTAGTAGGGTAGGGATCAAGTTACTGTGGGCTTGGTTGGCCTTACTGAGGAGTTTGACTACATTCTTTGGAACAAGGAGAAAATCCCTGAATGACTTCAGTGGGGGAATATCATGGACAGATTTATTTTTTGGAAAAAAAGAGACCATTTTGGTAGCAGAAGCCAAAAATGGATTAGAGTTCAATAACAATGGAAGAGAGAGACCAGTTAAGAAGCAATTAGGTTGAATGAGAAAATAAGAGTCCAGGCAAAGAATGGTGAAATAAATGCACACATGCTACTATTCCCTAATCCATGTCCATAGCAGACATCATTAAGTGATCACAGCAGTTCCATATTGAGTCTAGATGAAATTTCACACTCCTCCTCAATGTATTATACAATGCAGGCATTACAAAAAGATTGATAAGCAACTTCTTTGCTGCCTAGGTCTAGTTTAAGTCATTGATAGTGGAGGAAAGGAAGAAGGAAAAGAGGCTGAAATGTATACTAACCTCCTACAGTACTGAGAAAGTCCTCTCTTTGGATTGTCATTGTTACTGCTGGCCAAATTTGTGACTGTAACTTTCATGGCCAATCACATACAACTGGATGGTGTTTTACAGCTCACAATAAAATGTTCGTATTTTAATTCTCACTCTAACTCCTGCAAGCAAGGCAGAGAAAGTAAGTTCCACTTTTTCTGTCTCTATAACCTAAAAAAAATGTAAGGCTTAGAGCACCTGGACTTCTTTAGCATTTTGGGTTCTTAGGGCTTTTCATCCCTTCAACAAGCACTGGATAAAAAACTATTATCCTCAACATTTTGCCACGCACCAAGGATATAGCTAAACATGACTTGGTCTTAGTGTTTTTTTTTTTTTAATGCTCCATATTGGATTTATCTCAGTGTATTTGTTTTATACCTTCTTCCAGATTGTCAGTTCCCTGAGGGCAAAGTCTCTGGAAAATATTACTGCTCCTAATCACAGCCTGGTTGCCGCACACGAGAACACCCCACAGAGACCAGGCATGCGGCCTGGATTTGCCGAACTTTGGCTGAAACATCAGAGCCAGGGATCTAGTTGCAGATCAGCCTAGAGGTCTGTTTCTGATCAGCTTGGCAGCCATCTTTAATGCCTGCTAGTCATTTAACCTGGCAGAGAGTAAAGGCCTCTCCCCCAAATAGAGTGTAAAACCACAACCACAACCCACAAGACCTTGAGACGTGCAAATCTAGTGATTACCCAATGGCAAGTATGGGTTTGCTGGGAGGCCTTTTTCATAGAGCCTCTAAGCCTAGATTCACTTGGATCACACTATACTGGCCCAGGACAGATATCATGGGATGATTGATCTTGCAGCTCCAAACACTCTGACAGTTTCAAAACCCTGAGGGTGAGTTTGAACCTGAACACTTCTTGGGTCTGAAATTGTCAAATCCCTTGGGGATTCCGCAAGGAGAAGCTGCGGCATTCATTGGTGATGATGTCACAACCATGCTGGCACTGCCTTCTACATGGCTGTCTATCTCTTTGACTCACACCCATCCCCACTTGATTTATACATGATACTTTATAATAAACCAAGTGATGTTCAAAGAAACTTCCTCTGCCTCAGCCTCTCACCAGCACCCCAGGCGTGTCCTACTGTCATAGAAATGCATGGCGTGTCATGTCTTATTACTCAAATATAGGCCTGAGACTCTTCTCTGTGTGACAGCATGAGGTGAGCACTACCCAGGAATGGCTGGCCCTGGGGAAGAGGGAGACAGAGTACCAGCATCTCGGGGTTCTTAAGCAGAGTTATTCTCTCTTGGTGTCATTCCAATTAAAGCTGGAGAACATGGCACATGGAGCCAACTCTCTTTTCTGGCACACTGGGGTAGGAACAAAGCCAGGGCCTCTGCCACCCACAACATGAGTGTCTTGGGTGAGTGCCACTTTCTGAGTTATGGTTTCCTCCTCTATAGTATGACAGGGAATGCCAAAACCTGCCAGGAAGGATTTCAAAAGCTTTGTAAACTAGAGCTACGCAGACTCAGTAATGCTCATTATAATGATGATGATAATAGTAATAAATCTGCATTCCTGTTGGCCTCTAGGAATCATCTAGTTCCCAAACAATGGCATTGTCAACACAAAGTGCACGATGATTCCCATAGTTACAGAGGACTTTGATTATCACTCTCATAATTTATTTTTTCCCAGACCTAGTGCTCTTCCTCATGTGCTTTCTCTCCATCAGTAAGAAAGGGAGAAGTGGCTGGCACCGTGTGTGTGGCTATAGAGTTGAGGCTGGCCAATCTGTACCCCAGATACCTGGGGCTCTGCACTTCCATGTGGAGCAAACCTTGAGCCTTGGCCCATTTACGTGGAGGCAACTGTTGTCTAAGCTGGACCTATGCTTCTATCCGAAGACATTGTATTTATTGGTCTTTTTATGCCAAGGCCCCTGGTCCTCTTAGCTGTGGTAGCTGTCATTTGGAGGAATTTTGCAGAAGTAATTCTACTTGCTGGCTCTTTGGCACTGAAACCAATCTGTGAAGCAGACCCTTTGTGCTGAGGTAGCTCCTGCCCCCGTCATTCTGTGCTCAGGCAACTGGGGCACCTTGTCCTTCTGTGTGAAGGTGTCCTGGCTTTGTTCCCTTTGTTCTTGGGAATCTGTGCACTCTGGCCCTTCCAAGTCAATTTTTGGGGGGCCTAGTACTTTTCTGAGCCCAATGTTCTTGGGTGGAAGCAATTTTTGGGTTCCCCTGGAAACAGAGTCGGAGGTGAAGGCAATTGTGTGCAAGTAGATGATTTAAGAAGAGAGGGCACTTGTATGAGGGATGAGACAGTAAAACTGCATAGTAGGGAAAGCCAATGCCAGAATGTGCTAAGGAACTAACTGGCTGCTCCTGTGAGAAGCTGATGCTTCTCACCATGAGGAGCATCATGAATTGTGCCCTGGAACTGTCACCTGGGAGTTTATCTATCATCTTCTCTCTTCTATTGGTGGAGATAGATCCTTGGCCACTCCTTTGCCCACATGTCCTGTTGCAAATGCATGTGGCTAACCATGTTCCACCATTGCCTCTCACCACCAACTCAGAGAAGCCCTGGGGAGGGAAGAGAAGGTGTATGGTGTACACCAAGGCAAAGAGAGCCCTGCCAGGTAACCCCCGTCTTCTCTGATCAAGCTCTGAGCAGAACTGGCAGAGGTGGGAGTGGCTGGAGAAAGACAAGTAGAGCTGCGAGGTTGAGAAATGGTGCAAGACCACACATCCCAGAGCGTGCTTCTTCTGGAAGCCACGATTTCTTTTTTTTGTTTGTTTGTTTTTTTTTTTTTTTTTGACAGGCAGAGTGGACAGTGAGAGAGAGAGAGACAGAGAGAAAGGTCTTCCTTTGCCGTTGGTTCACCCTCCAATGGCTGCCGCGGTCGGCGCGCTGCGGCCGGCGCACCGCGCTCATCCGATGGCAGGAGCCAGGAGCCAGGTGCTTATGCTGGTCTCCCATGGGGTGCAGGGCCCAAGCACCTGGGCCATTCTCCACTGCACTCCCTGGCCACAGCAGAGAGCTGGCCTGGAAGAGGGGCAACCGGGACAGAATCTGGCGCCCCAACCGGGACTAGAACCCGGTGTGCCGGCGCCGCAAGGCGGAGGATTAGCCTGTTGAGCCACGGCGCCGGCCTGGAAGCCACGATTTCAAGGCAGCTGCTTGGGCCAGTAGTCATGTAAACTGACTGATGGAAGAACAGAGCAGGGTACTGTTCCTTGGCTGCACATCCTCAGAGCAGCGGCTTGGGAGGAGCCTGCCTGGGTTGATGCAGACATAGAATGAACTTTTGATTCCATGTGGTTCTTTCTGTAACCCGACTCTGGTACCAGGAACAGCACAAGCCATTAAGAATTTGCTACCATGATTATGACAAGGCGACATAGTGTAGGGAACAGAGAGGCACTTGGCTGCCTCAACAGCATGCTCGGGCCTCACCAAGGACCACTCCTTCACAAATGAAGGAGAAGGGAGGGGGGGGGGTCTTGAAAATGCAGAGCAGAAAGATTGATAATTATTTGAAACAGGCTTAAACATTTGGATTGCCCCAGCCGCCCTAAATCACTCTGCCATATTTATACTTGACTAGTGTTCTACATAACAACTTCCAAATCAAAGACTTTTGAAAAATTTCAATCACTGTGTTTTGAAGTGATTGAGAGCTCAGGGCGTGAGCAGTGTAGAAATAAGGCATATTAACATTATTAGCGCGACAAATTTCCTGAAGTAGTTACATTAAGAAATGATCAAGGCCTTAGCCTCTGTAAAGGAGCAGGAGAGGCATGTGGCTCAGGCATTTGGTTTTGAAAGGATCTTAACTCTTTTGATGCTGAGAGGAGATCAATGGACTGAAAATGGTGATTCCAAAGGAATTGTGTTGTCAGGAAGAGCTCTTCTGTCCTATCAGGACCGTGGAAGAGAAGATACTAGACAGGGAGGGAAGGAGGAAAGAAATTAACCATAAAAATCATTTGTACAGGGCTGGCACTGTGGCGTAGTGAGCTAAGCCTCCACCTGCGGTGCTGGAATCCCATATGGGCGCTGGTTCTAGGCCCAGCTGCTTCATTTTCGACCCAGCTTTCTGCTGTGGTCTGGGAAAGCAATGGAAGATGGCCCAAGTGCTTGGGCCCTGGGCACCCAAGTGGGAGACCCAGAAGAAACTCTTGGCTCCTGACTTCGGATCAGCCCAGCTTCCGGCCTTGCAGCCATCTGGGGAGTGCACCAGCAGATAAAAGATTTTCTCTCCGTCTCTCCCTCTCTCTGTAACTCTACATTTCAAATAAATACAATCTTTTTTTAAAAAAATAATTTGTATAGAACTTACTCTGGGCCAGGTGATGTTCTCAGTACTTTGCATATAATAATAACTTATACTTAATCATCCATGATTAACCAATCACATAAGGGAAATACTTTTGGTAGCCCATTTCACAAGGTACAAGGGCAGACATGGTCCTGCATGTAAACAGTAAAGAAGCAGACTCATTCCAGTAGCCGCTGCTCTATGAGGGAAGGAAAGGTCATATTCCTAGCCCCACAGTGTACCAACCTCATTTTCTCATTAAATCTTTGAAGAACGTTCTGAGATTTTTTGCCTCTCATTCAGTATATATGAAAATGGAGGCCCAGATTGTCCAAAGGCATATGGTTAAGTGAGTGGCAAATAGGAGAGGACTTCAAAAGATTCATGGAAAATGGAACCAACAGTTAAATTTATTTTGGTGCAAAATAACTTTGAAATCCATGCAGATTTTTTTATGATGCACATTTTCCACCAACTTTCTGAGGATCTCTCAGATGCGTGGTTTTTAACAATGTTTGCACTAGAATAAACCGATCATTTAGTCCCACTTTCCGTGAACTTTTTGAAGATCCCTCATACAGGCTTTTAATTCAGAGCTGTCTTTCTGGCCCCTCCAGCTTCTATCCTGAAAATTTATTAAGGGGCAGATGACACATTATGTGCAGGAAGAACGAAATGATTATCTGTTTACATGTTAAAAGCTAAACACTTGTCTTGTTTCTACCTACTGAGATCAGGCAACCAGCAATGGGGCTGTGAAGACAGAAAGAGTCAGTTAGAGGAGATCTGAGGTTGTGTGTGGGACGAGGGGCCCAGGGAGAAGGCAGACAGAATTGGAAGTTGGGCAGCCCTGACTCTGAATCCTGCATCTGCTTCTAGCAGCATTTTAGCCTGAGCAAACAGAGCTTCATTTGGAAAATGGAAGGAATAATGGTTCCCTTGCAGGCTGATGTGAGGATTAAAGGAATGAAAGTACGTATCTTAACAGTGCCTGATATATACTGGGTACTCGGTAAATATCAGATGCCAGACTGCCATGAAAACAGACACGTCTGCCAATTGTAATTATAATAATTCCATACTACAGGCCTCCTGGGGAATGTGAAAGCAAACCATAAACTGTTAACAGGTAGAATCTTAGGAAGTTTTTGCCATGGGACTCAAAGAAGGCTCCAGTTTAAACTTTCATAAAAAAATTTAATTATTTATTTTGAAAGGCAAAGTTACAGTGACAGAGCGAGGAAAGAGAGATCTTCCATCTACTGGTTCACTCCCCAGATGGCCTCAATGGCCAGCATTGGGTCAGCTCAAAGCTAGGTGCCAGGAGCTCCATCTAGGTCTCCACGTGGTAGCAGGGGCCCAAACACTCAGGGCATCTTCTGCTGCTTTTCCCAGGCCATAGAAGAGAGCTGGATCAGAAGTGGAGCAGCCCAGACATGAACCAATGCTCATATGGGATGCCAGCGTTGCAGGTGGTAAGTTACCCCGATACACCATAACGCTGGCCCCTCAAGTTTAAACTTGATTCAGAATGTCAAGATTTCATAAACTGGATTTTTTGCCTACACTCATCAGTTCTGTTCCTTTCTGAATGCACCCCACAGTCACTCTCTTCCTACCTGGATGGAAAGGGAGAGACATGATGGATCCCTCATAGTTTCTACCTTAGTTCTGAAACACACGGCCCTTCTTCACCAGGGGCAAGAGGAGATGTTTCCTAACTCTGACTTCTTTTGCTATTCCAAAAGGATTATGGCAAGATTTGTTAGTATCTTAAGCTGTCTGCTTCTAAGTAGTCTGGATTTTAAAACAATATTAGATATAAAAAATGCAAGTTCTTTGTTTTCCCTACATCCTTTTTGTTCAAGGCAGGTTGTAACCTTAAACAAGCCTGAAAACAACATTGATAATTGATACTCTGATTTGAGTCTCACACAGTGCTAGCGGGTCAGGATTATTATCCTTTCTTCATGGCTGAGGAAGCTACCGGGACAACTGAGCCTCACCCGCATATACAGAATGATTTAATTTAAGCAGATAGTAGCAGTTGCTCAATATTGTTTTTGGAGGGATTTGCTGATTGGAAAGCTGTATTTCGGCTTTCAAATCTGTACAAGAGAAAACTTGGATTAGATGATTTCAAATTCTATTCTGACTCCTGCATTCTAGAATCCCCACAAACTTTGGGAAAGGGAAGACAAGAAAGAAAGGGCAAAAACAGTATTTTTTTCCTTCAATTGTGAGCCAGATGGTGCACCAGACGTTTTTTTACTTAATCTCCACAAAAATCGTTGCAAGAAGGGTACCAATATACCCACTGAGCAGAGGAGAGAATGGAGATAAATGATTTGAGTGGCTCAAGATCATGAAGCCTGCAGTCTGCAGGTCTTTCTGGAGCTCCCATCCTCTGTCTGAGCACAGAACCTACAAATTTTCACTACCTGGAAGCCAGATAGACCTCAGCCTTATGAATCACCCTGCAGATGCTAGGGGTTTGCAAGACCCAGAGGCCCTTGTTATAAAAGGACAATGATCTCGACTCTGTCCATCAGGTATACAGAATATTGACACCATGTGATCAGGTTCTGTAGAATTAATGCCAAGGACTACTTTCTTAGACCAGTAGATTTCATTCACCACCTCTCAATGGGAATTTTGCCTCTCTGAAGTTGGAAAATGTGGCAGTGCTACTTGTAACGTGTTCCAAGAGCATTTGGGAAAGTTCTGTGGCAGCAAACATTCCCCAAGGCTGCAACTGCATGTTTAATGTCTGTCTCCCTTGCTGGAGTCTAATCCTCTCGAGAGCAGGGACTGAGTTTTGTTACCAATAAGTACAAGTGGTGTCAGCTCACCTAACGAGGTGTGAGTTGGCCAGGCCAGCACACTTAAGCGTCCTGGAACTCACCGGATTAGGTTAGTTTCTGTGGCAGCCTTTTCTGGTCGACTCTGTAGTGGGCTGTTTCCAGCTGTGGATTTATGAAGCTTTTCTTAGAAAGTTGGTCCCCCTCACCCCACTGCCCAAACAGACTGATGTGCTCATCTTTTGAGGCACAGTGTCTTTTGAACTAGGTTGAATAGGAAAAGAATGATACTGAAGGATAGCAAGGTTGTGATTGACAGGGATAAAAAGTCGGGGTTATAAAAGCACAGGTTGGCAGGGTGAAGGGAGGATTGTGAGTGGAAGGAGAGAGATAATCAGTGTCACAGCAGTGGCCAGGACATTTGACAGCTAAGTAGGCTGAAGAATGTGGCTTAGGGCCAAGAGTATGAGTAGAAACTGTGTTTGAGGGTACCACTTTTGCACAGAATCTGCTCTGTGCAAAGAGTCTGTGGGTACCAAATCAAGTCGTATCAGTTTGGACACTCGGGCAATTATGAGAAGTGTTGCTCTGCCTATCTGCCATGGCTTCTGCCAAGTTTCCAGGCAGTTGGCTCTATTCCAGTGACTGTAATGAGATTCTGCCTCTTAGTAGTTGTGACTGGACTTGTAGAATTTTTCTGGAGTTTGATCAAGTTGTCCTCTGCATCACTTAGGACCAGGATTCTTAGAGTAAAACTTGGCTGAGGAGACACGCAGCAATCAGTCTTGGATTCCAGAGCACTCTGTTCCCTTCCTCGGGATAAATGAGAGAATGGATGTGAAAATGCTTTATACACTACAAGGCATAAGCAGATAGGAGGTGAATACCACACGTAGTCCGAACAGACATGACGCCATGATCCATAGGGCACACTGCTTTTGAACAGTAACTCCATCCCCTAGGCTGAGAATGCGTGACTCCTTAGCACAGAAAAACCAAGGACAGGCTCCTAAACTTTTAGCCAAGTCTAAACACATACACAATCATTCTGCTTCCTCTTCATGTCCTCTGCTTTCTGTGAGAAAGGCTTGCTGGTTAAAGGAGATTCACAGGAGGGGTGATCCAATGAAGACAGCTCCAGGACTTTGCAACCTTCTCTCCCTTTCCTGCTTTTGTCATGGCTGCAGCCCTCTACTCAGTCAAGCCTTTTCCTTGGCAAGCTTTCTTGGTTGACTTCTGTCAAAGTTGGATGATTATTGGAGAATTGGATTCCTATAGCCCTGGACAGAGCCCAGAGACCACACTGCTGTTCATGTTTGATCTCCCATTCAACTTTCCAGAAGTTGGCTGAACTGAGGATCAAAGATTTCTCCACTTGCTTCCTCTTCTCTCCTATGACAGTCTCAGGGCCGGCAGTTTAGCAGAGCAGCAAATTAACCCCTCAACTGACCATCTGCTCTGAGTTTCTCACATCCTTGCAGAAAGAGGAGTTCAAGTGGACCCAAGCTGGCACAGGAGGGGATTTCTGTTTCAGCTTAAAGGTACCTGCAGGTAAAGATAAGAGTTTAGGGGCTGGCGCTGTGGCACAATAGGTTAATCCTCCACCTGTGGTACTGGCATCCCACATGGGCACTTGTTCTATTCCCAGCTGCTCCTCTTCTGATCTAGCTCTCTGCTAGGGCCTGGGGAAGCAATGGAAGATGGTTCAAGTCCTTGAGTCCTGTACCCACGTGGAAGACCCAGAAGAAGCTCCTGGCTCTTGGCTTCAGATCAGCCCAGTTCCCATTTCTGTGGCCACTTGGGGAATGAACCAGCAGATAGAAGACCTTTCTCTCCATCTCTTGCTCTCACTGTCTGTAACTCTCCCTCTCAAATAAATAAAATCTTTTTTTAAAAAAATATAGTTCAGTTTTCATTCTTGACAAGAGATCTCTCAGAGGAACCTGTTTATTCTGGCTAAGTGATTTTGTTTGCTGGACAAAACTCCTTGTAGGGAATTCTCCCATAAATACAAAGAACTTGGATGCTTCCTTCCATCTGAACATCTTGGCTTCCCAAATGGTCAGACCGAAGACTTACTAATTTTTTTTAAATTTCTTTTTTTATTTAGTAAATATAAATTTCCAAAGTACAGTTTATGGATTACAATGGCTTCTCCCCATAATTTCCCTCCCACTCACACCCCTCCCATCTCCCACTCCCTTTCCCATTCCATTTACATCAAGATTCATTTTCAATTATCTTTATATACAGAAGATAAATTTAGTATATATTAAGTAAAGATTTCATCAGTTTGTACCCACACAAAGTGTAAAATACTGTTTAAGGACTAGTTATAGCATTACTTCACATTGGACAACACATTAAGGACAGATCCCACATGAGAAGTAAGTACACAGTGACTCTTGTTGTTGACTTAACAATTTGACACTCTTATTTATGGTGTCAGTAATCTCCCTAGGCTCTAGTCATGAGTTGCCGAGGCTATGGAAGCCTTTTTAGTTCACCGACTTTGATCTTATTCCGACAGGGTCATAGTCAAAGTGGAAGTTCTCTCCTCCCTTCAGAGAAAGGTACCTCCTTCTTTGAGGGCCCCATTCTTTCCACTGGGATCTCACTCGCAGAGATCTTTCATTTAGGTCTTCTTTTTCTTTTTTTTTCCCAGAGTGACTTGGCTTTCCATGCATAAAATACTCTCATGGGCTCTTCAGCCATATTCAAATACCTTAAGGGCTGATTCTGAGGCCAGAGTGCTATTTAGGACATCTGCCATTCTATGAATCCGCTATGTATCCTGCTTCCCATGATGGATCGTTCTCTCCCTTTTTGATTCTATCAGTTAGTATTAGCAGACACTAGTCTTGTTTGTGTGATCCCTTTAACTCTTAGACCTATCAGTGTGATCCATTGTGAACTGAAATTGATCACTTGGACTAGTGAGATGGCATTGGTACATGCCACCTCGATGGGATTGTATTGGAATCCCCTGGTACAATTCTAACTCCATCATTTGGGGCCGTTCCGATTGAGCATGTCCCAAATTGTACATCTCCTCCCTCTCTTATTCCCACTCTTATGTTTAACAGAGATCACTTTTCAGTTAAAATTTAAACACCTAAGAATAATTGTGTGTTGATTACAGAGTTCAACCAATAGTACTAGAACAAAACAAAGAAAAAATACTAAAATGGATAAAGATTTACATTGTACATCAACAGTCAGGACAAGAGCTGATCAAGTCACTGTTTCTCATAGTGTCCATTTCACTTCAACAGGATTCCCCTTTGGTGCTCAGTTAGTTGTCGCCGATCAGGGAGAACATATGATATTTGTCCCTTTGGGACTGGCTTAATTCACTCGGCATAATGTTTTCCAGATTCCTCCATCTTGTTGCAAATGCCCGGATTTCATTGTTTTTGACTGCTGTATAGTATTCTGTAGAGTACATGTCCCATAATTTCTTTATCCAGTCTACTGTTGATGGGCATTTGGGATGGCAAACAAAAAAGCTGTCTGCACATTAATGTTTATTGCAGCTCAATTCACAATAGCTAGGACCTGGAACCAACCCAAATGCCCATCAACAGTAGACTGGATAAAAATAATTTTCAGCAGTGACTTGAGATTTCCAGAACACACATGTGATCAGAGCATCTTGTTTTCTGGAACCCAGACTCTACTAATTGATTGTGCTACCATTTCCCACACTGGGCCTCAGCTGCCTAAATCAGGCCATCATTTAGGGAAAAATCAACTCTCAGCTTCTTGCTATGTCTGGTACTGTGCTGCTTTGTCCTCCATAAGCTTGAGGGTGTGTACAGAGCACCCCGGGATTGTTGAAATGCAGATTCTGATTCAGTAGGTCTGGGCTGAGAACTGAGCTCCTACATTTCCAGTCAGCCCTTTGTGTGGTGCTGGGGCCAGTCCTGAGAATGCACTCTGAGGAGGGAGGCTCTGGAGGAGCTCATATTCTTGGATAGATCAAGAGAAGTTAGCACTGATCCAAAAGGAAAGTTCACATATAACATATAAAATTGAAATTATTTTGGGTAAAGGAAGGAGATGTAATATTTGAATGCATCCCACTCAGCCCTTCTCATCCACTGACAAGGAAACCCACAAGGTATCACCCTGGCACAAGTGAGACCATAGCAGGTGCGGCTTGAAATTCAGAGAAAATGTGTGATCTCCAGGTAGACTTCTCACGTTGTATGGGTGAGGAGACGTATCACCTGCATGTGAGGTCACACAGCCCCCCAGAAGGCTAATTTTTATGTATAGACTTGGCTAAGGCAGACAGTTGGTCAAACATCAGCCTGGATATTGTTTTTTATAGGAGACTTGGAGTCCATCTGACTTCCTTGAGTAGTGCAGTTGGGCCTCATCCAGAACATTGGAAACCTGGAAAGAAAATAAACTGAGGGCCCCTGAGGAAAAAGGAACTCTAGCCCCAGATGACTGGAACATTACTTTGTCTCTGGGTCTTCAGCCTACTGGTCTACCTTAATAGAGTTTGGACTTACCAGCCCTCACAATAGCATAAGCCAATCTCCTTAAAATCTCTCTCTCTTTCCCTTGTCACATCTTATAGGTTTGTTTCTCAACAGAATCCCAAGAAATTCTATACAGCCCCTTCAAACATAAAAGAGTTCTTTGGTGAAAAGTCCTACCTTCTGCCATGAAATACAAGTGGTCATTTGATTCTTCAAATGTGTCATTTGTGATCTGTGATCCTATAAATGCCCCTTGTAGCTTGAGTCTTTGGATGTCCCATAGCTGGCCCTCTAACCACACCTTCCTTTGTCATGGTAAAACATGGAACTTGGCCCATCCTGAACTCAGGACATCTGGGTTTCTCTTTATATTACCATCCTGAGAATGGGGGCAGGGCAGGGTCAGGGTGGAGTGACTTTCCCGGACCTGAGCTTTGGTGTCTTCCTTTATGAAATGATACAATGGTCTGCAGCAGCAGTTTCTTAATGCCATTCCGAAAGATATTAGTATTCTTTGGAAAAAGATCTATCACCAAGTACATTTGGGAAATGCTGTGTGCATCATCCCCTTCTTGGAGAGTCAAAATGAGCCTTCATTTCAAAGGCTCCAAGAAACCTCACAGCAAAGAGGTCCGCTAAATTGTTTTCTCAGGCTTATTTAATGCCCAGAGGTTCACGCCTACTAAATTTGGTAAAGCCATATTTTGGACAATGTAATCCCAGATGGTTACTGTAGTCCTCTTCAGTCCTCAGATGACTTATCTTCCTCGTGTAATTCCAAAGATGCAAAGATCAAAGAAAAAAAAATGGTAGGAATCTCCTCCTTAATGCTTGAAGAATGTACCGCTTTTTACATCTTTGGAACAGAAATGTTAATAGACCTAACTGCACTGAGTTGTTGTAAGGATTAAGTTAAATAATGCATGTAAAGCACTTAGCACAGAGCCTAGCACCTAGTAGGCAGCCAATAACTTTTTTAACCTTGAGCCAAAACCAGTCATATTTAAAGGGTTCAGTTCTAAGAGGAACTCAGGCAATTCAATCCTTCAAACCGAACTCAAACCATTTTATGCTTGGATTATTTCACCCTGGGTGAAGGGCAACTTCCAGGCATTTGAAAGCTCTGACATCCCTCTGGCAACCCATGGGCATACTGGAGCCAAGATACTAATGATTTAAGCATTAATAAATCCAGGGATAGGTCATTCAATTTTCTTTTAAATGCAGATCATAAAAGAGGGAGGAATATTTGGGTCAAGATGTACTGAAGGTTTCACTGAATCTGAGGGTGCCGGAACATTTTTTTAGCCACTGATTATGTTTAGTACCACAATGTATTTTCTTTACTCCAGTGCTTGGAGGGGGGACATTAGCACCTGGAGTAATATCCTATTGACCCCCCAAATACTCAAAAAGGTATGTTTTTTTCTGACCCCCTAAACACTCAAAAAAGTATGCTGTGTTTGCAGAGTTTTCAATCCTGGGCAAGGATTTTCATTTCTGTATTCTGTCTTTGACCTCTCAAAACCCACTGACTTTAAGAAAGGCAAGTACCATTGCCTAGTTAGCAGATGTGGAAGCTGAGCTAAGGAAAGTTATGGGATTGATTGAAAGTCCCAGAGTGAGCTGCTGGGGCACCAGGACTAGACACACCTCCTTCTGATCCCCAGTGGTGAGCTCTGTCTATCAGACCTCACCCCTACCCAGGTGATGCCCGGCAGCAGCGACCCAGCCCTGGGATCACAGCAGCCTGTGTGTGGGATGCAGCAGATTGGTATGCAAGCTTGGTGGGCTCTGGCTAATCTTGCAGGGAACCCTTCAATCTGAATAACAATCAACAAGATTTTAAAGAAATTTGGGCCAATTTCCTGGAAGTCTATGATTAATCTAATTGCTGGGTTTTCCTCTGTTTTTGTCTCCCACTGTTAATTTCATTTATTTTTCTCTTTCTTCCCCGACACAGACTGCCTTGTCTCTATGTGCGGTTTTGTCACTGTTGTTATTTGTCCGTACATAGTTTATCATTGGCAATGCATTCAATGGGATTGTTGTGTTCTGTGTTTGGGAAAGGAGAATCTTTCAATAGGGACAACATCGTGCCGCAGGAAGAAAGAGCTCAGTTCTGGGCCAGATTTCAGAGACCTCTTTTTCAAAGCCTAGCTTTGCAGATAACTTCTATGGCTCTCTCTCTATATACCTTTCCTCAGAAACACCCAGAGTAAAGAGACCCCATGTGTCCCCCGGCCCCTCCCTCTATTAAGAATATCTGAGGTTGCATGAGAAATTTTATGGGCTGCGTTATGCTGCCAGCTTCTGTGAATTAAGAAAGTCATTCGAAAATAGACTAAAATCAAATATAATAGAAAATGCCTCTTCCAGGAAGGAAATTTGGTTCTCTAGCAAACACATCAAAGCAACAGACGATGGTGACAGTATTCTCAGAATCAAGTGGCCACGGGCCTTCCTGCACTTGGATTCAGGCAGAGGTGGAGGGATGAGTTGGGGAGCAGAAGAGTAAAGGGAAGTATGCACGCTGGCCAATGCTGTACGCGTTGGAAGAGCCAGAGGTAGTCAAAGAGGCCTTGGATAGAGACGGAAGCGCATCAGTTGGGTGAATGAAGAGGGAAGCCCACCTTTCTGCTGCCTACTTCTGTTACTTGCCCGTGCCTTGCTTGGGAGCACAACCAGCAGTTGCTGATTTCCATACATTCCAGTGCAAAACAAAATTATTGGGTCTCTTGTTTAAAATAAAAATCACTGAAAATTTCAAGACAGTCGGAGAAGAGTATTAAACCAAGTACAGGGGTCTTTTGACCACAGGGCACTGTACACATGTACAGGTTGCAAGCCCGTAAAACTGTCCCTGCTTGCGGTTATGATCAAGATGTAGAGATGCTGAGTAATTTCCCAAGATGATGATGCTAACAAGCTAAGGTCTGCCTGCCTGCAGAACCTCAACTCCTGACCACTCAGCTAAACTATCCCAAGCTAGGTAACTGGGTAATGGGTGGATCCTTCAGCTCTGCCAACATGCTCCTGTGATCAGTGGACGACTCCAGGACCAGCTGGCTGATTTCCCCTGGATGGGGCTTGCCTTATTTGCTCTATGAGCTGCTAAGGAGGCTCAGTGCATGGTCAGAGCTCCACCTCCTGGTACTCAGTACCCAAGCTTGCAACCTCCACTCTAGAGGCAACAGATTCTCCTGGACTTCGTTTGCTTCATCTAGAAGCAATAATAGCTAAGTACCAACAGCAGCAGCAGCAAGCAAGCAAACCTGCACATCTGGAAATGGGCTAGCACCACTGGACCACAGCCCTCTTCCCCTAGACGTGATGCAGGGGAGTCCTCTGTCAGCCAGACTTCCCAGCCCACACTCGAGCCTGTGCTCCTGGCTGTACTCATCAGCCCCGGCTTCTCTGCCTTTGCCCCTGCAGATAGCGACAGAGGTTGTGCAGAGGTCTCCTGTTCATTTCTCCAGGACTTCTTGACCAGGGCTCCTAATTTCTCTCTTCTGTTTCTGCCTGGCAGCCGAGAGTTCCCTATGCCTCCACAGTTAAAGACCATTGACAGGCGCAGCAGGCTAGGCTGCGTGCTGATTTTCCTTACCTCTCGCCATCTGGGAGTTTGCACCTTCACCTTCGGATGTTCAAAGATGAAGGCTGTCAGCAGAAACTCTCTTACCTGGGCTCTCTGCTATTTGTATAGGTGACACGGGGCACAGTTACAAATTGCACCAGTGTGTGAAGACAGGAGGCCATCTGGGCTTCTGTTTGGCAGGGGAGGAACATTTGGCCATGGGTTGAGGTTAAAGAGAGGATGAACTTTATATTATGTTAGGCATAAATAATAAAGCAATGACTGAGACACATATGGCTCCTCTCTTCTTGAAATTCGTAGTTTGAGGCAGGCACCTCGGCTCAATAGGCTAATCCTCTGCCTTGCGGCGCCGGCACCCCGGGTTCTAGTCCCAGTTGGGGCGCTGGATTCTGTCCCGGTTGCCCCTCTTCCAGGCCAGCCCTCTGCTGTGGCCCGGGAGTGCAGGGGAGGATGGCCCAAGTGCTTGGGCCCTGCACCCCATGGGAGACCAGGAGAAGCACCTGGCTCCTGTCATCGGATCAGCGCAGTGCACAGGCTGCAGTGCGCCGGCCGCAGTGGCCATTGGAGGGTGAACCAACGGCAAAAGGAAGACCTTTCTCTCTGTGTCTCTCTCTCACTGTCCACTCTGCTTGTCAAAAAAAAAAAAAAGAAAAAAAAAGAAATTCGTAGTTTGAAAGTCAACATAGCAAAAATGAATTTTTATAAATAATCACTTAGTTATAATTATGAAATGTGCTGGGTAACAATAAGATGATATGAAAGTGCACACAGACAGCCTGCTCTAGCCAGAAGGTCAGACAAAGGTCTTCAGAAGTGACATTTAAGCAGACTTCAACCAGGGCCAGGAGTTAGCCAGTAACTGGGGAGACAGAAGTGGCTGGAGGGGGTTCCAGCAAGGACACATTGATTCCAAGCCAGGAACATGCCTGGCCTTTGCCTAGGCGTGTTAGTGAGGTCAGCAGGAGAAATGCTCCTGCCCAGAACACCCCTCTAGTGAGAGGGGTACAGAGAACAAAATAGCACGGGAAGAAGGGAGAGAACAAGAGGAAGAAGGGCCCAAGTGAGCACAGCTGGTGTGAGGCAGAGTGAGGGAGAGGAGGAAGAGACCTGTGCCAAGAAATCAGAATATTAACATGTCACATCCTATATCAAACTCCACGAGCTGAACTTTCTTGGGAGGAGCAGAAGCCAGGAGAAACGAATGCCTTCTGCCCTCTCTCCACAGGTGCCCCTGTCCTGTAGCCTTTCTTCAGATGCACACTCGCGCCCTTCCTGGTGGGGCGCTACGACACCAAGGGACAGCTCAGCCATCACAGGGGTGGACGACCCTCGCTTTGAACTGTGGACACCTTCAGCACATCTCAGCCTGTGTGGAGATGGCTGCGGTTTTGCAGGAGTGGTGTGAGGATCGACCGACAGAATGCATGGAGAGAAAACCTTGCATGCGTGGTTCTTGGCAGGTGAGGACCTCTTGCAAGTGTTTGCTGCTTCTAACACTCTGGAGTTGGGGGAGGAGGGGACAAGCTTTGGAGTTAGAAAGGCCTAAGTTTGAAACCTGCTTTCCTATCAGTTTTGTGATCTCCATTTGATTACTTACCCGTTCCTAGTCCCAGTTTTATTGGCTACAAAGAGGAGTTCGTAAGACTTAGTGCTACTAATATCTGTGGCACAAACTTCATAACCACCCCTTCCTCCTTATTTGCTCTTAATCTATTAGTCTGTTGATAAATTTGGCCTGGTGCAGCATTCGAAGGGATGATAAGTTTTGTGCAAGCAGGATACCATTCTTCACTCTCCCATCTAAAGTCTACCACTCCAGCTCCAGCTGAGAAGAGGAGAAGCAGGTCCCAGTGCACTGCCTGCAGTTGATGAAACTTATTCATATGCATCACGGCCTAAAGGGGCCAGCAGGTAGGAGTCATCCTCTTCGTCTGCTGGAGAAGGAACCACAGCCTGGAGAGCTCTGTTGACTCCTCCACATCGTCAGACTCTGAGGCCGACCCATCTTCAACCCCACACAGGAGAGCACCCCCGTTTACTGACTTAAAAAAGAAAAGAATGCTGAGGTTCCTACAGAGCGAAAACTGGGATCGCAGGATCTGATCTTTCACTAGGGACCAGCCTGGGGTAGATGAGGGTTTGGCAGAGCCGAGGGGAGGAGGAGAGTCGGGAGGTGTGCCGGACAGAACTGGCTTATCTCACAGGCAAGGCAATCTGGGGCCCAGAGAAGCCGGGAAGGGCTAAGAATGCCTGCCTGAGAGGGCAGGCAGACCCCAGGGGTTTCTGTTCCCAGAAGGAACTGCAGGCCCCAGATGCTCCTCCTGGCTCCTTCCTCCCTCCCCAGCAAGAGCCTTCCTTCCCGCTAACCCCTGGGGGCCCCGAGCCCCCTCCCAGCTGGGCTCTGTCCAGTCCTGCTCTGCCTTGCCAGGGGCTGGAGTGCTGGTGGCCGGCTCCTCCAGCTCGCCTCCGTTGGCCTGAGTGCATCCTAGCCTACTCTGGATATTAGAGCATTCTCTCATTTGAAAGGCTCCTTTATTTTTAGTGCTAAATCAACAAAGCTGTTACTGTCATTTTCCATCAGACCGTCATCTTCCACGGATTCAAAATTACACTCAGCTGCAAACTATTGACACTCCTCTTAACAAAAAAATGGTTTTAATAAATCTTTACATTAGCCTATGAGATAAAAAAAATCTTTACCATGAAATATACAAGTGTATAAGTGTTTTATGAAAGTTTTATTAACTTTACAAAAGAAAAATTGGCAATGGACCATGAACATCCTGTACTCCTAACACGTGGTTATAAATTACATGTTCTTTCCAATAACATCTGAAAAAGAGACTGTAATTTAAATTTCAAAACCACTTGGCATACCTACTATATAGTGCTGACATGAAGTAAAAGGAGGAACTAGAGAGGCCCAGACAAAGAAGGGAAATATAAAGACGTCCTTAGCTAAAAAGCTGCTGATGGGTACAGTCCCCCCTCCAGCTGGACAGGGATCAAGTACTTGCTTGTCATATCATTCAATGCACTGTTCAATCTGGGATTCTTCCTTTCAACAAAAAGAGAACTTAAGTGCTGGTAATCATCGCTTGCAGAACTTTATCTCCCAGATACCTTCTTTATGTCAGGATTTCTCAATGACCACTGCTGCTGGCAGAGAGATCAAAGTTGTTATTAAACACAAATGCAAACCCCAGCCCATGCGGGAGGTGTGAGCCGCGCTGCTCGCTCGCTGGGCTGTGCATCTACTCCCACCTGAGTGATTTCTCATTGTCTGTCCCTGCTCCTTATACTTCTGCGTACATTTCCGGTAGGGTCTGTCCCATGCAGTGACTGGGCTCCAGTTTTTCTTTGCACATTGAGTGCCTGAGTGTTGGGAATACCGTGGGTGGTGAAGACCACCTGGTGGGATGTGTGGCACTTGGGGGAGTCCTTCACAGGAGAGCAGATGGCGGGGATGTGATGGTGGCTGCAAATTTCACTGCCTTGAGGAAAGGAGGACTCCACTGGGCCGTCAGCAGAACAGAGCCTGCCTTCCTGGCAGGAGTCTCTCTGAAAGCCATAATCTGCAGTCACGATAATCTGGACTCAAAGTCCAGTTGTGCTAGGAATTAGCTGTGTGACTTGGGGCAAGTTACTCAAGCCCTCTCTTCAAGTCAAACTGAGAACGCGCGAATGTCTTTCTCTGGTGTCCAAGTTCCTCATTTACATAGTCTGGAGACCTGGCCCAGAGTCCGCCACTTCCACATCTCTCAGTGGGAAATAACTGATTGAAGATGGAAGGAAAGAGAGACTCCATGGCGGCTCTGCAGGCATAAGACCCCAGAATTCAAGATTTTGCTGTTTCATTCAAGCAATGAAATTTCCAGCTTGCCACTGACAAAATCTCAACCCTTAGTGGTGCCTCCAAGCAGTGGGCACATGCAGGCCTCCTGGGAAAGTCTGTAAGTGGGGTGATGGGTGGCACTGCCAACTCCATCAGTAGGGACAGGGTCCGGGTCTTAGAGGGGGTCCTTCAGGACCTTTCTTTCCATAGTAGAAGGAAGGTAAACAGGTGTCCACATAGGTGAGAGACATTTTTAAAGTTCAGATATTTTAAATATCCAGGTTGGGAGATGTCTGCTAACACACCTTTATTTGCCTTTCACCCAGGTATGGCTAATTTTTGGACTAATGTTCTCAGTTGCTGGAGTCTTTCATTGAAATAAACTGAGCAAGGATGCCCTTTGCTGGAAAGACCTTGGAGACTAGACTAGGTGGGGATCCCACATGCCTCGTTTCCCCTTCCAACAGGGAAATATGTGCCCCTAATGGAAAAACACAACAACTTTGGACCAAATAAATTACTTTCTTCCAGTTCAAAATAAGTGATGGTCCTTACAAAGTAGAACTTGCCCTCCTTCCAAATGTGCTGAAGGGAGATGACATGTGTCTCGGATGTGGAATTACAAGGACATCATGTGAATCTGCCGGGCTGAGAAGGCAGCCACACGATGGGGGGCCCCGGGGGCGGCTCACAGTGTGATGCGTGAGAACAGCTGCGACTGTGTGGAGGTCACACCCAGGGCCCCGGCAGAAGCTGGCAGCGGGCAGCCAGCGCTGCCCAAACTTCATTATGTGGGGGGAAATGCATCCACAGGAAGATGCAAGAGATCTGAGAATCAGTGAGAAAAGTTCATTTGGCCTGATGGGAACCAGATTAATTTGAAGCCTGGTGTGTTGCTATGGTCTTGCTGACTTAGTCTGCGGAATATTAACAAAGAGTTGGAGGAAGGGAAGAGGCACAGAGAGGTACCTGGGATTTCTGCCCACACTTCTTCATGACAATTGCAACCATAGCAGCGGTAATGTCCACAGTCACGGTGACATGGAAGAAGGCTCACGTCTCTTCCCGTGTTCACCATGCACTTGACACTGAGGTTGATACTCATTGTCTGATTTAGTCCTTGCAACCATCCTCCAGAGTAGTAATTATATGTTCTGATCTCTGATTTGCAAATGAAAAGCCTTTGGCACAGAGGTAAAATGAGTTGTCCAAAGACACACGTCTCAGGGTTGCACTGTAAGCAGTCATTCTCCATGGCCTAGTCTAACCTGAACCCCCACCGTATGTGCCCCCCACCCCCGGCAAACCGAGCCTCCCTTGGAAATGATCCCCAGCCCCAACTGCTCTCTCCTCCCCAACTCAGCATTTGGCCTGGCATAGCCAGATTTTCCCTGGCAGGCAGCAAGGAGCTGGACACTGGTCAGGGACTGCCCGGAGGCCTGGGCGTATGCTCCAATGTCTGCCCCAGGGCTAAGAATTGAAATCAGGGGTTCTTAATGTCAGGCAGAGTCTGGCACATGAGGATGTAGCCCTCTCCCAGCTGGAATAGCAGGGGATTTGGACACAGGGATGGGAAAACCCAGCCTGGAGAATCGGAAAATCATGTCACTGGACAGCCACAGCCCCTACCAGCCACCAGCCAGGACAGTATGTGGGAGGGAGAGTTCAGGAGTTGGGGAGAACAATGGAACTTCTGGCACTGAAGCAGACTAGCCAGAACAAGCGAGGGTGAGAGTGGCCTTGGCTGGCGGCAGGGCACTGTCACGGAGAATAGGGGGCCAAGCTCCAAGGCTGAATCCCAGACACCAAGGTCAGATCCAGATACCAAGGTCTAGGAATGGGGTTCTGTGAGCTTGAGTTTAGCTGAATGCCCAGGAAGCATGAGATCAGCCATGGAACTGTAAGAATGACTTGTTCTCAAGTCAATCCTGTAAAACTGGAACCCATCAAACCCGGAAGCCATTCACCGATGCTCTCCTCACTCCCTCCCACTCTTTCTCCTTCGCCCTCTGTGTTCGATCATTAGAGTGTACTTATCCCATAAGTAGCATTTGAGCAACTATTCTGTGACAGACACTAGTGTTAGGTTAGATGAGCTATCACCATTTGGGATGTCCCCATTCCCCATCACAATGCCTGGGTTCAAGTCCTGACTCTGCTCCCGATTCCAGCTTCTCGCTAACGCACACCCTGGGAGGCAGCAGACGCTGGCCCAGCTACTTGGACTGCTATCCACATAGGAGACCTGGATTCAGTTCACTGGTTTCAGTCTGCCCAGTCCCAGCTATTGTATTTGCGGAATGAGCCAGTGATGGGAGAGTTTTCTCCCTCCTTCCCTCCTCCTCCTTATCTCTTCTTTAAAATTATTAGTTAAAAATAATTTATTATTTTAAATTATTATTTTAAAAAAGAGATAAATAGGACTCATGAGAGCTTCCAGTCTCTCAGGAAACAATTGTATAATCAAGGCATGCACCAGACAAAGGTTCCTAGCTGGGGTTTAGACACAGGGCCATGAAAACATAGAGAAGGGAGTCCTTTCTGCCTGCAGTCATCCCGGAAAACTTTCTGGAGGAGGTAAGGGATAACTGAATTGAATCATAGAGCAATAATTCTTAGCCAGGAAGACACAGGGTAATGAGAGAGGCAGTCAAGTTGGGGGAAGTAGCTTAGGCAAAAGTACAGTGGCCAGAGAGTAGGTGGCCCATTCAAGCCAGGTACTGAAAGCTGGGTGAAAGCATGCAGGGTAAAGAGACAAAGTACTCTTTCTCCTTCAGAGAAGGAAACAGGCTTATGCACGCTAAGCCCGTGGTGAGCTGATGCTAGATCTCAGTCTCCCCTCTCTCAGTGCCCAGTCTGCTCACCTCAGGGAGCAGGGTGATTTGCAGAAGAATCTTGCACTTCCAAAGAGCTAAAGGGAGCCTCTGTGGCCCCCACCAAGCTGAGCAGCCCCAGAAAACTGCTTATTCCTCTGAGCTTCAAGAACATCGTTATCAGTGGAGAGAGGGACACTACACTAACATCAACCTCACGGAATGGTACACAATGCAAAGGGAGAGCTAAGTCAGTTATTGCTGGAACTGAGTACATTGCTGTTAGTGGAGCTTTGCTGTTTGTTTTGTTCATTTCTTTGGGGGAATACAGGCTACCACGCATGCCAGAGAGACAGGGCCCAGAGATTTGGGTCATGGTACTAGTTAGTGAGTCAGTAACCCAGACCAGAGACGATGAGAGCAGTGCTACACACATGCCGTGAAGGCGGGGGGCATATGGCGAAGATAACACTTATTTAACACCTACTGTGTACCAGGAGTTGCACTCGAAATTTCATTTACATCATTTCATTCCATCTTTACAACAACCCAATGTCCCATGCATGGTACAGAAAATATGGTGGCTGGGAGGGAAGGAGGACTGATGTACATGCAGCAACAGCTAGGGGCATTGATTGCTACCTATCCGATGTTTCATGTGTTTTTTTAAAATTTAATTTATTTTCACTTTATTAAAAAGGCAGAGGGAGCCGGCACTATGGGTACTGGGTAAGGCCATTGCCTGCAGTGCCAGCATCCCAAATGGATACTGGTTTGAACCCAGGCTGCTCCACTTACGATCCAGTTTCCTGCTCTCGCCTGGGAAAGCAGCAGAAGATGGTCCAAGTCCTTGGGCCCCTGCACCAACATGGGAGCCCTGGAAGAAGCTCCTGGTTCCAGGCTTCAGACTGGCCCAGCTCTAGCTGTTGTGACCATCTGGTGAGTGAACATTTGGTGGTGTAAAACCTCTCTCTCTCTCTCTCTTTCTCTGCCTCTGCCTTTCTGTAACTCTGTCTTTTGAGTAAATAAGTAAATCTTAAAAAAAAAAAAAAAAGCCAGAGAGGGAGACAGAAAGAGAGAGAGAGAGATGTCTTGCAGATGTTGGTTCATTCTCAAAATGCCCACAATAGCTGGGGTTGGGTCCAGCTAAATCCAGGAGCCTGGTGTTCCATCTGAGTCTCCCACATGCATGGCAGGGACCCAAGTAATTGAGCCTTCATCTGCTAAGTCCAGGGTACCCATTAGAAGGAAGCTGGGTCAATGCGGAGCCAGAACTGGAACAGGCACTTCAATATGGCTTGTGGGAGTCCCAAGCAGCATCTCAACTGCTGAGCCGAACACCTGCCTCTCGTGTATTCTTTCTGAACACACCTATAATATAGACTCATGCTAATTTTGTGAGAACACGCTTATACTTGTTCTGAAGAGGAGGAAATGAAGGCTAGAAGGAGTTAATGGAGTGCTCCAAATGACATAGTTACACAGGATTTGAACTCAGCACTTCCCTGGTGCTCAAGTCAGTGTATTTTCTGTCTCCCTAGGTTTCGGGTCCGAAGAAGACAACCTGGAAGAAGATCTTTCTTCCCACAGTCATTTGCTTGTATTCAACACTTTTCTCTGCCCTCAGCTCATCATGTTAGGCCCCAGTTCTCCTTCCCCCTGACTCACCTTCCTCCTCTGTCTCTGGCCTGCATCAGCCCACAGGACTCCAGAGCCAGCTTAGGACAAAAGTTGTCATTTAAGGACTGGGAGCCCAAGGAGCAGCCTCTTCCTCTCTCAGCAAAGTACTGAGCACTCAGGGCAGTTGTCAGCAGCGAAGACATTAGCTTGTGCTTCCTGGACTGGTCTCGTGTGAGGGAGGAGGCAGTGAGGAAGGTGGGAGCTGCACACGAGGAGCTGGCTGGAGCACGAGGCTCAGATGGTGAACTCTTCCTCCCGACGGAGGTTTCCAACTTCTTCTTCTCAACATTAGCTCTGGGTCTTACAAATGAAATTCTACTAGTTAAGTGCGGCACTGACAGCTCATGAAAACTGTGCTCCTCTTGTTGAATTGGGGGTTGCGATGGAGCGGATTGAAGGGTTGACCACTGATATTTCCTAGCCTTGCACCACCTTCCAGGAGCTCAGGACTTCTTTGAACCCCATTAAAAAACCATGGAACTGCTCTGGGTCTCTGGAGCCAGAGTGTCCAATATATAGAAAATTAATGTACAAGGAAATACAGGCTTTAATTTTATCAGGGTGCCTATGTGCTTAGTGCCTGTATTCTGGACACAGCTCCTGGCTCTTTAAAGGATACAGGAAAGAAAAGTGAGCTCACATCTACTGAGCACCTAGGAAGTAGCAGGTATTTTGTGAACACAGAAGCATCGTTCCATTTATTTTATATGGGAAGTAGAACTTCTTCACCCCATGACCCAGTTCCACATGACTTACAATGTAAAGGGTTAGGGAACATGGCCCACAGGCATACGAGCAAGGAGTGGATAGCACACAGTCTTGCTCCATTATGGAGAGGAAGGTGAGCCATCGCAAACTTGTGTTCAATGACAGCCTGTTTTATGGAAGAATGCAGAGGGGTCCAGGATCAGAGATGCAAAAGGGATGACTTGTGACACATGCTGTCACACTGAGAGCACTTGGCAGGGTTGGGGGGGTGGGGAGCCAGGAGATTGAAATGTGAGTTCTAGCTCTGACCCGGAGTTCCCAGAAAAGGGACTGCTCTGCCCACACTGCAGGCCTAGGCTGAGGAATGGCTGCACGGACACAAGGCAGGAGAGAAACAGGACTTGCCAGGTCAAGTCCCCACTGACCCAACATGTACCACCTGCTGAGCCAACAGGGATCCATCTCTGACCACAGGCCACTCTACAAGATGGTCAGGAGCACGGAGCAGCCAGATCCTAACTGCAAAAGACTCCCTACGTCTATATTACGACTCCCCAGCCTGCATGCATTCCCAGGCAGTGGCGAGCAACACCCCCACTGAGCATGTCATGTGCAAAAGAAGCAGCCAAGCCTGCACAGAACCCCAAGTCCATTGCAGAGTAGAGTGTTGTATGCCAAGGGGGAGTACTCAGAAGCTGAGAGGCTGCAGTCACTCCTCCTCAGTCCAGTAAAAACTTCTATTCAGCTCTCATCACAGAGCCAACCAGAGGCAACCCTCCCTAGCGCCTGAGCATAGTAAACCTTGTCTGAGCTGGACGTTGACCACTCATCAACTTCCATTACGCATGGTTCAAGAACCTCAGTTACGTGTAAGATAGGATGGTGCTTTGTGGACCTGAAGCCTCTTGGAACAGATGAAAGGATCTGATAGGGTTGACTGTGAATAAGAGCAGTTGCTCAATCTGTTCAACATGATTTAGAATCATCTTATCTCTGAAAGTGCATAGCATGCCACAAATAAACTCCATTAGCGTGCACCTCCTGTTGGCTACGGATTCCAGAGGCAGGGAAAGAGCCAGGGAGTCAGGAGCCAAAAGAACTGGTTGGATTTCTGGCCCTAGGCCTTGCTAGCTGAGTGACCTTCTATAAATGACTCCATGAGCCCTTTTAGATGCTAAGTATCCTCCCTGTGAAAACACTGTCTCATGTGGTTATCATGAGGATTAAAATATGCAAGCACATGCAAAGTGTGAAATGCAGGCTGGCAGAGTGCAGGCTTTCTTCTTCTCATTCTCTAGACAGAAAAAGAAATCATTAAGTGGTAGTTCTTGAAGAAACTCCTCTTCATCCTTCAAAACCCCTATCCAAAATTACTTGGTACTTCTTTAGTAACTCTTTCTTGTGCCTCCGAAGCAGAACTAGTGACACTGCTAAATTATCTCAGGACTTCGTGCTTGCTTATATTACTCCATGTTTTGTAACATTACTGACATGTTGTAATTTCCTGTTTTTATGTCTGTCTTCCCCAGCAGACCGTGAACTCCCTACGTGGAGCCTGGCACATATGAGTGTTATGCACACATCTGAGCAGTTGTATTTACAGCCAATAACCCCTGTGCGACTTCTACCATCAACCCAGCCAGCATTCCACTGGTGACTGGGAAAGTGAGAGGACCTCCCACCCAAAACTTGACAACTCATTTGATCTGCTCTCCAGAAGAGTCCTGTGTGGCTGGCCATCTTTTATGAAAACAATTCTGCAGGCCCCTCAGGGAAGAACTCTGAGGGTGTGTGTGGTGTGTGTGGTGTGTGTGTGTGTGTGTGTGTATGGAAAAAAAGTCTGCAGTCATTTGTTTTGGCACTGAAAATCCTTGGGCTTTTAAGATTCTTGCACCCAGTATGATGGAAACATAAGAAATTGCCAAACCCTGCTCCAGGCCTGATTTTTTTTTTAACTAATATTATTTCAGCCCTATTGGGGCAAGGTACTGCCCACGACAGGATAAAGCTGCAGAGAATGCTGGGAAGAGCAAACTCTGCAATCAGAGTATCAGACTGAGCTCAGTTCTGGACCCTGGGCTAAGCCTGTTCATCTCTAAACGGGGATGATGAGCATCTGCCTTGCAGCCGTGTAGTCAGGATTGCTGAGACCATGTATGCTGTGTGCCTGGCACAGTGCTGGCTCACGTGATCTGCCTTTCTTGTCACCAGGTTACCTTACTGGATTCTCACAATGCTCTATTATATATGGTTACCTAGAACTACAGGGCACGTGTGTTAATTTGGCTTGAGGTTATAGCTGTACCTTTTTTTTTTTTAAAGATTTTATTTATTTATTTGAGAGGTAGAGTTACAGACAGTGAGAGTAAGAGACAGAGAGAAAGGTCTTCCTTCTGTTGGTTCACTCCCCAAATGGCCAGAACAGCCGAAGCTGCGCCGATCCGAAGCCAGGAGCTTCTTCCTGGTCTCCCATGTGGGTGCAGGGGCCCACGCACTTGAGCCACCTTCTACTGCTTTCCCAGGCCATAGCAGAGAGCTGGATGTGAAGAGAAGCAGCCGACTAAAACCGGCACCCATATGGGATACTGACGCCACAGGCAGAGGATTATCCTACTGCACCACGGTGCCAGCCCTATAGCTGTAATTTGAGTCACATGCGATGAACAGCAACCTAACTTAGTGCATAAACAAACTGAGAGCCTCACTTGGGAGGGTGAATTTTTGTGATGTAGTAGCTGAGCCTCATCAATCCAGGCAGCTGAGTTTCAGCCAGTCATATGACACCAGCAGAGCAGCCCATGGCCAAATAAGGCAAGTTCTGAGCTGCAGCCAAGGTGGTTGTGTACCTCAATTCCGTTTTCTGACTATAGTTTTCTGTAGTGCAGAGGAGCACTTTGAATCTTCTGGTTCCGGGGGCTGCTCAATCTGCAAACCAACCCCTGCTCCATTAAACTCGGTTAAATTCAATTTTTTCAAAGTTTTTACTACTTGGAAGTCAATGCAAAGTGCCTCTGCACAGCAGAGCTGAGGTTGGAAGTCAAGGTTGTTGGACTCTAAAGCCCTGGGAGAACTCATCTCTTCTTCCCATGGGAAGTCTGAAATCACTCATTCAGATCTTTCTCGTTAACTCTACTTCAGCTGCTCTGCAGGCAAGAGGAAAACCCTATGGATAAGAGAAAGTGCAGGCGCTGTTTTGTTAGAGTGTGACCTGTTCACCCCAGAAGTGAGAGCCTCACAAACTCTCCTTTGTCCTCACTGTGCCCTGAAGAAGGATCTGGAGGTGGGGCAGGGATAGGCAAGAGTGAGCATCTGATGAGTGCAGAAAATGCAGCAACAGAGCCACAGAAATGGCCACACTGGGCTGGCTGGAAACTAGGGCTCCAGAGAGAATGTGGTCTCAGGAGCGGCCTCCTCCCCACCCATTTCATTCCAGAAACTCCTGTGGAACTGGTGAGATGAGTGCTGAGCCCCAACTGCTGCTCAGGGACTGCCTGGACTGAGTAGCTGGGTCCTCAGGCGTGGTGGACGGTGTAGACTGCGCTCCACTTCCTCCAGGACCAAGGACTGTTCCCAGCTGACACTGAATGACACTGAGTCTGTCTCGGGATTTTCTCAGCTGTTGGGCACTGCCCCACCCAAGGTCACAGCTCCTCCCTGGAGGCACAGAGACTCAATCCCCCTATGCCCCCTTGGGGCTACTTTGAAGGAACCATCCCACTTCCAGAACTCCCTATGGGATCAGCTGAGGCCACTGTTGCTCTCTCCACTGCTGCTTTCTTCCCTTGGGTCTCCTCAGGGCACACCAGAGCCCTCATATGACAGTATCACATGTACCTCCCAGGAACACACCTCCGCCTCATGTGGACCTCCCAGGAACCACACCTGAGCCCAGGGAGACATCCAGCCTGATGACAGAAAATCCTAGCTCTGTGTAATTTTTTTTTCAAAGATTTATTTTATTTATTTGAAACACAGAGTTACAGAGAAAGGTAGAGACAGAGAGGGAGAGAGGTCTTCCATCTACTGGTTCACTCCCCAGAAGGCTGCAACGGCTAGAGCTGCGCCGATCCAAAGCCAGGCTCTAGGAGCTTCTTCCAGGTCTCCCATGGAGATGCAGGGGCCCAAGGACTTTGGCCATCTTCTACTGCTTCCCCAGGCCATAGCAGAGAGCTGGATCGTAAGTGGAGCACCTGGGACTAGAACCAGTGCCCATAAGGAATGCCAATGTTTCAGGCCAGGTCTTTAACCTACTGTGCCACAGAATGGTCTTGGTTTGAGTGGTCCATTTTTTGTTATCCTCTTGAAGTAAGCAGTAGGGAGAAGAAACCACGGAGTGAAATCAGAGGGTCCAAAGGACCGAACCTCTGTCTCCTGCCCCATCTCACCAGGTTAGTCACAGGCTTACAGATTCAGCAGCTCTGCCTGCCTCCTCCATTATCCCCTGGGGCCCGCAGATGGAGGACACTCTGTACAGCTAGGTCTTTATCGGGGCAGCAAAGAGTTAATGCAGCTCCTAGGGTGCCAGACAACAGCCTCATCAGCAGGCCCTGATTCTGATTAAACAGCTGTGCTCACAGAGGTGGAGATGTGTGAGCGAGCAAGCAAGTGAGGGCGCACAAGTGTGGGGGAAGGTGGCTCTGTAACCACGTACGTCTGAGATTGTAGGTGAGGTGTGTGGGTGAGTACAGCTGAGCCGGGGACCCAAGCACACAGGTGCCTCTGCATGCATTTGTGTACACACAAGCATATGACCACATGGAAACACGTGTTTGAATAGTGACACATGTCAATGCAGGCCTGAATGTGTATGTGTGTGCATCTACAGATGAGCCTATAGCCTGTGTTGAGTCTATGAATCATTTGGAAAGTTACCAATTATTTAACAATAATGATCATGATTAAAATGTGTGTTATGGGGCAGGCACTGTGGCAGAAGAGGCAAGCCTCCATTTGGTACACTGCAGTCTGTCTCAGAGTCAAGTCCTGCCTCCATTTCTAACCCGCCTTCCTGTTAAGGAACACCCTGGGAGGCAGATGACAGATGATGGGTCAGGTACCTGAGTCCCTGCCACTCACACAGGAGAACGGGATGGAGTTTTGAGCTACTGGCTTCATCCTGGCTCACCCCCAGCCCTAGGAGATGGTTGAGATCTCTCTCTCTCTCTCTCTCTCTGCTTTTCAAATACATAAATAAATTTTAAAAATACACAGTGCATAGTGGTGCATATAAGCGTCTAGAGCTGTGTGGATGAGAAGAGCTGGGAGGAGAAGTGACGTACATGGGCATGTAAGGAATGGGAAGGCCATCTGGAGCAACCCTAATGCAACACGTAGCCAGACATCACACCCAGCCAACCCGGAGCCCAACCCACAGCTGCCAGACTGCAGCTGACTTGAATTTGTATGATCATAATGATAAATGCTGTAAGCCCCCAAGACGAGGCTCTGTAGCTGGGTTCCCAGGCTTGTTCAGGGTCACCCGAGGGACTGGGTTCAATCCCAGAGATGGTGATCTAACCTGTCTGGATTGGGGTCTTGACTTTAGAATTTCTAAAAGGCTTCCATGTGCTGAGAGTGTGCAGACAAGTTCCTGAGCCTGTGCCCTGCACCACAGGGGGAACAGGATCTAGGAACAGAATGAGAGGTAAGGGCAGGCTTCGTGAAACCTTAAGACCAAATCACAGAGCTTGTGCTTCATCCTGAAAATGACATGTGACCAGGAGAACGAGAAAAAGGTTTCTATTCATGTTATAAAAGGACCACCAGCTTCCATCCTTTTCATGGTTGCATAGTGCTCCACTGGGCACATGAAGCACCATTTTCTTCATCACTCTTCAGTATAAGGACACTTTGATTGTTTCCATGTCTGGACTATTGTGAACAGAGCAGGGGCGGATGTCTGACCAGCTTTACCTCTCTTTGATATATACCCAGTGGTGGAATAGCTGGCTCCCATAACAATTCTATTTTTTCATTTTTCTTAAGAAGCCCCCTACTGTTTTCCACCGAGGCTGCGCCACTTGACATTCTCACCAGCATTATGCAAGGCTTCTCTTTCTCCACCTTCTCATCAGCACTTGCTTCCTTTTGTCTTTTTGATAGTCACCCATCTACTGAGTGAGGTAGTATATCTCATTGTGGTTTTGATTGCATTTCCCTGATGATTTTAGTGATATTGAGCATTTTTTTTCCCCTCAGATACCTGTTGTTCACTTGTATGTTTTCCTTTGGAAAAAAAAAATGTCTGAGTTGTTTGAGGTTCTTATATATTTTGGTCATGGATCCCTGGTCAGATTATAGCTTACGAATGTTTTCTCAATAACATGGATGGGATTGGATGTTGTTATGTCAAGCAAAACAAGCCAGACACAGAAAGATAAGTACTGTATGATCTCATTCATACAAGTTGAGATTAGAACGGTGGTTACAGAGCTGTGGAGAGGAAGGGAGTCGGGGGGGAGGGGAGAAGAAGAGGTGGAGAAAGCTTGACTAATATTAATGGGTGCTAAGTTATAAATTATAATTTACACAGTAGAAAGAAGTTCTGGTGTTCTATTGCTCTGTGGGGAGACTGTGTGTAATGACAATGTAGTGTGTATTTCCCTAAAACATAAAAGCTAGAGACAGGATCTTGACTATTTTTCTCATAAAGAAATGACAAATGTTTGAGGAGATGGATACGTTTACCCTGAATTGAACACAGCACAATGAGTACGTGTATCACAACGTCAGATGGTTCCCCATAAATGCATACGATTTCCATGTATCGGCTAAAAGCAAAAATAAAATAAAGTTGTAAGTACAGAAGAAAAGGACCGCCAGGCAGTGGTGGGGCTTCCTCTGCCTCGCTGGGCCCCAGCATCCTGCTAGCCTCAGCCTGGCCAGCTGTGGCCTGCAGACCTGCACTTGGGCACTCTAGAACCCATTTCCAGGGTGCTCAGTCCTCACGCAGGTGGCCCCACAGCTGCTGATAGCTGTCGTGGAAGAGGAGAGAGAGAAAAAATCACCACCTTTGCCCTACCCATGGCTGCTGCTGGAATCCAGGCCTCACCACCTAGTACTTGGAAGATGACAAACCCTCCCTCTGCTGTCTACTCCACTTCCACAGCCCCTTCCTGCACGTGAAACACGGCTGATCTTGTTGCTACCCTGCTGGTGAGCCTGCCTGGCTCCTATTGCCCTAGGACAGATCCACACTCTCCCAGGGAGACAGGGGCCCTCTAATTCCAGCCTGGATCTGTCTTACCAGCTTCATCCTTCACCATAACCCTTAGGGGCCTTAAGAAGAACACATCAGAAACTTCCTTCCTAAATGTTTTGCAGACACACCCCACTGTCTGTCTGGAACATTCTCCCCCAATCTCTACACCTGTCAAAGTTGTGGCCAACTTAGGGGCCTCCTTCTCTGTGAAATATTCCTGGACTCCCTCGGCCTCAGACAGAATGAACACCTCAGAACCCTAAGTCTGCCCTTTGTCCCTCCCTGCCCCACTTCCCCCTGTGCAATCTGCTGATACCAAGACCCCTCGGCCTCTGTGAGCCCCCCATGATCTAGGATCCCACCTGTCCCATCACCTCTAGCACTCCTGCCCCTGGCAGTGCCAAGCAAACAGGAAGTACCAGGTAAGCATGTGCCAACTTGGCCTGGGTTCTTTGCATCATGTGTGGATTGAAATGACAGCAAGAGCAGTGGTGCTGAACAAAGTCTCCCTCCTGCTGCATCCTCTCCTCCCCCTCTCAGAGCCTCCAGGATCCCTCCCCTCTGCTGGCCCTGAGGACTCAGAGACACATGCCTGCCCTGGAATGCTCTTGCCCTGCCTTATCAGGACAAGGGCTGGCTTACTGACAGTTCTCTGGTCCACAGGCCCAAGCGCCCTGAAACGCCACAGGCTTTATCTTGTTTACGTCTGTGATTTTCCCGGGGCTCTTCTCTTCTTGACAGTGTCACAGAGCAGGCCTGCTGCCTGGGATGTGTCTGGAAAGTGGCCCGCTCCTGCAGGGGCAGGGAAGATGAGGCAGTCACTGCTGCTGGTGGGGCACTCCCACGGCAGCCCGAGGTCACTGGGATGGCCAAGTCCAAGGCTGGGGCTGAGCAAGAGTAAAGGGCAACACCAACCTGGTTTTCCTTGGTTACCTGTAGTGACCAGCTCTTGAAAATGGAGATATTTGATGGGGCTGGGAAGGAAGCAGAACAGCAGGAAGAGGAAGAAAAACTGAGAACTAAGAGACCTTAAGTGTGTGGTTGGTGCAGCTGGAATGGATTGGGCAAGAGGAAAAGTGTTAGGAGATGGAGTTAGGAAAGCAAAGGAAGACAAATTCACAGAAAGCCAAGGTACAAACTCTGACTCTTTCTATGAGTGGACAATTGCCTGTCCTCACTCATTTTCCTAATGGGTAATCCTGGGAGCTTCTGGGAATCACAGGGTCCCACTTCATCCACAGCAGGGCCCCGCCTTTTGTCTTATTCCCATCAGCTTTCTAGCACTGAGCAGGTTCTTCTTACACAACAAGCACTCGATAATTATTTCTGAAATGTGTGGCCAGGATTCTGTCCTCAAATTTTACTTTGGTGCATTAGGAGGGTTCAGGGCATTGTGACTGTCACCCAGATGGACCTCTTGTCTAGGAGCTTCTTCTCTCGTGGAACCTGTTCTCCAGATGTCTGATGACAGAAATTGGCATATGGCACTCCTTACAGCTGGCAAAAGCACAGCTGGATGCAAGGCTGTGCACATCTGGTACCCACATGTCTAACCATGGACTTGATACTCAGCCAGATATCTGTGACTATGCTGTCGGCAGGCAGGGGGGAATGGGAGGGCCTGAGGGCTAGCAACAGATGGTGAAGACAAGTAGCTTTCAGGATGGCCTGTGGCCACTTTTCCAGAGGGATCTGGGTGTCCATGCCAAGGAAAACAGGCAGGGCTTCAAGCTGAGGGATGCTTAGTTCCTCTAAACACAAGCTCCCATAGTTTGGGTGGCTCTTTGGCCTAATGGTTAAGCCGGTGGTTGGGATGCCTGCATCCGAGCTTGGCTCTGACTCCCAGTTCCATCTTCCTGATGATGTAGACCCTGGGAGGTAGCAGTATTGGCTCAAGTAGTGGGATTCCTGTTACCTGCATGGGAGACCTGGATCCTGACTTTCCCCTCCACCTACCTGCCACTGTGGACAGTTGGGTAGTGAACTAGTTGATGTCTCTCCCTGTTATTCTCTCTCTCTCTCTCTGTCACTGTCTCTCTCACTGCATCACTGTCTCTTCAATAAAAACATTAACAGTTCTAAATTGTTTATGCAGTTTGAAGGATGCAGGATCCTGGGTGCCTACTTTCCTCAGCCTCAGTTTCCTCATAAGTAAAATGGGAACTACCTGAGCTGGAAGAACTTAAACATCATTAGGCCAGGGGCCAGCGCTGTGGCGTAGCAGGTAAAGCCCCTGCCTGCAGTGCTAGCATACCATATGGGCACTGGTTCGAGTCCTGGCTGCTCCACTTCCAATCCAGCTCTCTGCTATGGCCTGGGAAAGCAGTAGAAGACGGCCCAAGTCCTTGGGCCCCTATACCCACATGAGAGACTTGGAAGAAGCTCCTGGCTACTGGCTTCGGATTGGCCCAGCTCCCGCCTCTGTGGCCATCTGGGGAGTGAACCAGCGGATGGAATCTCTCTCTCTCTGTCTCTGCTTATACCTCTCTGTAACTCTGCCTTTCAAATAGATAAATAAGTAAATATTTTTTAAAAAATCATTAGGCCAAAGGGCTTCTTTGCACAGCTGGGTAGATGCATAGTCTTGAATGGGTCTTTCTTTTCTCTGGCCTCCATTCTCTATGAAGTAAAGATCTCTGCAAGGAGAACACTTTCTCTGAGCCCCAGTCAAAGGGGAGAGGGAGTCTCTCCCTCTGAAATTCTGGCTGGCCTCCCTCTCTGTCTGGGAACAGACTGCCTGGTCCTTCAGTTGGCTGGGGAAAAAATTGACTTCTTTTTATTTTCTCTTTTGCATCCTTCCCACCTTTGTGAATGAAAAGGGAGATTCTCAGGCACAATTAATAATGGAATTTTAAAATACAACATCATTAGAGCTACTCTCCTCCAGCCCCCAATGGATATTTAATTATAGTCATGTGCAAATTCACAGGGGTCTATTTTAAGCACTAAAGTCTCCAGTACATTTTTGTGATCTTTAAAAGACAGAGCTGGATGTTTCTCAAAGCTCTCAGTGTCTCTGAGCTGAACTGAGAAAGAAAATGTCAGTTAGACCCCTCTGGGGAAGTGAAAGTCAGGTTGAAACGCCTCACCCGGGGCTATATCAACCAAGAATCCCAGGAGGAACGTGCTTCCTTCCTGTGAAAGCAGACTTGACATCCAGAGGTTCCTGAGCGCAGAGACCATTTGAGAAGGAAGAAGGAATTGCATGAAGGCGGGGAAGGAGCCTGCCTTTTTCTACAGACCCACCCCCAGGGCTGCTTGCTAACTCAGCTCACCTCAACCTCACAGGGATCCTAGGAGAGGGTGATGCCATCCCTGGTCTGCAGAGCTGGAAACGGAGACTCAGAGAGGCTGTCTGCCCCCTGGGCAATGATGAAGCCAGAAATTGGGGTTGGGTTCTTGTCCTTTGCCCTTCCCTAGCTTCCCAGGCAGCCTGCAGAGTTCTTAGGCCACCAAACGCTGCTCATTCAGTGTGAAAATCTGGGGCAAGGTCTCTAATCTCCCTGTGCCTACGTTTTCCTCATCTAAACTGTAGCTGCCTCACCGGCCTGTTGGTAGGATTAAAGCAGTTAAGGCATAGAAAACCTCAGATGTGTTAGGATGTGCACGTTTGGAATAGGTAAGAGTTAGATGAGATTAGCTTCTTTTTTTTTTTAACTTTATTATATAAAGAAGACAGATTTCATATATTTCATAGGCACATTTCTAAGAAGATAACTGTATTTCTTTTTTTTTTTTAATAAAGCTTTTATTTAACTGTATTTCCATCCCCTCCCTTCCTCCTTCTCCCTCCTGGCTGATACGCCTGACACAGGCAGGAGTTGTTAGCCCGGGAATAGGAAGATGTGCTGGACTTCTCCCCACCGGTTCCTCTGTGTGCTTTGGCAGGACTCCATCAGCCCAGCCCCCCCTATGATCTGATGCCTGCAGAACTGTTTCTGTTGCATCTGGCTTGAATCCGTACCCCCCACCCGCCCGCTGTGTGACCTGTGCTCTTCCCTCCTTGCTCATCACTTGAATCCCAGCAAGCGCCTGGGGAAACCTTGTGCATTTCATCACTGAACTTGCCACTTCACAACTATGTGGACTGTGAACAAATTCTTAAGATTTCAAAGACTTGGTTTCCTCATCTGTAAAATGGAAATAATATGACATATCTCGGAAGACTACCATGATAACCAAATGTCATTAACATATACACAAATCTTAGATGATTATGCATTCAATTCTAACTATCATTACTATTTATCATTGCATAAAGATGCTAATTGTTTTTCTAATTTCTACCTATCATTTCAAGAGCCAGTTAAAATTTCACATCTCACTCATCTCCCCCATACAGTCTTCCTTTCTCTCGCCCCTGAATTCTCTGAGACGGCTCCCATCAGACACTGCTGGGCCTTTTGGTCAAGTGTCTATGTGTCCTTTTCCTTACTAAAGAGTAGATCCTGGCTCTTGTCCACCACCAGTGAAGACTGGCTTTCCCTGTGGCGTCTGATGCAAATCAGATGTGGTCTCCTTGTCTTTCCAGTGACCCTGGCTCTGCTGTCCTAAAGAAGATGGCATTAGTGAGGAGGGGGGATATCACAAACGACTGAACCCTGCTCTCCATTGTAGGAGGGAGGCCACTGAGGCCAGGAAGGAAAAATGATTCTCCACTAGTCACAAAAACACAAGGAATCAGAGAGAGTGGAGGATTTTTGATCCAGGAATGAATCTCAAAGGTAAGCCCCTCCACTAATCACTGTGACATTGAGTAGGTCTCCGGACCCTGGCTTGCAATCCTGCTAAGTAGGTATAAGGACACACATTTTACTGACTGTGGTATTTAATGAGCAAGCAGAGTTACTGCATAGAGTGGGATAACCATTTTTATTATTCCATACTAGACGAGATGATTTTCCTCCCACGGCTTGTGGCTGACTTGCTTTTCTCTAAACAACTAGCTTCCAGTAATACCCTTGAGGGACAGAGAGAGCCGATCGCCACCCCATCCCTGGCAGTCATCCCCCACGTCCCAGCATCAGCCTTGTGGGGCTGCATTGTGAAGTGGAAAGGCGATGGCGACCCCTTCAGCAAGGCCATCTCTACACCCTTCTGGTTTGAGTCTCATCTTTTTCACAGAGAGGAGGAGCTGCTCCTGTCCAACATATTTCATGTCTTTCAAAACAAACCAAAAAGACTTTCCCTGGATTTCCTATTAATGCTGGTAACAGTCACCATGCCACACCCACAGAGGAGGCTGGGCTGAACACTCACTTGGAAAAGGTAACTTTCCAAACTTCTTTATTGTCAGTGCCTGGCTGGAGCATTGTGTGGTTCCGTTGGGTGTTCAAAGGACAGTGAGACAGAATTCAGTTCTTGGCATCTTTGGATTTCATGGCTTTGTTCCCTGCTAAACCTGGTATCTCTATTGACAAGAAGAAGGAGAAGAAGGAAAAGAAGAGGAGGAGGAGGAGGAAAGAGAGAGAAAGAAAGAAGAGAGAGAAAAGAAAAAAAAAGAAAGAGAGAGAGAGTGAAAAGATAGATCTCTGTGCTCAACTCACTGTGCACACATGTGGGGACCACCTCCTTCACAAGCTTTCCCATCTACAGGACCCACATCTGGGGGAGGCATGCATAGGTGGGTCTGTTTAAACATCCCAGCTCCCTTCCTTTAGCAGAAGAAGACGTGAGCTATGCTGGCAGAGCCCAGGCATCCCGGAGCTGAGATGTTTATCCACGTGTCTTCCGCAGTCTCCAGATCCTGTATTTCATTCCTCTCAATCTGGGAGATGCCAAGTAAAAAATCTGGACTTGCTTTCAAGCCGCTAAGCTTTTGCGATATTTAAAAAACATAAGTAACGTCAGTGAGCACTTCTGTGTGAAAGCCAAGAGCTCGGATCTACTGGATCCTATTCAATAGAGGGCCAGGCTCTCTGTTGACTGTGCATTCCTACTCAGAAGTGTGTTGGCAGGGCCGGTGCTGAAGCATAGGTTACGCTTCTGCCTGCAGCGCCCGCATCCTATGTGGGTACTGGTTCGAGTCCTGGCTACTCTATTTCCAGTCCAGCTCCCTTTTAATGACTAGGAAGGAAGCAGAAAATAGCACAGATGCTTGGGCCTCTGCTACCCATGTGGGAGACCAGGAAGAAGCTCCTGGCTCCTGGCCTTGGCCTGGTCCAGACCCAGACATTGCAGCCATTTGGGGAGCAAACCACTGAATGGAATCTCGCTCTCTCTCTCTCTCTCCCTCTCTCCTTCTCTCTCTGTATCTCTGCCTTTCAAATAAATAAATAAATAAATAAATAAATAAATAATCTTTTTTAGAAAAAGGAAATGTATTGATGACTGTAAGCAGGGAGTCTTTGCGTGCAAGCAATAAAACCAACTCTGGCTGATGTAAATGTAAGGGAATTTATTGGAAGGATAGCAGCATGTTAAGGAGTCCATGGGAAAGTTGGAGAATCAGGTTATGAGATAGTCTGGAACCAAATACAGAATCAAACACCAGAGTATATTTCCGTAGCAGGAGCAGTCAGACCAGCAAGGCGCTGGAATAAATGAACTCTGAGCCTCTTTCATCTTTGATTTTTACCCAGAAATAAGATTTCTCAGAGAGAGCATCCATAGGTCACCAAGTATTTCCCCTGAGTATGGCAGAAAAGCCTTATGGGCCCCTTTGGCTTCCATGGCAAGAAAGCAGGCATCTGAATTTGCCATTCCATCAAGATTGCAAACAACAGGGGTCAAGCGGTCTCTCTAAAACATTTAGATCTGGATGGAATGGGGAATAGAAGATGTGCAGCCAAAAACAAATTCTACCCATTATTTCAAGGTCCAGGGTGTGTGTGTATGTGTGTATGTGGGGCTGGGGGTGGGGGTTAAATGTCCATTCAGCAAACATTTCTGAGCATATACTCTATGCTAGGCATGTGCTAGCTACTGGGAATGAAGTAGTGTTAAAATGGCTCGTGGGGAACTGAGACCCCTCAACATACACCCCCAGCACAATGTGATAATGCACACACGTCCTACAGTGCTGTGGAAGCATACCCCTTCCAAATTCCCTGAGGAAGTGACAGAAGCCAGATCTCTAAGCTGTAGTGCAATGGGAATATAATGGATTGCTTGTAATGCTAAGCTTTATACATCCTTCTGTACATTCATGAATGCATTCAACAATCACTCACTAGGTACCTAGAGTGTGTGAGGTCTTGAACTGAGTTGGGTTAAAAAAATAACTACAAGTGACCTGACTGATAACTGTAAGTGATTACAGCAACTTTTTCTAATTTTCTCCTGACTTACGTGCATCTCATTTACCAATCCAGCGGTAGCTCCTGTTACCCACTCTGGGAGAGGGGAACCAGTCCCTCAGCCACAGGCACTCCCTTTGTGTTTGCCCCAGTTGCATTTTGGAGTAGCTTGCCCTTTTCACAAAGCTATTCCCTCATCTCATCTTGCCTCAGGGCCAAGATGCTAGCTGTGTCCTGTGTCCCTTCTCTTTCCTATTCTTCCAGCCTCAGCTCAGATAAGTCAACAGCACCCTCAGGTCTGGGCCTGTCCAGCAGGTTCCGAAGAGCAGAGTAGCCACCCAATCCCTGGGCACCACTCAAGTGTGGGGCCTCTGGACAAGGTCCTCCCTCTCCGTGTCCTCTTTTCCCATCTGAGAAACACAGGATGAGAGCCACGATTGTTGTGTCCCATCTGTTTCTTGGATCCCTTTTGTCTTGCTTTTTTCTCCTTCTTCATGCTGTCTGTTTGGAGTCTTCATCTCAGATACCCCTGCTCTCTCCACCTCATTGGGGAACCAGCCTAGGACTCACTCCCTGCGCCCCTGGTCCCCCTTAGAGACTCAGTGCCAGCCACCTCTCCTGGCCTAGGCTTCCCCATTGGCTCTCACGAAGGAGCTGAAGCAGAGACTGGCATCCACGATCACACACAAATGTGTCTTGCCTCCAGCAGCACAAAAACTTTCAGAAAACTTCTGACGAGAGAACTGAGGTAAGAAGCAATGCAAGTTAGGGAAAGACCTACGGAGATGGAACCTCATTCTCTGCCCAGTGGCCCCATGGACACTCCTCAGGAACCTTTGGACCTGCTGTGGATTGTTGAGAGAACCCAGCTTGGCGCCACCTTGTAGAGACCCTCCCCTCCCTGTCCTCTCTCCCGGTGTTGTGGCAGATGCTGTTCTGATACCCTTGCTGCTCAGCTCTCAAAGAAGAAAACAGATCACCCATCACTGGGTAATTATAGAGCAACTGAAAGGCCACTTAGCTACAGTGTGATAAGCAACAGACTATTTTAATAATAACCAATTACCATACATTATAGTGTATCATTTGGCATTTGATGATCTACCGGGGTCTCACCTGTTCTTTCCTTTATGGAGCATTTCACGGCTGTTCACACCCTTCCCAACAGAAGTTGTGTCAGTTTCTAATTGAAGCACTATTTTTAGGAAAGAGTTAGGAAAAGTTTGTAGAGGTGGTGCAAATTATATCGTGCCAAGTAGAAGGATGCATTCTGCCAAGTGTCTTTTCTGACAGCTCTGCCATTACGTTGCATTCAGCAGGATCGAGAATGAGATTTGTTTCATGATCTGTGTTAGCCTTTCAACATTATGTTAGCCTTTAAACATTAAGCGAGCGGTAAACCTGGAGGCCCACAGCTCCAGCAGTCATTTGGGCAATCCAAACAGATGCCCACTGTCTGCTGTTGGCCATTCTCTCCCATGCTGAGCTACATTTTTCTGTCTGTTTAAGTTGAAGCCCTGAGGTTGAGCATCCTGCCACAGAATCTTCCACAGATGCTAGAAAAGCCCTGCCCAGGTCAAAGTAGTTCTTCAAGGGGACAGAGAAGATGATCCTCTAGCCTGAATCCTGGCTTCTCCACTTTCAAAGTGTACCTATGGTAAGTTTCTTAAACTCTCTAATCCTCAATTTTCTCATCTTCAAAAATGGGAATAATTTATGGCTATTACTCTGTGGCTGGCACATAGCAAGTGCTCCACAAATGGTTCTTGTTTTATAAAGGCAAAGTCATTACGTTAGCAATTATCAAAACAAACAGGACAAGGAAAAATCCTGTAGGAGTTCAGAGAAAAGAGACCTCAAGACTCCAGGGCGATGGAAGACGGTGAGTCATCAGCCAACTGTGATGATTAGGACATGGATACCCAGAAATTTGGGCAAATATTATCCTGAAGGGTCTGTGAAGGTGTTTTGGGGGTGAAATTAACATTTGAATCAGTACACAGAGTAAAGCAGATGGCCCTCCCTTGTGTGGGTGGGCTCCACCAAATCAGGTGAAGGCCGGGATAGAAGAGAAAGGCCTGCCCTCCCCAGGTAAGAGAATTCCTCCTGCCTGACTCCCTAGAACTAGGCTATTTCCTTTTTCCTGCCTCAGGATTTGAACTGAAACATTGGCTACCTCAGGGTCTCAAGCCTGCCAGTCATTAGACTAGAAATAAACTATTGGCTCTCTTGGGTTTTCAGTCTGCCTGATCCACCCTGCTAGTCCCATAATCACATGAGTCATTCTTCATAATAATCAGTCAGTCAATCAGTCCCAGTTATTATGTTTCTCCAGAGAACCCTGATTAGCATACAACCTTTAAAAGCTAGGTTAGGTTTGGATGGACACAGAGAAGAGAGAGAGCAAGGACAAGAACAAAGGAAAATGGATGAAGACCAACTGACTGCATTAACAAAAACTGGAGGATTCTGATTGATTAGTGATATCAGCCAATGTTTACCAATCACATATCATATGACAGCCTCTGCTTCACCTGCCTTGTCTCATATAACCCTCTTCAGAGTCTGATGGCGAATGCTATTCCAGCTTCACAGATGGAGAAAGCCAGTCCCAGATAAGAATTGCTTTCCAAAGTGCCATGTCTGTCAAATAAGAAGATCAAGACTCATACCACAGTAGTTTGACTCCAGGCCTATACTCTTAACCACTATGCAGATAGAATTTGAAAAAGTTGAGTGGATAAAACTGAATAAAGTTGGCACAAACACAGGTGGGTTACAGAAGCCATACTAAGGGGGTTAAGTAATTGTAGACCCAACTGTCTCATTCTACGGAATTGGAAATTGAAGTTCAGACATGGGAAGAAGCTTGTCAGACTCATGCAGGCCGAATGTCTGAACAAGAACTTGAACTTGGCACTCTGTTCAGCTGTGTCAGTTCCTTTGATTTGCCTCTGGCAGGGTGCCTGCTCCTGAGGCCTCACTGTTATGGGAACAACTCCTAGAACTGGAGCCCTCTAGGGGAACTCTCTGGCTGAGGATGCCTCTAGCCCAGCCTCATCCTTGAAAAGCCAAGAGGAAAATGACCAACCCTGTGTCTCTAGGTCACTCACCATCTCAATCTATGAGTGGACAGTTCAGATCCCTCTCTTTCCTCTAGTTGTACTCTCTTATTTGTGGACCATTCCCTCAATGGGACCCATTAATCATTTTCTCTCATTTCCAGCTCCCCCTGTCCCAATTTTTCCACAAAGAGAATCAAGCGACATCAACTACAGATCAGCTCCATCAAGGCTCAGGAGTCAAGGCCTGTCCTCAGCTAGCACATTTTAAATAGCTGTGGTTTGTGCTGTAGGATCGCTTAGCATGACTACGTGGCTGAAGCCTGACACTGGAATCAGGGCCCAGTAACGACTGGCTCCTAGTCCCATGATGTAGTAGGTTTGACAAACTGAGCATTTCACTCCAGCCTGGGAGTGGATGTTAGTCCTGGTACTTCATTTCCTGTGTTGCTCTCATTCAAGTCTAATGTTTTCCTGTTGGTGCTGGGCTCACCTCATGGGAGTGCCTTGAGTTCTAATGATGGCACGGACTCAGTCTGTGGGTCACTCTGGAAAAGAAATGGTCCCCCACCCAAACACATGGAGGCTATTCAATCAGTCAAGAAGGATCAACCATTTACCATGTGGCCTACACTAGTGATATGATGATGAAAAAGACAGTCAGTCTGCTCACACTCCTCAGGCTGAGAGTGCAAGGCCCATCACAGACAAATAGGCAATCATAACCCAGTAGGCAAGTACAGGATAGGGGAATCCCAATTGCTCTGAGGAAACACAGCAAGGGCATTAAAACTTGGCTGGGCCATTAGGACTAGAGTGGGGTTGGTTGAGAAAGGCTCCTGATAGCAGTAACGTAAGAGCTACAAAATAAATAGTCCTCCTTGCAATAGGGAGAGCATGTGAATGCAGGTGGTGGGCCTTTGGGTTGAGAAAGAAGTGGCACTCATTTCATGGAAAGGGAGCCACATGTCCCTGGTATACAAGGAAACCTGGTATGCTATGGATTTCAAGCTGTGTCATATTAATGAAACAAAAATTATAATGGGGAGGTGACTGATGAGGCTGAAGGTACAATACAGGACTGGATTGTGGAAGACCTTACACATCATTTTAAGGATCTTATCAATCATTTTAGACCTTATAAATCACTCTAGGGTTCCTCCTGTAATCTAAGGGAGCCACTAAAACCTGATAAACTGAAGAATGGCATGGCTCACTTTGCAACATAGACAAAGAAGTAAGTGTGATAACAGAGGTGTGGAGACAGTCCTGGGGAGCTTGCTTTGGGGGGTGGCACCCCATTAATTCGCCTTTGGGGACTACAGTCCTGCCTCTGAATGCATTCCTGATGAGGTTTAGAATCAGGCTGAGAACTGAGGCCTCCTTGGAGCCTGACCCTCAGTCCTCAGGCTGAACTCCCCGCAGCTTTCAGGTGCTGCAGACCCTGCCTCCTCCCCTGTGACCTCCAGTGGCCTGCAGTCAGGTCAGAGACCGAACTCCTGATCAGAGAGGTGCCTTCTCCCCGCCCTCACTGAGCTGGCCCCCATGCTTCAGGTCCTTCTAAACCTGCTTTATTCCCCAGCAGTCCAAGAGCTGAGTCCTGACACTATCACTGGTTTGAGGTCAGATCACGGTGGGTGGGGAGGGGAGGCACAGTTACTCCTCTCACTCACCCTTTAAGGATCGTAACTTCACAGCCATGACCACCTTGAGCAAGTTGTTTAGTCTCTCTGTTCTTTGTTCCCTCATCTGGAAATGGGTATAGCAAGAACCACTATGAGAGTTTGATGTAGAGACTGAATGACTTAACACATGCACAGCTTTTTAAGTCCTTGGCATATAGGGAAGTTAGACACTGTTGTTACTAAGAGCAGCCCCTCCACCCAGGATACACTGAGGGAACACAGAAAGCAGAAGAGGGCACAGGGCAGCAAACTGGGGAGAGGGAACATTACGGGATGTTCCTCAAATAAGAAAAAGCATAAAATGTGCCCACGATGAAATAAAAGTGCCAACAGGAAATGCTTCTACAAGATAGGACAGCCACTCGATAGATCAATTACTACTGGCTTCCAATTTTGCAGAGCCTCAGGTCTCCCTGACTTTGAACAGTAGGGGTAGAGGCAAAAGTGTGGCCTTTGGATCCGGAACAAATTGAGTTTGAAAACTGACTTTGCCACACTCTGCCAGTGGGATCCTGGGAAGCTCAGTCAAGTTCTCTAAGCCATAGACTCCTCATCTGTAAAGTGGGCACACTCCTCTCTACCAGAAGGCACAGACAACTGTCTTTCTAAATAGCCTGGCATGATGGGGTAGTCAGAGGAGGGTTCTGCCCGACCTTTCAGATCCTACATGCAAAGGAAGGCCAAGGCACCCTAAAATGTGAGCAGAGAGAGCCCTCGAGAAGTGATCTTAGAGAGAGGGCACTGCAGATGCCTTCTGTATCATCTTTCTTGGGAAATTTTGGCCGTGGCCATCCTCGTGGCCAAGTCCTTTCAGGATTGTGAGGGTCAGAGTAACTCACAAGGAGAAACACAGACCTCCTTCAGTGTTTCACATCCAGCTGCCCCAGGCTGGGCTGGCAGCCCAGGAACCATTAGCAGGTGGCAGGGCCGAGTGTGGGGCCATCAGTCAGAGGAGAATGTGTGCCACAGTTCCTGGGACACAATGGTGCCCTGAGGAGCCATCAGCAGTAATGATGATGGGTATTTAAGCAAATGAACTGTTAATGACCAGGCAGAGGTGAGCTGCCTCCCAGACCAGCTGGAGCCTAGAGTTGGCAAAGGAGGGTGAGGTAGGAATGAGGAGAGGGTGAGAGGAAAGAGATTTCTTTTTTTCTCTGAAATGTGTTCCTATAGGGAGTCTTGGCTGGCCACAAAGCAATGCCTGCTGCATATGCTGTCCCCTACTCCAAAACTCACCCTCACTTCCATGAAATACTGCCCAGACTCTGGGATGCCCTGCCCAGGTGCACCCCTGACCTACTTTACCAGCTCAGTCCTTTCTGCCACATAGCAAGAAGGAATTTCTTTGGAAGCCCATGTTTGGAGGCCCAAACCAGCAGGGGAAAAACAGGAGGGATGCTAGCCAGTTAGCTCAGGTTTGGTAGATCCCAGGAACTGGGGATTGAGTGCCTGGGAAAGATGAAAATAGTCACATCAATAGCCACACTGTCTACTGCTATTCCTGCTATGACAACTGTGTATGGGGTGACATAGTTGTGACCTCTTAATTGACATTGTTTAATTTATTGTCCACACAATCCTTAAATGGAGATGAGGCACCCATTTTACAGATATATAAACTGAGTTTCAAAGAGTTAGGGCCAAAAGTTTGGCCAAGAGTCACCAGAGTGAGTGAAGCTAGAGGATTTCAAAACTCCAAACTTTGAAGTAAGAGTCAGGACACCAGGGTGAGGTCCGAGGAAATAACGGACTGAGAACACGGTGAGGAAGCCATGATGTTCTTCTGTTCGAATTCACAGACTCTGATGGACAGGCCATGGGGGCATGTGCTTGTTCCATCCTTGCTGCTCTTCACTTACACTCTGGACTCTGCTCCTTTCAGTAAACCTGTCCAATGCACAATGCTAGAAAAATGTGGTACGTGGCCAAAAGCACCAGCTTTGAGCTTGAACAGAACTTCCACAGCCTTGCTGTGTGAGCTTGAGCAAACAACCTCTCTGAACCTGCTTTCTGATATGGAAAATTAGATAGCTATTGTTTTGTAATTGTTAGGCAACACACAAATCCACAACAACAACCTAGGAATCAGTGTGACATAGGAGATGGATCACTTTTCATTCCCTGGACCTGATTCCTAACAATAGCATGGGCGGGGTTACATATTTACCTGCTTTGACCCTCTGGTTTCTAATCTGCAAAAGTACAATAATTTCTCCTACTTGGCAGGACTATATCAAAAGTTAGAAATGACTTACATAAAGTATGTGGCACATAATCAGTCATCAAAAATGTCAACTGCATTAATCAATTGTATATTCTACCAAGTTTTATATACTCAACTTTTAATCAATTATATATTTATACATATACAAATGCATATGCATATACATAGAGATACAGTGCCTGGCCTCAGGCCTGAATCCCACACTCAGAAGTTTTACTTTCCCCACATCTTCTTTCCCCTCTCATCTTTGAGAAGCATTTCTTGCACTTCTTCTGGGACGGCTTCCTCATCACCTGCAGTGCTGTTACCTTCTCTGAGCCTGAAACTTTCTTTCGATTCCTTGGTGGTCACAAAGCTCATTCTGTATTGTCCTCTGACGCTTCCTTTGTTGGTTAGCAATCACTCTGCAATTGCATTAGCAGCCTTTACTTGTCTGTGTGCATTTGCACACATCACCCTCCATTCCTGAGCTTCACGCCCCTCATTAGCAGATGGAGGTTTGGATCAGAACTGGACCTTTCATCCTCAGACCACTGGCCCACTCACTCTTCTTCGAATGTCCTCACCCTCCTTCCACATCCCAGGACCCACTTTAAATACTTCTTTTGAATTCCTTCCAGGTAGAGACTTTTTCTCCTTATGAAAATCAAGAATCCTTGATTTTATCTGCTCCCTCACATAAAGCTTGCTGAATTTCACCCAAAACACCCCTTGATGGGAACCAAAGTCTCCTCACAGATGTGTGAGTCATGCATCTTTATGCCTCCTGCAGCACTAACACTTTAAGCTGTGAGTGTCCCCCTGGAATCTTACTGACTTCTTATGGGGCCTGCAAAGTGGCCCAAAGCCATCCTATACAACCCTTAACAAGGAGCTTATCCATCTGAGCCAACATCTCTGCTACAAGGGGACAAATACACATGGGGTCCCTGTCTCACTTTTGCAGGAATAGGAACTATTCACCTGTACCCCATCCTTCTCTGCTCCCCCTGCTCTCTATCCTGTTTCTTCAACACTTGTGCTAGGAGTGCCAGACCAGGGTGAATTCCCTGACTGCAGGCACTCTATTTTTCTTCTGTAACTGGCATCTGTTCAGGCAGATGAGTGAATATTTATTAGACCTCAGCAGGTTTCAGTCACTTTAATTGTTTGCCAGAGAAACATGCCTATAGTTGAAACCAGAACTCATTGGTCATTTATCAGGTCAGTTAAGTGAAAGGGGAGCGGTGTAGAGATGAGAGTTTAGGCAGGTCCAGGAAATTTTGGCTGCAGAAAGAAGTCACGCAAAAGAAAAATGAGTCCTTGGATGGTCATCTGGAACTGATGGATTAAGAGATAAGCACCGGAGTTGTGATCTCAACACACAGAATCACTGGACCAGCCATTCGCATAATTAGATGCAAGTGGCAAGCATTTAGTGTATTTTTTTTAAGTTTTAAAAGTGCATGGAGAAAAAGTCATTGGAAATGGCAATTATCATTTTTTTAAAAGAGGTTGGGGAGAAGAAGTAAACAACAATATTTATTAAGTACCTAATATACCTATATAGTATGCAGTTGCATACATTGCTCCTTATTTAGTTATTTAACTTTGGCAGAAAAACATTTTTTCCATCTGAATATTTTCCTAGAAACTCAACATATAAAAAAGATAGAAGTAGGGCTCTCTTATGGAATCTCAAGTGAGAGATCTGAAGCCCACCTATTCATTTTGTCCTTTGCCCACTGAAACTCCTATCAAATTAGCCCATGAGCAATGCTCCAAGGATGGCATTATTTTCCCAATTTACAGATGTGTTGAGACTCAAAGAGGTATAGTTACATGGGTGGAAAATGGAGAAGACTCAGGCTTAGAACTCAGCTCTCTTGATTCCAAAAGACCAGTGGTCCCTTCACACTGTCAGGCCCCCAGCTGGAAAGGGAGAGCATGGGATCAAGGAGCCCAGAGTGAGTGTCCTAAGTCACTTCACATAACTGTAACAAAACACCTGAGATTGGATCTCTTATGAAGAAAGGAGGGTTATTTACTTCACAGTATTGGTAGGAATAAATCTGAGATAGGGAGGCCCTCAAGCTGAGGCATAACAGGGTGATGGCATCCCACTGGTGACAGTGCACGCAGAAGAGAGAGGAAGCAAATGTCCTGGGACAGACTCATTCTTTCCTCACAACTCACTCTACAGGAACGAATCCACTCCTTCAAGACCAGCATTAATCCCTTCGTAGGAGCAGTCATGACTCAATCACATTCCTCATGGTCCCACCACGTAAAAAAGTCTTAGCACATTTTAACACCATTATGCTAAGGAATTAAGCCTTCACGTGGGTTTTGGCAGGGAAAAATCACAGCAGTGAGGCTACTCACATAATCCATGTGACAGGGGCAAGCATAGAGAGAAAAGGAGACCCTGGAGAGGACTAAGCAAGGGAGCAGACAGCGGAGGACCCAGCCTGCTTTTACACAGAGGGCACCCCCCACGACATTGATTCTGTATTCCACTCTGCCTCCTGTGAGGCGAGACAGCTCCCCTCCCCTTGCCCGATTATCCTCTGCCATCAGCACAGCCCTGGCTCTGGGTGGCAGAAGCCATCTGCCTGCTGCTGATCAGTCCTCACAGTCAAGGAGGTTCTGGGTTTTGAGGCTTCACGAGGAGGAGGCTGATAGAGTCCTCAGTGGGCAGTAAAATTCAGTGATGAAGATGATTTAGGGTCCAAAAATGCCAATTTGTTTGTGGACTCAGGGCCAAGTTCCCACATGGACCTGCCCAACAGCCTGGCATGGTGGCAGCGAGGCAGGGTAGATGTTTTCCTCTTCCTAGTCCTCAGTAGTCCTTCAGAACATCACTGACCAGATAGCCCTTAGTGCCTGATCAGTGAGGATGCCCGAATAATGTTTCAATTCACTGGGCAATGATCAGAAGCGCAGGACATGTGTTGCCTTCTCACCAATGCCATCATCTTTCCTGTATTCCATAGCTCCTGGCACACTATAGGAGACTTCAGAAAGAAGAAAAAGGAGAGCGTGCACTCAACATCAAAATACTTCTGCCACGGTGTAGAGGTCTTATGCTGGAAGATATAATAGGTTGACCGTTTCCCAGGTCCTTCTTTGCCAGCTTTCAGTCAAAGATGCCTGTGTGATACAGCTCTGGATATGACAGAAGCTTGCTGTAGATTCATGGGAAAGCTTTTGATTTCCTGACAGAGACACTCCTCCTTTGCCTTACCCTTTCTGCTGGATTACAAACATGATGGAAGGGGTTGCAACAGCCATAATGCAACCATGAAGGAAAGAAGAGAAGAGGAAAGACACCCGCCCACACAGCACTGAACTGCTAAACTAACACTGCAATTACTTGCCTCTAGGCACAATTTTGTATGAGCAAATTAAATCAGCATGTGTGTCAATCACCATAGCTGAGTTTTTCTGTCACTCAAAGCCAAAAGCATTCCCGATACAGTGCATGATCTTATATGACCTTTATCATAAAATTAAGAAGTTGGTAATATTAGCCTCCTTTTAAACATGAGGAAATAAAAAAGTTGGAAGGAGGTGACCAGACAAAAGCCACAAACCTTGCAAGTGTAGAGTCAGGATTTACTTCCAAGCCATACTCACAAACCCACAGCAAATAAGAAGTTAATACATTAGATGTCTCATCTGTTATGTATAATTTCTCACATATATAACTTTATATGTTTATATTTTCTGTATATATCTGTCTCCTCTCCCTCCCTCCCTCCCTCTTTCTCTCTTTCTCTCACTCTCTCTCTCTCACACACACACACACACACACACATACTTTTTAATCCTGTTGCCTAATTTCCATTGAGCCCATGATAACAATATCTCCTGTTGCTTAGGCCATGAGTGATTTATCTGCTAAACTAACACATTACTCTAGGACTGCTAGATACAAGGAGAAATAATCCTGGAGAAAATGTGGATGATTGGGAGTACCATGCTTTCTAAATATGAAGAGAGCAGAGTCTGAGGGTGGAAGGCAGTGTTATAGCATAAAAAGCAGTGAATCTGGAGCAGGAAGGGTTAATAATAGTTGAGCTCTGTCTGACGGCAGCTTGCAGATCATTCAACAAAGCACTTCCCCACTGCGCACCTGGGTTTCCTACCTATGAAATCAAATGAGAGTCTGTTGGGGACAGGGGATATTGTACGTCGGGGGGTTGGTTAGAGGGAGATGTTGGAAAACATTCAAAATCATTTTAATGTGAAAATGCTATAACTGGGGGCCGGCGCTATGGCTTAGCAGGTGAGACTACTGTCTGCAGTGCTGGCATCATGTATGGGTGCCAGTTCAAGTCCCGGCTGCTCCATTTCCAATCCAGCTCTCTGCTAGCCCCTGGAAAAGCAGAAGAGGATGGCCCAGGTCCTTGGGCCCCTGCACCTGCATGGGAGACCTGGAGGAAGTTCCTGGCTCCTGGCTTTGGATAGGCATAGCTCTGGCTGCTGTGGCCATTTGGGGAGTGAGTCAGCAGATGGAAGACCTTTCTCTCTTTCTCTGCCTCTCCTTCTCTCTCTTTGTAACTCTGACTTTCATATAAATAAACAAATCTTTAAAAAATGCTATAACTGGAATCTATATCCATAACAGATATCTGTGTCTATAGCTCTCCTATAGAAACACGAGTGTATCATCCAGTAGCTCTACCTCGACATAATTGCAGATTCTTTCACGCCTTCTTAACTGTGCCAAGGAGAGGATCGGGTGGACGATAGCAATGCACAAGAGACATCAACCAGTGGAGAGCCAGTGCCTCGGGAGCTATCAGGCTCCATAGTACCACAGGAGGCCTTTGGGTCGTGGCCCAGAGACTGGAGTTGCCCATTTATTCCTAGTGGACAGCTTGCTCTCAGAAACCACACGTTCATAACCTCGCCCTGCTGGATATGAGCAGAGCAAGTATTCATCCTGGGCATCGTCACCACTTTCTTAGAGGCTATCTTGCTTTCCCTTCCTTTGTGCAATGAGTTCCAGGATTGCTGTCTTAGTCCATTTGGTGCTGTTATAACAGAACACCTGAGTCTGCGTGATTTATAAAGAACAGAAATTTACTGCTCACAGTTCTGGAGGCAGGGCAGTCTAGGATCAAGGTCAGGGCATCTGGCATTGGTCTTTTTGCTGTGTCCTCACATAGCGGAGAGCACAAATCTACTCCTATAATCCCTTTATATAGAGGCATTAACTTTCCCAAGGAGCTCTGCTCTCATGAACTAAATGTCTCTGATTAGGCTCCACCTTCCAACAGTGTTGCACTGGAGATTGAATTTCCAACACATGACTGTTGGAGGACACATTCAGACCACAGCACCCACGATCTTAGACCTATAGAGGCAGAGTAGTCTCCCTATACCTCAGCCACTGGCAGGTCAGGGGTCCCGATCCGCCCCATACCATCACGATTTGGTGAATACAGCAAGCTTCCAGGTCTGACCATGCCTGCCTTAGACTAATGATTTCCTCTCTAGACTTTGCTTATATTCTCCTTTATTACTGAGCTGTGCCAGGAATAAGCCGCTCACAGCAGCTGCTTGTTCTTGGATTACCCTTTCCTGAGATCAAAATGTTTACTGGGATTACGCAAAAATAGATTGAGATTAACATGTGGTGTTTAACGGAGCAGCCTCAGGCTCTTGGCTCCCCTTCATCACTTGAGCTGCCAAAATAAATTCCCACCCACGGATGTCCTGGGTCTGTCTGGCTTACTAAGAGTGAAAACATGGAGACAGAGGAGCTGTTACACAGCACATTTCCCCGCACTCACAAAGGGAGCCTCAGAGCACTCCTGCCCTGAGTGCACTTCCTTTCCTTCCTGTCCTTTCCAAAGACCCAGCCAAAGTCTCATCACCTTTCTCGGGGGAGAGAGAGCCTCCTAGGACCTCCATGGTCTTTTACTGACGCAGTCCAGTTTCATTCATCCATTATGCATCCAACAGATATCCAATAGCAAACATGTTACTTACCGAAATACTTGTCATTCCAGCCATGGTGGTAGCTCATGAGGATTCAGTGGAGGGGAGGACGTGGCGTGATCCCACCCTTGGTTTACACTAGATTGTTTAGCTTTAGCAGTCTGGCTTCCTTCCTCAAGGCCATTGCTTTGTCTGAGAAGAAAGAATCATGGAGGAACACACCTGGTTACAGAGTCCATGAGGGGGTTTCACATTTAAGCTTATCTAACATTAGGTGAAATTCCACGGGATGGATTCTGGGCTGCAGGCAGTTTCACATACACTCAGAGGCTCAGCAAATGTCTGTGGAGTTGGACTGTTTGTTAGCCTCATCACAGCTGTGAGAAAAAGCTTTTGCTCCAGTATTCAGTTAAGATGAGGTATTGGCCGGAGCCGCTGCTCAATAGGCTAATCCTCCACCTGCAGCACCGGCACACCGGGTTCTAGTCCCAGTCAGGGCGCCGGATTCTGTCCCGGTTGCCCCTCTTCCAGGCCAGCCCTCTGCTGTGGCCCGGGAGTGCAGGGGAGGATGGCCCAAGTGCTTGGGCCCTGCAACCGCATGGGAGACCAGGAGAAGCACCCGGCTCCTGCCATCGGATGAGCGCGGTGCGCCGGCCAAAGCGCGCTGGCCGCAGCGGCCATTGGAGGATGAACCAACGGCAAAGGAAGACCTTTCTCTCTGTCTCTCCCTCTCACTGTCCACTCTGCCTGTCAAAAAATAAAAAATAAAAAAAAAAAGATGAGGTATAGACATTTCCCCAAGATAATGATGGTTGGAGCTTCCTCATGTCACTATCATTGCCATTCTATAACTCCTACCATTACACCATTACACCAACACCACCATCACCACTACTGTTATTGCCACCACTGCCAACGACAACTGCTATTACCACACTGTCATTATCCCCACTATTCCTTCCACCATGGTGCTACTTCCCGACTTCTACTGCTTGTACTATATAACTGCTAACAGATGACATTTATAGGAGATAAGTGCCAACCACTGTGCTAATATCATAAAAACATTAATTGAGTAAAACATCACAAAATCCCTATAATTAAAAGATCATTGTCTCCAATCTGCAGATGAGACAAGTGATAGTTATACAGCTACAAAATTGGACTCTTTCCACAGGCAGGCTGAGTTCTAGGTCCATCCCCTAAACATCATCCTATAATTCCCTTTTTGAGTATTTTTTAAGACCCAGGAAGGCCTGATTCCAAAACCATGATCCCTACTGTGAGATTTGTAACTACTCTGGAATCCAGGGAACAGGTACATGAGACTCAAGAGAGCTGAACCTGACCCTCATATTTTGGCATCTCTCTACCTCTCTCAGTAGGAACATTCCAGAACACCAATGAGGTGAGCATGAAGGTTAGGCTGAGTAAGTGACAGCTTCTGAGGGAGTAAACGGGCAGGTGAAGCATCTGAGAGCGTGGTCCGCTGTGAGATTCAGAACACTGAGCTCTAGGAACTGCCAGCAATGCTGCTGCCGCCGTGTGCCAGCCACACTCGGGAGAAGGTGGCACATCCTCAATGTTTCAGGTCAGGAAGGACTGCCAACCTGGGCCAGACTCCTGCTACACAGCCCCTTCCTCATCTGGAGTGACATCCTTTCATCTCAATGCCTCCATCCCTGAACATGATGCCACTCAGGGCCACGACATCAGTCCTCTCCTTAAACCTGCAACCCCTATTCCCTATTAGCAACGCGCTCCTGGCAGGCAAGGCTGATGACCCGTGCCAGGTGCACTTCCCTGTCCCCTTTCCTCCACTTGCCAGAGTTGCACATGCATCAGAAATGACCTCGCCGGTCCTCCGCACTGGAAAGCCTTCCACTATGACGGGTCTCAGCATGTTGTGCATCTCAGCTGTTGGGCAATGAGAGCTCTTTCTACGATTGTGTAGGCTCCTCTGTTCTGGGCCAGCCTTGCTGAGGACCAAACGTGTATTATTCATCTTCGTATTCCCCACAGTATCTGAGCCAGTGCTTCCTTACAACAGGGGCTCCGTAACTGTAGAAGGAAGGGAGAATGAGGGGAAGGAGAGAGAAAGGGGGGGGGGCAGAGGAGGGGAGGAGGAGGCTAGGAAGGGGAGAAGAGGGAGAGAGGAGGCAAAGGCATTTAATAGCTATGCCTCTGACTTTTCTTAACTCCAGCCCCCAAATCATGTAAACATCAGTTTCCAATAGAGAAAGCAGATGAAAGCAGTTTTTACTATAAGCTTAGGTTCATTACCATGGGCTTAGCAATGCGGGAAAGCCATCTCTCAGGATCTCTTACCAACCAGAAAGCTGAAAGAAGTCCCTAGAACAACAGAAGGAGAAAGGTATCATAGGAAAAGGGCATGGAATTACAAGCTCCAGGACTCCCATTCAGTCTCAGCAGGTTTTAGCTTAGATTGCCTTTTGACCTCAGTGCACCTCAGCTTTCCCATCTGTGAAATGGGGACACGGTCACTCCCTTCCAGGCAGTGCTGTGGGGATGTAAATAACAACACAAAGAATGTGAGCGTGTTTTGTGAGTGGGATCCAGGCCAGGCCAATGTTATTACTCTCATCTAGATCAGAGGGTCTGCATCAACGCTTTTACTGTTTAAATTTTCACTTCACCCTCGGCCACGCTGCTCCAGAGGTGTGGGCCCCTTTTCCCGAGGGAGTCTGGCACTGCCACTGCCACCAGCGCTCTCTGGTGCCTGCTTCTCCACATCTCCCCATGGGGACCTCGAAGGAGGAAGCCAACCCAGGAGGCATTTTCTCCAGCATCTGGAGTTCCTCTAAGCTGACCACGAAGGAGAAAGCAGGAAGGAGGAGAAGGAGGAGACGGAGTAGCAGCAACAGCCCCCTGGCGAGCAGGGCACTCTAGAATAGCTCTTCCTGAGCTTTCCGCAGAGGCCTCGCCACCGAGAAAATGCCGGAAAAATGCTGGCTAATTTCAGAGGCTCCACGTTGGTGGGCCAACATCCCAGGGAGAATGAGCAATTATGATTTCCATCTAAGCAACATATGCTGTTTGCTGGCCTGTTTCGAACAGCTGTAGGTTAGATGCTGTTAAGATTGGTCTCCTTCTCGCCTCCATATTTCAGAATTCAAATTAAACTAAAATAACAGCACCTGCTGAACAAAAACCCCATTGGAAATGTGTCCTCGTACACAATTACTGCAGGGAGGCTGGTCACCATTGTTACCCGCCTATTCTTCCTGAATGGGAACGGCAGAAGTTTCCCAGGCAGCTGCAGCAATTCAATTGTATAACTGGAGCTGGCCTCGCGCCAACCCTCAAGAACTCAAGTGGCACCAAAAGATACTATATTGATTTGCAATCGAACATAATAGGCCATCAGCTTAATTATTACTGAAGTGACAAGGTTCTGGGTATTTCATATTTATATTTCAGGCCCTGTGAAGGATGAATGTAAATCTTTTAAATGCACGGATTTGCATATCTTCAGAAGGGTTGAGTGCTCTTATTACATTCATAGCCTTTGAAAGACCAAAAGGACTGGCTATGGAACTCAGGTTGCCAGATCCCACCGGCATTTGCTTGCTTGAAGAGACAAAAGGCATAAAATGGAAATTGCTTTTAGTCAAAGGAAAAAAAAAGGGCAAAAAAAAAAAAAAACACTCCTCAATTCCATCAAGCTCAGACCTCTTTGAGGGCCTTCTAAGGGACATTGGTTATAGGTCTTATTAGTACAGAGGTATTTATTGGGAAATGAAACCAATGACTCATGGACCCGTAAGGTCCCCTCTTCTTTGTCCTTCCCAGCCGGTTCCTAACCTCTGCAGCGTTCTGAGCAGTGGAACCTTATGAGCTGCTGAGATGTGGGCAAGGGAGGAATGAGGAGAGATCCAGATCCACTCTCCGAATATCTGCTAGACACCTGCATCACATGACGGCCCAAGACGCAAAGACAAATCTTCCCATCCCTATCCACTCGTCATCATCGGATCTTTTCCCCATGCCCCTTATGACAGGACCTGTCACTCAACCATGACATTTGGACATCTGGGACTGATTCTGGGCTCTCCCCGGCCTTCCCCTTCTAGATGCAATAAATCACTGTATTTTATAGATTCTGCCTCCTATGTTCCCTTTGAGTTAGTGCTACTGCTGCTGCCTTCTGTCAGGTCCCATCATAAAGCCTAGACTCTTAGATTTCCCTGTCACACATTTTCTGCCTCCCTCTTACTGAACAGCGGTCCCTTCTCTGACCTGCCATCAGAGGACCTTTCTGAACATGCAGGGAGCACAGATTCCTGCCTTCAGTGCCCCTCCACCCCCTACCCCGAGGGTACAGTTAACTCTGCACAAACTCCAGCCTTCCTGCCATCCAAGTAGAATCTAGGCATACACAGTCATTCTTTAGACGTGCCATCTCAGTATTTCTGTCTGAATACCTTCTTCTTATCAAAGGGAAAATAAAGGATCACCTTCCAAGATTCCTTTTAAAACACTGCATCCTGTTTGAGAAAGCCCATTTCCTCTGTTCATGTGTTATCAGGAACACACATCATAGGGTGGTTTACCTGTATGATCCTCCACTAGGAGAGCCTCACAGTTTCAAAATGTGCTTTTAAATCTTTTTGTTCCCAGGACTCAGTGCCCGGAATGTAGAAAGTGCCCAGCAATTGTTAGTTGAGTAGATCTTTATCCCTAAGAAATATTGAATATATATTGAATGTCTATATATGAAATGCTGTTCTGGGCATTGACCCAAAAATGGTGAGTATGGAAATTTATTCCAAAGACCAAGACACTGCTGTAAGCATAGCAATCAATGCTAATTTTTAAAAGAAGGCTTGGATATCACATATTCCCCAAACACAGAAAAACAGATTTGCAGCCTACGGTGTTTGGTAGAAAACAGGACTAGCCTCAGCCTAAAATCTTGACATCCTACAATTTAAGAAGCAGCAGGACTATTTGAACACACCTATACATATTCTCACATTTTACAGATTCACAAATTAAGAACCCAAAGGGTAAGATTTACATGGTTCTAAGAGTAGCCAGGAATTCTGACTCCCTATTTCTTTCCATTTTGAAGTAAGACGGGTAGGACTTGAGTGGATATGGAATAGGGATAGGAATACGCATGATAGCTCTACACCCCCTTCACCATCCTCAGCAATTTCCATACTACCACTATTGCCATCACTTCCATCCCCAAAACCACTATTGTGACCCCTTCATCATCTCCGCCAGTGTTACTGTATCCCTGACATCCACTTCTCCAGCCTGCCTCCCACCACTATTCCCACCACCCCAATTCACAACAAAGTGACCTCTTGATTTAGTGCAAACAGAAGGTGCTTTCTTCTTCTGTCCAAGCTTGTTACCACTTTTATTCATACCTCTGCTCTACTCCCTTTTCCTGCACCTATTCCTGCAAATCCTGGGCTCCAGCACAGAGCTCTCCCGGCACATCCAAGGGGCATTGTGATAACCTCCTACTCTGGGAAGAAATTTTTATTCCCTTGTTTTTTCCCCTGAGAAGCTATTTCTAAGGCAGCTAGATCAAAGAGGATCCAGGAAATGAAAAAGAATTATGGAAGAAGAGAGAGCATTGTAAAACTTGGGACACTGGAATTCTCTCCTCCAGGGTCATGTGAGCAATAGGAGTTAAGATCTAATCCTTTGAAGAGGAGCAGCCCAGGGACTCTGACTGCCTTGCTGGATCAGATGTGAGGTTCTCCAGAATACAGCTGAAGCCCTCTACTTCTAACTCCTGATGTCCTGGCTCATAGTCTAGTCCTCCACCCCCACCCCCACCCTGCTCCATTGCTATCTCTGGCTTCTGCCTTATTTGGGGGCCCTACTCAGACCCCCTTTCCTGGCTTTCATCTTTTGGGAAGGGCCCAGCACCATTGAAGAGAATTCTAGGGCTGCAAAGGCTGAAATCCTAGAGTCCACAGGCAGCAGCATCCTACAGGAGCCTCTCCTGCCAGACTGAGCACAAAGGAAGACATCCTGCGCCGAGCAGAGGGGCTGTGCAGAACCACCTGCTCGGGCAATTCTGTGATAAAAGGAAGTGAGACTGGAAATTGGGCAATTGCTACTAAGTAGCTGAGGACCCAGCTGAGTGGGGTTTTCTTTACTAAGGCTGATAGAAGCCAGCTTTAAAGGAAGACAGAGACTTTTCAGAACCGAGAAGTTCATGCACAAGAGCAGAGGAGGGACCAGGGCTCTAAAGGACAAGTCTTCACCTCCTTGCTAACAGCAAAGAGTGGGGCTCTTTCATATGGGCTCCATAAGCAGTTCACACATCTGAGATTTTACATCCTGTCCTGTTAAAGGCACAGTCCTTGTTAGTACCTGGAAGGGAAGCAGCGACCCCTACAACTTGGTAAAGATTCCCTGAGAAATGACCTATCAAAGTCCAAACACTTCTTTCGTTGCTTCTTAGGCTGAAAAAAAAGTACATCTGGACGTCACAGAAGTGTTTAACAAAATCTATCCTCGTGGAAAGGATGGATGACAAGGTAATTAAGTGAATTTAGAACGAGTTAGTGTCTACAATTTACTGAATGCGTACCACATGCTGGGTATGATTTTCCATCCATTGTGTCGCTGAATCACCTCACTACCTGTTTAGAGAGTAGGAGAGCTGGGCTCAGGGAGGTTTGGGACATCTGAACCCAGGGCATGCTGGGAGAATGTGTGCCACCTGCTCTACAGCACTGTCTCCAGGCTAGAGTGCACCCATGTGTGCTCACAATGCACACTGTCCTCTTGTGTAGGACACCAATAACCATGCTTCTAGTCACAATCACATCTCACTCCTACCCCACATGCACTTTTTGCGTGTGTGTGTACATGAACATAACAATCTATAGGTACAAACATGATCCCACAGTAGGGACACCTGGGAGAGGTTTTCCTATTTACTCTACTGTCTCCATCTAATGGGTGGAACTCTTCTTGTCCTGTCTAATGGAGACACCGATGATCTAATTCTCAAGTCCAGTGGGTTAAGCAATGTCCCACAGGCATGCTATGGGAAGTGAAACCAAAAGACCATGAGGGATCCACAGCCTAGACCTGCATTCATCTGCCCAGCCTTGCCCTGTATTAGCCATGTAACTTCAGGGAGTCCCTACGCTTCTCCAACCCCCAATGCCCCATCTGTTAAGATGGGAATAGAAAATTCCATCACATAGCATTGCTCTAAGGATTGGAGAGTCCTGAATGCAGAGTTGGTACAGATTACCAGGGCCTGCCCAGTAGTCAGCTCCAACCCATTCTGCCATGTTCCCATGCTGCCACCTTCTGATGCCAAAGCCATCTCTGTGGCACACTGCACCGCACCCTGTCAACAGCCACCAGAGAAAAGGAGGTGGCAGAGAGTTGGGGGGAGGGGTTGAGACCCTCAGCTGCTCCTGGAGAGGCAGGGCTGACAAGGCGAGGATTGTTTTTCTCCCCTGGTGTGAAGCATGTTGACTTGCTGTTGATAGATGGTGGGATGATATTAATTAAAATGCAGGCAGGTGTGAGGGCGCCTCTTAGAACTGCATTTTCCCTGGGGGGGAGGGGAAAGCATCCGGGCTCTGTTTTGTAGCCATAGTGGGAAGAGCATCCTCTTACCCTCTCTTCCCCCCTCTGCTAGCAGCTGCCACTTGGAGGAAAGGGTTTGGATTTCCCTATCCCTGGCAGAGGCAGGCCACAGAAGGGCTGGGCTCTATGTGGAAGCACAACCAAGTCCTCCCAGCCTGATGAGTGAGGTAAGAGGAGTGGGTCACCCTCGGGACACCTTTCCTATTCGCCAGGAGGTCTGCAAAGTGTCTGCCTTTGGAGAGTGTGCTCTAGGGACCACTTGCTTTTATCTTCCCTGCTAGCTCTGCCTCTCCTCCAATGGGCAGAACTGGGATAAACAGGACTTCCTAAAGGGGACAGTCAGATGGCCTAAGACAGAGCCCATAGGGAAGCGCTGAGACACAGCACCATAACACTCCAGAGCAGAGTCTATGGCCAGAGGCCCAGCTGAAGAGCAGGAATACGAAATCTGAGCACAGAATGTTTGCTGCATGCAGCCATGGTGCATACCCAGCCCGGCTCTTTACGCTTGAACCAAGCTGGGCTACAAGAGGACACATGTGAGTTCCTCTTTGATTTCCAATGTCCTCTTTATTGCTTCTTCCCTGCAAGAATAAGTGGTTCCTGAGGACTCTTAGTTCAGAGGTGTTGGTATTGTAGATGGTAGTTGGTATTGATGATCTCAGCAGTTAGGTGACACGACTGAAGTGATAGAAAAGAGACTGGGGTGCCTCATTTCTGCAACTGAAGCCCTGAGTCACTTCATTTCTGAAAACTTGTATTTGAACAGGAGTCCCTGAGACATCTCAAGAGCAAGTCCCTCTGTTTCACTCCCTCTGCCGATCCCTCAGAACACAAAGAGGGCAGCGAGAAATGAACAGGGGCAAGCTGGAGGGCAGTCCTGCTATGACCTGAGCCAGGAGCTCGCACTGAGAACGCAATCTTTCATTTTCTGGGGCTCTGGTTACTCATTTGTAGAAAAGAACAAATGAGGTTATGAAACCTCTCCTCCCTCCCTCCCTCCCTCCCTCCCTCCCTCCCTCCCTCCCTCCCTTCCTTCCTTCCTTCCTTTCCTCCTTACCCAGCCACAGGGATAATTTGACAATCTGCATTTTGGGTTCTTAAATATGTGTAATCATTTCTCCACCATCTGACCTGTAAATAACAGCTTTAATGAGAATTGTTGGGAAACATTCCCCAGGGATGGCAATGAATTATAATGCAAATTGAACCAAGCTCTCTTGCAAGCCTAATAACTAGAACTGTTAACAATGAGGATTATTGTGGAAGTGTTGAAAAAGACAAGGTGAAGTGGTAAAGAAATCTCCTTAAGTGCAAACAGTCCCCCACTGTGTGCTCCATCTCACTTAGGGACAAATTCTCTGATCTTAAGAGATCAATCTCTTTCCAATACACTCTCAGGATGTCTCATATATTGAACATAATCAAGAATGTCATTCTATGCTTCTGGAAACAAACAGTCCATCCAAACAAGAAGAATAATGTTTCCAAATGAGATTTTTCTTTGGGATGGGCAGAGAGTTTATAGATTTTAGTATTTTTTTTTAGAACAATTGTAGGTTCACAGCCAAACTGAACAGGAAGCAAGGAGACTTCCAATATACCTGCTGTTCTCACAATGCATAGTCTTCCCATTGTCAACATAGCTGGATAGAGCAGTGCATTTGCTACAATGGGTGAATACATAGTTATTATCTAGAGTTCACTTGACATTTGAGTTCACCCTCTGTTGTGAAAATTTCATGGGTTTGACAAATATGCAGTGACATGTGTCCATCATTATAGTAGTATATAAAAATAGTTTCATTGCCCTAAAAATCCTCTATCTTCCACACATTTAATCCCTGTCTACCCTGACCCCGGACAACTACCAATCTTTTTACTATAGTTTTGCCTTCTCCAGAATGTTATGTAGTTGGAATCACACAACGTGTGCTCTTTTCCTATTGCTTTCTTTTATTTAGTAATATGTATGTCAGTTTTCCCCATGCCTTACATGGGTTGATTTCCATTGTTTAGATTTGTCACAGTTTATTTATCCATTAAGTTATTGAAGAATATCTTGCTTATATTCAGTTTCAGGTGATTATGCATAAAGCTGCTACAAATGTCTAGGGATAGTAAGCAGGCATTTGATCTAGTGGCTAAGATACCCACGTCTCACATCAGAGTCCCTAGGTTTGATTCCTGGTTCTGGCTCCCAACTTCAGCTTCCTTCCAATGCAGACCCTGGGTGGCACCAATAATGCATCAAGTAATTGGGAGCTTGCCACACATGCAGGAGACCTGGATTGGGTTTCCAGCTCCTGGCTTTGGCCCAGTTCAGTCATTGCAGTCATCTGGGGAGTGAACCAGTAGATGGGAGCTGTGTATGTGTGTGTGCCTGTCTATCCATGCATTTCTGTCTGTCTATCCCCACCCCCATGCCTCTCAAATAAGTAGACAATGTTTAAAATGTCCAAGCATAACTTTTTGTGTAGATAACAGTTTTGCTTCCCTTAGCCTAAATACTCAGAAGAGTAGTTGCTGAATCTTATTATCAAAATATGTTCAATTTTGTTAGAAACTTCCAAACTGTTTTCCAAGGTGACTATACCATTTTGTACTCTTATAGCAATAAATAAGAGCTCCTGTGTTCCACATCCTCACTAACATTTGATGGTGGTGTTAGTGTTCTGGATTTTGGCCATCCTCCTAGTTGTAGAGTAGTATCTTGTTGTTCTAATTTGCATTTCCCTAATGACATATGATTGGAGTGTATTTTCATAAGCTTATTTGCTACATGGATTTTTTCATTGATGAGGTACATGTTGAAGTCATCAGCCCATTTTTACATTAGGTTGTTTATGTTCTTATTATTGAGTTTTAAGAGTTTTCTTGTGTGCTTAGATAAGAGTTCTTTATCAGATTTGTCTTTTGCAAATATTTTATCTCAGTCTGTGGTTTGTCTTCTCATTCTGTTGACAGCATCTTTTGCAGAGCAGAATTTTTAGTTGTGATGAAGTTTAGCTTAGTAGATTTTTTTCTCCCTGCAGGTCTTGTCTTTATTGTCATGTCTACAATGTCATTGCCAAGTTCAAGGAAATCTAGATTCCATCTATTACTATCTTCTAGGGTATAATTATTTAACTTGAGCCTTTTCTTAGGAGATTCTGCTTTCTTTTTCTTTATTTTGACCTCCTAGATCAGGTTTTATAACTGTGATTCAACTAATGGAGGAAAAGAACAAAGCTAGGAAAGGCCCATACTTTCTTGACCATAAAAGTTCTAAACACAAAGTTTTTCCAGGACTTCTTTGGTGACTATAAATATATATATATATATATATATATATATATATATATATATATATCAGCTGACCTGGGAGAGGCCAGTTACATTTATCCTATTTAGTCAGTGTTCATACATTTTTAGATGTTTGATCATATAACATATGATCTATGTCCTTTATGTTCTAAAATAATTTTTCAAAGCAAAATTCTGAACTCATTTAGTCCCAAGAGACTGTGGATCTGGAATATGTGATCTACAAAGAGAAACATGAAGTTCATGAGTTTCTGAGGAACTCAAAAGCAGCAATAAGGAAACTTGCAGTGCTACTTTCATTAAATGATCATCCCACGAGGGTGGCTTTTTGTGGATTTAATCATTGTTTGTTTTTTGCAGAAAGTTTTTTTTTTTTAATTTACTTAGTAAAGAAAGCCAGGAATCATCCATTTCAGATGACAAGATATACTCCCTTTCTAGAATGAAACGGGGAGACTTTAATGACCTACACATGTACTAGTTAAAATATTTTAGTAAATGTTGGGACTAATAGTAATACAAGCTTCAGTTATGAAATTAGAGATACATCTTGCTTTGAGTTGTTTTCTTGGTATTCCCGTGCTGCTCTAACAAAATACTTAAGACTAAGTCATTTATAAAGAATGGACTTCAGTTCCCACAGTTCTGGAGGCTCGACTAAGATCAAGATCAGGGCACCAGCAGGCTCAGTGGTCTGGAGAGGGTTGCTCTTTGCTTCTGAGATGACACCTTATAGCTGCATCCTATTAAGGAGCAAGGTTCAATGCTGTGTCCTAACATGGCTGAAGGCAGAAGAGCAAGAGTCAAATACTGTGTGATGCTTCTTTAACAAGAACCTTAATCCCATTAGTGAGGGAGGAGCACTTATGGCCCTCTCATTTGCCCAAGGCCCCACCTATGCATACTATCACATTGGCTACACCTTAATTTTGGAAAGGACACGTTGAAACCATAGACATTGTCTTAAACTAACTAGAGAACTAAGAATTTGCATTAGTCAAATAAAGCCAAACTTTTAGAGTGTCAAAGGACATGGCCTGACCTTGAGCCAAGAAGGAGAAAAGGGTTTCAGATAAGTAGATCATGGATCATCCATGTTCAAGAGCAGCCAAGTCTGGAGCCAGTCCAGAGTGGTTTTCTGCTGAGAGGAGTGCTTTGATATGAGTGACTTCCACTCTTCAATTCTTTCCACCTTTGTGATTTTACTCTGTTACAATGTCATAATCAGGCTTTACCTCCTTTTTCTAATTCCCAGAAACTTCCAAAGAGGATACCCTATCTCACTTCTTCAAAAATTAACAGATTTAAGGATTATCAAAAGCATACAAAAATATTTTCCCTTCCAAATAAAGGGATCATTCTTAGGATTCAGACCTATTATCCCCTTATAACATAGATGCATTCTATTAACCAATAAGGAAATTTAAAATATGACAGACCATGATCTTCTTAAGATTTAAGAGAACACTTGGCTCATTAGGCTAACCCTCCGCCTGCGGCGCTGGCACCCCTGGTTCTAGTCCAGGTCGGGGCGCCGGATTCTGTCCCAGTTGCTCCTCTTACAGTCCAGCTCTCTGCTGTGGCCTGGGAGTGCAGTGGAGGATGGCCCAAGTGTTTGGGCCTTGCACCCACATGGGAGACCAGGAGGAAGTACCTGGCTCCTGGCTTCAGATGGGTGCAGCTCGCCAGCCATAGTGGCCATTTGGGGGGTGAACCAATGGAAGGAAGACCTTTCTCTCTGTGTCTCTCTCTCTCTCTCTCACCGTCTATAACTCTCTCTCTCTCTCTCTCTCTCTCTGTCTCTCTCACTGTCTAACTCTGCCTGGCAAAAAAGAGAGAACACTATATCTATCTAAAAAGGAACATTGAAATCAGAAAAGAAAGTCTATATGAAAATATGGCCACAAAACATTTATAATAACCACAGTGAAGCAGTAGGTAGCTGCTTAAATATTGTAGAACATTAAATTATCTTTGAATAGCGAAATTGCCCCAAAATTCAAAATAAATTAAAGCAGATGAAAATGATCAGTAAAAAGATGACAGAAGTGAAGAACAGATCCAGATTGCATTGGTAATAGGATGCCAGAGAGTAAACTGACGCGTATGGAAAAGGAAAAAATGGATAGAAGACCATTCTTTATGTGCAACATATTTAGATCTCCAGAGCCAAATCTCTGACTGAGCTCTCAGGTGGAACTGATAAATAGAGATATTCTCTTAGTTACATCCTAGTAACATTTGGAATTCCTAAAAGCTTTCTGCTCAAAAAACGGCAGACTGGGGACAAGTAATTGGCTCAACGGTTAATATGACTGCTTGGGACACAGCAGAGTGCCTAGCTTTGAGTCCCCACTCTGCTCTTGATTCCAGCTTCCTGCTAACACACTGTGAGAGGCAGCAGGTGATGGCTCAGGTAGCAGCGTCCCTGGCACAGACTGAACTCCTAGGTCCTGGCTTCAGCCTGCTCAGTCCAGGCTGTTGTGGACATTTGGGGAAGAATCAGCAAATGCAAAATCTCTCTCTTTCTCTCTTCTCTGCCTTTTAAATAAATTAAACAAATATTTTTTGAAATGGCAGGTTGAGCACATGCCTTTCATTTTATTTCCTCTCATTAAAATGAAAGTCAAATTATGTTTAAAAACAAAGGTTAAAACTGTCAAAGTGCAGAAGACGACAGAAACAAATCTGAGAACCTAAAAGTAGATAGACCAATCTGACTAACAAAGCTGACTGAGAATATAAGGACCCTAAGTTTCCAGCAGGAATAGCCAAGAAGAACACAATTTTCAGCCTGGAAAACTGAATCAGTATCCCCTGTCTAACAAGAGTTAGGTGGATGGCGTTAAGAAGCTAAAATAAAGACTGGCTAAATTCTTTTGAGAATCTAGTTAGAAATATAAGCAGCCTATTTAGGCTTATAGAAGTACATTTATTTATTTATTTATTTACATGGGCTAAAAAAGTTGAATGTGGTTGTTTTTGTGGAATGGTAAATGGGGGAGGGGAATTTTATTGTTTTGTTTTAGGTTACAAGAATTACAGAATTATTTGGCTTTTTAAATTATCATCACGTGTAAGTTGTAAATATTAAAACCCAATTAAAATCTATAGATAATTTTAAGAACAGGAAAAGTAAAAGTTTTATGTTAACAATAAAAATAATTAATTTGGAAATAGTCTCTTGTTCTGAAACCCTAAATACTGGAAGACAGTGGAGCAATGTCTAGAACTTCGAGAGGAAATTATTGTGATCAAGATTTCTGAACCAGGAAAAACTATCAATATAAAAGGACATGAAAAATGACTTACAAAGCAAAACAACCATATATCTTTATTAAGAAAAAAATTTGAAGCAATTCTCTACATGTCTGAGAAATTAAGAAAAATGAAGGCCTCACTCACAGGAAAAATCTAACAAGGTAGAATGGATGATGAAGATGGCAGACTTTCACAATACATGTTATCATCTTCACATTTGTGAAAGCTGGCGATAAAGTCTAATGCGAAATGTTAAAAATCCTTAAGGAATATATGGATAATGTATTTGGAAGTAAGTTTTTAGCATCTGAACCTAACAGCCAATATTTAGTCAAAACCAATATGTGATATAATGGGAAAGTAGCAAGTGAAATCATGTATGTGTTCAATATTTCAACAAATAGTCTTACCATGTGCCAAGCCCTGTAGAAGACACTAGAGATATAATCCCTCTCCTCATAATTACTAGGGTTTATGGGTGGGTGAGAGTAGGACAATCTATAGAACATGCTTATATGTTTCACAGTGACAGAGAAATATAAGTATAATATGCTTTTGAAAAAGCCATGTAATCATTAGCAGGATAATATGGAGTTGGTATTTTCCTAATTAACTGAAAATTTAAAAAAAAGAGAATCTTATCAAAAAGTTGCATCTATCTATATACAATTAATGTGAGATGTTCTAAAACTAAATTAATCTAGAAAGGTTCACAGAGGTCAAGAGATTCTAAGTAAGTGCCCCAAACAAGGCATTAATGTCTATAGCAGTAACTGTTAGAACTCAAACTGAAATTCAAGTAACAACATATAAAGGAATAAGGAAATAGAACACAATTTAAGAAGGATTAGGGGATACATTCTAAAGTGAAATTATCATGATTAATGTTAGTCTAGGGGCTGGCGCCCTGGCTCACTTGGCTAATCCTCCGCCTGTGGCACGGCCATCCCATATGGGCGCCAGGTTCTAGTCCCAATGGCTCCTCTTCCAGTCCAGCTCTCTGCTGTGGCCCGTGAGGGCAGTGGAGGATGGACCAAGTCCTTGGGTGCCTGCACCTGCATGGGAGACCAGGAGAAAGCGGCCATTTAGAGGGTGAACCAACGGAAAGAAGACCTTTCTCTCTGTCTCTGTCTCTCTCTCTCTCAATAACTCTGCCTGTCCAAAAAATAAATAAATAAATAAATAAAAGTTAGTCTAGTAAATAACATTACTAAAATATTTTTAAAACTGATAGAATTAGGAAGACAAATTGATGAAAGTACAAATTGTATTGATAGGTTCAAAGACATGTCTCATCTTTTTTACAATACAGATTGTTAGCAAATGAGTGAAGCTTTTCAAAATAAGTTGAAGATGCTGATCTAAATGGAGAGCTGTATTTACTACAAAAAATGCCATTGTTTTCCAAAGTTCAGGCATTTTCATAGCATGTTTATATCTTAGGACATAAAGAAAAGCTGATTGAATTTTCCATATTTAAAACTATGCCTGCCACATACTAACAATGCAAAGCAAAAAAGGAGACATTAACGGGAAAGGTAAAGAGAAAAATCTAAAATTCATTACAACATGGGAAAAAAAAATGCTGTCTCCAAAGTTACTTCTATGTCAAAGAGGAAATGAAAACTGAAATCGCAAAGTATTTTAAAAGTTGTGAATAATGTAGCAAAAAGCATGGAGGTGTATGTGGATATAATAAAGGGGAGAAGTAAATGGTTTTCTATATTTTAAAGAATGGTGAAAGAAATCAAACAAGCTATGCATGTAACTTAATGAGTGAAAAAATAAAAGTAGCACATAAAACCCAAGGACAGCAGAAGAAAAATAAAATAAAAAATCAAATAAATAGGGAAGAAAAAATGTGATAAACACATTCAATCTTTTTTTTTCTCATTCACTAATGTCAATATTCCCCTGACTTAAATTTTCAGAGGGAAAAAAATTAGTAAATAAAAATGGCTGGCATTACAAATGAGAAAGAAGGCAAAACTAGATATATGAGAGAAATTTAAGTAGGTAATAATAACTTTTATATCTCTATGGAAAAAAATAACATTTAGATATCTTGATAAAAAATGAATCCCAGAATAGACTTTTAAAAATAGAGAATCCTGATTTTAGTTTCTGATATGTGAAGTACATGGGAGATGTCACTCCCATCCTTATAAGAAAAATAGCTGAACAAATTGAAAGTCATTATCTTTTCTTAGATCCATCAGGTAACGAAATTTCAGAGAAACTGTGACACCTCTCCCCCCCCCCCCAAAATCTGGACAGATAGATGACCTTAGAGATTCAAAGTTAAGATCATCTTACCTGAAGCAAAAGTCACTGGAGTTAATAATAGCTGGTAGAAATAGTAAAAAACTAATGTTGATGAATTTTGTGATGCTAAGTATGAACAGGCTAGAGAGTAAGAAATTCCTGGGGCTGAAATCTTACGTGTCCCCACCTACTCCTAGATTTCCCACCCAGGAGCACCACAAGATTCTCATGAAGTACCAACAAATATTTCCTGGCTCTAGCACAGGAAGATGTTTACACTATGAACCATCCAGAACCATATCCAATCTGGGGAAGGTCACTTCTCCTACTGCAGCCACCTCTAGCCCTTCTGTCTTACCTCAATAGGTCCTGTCTCACATAGTAGGGAGAAAAAGTTAAAACACTCAGGAAGGGCACAACCAGGAATACAAGCCCTCCAGAATACTGATGTAATCCTTAGATAATAGAAATCCACACACCAAACTTTATGACCTGTGTATTACCAATGGATCATAGCTGAAAACGCTAGGAAAAAGCTCTGAAAAGGTATTCACAGGGAAACCCAGACACAACAGGAGAGACATAAAGAACACAGAGGAATTTGAAGCCTCTACCACCTACATTAAATTCAGTCCAACTCCTGGCCAGATTAGCATAAATGCTCACACTAAAATCTGTTTACTTTTGTTTCTAACATATAACATGACTGACTTTCGGGGAAAAAAATTACAAAGTAAGCCAAAAAAGGAAAAAGGAAAAAAAAAAGCAGTTTGAGAGATAAAGCAAGTTATCATTAGAAGCAGATTTAGATATGACACAGATGTTGGAATTATCAGACAGGAAATTTAAAATAACTATGACTAATCCATTAGGACTCTAATGGAAAAAGTTGATGACATGCAACAACAGATGGATAACATAAGCAGATAAATTGGAATTCTGAAAAAAGGGTCAAAAGAAAATGCTAGAAATAAAAAACACTGCTATAGAAATGAAGAATGCCTTTGACTATTAGTAGGTTGCCTGACAATAGACTGGACATGGTTGAATCAGTGACTTTGGAACTATGTCAATATAAACTTCCCAAACTGCAATGAAAAGAGAAAAAAATAAAAGAAGAGGCAAATATCTAAGAACTGTGTGACAATTTCAAAATGCCATGCATTTAATTAGAATACCACACATAGAGAAAAATAAATAGGGAATACTTGGATTAATAATGACCAAGAAGTTTCAAAATCAGACACAGAAAATTCAGACATCATTATGCCAGATAAATATATATTAAAAAATCTTCAGCAGACGTGGTATGTTCAACCAGCATAAAACTAAACTTCAAGTCTCAAAGGAAGCCAAAGAGAAAAACCCACCCTTACCTATTGAAGAACTAGGTAAAAATTATAGTCAAGTTCTTCTCAGAAAGCAGGCAATTCAGAAGTGGGGTAGTGAAGTATTTAGAATGTTGAAAGAAAAAAAAAAAAACATTAATTGAGGACTCTCTAGGCAGCAAAATTGTCCTTCAAAGGAGAAGAGGAAACAAAGACTTTTTCAGACAAACAAAAACTGAGGAAATTCACAGCAAACAAACTCATGAAAAGATGCTCAGTATCATTTGTCATTAGAGGGTTGCAAAATAAAGAATAATGAATTACTACTTCAATTCTATCAGAATAGCTAAAAATCCAAAACAATACCGATTGCTGGCTGGGATAGGAAACAACAGAAACCCTGATTTCATTGATTCTGGGACTGCAAAATGCTTCAGCCATTTGGAAGGCAGTTTGCTTTTTGGCAGTTTCTTGCAGAGTTAAACAGACTTACAATACAGATCAGCAACAACACTCCTAGGTATCCACTTAACTGGTTTGAACATTTATATCCAAACAAAAATCTGCACATAAATTTTATAGTGGCTTTATTCACAATTGCCAAAAACTGAAAGCAACCAATATGTCCTTCAATTGGTGAATGGATAAGCAAGCTGTGGTACATCCATGCAATGGAGTATAACTCAGTAATAAAGAGAAATGACCCATTATGCCTAAAGGCGTGGATGAATTCTAAATGTACATAGATGCTTCTATACTTACTGTGGGTTACATTTTGATGAATCTGTTGTAAGTTGAAAATATAATACATTGAAAATGTATTTAGTATACACCTAACCTACTAAACATCATAGCTGAACAGCACAGTAGCCTGTAGAAAATCAGTGGTTTATTCTCATGATTGCACACATCACTGGGGGCCGTGGTTCATGGCTGCTGCCTGGCATCCTGAAAGAATCATACGAACGATTGCTAGCCTAGAAGATCAGAGTTCAAAATTTTACCTATGATTTCTACTGCATATATACCTATTTAGAACTATAATAAAGCTGAAAAATCCCAAAGCAAATCATCATAAATTATGGGCTGTCTACATTGCCAAATGGAAGAAGCTGGAAAGGCTACATACTGTATTACTGCCATTACATAATATTATAGAAAAGAACAAAAATACTATAGACTTAGTCAAAAGATCAGTGTTTGTGAGCATTTGTGAGGAGAGAGGAGAAGCACAGGAGATGTGTTGAAACTAGTTTGTATGATGCTGCAATTGTGGACATATGAAACTATGCAACTGTCAAAACCTGTAGAACCTGATAGCATAAAGAGTGGATCTTAATGTATGAAAATCTTTAAAAATCATTTGCAAGGTCATGAATCCCAGGATGGAGTAGCGAAAGTGATGAAATAATTTATTTCACAAATGTATGAAACAGCATACTGACCCATGAAAACATGCTGCCCCATGTAATACTGGAAATAACTGGAATCTGAAAGACTACAGGCTAAAGAAAGTGCATAACATCACACTCTAATTGATAAAACTGTTTTCTCGCCCACATGATAAAGCCAACAGCAGTGATAACTCAGGATGAGAGTGCACGTACCCTTAATATGATGTGATAAAAATCACACTTTACTTCTGGAAACTTCATACTCAAAATCCATAAACCCCAGTTTAATCATGGGAAAAGCAACTGACAACTCTTGATATAAGGGCATTCTACAAAATGCCTGCATATTACTCAAACCTGTCAAGGTTATCAAAAACAAGGAAAGGCTAAGACACTGTCTCAGCCAAGAGGAGACTAAGGAGACAGAATAATTCGATTTACTGTAGTATCCTGGAGGAGAAAAAGGACATTAGGTAAAAAGTAAGGAAATTTTAATAAGAAATGGACTTCAAAATGGCGCCAATGTTAGCATAGGAATATTAGTTCATTAATAGCAACAAATATACATTATAGATATAAGCTGTTAACAATGAAACTGGGTAGGGAGTAGATGGGAACTGTCTGTACTATCTTACAAATTTTTGTCTAAATTTAAAACTGCTCTTAAAAGTGATGTTTACAGGAGCACCTATCAAATGTTGCAGAACCAAATATGAATATTTCTGTGTTCTAAACCTTGCATTTGCACACTGGAAATTATTTTTTCTCCAGAGCTCTGAAAAAGACAGAAAACTTCTCAATTCTTTTCATGGAGCTAATATAACTTGCTAACAAAATTCAACCAAAATAGCATATACAACACAAATATATAACCACACAACTCTGATGAACAATTTTATTTAAGAATACAGATGCAAAATCCTACAAAACATCAAAAAAAGAATGCATTGATGTTCCACTAATATCTGTGTCCACATTACCCCCAAAGAATATGATAAAACCTAATTCCAATGAGAAAGACTTTGGAGGTGGGGCCTTTCTAAAGAAATCCGGTCACTAGGGCAGGGCAACCTCATAACTATATTAGATTGGTTAATATCACCATATATTGTTTCTCAATACCAAAGATTATTTCTTCTGTGTTTTTAGGCATTTGAGAAGTTAGTCTCATTGGATTAGCTGTGCATTAAATAGCAGGAGAAAGATAGGGGGTTGAGAGTTCGGAAAAAACACAGTTTATAGCAAGATTTTAGCCTTAAATTAGATGAGAAATAATTACATTTCTCACCATTGTCACAGTGAATTTACTATTATAATGCTAAAATAGATCATAATGACTTTGGGGGTAACAAGGAGAGATTTAGGATCAGAAGATAAAAGAAAATCATGATAAATGTGGCAGCTACAGAAAGGAGAACCTTGGAAGAAGTAGTGGTATACCTTGAGGTTATTTTAGAAATATTTTACTGCTCTTTCTTCCCACAATTCTGCAGTGAAAAACATCTTCAAGAATTCTGGATTTGTCTTTGTGTTTTCTGATATAAAGATGTGAAGATTGTCCTGCAGATGGGTAAATTAGCAAATGAGACCAAGGGGCCAATTGGATTTGTGAAATAAGGAAAACAAGAAAAAAAAAAAACAGTAATTTTTTTGAGCATTTATTATTTGATAGGTATCCTTATACTCTTCCTCCCCTTCCAGTCTCTCTCTCTCTCTCTCTCTCTCTCTCTCATTTCTTACAACTGAATGTAAGGGCTGAATGTCTTTGTTTCTTGTTGCCTACCCTGCCATCCCCTAATTAGTATGTTGAAGACCTAACTCTCAAAGTGATGGAATTTGGAGATGAGGCTCAGGGAGGTGAATAAGTTTAAATGAGGTCATGAGGGTGGACCTCTTATGCTGTTCTTATAAATAGGGGACAATCGTTCACTCTCTCCTTGTGCCTGTATCTTGGAAGGACACGTGAACACACAGGGAGAAGTTGGCTGCCTGACACCACAGAAGGCCCTCGCCAAGAACTGAATTGGCCAGCGACTTGATCCTGGATTTCCCAGCCTCCGGAACCCTGAGAAACAAATGTCTAAGCCACCCAGTTCATGGAATTTTTTAAAACAGCCCAAGCAGAGCAGGACAGACACATACAATTGTTCCTCCCACTTAACGGAGTGAGGAAACACGTACAGGTGAAACAGCCCCAAATAGTAATGACTAATAAATAACAGATGCAGGACGCGAACCTAAACTGGCTTCAGCGTCCACATTTTAAACTATCTCAACTTCAATCTCTTGCTCTTTCTTCTTTTCACTGTTAAAATTTTAAAGGAATTTAAGAATAAAATGCGAGATGAAGTAAATGCCAATTAAAAAAGAAATGTTCCAGAAAGTTTAATGGTCAGCTGGGTCTTTACAATTACTTTGAAAAGAAAGAGATGGCTTCATATTTTATAAAAATCACCTAGATATGCTTTTTTAAAATCCCCCGATCCAAAAGTTTCCCATATTAAGACATATATATTAAGCAATCATTTAGCTAAAATCATTCCTATAAATATTATGGAGATAAAATAACATTATTTTGATAGTTAAGATTACCTACACCTCAAAAAAAAGTCAGTAGTTTGACAAAAATTTGAAAAACAATAAAATTTATAGAAGCATTCCATGAAACATTAAAATACCAAATTAACTTTAAAATTGGGTAGTTTTCATATACCATGGAAATAGCTATTTAGAAATACACAAAGAGGGGCCGGCACTGTGGTGCAGCGGGTTTACACCCTGGCCTGAAACACCGGCATCCCATAAGGGTGCCGGTTTGAGACCCGGCTGCTCTATTTCCAATCCAGCTCTCTGCTACGGCCTGGGAAAGCAATAGCAGATAGCCCAAGTCCTTGGGCCCCTGCACCCACGTGGGAGACCCGGAGGAAGCTCCTGGCTTCAGATTGGTGCAGCTCCGGCTATTATGACTTTATCTTTCTCTCTCTCTCTCTCTCTCCCTGTGTGTGTGTGTAACTCAAATAAATAAATAAATCTTAAAAAAAATTAAAGAAAAAGAAATACACAAAGAAAAAATAATTACATTAGCAAGACTGGCAGAAAACTATGGTCTTTTAACTTTTTAATTGTTGGTTATGTAACATTGTTTAATTGTTGGTTATGTAAATTAAAAATGTGTCCTCCAAAACTGAAAAAGAAAGAATGAAAGAAAGAGAAAGGGAGGGAGTGGATAGGCAAGAAGTAGGAAGGGAGTATCATCATATTCTTAGAATTGTATCTATGAACTGCATTGAAACTGTTCTCTTTGTATTAATATTATGTTAACATAAAAAATAGAATACCAAATAACACCCCCCAAAATATAAAATAACAAGCTATATCTTAGATATTTTACAAACTTAACTTAGGGACGTGAAAGATGTTAATAAATCAGGAGACATTCAATGTTCAGTATTAGAAGATTCAGTATTTTAAATATGTCATTTCTCTCCAAATTTATTTGTACATTTAATGCAATCCCAATTAAAATTTGATGAGATTTTTGTTTGGAACTTGACCAAATGATTCTAAAGTTCATTTAGAAGAGTAATTATGTTAGAAGAGTCGTGAAAAGACCAAGAAAAATGAGTAATGAGATTGACTTGTGCTATTTGAAATTAAATTATCACCATGCTATGCTACCAAAGTCAAACAGATCCATAAAACGAAAAAGAAAATCCCAAAACTGAGCTATGTCTATATGATAATTTGGCATATACTAATGGAGGCAATTTAAAATACTAGAGAAACAATCAACCATTTATTAAATGAATATGATTGGGGGCAAGTAAATAAATACCACAGACACACACACACACACACACACACACACAAGTTCAAGCCTTATACCATAAATATTTCATTATGTTCTTAGAATTGTATCCACGCCCGGCGCCGCGGCTCAATAGGCTAATCCTCCGCCTTTGCGGCGCCGGCACACGGGCTTCTAGTCCCGGTTGGGGCACTGGATTCTGTCCCGGTTGCCCCTCTTCTAGGCCAGCTCTCTGCTGCAGACCAGGAGTGCAGTGGAGGATGGCCTAAGTCCTTGGGCCCTGCACCCCATGGGAGACCAGGATAGGCACCTGGCTCCTGGCTTCGGATCAGTGCGGTGCACTAGCCGCAGCACACCAGCTGCAGCGGACATTGGAGGGTGAATCAACAGCAAAGGAAGACCTTTCTCTCTGTCTCTGTCTCTCACTCTCTACTCTGCCTGTCAAAAAAACAAAAAACAAAAAACTGTATCCACAAAACACATGGAATCTGTAAAACACTAAACAAAATTAAAATTAAAAAAACCTTAAAAAATAAAGATACCTATTTAATGTCAAAAAATTAAATCCTTAATGCTTTTAAGTTCTGACTGGAGAAAAAGATCAGTATGTAAAAGTAGGTATTTGTGTAATCTTAGGTTGAACAACTTAGAATGTATACACTCAATGGTTGAAAGATTAATAATGCCTTTGACACTACAAAATTTCATTCAACCATGTGAATAGCAAAAACAAACCCTCATCATCTCTTCTACCTAAATACTATAAGCAACATTAAAAGACAGAGTGTAAATTATTTGTAAGAAATAGCACAAAGATTTAGTCTCCTTAATCTTTAAGAATTTCATAGAAATCAGTATGATATGGAGTATTTTCCAACAGAGAGTCATCCAAGGACAAAACAGGCAATTCATGGAAATACTTAGTATTTTTAAAATGTTGAACTTCATTAGCTATCAAGAAAACATAAATTAAAACATCAGTGAAATGCCATTTCTCACCTATTAGTTGGGAAATAACGAAAGGCATTGATGATATCCAATGGTGAACAGGGAATAAGTAAACAAGCATTCCCATACGTTTCAGTGTAAATACAAATTGATACAAGAAACTTTCTAGACAGAAGTTGGCAAAATATTTTTAAAGTTAAGAACATACATATCCTTAGATATTGTGGGTCAGATTCCAGAATATATTCTTAGAGATATACCAAAACAAGTAATACAAGATTTAGGTTCAAAGAGGTTCATTTCAGCATTAAAATAGGAGGAATTAGAAAACCCTAATAATGTTCAAACATGAGACATTCATAAAGTAATTGTGGTATTTTCACATGGTACAATATCATGCAGTAGTTTCAAAAGATGATGGAAAATCTGTATTCCTTGCATAATATCATATCTATAAAATATAAAGTGAGAAAATTTCATTTAAAGATTTCATACAGTATGATACAGTTTATATATGCATTTGTGCATGTATATATGTGTGTAATTGTAACAATTATTTCTTAGGGGATCTTTCTTTTCATATATGAAAAAGCTATTTCACTGCAATTCTAGAATGCTGTCACAAGCAGTCATAGGTAAGTTACCTACTCTGTTCCTTGGAGTATGTGTCCATTTTTTGTTAATGTATCTCATCCCAGAGGCAGGCAAATCTTATTAGAAAGGATGTGTTTAGCTCCCAGTCCTGGAGGTTTGAGGGCCTGGCATCAGCACCAGTTCAGCTCTGGGCTGGGGGGACACATGAAGGATGGCAGCATTAGGGCAGGAGTGTATGAAGAGGGACAGACCACATCCCCATGGAGGACGCCAGAGATGCAGGAAGGGGTCAGGCTTGATTTGCTTATAACAACTCTCATGAGACTCAGAGGGCCCTCAAGCACTGCCTTAAGCCCCTTTGAGAGGAAACTTCCCAACCAGGAACTCATGGGGGGCACAGTCGAACTACAGCCCTCGGTCTCCCCATCAGTAAAATACCTTTGCTGTACAAGGTATTGTGAGAATCAGATAAATTACATGTAAAGCACTAAGAATAGTACCTGGCCTAGGGTAAACAGGGTTCACTAATTCACAACTATCATTTTACAATTATCTCTATCATTATTGCTATTAATACGCACCACCAAAGTAGAAAGAGAGGGGAGGAGGCCTTCTCCACAGCAAACAGGTCACTGAGCAGCTCAGGCATCTGTCTTCCTTACCAGCACCTCACTGCTAGGTGCAGGACAGTCCTTGCAGGATACTGAACCAGGCCTATGCTGGGGCAGGGGGTGGGGCTTCAGAGCGAGGGCCACACCCAGTTAGTGTAGGCTGCCTTGTGAACCTTTCTTAGACATTTCCAGGGATTTCTGGAAATAAGCAGATTAAGATGTGATGCTAGAGGCACAAGGCCATATGTGGGGACCAGATCTGGTGAAATATCTGACTTTGTTGCCATATCTCCATTCAGAATGTAGGCTTGTGGAGCCTGAAAAGCCCCTCTCTATAAATAAAATTAAAGCACATGGGTATTTTGCATGCTTAAGTTTTCTATTTAAGGAAACACACACAGTGGTATTATGCCATGAAATCCATCTCAACTAATCTTACCCTTGAAAAGTCTGAATAAAGATGCACTGTGGATATTTCCAGGAGTCTTTCATCTGTACTAGTTAACACCATCCAGAATTGTAGAAATGGCCCGAGTTCATAGTGGACTGCTTCTCTTTTAGGTAGCTGCCCTTCATAATGGCCAAGTTGAACCCCTTTCAAGGAAGCAGATCCTTCTTCCAAGCCTTTTATTCCGTTAGCAAGCGACATTCAGGATATCTACCAGCAGCAAATGAACAGTGAGATCTTGTTTACTGTGAAAAAATGGTGATTTCATATTTGTCTGTACGTGTGGGATGAGTGCTGGGCTTGATTTACTTACTCCAGAAAGTGTGGTCTGTAATATAGAGACACAGGACAGTTTAAAAGCAATAGTAATCACAGCACATGCTATTCATCTTTGGCTGCTTCTGAGAATCAAGAGTTGATTAACTCTTGCACCAGCTGGCTGCGTGAAGTAGCTGTCAGCTCCCGCCTCCATGTGGCGCTGTCCTCCCCAGCTCATCACTGGCATGAGGTCCCCTGATGCCTGACTCCCCACTTCAACTTCTGGATCTCGTTTGATAGGGCTGAGAATTATGTGACTCACTGTTTTCTTGAAAAAGGCTCTTGAGGTTCTACATTGCTCACGCTCACCAAACCACTATTATTGTTTTGTCAGCTCTGGATATCTGAACCTTCATCGTAGTTACCAGCTAGCTTCCCAGGAAGCAGCCGATGATTCCTCAAGTAATTGGGTCCCTGCCACCCACATGGGAAACTTGGATAACATTCCTGGCTCCTGGCTTTAGCATGGCCCAGCCCCAGCCATTACGGGCAATTGGAGAGCGAGCCAGTAGGTGGGAGTTTTCTCTCTGTCTGTGTCTCTCTCTATATTTGTTTCTCTCTGTATTTGTCTCTTTACCTCTCAAATTAAAAAAAAAAAAAAACTACTTTTAAGATAGATGGATAGGCCGGTGCCACGGCTCAATAGGCTAATCCTCCGCCTGTGGCGCCGGCACTCCAGGTTCTAGTTCTGGTCGGGGTGCCGGATTCTGTCCAGTTGCCCCTCTTCCAGGCCAGCTCTCTGCTGTGGCCCAGGAGTGCACTGGAGGATGGCCCAAGTCTTTGGTCCCTGCACCCACATGGGAGACCAGGAGGAAGCACCTGGCTCCAGGCTTTGGATCAGTGCGGTGCACCGGCTGCAACGCGCTGGCCGTGGTGGCCATTGGAGGGTGAATCAACGGCAAAGGAAGACCTTTCTCTCTTTTTCTCTTTCTCACTGTCCACTCTGCCTGTCCAAAAAAAAAAAAAAGATAGATGGATAAATAAATAAAAATTTAGAGAAGATGAAAGGCAGAGAGGAATGGAAGAGGAAGTGTACATGCCACCTGTGTTCCACCTAGGATCTGTGGTTGCAGGGGCCATGAACTCAGACTGCGCTCTGTGGATTGAGGCACAGGGAGGTCTGGGGCCTCAGTCTCCTGGCAGATGGAACTAAGCCAACACAAAAATTTTTTCCAAGGAAACTGAAGGCAAGGAAAGACAAAATACCCTGGGACGGTCCACATGTGGAGTTGGCCCTCTATACTCACAAGCCCCCCACCCCAATCCTGCGTGTTAATGAAGAAGAAGAGGACTTTTAAACAAGAATAGGACACAGTTGCCCAAAGTTATTCTGTGAGTTAGGGTTAAAAGAAAGTGAACAAATCAGGGAAAACAGACACTTGGAAGCCAAGAGAAGTTTTTAAGCAGACACAAGCCTTGGAAAGACATTTGACTCACTTAAGTATTCTGTTTCTGCACCGTGCCCCCACGGCTAGAGTCTCAGGGCCTGCTCTGTCACACATGCAAAACCAATCTGCTCCCGTGACATGGAGCATGAAAGTTCATCTCCTAAAACATTACACCCTATTGAAAGAATATAATAGTGTTAAAGAAAAGCTAATTCTGTGATCCGTTCGCATCGGGCTACAGATGGGATGCCATTTTCAAGGGACATTTTTTTGCCCCAGTTCCCATCAAATAGCTCCTGAAATAGGCACGATACAGCCCCCTTGAATAAAATAAAATACCTTATTTAATTGCCTGAATGACACTCAGGATTGTGCTGTCAAAGCAAGCCCAAACAGGCCCAACCAGAGGCAATATCAGAGGGACGGATACTTGGCTATGAGGCGGCTCGAGCCCCAGCCCACGCCAACTGCCAGCCGGGGCTGATGGAAATGAAAACGTGTCTGGGGGATGCAAATGCAATCTGCAAAGGAGCTGGAGGGAGAAGAAACCACCTCCCAGGGGAATGAGCTCACTGACTGCAAGTATAGCTCCGCAGCCCGACCTCCAGTTTCCGGAGACCCCATTATATGCAAAGGACAGGGCCAAAGCCTGGCCAGAGAAGAGGGGCACCTGAGCAGCCTCAGCCACCATCTCTGCTCACCCACCTGCTGCCCTCATAGGTCCTGCCAGCTCCAAAATTTAGGGCCCGTTTTGGCTTCCCTCTTGTATTTCTGCCATTTGGGAGGATTTTCCCACGGACACTGTGTTCTTAACAACCATCCTAATAGCTAAGTCTTGGATATTCCAGGAGCGCGTCAGCTTTATTTCTCTCTTGAGTCTACCCCAATTTTAAACATCATTACCCAATTACAAGGACACTGACTATCAACAGTGTCATCTGTTGCTGGTCTCCAAAGAGCTTAGATAAAGAAGTTTTGAATTTTCTGTGGAGGATACAGTTTTTGGGCTGCAAATATATATTACACTAAACCAGGTGATGATTCCCTCCCCACATTATCTTCCAAGAGCTACTGCAACTGCATTATATGAGGAAGATTTGTACTAAAAATGCATGTAGTTTAGTCTTATCTGAGTGTATAAAGCTGGTAAATTCTCCATTCATCCCAGCTTTTTCAAGGATAATGGAACTTATGGGATGTTTTCAAGCTGAGCTTCCTTCTTGGGACTTCTTAAGCCCAGTATAAAGCTTGCTCTGGCCATGTCCCACTCCTCTCCAACCCAAAGGCTCTTCTATACTCAGACTCAGAGCAGCTATGGCATCTGCTATTGTATTTTGGGACAAAAATTTGATAACAAGTCATTTATTGGGGAGGTAATCCCAGAAAATACTAATAAAGGAATAAGGGAGTGAGACAGGAGAGAATAAGGGAGTGAGACAGGGAGAAGCCAGTAAAATGTGTAGAACCAAGTAAATCATGGGGAATTCGTCCTACCGGGAAACTCTGGAAGTCAGTGCAGGACACTTGCCTGAGGGTCATCCCACTTGAGAGGCCAGCCAACTGGGCTACTTGTCCATTGAGCCTCATCACTCATTAGTCAAGAGCTTCTGGGGCAGGAGTAGAAATTCCTCAGCACTCGGGACTTGATGTGCACATGGGCACAGAGGCATCCAACACCAAGGAAAACCCTCTGATAAGAGATTCAGTGGTTGGCAGCTGGCTGCCAGACATGGCACACAAAGCCCAGGAAAATGAGGTCAAGCACATTGACCCTGCTTTCATAATCCCATCAGCATCCTCTCCGGCAGGGAAACAGGAAGAAGGACCTTATGTCCCTCCCGTTTGCAATTTTATTTCCTTCTTCCAGATCCACTTGTCAGTTGTTGTGTTACGCACTCTGAGGAGACAATTGTATCAAGGGAGTATTGAGAGGAGATTCGTAAGTAGAGTCCCACTCACAACCCAAGAGAAGTTCCCAGCTAGGTAGACCATAATTACCAAGGGTTGTACCTGTACAGATCAATCTGGTCCTCAGAAGTCTATGAGGGTGGAGCTCCACCATGAGCCCTGATCAGGGCTGCATCCACCTGCAGGAAGATGCACATTGTTTTTTCTCACTAAGGCACTGTCCACTCTACAAGCAGGTGTTTGTGGTAGTTTGTGAAAAGTTAGTGGTGTGGCAGCTGGGAGACATCTTACATCTCAGTTTCTTATGGTTATGGTGCCAATTAGCAATGAGCTCTTTCAAGTGGGGTTGTAGAAATCAGAGAATAAAGGCTCCAAAATATTTGTATTAAAACATCACAGTCCCTATAACTGCAATATTTTTTCTTCCAGATTCTACCTGAAAAATAAACAAAGTCCCATCAAGGTATCAGCACAAAGTAGTGAGGCAGGTACAATCCACATACAAGCCAATAGCATGGACACCTGGGTTTTGCAGCTCAGGATGGGAGGGTCACAGAAGGTGCATTATGGGGGATCCTAAAGAGACATTTGCAGATGCTCAAATCTTTCAGATTCTGTGCAGCTGAGGACATTATGCAAAGATAGGGACATAAACCTCCCACAATTTCTTTACATGAATTTTGATAAAGGAGAGTAATAATTTGTTGAAGTGTAAAGAGCTCTGAAGAAGAGGCAGGAGTGATCATAGTTTGAACTTAAAATATTCATAACTTATGCCCCAATGATTTCACAGGTGTGTATCAGTCCTAGGGAAAGAATTGAAAATGTAAACCGAGATTTATTCACAAAAATGTTTATTGCAGCATTATGTGTAATTTAAAAAAATCTGGAAATGGCCAGAATAGCTGGTGGTTAAAGTCAGGTTAATTTAATACAATCGATGTTTGAGTGTAATTTTTAATAATACGGGAAAGCAAGGATCAGTGAGCAAACTGGGAGGCAAGGACACTAGATAAAACTAAGGAGTGGAGAGGAGTGGGGAAAGGGCTGAAGGGAAAGACTCCAAAGCATTGAAATTGTTTACCTCTGGGTAATGGGATTATTTGTGACTTCTTTTTTTACTTACAAGTTTTATTCTTCTAATTTTCCTAGAATTATTTCCGCATAATATGACAAAAGCAAAATAAATTATTCTAGCTATGAAATCCCAACTTTAAACTCCGATAAGTATGGAAGCCCCTGGCCTTCAGTTGGCCCAATGCAGAGATGTCCAGGGTGTGTGTGTGCAGTTTTCAGAGAGCCCTTATTCTCATAAGGGCCAGAGCTAACGACATTGAGAAGGTAAATGCTTAATTCTGGTTTTCATTACATTCTGTTGAGTTCACATAGGGCATTTCTTCTAGATTCCATAAGCTCTCCAAGATATACACAAACAATCTTTTTTGGGGGGTGGTGTGATAGAACAATGAGTTAAGCCACAGCTTGTGACAACAGCATCATGTATCAGAGTGCCTGTGGGAGTTCTGGCTGCTCTGCTTCCAATTCCGCTCCCTGCTAATGCTCCTGTGAAAGCAGTGGAGGATGGCTCAAGGACATGAGCCCCTGCCACCCACGTCGGAGACCAGGATGAAGTAATAGGATCCTGGTTTTGATCTGGCCTACCCTTGCCTGTGGTAGCCATTTGGGGAGTGAACCTGTGGATAGAAGGTCTCTCTGTTTCACCCCTTCTCCCTGTCATTCTGCCTCTCAAATAAATAAATTAACCTTGATTTGGGGATCTGAAAGAGGAAAGACCTTTCTTCACTGGGTCCTGATGAAATTATCTAAGTATTGCCTGACACAATGGGCTTCTCTGGGACACCATCAGGAACCTCATCTTTGGCATCTCTATTTCCGTTCTCTACAGTTGCAAAACTGACATCCAAAGTGGGTTTTAAAGGCTGGAGGGGAGATCCCCTGTTTAACACAGAAGCAGCAGAGAACAAAGGGATTTAGGACGAGGACGACGGCAGAGAAGGAAGGAGCTTCACGCGGCTGTGCAGGCTGTACGACTGGAGAACAGGAGAGTGGCAAATGGTGATCGGATAGGAGAGGACTTGGGAGTTCTACTCAGGACCTTGGATACTACCCTCAAGGTCAGGGGCGCCTTGGACACCTTGCCACAGAAGAATGGCCCTGGTAGTTGTTCCTGACATTGGTCATCCACATTTTGTCATCATGATTTTTTAGATATCTGCACCCCATGTTTACTCTAATTTTTGTAAAACCATGGACTTATTCTTTTAAATTAAAATATATCTCCAGCCTTCATCCTAAACAGTGTAATATCATAGGCTTGAAGTGCTAGGTGGGTTTTACCAACCTATTTAATGTAATAACATCTAATAAGTAAAAATAATTCACACAGGTACCATCTTATCTCACTTTGCGAATGCATATCATACTTGGAAAATGCTGTAATGCTGTTACTGTTTGTTCATTCAGCAACCAATTTTGAATATCAATTATATATAATATAGAGATGAGAAAATAGTAGCATTAAAAACATTGAAGTGGGGGATGACCTATGGAGCAGTGGGTTAGTGCCCTGGCCTGAAGCGCCAGCATCCCATATGGGCACCGGTTTGAGTCCTGGCTGCTCCACTTCTAATCTAGCTCTCTGCTATGGCCTGGAAAAGCAGTCAGAAGATGGCCCAACTCCCTGGGCCCCTGCACCCACATCAGAGACCAGGAAGAAGCTCCTGGCTCCTGGCTTCGGATCGGCGCAGCTCCGGCTGTTGCAGCCAATTGGGGAGTAAACCACTGGATGGAAGACCTCTCTCTCTCTTTCTCTCTCTCTCTCTCTGCCTCTCCTCTCTCTGTGTAACTCTTTCAAATAAAAAAATTAATCTTTAAAAAAAAATGAAGGGGGCAGGCGCTGTGGCTTAGTTGGTGAGGCCGCTGCCTGCAGTGCAGCATCCTATGTGGGCTCCAGTTAAGTCCTGGCTGCTCCACTTCTGATCCAGCTCTCTGCTATGGTCTGAGAAACCAGTAGAGGATGGCCCAAGTCTTTGGGCCCCTGCACCCACATGGGAGACCCGGAGGAATCTCCTGGGTCCTGGCTTCAGATCTCCGGCTGTTGCTCCAGCTCCTGCTCCAGCTGTTGCAGTCATCTGGGGAGTGAACCAGCAGATGGAAGACCTCCCCACACTCTGCCTCTCTCCAACTCTGCCTTTCAAATAAATGAATAAATAAATATTGAAAAAAATAAAAACAATGAAGATACTTCTTAAAGCAGTGTGAACTGACTATATAGTTGAATAGTTGAATGGGTATACTGACAAATGAACTGTATTTTTTTGAAGATCCATGTGGAAAATGGTTTCTAGGTAATAAAACGGGCCAGAAAGCCCTGTCAAAAGGCCCTTGCAGCAGCCCAGGTCAAAATATGGTGATGGTTTGATCTAAGGTACTGACAGAAGAAAATGAAAAAAAAAAAAAAAAAAAAGGAAACCTATGTGACGTATTTTTGAACAGTAAAATCCGCAGGCCTTGATTACCCATTCAACGCACGCTATCCTCTGAGGGCCAGCAGGCCCGGAAGGCGCAAAGGCTGATGAAGTGTTTCGGTTCACATGTTCTCTTCTTTGCTGACACCTCAGGTGTCCTGAGGGAGATGGTCTGGCTCAGCCTCCGTCCTGCCTGCACGTCCCAGGCTGCCTTGTAGTTAAGTTGTCAGTTGTGGCTTAGGTTCCAACAATGAAATGCATTCAAGCAAGACTAAAATTTGGATGTGAGAAAAGAAGGGGGAAAGGTGTGACAGAGAATCATTCATTTTTTTTTTTTCTGGGTGGATCTAGAAGTCACACCTTGGCTTCGGAGTCAACAGTTGTGACCAAGGCCTATCACCCACAAACCACTGCTGTGAAGGCATAACCCTGAGGCCACAGATAGCTTGGTAGTCTCCTGATTTCTCTACTTGCCGAGCGTGACATAGTGAAGCACGGTTCTCTCAGTAGATCATTTTGATATGATCACTGAAGCCAGGCTGGACCCTGTTTCTTTAGTCCTTCCAGTGATTTTATAAACACCCAATTACCTTTGTTAAATCCATTCTTAAAAATGGCTGGGATAGGGGCCGGCGTGGTGGCACAGTGGGTTAATCCTCTGCCTGCAGTGCTGGCATCCCATATGGGTACTGGTTCTAGTCCCGGCTGCTCTTATTCCCATCCAGCTCTCTGGTGTGGCCTGGCAGAGCAGCAGAAGATGGCTCAAGTCCTTAGGCCCCTGTACCCCTGTGGGAGACTGGAGGAAGCTCCTGGCTCCTGGCTTCAGATCGGTGCAGCTCCAGCCATTGTGGCCATTTGGGGAGTGAACCAACGAAGGAAACCTTTCTCTCTGTTTCTCCCTCTCACTGTCTGTAACTCTACCTTTCAAATAAATAAATAAAATATTTTTAAAAAAATGGCTGGGAAGGATTCTATTTTCCGAGATCAGAATGAGATCAGGCATGTTCAGGGTGGTATGGCCATAGACAATGGATTCCATTTTCTACCTTGCACCCTAATATCACCACTCAAAGTCACATTTAGGTAGGTTGTCTTACACAACTGTAATATTTTTGTGCGTGTAGGTATGCAATGATATGCATGAATGTTTGTGCATTTCCATGCATGTGAATCCCCCATACTCACACTGTAGGGCCTTTGAGACTTCCCAGTCTTAAACGCCTCCTCTCCTCCATCACATATATGTAGAATCTTCAAACAGTTCATGGGAGGCCTGCATTGTGGCACAGTGGGTTAAGCTTGCAACATAGGCATCCCATATCACAGCACCAGTTCAACCCCTGGCTGTTCAGCTTCCAATACAGCTCCCTGACAATGCATCTGGGAAAGCAGGTTCAAGTATTTGGGTCCCTGCCACTCCTACTTGATACCTGGATTGAGTTCCAGGCTCCTGACTTAATCTTCCCTAGCCCTGGCTATTATGTCCATTTGGGTAGTAAACCAGAAGATGAAAGATCTTTCTCTCTCCCTCCCACCACTCTCTCTTTCCCTCTCCCTTTCTCTTTGTCAATCTGTCTTTCAAATAAACAAGTAATCTTTTTTTAAAGTTCTTGGAAAATGAAAACCTATGCAAGATTTTAAAAAAAATTATTCCAAAAGGTATATCTTTTAATTCTGCTGTTCATGAATTTCCTGAAGTATCCTTGTACAATGCCTCATATGTAGAAGCTAAGATTGAATTCATTTTGAAGAAAGCACTACTTATCTTCTCAATTATGACTCTAGAAATAAGTCAGGATCACACAAAAGACAGCATTATTGTGGCTGGTGCTGTGGCATACTGGGTAAAGCCACCGCCTGCAGTGCCAGCATCCCATATGGGTGCCAGTTTGAGTCCTGGCAGCTCCACTTCCAATGCAGCTCTCTGCTATGGCCTGCAAAAGCAATAGAGGATGGCCCAAGTCCTTGGGCCCCTGCACCTGTGTGGGAGATCCAGAAGAAGCTCCTGGCTCCTGGCTTCAGATTGGAACAGCTCCGGCCGTTGCGGCCAATTGGAGAGTGAACCATTGGATGGAAGACCTCCCTCTCTCTCTCTCTGCCTCTCCTTCTCTCTCTGTGTAATTTTTTTTTTTTAATTTTTTGACAGGCAGAGTGGACAGTGAGAGAGAGACAGAGAGACAGAGAGAAAGGTCTTCCTTTTTGCCGTTGGTTCACCCTCCAATGGCCACCGCGGCTGGCGCACTGCAGCCGGCGCATCACGCTGATCCGATGGCAGGAGCCAGGTGCTTCTCCTGGTCTCCCATAGGGTGCAGGGCCCAAGCACTTGGGCCATCCTCCACTGCACTCTCTGGCCACAGCAGAGAGCTGGCCTGGAAGAGGGGCAACCGGGACAGAATCCGGCACCCCGACCGGGACTAGAACCTGGTGTGCTGGCTCCACAGGTGGAGGATTAACCTAGTGAACCATGGTGCCGACCATGAGTAACTCTTTCAAATAAATAAATCTTTTAAAAAAGAAAGAAAGAAAACATTAGTGACTCAGGGGAAAGGAGTCCTAGGGCCAGCGGCTGAAAATTAATGTTCTCTTCTGTGTGTGTACTCGTAGTTGAATGGAAGAGATGCTACCTGTTATTTGAGCATCACGGTGAATTTAGATTGAGCCACAGCAGAGATGGGGGTGAGGAAAGATATGTAACAGATTCAGTGTTTTGTGAGGTCCGCTACGCAGCTCTTGTAGGAGGGAAGAGCACCTTTGGGGGCTTATCTCTCAGCAGCAGGGAGCTTGTCTAATGAGCCTTCACTGCCCAGGGCAGGGGTTCTAGCCCTGGCTTCCATTAGAATTCCATCCTGGAGATGATGACTAGCCTTGCCCTTGGGGATTCTAATTTATTTCATATCGGAGGGGCCTGGAATTACCAGTTTTTAAAAGTCTCTAATAAGTCAAACATAGCATGGTTGAGGGCCACTTTTTGATTTCAAATGTCTTGCTATGCAGGCAGTCCTAAAGTTGAGTCCCCCCCCCCCCTTTGGTTTTAAGACTTCTTGCATCTCTACGACATGAGTATTTACTGTTAGGTCTGCTTTATTCATTTGTGGTGTTTTACATGTTTGCCTTCTCTATTCATTTTTTCCTTGATTAATTTTGTCAGAAAAGTTTTCTTATTAATTTGTTGGTCATGTTTATCCTGTAATTCCACAGATTTTGATATACAGCTTATTTGGCACCATTTAGTTCTACATATTTTCTAATCCTTCACTATGATTTATTTTCTGACCCATGAGTTATCTTTTAAAATGTGTGCAAATGTTTATTTAAAGTCTGTGGATATGAATAATTTGGGTTATCTTTTTTTCATTAATACTTTTTCCTTTAACCAACATCCTCCCATTTACCCCACCATTCTGCTTCCGCTTCTATGAGGTCAGCTTTGTCAGATTCCACATGCAAGTGAGATCACACAATATTTGACTTTCTGTCCTGAGATTATTTCTTTTAGCATAATGTTCTCCAGGTTCATTCATGGTGTCACAAATAACAGGACCTCCACATATATTCATTCATTTGTGTAGGTGTGGGCTTCCTTCCACAAATGTATGTATATGTGTATATTCATATAGATCTTCATTCTATCAGTAACTGTATTCTACCTCAATGAATGCATATACTCATTCTGTCTATCACTATCTCTGTCTCTATCTATCTATCACCTATCATCACATTTTCATTATCATCTCACCTGTCAGGAGACACTAAGGTTAACTCCCTATCTTGGCTTGTGACCAAGAAAATGTTGTGTATAATGTTACAGAGAACAGAGGAGTGCAGGTATCTTTGGAGACACAGATTTAATTTCCATTGGATATATACCCATAAGTCGGATTGCTGTATAATATAGTAGTTCTATTTTCAATTACCTGCAAAACCTTCACCCTTCTCTCCTTAGTGACCGCCAAGCAGTATACAAGGAATTCAAGTTTTCCACATCTTTAATATTTGTTATCTTCTGTCTTTTTTAAAAAAAAATGTATTTTGTTACTTATTTGAAAGGAAGAGTTACACAGAGAGAGGAGACGGGGGGAGGGGGTGGAGAGACAGAGACTGACAGAAAGACAGAGAGAGGGGGAGAGAGAGAGATTTCCATCAGCTGGTTCACTCCCTAAATGGCCAGAAACCGGTAACTCTTTGGACCATCCTCTGCTGCTTTCCTAAGGAACATTAGCAGGGAGCGGAATTGGAAGTGGAGCAGCCTGGACTCAAACTGACACACAAATGGGATTCCAGCATCACAGGGAGCAACTTAATCCACCAGGCTGCAATGCCTGCTCCATTCCGTCTTTGTAATAATAGCTATCTTAACAGTTATAAATGATACATTATTGTGATTTAGATCGATTTTCCTGAGGTTAGTGATATAAGCACTTTTTATTACATAACTGTTGGCTAATTATATGGTTCTTTTTGAGAAATGTCTATTCAGATATTTTCCCTCTTTTATATGGCTTGACTTTGATTTATTTGAGTATCCTATGTATGTTGGATATTAACCCCATATCAAATGCAATGTTCATAAATATTTTCCTATACCATAGGTTGTCTCCTTATTCTTTTGAGTGTTTCCTTTGCTAGGCAGAAAATTTTGTAGTTTGATGCAATCCTATGTATCTATTTTTATTTGTTGGCTGGGTAATATCCAATAAATTCAATGCCGCAAACTAGTGTAAGGAAGTTCTTCCCCTATGTTCTCTTAGTAGTTTTATAATTTTCAGTTCTTATGTTTAAGTCTTTATTCATGTTGAGTTGATTATTGTCTATGGTGTGGGCTAAGGGTCCAGGTTCATTTTTCTGCACGTGGATATCTGGTTTTTCCCTTTATTGAAAAGAATATCATTTTCACATTGTGTGTTCTTGACACTTTTCCTGAAGATCAGTTAACTGTAAATGCATAGATTTATTTCTGAACTTTCTATTCCATTCAACTGATCTATTTGCTTCTACAAACCAGACTTACTTAATTGAAAGGCAGAGTGATAGAGAGAGAGAGAGAGAGAGAGAGAGAGAGAGAGAGAGAGACCTTCCATCTGCTATCTCACTTCCCAAATGCCTACAGCAGCCAAGGCTAGGTCAGCTGAAACCCAGAGCCCAAAACTCCAGATGGGTCTCCCAGGTGGGTGGCAGGTGCCCGAGTACTTGAGCCATCGTCTGCTGTCCCCCAGGCACGTTAGCAGAGAGCCAGATTCAAAGTAGAGTAGCCAAGACTCAAACCAACATTCCAATACGGGATGACAGTGTAGCAGGCAGCGGATTAGCTTATTGTACCACAATGCTGGCCCCTAGTTTTCTGTTTTCATGCTAGCACCATATGTCTTACTATAACTGTGTAATATATTTTGATAACAGGTACTGTATTACTTCCAATTTTGTTCTTTTTTCTCAAGATTGCTCTTTCTGTTCAGGGTCTTTTGAGGTTATACATGAGTTTTAGAATGGTTTTCTGTTTCCATAAAAAAAAAAATAATCTCACTGGTTCGAGTCCTGGCTGCTCCACTTCTGATCCAACTCCCTGCTAATGCATGTAGAGAAGCAGCAGCAGATGGCCCAAGTGCTTGGGCCCCTGTCACCTACATGGGAGACTCAGATGGAGTTTCAGGTTCCTGGTTTTGGCCTGGCTCAGCCCAGACCATTATGGTCATTTGAGCAGTGAACCAGTGGAAGGAAAAAAAAAAAAAACCTCAATCCCTCCCTCTCTCTCACTCTCACTCTCACTCTTTGTAACTCTGCCTTTGAATAAATAAATACATCTTTTTAAAAAGTGTCACTGGAATTTTACTACAGATTGCATTAAATCTGCAGATTGCCTTGGGTAGCATGGACATTTTAACAGTATTAATTTTTCCAACCCATGAACACAAGATATATTTCCATTTATTTGTGTCTTCTTCAATTTCTCTCATCAATGTTTTATAGTTTTCTTTTATCTACTTGGCTGAATTTATTCCTAAGGGTTTTTTATGTTATAAAAGCAATTGTTTTCTTAATTTCTTTTTTGATAGTTTATTGTTAGTGTATAGAAACACAGCTGATTTTTGTGTTGATTTTGCAGGCTGCAACTTTACTGGATTTGTTATTATAGTAGTTTTTGAGGGCATCTGTGGGATTTTTATAAATAAGATCATGTTGTCTGGAAACAGAGACAGTTTAACTTCTTACTTTCCTATTTGGGTGTTTTTCATCTCTTTCCCTTTCCTAATTGCTCTGGCAAGGACTTCCAGAGCTATATTGAATAGAGTGGGTGTCTTTGTCTTGTTCTTGATCAACTTTTCATCATTACACAGGATGTTAGCCGTATAGATATGGAGATACATTTTTGTATACTTAAATTTTGAAAGCTTTTATCATAAAAAAAGGTGTTGAATTTCATCAAATGAAAAGAGGCAAGAAAAAAAAATGGCACAATAATTGAATTAAAGTTCCTTTTCACTGCTGGCACATTGGCTTCTGAAAGTGCTGCCCAGGGACTTCTGGGAGGTCTCTGAATTTCTTTTGGGGAACCCATGAGTTAAAAGCTATTTTCAAAATAGGACTACAGTGTTACTTACACTTACATGCTCATTGTCTCATGAGTATACAGTGTGGTTTTCCAGAGGCTACATGATATGTGATATGACAACAGAGACAATGTAGAAACACCCTGTCAAAATCCAGTGCTATCTTCTAAGTATTAAAGAGCTTTATAGAAATGTGAAATAATTCCACTCTTCATTTTATTTGTTTTGTAAAATACTTATTTTTAACACAAATGTGTTTTATGTTGATATATGAAGGGCTTATTACTATTTCCAGTTGAAAAAAATCATAAATATTTAAAGATTTTTTTCAAACTCTGTGCAAATATCAATTTATATAACTCAGTTAAAAAACTTCTTTGGGGTCATCAATAATTTATAACAGTATAAAAAACTTCTGAAATTTAAAGTACTGATAATTCCTCTACATCGAAAATCTAGGGAATCTACAAAATACCAAGATTAATAACTAAATAAAGAAATTTTACAGGTAAATGGCATTAAGTAAAAATAAATTACACTGTAAATGCTATCAATAAAATATGGAAAAGTAAATTTTTAAAATTCTATTTACAATAGTACCAGCATCAAAATACTTAGGAAAAAGCAAATGGAAAGACATGCAAGACATTGATACCAATAACTACAAAACGTTACTGAAAAACATTAAAGTATTTTTTAATACATGAAGAGATAGATCATGTTCATGGATGGATATATTACATATTGTTAAGATGCAGTTTTCTTCAAATTGATATTTAGATAGAATGCAATCCAAGTCAGAATACTAGGATGCTTTTGTTTGTGCTTCTATAGAGACAAGCTCATTTTAAAATTTATGTAGAAATGCAAATGACTTAGAATAACCTCCAAAAAGAGAAACAAAATTGGAGGGATTACTTTAGCTGATTTAATCACTTGTTATAAAAAGCAAAACAGGACAGTATTGGTGAAAATTAAGGAAACTGGATCAATAGCACAGAAATGGGAGGTCAGAAATAGACCCACACAGAGACAGGCATTTGGTGCAGCAATTAGTCACCACGTGGGATCCCTGCATCCCTTATCTGAGTGCCTAGTTGAAGTCTCAGCTATTCTGCTTCCTGTCCAGCTTCCCACTAATGCATGCCCTAGGAGACATAGGTGATGGCTCAAGTATTGGGTCCCTACAAACCATGTGGGAAATCTGGATTGAGTTCTGGGCTCCTGACTTTGGCCTGGCCCAGTCCTGGCTGTTGAAGGCATTAAGGGAGTGAATGAGCAGATGAAGATATTTCTCTCTTTCTCTCTCTCTCTCTCCCTCTCTTTCTAGCTCTTTCTCCTCTCTCTCTTTCAAGTACAATAAAAAAATAAAAATTTTTAAATTGAAATTCCTTCATGACAATGTTGAATATCTGTTTTAAGAAAACAAATAGATTCACACATATACAACCCAATGATTTTTGAATAAAGGCAATTCAATGGGAAAATGATGCTAGAAATGAGTATCCATATGGGGAAAAATGAAACTAGGCCTCTAGTTCATACCATATTTAATATTAATTCAAAGTGAATTATATAACTAAAAGTATAAGAATTTTAAAGAAAACTTGAGGAAAATGTTAGCTATCTTGAATGTGGATACAAAAAGAATAAATCTTAAAGAAAAAAATAAGTTGGACTTCACTAAAATTCTAAATTTCTGTTTTCAAAGATATTATTAGTAAGCCAATCCACTATGATGAAAATGATAAAATTTTTTGACAAAGACTTATATAATGAACCCGCAGAAGTCATAGACAGCCTTATAAAAGAAAACACAGATACCTCACAACAGAATATATGAGTGTCTAATAAGCATATGAAAAAATGCTAGACTTCTTGAGTCATTAGAGTAATGCAAGTTCATACACAATATAAGGGCTAGTTGTTGAGAATGTAGATCTGGGCTGGCGCTGTGGCATAGCAGGTTAATGCCCTGGCCTGAAGCGCCATCATCCCATATGGGCAGTTCAAGACCCGGCTCCTCCATTTCCCATCCAGCTCTCTGCTATGGCTTGGGAAAACAGTAGAAGACGGCCCAAGTCCTTGGGCCCCTGCACCCCCGTGGGAGACCAGGAAGAAACGCCTGGCTCTGGCCTCAGGTGAGCACAGCTCTGGCCTTTGCAGCCAACTGGGGAGTGAACCATGGGATGGAAGGCCTCCTTCTCGCTCTCTGCCTCTCTTCTCTCTGTGTAACTCTGACTTTCAAATAAATAAATCTTTAAAAAAATAAAAAAATAAAAATTAACCAGTCAGTGATATATACATGAATGGATCTCATAGACATTACGCTGAACTAAACAAAATAGTCATGAAAGAATACTTTATGATTCCATTTACATGAAGCTCTAAAGTGGACTAGACTCACTCAGGATGACAGAAATCAAATTAGTATTTGCCATCAGTGGAAGGTTAAGGGCTCGAGTGAGGCTAGTGAAGAGCCTAGGGGATATAATTTAAGAAGTCATTCATTTGCAGCCTCCTGAATTAGGCCCCCTCAAATTTTTCATCCTACATGCTTCATTCACTTCATCCCATTCCAATCTTGCTTTAGTATGTGGGGTGATATTCACACATATATATGTATATCAAAACACATCAAATGATGCACTTTATTATATGCAAATTTTTAAAAAATAAAAATTAACAAGACCATTTTAAAGAGTATTAATAAATAAGGGACTTTGGATTATTAGATATTACAAAGTTATAACAGACTAATTTGTCAATGCAGCAGATTAGAAAGCCCAGGGACAGACACATAGAAATAGGTGAAGTAGGCTAAAATTGATTAGGTTTGTGAGCTGGAAGACCATACCTTCACCATGCCCCTGTGTGACCTCATTCCCCTACCTGGCCAGACCTGGGTGCCAAACAGCCAATCAGGTTAATTAACCACTCCCCTTTGGAAGTGGGTTAAAAGCCTGGGACATAGTGTGTCCAGGCAGCTTGCTTCTTCCCTGGCCTCTTGTCAGGAGGTGCTCGTTGTAGCCCCATGCCTCCACGGTGCATGGCCTTCGGGACATGTGTTCTAGGCTTCCTGGCCTAGATGCTCTTCCACGTGGCCGGTTCCTGGTGCTCGGTATGAACCCCTATTTACCTCTCTCTCTTAAAAAGGCTCTCACTCTCCTATGCATCTTTCTCACTAAATAAAAGCTTAAAATGTACCATGCTGCCTCGTTTATCTGTGCTGGTATTTAGATTTCTTCTCTAAATATTAGGCAAGAATCCTCTTGGGCTTACTAATATTGGGGATTTATTAGTAAGCATATGGAGAAATCATATAGCACCCCAAATTCCAGTAGTGTGTGTGGCACCCCAGATAGCACTTCTGGGGAACTTTACAGGGCCACATTCTAGAGTAAATTTTAGGGGTCATGTCAATTTCATAGAGAAAGCTGATACTTGAGAAAGATGACATTACTAGAATATTTTTATCTGTATTAAAAAAAGTTAGACCCTATCTCATGGAAGACATAAGAATAAATATCAGATTTATTAAAATCAAAAATCCAAATAGAAAAGTCACACTTTAATTGATTAGGGGAAACAATGGAAACATTTGAAATAGAAGTGAGAAATTTTTATTCACAGCAAATGCCATCCCACTTTGTCTTGACCAGGATGTGACTCACCCCTTTGTAAAGCCTACCTCCTCTGTATGCTACTCACTCATTAGTTGCTTAGTAGCTAGTGTTAGTTACCAACTTGATTGTCACTGTATCACAGTGCTCGTGTTCAAATAAGCCTTATGTGGCAGTGTGGAGCTATGTCACAATGCCCATGTCCCTCACCTCATTCCATCTCATTCACCACTTCATCTCACCATGGAGGCATTGTATAATCTCACACCACGACAAAAAGAAGCATGAGAACAGTACTGTAAGATATTTTGAGAGCAATAAACCGAATTTACATCATTTTTACTACATTACTTGCTGTAATTGTTCTGTTTTATTATTGGTTGTTAATCTCTTTCTGTGCCTGAACTGTATGTTAAACATTACCATAAATGTGTAAATAGAGACAAGCAAAGTTCAGATCCAGCTTGTTACTCTCCAGGGTTTCAGACACCCACTGTGGGTCTGGGAATGTGTTCCTTGTGGATGAAAGGGGACTACTCAGCATCTCTGCTACCATGGTGGAAGCAGAGTGGGACCCAAAAGAGACCCAGGAACAAAAAGCATAGAAAACACTGGGATCTATAATTTTAAAAAAAAATTAAAAGCATGTCAAAATGTAACGATTTTAATGGTTCATGACAGGAATTTGAGGGATTTACAAAAACTTTCACACTGTACAATATTTTTGTCATTAAAATTTTAAATTGAACATTTTAAGAAGCCTGGGTTTACAGCCAAGAGCTCTGCTACAACTTGAAGTTCCTTATCAGCTCACTGAAATGTATTTTGAATGATGGAATGAGTTTTAATCTCTACCTTAGTAAACGTTCTTCCACATCTATGGACTTCGGGAAATGCTTCATTTCTCCTTTAGCTAAGAAGGAAAACCTCCTGATGAAGTTCATGGCCACAGTCCCCTTCCAGTGACAGGAGTGAAAGCTTCCTTCTGCCCCTGGTTGTCACAAGACACCACACTTTGTCTGGTATCTGATCTAATTCTCTTCCCCAAACACACATTTTTCCATTGGCATAAACCTTTCTTACAGCATCCAATGTCTAGGAGAAGTGTTATAAACAGAAACAGAAAAGTCCAAAGTGAATTAAGGTACCAGGTTGTTGACAGAGAGAAAAAAATAGCTCCTGCTAATAACCTGATTTGACATCTGATTTATGTGGCCCTAAAAGGACAGTCATAAAAAATGTGTAAGTGAAGGAATAACACCAAGTGATTTACAAAGGCCCCAGGAGTGCGGCGATGGGATGCAGCGAAGGGGAAAGCAATAAATTCAGCCAAGGGAGCCACGCTTGATCCCTTCACCCTCCTAGGCCAAAGTCTCCACTTGTGGTGCTTTTCATTCAGCCTTTCGCTCAGCAACTATTTCCTGAGTCCCTTGGTTATGAGACAGCACTGGACAAGGCAGGGTGTGTTTGTGTGTATATGGTAGGAAAAGAAGCAAGAGAGAGTAAAGGCACAGGGTGTGGCTCAATGTGTGGTGAACTAATCAGATGAACCAGCAATCAGCTGAGCCAGATGTGTGAGGCATCCATGTGTAATGAGTACAAACAACTAAGGCATTTCAATTTTAAGAGGGGAGAATTCCAGGTAGAAGTTAGTGCTGTTTTTGAATATCTCAAAAGCTTCACCAAAAAAGAGGAAGAAAACTCAGGTTGCAGAGACTGTAGAGATTAATGTGTACTAGAAAAACTTGTTCGGGTTAGCGTTGTGATGTAGATTAAGCCACCACCTACAATGCCAGCAACCCATATGGGCACCAGTTCCTGTCCTGACTGCTCCACTTCTAATTGCTTCCCCTGCTAATGCACCTGGAAATGCAGCAGAGATTGGCCCAAGTGCTTTGGCTCTTGCACCCAAGTGGGAGACCCAGAAGAATCCCCCGGCTCCTGGGTTCAGATTGGATCAGTTCCGGCCATTGTGGCCATTTTGGGAGTGAACCAGCGGGTAGAAGACTGCTCGGTCTGTCTCTCCCTCTTCTTCTTTGCAATTCTGCCCTTCAAATAAATGAAATAAATCTTTTTTAAAAAAGCACATTTTGCCCATTGATATTTATTGAGCATTTTCCATGTGCTAAACATTGTTTAGGAGGCTAAACATCCAGCAAAAGGCTAACAAAATCATTAGAAATTACACGTTAGTGAGAATAGAAGCTATAATATGCCAATTAAATAAGCAAACAGGTCACTTCAGATATTAATAATTCTTATTACTGCACACTCTATGATAGAGCATGGACCAGAGAGGGAAAGAAAATTTGTTTAGATAAGGTGACTGGGGGTGTCTATTTGAGAATGTGTCATTTGAGCTGACATCTGAATAGTGAGAAGGATCTAACCTTGTGGTGATCTAGGGAAGAGAGATCTAGAGAGAGAGAACAGTAAGGTCAATGGTGCTAAGACTGGAATGAGTCTAGAATGTCTTGAATGGAACAGAAAACTTCCTGAGATGTGAAGAGCTAGGAGATTGAAGAACATGGGATTGGAGATGTAGGCAGATACCATAATATGGGTCTCCTAACTGTGGTAAAGAATTTGGATTTTACACTAGATGCAAGGTGATTAACAGGGTAGTTGAACAGACTCTTTGGCACCCAAAGCCACATTTCCTTAGCTCACATCTGATTTCAGATGTAGCTGAATGGGTAGTTCCCATTCACATTCCCAGGATCCCTACTTTGGAGGAAATACACTACCATATATCAAGAATAACATAGTTACAGTAGTTACTGTAATATGGTGATACCTAAAGCTAAGCAAACTGATGGAATATAACAGAAAATCTAGAAATAGGTCCATATATTCATAGATACTGGATTTATCACAGTCCAGCATGGAAAGGATGGAGTTTCACATAATAAAGCTATAAATGTGAAATGTAAACAATAAAGCTCCTAGAAGAAAATACAGAAGAATATCTACATAATTTGTGATATGTAAAAACTTGGAAGTCACATAAAGTACCAACCACAAAGAAGATTAGCATACTGGAGTATTTTTAAATTAAGAATTCATTGAAGAGTACACTAAATGGGAAAAGCAAATCATAGAGTAAGAGAAGTGCCTTAAAGTACACAGCTGGCCCTTGGCCTTCATATTTGTGGAGTCTGCATCCCTAGATTCAACCAACCACGAACAGAAAATATTCAGGGAAAAAATGCACCTGTAATAAAACATGACACTATTTTTTAAACAAGGCAGCACATGACATTTATATTGTATTAGATATCATGAGGAAACTTCAAAACATTCATGGAAATTGAATTAAATTTTTTGAAGCCCACTGGAATCAAGGGTTCTTAAAATTTTTTATGGAGAATGCAGTATAAAAGAACTATGCATGGATTTCAAAAGAGTTTTACAACCAAATTTATCTTTTTTTTTTTTTTTTTTTGACAGGCAGAGTGAACAGTGAGAGAGAGACAGAGAGAAAGGTCTTCCTTTGCCGTTGATTCACCCTCCAATGGCCGCCACAGCTGTTGCGCTGTGGCCGGCGCACCTCTTGAGTTCCAATGGCAGGAGCCAGGTGCTTCTCCGGGTCTCCCATGGGGTGCAGGGCCCAAGCACCTGGGCCATCCTCCACTGCACTCCCTGGCCACAGCAGAGAGCTGGCCTGGAAGAGGGGCAACCGGGACTAGAACCCGATGCCCTAACCGGGACTAGAACCTTGTGTGCCGGCGTCGCAAGGCGTAGGATTAGCCTAGTGAGCCATGGCACCAGCCCCAAATTTATCTTTTAATTCTACTTCCACAAACGTTTTGAAGTACTCCTATATAAGTAAACTGCTGATTTTAAGTGCCATTGGCTGTTGACCCACATGAGTTTGAACTGTACAGGTTCATTTATGTGAGCATTTTTTTCTTTTTTGGAAATCTGTTACAATTTGAGAAAAGCAAGTGAACTTCATAGCTTATAAATACTGAAAAAAAACAAGAAAAAGAAAAATCTTGAATGTGTAAAATGTTTGCAGATAAGTCTTTTATTTACTACCACAAAACAGACACAAACCTATCATATAAAGATGAATTTATCAAGACTTATATACGCAAGCATTTACAGATCACACATGCTGCCTCTCACAGTTGGGGGGAATATAAACAATGTAGGTGCAGTGTTATACTATAAATGCATACAACTAACTGTAGCTAATAGTGTAATAATACTGTAATAATTTCAGAGCCTCCTTCTGTTGCTATTGCAGTGAGTGCCAGTATTATCAGCATCTAATTAAAACGCTGTGGTGGGAACAGTATTGGTTATTTGGCATAGTGGTTAAAATGCTTTCCTCTCACATCTGAGTGGCTGGGTTCAATACCTGTGCACAGTTCCTGACTCCAGTTTCCTGCTATGCAGATCCTGCGAATCAGCAAGTGATGGCTCAAGTGACTGGGTTCCTGACACCCATCTGGGAGACCTAGATTGAGTTTCCCACTCCTAGTTTGGCCTATGTCCTATGTCCAGCCCAGCAAAGGCAGTCAGCATTTGGGAAGTGAACCAGTGGATGTGTGCTCTGTCTCCTAAATAAATACATAATGATGTTTAAAATGCTGTGAGAGGCTGACTACCTCCTCAGCTGCTCTTCTGTCTAGTAAATTACCTCGTAAAAACAGATTTATTTCTATTCTTGCATATGATTCACCATATATAAGAGATACACATAATTGTATTAATTGACCATTATGTTATCACTAAACACTTCAGGCAGCAGCATAAACATTTTTGAGGAGTCAAAAGTAACATGAAGTGTTCCACTGGTAGCAAAATGGGCCCCTAGAATGTCCTGAGAAGCCTCATTGGTCGCACAACATCCTGGGAGCTACAGTTGCCTACCTGCCCGGTCAGCATCATGGCCTTATCACCACTGATGCAACCAGCTCAGCAGGTCCAAGAATGAACTGAGGCCCATGACCTTGCCCTCTGCATCTCCCAACTGTGCCAGCACCTTGGACAGCAACGGGGAGAGTGGTAAACCCCACCCACTCCCAGCCCCAAACAGCTTCAAGTGGGTAGTGCTGCCAGTGGGATTAATATTATCACAACCAAGGCTTGGGAAGCAGTGAAGTAATTTCAGTGTATGTCACCAAAGAAGGTGTATTTGTATCTCAGAGTGCCATAAAAAAGATTAGCCCCAGGAAGTACCTTCCCAGTGTAGAGAATGGAGAGATGCCAAGTGTAAGGTAGTTGAATGATAAAAGGTATGTAAAACAGGATGTTACAGGCCCCTTTGGAGCTCCAATGGATAAACATTACTTCCTAGGTGTCATCTAAGCAATCACCAGCAGAATTACCAGAATGATGAATGGAGGAAAAAATGAGGAATGATAGTCTTCTCAAAGTCCAAACCTAACAAGACTGGCTCTACTGCAGGCTAAGGTTTCCACCTTACTATATGTAGAAACCCTCTGGGCATGGAGACCCTGTGGGCGTGGAGACTATGAGTGTGGACCTCAGTATTCCAATACTCCTGTGCAGGGAGAAGTGATGGAGGGTGCTGACAATAACAGTGCAGGAGAACAAGACAGACTCATAGACTGTCAGATGTCCTAAACAGCACTCTGGCCTCAGAATCAGCATTTAAGGCATTCAGATCTGGCTAAAAAGCCCATGAGAGATTCGCAGGTATGGAAAGCCAAGACACTCTGGCAAAAAAAAAAAAAAATGACCTAAATGAAAGATCTCTGTGAGTGAGATCCCAGTAGAAAGAATGGGCCATCAAAGAAGGAGGCACCTTTCTCTGAAGGGAGGAGTGATCCTCCACTTTGACTATGACCTTGTCTAAATAAGATCGAAGTCGCTGATCTCAAAAGGCTTCCATAGACTTGGCAACTCATGACAAGAGCCTAGGGAGATTACTGATGCCATAAACAAGAATGTTAATTTGTTAAGTCAACAACAGGAGTCACTGTGCACTTACTCCTCATGTAGGATCTCTGTCCTTAATGTGTTGTTCAATGTGAATTAATGCTATAACTAGCATTCAAACAGTACTTTACACTTTATGTTCTGTGTGGGTGCACACTGTTGAAATCTTTACTTAATATATAATAAATTGATCTTCTGTATATAAAGATAACTGAAAATGAATCTTGATGTGAATGGGATGAGAGAGGGAGCAGGATATGGGAGGGTTGCAGGTGAGAGGAAAGTTGTGGTGGGGGAAGCCATTGTAATCCATAAGCTGTACTTTAGAAATTTATATTTGCTAAATAAAAGTTAAAAAAATAAACAAAAAAAAGAGAAAGAAAAAAAAGTTTATTTAGCCTGGAAAATAAATTAGTTACTATAACTATAAAACAAAGACCAGTCACACAGACTATGTATAGAGTTAAATCCATGTATGTATATGTATAGAATTATAGACCACAATCCCACAGGGGTCCTCTTTCCCAAAGAGAACCCAGAGAGGACAGTAACAAAGAGGATAAGGAAAATCAAGGAGATGAGACAGCAGCCAACTCAGTATTGGCACTGCCACTTCTATTGCTGATACAAAAAACTCTGCACCACAAGATGACAGTAAGACTAACAGAGTCAATCCACCAACTGTGAGTATTTCTGCTCCTGAGATTGATTAAAGTGGGGCTGAGTGTTGTGGACCATTTCTACCTTTATTGAGTCTTGAAACATGAAAAATGAGTCTGAAATTATAGCAATGGGAAATTCACAAAAGATCAGAGCTGAACACATTAAATACTTGTTTTTTTTGTTTTTTGTTTTTTGTTTTTTTTTTTTTTTTGCCTGTTGACCAGATAACTGGATCTGCATTCTCTATGATGTGTGAGGTTTTTTATTATCTTTTACCTAAAAGCCTCATTTCTGGAGATAAAAGACATGTTTTTAAAGCCCAATTTTTTCCCAACATTCCTTTAAAAGTTTTAAAATTATTTCATTTCTGGTCAGGATTGAGATTTTTAGGAACTTTGTTTTTTAATTTTTTTATTTTTTTCCAACTTTTATTTAATAAATATAAATTTCCAAAGTACAACATTTGGATTATATTGGCTGTTCTCCCCATAATCTCCATCCCACCGACAACCATCCCATCTCCCACTCCCCCTCCCATCCGATTCTTCATCAAGATTCGTTTTCAATTATCTTTATATACAGAAGATCAACTTAGTATATACTAAGTAAAGATTTCAACAGTTTGCACCCACACAGATACAAAAGTATAAAGTACTGTTTGGGTAGTAGTTTTACTGTTAATTTGCATAGTAAATACATTAAGGACAGAGATCCTACACGGGGAGTAAGTGCACAGTGACTCCCATTGTTGATTTAACAATTGACACTCTTGTTTATGGCATCAGTAATCTCCCTAGGCTCTTGTCATGAGCTGCCAAGGCTATGGAAGCCTCTTGAGTTCACAAACTCTGACCTTATTTAGACAAGGCCATGTTCAAAGTGTAAGTTCTCTCCTCCCTTCAGAGAAAGGGACCTCCTTCTTTGATAGCCCGTTCTTTCCACTGGGATCTCACTTACAGAGATCTTTAACTTAGGTTTTTTTTTTTCCACAATGTCGTGGCTTTCCATACCTGAGAAACTCTCATGGGCAGGATCTGAATGCCTTAAGGGCTGATTCTGAGGCCAGAGTGCTGTTTAGGACATCTGCCATTCTATGAGTCTGCTGTGTATCCCACTTCCCATGTTAGGTCATTGTCTCCTTTTTAATTCTATCAGTTAGTATTAGCAGACACTAGTCTTGTTTTTGTGATCCCTTTGACACTTAATCCTATCATTTTTATGATCAATTGTGAACTGAAACTGATCACTTTGACTCTAAGAAGGCATTGGTACATGCCAGCTTGATGGGATTGAATTGGAATCCCCTGGCATGTTTCTAGCTCTACCATTAGGTGTAAGTCCAAGTGAGCATGTTGCAAACTGTACATCTCCTCCCTCTCTTATTCCCATTCCTATATTTAACAGGGATCACTTTTCAGTTAAATTTAAATGCCTAAGAATAATTGTTTGTTAATTGAAAAGTTCAACCAATGGAATAGGTGGAACAAAAAAATACTAAAAGGAATAAAATAGTAAGTTGATCCTCGACAGTCAGGACAAGGGCTAATCAAGTCACTTTTTCTCATAGTGTCCATGTCACTTCAACAGGTTTCCTTTCAGGTGCTCAGTTAGTTGTCACAGATCAGGGAGAACATATATTTGTCGCTTTGGGACTGGCTTATTTCACTCAGCATGATGCTTTCCAGATTCCTCCATCTTGTTGCAAATGACCAGATTTCATTGTTTTTTACTGCTGTACAGTATTCTATAGAGTACATATACCATAATTTCTTTACCCAGTTTTCTCTTGATGGGCATTTAGGTTGATTCCATGGCTTAGCTATTGTGAATTGATCTGCAATAAACATTGAGGTGCAGATAGCTTTTTTATTTGCCAATTTAATTTCCTTTTGGTAAATTCGAAGGAGTAGGATGGCTGGGTCATGTGGTAGGGCTATATTCAGGTTTCTGAGGACTCTCCAAACTGTCTTCCATTGTAGATTTACCAGTTTGGATTCCCACCAACAGATTAGTGTGCCTTTTCCCCCACAACTCGCCAGCATCTATTGTTTGTTGATTTTCTGCATGTAAGCCATTCTAACCGGGGTGAGGTGAAACCTCATTGTGGTTTTGATTTGCATTTCCCTGATGGCTAGTGATCCTGAACATTTTTTCATGTGTCTGTTGGCCATTTGGATTTCCTCTTTTGAAAAATGTCTATTTAGGTCCTTGGCCCATCTCTTGAGTGGGTTGTTTGTTTTGTTGTTGTGGAGTTTCTTGATCTTTTTGTAGATTTTGGTTATTAATCCTTTATTGGTTGCACAATTTGCAAACATTTTTCCCATTCTGTCAGTTTGCCTCTTCACTTTCCTGACTGTTTCTTTTGCAGTACAGAAACTTCTCAATTTGATATAATCCCAATTATTAATTCAGACTTTGATTGCCTGTGCCTCTGGGCTCTTTTGCAAGAAATCTTTGCCTGTGCCTATATGTTGCAGGGTTTCTCTGATTTTCTCTAATAATTTGATGGTGTTGGGTCATAGATTTAGATCTTTAATCCATGTTGAGTGGATTTTTGTGTGAGTTGTAAGGTAGGGGTCTTGCTTCAAGCTTCTGCATGTGGAAATCCAGTTTTCTCAGCACCATTTGTTGAATAGATTGTGCTTGCTCCAGGAATTGGTTTTAGATCCTTGATCAAATATAAGTTGGCTCTAGATGTTTCGATTGATTTCTAGTGTTTCTATTCTGTTCCATTGGTCTATCAATCTGTTATTGTACCAGTACCATGCTGTTTTGATTATAACACCCATATAGTATGTTAATGAACTTAAAAGGAGACTTAGACTCCAATACAATAGTATTGGAGGACTTCAATACTCCACTTTCAGCAATGGACATACTAACCAGACAGAAGATCAACAAGGAAACAGAAGATTTAATCAGCGCTATAGAACAAATGGCTCTAACAGATATCTACAGAACTTTTCATCCTACACTTAAAGAATACACATTCTTCTCAGCAATGCACAGAACTTACTCTAGGATTGACCACATAGTAGGCCATAAAGCAAGTCTCAGCAAATTCAAAAAAATCGAAATCATACAATGCATCTTCTCAGATCACAATGGAATGAAGCTAGAAATTAGCAACTCAGGAATCCCTAGGGCATATGCAAACACATGGAGACTGAACAACATGCTCCTGAATGAACAGTGGGTCATAGAAGAAATAAAAAGAGAAATCAAAAACTTTCTGGAAGTAAATGAGGATAACAACACAACATATCAAAACTTATGGGATACAGCAAAAGCAGTGTTAAGAGGAAAGTTTATATCAATAGGTGCCTTGATCAAGAAATTGGAAAGACTCTAAATAAATGAGCTTTCAATGCAGCTCAAGGATCTAAAAAACTGCAGTGAACCAGACCCAAAACTAGCAGGAGAAGAGAAATAATTAAAATTAGAGAAGAAATCAACAGAACTGAATTTAAAAAAGACATTACAAAAGATTAGCAAAACAGAGATGGTTTTTGGAAAAAATAAACAAAATTGACACACCATTGGCACAACTAACTAAAAAAGGAGAAAGAAGACCCAAATCAATAAAATCAAAGATGAAAAAGAGAATGTAACAACAGACACCACAGAAATAAAGAGTCATCAGAAATTACTACAAAGAGTTGTATGCCAGCAAACAGGGAAATCTATCAGAAATGGATAGATTGCTGGACACATACAACCTACCTAAATTGAACCATGAAGACATAGAAAACCTAAACAGACCCATAACTGAGTCAGAAATTGAATCAGTAATAAAGGCCTTCCCAAAAAAGAAAAGCCCAGGACCGGATGGATTCACCACTGAATTCTACCAGACATTTAAAGTAGAACTCCTATTCTTCTCAAACTATTCAGAACAATTGAAAGAAAGGGAATCCCCCCCAAATTCTTTCTATGAAGCCAGCATCACCTTAATTCCTAAACCTGAAAAAGATGCAGCATTGAAAGAAAGTTACATACCAATATCCCTGATAAACATAGATGCAAAAGTCCTCAATAAAATTCTAGCCAATAGAATGCCACAACACATCAAAAAGATCATCCACCCAGACCAAGTGGGATTTATCCCTGGTATGCAGGGATGGTTCAACGTTTGCAAATCAATCAATTTGATACACCACATTAACAAACTGCAGAAGAAAAAAACATTATCTCAATAGATGCAAAGAAAACATCTGAGAAAATACAACACACTTTCGTGATGAAAACTCTAAGCAAATTGTGTATAGAAGGAACATTCCTCAATACAATCAAAGCTCATGGAATGGAAGAATCAATATCATCAAAATGTCCATTCTCCCAAAAGCAATTTGTAGATTCAATGCAATACCAATCAAAATACCAAAGACATTCTTCTCAGATCTGGAAAAAATGATGCTGAAATTCATATGGAGGCACAGGAGACCTCGAATAGCTAAAGCAATCTTGTACAACAAAAACAAAGCCGGAGGCATCACAATACCAGATTTTAAGACATGTTTTTAAATTTGTTTTAAAAGTTTACAACTTGATATTTTAAAACAAGTCAATAAACTGCAAGCAAATGTTAATGAAGGTATTAAATGATTAAATAATTAAGAGAAAAGTTATACTTGAATTGTGAACTCTGCAGAGGGTGGTACCCCAGCCCCTGTGTTGTTCACCAGTCAATTGTATACGGGAGGATGTGCATAGTTTATATACAAATATTACACATTTTATATAAGGGACTTAATCATTTTTATATTCTTGGGGGTCATGGAACCAATCACAAATGGATTCCAGGGGACATATTTGACAAAATATTAGAATATGTGACAAATAGTAGAGTCCATAATACATAGAGAATTTGAGTAAAACAGTAAGAGAATGATAGATGATGCAATATAAAAAGATATAGAGAGCCTTAAAGGGATACTTTACAAAACAGAGTGTCCAGATGACTAAAAGAGCTATTGAACATCATTATTCACTACAGAGGTACAAACTAAGACTCATGAGTTACTGCTTAATACCCACCAGAATGGCTAAAATTAGAGAAACTTAGAATGGCAAGGGGGAGTGGTAAAATGATTGGACAAAAATCCTTCTGGATTCCAGCTTCCTCCTCTATGAACATGGTGGTTATTTGAGGAACAGCATTGCAGACAGAGCTGACAAGGCTCTCTGGCCATGGCAAAGCCACAGCAAGTTTAAGGAGTTAGGTATGGGTAGAGGGCAGGTTCAAGGAAAAAGCAATGATGGGAGACTGAGATGGGGCATGAATAGAACTGCAGAGCCTTCAAGAAACGACTTTGATTTCACCCTGAATAGAAAATCTTTGCAGAGTTTTAAGCAGAGATCATAAGGTGACATAATGTTTAAAATTTTGATTTTAAACTCTCCTTATTCCTATTGCTCACAGTCTTTGTCTTTTTAAAATATTCAACTTATAACTTTTTTCTTTTATTCATAACAAATGTGACTAAGCAGCTACCATGTGTCTTGCCTTCTAGCCCACAGTGAATGCACAGGCCCAGAAAGATATTCCACCTTAGTTACTGGAGTTCCACAGGGCTGACGCTTAAGCCATCTTCTCTCACCCTGCACATTCTTCTGCTCATACTCATGATGTTAGCTACCACAAGCTGACTGTAGGGTAACCAAACTTCCTGGTTTGTGCTGGACCAAAATAGTTCCCAAGGCATAGACTTTCAGTACTAAAATTAGCAAAGGTAGCACAATAGGACTGAGGGTTCCCAAACACACATATAAACCCATGTGTTCAATTGGCTAGTAAATACCTACTTGAGATTCTGTGATCATCTTTAGGTACAGCTATCTAATCCCAAAGTTAAGAGCCATCCAAATTCTTCCTCTCCCAATGTCCCATTCTCAGTGAATGGTACTCCCAGCAAACCTACTGTCTCAGTTGGAAACCTGGTGGTCATCCCCAATACTTTCCCCATTCTCACTGCCACATCCAACCTCATCAAGCACATGACACATATTTCTTACTATGCAACAATAAGCCTAACAATTCATCTGCTCTCAAGAAACTCAATTTGTGCTAGATTAGCACACTGCTTGAGTCACCCACATCCCATATTGGAGAGGCTGGATTCAGTCCTGGCTCTGCTCCTGGTTCTAGCTTCCTGCTAATGTGAAACCAGGAAGGTAGCAGGTGATAACCCAAATAGTTGGGTTCCTGCCACCCACTTAGGAGACCTGAATTAATTCCTATTTCCTTGCTTTTGCCTGCTTCAGTTCCAGCTGTTGCAGGCATTTGGGGAATAAAGTAATAGACGGGCAATCTACCTCTCTGTCTTTTGATTAAATAAAATAAAAATTTAAAAAGAAAGATCCTCACATACCAGATAATCAATCAATCAATCAATCTATTCAATATGTCAGTGCTATAAGGAAAGATAAAGCAGGATAACAAAGGCTGACAGTGGAGTAGAGGTCTTTACAGAATAGCTAGGGAGGATTCCTATAAGTTGACATGGTTAAAGAGAGCCTGGAATAATATGAAGGAGGAAGCCATTCAAAGATTTAATGGAAGAGTGCTTCTGGCAAAGAGAACAGCAAGTGCAAAGACCCCAATCATTGTGTGTCCTGTGTTGAATGTACCCCTCAAAGTTCATATCTGGTAAGCTAATTCCCAGTGCAAGACTGTTGGGAGATGGAAGTCTAATAAGAAGTGATTAGTTCATGAGGAATATTCCCTTATAAGCAGATTGATGTATCATACGTCCCACCATCCAGAACCATAAGCCAAACAAGCCTGTATTATTTATAAGTTTCCTAATGTGCAGCGTACCATTATAATAAAGAAGGGTCTGAGACAGTGGAGGAAATGACAAGGAAGTCAATGTAGCTAGACTAGAATAGGAGGGCAAAAATGAAGACAGATTATTTCATAAACTACAAGACCACATCATGTGTGGGTCATAGCTAGAGCTTAGGCTTTTATTCAAGCTGAGTGAAGTGAAAACCTGTTGAATAGTTTGGAAAGAAATATCACAAACTAGTTATGTGTTAACAGGAACATTTTGTAAAAAGAAAAGGTAAGAAGCGTAGTAGTTGAGAAGCTTCTACAACAGTACAGACAGATGATGGTGACTGAGGATTAGGTAGAAGAGAGATGGTGATAAGTGATTAGATTGGATATATTTCAAAGATGTAGTAAACTGAACTTGCTAATAGATTTTATGTTAGGTGAGTGAGAATTAGAAGTGCGAAAGATTTCTCCAACACTGTCATAAATATAGCCACCTCTTAAAAATTCTTCTGCCCCAGTGTGGCTCAAGATACTATCATCTCTCATTGCAACCTTTGTAGTAGCAAATAGGCTTATGGCTAATCCATCTGTATCCTCTTTCCCTTTATCAATAATTCTTCATGGTACAATCAATGTGATTTTGATTAAAAAAAATCAAGATTGATCACATGACATCTCTGCTCATTCCCCTTCAATGAGTAGGACTAGAACTCCAATTCTCCTTTCTTACATAGATTGACAGTAATTAATTGTAAAATCAGCTATTAATGTCTATTTTTCCCACTAGAGTGTAAAATTCATAAAGGCATCAACTGTGTACATTTTGCATGCTACTATATTCCTAGCATCTAGCACATTACTTTGCCCAGGTTAAGTGTTTGATTTCTTTCCTTTCTTTCTTTTTTTTTTTTTTTGGTAAATGATTGAATACTTGTAAATTGTGGTTTGTATATGAAGTCAACAGACCAATAATCTCAGTTACGCCAAGACTCACAGTGTTTGACTCATGCATTCTTCCTGAAAAATTACCCCAAGATCTACATCAGCCAGCTGAAAAAATGAATCAAAATTTAAAACTCATAAATAGTAAAGTCATGGTGTGGAATAACTGGTAATGAGCAACTGAAAGCATTTAAGCACATAATTTATTCTAAATAACTGTGGTAAATACAGTTACAAAACAGAATGAAAGTGTCATAAATAATTCTTGAAAGAGAAGATTCTTAATTTTTAAAATTAACAATAGTTAACTGGGTAAAATTATTATATTACACCAATTAAAATTGGTGGTAGCAGGTAAAATAAGGATGTGAAAAAGATGTATTGTCCATCTTCATTGAAGGTGGTAAATAATGACAGATGCATTCCTAGTATAGGCTAAAGTGTTTTTTTTTTAACAAAAAAAGGAGATATCTCTGTTTCTGACTATGAGAAAATAAAACTTCCTATCAGACAAACTCCACCACAAAATAACCATACAAACTGGATGAATGACAAAAACAAATATCACCACTTGAAGGCAGATGATAACCAAGCATGCAGGACCTCAGTGTAAGATCTTGAAGAGAAACACAAGGAGGCCCAATGTTCATCATTGCTTTTTCCACTTGGGACATTTCCCAAATCAGGATCGGGAGCAGAGACACTGAGTAGAAAGTAGCAGCCTAGGAGTTACGGAAGTTTCATTTTTCTGAAAGAAAGAAATTAGAACCCTAGGTTATCAAGATAGCTAAGATGGAAAGACCAAAGTACCATAAGTGAAAGGAAACTCAAGGAAGTATATCTGAATTTCCCATCAAAGCATTTGCTGAATCTCAAGTTGCACATACTCCTGGAAAGACAGTAAAAGCCAAGGCACCAAGTAGAAAGCTATTGGTAAAGATTAAAATGCTAAGCAGAGTTTCATTTCATGGTTGTGGCAGCACAAATACTGGAGATCAGACTTAGTTAGGAAACCTTACTCCTTCAGTCGTGACATCTGAAGAGCTACATTGAAGGGCCAAGAAAAGCATAAATAAGACAAGCTTTGTAATTCCTGAAATTCATCTTCAATTCATTTCAGTCCATGACTGGATAAAAGTGATGTGCTTGCACTCTGCTTTTCAGTATGTCATTGTAAACATTGAAAGAAAGAATAAGAAAGGAAGGAGGAGGGCAGGTAGGAGCATGAGCAGAAGAGGGGGTAGGGTGGGCAGCATCACTAGGCTCCTAAATCTGTATGTATAAAATGCATTAGATTTGTTTACCTTATATAAACATACACATACACACACACACACACACACACACATATATATGTATATAATGAAGAAAGAAAATTAGTAGAAGATAATGCATCTAATACCTCTAGGATTTTTTATTTAAAAATCATATCTAAAGTTAGTTAGAAGTTAGACAGCATTTGAGAAAATAGGGCTTAAATTCCAGAAAAGAGCACAATAAAAATACACTTATTGATTTTGTTATATGGGGTTATCCAACATGGTCTTTTAAACAGATATATTCAAGAACATGTTTGCAAAGATGGGAATTTGACCTGAAATCTATAAAAAAGGTTATAAATAAAAATTACAGAGCTGGAAAATACACTTATTGAAAATAAGAACTCAACAGACTATTTAACAACATATTAATCAATAATCAGAAGCAAAAAGAGGACTCATATATATTGTATGACAACTCTGTAGAGCATGCAGAATGAAGCACAAAGAAAAAGTCTATGGAAATGGAAATCCATGACTCAGTGCAAGAGGGATTAGTTTATTGGGAAGTTTGAAATAGGTTTAATGTAAAAGAATTTCTAACTTCCGAAGAAGAGGAAAAATATTTAGAGGAGAAATATTTGAAGTAATAGTGGAGGAAAATTTTCAAAACTAAGAAGGCTGTTAACTCACAAGCTCAGGAGGCTTTGTGATCCACAATGAAGACATATTTAAAACGCACATACACACTAAGACACCTCAGAGTAAGCAGGGACACTGACTTTTCATCAGGAACAAAGCCCGAGAGAAGACAGGAATGACAACTTCAAAGGCTAAAAGCACGTTTTTAGTCTAAAATTCTGTAGCCAGACAAAATATTTTCCATGAATAAAGTCAAAGTGAAAACATTTTCTAATAAGAAAAGTCTGAGAGAATTCATTACCAGAAGATGTGCACTAAAATAAATATGAAATATAGACTTGAAACAGAAGGAAAATAAAATGAGATAAAAGACGAAATCTATATGATGGAAAGATGAATGCTAGAAATGGTAAATACTTGTATAAGACTTTTCTTACAGGTAAACATAAGTCTTGAACAATTTAATCCTTTTAAAAATATTTGACTGACAGTAAAACTGATTATATATTGTCAGATAATAATATATGGGGAGGTAAAATATATAACAACATCAACACAGAAAATGGGGGTAAATTGAAGAGTACTTTTGTGAGATTAGTACATTATATGAGATATGACATAGTAACTCACTGTAGATTTTAAAGAGTTGTGATGCATAGTGCAGCTGCTAAAATACATAATATAAAACAGAATTATAGCTAAAAACAGAAGAGATCAAAATGAAATTTTAAAAAGCAACTCTGAGTCCAAAAATTTGTGAAAGAGAGAAAGTGATAAAAATAAATAGATGTGATAAATAGAAAAAAGGTTAAGGTAGCTTAACATGCAATATTCATAATTATATTAAATATAAATGGCATTAACATGCAAATTAAAAGGTAGAGATTGATATATCAAAAATGAAAATAATATTCAATAATATGTACATACTAGCTATAAAGGTCAATAGCTTAGAATTAAGAGATAAAAAATGGTTTACAATGCAAACATTAATTTAAAAAACTGGTTTTGGGGACAGGGCTATGGTGTAGTAGATTAAGCCATAGCCTGCAGCACTGGTATCCCTTATGGGTGCTGATACAAGTCCCGGCTGCCCCACTTCCTATCCAGCTCCCTGCTAATGTACCTGGGAAAGCAGTGGAGGATGGCCCAAGTGCTTGAGACCCGGAAGGAGCTCCTGCTTCCTGGATTTGAATCTATACAACTCCAGCCTTTATGGCCATTTGGGGAGTGAACCAGTGAATGGAAGATACCTTTCTCTCTCTCTCTCCCTCCCCCTCCCTCCCTCCTTCTCTCTATAATCCCGCCCTTTAGATAAATAACTAAATCTTTAAAAAACTGGTTTGGCTACACTAATATCAAATTAAGCTGGCATTAAGACAAAGTTCTATTACTAGAAATAAAGGGACATTTCAAAATGATAAAAGTGTCAATCCATCAACAACACATAGCAATTCTAAATGAGTAAGTATCTAAAATACTACAAAAATACATGAAGCCCAACTATGTAGCATTTAAAGGAGAAATTGAAAAGTTCAAATTATTGTTGGAGATTTGACTGTTCTACTAACAGTCACTGTTTGAATAGGTAGACAAAAATGTAGGAAGGATATAGAAGATTTGAAAGGTACTACCAATTAAAATAGCCTACCATTTAAATAAATCTATACTCAACAACTACAGTGCAATTTTTTTCAAATGCATATGAAGCAATCACTAAGATATAACATATATGGGCCATGAACAAACTCTAAATATATTTCAAAAGATTCAAATTCTACATATATGTTCCTAACAAAATCAAATTATAAAACAAGAAGATAACTAGAGAAAACTGAAAATATCTGGAACATATTAAGCAACAGATTTCTAAATAACACAAAAGTCAAAGAAGACATTTCAAGGGAAGTTAGAAAATAATCTAGATAATTTGGATTATAAGACCAAATGTTTATATTAAACTAAGGCAGTATTTAGGAAAAATTTTTTTAGTTTTGTTTTAGAAAACAAACCAAACCAAAACAAACAAATAAAAGACCAATTATCTAATCTTCCATCCTATGAAGAACAAAAGCCAAATGATAGAGAAAAGAAAAAATAATTAAAAGAAATCTGACACTGAACAAGTTGATTTATGCCACCCAATTGTCATACATACTAGATATTAGCAGTAATTAAGATGTAATGGTATTTTCATTAAGTAAGATATAAATGAATGCAAAATTTGTAGCCCAGGAATTGACCCATTCATATGATGGTTAAGTTTTAGTAAGAACACCAAAGTAATTCAATGGAGAAAGGATAATCTTTCCAATAATCTTATTGCTGATATAATAACTTTAGAAAATATTTTCACAATATGTCTTGGTAATTCTGCTTTTCAATATTTACTCAAGAAAAATTGATTATATGCCCATTGAAAGGCTTGTATAAGATAGTTGAAAGTTGTTTTATTTAAAATAGCTCAGATGTCTAACAATAGGTGAGCAAATAATCAATGTTCGGTATATTTATAAAATAAAATATTATAAACTACTGATCATCTACACAATATCCTGCAGGAATCCCAAAATTATTGTGTTAAATAAAGCAAGTGAAACACAAAGATATTTACTTGAACCTCAGGGATTTCCTGTGAAGGAACATGAGAAAACTCTTCAGACAGATGAAAATATTTAATATATTGGTCTTAGTGGTAGTCTGCATATATATATTTTATAGCTCATTGAACTATACCAGTTCCAAAATATGGGTGCATTGTTTTTTCTATTTTAAATTCTATCTCAACGAAATTATTGTAGTCCATTTGGGCTGCTATAACTAATTATCATAGACTGAGAGATTCATAAATTGTAGACATTTCTTCCTCACTGTTCTGGAAGCTAAGACATCCAATATCAAGGTGGTACCAGTATACTCAGAATTTGCTGAGAATCTGTTTTCTGGTTAATAGATGGTGAATTTTTTTGCTGTATTCTTAAAGGGACAAGACAGCTGTCTAGGTTATCTTTTATAATGATACTAATTCTATTCACAAAAGCTTTACCCTAATGATCTAAATGCAAATCAAAGTGGTGTCACCTCCCAATATTACCACATCTCCTCAGGATTATAGTTTCTACACATAAATTTGAGTGCAAATGTGGGAGAGAAGAGGGTTAGGGCACAGACTTCTAAACCGTAGCACAAACTAAATTAAAAATAAAAAAATAGGCCAGTAATTTAAGCTCCCAAAGTAAGAAACTAGAAAAAGAACAAATTAAACCAAATTAAGAAAGGAGAAAATAAAGAGCATAAGTAAATGAAATGTAAAGTACACAAACAAGAGAAAAATCAATGAGACCAAAAGCCAGTATTTGAGGGAAAGATATAAACAACGATATTATAAACCTATAGCTAAGTTGATCAAGAGAAAGACAAAAATCACAATTAACCAATAACAGAAATGACAGAGGGGATATCACTACAGATCCTACAGATACTTCAAAGATTTGTTGGCTATTGTTAAAGTTTTTTTTAAAGATTATTTATTGTACTTTAAAGAGTTAGAGAGAGAGAGAGAGAGAGAGAGATCTTCTATCCACTGGCTCTCTTCCTAGATGGCCACAATGGCTAGGGCTGGGCCAAGCCAAAACCAGAGCCAGAAGCAAGGAGCTTCATTCACGTCTCCCATATGAGTGGCAGGGGCCCAGACACTTGGGCTTCCACACACTTCCACTGCTTTTCTCAGGCCATTAGCAGAGAGCTAGATCAACTGATCAAAATTGGAGCATCCAGGACACGAACCGGTGCCCAAATGGGATGCTAGTGTGGTAGGTGGCAGCTTTACCTGGTAAGCTACAACATAGGTCCCTATTATGAAAATTTTAATGCCAGCAAATTTGGCATCTTTGATTAGTTGACAAAGTTCCTAATTATTTTACTCATTTGGTTTTACTTTAAAATATTTCAAATAATACAGAAAAGCATATATAAGAGTAGATTATTTAACAATTTTAAACATTTTCTCATAGTTCATAAGTATATATATATATATATGTGTGTGTGTGTGTGTGTGTGTGTGTGTCTACATATACATACACACACAGCCTTTATTGAAAGCAGGGATGTATAAAATAATATCACAAAATGTGAGATTCATGACAAAGATAATGGAGTAAAGAAGAATATATTATAATGTAAGCAGTATTATTTACTGAAGGTAACATTCATAAATGTGTATATATCAAGTAATATGGATCCCATACATTTTTATGCTATGTATATATATTAACTTCCATATATGAGAGAAAACTTATAGTATTTGTTTTTCTGTGTCTGGCTTATTTTACTTAGCATTGATAATCTCCAGTTCCATTCATTTTAATGCAAATCTCAGTATAGCATTCTTCTTATGCCTGAGTAATATTCTATCCTTATATATACACCACATTTTATTTATCTGCTTATTTGTTCATGGACATCTAGGCTGATTCCATATCTTTGCTATTGTGAACTGGGCTGCAAAATATGGGAATGTGGCCGGTGCTGTGACATGGCAGATTAAGCTGCCACCTGCATGCCAGCATCCCATGTAGGGACTGGATTGATTCCCTGCTGCTCCAATTCCAATCCAGCTCCCTATCAATGTGCCTGGGATGGTAGCCAAAGATGGCCCAAGTGCCTAGGGCCCTGCACTCATGCGGGAGGCCCCAGAAGAAGCTCCTGGCTCCTGGCTTCTGCCTAGCACAGGCCTGGCCATTGCAGCCATTTGGGAGTAGAACCAACAGATGGAAAACCTCTCTTTCTCTCCCTCTGTCTATAACTCTGCCTTTAAAATAAAATAAATCTTTTTAAGCAAAACATGGGAATGGAGGTATCTCTCTTCTTACATTTTTATTAATATAAAAAGAATAGATTTCATGTGTTTCATAGATACAATTCTAACAAGATAACTGTACTTCCCTCTTTTCCTCTCTCTCCCTCCTTCCTTCCTTTTTTTCTTCAATTTTTGCAAAAACATGATTTCAATCCACTCCATAATTACAGGCTTAATGTACCACTAACCAAAATATTCAAGAAGTAAAAAGTAGAAAGACCACAATTCTACAGGAGGATATACAAGGGCCAAAAACAACAATCAAATCACAAAATGTCTGTTTCATTCCTATACAATGTTCGTATGCTTAGTGACATAAGGCTGTCCCACAAGGAGATATCTCCTTCATATGCTGACTTCATTTCCTTTAGACATATTCCCAGAAGTGGGATAGCTGGGTCACATGGCAGATCTAATTTTATTTTCGTAGGACCCTCCATACTGTTTTCCATAATAGCTGTACCAATTAGCATTCTCACCAACAGCATATTAGGAGTCCCTTTTCTCCGTATCCTCAAAAGCATTTGTTACTGTTGTACTTTTTTATTAACAGCCATTGAGAAAATATCTCCTGTGGTTTTATTTGCATTTCCCTAATGGCTAGGGATACTGGGCATTGTTTTCATATGTTTAGCATCCATTTATATTTCTTCTTTTCAAAACTGTTTATTCAAATCATGTGCACATTTTGTAACTAGTTTGTTTTATTGTTGAATTTTTTGTGTTCCTCCTTTATCAGATTCACAATTTGTAAATATTTTCTCCCATTCTGTTAGTTGTTTCTTCTCTCAATTGATCCATTGGCTATGAAAAAATCTTTCAGTTTGATATAATCCTATTTTTTTCTATTTTTGCTTTTATTGCCTATATTTTTGGAGTCCTATCATTGCTTATGTCAACTTTTTGAGTGGTTTCTATATGTTTTTCTTTTCTTTTCTTTTTTTTTTTTGACAGGCAGAGCAGACAGTGAGAGAGAGAGACAGAGAGAAAGGTCTTCCTTTGCCGTTGGTTCACCCTCCAATGGCTGCCGGGGCCGGCGCACTGCGGCCGGCGCACCGCGCTCATCCGATGGCAGGAGCCAGGTGCCAGGTGCTTATCCTGGTCTCCCATGGGGTGCAGGGCCCAAGCACTTGGGCCATCCTCCACTGCACTCCTGGGCCACAGCAGAGGGCTGGCCTGGAACAGGGGCAACCGGGACAGAATCCGGCGCCCCGACCAGGACTAGAACCCCGTGTGCTGGCGCCGCAAGGCAGAGGATTAGCCTGTTGAGCCACGGCGCCAGCCTATATGTTTTTCTCTAGTAGTTTCATGTCACACATTTAGATCCCTGGTCTATTTTGAGCTTATTTTGTATAGAGAGTAACATAGGAGTCTTTTTTCAAAATTCTGCATGTGAAATCCAATCTTCCAACATTATTGAAGAGGCTGTCCTTTCTCTAGGGAATGTTTTTAGTACCACTGTCAAAGAAATTGTTTTAGAAGCTTGGGTTTATTCCTGGACTTTCTGTTTTGTTCTGTTAGAGTGCACATGTATTTTTAGGATAATGTCATGCTATTTTGGTTCTAATAGCCCTATGTTATGTTTTGAAGCCTGGAATTGTGATGTCTCCAACTTTGTTTTCATTGTTTAAGACTAGCTTTGTGTCTATTGTTTTTGCTATTTGGGGAATTTTATGTTTCCATGTGAATTTTAGGGATTTTTTATAATTCTGTGAAATATTCTTGGTATTTTGATAACATTAATTCTTCCAACGCATGAGGTATTTTCAATTTTTTGTGTGCTTTCTTTTGTAATTGGTATTTTGTAATTTTCATTGTAGAAGGTTTTTACATCCTTGGTTAAATTTATTTTAAATTTAAAATTTGTAGTACTTTGAATTGGATACAAGTTCTTTGTCAGAAAAATCATTTTTGGTGTATAAAAATGCTACTGATTTTCTGTATTGATTTTGTGTTCTGAAACTTTGTGTGAATTTTCTTATCAGTTCCAACAGTCACTTAGTGGAGTCTCTTCACTCTCCTACATGCAGATCATGTCATCTGCAAACAGGAATAATTTGACTGTCTCCTTGCTAAATTGTATAAATTATTTTCTTTTTCTTACCTAATAGTTCCTGCAAAAACTTCCAGAACTATATTAAATAAGAGTATCAAGAGTAGACATGCTTGTGTGATTCTAGATCTTGGGAAAATGTTTCTAGTTTTTCCCTATTCATGATACCGACTATGGGCTTGTCATATATAATAACCTTTATTGTATAGAGGTATATTCTTTCTATATCTAACTTGCTCAACGGCTTTATCAAAAATGGATATTGTATTTTATCAAATGCTTTCTTTGCATCTATTGAGATGATCAAATGACTTATGTCCTTCATTCTGTTGACATGATGTATCCCATATATTTATTTGCACATGTTGAATCATCTCTGCAACCCTGGGATAAATTATACTTGGTCAGGGTGGATAATCATCCAATGTGTTGTTGGATCCTATTTTTTGAGGATTATGCATTCTATGCTCATCAGGAATACTGGGCTAGTTTTTCTTTTATTGTTATATCTTTGTCTGGCTTTGGAATTGATTTGGAATTAATTTTGCCTCATATAATGGGTGTGGAAGGGTTCTCACCTTTTCAACTGTTTGAGATAGTTTGAGACAAATTGGTATTAGTCATTCCTTAAACGTTTGAAATCTGCAACGAAACCATCTGTTCCTGGACTTCTCTTTTTTGGGAAATGATTCAATTTCATCAGTGGCTATAGGTCTATTCCAGTTTTCAAGTATTCATGATTAAATTTTAGTAAGTTATATTTTCAGAAATCTACCAATTTCTCCCAGGTTTTTCAATTTGTTGGGTTGTAGTTGTTCATAATAATTCCCAATGATTCTTTATATTTCTGTAGGATCAGTTGTAATATCTTCTTTTTCATCTCTTATTTTATTGATTTGAATATTCACTTTTTTTCTTGGTTCTTCTAGCTAACAGTTTATCAATTGCTTTGAACTTTTCAAGAAAACAGCTCTTCATTTCATTAATCTTTTGTATTATTTTTATTTCTTGTTTGCTTAACAAATCTCTAATTTTTATCATTTCTTTTCTTCTGTGATTTTTGGGTTCAATTTGTTCTTTTTCTAGGTTCTGCAACAGTGGAATGAATGCTCTGTAGACATATTTTAAGTCTATAATGTAGAATAACTTTGTTGTTTCTTTGTTGATGTTTTGGTCTGGTTGATCTACTTATAAAAGTGGGTGTTGAAGTTCCCCAATATTATTATATTAGACTTTATATCTCCCTTTAGATCTATCAATGTTTGTTTTATAAAACTGGGTGCTCTGATATATATTTATATTGATCAAATATTTTTGTTGAGTTGATCCCTTTATCATTATATAGTGACTTTATTTGTCTCTTTTAACTGTTTTTGTCTGAAATTCTATTTAGTTTGATATAAATGTAGCTACTCTCACATATCTATTTTCATAGAATATCCTTCCTATCCTTTCACTTTCAGTCTGTGTGTGTCTGTGCTGGCAAAGAGTGTTACTTATAGATAGCATATTGTTGGGTCTTTGTTTTTTTCATTCAGCCAGTTTTTATCTTAATTTACATTTAAGCTTATTATTAATAAGTGATGTCTGTCCTGCCATTTTTCCTTAAAATTCCTTTCATTTGTTTTGATATCCTTTGGTCTTTTTTTTTTTAAATTGGTTGAACAAATTTCTTAACTGATGCAAAACTAACACAAAAGAAATGGCACATTAGAAACAGCCCTATATCTGTTAAATAAATTGACCTTGTTATTAAGGATATTATCGAAAAGAGAACTTAAGAATCAAATGGCTTTCCTAGTGAACTCTAGCAAACATTTGAGAAAAAAATAAAGCCAATTCTAACAAAACTTTTCAGAAGACAGAAAAAGTGAATAATTTTCAAGTCATTTTATGAAGCCAGCATAACCCTTGATACCAAAATCAGTTAGAGATTTTCAGAAAGTAAAATTACAGAACAACATGCCTCATGAGGAAAAACATAAAGTTCTTAAAATTATTAGAAAATTAAGGTCAGAAATATATAAAATTAGTGATATATCATCTCCAAATGGGCTTATTCTAGGAATACAAGGTTCACTTAACTTTAAAATATTAATTAACAGATTAAAGGACACTCATGAATAAATTAAAGAATATAATCATATGGCAAGTTAAATAGCTGCAGAACAAGCATTTGAAATATTCCACACACATTAATAATAGAGTGTGACAGAAACCACAGATAGAAGGGAGCTTCTTCAACCTGAGAATACAGTACCAGAACTCCCAGATATTTCTGGTAAGAATAAAAAGTGAAATAGCCTCTTTGGAGAAAAGTTTAACAATTTCTTATAATGTTAAATAAATATCTACCCTCTGACCCTAGAAATTTCATTCCTAGGTATTTTTCTCAAAATAAAAGGTGATTACTGATACCATAAACAAGGGTGTCAATTTGTTAAGTCAACAACAGAAGTCACTGTGCACTTACTCCTCATGTAGGATCTCCATCCTTAATGTGCTGTACATTGTGATTTAAAATGCTATAACTAGTACTCAAACAGTATTTTTCACTTTGTGTTTCTGTGTGGGTACAAACTGTTGAAATCTTTACTTAATATATACTAAATTGATCTTCTGTATATAAAGAGAATTGAAAATGAATCTTGATGTGAATGGAAGGGGAGCGGGAACGGAGAGGGGAGGGTTGCTGGTGGGAGGGAAGTTATAGGGGGGGCGGGGAGCCATTGTAATCCATAAACTGTACTTTGGAAGAAATTTATATTCATTAAATAAAAGTTTAAAAAAACTCATTGAAGTGTAATAGTAAAACCTACATATCACTCTAGAACATTTGTAATTCAAAAAAGAAGAGTTTTTAAAAAGCTAATGTAGCCACAGTTATATCAGATAAATAATTTAAGGAAAATATATGTGAAATTCTCCCACACAGATAAAAAAATTCTAAATCTGTGTGTAACTAATGTCATAATTTCAAAACATACAAAAGAAACAATCAAACAAAGGGTATCTTTTAAAAACTTGTAATATTTAGGCTTAGAAATATTCCAGAGAAATGGAATCTGTGAAAAAAGATGAAACTGAAATTGTAGAATCCAAGCCAATATTGTAAATAAAATTAAGAACTCAGTGTATGAGTTAAATAGAATAATTAGCTAATCAACATTGTATTGGAAACATAAGATTAGAGCATGAGGAGAGAACTTTGAATATTTCATCATTAAACAGTAAGTTGGAAAGGAAGGAAACATTTGGCATAATTAAAAACATTATATATACATTGAAATGACCATAGGAAAAATTAATGAATGAATGGTCCAAAGAAAACAGCCAAGAAAGATCTAATATAATAAACATAATAAGGCCTCAATAAATGAGTATATCAGTTATGACAAGAAATATAAATAATTTAAACTTTCCAATTAAAAACAGATGTCTTCCTTAGCAATATTTGTACTACAAAAATACTGGAAACATGCACGTCAACCACAGGGAAAGGTTATATGTGTGATATCTCATGCCTTCAATGGAATACCATGCCATAGTTAAAATTGGTGTTAACAAAAACCTTGTAATACTGTGAGATATACATTTTATAAAATATAGAGTACAAGAAGATTCACAATTCCTATATAGTTTCATAATATCTTAAGGTAGAATGCAATACAAATAAAGTAGAAGAAAACCTCAAACACTAACAGTAGATTAAAGGCAATGTTTACTAAATGTCCTGTTCCTTACTTCTCCTTCCTATAAAGATAATAAATTCTTCCAAAGAGAATGTGTTCCTTTTGTGTTTGAATATTTTTATTCAAAAGTATACTTGAGTATATTGCTAATTTCAAATATGTGATAAAAGTTCTCCTTAAAATTCTGATCTGCAGTCTCCCCACTCCCATCCTAATCCTTTCTTAGGAGTAATCATAGCTATTTTCTTCTGCTGCCTTCCAGGTCATTCCATGTGTTATTTTGATAATCAGAGGTGTTTCCTAATAAAAACAGAAACAGTAAAATTCCCACTGATGTAAAATTAGGCTCAGTGACTTCAGGCATGGACTGCGGATTACAGAAATGTCTCTTCATAGAAGAGAGTTTGAGATAGGTGAATGCTGATCTTCTTCCAGCTTGGGTACTACTGTACAAATGACTAGGAATCTCCCGACAGATTGAGTGATCAGAATACAGCTTAGTCAAGGTTACAGAATGAAATTAGAATTGGCATGCATCCAGAAGTTCAAATGGGATTTACCTAGTGGAGGACAGAATGAGAGCCTTCTTAGCAGGCTATGAGTAAAACTATGACACTAGGTGAAACAGGTTGGTGAGCAATTCATCTAGAGGGGAAGGAAACATGTAATGAATGAGTAGGGAGAGAGGAAGCTATCTGGGGATGTCCAGATCAATTTCAGAGACGTTGATTGGCTTGGATGATTGGAATGTGTCCTGGTGTTTCTTCAGAAATTCTCTAGTCATCAAGTCAGCCACAGTTGAGTCCTGACTGAAGTTTAGCTGCCTGGCTTATAATCTGGGAACAGGGGTTATGTAAGAACTCAGGTCAAGAATGTGAGAACACTACACAGTATAAGTGGCGATCATAGTAGAAGGTTGAACAGGAGACATATGGCATTGGAGTGTAGGTTTGTGCACCAGAAAGCTGCCTTGATGACTTTCCCTGTTGCTAGTTCTGGAAATTATACAAAGTTCAGCCAAGTTCCTGTGACTACAAAAACCCCAGCCCATATTTGCACCCACATCTTTGGGGTACAGCAAATAATTTTCTGATACCCCAAGGTAGACACTGTCTCTGCATTCCTGGGGAACAGCACACAGGGTCTGGTGTGGTCTTTTTTCTGTATACTTTAACATTTCTTTTGCAAGGAAAACATAACATTAGCTACTGTACATTGGTATGTAACTCATCTCTTTTAATTAGATGCTAATTAATGACTCACTAGCTTTAATCATATCAATCTGGTAATACTATTTATGCCCCCACAGAATAATGAACTACTTTATAAGAAATGAGCATGGCACATGTTGACATAGGAATGCATCCAGCCATAATTTGTTCCGGGTAAATATCCCACTCTGACTTAGATTCTGAAAAATTTACAATGCAATGCTCACATGATACATAGGAGAGAGAGGCAGAGACTACCATATGGAGGGAGAGGGAAAAAGGAGTAAATGTGGACAAATATTACAAGAGAATTGTTCCCTAGGGTTAAGCCTCTATCCTGGTCAATTTTCTCTTGGTGGTGACTTGGAGAATCGATATCAGTATGAGAGTGTTGAAGGAAGGGTTTGGGTTCTTATACAGCACCTAAAGAAACTGCTTTCTGAATGAGGAAGGTGCCCTGAATCTGCCACAACTTGGCTGCATGTCCTGCCAGGTCCAGCCAAGTTTACAGGGTGGGAATGGGCATTAGACACCATAGACTCAAACTGGGCAAAAATTAGATAATTCACAGGTTTTTCCCCAGTGAGGATGAGAGGCCAGTAGTCGAATATTCTATTTCCAAATATGGATAGTGATACTAGACATATCTCAGATAGGCTTTACAAACCAGTGGGGTCTAAGTCAGTATTAAGGGAGGAATTTAATAGGGGGCAGGCAAAACCCAGGCAACAGATGACACTTGAAGTCTTAGTATGCAGTAATGTCATGGCTCTGAGAAGAATCATTACTGCCAGTGCCTGAGAGGACAAAGAATCATGTCCCAGTCCCCTGTCAGGAGGAATCCCTAAAAGGGGGAGGTATAGTAATAGTTATTACTTAGGACAGGATTATTCCATGCTAGGAAGTTATATACTTCATCAAGCATATGTCATATGTACCTCATCAAGCATGGTAGAATGAGTATTCTTGTTGCCATTTTACAGGCAAGAAAAATGAGACTCAGAATAAATAACTAGCCAGTGCTTCATAGATGGTATAAGGCAGAGCCATGGTACCAACTCAACACTCTTACTCATAAATCCTGTTATTAATGACTAAATACCCATCCTTTTGCTCCTCCACTCTCTTCATCCCTGCACCTCTTTCAGCATCGTCCTGGAGCCAAAGGCCATGTCAAGGGTGCTGATGTCTCAGCAGAATTAGCTGATAAATGAAAATTGTTAGCCCAGAAACTGATAGAGATCCACTAGTATGCCATGGGATGATTTGATGAAGGGAAAGGGATAATTTGATGAGTACTTGGGATTCCCGAAGCAAGTTAAATCTAGCCCCATTTTCTCTACAAGCTGATAATGGATTTTTAGTCCACATAGGAACCACTCTGAATTGGATGGTGGGTTGAAGAGTAAAGGCCAAAATTCTAACATTGGCCTATAAAACCTTCCATGATATGACCCTGTTGTGTGTCTTATATTATCACCTGCTATGGTCCCTCTCAACCACACTTTTCACGTTGCTGTTGCTTTAGTAGCCAAACACATTCCTTTCCCAGTGTCTTTATGCTGGCTGTTTCTTCAGCCTAGAACTTCCTCCAGAAGATAGACATTTCTGCATGATTTTGTCTCACCAATTCATCCCTGGCACCCCAAACTATCTGGAACATAAATACGCAGTAAACGTGTTGAGTGAATAGATAGGAGACCTTTGCAATGATTGTTTGGAATACCTCTCATGCAGAACTAAGGCCAGAGTAGAAATAATAGAGAAGCAGATCTTAGTTGGTACGGACCTGCTTCAAAGCAGAGTAGGTTAATGGTCCTTGGAGATACATAAGCAGCATCTGGGCAGCCACTGGCCCAGGATGCTTAGACTGAATAAGGAGTAGACAAAGTGATTTCTAATGAACTTCCACCTCAAAGAATTTTCTGATTTTGCAAACTGATCTCCTCTGGTGGTTCCTGATAGTTTTAACTGGGCACATGTTGAGAATAGGCTGAAAAAAGAGGTTCTGGACTATAAGAAATTACAAGTCCCACTTTCCTAAGAAAGCTACCTGTGAAGAATGACTCAGTCTGGGTAAAGGGCTCATTGGGTCCAGTAATACAGGTAAAGTGCTGCTCCAGTGCCATTGTCCAGAAGACCCGCAGAAATGGCTGTATCACCTTCTGCCAAGGCACTGCGGCTCAATAGGCTAATGTTCCGCCTGGGCACCGGCACACCGGGTTCTAGTCCCGGTCGGGGTGCCGGATTCTGTCCTGTTGCCCCTCTTCCAGGCCAGCTCTCTGCTATGGCCTGGGAATGCAGTGGAAGATGGTCCAAGTCCTTGGGCCCTGCACCAGCATGGGAGACCAGGAGAAGCACCTGGCTTCTGTCTTCGGATCAGCATGGTGTGCTGGCTGCAGCGCACTGGCCGCTGCAGTCATTGGAGGGTGAACCAATGGCAAAGGAAGACCTTTCTCTCTGTCACTCTCTCACTGTCCACTCTGCCTGTCAAAAAAAAAAAAAAAAACAGGTAAAAATTACAGGGATAGGAGCTGCAAAGAGTAGCTGCATTGTGGCTCTGTGTCTCAACCTTACATCAGTTGTATGTGCTTAATGTTTACTAAGTACTGGGCACTGCCGTGGGTACCAGGATTACTGAAATAAGAGTCATGGCTCCTGTTCCCCAAGAGGTGACTATGAGATGGGGAAGATGTGTGTGAAGGTATTTGACTCACCCCAGTATCCCCAAAGTCCTCAGCAATGGCTGGTACACAGAAGAAGCTCAATTAATATTTGTTGAATAAATAGTCTTACAATAGGTACAGGCTTCCCCTTACAATTTAATCTAAGGCAGATGTGGTATTCAAACCCATTTTGGTTCCAAGGTTCCTACCCCCTGTTAGCTTCAGGCTTAAAGATCAGTGGCTCTCACCCAGTTTGGAAGCTAGTCTTACAAACAGTGTTTGTTGCTCTCTCCATCAGAGTAAAAAATGTAAAAAATGTCAAGTACTAAACTGACAATGCCACTGAGCAATGTGGAGCATAAAAGAAGGTGCTAATGTGTGACTTCAGGGCAACATCTCTGTTGGGAACATTGGCTATTCAAAGTAATCCAAAGCAGAGAGAGCTGGTTGGTAAGCAAGGCAAATGCACACTGAAACCCCACAAGGGAAGGCTGAGGAAGGGCAATGACACATACTCCCCAACTGACCCTCAGGCTGGGAGGATGAACACAAGATCCTAAATGAAAGATGAGCCATAGGAACCCAACCACCATAGGATATGGAATAGGTTAGGAGGTGAAGACCAGGAAAAGCAGTCATGAGACAGAGCACAGACGGTCAATAGAAAGGCCATCCACACCATAAGAGCCTGAAAGTTTTGTTGCTGGAAGCATCGATTGAGAATGTCTAGCCTAATATTTGATGGTCAAAGTCAGGCTGAAAGCTCTTACAAGATAACCCAAGGAAGCAGGCTTCTCTCTTGCTCCTATCATGCCTGCTCTGGATGTGTGGGATCCCCAGCTCTGGATCCTGGTCTCTCCATTTTATTCATGAATGAGTTACTTGCTTCAAACTCTCAACAGATTGGATGTATAAGGCTGTGGCTGTTTTCTGCCCTATACGCCGAAATCTTTCTCCCCTGGTTCCCAAATCTCTACAGGAACTGAAGAGAAATTGTCGCATGTAAGCATGGCCTTGGTCTTTGCCAATGATCTCCTAGAAAAACTAGTTATCCTTCCACATTTTTCAGCTACTCTCCTGATAAGCTTTCTACTACCCACTTCCCTAACTTGTCCCATGGTTTCTTTCCACCATGTCTTGCAGCTGGCATATAAAGCCTGGCTTTCCAGCATGTTAGTAGAAGTTAGTACTGAGGGTGCCTTGTACATAATACATGCTCAATAAATATTTGTTGGGGGAAGGGAGGTAAACATGAAAGATTTAACTTCAGAGGCATGTTTCAGCACTGACAGTACAGAAGTCAGAGAGAATTTGCAAAGGCTTAGGGAAGAGAGATTATTTTAACTTGATCTGGAAGGATATGCAAGGATTCACCAATATGACAAGGAAAAGCAGGTATTTCAGGCAGCCAGAACTGCTTGCATAAACACATTACAGCAAATATGTCTCTCTTCCCTCTCAAGTGCATATTTAATATTTTTTTATTAACAGGATTCTAATTTTTCTTGGAGTGGCTACCCTCACTCCTCAGTTCATAAGCAATGGATTGAACTAACTTTAAGTTTGGGTATGATCCCAGCTTAACTAATCAGATCATTAGTTTCCTGTGGCAGAAGTGATGGTTCAGGATGGGTACTCCCTTGATCTGGGCCAGTGAGAGCTAGGTCCATAAATACTGCTCAAAATGCACTCATGATTTTGTGTGTGTGTGCTGCTGAATTTGGAGTAGGAAGAATGAAAACAAGGCACACAGTCATCCTATCACCAATTGAAGGGGTCACCAAGAGAGTTTGTGAATGGAATCACCACCAAGGGAGAAGAGCCAAGAGCCAGAGAGGGTCCAGGTTCAGATGCCAATGCTCATGGCCATAGTCGTCCTTGAAGCTTTTCAGGATGGGGAAAAGGTAGAGAAGCAATTCATTCTCATTTTTCTAAGTAAAAATTTTGTTGAATTTTCTACAATCTGTCGCCAAAAACAAACAAACAAACAAAATCTGACTGGCATAGGGATGGAAATAAAAAAGAGTAGCACATGTTGCCAAACATTCGTGTTTGAAGGACACGAAGACTTTTCATGCAGAAGAGGAGATTGAGCCCAAGGTGGAGAAGGGGCTTCCTTGTGTTTCACTTCCTTGAGGGAGAGTAGAATGGAGGAACAGAGTGGAAAAGAGCTATGACATAGGAGAGAGGAGGCAAGAGGTCACAGGCGGATTACTGTCCTCATCTTGCTTATCAGCAAAGAGGTTTGAAACCACAGAGCCATACTGACTATTAAGTCACTGACATCACTTATTTTCTTATAAGAAGGCTCTGTGACCACTTGATCATGCGTGGCCAGTAACAGCCTGGTGGCCAATGCTAGCATGGCACATTGAACAACAACTTGCCAGGTATCCTAAAGCTTTCAAATTTGCTTTGTGTAACCAGGATATGAAATTACAGACCTTTGCTTTACGAAACTGTTTTTTTTTTAAATTAGAAAGACCCTCACACAAATCCTGCAGCAATGCTTTTAATAATATATATTTTTAAAATTGCAAATAGAGAACCAGGATAGCTTTCAGAGTTCAGTGATTTTTTTTTCAATAGATGGATAGACAAGTGACTTATGCAGATGCAATATATACATTCCGCACAATTTGACCATGGTTAAAGGGTATTTATATTCTGATGCAGATAAAATTGAACATGTCAACACTAATGCATTTTTTGAGGAGAATCACTACTTTCACCATAATTTCCATGGAAAATTTGTGTGCACACGCAGTAATAGACACATTTATAACATCAAAAGGATTCAATTTTCTTTTCAATCATACCACAGTATGAATCGCTTTCCCTATTGAATTTAACAATGAGGCACATTACCAGAGTCTAAAGGATGGGACACTTCGTCTTGCTCTTATGAAAGTACGTCAAACAATGGGTAATACATCACACAATGTCTCGGGTTAACTGAGCCTTTACACAGGCTGGCTGCTAATTTGCTTGGGCCAGCAGAATGTCACTTTTATTTAATTTTGCCAATAAGATCAGCAGGGATCCAAACTCTGTTTAACTCCCAGTTATTAAAAGAGCTTTTTCTTGTTACACGAAGAACTCATTAATTCATGTCTCTCCTAATTCAGAATTTGAGATCTTTGGAATAGGAGGTGGGAGGGGCTTCATCTGTGCTGTGAAGGAAGCAATTGCATCCTGTGCACAAGCTTCCATGCAAGCTGCTTAAGCTGCAGATGAGACAACGTCTTTCAAAGGCTTTCGCAGAATTTTTGATGTGTTAATTACAAATTGTTCCTAGGTAGTTACCAGAGCAACTCATCTAACAAACTCCAGGAGGGAACACTTTGTTATCCTGCCTTTCTGCATTCAGTCATTGGTCATTTAATTACCCATCAATTCATCATCCCTTTAAGTCCTTTCTGTGTGTCAGGGCTACAAAGGAAAAATGCACCCCCAATTGGAAAGAATCTCTCAGGCTAGTGAGGGAGATAAGCGGTTTCTGTTGGATATGCTCCGTGCACCTATTCCCCTCTCCCTAAAACCTTGAAGTGCACATTCTGCTGTTCTCAATCCCACTCCATGTTCCACAAGATCACCCAACTCCTTGTGAACTTCCTTGTCTACTGACTTCTGGCTGGGTTTGGTCATTGGAAGGCACTAGGAGGCCAAAGGGTGGAAGGGTAGTGATGTCAGGATATTTATTTCCAAGCCCCCTGCATGAGGAGACCCCAAGAACTGGCTGAGTGTCCCACCAGAAGTCGCAGTTCCCATCAGGTAGCCATTCCCTGACCTTGGTGCTGAAGACCAGGGGCAGCAAGAAGCTCTGCTGTTATTACCTTTGAAGGTCTGCACTCTCTCTTGTTGGTTTTCCTAAGACCTACTTATCTGTATAAACAGTTGTTTTGCTGTTTAGTTCTCCTCAAAGTATCCACTCTGAGTGTACCATCTAATTCCTGGCTGATACAGAGATAAACCAAAAACCACATGCAAAAATAGGATGGGCTATGATAAAGATGTTCCCAAGAGGCTGAGAGACTTGTGGTAGAGCAGTAGTCAAGGAAGATTCTGGGGGTCACTCCTATTCTGACCTATACTCCAAATTATCAAACCTTAACTGTTTAAAAAAATAAGTAAATAATTCCAACTTTCTACAAACAGATGCTCTTTCCTAACCCATCCAAGAAAAGGAAGGATCTTTTGCATAAAGTTTATCAATTTTTTTTAAATTGAAGATTATATTTTAAATTCAAGATTATACTTAAATGGTGGAACTATGGCTGAGGTGTAAACATAGACCAGGCTTTGTTCTATCCAGAGTGTTGTCTACAATCCTTTGCTTATGTCAAAAACTGCATTTATCTTGACTGGAAGGGAAAGGGTTACCTAGGAGTCTGTAGCCTGACTCAATGACAGGATCCCTATGGGCTGGATGTTTTACCTGTTCTCACAATACTGTCAGCTTTTTCAGAGTTTGCATGATGGAGGACTCTTGGCCTAACTCTGTCATTTTCAATGATCACATCTATTTTTGTGGTGCAGCCAGCTCCTAAGATTGTGTTTCTATTTCCTCAGGCTTGTTTTCTATCATTTTTATCATAAAAATAATCTAAATTTGAAGGATTCTCTTCCAAAGGGATAATTAATTTACATATTTATTAATGTTTTAAATTTGTTGATTATTAGAAAATAAATCAGATTAGTTTTTTTATGCAAATATGTCAATTAACCAGAAAGGAAACTACTTAAGATGCATTAGAGGTGTATTGATATAACTAGGATTAAGCATACCCACTGTGAAATGAAAGCTCTGGCTTCTGGTTCCTTTTGCCCCTTGGTGTAATTTTTGAAATTGCAATAAGCCATTTGAATAAGTGATTTCAACAGCCAAATGGGAAGCTGGTCCATGCTATGTGGATGTGGGTTTTTTTGACATAGGGAAAAACTGGTGAAGTCATTTGAAAGTAGCCATTTGGAGGAGAAAACATTTGACACAAATCTTAAAGCTAAAATGAAATGCTTATATTTTTATTGGTTTGAAAAAAAAAAAATCACTGCCTCCCTGACAATCTCAAGTCAGATTTAAGGGTTGGGTAAGGGTCAAGAATACCTTCTATACCTACTACTTAGAATTTAAAATAAAAAAGAATCCATGTCCACAGAAATTTTCTATTTTGAATCAGCTATTTCAAGGTAGCTATCCCCAAACTGCATCATTTGTCCTTTCTGAGGAGGTCCTGAAGTTCTTCCCCATGCCATCCTTGCTCTGCCGTTAACTGGATCTTACTTCTTTAGAAGGTATGGTCGCAGTATAGGGGGTTGGGGTGGGGGTGTCAGGATCAACTCAAGTAAGAGAGCTTCCCCAGCTCTGGCCCTTGCCCAATATGATGGGCAAGATCCCAAGGCCTTTGCAAGTGCTGCTTCCTCTTTCTGGAATGTTCTTCCCACCTCTTTCTGGCCAGCTTCTGCATAGTCTTCAAATTTTAGTTTACAAGGAAATTTGTTTAATTAACATCCCTATCACTCTACCATAAGTCTCACTAGGCCAAGTCAGTCTACTTTTCTCTCTCAGAACACCTTGCTTTTAGTTCTTCCCACCACATATGACAACTTGACAACATTAATGTGATGCTGTGTTTAATGCTTGTATAATCCACTTGATGATAAGCATTATGTGGGATTTTGTGTCTTGTTCACCCATCTTCAACATGCAGCGTGCTGTATACTGCAAAAGGAGGGCTCCATACATGCACGCTGAATGAATGAATGGAAGAGACATCTTTCGTGTCCTTTGATTCCTATAGCTAACTTCTACCCTATAGCTTAGAACTAGAACACTGTTCTAGTGGGCTATGCATCTGTGAATGTATCATTACTTATCCTGCAGTACTCATATGTGTGTGTGGTGAAGGCCCATGTACGTGCTGATGTATAAATAAGTACCTTTTTTTCTATATATGCCCACACCTACATGTGCTAAGAGAAATAATATTAAAGCTCAGGATATCACAGGATTTTCTATATTTGCAATAAAGCTGACAATAACATTGACCATCCCATCCTATATTCTGTATTGGGACGAGCATTATATGTTCACTACCTCATTTAGACCCTGAAATCCCATGAGGATCAAATTACTATCCTCTTTCCCCGCCCCCTTTTTTTTTGCAAAAAATAGAGAGGCTTACTGGGGCTACCTGACTCATTGATGTCACATAGCTAACAAGTGGCAGGAATAGGATTTGTACTTAGTTCTCTTGAGTATTGTTAAATAAAGCTCAGAAAAACTGGAAAGCAGTTAGTTTGTGGTCTAGCATGCTTTTTCTTGCATCAGGGTTGAACGTGGATACTGACAGTTCTTCAATATGTTTTCTTTTTTTTTTTTTTTATTATTTTTGACAGGCAGAGTGGACAGTGAGAGAGAGAGACAGAGAGAAAGGTCTTCCTTTTTGCCGTTGGTTCACCCTCCAATGGCCGCCGCGGATGGCGCGCTGCGGCCAGCGCACCGCGTTCGTCCGATGGCAGGAGCCAGGTGCTAGGTGCTTTTCCTGGTCTCCCCATGGGGTGCAGGGCCCAAGCACCTGGGCCATCCTCCACTGCACTCCCGGGCCACAGCAGAGGGCTGGCCTGGAAGAGGGGCAACCGGGACAGAATCCGGTGCCCCGACCGGGACTAGAACCCGGTGTGCCGGCGCCGCAAGGCGGAGGATTAGCCTGTTGAGCCACGGCGCCGGCCTCAATATGTTTTCTGAGACGTCCTCATCTGATTCCAAAACAGTCTCCACCATCTCTATCCAACTAGATGGAGTTTTCCTGACTAGAACAGAAGTTCCTGAGGGCAGGGGCCTGCTGTCCCACTCCTGATGAAATACTGCACCTACCTCGCACAGTGCCTATCACCAACTAAGAGTTCAGAAAATATTTACTGAATACATGGGTAAGTGAGTAAATAGTAATGCTTGCCTAAAAGATAACATATTTTAAAAGAAATTGCAGCTAGTATCTTTCAAGTACTTGTACCAACTAGCTAATGTACCAATTCCTGAGAGGACTTGCTTTAATATGAAAAAATAAGCATAATTTGTGATTAGCATATCAAGCACACTTACAAGCAGTAGCATTCCCCTCCAGTTCTTGTTTATATTTCTTGTTAGCTTCATAAACATTTTCTTCACAGTCAGAGTAAACAGACTTCCACCCAGTCCCTATCCAAATTACTGCAACTTCCTATTTGCCAAGGCCCTGGCAAAGGTGGTTTTTCACCATAGACCAGGGGATGCCCTCCCAGCTCCCCAGGTTCAAGGCTAAGCACTGTTCTTGTTATCAGCTGTCCTGCCCCTATGCCAGATAAATGAGGATGAATTGAGGAACTCTGCACACTTGTGAAAGGTGATGAATTCAGATTAGAGCCTTTTGCAATTTTTCACGGGATGAAACACCTCAGTCTCCTGTCATGGGGATTCCCCACCCCTCCCTGCATCCAGAGGAAATGAGCTGATTGGCCCAGCAGGGACTGGGGCTGGCAGAGTCTGGCAGTGTGCTCGGATCCCAGAGCCAAGTTGGCAGCCTGCACTCTGTCATGTCAGAGTGAGCTCGGGATGCTGGCTAGGAGTCAGCCCTTGCTGGGTGAGGAGCAACCTGACACTGGCTTTCCCAAGTGGCTACAGGAGTCGGGGAGGGGGGGCATAGAGGGGACAAAGGAAGGGGCATGAGAAAATAGTCCCAGGACTTGGTGTGTGTGACCATGGAAAAGTGTTTTCAATAATCTGAGCATCTAATTGCCCACCTATAGAATAAGGGTGGTGATAATAATATGCAATTTACACTGAGGGTGAAGTGGAATCCCATAACCATTAACCTCATAGTTGGTCATTTTCAGCTTCAGATATGAAAACTATGGCCTGAGCTGCCTCAGCTTTCCTTCCCAACATGGTTTGCAGAAATGTCTTCTAAGCACTGCTTTCTCAGTCTTCATACTTGCTATAGAGGAACTTCTCAGCTTTCTCTTCTTCTTAACTTTAGCCTGATGGAATCCAATGTCCTGCTGCCTCCTTAACATGGCTCTGGACATAATCAGTGCAGAAAGGGCTGTGGCTGCTCTGACATTGAACAAATCAGACTTTGATCCCGGCCCAGCACTCACTGGCTGTGTGGTCACAAGCCATAGGAGTTTACCTCTCTGAGCCTTGGTGTCTTTACTGGTAAAATCAAACACACACACACACACACACAAAATCCCAATGTATTTATTCTTTCAATTAATATTTACTGTTTGCAATATGCCAAATGTTGTTCTAAGTGCAAGGCACATGACCCTATCTGTCTCAGAGGGCTTAGGTAATAGTGAAGGGTGGCAAATAATACAAAGTACAGTAAAGTGCATATTGTACGTGTATATATATGTATTCCACCCATAATTCACATAGAGGAAGAAAATCAAGAAGGAGATATAGAATGCTATTTCAGGAAGTTGCAATGTGGTTCTTAGAATAATCTTCTCTAAGATGATATATATAAGAACATATGTGAAGGAGGAAGGGAGAATTCCATATAAACATCTGCATGAATATTCAAAACACAGGGACTGGCAAATGCAAAGGCCCTGAGGTAAGAGTGATACCAGAGTGTGTGAAGAACAGATGAAGGAGGCCATTATAGTAGAGGAGAGTAAGGGAGGCGTAATGTGGGGAAATGTAGGAAATGAGGCAAGAACCACATTATTGGGGTTATTTCATTATTTTTAATTGATAATTAAATGAAACAACATGGATAAAAAATGTGCCATACACATAGCAGGTATTTAATTAAGAATTAATTATCCTTTCATTTTCATGTTGAAAAGGAATTTTTAAAAATTTTTATTTTTTATTTGATTTATTTGGAAGGCAGAGAGACACAGAGAGAGGGTGTTCCCATGTACTGGTTCATTTCCCAGATGCTCACAAAGTCTGGGATCAGCTCAGGCCAAAGCCAGGAACTCAACCCAGATCTACCAGTTGGGTGGCAGGTTCAACTACTTGATCCACAATCTGTTGCTCCCAGGGTTCACATTCACAGGAAGTAGGAAAGGGAAGCAGAGCCAGGACTCAAATCCAGATGCTTCAGTATGGGATGCAGGTGTCCTAAGCCGGGCATCTTACCAAAGGCCAAATGCCCTCCTCAAGCAAATGCATTGATAGGAAGGAACAAATGCTCAAGAGTATATAGGACTTCAGATTGTGCTCTGAAGAATGGAATCATGACATACATATCATTTGGAAGAATTAGAGATGGTGGGGCTAAAAATAATCCATCACCATTTTTGGAAGACCCTACTAACCCTGACCTCACTTAATTCTCACAACAACCCTTGGGGTAGGTATTACTAATATCCTCATTTTTCAGAGAAAGGCACTGATGATTAGAGAAGTTAATTAATATGCTTAAGTTCATACAGTCAAGGGTTAGCAGAGCTGGGGCTCAAAATCAATCTGTCTGATCCTATAATGGTTTCATGAGTTCCTACAGAAAAAGACTAAAGGGATGATATTGTCATGAACCTTCAGGCTTCTACTCTCTTCTGCTAGAATAAAATCTGGGCTCAGAAGAACTTCAGGATGTCAAGCATTGAGTGCCATTTGTGCTCAGAACTAGGTTAGTACCACTGAGTTTAAAGAAAATATGTTCACCATCTCGTGCTTGTATCTAGGTGACTAGAAAAGCTTTCAACCACTGCTTTAGAGGGAGGGACTGATGCTAGAGAGAATGCTGATGTTTAGGGACTCACTGCCTGGAGAGGCTTCTGGAGAGCTTAATTAGGAGCTAGTCTTTGAAAACTGACAGATGAGCAGGTCGGACAAGGGCAAAGACACAAGTGTAGCAGTGAGAATACTATGTTGGGGCAGAGTGACAGGATGGGGACTAGTTTTGCCTAGAACAGAGGCTGGGCGGTGGGTGCACAATGAAAGATAATCAACACACAGCACTTGGCAGACATTCCAGGCTTGTGGTTTAAAGAGCACAATGTAGTTGATGGTTATCTTTCATGCCATCCGTTCTCATTTTATTCTAATCACAGTACAGGGAAGTTGTCTTCATTATTCCTACTATAAGGCAGGGAAATAAGACCCAGCAATTTGAGGAAGACAGGAACATGAGACATGGGTGAAAAGAGACACTGTTCAATTCTTGCAATAACATGTGGGATGTCAAAGACCAAGGAAAGTCAGAATAAAAACTTCTGCCTACTGGAGATTGTAAGGGAAAGAAAAAGTCAATATTTATAGACTGGACAAAATAAAACAAAAAAAAATAAGAGAGGATGAGGAGGAGAAGAGAAGGAAAAGGAGAAGAAGAAAGGTGGAAAGTGAAGGTGAGAGGTGGAAGACGATACAGCAAATGAAGGAAACGATTTTTGTTCTTGCACTGAAGTGAAACTCATTTTTTGCCACTGTCTGCAAGGACACAGTAAGGCAAAGCAAACTCATGAGCAGCAGACAGCAATGATGTCCCTTTCTTGTGCACAGTCTCACCTCCCTCTGGTTTGAGGAGAGTCTAAAGGGTCTTCACTTGGCTGCAGGCTGCCTCTGATTTCCTAAGGCACTTCACTTTGGGTTCCTGTGAGAGCTGTTCACCAGCCTTTCAGCCCTTCCTGTTGTCACCAATCCCTTCCCCCAGCTCCCTTTTCTTCCCTGGGGCCCCTCACCCTGAGTTCTGAGCTGGAAGGAAGTGTGACTTCATGTTGGGGCAGGTCAGAGACCGGCCTGGGATGAGCACAAGCAAGGCTCAGGACACCCAGGGATATGGAAACTCAGAACAGCTTCTGACACAGCTGGCAGCATACAGAAACCCCTGTGTGAGGGTTATATGGTTCACTGAACTCTGCTGGGGAAAAATGACCCCTCTCCTAAAGCACAGTCAGACAGGAGGGCCAGCTGAAGCTTCCGGTGTGATGTGACAGAAAGCGCATGAAGCCATGACTCAGGACTCTGCATTTCAGTTTGTTCTTGCTCTCAGAATAGCTGTGTTGACATTGGGCAAAACCTTTTTCTCAGAAAGCTTCAGTACTTTCATATTTGAAATGAGAAATTAAAGCTAGTAGAGATGACTGCAAAATTTTTAGCCTTTGTTAAATCTCTTGGTCTAAAATGTCATTTGTAGATAAAATTCATTGATTGATGTAATGATTTATTTATTTTTTAAATATTTGCTTATTTATTTATTTGTGAGGCAGACAGAAAGGATAGAAAGAGAGAGAGAGAGAAAGAGAGAGAATGCTCCTATCTGCTGGTTCACTCCCCAGAAGGCCACAACAGTTGAACCTGGGCCAGGCAGAAGTCAGGAATCAGAACTCTATTTGGGTCTCCCATGTGGGTAGCAAGGGACCAACTACCTGAGCCATCATCTGTTCCCTCCCAGGTTGTGCTTTAGTGGAAATCTGGAATCAGGAATGGAGCTGGGACTCAAACCCAGGTGCTCTGATGTGGAGTGTGGGCATCACATGCCTACTATGCCTACCCCTTGTAATATTATAGTTCTTAGTTTTAGAAATCAAAGGTAACTAACATTGGGTTTTTTTAATTTAGATATTGGGATTAAATCATCATGATTCAACACTTGATATACATACAATGCTATAGCAGTCAATTGGAAATTTTGATCAGTATGAGATAATAAGGATGGTCCCAACTGAGGTCCTAATCTCTTTCCAGTTCATAGTCAAGACTCTCAACAAATATTTATGGATTGAGTGAATGGAGGGATAAGTAAATGAATGAGAGAACGAAAGAATAAATTAAGTCATAGCTTGTGTGATTTGCAAACAGAACATAAGCCCTTTTCTTTCTCTACGTTCTTGTCTGAATAGGCCCAGGATTGCAATGATGGGAACCAACAGCTTAGGACTCTACTGCTCTGGGATTTAGCCTTTTTGTGTCTGGAAGGGTACTCTATTCCCCAAGTCAGTCTGGTCCTTTGCACTATTTATTCTCCACAGGATCATGAGCCTCAAAATTTTGTGCCTTTCCTTTCCTCCCTAACATTTTGGGAGAAGGCCTGAAGGGCCCCCTCCTCCTCCTCTCTGTGTCTCTCTCCCTCCATCTCCTGACCAGTCCTGTCTCTCTCCTGTGACTGTCCATCCTTCAAGTCAAGCACCAAAGGCTCTGTTAAAGAATGAGCATGTAGTTGCAGAGTGTCCCCCATGATGCCAACTCACAAATCCCTCTTTGTGTTATCAGTGCTCAGTCTCAAAGGGATGTGTTTCCGATTAATGAGACATTTGTTCTGCACCTCAAAACAATCAAAGAATACCTTTCTCATTTCAATGACTTGTGTTACAAAATTAATTGTGAGATACCCTCACTGGTTGCAGACAGGGGAGAGTGTGTCCAGGCCCCATCTGATAATTGTCTTCTGAAAGCAAACTCAGGGACAGATGCAAGAAGACATGAGTCTGACATCTGGGTCTCAGATCTAACCTGCATTTATGCTCCCTGCCCTGGAATCAGAATTCTTCGGTGTCCATTTCTTCACTGTCCTTTCCCTTCTCTGTCACTCCTTCCCACGTGGGACAGCCTGGTAAAGGGGGAAGCACAAGTCTTGCCCTTTGACTGACCTAGATTCCCAACCTGTGTGACCTTCAGCACGTCAGTTAAGGTCTGTGAGTTTCTACATCCCCAAAAAGGGTGACACAATAGCCAGTACACAGCCTTATTGTTAGGGATTTTGGATAATGTAGCCAGTGAGTATAGAACTGGGCACAAGGCAGGACCTGGTCAGTAACGGTTTCTTTCTGCAGCCTACCCTTCTATTTGGAACTAAGAACTCTCATGGGAGAGAAACTTCCTGTTCTGAGCCTCACACCTGTCCCAAAACAAGAAGCCAGGAGACTGCAGTCTGTGCAGACCACAAAAAGATGGCTAGGGTCAGGGCCAGTGAACATCCTTGAAGTCCTAATCTGGGAGTTGTAGCACTCAGGGAACATGTAGGAAGCACCTTCCTTGGGTTATGGTTCTCAGGGTTCACAGGAAGAAGGCTTCCTCCTCTGTACTGCAGAATGTTTTCCTGAACATGGGTTTGGGCTGAGGCTCAGGTGAAAGGTATACTTTTAGAGGCTGAGTTCTGGGGCAGCAAGATCAGAGAGGCAGAAAAGACCCAATCTGGTGTTCACTGGAAATACTCCTCAGTGTGGAACTTTCGAGAAACCTTCCCTTCTACAATATGCGCTAAAGGAACCTACATTAGTGAATACTCGAGGCACCAGGCAATGGGCCATGCACTTCAGCCCCACAACCACCTATATTCTATCTTTTAGGAACAGTTTTCTTCATTTTACAGATGTGGCATCAGAATGCCAAGGAGGCTAAGTAGTGTGCCCAGGTCCCGCAGCCATCGGGTCAGGATTTGAACTCTGCAAGCCATCATTGGAGCTGCACACTCCTCGGGGAGCCTATCACCTTGCCCATAATGATGCTGTAATCCTCTCTTGTCTCCTGATTTGGTGAACGAAGGTGTCCTCTGCCTTTCCTTTGTTTTTCTACTAAGTGGAAATTCCAATTGAGTGAAGAATTCTAACTGTTGAGCAACCGTGTCTGAAAGCCCAAAGGAATTTACAATTTTTAAGGTACATTATACAAGGGACCTTCAAAAAATTCATGGAGTGTCTGAAAATGAAAATTATGTGTGTCATGAAAAATTATGCATGGATTCAATTTTTTTTTTGCATCAAAATAAACTGGTCTTTTAATTCCACTTTGCCACAAACTTTGACTTCATCTTGTAGATGTACATAAAGGACTAAATACCAGACTTGAAAAAAAATGGCAGAACACAGACTCCATACTTCATCAGAAAGGGTCTGTGAGTGCCCAAGTTGAAATAAAGGAGATTGGGAATTGGAAAAGGAGATAAAAGGCCAAACTTGAAGGACTAGGGGTATGAGTGTGGAGCGCCCCCACAGTTTTGCAGATTTAAAGAGTGGTGATTCATAATGAAAAGCATCTCAGGTTCTGGAGAATATACAATCCCAGCTCCAACTTTTATACACTGTGTAGTCTTGGAGAAGTTATTTCACTTCTCTGAGCATCAGAATCTACTTTTGTAAAATACAGGTAACTGGACTACTACCTAATCATGAGAATTCAAAGATTTCCTACCTTAAAGTACTTAACACAAAACCTGGTACACAAGGAGTCTTTAGTATGCTAGCTCTGATTCTGATTCTGATGAGCTCATTGTGGCTGAATGACACCAGCTGGGCATGGGGATATCCGTATGCTTTAGCTGGAGCCAAAAAACTCAGCACATGTCAACACAACTTCTGATCCTAAGGATGTTGAGATGTGGGAATCAAGTCATTACCATTCTCAAATTCAATCCCCTGAAATACTGATTCCATTTAGCAATCTTGTAGCCATCATTGAAGAAGTCTGCTAACCTTGCCCCAAGTATGTCCCCCATCCCAGTTACATTTTCCCCTGTAAGGCTTGGGCTCACACTGACACCAGTGCTATGAATGCTCTGCTCAAGTGGAACATCTGAGCACTAGATCCTGTGACAGACTGTGGTCAGTGGGCCTCAGCGGAGGGGGCTAGAAGGGAGGACAGATGTTGGCGATGCTAATGGATGCAGACTGCTGCCTCCTCTACCCCTGGGCCTGTTCACTTGGGATCCATATTGAGTCACAAATAGATTTCTCATGTCTTCTCTTCAAACTTCCTCCAACCGCCCCCCCAGCTTCTAAGGGAGGCAGGGATTTGTTGAGGCACATCCATCAAACCAGTGGAACTACTTCTGTTCATTTCTGATTGGACTCATAAATTTATTTTGCCACAGTCGTCTCATTCAGAGAGTTGACAAGCTCTTCCTGAATTCATGAATTTGGGAGGAAATGAACCAAAGGGACAGAAGAGCCCAATTCTGAACTGAACTGTGATATGTTTGTCTCCAACCTTCATTAACAATTTTCGGAGAAAGATTACAGAACTGTAAAAAGGACCAGCTCTTTGTTGAGTCGGAACATCTGCACCAAGCATTAACCATTTAAAAAAATCTTACACAGAAATGAGCAAACATAGAACCTGAGATTTAAACCTATTTTCCCATCTATTTGCATAGTCACCTCTTTGCCAAGGAAACTAATGAATTCCATTCTCCCATTTAGCAAATATTTATAGCAATCTGTTTAACATCAAACACTGTTGTAGGCACTTAAAATACCTGAGGGGAAAAAAGCAAGACAAAAGTGTCCTCCCTTGACTGGAATGGATCCAAGTAGAGCTAACATTTTTGAGTAGCGAGTAGGGAAAGGAGTGTGTGTGTGTGTGTGTGTGTGTGTGTGTGTGTGTGTGATTTCTCGGGTGTTCTTACCAATTTCGAGCACTTTAGAGAAGTCATCACTATTCTTAATCTTTTCTCCAACAGCATATTGAATTCAACAGTGTAGTACATAATCAAACTTCACTGCTCTTTATTTTCACCTGGGTTCCTGGGTCTTCTGAGGCAAATAGGCAGAAACCAGTCAAAAGAGAAGGCATTTGGGAAACAATGGTGTGTTGAAAAGCCCATAGATATTAGAAACAGTGCCATGGCTGTGAATCCTAATTTCACTATCTACTAACAGTGTGACTATCAACAAGTCTTAACATTTCCAAGTCTCATTTTCCTCATCTGTAAAATGGGGATACTAATTCATAACTCATGGTAGTATTATAGAAGCTAAATGGCACAACACATTTCATGCTACTAACATACTACTGGCATATTTTAGAAGTTCAATAAATTTCTTCCTCAACTCAGCTGGGAAAAATCCCATTATTTCATAATTGGATAATAGCCCATCTTACAGATGAGAATGGGTTTGTATGTAGATGTCATAGGGAGATAGAATATATGTGACTGCATGTAAGTGTGCCTACATATTTATTTTAATAATAAAGCACAAGAGAGCAAATGTCTGATTTCATATTTCTTGACTTAGATGTTTCCATCAAAATGTAAATTCTTACTCAGTATCAGCCAGTATTCCCAAAGATTTTTCCAGAAGTCAGAACTTAAGAGATTAACTGGTTAATGTTTTTATCTGACCAATACTTAAAATGGTTCATTTCTCTGAATCATTTCACTTCCTAGCCAATTACTTTGATTAGCATTAAATTTAATAATATGAACATCATGCATTTGTATGTTACTTTATAATTTTTTAAAATATATTCACATATCTTTGGAGCTTCACAACTACCCTGGGAATTAATCAAGGCAGATAAAATTATTCTAGTACCACTGATGAAAATACTAAAATCTATACAGGAGAAATAATGTGGTCACATTGCTTGGAGACAGTAACAAAGCTTAGACCAGACCCCAGACTAGATGAGGGCCATTGTAATATCAGACACTGTCCACTAGAGCTCTGGACCTTTAAAGAAGAGAGAACTTCTCTACTGTGCAAGACTTCCAGTTTCAATGAGAGTATCAAGAGCCTGCAGGCCATCAGAACCCTGCTGATTATGTTGTGAGAAGAAGAGAATGATCATGTGCGAACACCTTAGCAATATTGAAATTCACTATGAAGAGAATTAAACAAAAAAAAAAAAAAGACAGAAAAATATAAAAACTATAATGCAAGTGGCATTAACTCTTTAGAAAACCATTATAAGAGTTCCCTTTAGAACTGCAGTCACCAATGGCCAGGCTGGAAATTGGGATAAATAGGACAAGTGTCTCTTACACAGGATTGCTGAGAAGGAGCCAATGAGTGGATGAGCAGCCTCGAAGAGTAGAGTTTTGATGGTCTGAACATAGGCACAATCCATGGGATAATCCCAAAAAGTAGAGTCAAGTAAATATTTCAGATATTGATTACTAAATCTAAAGGTATGAGTTTTAAAACTGGAACCAAAATTTTAATCCAAAGAAGTATGAGTTAATCTGGACAAGGAATAAATGGGAACAGTCCAAACAAATAACTGGACACTCCCATGAGCATACTGAATTTTAAAGAGCTGAAAGAGGCAAACATCAATAGAACAGGCATGATTCCTTTGCTGCCTTCTTCATAGGAACTGTTTTTTCTAAGAGCTAATTAAATAATACTGTGAAATCAACATGAAGTATAATAGTTATTTAGGAGAGTCAAAGAGCACTTTTAGGATAATTCTCCAGTGTCAAACTGGACAGAAAAGAAACAGATTATACAAACTCAAATGAAAAAGATTGTGTATTGAACATGCATGATTTTCAATGCATTAGCTCACTCAAACCTCAGGACCACCCTGTGCAAGGTCTTATTTTTATTCCCATTTTACACATACTAAAATCAAATTTTGAAACTATTAAGCCACACAGACACTAAACAATAAAGCAGGATTCTATCTAGATCTCTCTCTCTCTTCTTCTCTTGCAGTTAAGCCTTATCTTTCTCTTTTTTTTTAATTTTTATTTATTTATTTGACAGATAGAGTCACAGGCAGTGAGAAAGAGAGACAGAGAGAGAAAGGTATTCCCTCCGTTGGTTCACTCTCCAAGTGGCTGCAACAGCCGGAGCTGTGCTGCCCATCCGGAGCCAGGAGCCAGGTGCTTCTTCCTGGTCTCCCACACGGGGGCAGAGAGAGGTGTCTGTGTGCCAGAAATGGCATGTGAGAGGGACAGGTAACCCTGAAACTATTTTAGGTAGACTGAGTGAAAGGAAAGAAAGTTGTACCACCTTGGGCAATTTCCCAGAACAGGAATAGAAGCTGAGCATGTGGGTGAACAGAGGAACTGAGGTGGGTTCCAAGAGAGAAGGCTGCTGGTGCAAAATAGAACCCAGGCTCGAGCTAAAGCCAGTTCTACTTCTCCTAGAACTCCAAAAGTCTGCTTATTTCATGGTGCCTGAGTTTCCTCTTATGTCCCCAGTTCTCTGCTGGATGATCTCCTTCCTGCAACCTCTGTCTGAAAGCAGCCCCCAGCCAGACTCCTTCCCACCAGGTCTTTAATTTCTGTGTCACCCTTTGGATATAGGGATCTGAGTCCTTGGAAGCTACATCCCTAAAGATCCTACAAAGCTCTAATCACTTAGGACTTCCCCCACAAGAGAAATAAAAATACTCATAAGCATCAATCATTCTAGTCTAGGGTTTAGTTTCCTAATATTTAATTGCTTAATTTCTCAAAGTTACATTTACTTTTGATTAAATTCTTTAAGTTCTAAATCTATGCAAAATGTTCCAAGCATTTTCCAACTTTTTATGTTAATGAAGAGTTAAATGAACAAAATTGTTTGCAATCAAATAATCAACACATTCTCCCCCCCAAAAAAATCATTTTATGTTTCTCTAACATTTATTTCAAAGATCATGGAACAAGTATGTTTCACTGTGTAAGACTTCAAGCTTTTCTCACCAAAAAGTTTTTACAAGCAAATGAGTTCCAAAGACAGCCGTTACTTTTCCATCTCTGGCTGGCAAATCTCTGGCCTGTGGAAACTTTTGCCGCATATTCTACCCTGGGGCTTAGGAAGTGACAAGCACTCATTCTGAATGTCAAGTTCCATTCCCCACATTGGCGAGACAGCTGCCCACCTATCCAGACTTCAAGAGGGGAACAGTTGGCAGATTGAGGTTGAGAGGCACGGTGACCATAAGCTCATCCATAGCCAAAGAAATAGAAGTGGGTAGAAACTGGGCACAGAGCAAGAAAGCTCTGGTAGTAACTCTATTTCCCTAGGAAAATGCTACTGGCCTGGGCAAAATAAAACAGAGATAGAAGGGTGAAGAAGAGATAGGAGTTGGAGTGCGGTATGAGATGGAGGCAAAGGAATAGGGAAATCTTAGTGCAGAGAAACATTGGGAAAGGAAAGGGCAAACATGAGACAAAAAGAAAGTAGTTGATGGAACAGTCTAGAAGGAAGAGAGAATGGAAAGAAAGGAGAAGGCGAGAACCGAGGTGGATACCAGAGCAACAGATGCAGGACTCAGGACACCAGGATTGTTGAACAAGAGTTGCCATCCACTCACTGTGTGATATTTAAGAAGTTACTGCCCCCTACTCCACTCCCACCCATAGTTTCTTAGGTAAAATGGTAGGATGTTTACCTTAAAAGCTTGGGGCCAATTAAATGAGAATGTGAACCTAGTACATCAAAATATAAAGCCTTCCAGGACAGATGTTTTATAAATTTCTACACTCAGTCTTAATTTCCCAGGCTGTTAAATAAATCCTCCAATCTCTAGCAGTCAAAAATAAGAATGATAGGGGCCGGTGCTGTGACATAGTAGGCTAAGCCTCTGCCTGCAGAGCCGGCATCCCATATGGGCACAGGTTCATGTCCCCACTGCCCCTCTTCCAGTCCAGCTCTCTGCTTATGGCCTGGGGAAGCAGTGGAAGATGGCTCGAGAGCTGGGGCCCTTGAACCTATGTGGGAGAATTGGAAGAAGCTCCTGGCTCCTGGCTTTGGATGAACACAGCTATGGCCAATGCAGCCATTTAGGAAATGAATCAGTGGATAAAAGACCTTTTTCTCTGTATCCCCCGATCTATCTCTAATTCTGCCTCTCAAATAAATAAATAAAATCTTAAAAAAAGAATGATAGGATGGGGAGCAGGCATGGTAACAAAGATGAATAAGAAACACCCACACACAATGGTGTGCTGAATGCCATGGAGCGCAGAGAAAGCTTTTAACACTATCCAGAGAAACCATGGTGGGTTCCCAGAGAAAACGATGTTTTAACTAAGAGGTGGAGAAAGAATGCAATTTTTCCAAAGGCAGAAGCAGAGGGGAGGGCTTCCACTGCAGCGGATGGTAAGACAGGGCCACATCTGGTATATGCAATGTAGAGGAAGTCAGGGGAAGGTGGTGGGGGCAAGGTCTCAGCTGGCATCAGATCCCGAAGAGTGAAGGGCCTTGTGATCAAGCTTGGCAAGCTATGCTTCATTTGGGAAGCTTTCAGCACCCATCAAATGATTCTAAAAAGAAGAGCAATACACTTGGATCTGGTACTTAGAAATTGACCCCAAAGCCTGTGGATGAGAGGCAGCAGAATCCTGGACTCCAGGAGACCAGCTGTTCCATTCACCCAGAAGAGACCTGAGAGGGTCTGAGAGATAGCAGTTGCAACACGACTGGGAAGACAGGGAAGATCTGAGTGGGATCAAAAGCATCAGGTGCACTCAGAGAATCTGCAAAGGGAGCCGACTCCTATTTTCATTGAGGATGGAGGTTGTGCTGGGAGCCTAGAAGATGCTCATCAGTTCCTCAGAAGTGTATGAGAGAGCGGAAGCCGTTTACCCCAGCCCTTTCAGCACCGTGCTCCCTGAAAATGATTCTTTCTTTCTTGAGATAAGAACAAAATCAAGGGCTTTATTTATCAACGTTTGGTAAATATCTTATTTATTAAACCATTTAAGAGCCACTATGTATCTTAGTTGTTTGTTTTTAGGTGTGTTGCATAATTCATTAGTAGTTAATGCTTGGAGGACGAAGCTGCTCCAGACTCAAGAGAAATGTGTTTGGATAAAGAACCAGATACTTTCGCAACTGGAAGTTTCTATCAGATCCTTTGGTTGGGCCTTGGAAGCCGAGCAGGGCTAGAAAATATTCTGATGCATTCAGAACCTTCTTCATGGGCCATTTCCCTTGTACACACAGAGAGGAACTCTGAGAAATGGCTTTCTGGCTGGTTCTGGTGGTAAGTGCACACTCTGTGTTATCCAGCGAGCTCATTCAATTGCTATGCGGGCAAGGAGATGAGAATAAGAGATCCAGGATGTTTGTGTGAGAATCCTCCTCGCCTGGAAGAAGCAGCCCTGTTCTGTGTGGTCTTTAAGGACAGAGCAACAAGCAATGGTACAAATCCCCTGGGGCAGATGGCAGCAGGTTCTCAGGAAGATGAAGCACAAGAAACCTGTCAAGCACAGCACAGAAAGTACCAGCATACAGAACAGCTTGCATGTTTCTTGAACACCTACTCTATTCCAGGCACTCTGCCAGGACTCTCAAAGCCTCTTCTCTTTGCAACATCACGCCGCCTCTATGGGTTAGGGATTATTATCCCCACTTCACAGATGGAACTCCCATCATTTTCAGAGATTACATGACTTGCCCTGGACATAATGAGTAGATCTCAGATTCTAGTCCATGCCCCAGACCCTAAACCAAGAGCAATGTTTTCTTTATCAAGTGTTCACATGGCCTGTCGGTGGAAGTATGCAACCAGAGGCAGAATGAGAAAATGCCAACAATGCTTTTGACAGGATTGGCTTCACATAGAACATCAGACAGATGAACCCAGCCCTTCCTTCTAATGCTGCTGTTTCCAATTCTCAAACAGCAAAGTAGACTGAAATGAACACACAGTGGAGTCCCCAAATGCAAGGAATGCTCACAATCACTACAGGAAAGGGGAGTTATCTGCAACACAATTTTTTTTTCCCTTAAAGGACAAGGAGAAAACAACAGAAATGATAAGAGGAAACAAATATATATTTTCTAAAATATTTTGTTATCATCAGAAGTTCTGTTTTAGGTATTCTTCTTGCATGTTTTCATGCTGAAACCTATTTGCAAATTATTTTCTCACTTCTTTTTCCACATGAAATGTACCCTCGATTATATGACAAGAAATTATATGGTGCTAATAATTTATTTAAAACTAGATCCATGCCTCACATTCATTCTGTGTTGCGAAATCAAGTAGATGCAGAAGGGGGATTTTTTTTCTCTGAACTCTCTGACCATCTCTATTGTGGAGGAGAGAGTAATAGCAGGTATCGAGGGTGCCAATTATGTGGTGATGTACAAACCCGCTGGAGAAAAATCTATATGATATTTTAATGCTAGTCAAACAGAGCGATGAAGTTTAAATTAGCTTGAAGCTGCTAAAAATTCTAACTATGGCTCTGCCTTTATTGTATGTGAGGGTGAAAAATAACTGGAGAGAAAAATATATGTCTATCTTCTCTGTGGATAGGTGGCCTGGGCTGCTCCTTTCTTTCGCTGCTGTACAGGACTCCGTTTTTGTTTATTTGTTCAGTCTTCTATTCTTCCTTTCCCTGGCTCTCCTCTCTCATTCATTTTCTTAGTGAGCATCTTTCCTTCCTTCTCTCAATCATTTTATCTCCTACTTTCTTTTACATTAATCCATCTCAGTTTCATAAGCTCATGGAATCTGAATCTCACAGGATTCTGGCCCAAAAAAGACTTGAAAAAATACCAAATCCAGCTTTCTCACGATACAGACAAGTGTATGGCTGAAGGTTTGAGAGAGGACTCAATCAAGGCCACCCGACAATTTCATGAGGCATAAACTTCTCTAGGAGGGAGTTGGGGTTGGAATATGAAACCAGCATCCTCAGCTCCAGAGATTCGGTCCATTATTACCAAAATCCAGGCATAAAATCAGTCATTTCCAAAAGATGTTCTATTACTTTTTAAGGAACACTCAGGGCACATTCCATCCTTACACTGCCCCATCAGTAGTGCTGAAAAGGGACATCTCCATTATAGGAACGGGGAATCAGATGGGACAGGGGAATACTATCTCATGACCACTTCCTGTGGGACAGGCACATTCTTATGTATGTAGCTTAATCCTTAGTCAGCCCATTAAGTGTTCATCTTATTGTTCAGACCAGGAGCCTGAGGTTCCAAAACTTAACTGGTTACACAGCTGGAGAGTGACCGAGCTGAAATCAAATGCTGTCCAATGCCGCTATTCTCTGTGACATGCAGCCAGGCCCCCACGAGTTAACAACAGGACTCTGATGCAGTTGGAGCTGGCAATAGGGTCTTCCCGTGACTCTGGAAACATCTCAGAGCCAGGCAATAAGGACAGGGGATGATAGAGTTAGTATTGATCCATTATTGGTGCTGACACTCATGACCAGAAATAGGGAGAAGGGCTGAGGTCTAAGAGACTGAGCTGAACTTGAGGAGTTATCTAGAGTTCACTTTGAAAAACTGGCTATATGAGGAAAATGTACAAGAATTAGGTTTTGAAAAAAATCTACATGGTCAGGTGATAGAAGATTTCTTCAAAAAGTTTTAATGGAAAATAGTTGTATCAGTTTCAAGAAAAAAAGCCAAGCAATATAGGAAAGCTCAGATAAAATGATGAGATTTATCCAGAATGCCACCACCAAGAGGGGATGACTAATAATGGCTGGGTTTAGATGTTTCCAGACGTCCTTCTTGGCAGTGACACATATTTGTGTCTTCTTTATATTTTCCTATAAACAGGGGGTTATCTATTTGGCATGCCGAAATGTCTGGCTGTCCCCAAATCCTGCCTTCTTCCAAAAATGACCAAATATGAAAGGATTAGATATTTTGACTTTACTCTATGAACAACTTGGAAACACTGAGGAATTCTGAGCAGGCATGAAATATGAGCCAATTAACAAATTAGAAAGATTCCTCTAGCATAGAGTTCTCAAAATTTAGTTCCTAACCATCAGCATTAGAGACTTGATAGAAAGACAAATTCTCAGGAGGCTGGCGCTGTGGTGCAACAGTTGAGCTACTGCCAGCAATGTGGGCATCGTGTTTGAGCACCAGTTCACATCCCAGCTGCTCTGCTTCCCAGCCAGCTCCCTGGTGCTTTCCCAGCTAATGCACCTGGGAAAGCAGTGGAAGATGGCCCAAGTATTTGGGCCCCTGCACCCACGTGGGAGACCTGGATGGAGTTTCTGACTCCTGGCTTCAGCCTGGCTCAGCTCTGGCCATTGCTGCCATTTGGGGGGTCAACAACGGAGTGGAAGATATTCTTTCTCTCTTTCTCTTTCTCTCTCAACTTTGACTTCCAAAGGAATAAAGATCTTTAAAAAAAAATTTCTAAGCCTCACCCCAGAATCACTGAATCGATGACTCTGAGAGTCAGACCCAGAAATCTAGAAATCTAGACTTTATAAGCCCACTGGTGATTCTGATCCATGCTAAGGCCTGAGTACCTCCTCAATCTACTCTAATAGTATTTAAGGAATGTATCTTGGGGAGGGGAAGACAGTGATAAGATTAAAAGCCCTGTCAGTCATCCAGCCACCCAAAATGGCTGAACTTGGGTGGGAATCATGGCTGCGAAGGGCTGCCCTGAGCCCTATCCTGTCACGCCCACTCTGAGCTGGTGTCCCCTGCCCTGAGGTACCATCCACAATCTGCCTTTGTGTATCACCATCACAGGACTTAGCAGTCCATTGTTTTTCACACTGCTGATTTTTCTCAGAGAAAAAGAAAGGTTTTCAATAACTCCATGTTAAAAATTGGGTTTGCTTATTCATTCCTAAATCTAGATACTTGTGTACATTTATATTTTGGAAACATTTAAAATGCTTCCCAGAGTCTCATTCAAGATCTACATGCTTCCAGAAAGAATATTTTTGTGTGTGCATGCCCTTTCTTTTGTTGATTCTTTTTCAGTCTCGTGAAAATGGAAGTGCATGAGAATCCATGTGAGTCCTTTCTCCACTCTGATAGGAGAGCCCTGATTTTCTGTTGGAGATTGCTTCTCGGAGCCCCCTCCCCCATGTTGAAAGATAACATTGTTCACCACAACGATTCCCTCAGGATTCTCCCACGTCATGCCTGCCAAGTCCCAATGACAAGATATAGGGGACAGTTAGACTATTACATACTCTCCCTGCCACTTTCAATCAAGCCTAATGCAATCAGAACCACATGACTACTTCAACACATCTCCTTTAATCAAATGTGATTAAGTCAGTCATTAGTTTTTCAAGACAAATAAAGGGTACAAGTGCTTGTATTATAAATGTAACCGCCCCCGTTCTTAAGTGATTTGTTAGAAAGGAGAGCCCCTCCCCCAGTGGAGAATGTTGGGTCTTAAAACATCTTTTGTACTTTCCTGCTGGTGGTTATTGTACTGGGGCATCCTGGGTTTGTATGTGCAAGTCCTCTCCCGTCCCCCCTCACAAAGCACCATGTTGTCAGGTGGAATTTGGCTTCAGCTTGATCAGAATGATTTCATTATCCCATTGTTACCATTATGACTTAGGCAATTAGTATTTTATAAGTATAAATTTATGGCAATCTGTGATCCAGGCACATTGGCAGTAGTCAGGGCATAATAAAAACCCAATCAATTTCTTTCATTTAATATGTAGGCTGTGACCCTAGTTTTGATTAGAACTCTTAGCTATTTCATCTTTAAATAAAAAAGAATGTCTGCAAGCAATTATATGGTGTGTTAATTGGATATTCCTTTTTATCTCCTACACTACTGAATGCATTCCTAACGAAATCCTTGTTTTCTCTTTCTGTCTCTTTCTCAATAATGTTTCTCTGCCTCCCTGTCTCTCACTCTCATACATCTTTGTCTGCCTGTTTCTTGGGTGCTATCTCATTCTTTCCTTCTGCCTCTCCCTCGTGAATCTTCACTGGCCACACAGCTGAATTAAAAGGCAGGGGCTCCATGACTCACCTTTCTACTTCCCTCTCCACCACATGAAGCCACCATTCACTCCTCATTTCCATCAGATTATTCTGAGCACCATGGAACTCAGGTCAGGCCACCTACAAGTACTGGAACACAGCAGGTGCTTAATGCTTGGTAAATAAGTAAGTGGGATCACCTCCCATTCCATGTGTGTCATGTTGTCACCTTCTTTCCCAGGACACTTTGCTAATCCCTGCTCTGCCTTTCCAGAGTGGTATTTCCTGAAGAATGCATGCTCTGAGAAGTGGCAGGGTTGAGAGAAGAAGAGGGAGGCCTCTAGTTCTGCAGACCAGGAGCACAGGACCAGGAGCACAGGTCCACCATAGTCTCTGGCTGCCATGAATTACAGAGCTGATCTCTGCCATGTGGGATATGTCCTCCATGGGATGATTTTGTAAGCACAAATAAACCACCACCTGGAAAGCAGATTTCATATTCCTAATTCACTCACAGGCTTGCAAAGAATCTAAACGTTTCTCTTTTTCTCGTGGGGGCAGGGTAACTAAAGCCATCAGCAAAGGCATTGTTTTGCTTTCCTTGTTGGCATCCCTCACAGAGCCCCCAGCCTCCTAGTCAAGCTATTACCCCCTCACCTTAGCTCTCCTAGTCCTTGTGCCGGGGGTTCCAGTTAGCCAGAACTCTCTTAGGAACTCCTGCTTCCTAGATCCTGTATCTTACTCTATTTTAATTTGTTCATTTCTTTTGTAAAGCACATTCTACATTAGCAGCACTGGAGACAATATATTTTTTCCCAAGATCCCATTTGTCTGAAAAACTCTTTATTTTATCCTCATATGCCACAATCATTGGCTTAGTAAGAATTGGCTTAGTAAGAATTCTAGGTGGGAAATTGCTTCTCAGAATTTCCATGGCATTGCTGCCAGACTTCCAGCTCTAGATGCTGCTGTTGCTAAGACTGACACCTTTCTTACTTTCAGTGCTTAGTATGCAACTTCCTTCTCCCTCTCCTTCTCCCAGAACCCCCAGTACCTTTTAAACTTATTAAAATCATTTCTGTCATTGTGTCCTGAGACTTTACAGTGATGTGCTTTCAGGGGGGAGTCTTTGTTCATTCTATTTTGCAATCCCCAAGGAACCCTTGCAACCTGGAAATACATTCTTCACTTGTGGGAAATTTACCTGTATTATTTTCCTGATAATTTTCTGTTTTCTTTCTCTGGAACTCATATCAATGAGTTCAATTTCTTATTTTCTATGTTTTGTTTGTCTCTTTTTAAACTTTTACCTTCCAACACTTTTGTTAAATATTTTTATGCTTCTTACCAAATTTTTAACTTCGAAAAATCTTTTCCTTCTTTTGTGACCCTCTTGTTCACAACCTCATGTTTTTATTCCAGGTGTGAGAATTTATCTTTCCATCCACAAATGTTGACAAAAACATGTCTAACCCAAAAGATTATCTTCCGATTACAACATTCTGCCTAAACAACCATCTTTTCTTGGGTTTTGTAGCCCATGCCTTTGAGAACCCAGAAACAACTGAAATTACCCCCTTTTGTAGATCATCAAATAAGTGTATGGTACACAGGGCAAGGCTTCTGTCTGGTATTATTTGCCAATATACACCCTGCACTCAACTCACATTTCTCCCATGAATAGGCATCCTATAAGTGTTTGGTGAGTGGATGAATGAATGAACAGTGCAGAACAGGAGTTCCCTGGTTTTAATAAAGCAGTCAGATAGGAGGAAAAGACATGCTTTCTAGTTCTTGCGTTGTCACAGCCATTCAGCAGCTCTGGACGTGATAAAACAATTTAAGAGTGAGAGTGTGGCCCTGTCCCCACATCTGCCTAATGGAAATAGAATCCTCTGAGAAATTGCAGGGGGAGGTGTGAGGTGTTTAACAGGGCTGCCCAATGAGCTCATTTATAATGTTAACAAACCAAATTCCTGAACAAGCTTCAGAGGCCCCTGTTGGACCTGTCAGCCCAGAGGGACAGCTGTCGGTCAGGATTCATGGCAACCTCAGTCCGCCCAGAGGGTCTGCCTGGCAAGGGGGGCTGGGTGGGAGTGAGAAGATAACAGAGATAAATCTAAATTCATTCAAGAAGCAGTCACACTCAATGACATATTCACTGACTTCTTCAACAGCTCATTTGATAATGTTCTCTCCGCACTATTCATTTTTCTGAAAGATGAAAGCTGACTGAGGATCTCATCTGCTCGCTGATGCAGGGAAAGGATTTGAAATTAGCACAGGCACGCACGTACACGCGTGCACGCGTCACACACACACACACACACACCACACACACACACACACACACAGGCGAGGGGGAGCCAAGCGAGTGGGAAGGAGGAAATGTTCTGATGACCAGTTTTGTATCTGGTCCTAGCACAAGAGAGCCAGCAGCCTGGTGTGAGGTCACCTTTAATTAGTTATGCATTATAATTCAACAATATGCCATTGGGCAGATGGGAGGATCAGTGGGGTGGGGTTAGGGAAAGGCATTTATCATGATAATTAATTGCTTGAAAATGTTCTCTTCCTAGTAAGGGGCAGGTCCTGACTTGCAGTGGAAGGGGAGAGAGGTCAGTACCTCAGGGCCAGGTGCCACTGAGTTTCTCAGTGGGCTTCAAGTCCCACTGTGCCCATGGCACAAGTCAGTGGATGTTTATTAAGTTCCTGTCACTGCACAGGGTCCAGGGCTGCAACAGCAAATGAGACAAGAGTTGGACTTTCTGTACTACCTTCCAGTGAAAAAAGACAAACGCAAAAACATTGAAACTGAATGCCTGTGGGAGTTTTTCTGCAGTGCAGGCTCTCTCTGGACAGTACCCATGGGCAGGGAGGATCCACAACTTCTATTGTAATTTCATGCTCTCACAAGGCTTCTCAATTAAATGAATGTTTTGTGCAGGCTTTGGAATCAAACAGATCTGGGCTTGAATCCTGACTCTTCCATTTTCTAGCTGTGTGACCAGGAGCCATAAACTTTGTGTATCTAGGTCACATTTTCCTCCATGGCAAACGGGGATAATAAACCTAGCTTTCAGGATTAAATGTCATGAGGATCAAAATCTAAAGTGCTTAGCCAAGCATCTGGCACATGTCATGGTGCCCATCCCGCTGTCCTGGCAAGCAGGAGACTTGCTAGAGGTGGAGGGATAAGCAGAGGATAGGGCAGGGATATGGAAGGAGAGTCTTCTTTCACAACAGTAGTGCTTGACACTCTAGGGCTTTGCCGAATAAAAAATCAATGCACCAAAGGTTCATGGCATACAGTAGATGAAATATGTTCTTGATCAAATTCTGGGTAAATGCTCTTAAAAAGGGTCATCAATTTAAATAAAGCCAGAGACAGAGACAGAGAGAGAGAGAGAGAGAGAGAGAGAGACTGACTATGCCTGGATATAGAAGCAAACCAGGCAAAAATGGCAAGAAGACAAAACTTAAGGGATCAAAGTAAACAAACAAGAAACAATTCCTCAGCAATCCTTAAAACAAAGTTTCGAAAGCTGTAGCAACTTTTAATCAGATTCCTAAAACTATTGGTATAGAATAGTTAGGTATATATAAAAGGCCAAAAGAGGAGACTACACTTAGCAGATGTTTTTCCTTTTGCAAGTACACTGGGCAACTTCTGAGCTGCCTCAAACTATACCTATCACATACCAGTAGAGAAGCCATCACTCTGTTTCCAAGTTCATCTACATATATTTAATCTATTTCTTCTTATTGCTCTCCACAATGTTATCTACTACCTTGCACCTAAGATTCTAAGAAGCCACAAATTCACTACAAAGCAGGAGAAAGGAACAGTAATGGGAAAATCATTGCTATTTTTAAAAGTGTTAAGTATTATCACTTAACAATAACAATGAAAGCATTGAATAGTGGCATGAGTGGAAGCTGAGATGAGCTCTCCCCAGTGTGCAAAAGCAGAATAATGTCCTTGAGGGCCTTGAGGAGCAAAAACCAAGTCCCCATGGGTGCCTCCTCATAGTAGAGTGTGGTTAGTTCCAGGGTAGACCATCTGACCTTCACAAAAGGTACAGCATGCATAAATGTAAATGAAATTAGATGCCTAGACCCAGAAGGCTTATTTAAGCCACAGGATGTCCTGGAGGAGGCAAATCTCTTTGTCCCAGGGTGAAGCTCCTAAGTCACATTCAAGCAGCCAGTTCTTGCTAATGCCATGAAAACCCACTAAACAGCAGAGGGCAGCTAACAGGGAAGCCAGGATGGTCTCACCCAGCAGCCTCAGAGAGGTGGACATGTACTCTGATTATCTTAGTCACCTGGAGGTTACAGAGTGACATCAGGGCATTGCTCTGTCAAGGGAAGGTTCTAATCTCCCCAGCTGAGCACAGAACTTCTTTCCAAACCTCAGATCCAGAAACCAATTTATTCTCTGTTAAGACCAAGTCACATTCCACTTCTTCCACCTTCCCATAGTCTGGGCCTCTAGGTTACTGTGGAACTTCAGCCTCAGATTTTCCTTTCTCTAATGGATTTTTAGAGGACTCAGCAACCACTCAGAATCCAGCCCTGCCCAGCTTTGCCCTTATAACCTCCCCAGCAGCTTAGTGTACTGACCATGGATAACCTTGGGAGCTGGGGTAGGATGAGAGGAGCTATGTTCCCAGCTTGGTGCCTCTTTCACAGAATATACTTAACAAAATCTGTAAGACAAATACCACAGACATACATGTATGCTGGAGGGCTTCATCTGTCCAGACTGAAGTAATAATGTCACAGTGAGTGCAGAGGAGAAGCATAAAAACAAACACCTAACCTGTACTAAGGGTCAGGGGAGATCAAAACAAGGGCAGATAGAGTGCAGAGGACAGAGGGCTCAGATCAGGGGGATAACACAAAAACCATGGACGCTATCATATACAAGTGGCGGCTTGGTGAGATTGGAGAGGATCTAGCAGAGGGCACGAGACAGACTGTGCTGTGACCGGAAGTGGACTCAGAATGCTGACATGCTGGTGCTTACCTGCCCAGATTCATGGTGCTAACTGGTTCACTGCCAGTAATTTCAGGAGCCAATTGTTCAGCACAGTCTTAGTGGAAATTAAATCATATGCAACTGCTGTGAAAAATAATCTGGTCATTTCTCAAAAAAAAAAAAATAGGGTGTAGCAATTCCCCGTCTGGGTATATATCTAAAATATATGAAAGTATAGACTTTAACAGATATTTTAATACTCACATTTATAGAAATATTACTGATATTAGTCAAAAGGTAGAAACAACTCAAATATCCATCCATGAATGAATGGATAAAGGAAATAGGATGTATATAATAGAATATTATTCTGCCTTTAAAAAGAAGGAAATCCTGCAATTGGGAATAAGATTGAATCTTGAAAACATTACACTGAGTAAAATAAGCGAGACTGGAAAGGATAAATAGTGCAAGATGCCATTTGTAGGAAGCAACTAGAGTAATCAAGTTCAGAGAGAAAACAGAACCATGGCCACTGAAAGTTGGAGGAAAGGGGAACAAGAAATTACTGTTCAATGGATATAACATTTTGGCTGGGGAAGCTGAAAAATTCTAGATATTAATGGTACTAAAAGTTGAACAATGGGAATGTATGTAATACTACTGAACATGAAAGAACAGTTAAAATGGGAAATGTTATGTATGTTTCACAGTAAAATGTTATCAGTTAGATCCAAATAGTTTCTATCAAATTTAAAAAATACTCAAAACTCAGGCCAGTGCCATGGCTCACTAGACTAATCCTCCACCTGCGGCACCAGCACACCAGGTTCTAGTCCCGGTCGGGGTGCCCTCTTCCAGTCCAGCTCTCTGCTGTGGCCCAGGAGGGCAGTGGAGGATGGCCCAGGTCCTTGGGCCCTGCACCCACATGGGAGACCAGGAGGAAGCACTTGGCTCCTGGCTTCAGATCAGCGCAGTGTGCCGGCCACAGTGCGCCGGCTGCAGCGGCTATTGGTGGGTGAACCAACGGAAAAGGAAGACCTTTCTCTCTGTCTCTCTCTCTCTAACTCTGCCTGTCAAAAAATAAAAATAAAAAAATACTCAAAACTCAAGGTTTCATCATTACTTTACCACAATTCTTTATTATCTATGCTGTTAAGATTATTTCTGCCTGCTGTATCCAATGGTGGAAATATCTTATAATGATGTGGTACGATCTATCTCTTCCCCACCCTGTGATCAATGACTTCATGTTTATAGCCATGGTGAGGATATTTATACCATGGATATTCACAAATGCTACCAACCAGAGATTTTTGCTTTTGTTTCTGTTTTCCTCTGAGAGCTAGTGTAGAAACACACTACAGGGGGACTGAATTTGCAAAGCCTAGGGAGTGTAAATGTTGTATAAACTATAAGCAATTGGCACTAAAGTATGGAGTGCAATTTCAGCAATAGGAGAAGTAAGCAGGGTCATATTATGAATGGCTGGAAATTTCAAACTGAGAGGTTTTGATTATATTGTGGAGAGTAAAAGCACTCAAAAAATAAAAATATTCTTTGCCACCACACAAAGGATTAATAATAGTTACATATATGGCACATCCTATAGATTCATTTAGATTTTGAAAAAAAAAAAACTTCCCAATTTTAGCAGGAAAGTAGATCCTTGCAATGATTCCTGACTGCCAATGAGAGGAGGCTGTGGTGGCTCCTCCTACTATGGGGACTCAGACATGATGGGAGGTTGATTATGAGCTATTTCCAAAGGACTGGCAAAGACACATCCCCTTTCTCTTTCCCTTAAGAAAGAGTTTCTCTTACCAGGTAGTCTGGTGTTTCAATCAATTTAGCAATTTAAACCTTATTTGTAATAAAAATAATTAGCTGTGGAAATACCAACACTAGTCTAAATACAACTGTGTGTTGACACTCCAAATTTAAGAATCTCTCTTATAGAAGTTCCAAAGAAACGATAAGTAGGGATGATTCAGTCACATTTATTAGTTTATTTTCTTTACAGTAAGGACACTTAACATGAGCTTCATCCTCTTAATGTATTTTTAATTGTACAATACAGCATTGTTATCTAAGGCACAAGCATGTACATCAGAGTTCTAAAATGTATTCACCTTGTATAACGGAAGTGTTATGCATGCTAGTTAGCAACACCCCTCCTCTCCCTCCCTCCAGTTTCTGACAGACACCATTCTACTTTCTTCTTCTATGAATTTAACCATTTTAGGTAACTTATACAAGTGGAATCACACAGCTTTTTTTATTCTGTGACTAGTTTCTTTTACTTAGCACAATTTTACCAAAGTTTATATACTTTGTCTCATATTGCAGCATGTCCTTCTTTTTAATGGCTTAATAATATTCCACTGTATATTGCTATTATCTGAACATTGATGTCCCTCTAAAATTCATATTTTAAGAAGCTAATCCCCTAGAGTAGTCAGCAATCCATGACTGTAACTAAAATACCTGTGAGGAGCTGCTTAGGAAGGGAGATTTAATTCAGTTCACGGTTTTGTTGTTCATAGCCTAAGAGTGGGGGAACTCGCTGATCTGGTGTCTGATGAGGGTGGTGGGTAGCAAACACAGACAGAAGGATCACATGTTGAGCCAGGAGGCAGAAGGAGAACAGTTGGACCAGACTTGGCTTATATAACTAACCTTCTGCAGGCCAGCCCCAGATGACTTAAAGACTAAAAGGCCCACCTCCCAGACACTAATCAAATCAAGCTTCTACTCCTAATCCATCAACCATCGCCATTACTCCATTAACCATTAACATAAAGTTTTGGGATTTAAATGCCTGCAGGGGTTGGGAAGTGAAATCATGCTCAAACTATAGCAGCCCCATTGTAACAGTATTGAGAGGTGGGGCATTTAAGAGGCAATCCATCATGAAGGCTCTATTTCATTCAATCATGGGTGCTCTGTCCTTAGGAAAGGAGTCAGCATCCAAGGAAGAGGTTGAAGAGAGCTGCCTTGTCCCTTCTGCCAGGGGAGGACACAGTGGCTCTCGGTTCAGGCATGTGAGGCTACTGCAGGAACATGCCATCTTTGAAGCCATGCAAGTCTGCTCCAGAGAATGCGGAAAGGTTGTTTAACAGATAAGTTACAGCTAAATGAAAGAAAAGTTCTGGTCTTGTATTGCATAGTGGGATGACTATAGATAATGATACTGGGCTGTATATTTTTCTAAAAATAACTAGAAGATTTTGAATGTTTTTCACCATGAAAAATGGTTAATGTTTGTTGAAATCTTTACATAGTATATACTAAGTAGATCTTCTGTATGTAAAGATAATTGAAAATGAATCTTGATGAAGAATGAAATGGGAGAGGGAGTGGGAGATGGGATGGTTGCAGGTGGGAGGGTGGTTATGGGGGGAAAAAGCCACTATAATCCATAAATTGTACTTTGGAAATTTATATTTACTAAATAAAAGTTTTAAAAAATGGTGAATGTTTGAAGAGTTGTATATGTTGCTCTATATATTATGGACACTACATAAAATATAATACAATTAGGCCGGCGCTGTGGCTCAACAGGCTAATCCTCTGCCTTGCGGCGCCGGCACACCGGGTTCTAGTCCCAGTCGGGGCGCCGGATTCTGTCCCGGTTGCCCCTCTTCCAGGCCAGCCCTCTGCTGTGGCCCGGGAGTGCAGTGGAGGATGGTCCAAGTGCTTGGGCCCTGCACCCCATGGGGAGACCAGGAAAAGCGCCTAGCTCCTGGCTCCTGCCATCAGACGAGCGCGGTGCGCCGGCCGCGGCGGCCATTGGAGGGTGAACCAACGGCAAAAAGGAGGACCTTTCTCTCTGTCTCTCTCTCTCACTGTCCACTCTGCCTGTCAAAAAAAAAAAATATATATATATATATATATATATATATAATACAATTAAAACAACACACTGTGCCCCTTAAATTGTATAATTTTGGATGGTGTCATGGACTAGTGGGTTAAGCCTCCACTTACAATGTCTACACCCCATACCAGAGTGCAAGTTTGAGTCATGGCTGCTCCACTTCTGATCCAGCTTCCTGTTAATGTGCCTGGGAAGGCAGCAGAGGATGGTCCAAATGCTTGGGGCCCTGCTTCCTATATAAGACAGGAGGATGGAGTTCCTGGCTCCTGGCTTTGGCCTGGTACAAGCCTGGCCATTGTAGCCATTTGAGGAGTAAACCAGCAAATGGAAGATCTTTTAATCTCTTTCCTTCTCCCTGCTTTTGAAATCAATAAATCTTTTCAAAAAGTATAATTTTATGAATCAATTAAAAATAAGAAGTATTTCAGAAAACAAACAGATGATCACATTTATATTGTAAACAGATAATCACTCTGTTAATTATAGAATGTGGTGTGGCAATGAATAAAGGCAGCTAAACCTTTCAATAGAGTTCCAACATAATCCACTGGGCAAGTGACAAAGTACAAATAACAGAAGTGAACAAAGTGAAAAGGGTAGGGATTTTTGAAATGTTTGAAAGAAATAATTGATATGATTTGGTAACCAGTGGGTATAGGAAGAAGGAGGAGAAGCCCAGTCTTGCGTCTGGCTTCACGGAGCACATAAAAAGCAGTGACAACATAAAACTGGGAGAGAAGGAAGCACAGCATAAATGCCAAGTGGCTTCAGTCTTCCCTCCCTCAAGTAAGGATGGCATGCTCACACTTAAAACAATCATACAAAAAGACTCATAACAAGACGCTTTATTATTCCAGACTACCAGGGATTGTTGGAGACCTATTACCAGCTCATACGTTTCTTCTTTTTCCCAGCCTCAATTCTGAATGGATGAAAAACCAAAGAGTGATCAGACAGGTGGAGATCAGAATAGTAACCTAATTTCTGATACTGCTTTTGGAGAAAGTGGTTAACGTATATGGCATTGATGGACAGGCTAGAACTGAATCTCAGACCTGTTACAGCTCTCCCTGCCCTCACACAGTGCTGGAACCCATCTGGGCTCCTTCCTTCCACTCACCCCCTATCCCGCAGTGCTATCACGGGATTAGAGCTGTTACAACTAAACTTGCTGGAAAAAAGGAGAGATGTGTTCTCTGTGAGCAGCAAGAACACAGGGAAAGTAGGGGAAGGGCTGGAGCCCCCATGCAGTCCGTGTTTCTCTATGTGTCACTTAGATAATTCATTCTCTTCTGGAGAAGCAGATGAGGGGACAGAGCAAAGCCAAAGGTGTGACACTAATCTCAACCCTCATGAAAACATCATGGAATACGCAACGTCTGCCTCTTGCTAGTGCATTTCCAAGTCCAGACTAAGGAAGACGGTACTCTCCCCAGGACAGTGGGGAAGCTATTCTTGCAGGGAGTAGTGTAAGGAGGTACGGGGTATTGCTGACAACAGCAGAGAGAAAAGACAAAGATGGCAGAGGCAGATGCCCTTCCCATGAGCAGAATTGACCTGTGTGCGTCAGGTGAGACTACATGGGGGTGCAGGGAGTGGAAGAGGGTACACATAGGGTACACACCTACTATGTGCTAGGCCCCATCATGCGTACTATGATGCATATCTCATTTAGTCCTCACAACAACACTGCAGTAATAATCATAATTTAAGAGGTTTTAGAGATAAAGAAATGAGATATTATAAAAGATAATTGCTTTCCTAGATACAAAGGATGAAAAGGACACCTTTGTCTAGAACAGCAAAGAGAAAACACACTGAACTTATTGTAACATGTAATTGAAATCTGGGTTCTTTCGTTGATCTATGTATTGAAGTATTTGTTGTTATTGCTTTCCATTTTCATAAGCTTAGATGTTTTATTTAATTTATGATTTTTTTATTTGATTGTAACACTTTTGGAGAATTTAGCCAGTATAATATCTATTTTCTTTAATTTTTCAACAAATAGTATTCACTTCTTATGCTCTAGCCTTTGTACTCTGTAGTGGGAATACTGTAATACAGAACATAGCCATGATCTGTTACAAATTCTGTGGACAGCATTTAATCATATGCTTTTCAAAGATCCATAAATACTTTTTTTTTAAATGAAGGAAGGATTTATTTTACGTCAATTCAATTAGGCCAGAGAACAGTTATCCTTTAGGACTTGTCTCTGAAATGTATTATTTCGTTTCCCTAAAGAAGAATATAGAACTTATAAATGATTATTTTCCAAGAGAGAAATGTGGTTCAATATCATTTCCATACACAAGAACATATATGATGAGAAATTTCAATTTAATGATTTTATACAGTTTAGTGGCTAAGGGAGTATTTGTAGACCTTTTAAAACAGTGGGAACAGGAAAAAAAATCTAAAATAATTAGTTGTCAATATTGGATAATAACAGAGAGAGAGAGACAGAGGAGACAATGAAATGAAGTACTAAATATTCAGCATTATTTCAATTATTTTATAAAAACTCTTAGGTTACTGTAAATTGTTTTCTGAATTCCTGCATACTGAGTCACTGAGTAGTCTTATTTTCAAAGTTTTTTTTTTTTCTTTTTCAGGAAAATTTTCTATCTAAAAAGCTTTTTTTTTTTTTTGCTTTTTTTAAACTTTTATTTAATAAATATAAATTTCCAAAGTGCAACTTTTGGATTATAGTGGCTTCCCCCCCATAACTTCCCTCCCACCCGCAAACTTCCCATTTCCCACTCCCTCTCCCATCCCATTCATATCAAGATTCATTTTCAATTATCTTTATATATAGAAGATCAATTTAGTATATACTAAGTAAAGATTTCAACAGTTTGTACCCACACAGAAACACAAAGTGTGAAGTACTGTTTGATTACTAGTTATATCATTAATTCACATAGTACAACACATTAAGGACAGAGATCCTACATGAGGAGTAAGTGCACAGTGACTCCTGTTATTAACAATTGACACTCTTATGTATGACGTAAGTAATCACCCGAGGCTCTTGTCATGAACTACCAAGGCCATGAAGGTTCTTGAGTTTACCAACTCCGATCTTATTTAGACAAGGTCAGAGTCAAAGTGGAAGTTCCCTCCTCCCTTCACAGAAAGGTACCTCCTTCTTTGATGGCCCCTTCTTTCCACTGGGATCTCATTCACAGAGATCTTTCATTTAGGTGTTTTTGTTTGTTTGTTTGTTTGTTTTCCCAACAGTGTCTTGGCTTTCCATGCCTGAAATACTCTCCTGGGCTTTTTAGCTGGATCCGAATGCCTTAAGGGCTGATTCTGAGGCCAGAGTGCTGTTTAGGACATCTGCCATTCTATGAGTCTGCTGTGTATCCCACTTCCCATGTTGGGTCATTCTCTCCTTTTTAATTCTATCAGTTAGTATTAGCAGACACTAGCCTTGTTTATGTGATCCCTTTGACTCTTAATCCTATCATTATAAAAGATCCATAAATACTTATTAAATGTTAGGTAGCCCATCTGTAATTATAAAAGTTGAACATATTCAACAGATATTGATTCAATTTGATTAATGATATTATATATTCTTTATATCATTTATTACATTTTGTCTCTCTCTTTTTTAAAAGATTTATTTTATTTATTTGAAAGACAGAGTTACAGAGAGAGGTAGAGACAGAGAGAGAGGTCTTCCATCTGCCGGTTCACTACCCAGATGGCTGCAATGGCCAGAGCTGTGCCAATCTGAAGCCAGGAGCCAGGATCTTCTTCTAGTATTCCAAGTGGGTGCAGGGACCCAACAACTTGGGCCATCTTATACTGCTCTCTCAGGCCATATCAGAGAGCTGGATTGGAAGAGGAGCAGCCAGGACTAGAACTGGTGCCCATATGGGATGTTGGCATTTCAGGCCAGGGCTTTAACCCACTGTGCCACAGCATTGGCCCCACATCTTATCTCTTTAACCTAGAAAAGACAGAGGTTGATATTCATTATTCTGAGTGTTATTTTTTAGTTTCAAATTTTTAAATATTTAATCCTTTATCATTTGGTGCCTAAATATGCAACTTTCATCAATAGATGATCATCAGCTCTTTTCACTTCAACATATCTTGGGTAAATTATGTTAACTAATATTAAGAATGATACTATTGCTTTCCTTTGGTTTGTATTTAACATTTAATACATTCTTTTTTCTCCCATTCTTTTATCAGTTATGTAAATTTAATTTTCAAAGTCATTTCTGTCTATCTTTTTGATCAGTTGGTTCTCCATCTTCTATGGTGTTGAGTACCAGTCAGAGAATCATTGCTTTTATTGTTACTTTTTAAAATTAGGAACTTTTAACCTATTTCTATGTGGTTATGACTATTAAGTTTTACATCATCAATGTCAAAACATTTATTGCCTTTATATTTCCTTGTCATTTTTTATCTTTTGCTAGGGGTCTCTATTTTTGATTCGCGAATGATACTTATAACCAAAAACCCTCTATATTTTTATGAAATGCAAAGTACTTTCATTTTAAAGATAGGATGAATTGGGGCCGGCACTATGACATGGATGGCTAAGCCTCTGCATGCAGTGTTGGCATCCCATATGGGTGCCAGTTGAAGTCCCAGCTGCTCCTCTTCTGATCCAGTTCACTGGTGTGGCCTGGGAAAGCAGTAGTAGAAGGCCAAGTGCTTAGGCCCCTGCACCTGCGTGGAAGACCAAGAAGAAGCTCCTGGCTCCTGGCTCCTGGCTTCAGATTGGCCCAACTCTGGCAGCTGTGGCCATTTGGTGAATGAACCACCAAATGGAAGACCTTTCTCTCTCTCTCTCTTCCCATCTCTGTTGGTAACTCTACCTGTCAAATAAATAAATAAAATATTTTATTAACAAAAAGATAAGACAAGGCGATATCTCAAGCCATGGAAGTTTTCATTGCTTTCTTCTGTGTACCTGCTTCACTGTTTTGCTTCTCATGGCAAACCGGACACCAACTGACACACAGCTCCTCTGACTCAAGTCCAAGTCACTGGATGCTTGGGTGCCTACAAGAGCAGGAAACGCTGAACGGAGTCTTCATGTTTTATAGTTCAAGTTTCCAGAGAGAAGCACAGGGACAATTCAAGCTGGCCTCTAGCCTGCATCCCTTGCCTTCAGTCTTCAACCCAGTGTATGGGTGGGTCTGAGGTTCTGGGCAGGAGACTGAAGTTACAATAATGTTCTATTAGTGTATCTTTTTTTCTTATTGATTTAAAATAATATATTTTTATTCTCATGGAAATTATCTTCAAATCCCAATTTGTCTAAGACTTTTCATTAGTGTTGAGAATGAAACAGTGCCTTTGACTCCTTTTTTTATTAGTTGAGGAACCAAAGACATTTATTTCTCCCACCCATACACCTTGCCAATACAATCTTTGATTTCAGAACCTGTTTATTATCATATTAGTATTGGTATTATAAATTAGTTTAACCTGTGTGTTTTCACCAGGAAATTTAATTCATTTATATTCAAGGTTGATTTTACATAGATATAGATATAGATATATGTATAGATATATACTAACTCCTGTCATTTTGTTGATTTCTGATTGTTTTTATGTATACTGTTTCTTTCTACCTCTCATTATTTATCTTTGTGCTTTGGCAGTTTTCTGTCATGATAAGGTTTGATGCTCTTTCTCTTTTGTGTAGCTGCTCTGTTAGTGAATTTTCTACTGTCATGTGGTTTCAGGGTGATTGTTATGATCATTTTACTTCTACTGTAGCACTCCCTTCAGGATTTTATACTATTTTTAAAACACTGTTATTTATTAAGTCACAAATTAACTTTCATTAAAGAATTTCCTACTTTTTGAAAATTTCTTTTGACAAAATTATTTCAAGTATTGCAGATGTGCTGAAAACTTTAACATAAATTTTGTGTTCAATATACGTCCCTCAGGTAATGATTGTTCATTATACCATTCAAATGTTTGAACTGTCAAATTTGATCTTTAAAACTGTTTTTAACATAAGCTCCTCTTAGTCTATATATTCTACATAACACACAAATCTATATTTAGCTGGGTTTTTTGGTTTGTTTGTCACTAGTTATTTTATACTATGACATTTCAATTCCTGAATTTGTTACATTTGGATTCATATCTTGGCTGAAACACTTCAAGTGATCAATAGCACCCCACACACGCTCCACACACACTGGGTCCCCCTAGATGGGGTTCAAGAGTTGTTTACCCTGCTGAGCCCCTTCAGAACCAAGAATAAGTTTTCCTTTTTCCTTATGCTTACATTTGGTAGGTATATTAATTTTCACACATTCCCCAGTCACAATCTTCCATTTTTCCCTTATACACTTTAGAAGTAATTTTTTGACTCCTGAAAAATTGTCATTTTTTGCTTTTTATTTTTCAGAAGTCTCAGACTACTTGTTCTGTTTTCTTCTTTTTCAGGTGACAGCCTTTCTGCCTCTGTCTTGCTGTGCTTTCAATTTTTAGAGTCATTGTTTATTTTTATTATTTTTGCCTTGTGTATAATGGACCATTTCATTTAAGATACATCTTTCTACATTGTGGGCATTGGGATGTAGACCCACCTTCCCAGGGGCCATGGTTCAACTCACTGCCATGTGTTACTCCTTCAGTTTACCGTGTCCAAACCCTTAAGGGGCCCTATCAATGAGATGAAGAAGAACCATGAGGTATAATCCACGAAAAGCTTAGGTGACGAGAGGCCCAAGTTGAGATCAAGGATGAGCTAAGGTTGCTCCATTCTCTGCTCGAGGTGTTAGCCTGGATATTTTGGATCTCTAAAATACAACTGCCATGTCCTCTGTCACTCATTTCAGATAATGTTCTTAATCTTCTGATTTTCAGATTACATTATCTCTTACGCTTTGTGTGTCTGTCAGCTTTCCTAACTTCTGTTCGATTTCCCCTGTAGCTAGTTCTCATATTAACTATTTCAATAGGAGAGTAAAAAGTAGCAGAGAGTTGGACCCACGAGTCCCCTCTAACCTTGATACACTCTAATATCTAGAAGCTGTTTCTGGGGACTTACAGCCAAAGCTTATGGCTGGATTCCACGTGGATATGAATGCCGACAAGGATATGACAAACCCTGGAACTAACTTGGGTTAAAGCCCTATTTGGAGGAGGCAAAGAATGGGATAAATTTATAGCTTAGCCAGAAGGACAGGCCCAACTCAAATGTTTCTAAAGAACAGTCACATCCAAGAGAGGACCTGTGATAATGCTGAGTGGCACTTGGAGCAGAACTGAGGGAAGGAACGAAGAATGCATGGTTTACAATCCTGCCAGGGTCTTCCAACTACACCGACTACACCCATACCACTTGCAAGCTGGTAACACAGACGTCACTCTTGACTCTTCCCCTCTCATACCCCTCATATCTGGTATGTACTTGGCTCTTGTTTCTGTGACTAAGCAATGATAAAGCCTGTCCTTATCTCTTCATAGTCTATTGCCACCTTCCTAGTCCAGGTTCCCCCAAGTATAACTGGCTCCCATATGATCTCCCTGCTTATCGTCATGGCAACTTCCAACACCTAAGATGCAAATCACATCTCTTTTCAGATAAAAAGTTTCTTGTGACTTTCCTTTTCCTCAGGGTTTATGCAAACACTCTGTGTTCTGTTTTCACCCTGCTGTGTGGGCTCACAGCCCTTACAATGTTCCCCTCAATCTAGGTACCCACTTCCCTTGCTTCTTCTCCCAGATGGCCACTTTCCCTCACTTTTGCCTCAGGGCTTGTTCAGAACATGTTCCCTCTGCCATCTTTCTGACTGCAACCTATCTCTTCTTTGATCTTGACTCAGTCCTCTCCTCACCTTATTTTTCATAAAATTTACCTTGTGATTCATCTTCATCTCATAGAGAGTGCTCCTAAAGGCTTTGTACAAAGTAAACCAAAGGAGGAACACATGGCAGTGAGTCAAATCTTGGCCCCTGGAAAGATGGGTCCACATCCCAATGCCCAAAGCCTGTGAATGTCATCTGATTAAGGAAAAGACCCTCTGTGGATGCGATTAAGGAGCTGGAGATCATTCTGGGATCTCCAAGTGGGCCTTCATTCCAATGACAAGAATCTTCATAAGACAGACGGAAGAAAGCAGACCCAGACACACGGAGGGGAGGCAGAGGATGAGAATGGAGTGATGTGGCCACAACAACCAGCAGAAGCTGGACAAGGAAAGGACTTTCCCCTAGAGCCCCGGGAGGGGGCGTGGCCCTGAAAACACTCTGATTTTAGATATCTGGTCTCCAGAGTTCTGAGAGACTCAATTTCTGATGCTTCCAGCCACAGCATTTGGGGTCATTTGTTACAGCAGCTCTGTAGCGCATGCACATCAGGTCCCAGATATGCATGGACTCGTGCTGCCTGTGACAGACATTTTGAATTCCATGCCACGTTGGTCTCTACAGACAAATAGCTGGAGCTCAGGAAGGACCTTTGCTTTGTCCCCTCCTTACTCCTTTTTAATGGCAAGCTGGGCCTTCTTCTCAGCACTTACTTTGGATACTGGCACCTTTTGTGTATGTTTGAACACAGTCCCTTCCCAACGATTTCTCTCTCTCCGTAAACCAAACGTCCACTGCAGTCCAGTGGTTGGTGGCATGCTTCTTCAAGTCAACTCTCCCCTCTGTGTCTCCCCTGTTCTCTTTTTCATCTCTACCCTCCTCAAACCCTAGCAGTTCTTGAAATTAAAGCACACAGCCACTGTGCCCTGTCTCAAGTGGAGAGCCAAATTTCATTACCAATTGGAGCACTTTAAATCAATATTTGGACATTTAATGATTTTGCTCATTTTATTTGAATACATTAAAGAAGTCTGATAGGCCTATTAGGGTCCCTGTGATTAACATCTTCGAATCAGCAAAAGGTACCAATTTTAAAAAATTGCCTTGTTTCAGTCCCACCATAAAAATCTACATAATTTAGCAATTATTTTATCATTTTGAATATATATTAAAAAGTAGTTTTCAGTATTTAATTAGAAGATACAGTCAACATATTTTAAAGTGAGCTACCTCCTCTATGTATTACAGCTATAAGTAAAAAATACTTAGGGTTGGCTCCAATTTGTGAACTAGCTTCACATCATATTTCTGCCCAAGGCACATGTGACCCTCAATCATCCTGTATGTCCCTCTCATTAGAAACAGATTTACCACTTATCAGGTTGACTAGAATCTCCCTTAGAGACTCTAAATAGTGACACCACAATTAACAAAGAGGCTGTGTCCTTAAAATTCACTAACTTCTTTAAAACCTAACTCCACAGACAAATTTTATATGCTTTTATGGATGTACTCTAGGAGGCTCAGTTGCTTCCATGAACTTCCTGGAAGAACTGGGTTTTTGAAAGGTGGACATTACCTATTCATGTCTTCATTACCTTTCCTATGCCTCCCTCTTTTGGGGCCAATGATGGAGTCAGACCTATGAAGTGCAAGCTCCTAATAAGCATTAAAAAGAAAAATGATTGTCATTAGTAACTGCCTGAACTTTTGTTCAAAGGGCTTAGATAGATCTGGATAGGGCGTTGGCAAGCAGGTCAGTGGGGAAGAAGTGAGGGTTAGAGCCTGCCTTACTGCAGAATATTGACCAAGTATGATGTGGATGTTGGTAGCCAAAAATATCATATGGAAATATGATGGGACTGCCTGCTCTTCGGATCCTGGGCAAGGAGATAGAGGGTTAAATATAGGGGACTGACCCCAAGCAAAGCTGATGTCAGACATTCACCAGTATGGAAGGAATGTCACAGGGTCTGAGCAATGGCACCTCATGGATGGTGGGCACATGACACGTGGGTTAGCAATGCTTATTTAGGGTCTAAGCAGACCACAGAGCAGGAAAAACCACTCAGCTGATTTCATCTCGGTTTTTAGTTTTCACTGACCATCCTCCATCCTTCCCTTAAGTCTGGCCTATCGGCTACATTCTCCCACCTTGCCAGGGTCTCCTCTCTTTGCCTACTCTTCCGGCACGCTTCAGCAGCAGTTCCCTTCCCCAGTTTGGATCAGATCCTTCTCAGCTTATTTGACTTCTGCTCCCAGGACTCCTGGGACCTTACCTACATCCCTGATAGTAGAGATGTTTTCCTGTAACTGCTGAAGGCCAACAGAAAAACAGAACTGAGAGCTGCCACAAGACCATCCTGAGAGGAGAGGGAAAATAGGAGGTAGACTGAATAGACAGAGATGCCTCAGGTGAAGAGGAGAAACAGTGTCAGTGAAAATGTTTGACAATGGCACAGAGGTGCACCATTAGGAAATATAAGTATGATGTCACAACTTTCTTACAGTATACATGAAATGAAATAATATTGTTTGAAAATAAACTGTAGGGGCCAGCACTGTGGCACAGCAGGTAAAGCCGCTGCTACAGTGCTGGCATCCCATATGGGCGCTGATTCGAGTCCTCTCTACTCCACTTTTGATCCAGCTCTCGGCTGTGGCCTGGGAAAGCAGTGAAAGATGGCCCAAGTCCTTGGACCCCTGCATCTGTGTGGGAGACCTGGAGGAAGCTCCTGGCTCATGGGCTTTGGATCAGCGCAGCTCCAGTCATTGCAGCCAATTGGAGAGTGAATCAGCGGATAGAAGACCTCTCTCTCTCTGCCTCTCCTCTCTCTATGTAACTCTTTCAAATAAATGGATAAATATTTTTTTTAAGTTTATGGAAAATAGAATTAAAAAATAAGTTTATCTTGGTACAAAATATTTATAAAAAAGATAAAAGAGAAGAAACTGCAATAAAGTTGTAGGTGTGAATCCTAAAGCAACTACACAAGTTATATTCAGGCAATGAATAGTGTAGATATAGAAAGTGATTTTTTTTGAAGGGCAAGAAAAGAATAAAGAAGAACTGAATAACAATTTGGACAGAGAGGAAATAGACAGCAAAATGATTGACTTAAACCCACCAATTTCGGCCAGCACCATGGTTCACTTGGCTAATCCTCCACCTGTGGCACCAGCACCCCGGGGTTCTAGTCCCAGTTGGGGCGTCGGATTCTGTCCCAGTTGCTCCTCTTCCAGTCCAGCTCTCTGCTGTGGCCTGGGAAGGCAGTGGAGGATGGCTCAAGTGCTTGGGTCCCTGCACCTGCATGGGAGACTGGGAAAAGGCACCCAGCTCCTGGCTTCAGATCGGCACAGCACCAGCCATGGTAGCCACTTGGGGAGTGAACCAACAGAAGGAAGACCTTTCTCTCTGTCTCTCTCTCACTGTCTATAACTTTACCTGTCAAAATAAAAAAAAAAAAACCCACAAATTTCAATGATGGTAGTAAATACAAGTGAACAAAATAATTAAAACCAGAAATTATAACATTAGATAAAAATATGAAGAAGCATCTCTATAACATCTACTTTGAATTTAGAATCATGAGAAAAATATACCATGCAAACACTATTCAGTAGAATGCTGGGGTGGCCATATTAACACCGGAAAATTAGACTTCAAACAAAGAATATCACTACGGATAAAGAAGAATATAAGTGATGATAGAAAGTACAACTCATCAAGAAGACATAAGAATTCTAAGTCAATACCATGTAGCAGGCAATTTTTAAAATCTGAGGACGAAAAATTGATAGAACTGAAAAAAATCAAAAGACAAATCCAACTCAAAAATTACAGCTGGTGAATTCAACATCTCTCACCCAGCAATAGGTAGAATTAGAAGCCACAAAATCTGTAAAGAAATAGAACATTTAACAAGTCTATCAATCTGCCTGATCTGACACTTATCCTTACACAGACAGCAATCTGCACAACAAGAGCAAAATATATATTTTTTCAAGTGTAAATGAATATTCATCCAGATAGACCATATTCTGGGTCATAAACCAACTTAATAAATCTAAAAGAATTAAAATCATACTAAGTAGACTCACTATGGTGGTATGACCTTCTTAAGAATGAATTTAAATTTTTTAAAAGACTCATTCATTCATTCATTTGAAAGACAGCTATAGAGAGATGAAGGAGAGGGAGAAGGAGATGAAGAGGGAGGAGGGAGCGGGAGAAAGAAAGAGAGAGAAAGAGAGAGAAAGAGAGAGACAGGAAGGAAGGAAGGAAGGAAGGAAGGAAGGAAGGAAGGAAGGAAGGAAGGAGGAAGAAAGATCTTCCATTCTCTAGTACACTCTCCAAATGGCCACAATGGCTATAGCTTGGCCAGGCCAAAGACAAGAACCAAGAGCTTCCTCCAGGTCTCCCATATGGGGGTGGTAGGGGCCCCAATACTTGGGCCATCTTCTGCTGTTTTCCCAGGCACATTACCAGAGAGCTGGATTGGAAGTGGAACAGCTGGAACTTGAACCAGCATCCATATCTGCACTACAAAGCTCTGAATTTAAGATTTTTAATGGTTACAAAAGGAGAAGCAGGAGAAGGAGACAATAAAACTATTTGACAGGAACCAGTCATAGCCAGGAAAATCTAAAATATTTATTATCTAACTCTACAGGAAATATTTCCCAACCCTTGATAAGAGGGCAATGAAAAACATGAAGTATTTACACAGCAAGAAGCTTATCTTAACAATAGTTAAAATATGGTATCTACCAAGAAATCCATCAACCGACGACTGGATAAAGAGAATGTGGTATATATACTTGATGGAATACTACGCAACCATAAAAAACATGGAATCCTGTATTTTGCAACAAAATGGAGGCAACTGAAGACATTATACTTAGCGAAATAACCCAGAACCAAAAATACAAATACCATATTTTCTCTGATTTGTGATAGCTAATACACAGATTACAAAAAACTAAATATGTATATGAGTGAAATTGAAAAAATAAGTGAATTTAAAAATGACAGATTTGTCTCTCAAACAGGACATTTATTCTTTTAATATTATAGCTCATTTTAATTAGCATGTTTTAAGCAATAAAAATTCACTTTAAAAATGACACAAAGAAAATTACCTAATCAATAACCTACATTTCAATTTTAAGAAGCTAGCTAGAGAATAACCCAAAGTAAAACAAAGGACAAATATAATGAAGTATGGATACTATGAATATTGAAAGCTGAAAATTCATAGAGGAAGTAAATAAAATGAAACATGTTTTCTATTTTATAAAATCATTAAATTGATTAAACTCTTGGAAGACTAATCAAGAATCTAAAAAGTACAGAAGTGACCAGTATTAGGAAGGAAGACACACCTACAGATTTCACAGTTATTAAAATGATGTAATGAAAATCAATAAATTCAATGATTTTGATTGAATGAATAGATTTCTCAAGATATGCAAAATACCAAAGTTCACTCAAGAGGAATTATATAGTGTGAATAGATCTACAAAGAATCATATGTGTAGTTAAATCATTAGCACTAAAATAAAAAAATATCTAGGCTTTGATAGCTTGTCTGCCAAATTCCAGCAAGGCTTTAAGGAAGAAATCATAATAATTATATCAGTTCTACATGAAATCTTTCAGAACGTTGAAGGGGAAGAAACATGTCCTAACTTACATAATGAGACCAGAATTATTCTGACACCAAAACATGACAGGGACATTAAAAGAAAAGAAACCTGCAGCAAAATAAACTTCATAAACAGAGAAACAAAACACATTAATGCTTTGGCAAATATTAATAATACAGCATGAATATGTAGAATTTATCTCAGGAATGCAAAATTAGTGCAGTGTTCCAAACCAATAATTACAACTCACTACATCAATAGACCCAAAGTGAAAAATTATAAGAACACCCTAATAGAGTCATCAAAGCATTGAAAAATTACAAAATTCCATATTTAATTATGATAAAAATTCTGAATAAACTTGAAATAGAACAGGACATCTAAGTAAGACACACAACTAATAGCATATTTCATAGTGAAAAGCTGAATACTTCCCCCTAAAATAAAGGTAAGGTACCATCTTTCATCATTTCTACTCAACATTGTATTAGAGACCCTGACCAATGAAAAAAAGCAGGAAATAGAATCAAAGTCATTCAGATTGGAAAAGAAGTAAAACTATCATTATTCATTAGTCTGATTATATAGAATATCTCAAGGAACATTCAAAAATCCATTTGTGCTGATTGGTGTGCAGTATTCTTGACAACTAGTTGGTTGGTCAAATTAGTCACAGATTTCTTGGGGTGGGCATTGTGGTACAGTGAGTTAAGCCACTGCTTGAGATGTCAGCATCTCTTATTAGAGCATCAGTCTCCATTCTGATCCTGCTTACTGCTTATGTGTCTTGGAAGGCAGCAGATGATAGTCCAAGTACTTGAGTCTCAGGTATCTATATGGGAGACCTGGATGAAGTTCCAGCTCCTGGTTTGGCTTGGTCCAGACTCAGTTCTTGTAGGTACTTGGGGAGTGAACCAACAGATGGAAGATCTCTTTCTTTGTCTCTTTCTCTCTATCTTCATCACTCTGCCTTTCAAATAAATAAATAAATCTTTAAAAACAATTATTTGAACCAAACAATGACTTTAGTAAAGTGAAAGAATATCGACTCAATATAAAAGACCCCAGAAGCAAAGGTGATCAAAGCCGAGATTGACAAGTGGGATTACATCAAGCTGAGAAGCTTCTGTACTATAAAAGAAACACCCAGCAAAGTGAAGATGCAACCAACAGAATGAGAGGAAATGATTGCAGACTTTTCAACCAATAAAGGAATAATATCCAGAATCCATAAAGAACTCAAGAAATCCAACAACAACAAAATTAACAACCCAGTTAAGACTAGAACAGGCATTTTTCAAAAGAAGAAATTCAAATTGCCTACATGTAGAAATGCTCTGGATCACTAGCTATCAGGGAAATGCAAATCAAAACCACAATGAGGTTTCACCTCACCCCAGTTAGAATGGCTCTCACAGAGACCAACAAACAATAAATGCTGGTGAGGATGTGGAGAGAAAGGTACTCTAATCCACTGTTGGTGGAAATGGAAACTGGCGCAGCCATTGTGGAAGACAGTATGGAGATACCTCAGAAGCTGAAAATAGATCTACCATATGACCCAGCCATCCACTCCTGGAAATGTAGCCAAGGGAAATGAAATCAGCATATGAAAGAGTTATCTGTACCTCTGTGTTTATTGCAGCTCCATTCACAATAGCTAAGATATGGAATCAACCCAGGTGTCCGTCATCGAAAGACTGGGTAAAGAAATTGTGGTATATATACACTATAGGATACTAATCAATGGTTTAAAAAAATGAAATCCTGTCTTTTGTAACAGAATGGATGCAACTGGAAACCAGTGTACTTAGTGAAATAAGCTAGTCCTCAAAAGAGAAATAAACTATGTTTTCCCTGACCTGTGGTCGCTAATAGAGTATCTAAAATGCAATGTACAAGAGTGAAATGGACATTTTGACACCAATGATTATTTACAGCCCTTGTCTCTACTGCTGAGGAACAGTGTTGTTTTTTTTTTTTTCCTTCATACTATTTATTGAACTCTTTACTTAGTGGAGGGTTAATCTTATGAGTATAAAGTAAAGTTAATACAGATCTTTGTAAAAATTAAGAGTACAAACAGGAGAGAGAAAAGGAAGAAGGGTAGGAATGTAGGTGAAAGGGAGGGTAGAGTGAGAAGAATCACTATGTTCCTAAATCTGTATATATGAAAGGCATGAAGTTTGTATACTTTAAATTAAATTTAAGGAAAAAACCTCCAAATCATCCTCATTCAGGAGAGTGATAGTTCTTCAAATTTGGAAGTCTGCTACCCCCTCATCTATTGGTAGATTAAACCTCCTCTTTCCTTTACCTTAAAAAAACAGTAATTAAGGGGCTGGCATTATTCCATTGTTGGGGGTAATGTAGCCACTTGCAACCTTAGTATCCCATATGGGCACTGGCTTGCTTCCTGGCTGATCCACTTCTGTTCCAGTACCCTGCAAATGGCCTAGGAAAGCATAAGAGATGACTTAAGTTTTTGGATCCCTGCCACCCATGTGGGAGACTCAGATGGAGCTCCCAGCTCCTGGCTCTGATCTGGCCCCACACTAGCTGTTGCAGCCATGTAGGCAGTGAACCAGTGCATGGAAGACCTATCTCTGTGTTTCTCCCTCTCTCTTTGTAACTCTTTCAAAATAAATAAATAAATCTTTTTTAAAAACATAATTGAAATAAAAAAAACCTAATAATTAATTTTAGCAATATTGTTAAAATGTCAATTTTCCGAGCCGGCGCTGCAGCTCAATAGGCTAATCCTCCACCTTGTGGCGCTGGCACACTAGGTTCTAGTCCCGGTCAGGGGGTCGGATTCTGTCCCAGTTGCCCCTCTTCCAGGCCAGCCCTCTGCTGTGGCCCGGGAGTGCAGTGGAGGATGGTCCAAGTGCTTGGGCCCTGCACCCCATGGGAGTCCAGGAGAAGCACCTGGCTCCTGGCTTCAGATCAGCGTGGTGCGCTGGCTGCAGTGCGCCGGCCACGGCGGCCATTGGAGGGTGAACCAACAGCAAAGGAAGACCTTTCTCTCTGTCTCTCTCTCTCACTGTCCACTCTGCCTGTCAAAAAATAAAAATTAAAAAAAAATGTCAATTTTCCCAAAACTGATCTATAGGTTCAATGTTACCCCAACAAAAAACCTAGCCCCATTTTTTTTGAGAACTTGACATGTTAAATGTAAAAATTATAGAAATGCAGATGCTGTAGTCAGACTGCCTGATTTTCAAATGTTGACTTAGCAGACCTTCTGCTTTGCTTACCTAAAACTCCAACCTCCTCACCCCACTCCTACCTGTTGCTACAATTCATTATTTTGTTTACGTGCCTATCTTTATCCTTGGTTGCTCTTTCCATCCTGGATAAAGCTTAAGATGCAATCTCATTCATTTTTTGTCATTTATCAGTTTAGAGATGATTATGTGATCCAATATGGCCAATAGAATATGAGTAGAACTCTACACAGTGGCTTTTGAAAAAGTCTTCATTGTTGATCAAAAGAGATATATATCTTTTTCTCACCTTTTGTTGGATAGAGTTCTGGAAGACCGTGAGGCCTGGAAATTTCGTTTTCATGAGAGGACTTAGTTTGAGGATAGGTCTGACAAACAGGAAGACAGAATAAAAAGTTGAAATGAATCTTAGCTGAAGTTGTAAACCTTACAAGTTACCCAGTTATGTGGAGCCACCATTTGGAGATACTTAATACTTTCTGAGAGAATAAATAATCTGTATTTTAATTTTTTTAATTTGGAACTTCTGATACTTGTAGCTAGAATCATCTTAACTAATAAAATTGTACATGTAGCTAAGTTAATTGGTCTATGCTTCAGTTTCTTCACCTCTAAATTAGGAGTACTACTTATAATAATAACAATAATAATAGTAATGACTTCATCATAGAATTTTTACACAGATTAAATGAGCTAATACAAGTATACAGTAAGTGGCTGGTAAGATCTTAATACAAGTTAGCTATTATTATCCCTAATATTATTAATTAACAATATGTTAGCTCTCTCTCCTAAAAATAAACTTATGAATTAAATTAATAGTTATAATACAACAAGCAATTATGTATTGACTGTCTACTATGTGTCAGGCTCTGTCATAGTAGTTGCAATAATTTCCTATCTCCCAAAGCTTGCAGACTAGAAGGGAATAGAGTCCAAAAAAGAAGCAATTATAGCACATTACTTTGGCAATTTTCATTTACTGTTTTTAGTTAAGTAAAGTGGTCAAAGAAAACAAAGACAGTCCTGTAACTTTACCTTGGTATCATGTTACCTCAGTAATACTGGATAGAGGAGGTAACATGAAGCTAGGTCCTTAGGAATATGTATGTATGAGTCAATTTTTCAACATTATAACATTTGAGGTAGGATAACTTTATAAAGGAAAGACAGTTATTCATATGAATGTGTGATGTATTTCTCCTTACAAAGCCACCACGATATAACCAGGGGCTCACCACCCAATGATCAAATCTAATCTTAGGCACTTCCCCAAGACTTCACCTTATCTAAAAGCCATAATGGGATTCCAAGTTGTATCAACACACAACTTTGGGGTTTAAACTCACATGTGAGATTGGGGACCAAATCATACTAAAGCCATAGCAGTGTAAGAAATATCCAGATGATGGAGATCCGGTGAAGCATCTGGAAGCACTCTGGATACTGGTAAAGTATAAATATGGCTATAGGCTTGAAACAAAGAGGGCCATAGGACATTCAAGAAACTCCAAACAGTTCAGTGTGGATAGGCTAGAGAGTGTCAGGCGAAGAGATGAATGGGCACATTGAGGATTCATGTGGAGTCTATCTAAGTCATGAAAAGGAGGAACCCGCAGGCTCCTTGGGAGGGTTTCTAATTTAGAAACCAGCATAAAGTAGGTCTTAGTAATGAAAACTGTGCTGTTCCTGGTTCATGTCTCTAAATATGAATTTGACCTGTTATTTATTTAAGATGTGAAGCTCTTGCCTATACATCAAAGACCTCAGTTTAAAAAAAACATAAAATGTGGCTCAAGTTAAGATTGGAACTTTTAAACTGGGACAAGTTATAAATTAACAAGATTCCTACTGTATGCATGAATTGGAGGCTCACACTGAATTAGGTCACAGGCCTGGACTGGACTAATTGGCTTTCATTTTATGGGTCCCCCAAGCTGTGACAGATATTCCAGGAAAGGCAGAGGGAAAGTTTGGAGAATACTGGGAAAGAGTAATATCCAGAATTACAATAGTTATCAAATTTAGAAATAACCAATTTAGAAATACTCTCAGAGACCCTCTGGTCGGAGTTCTCAAATATTTAAAAATATGATATCTTTTCTTTAAGTTTATCTCAGTAAATGACCAAAAAAAGGCCCCAAATTCTTCCAAACCCTGTATGCATACCTTTTGCATTATGATTTTGAAGTTTTTCTTGCCAAAAGTAGAATGTGTGTCTTCACTCTTACATCTCAGTTTGGCCCCGATACTTGTTTTGACAAAAGGAATGTTGTCGAATAAGACACAAGCAGAGACCTTAAACCCATGTAAGTTGCAGTTTATCCTATTATTCTGCTCTTTGCAATCCTAAGGATATCACGAAAACAAGTCCAGGCTAATCTGCACGGGAATAATAGGTCACAAGAGGAAGGTTCAATCATTCTAGTCATCCTCAGACAAGGATATCATAAACTGACCACTCAGCTTCCCTTGATCTCCCAAGTGAGCTGAGCTAGGACATGATGAAGGCAAATCCAGCCCCAATTCTTGACCCACAGAATCATGAACTAGATAAACAACTGTTGTTTTAAGTCACTCTGCTGTGGTACGTTCTGATATGCAGCAGAAGTGGACGACACATTTATTAAATATCTTACCACTAAAATCAGAAGAAGTAACATATGATCTGATTGAAGGGAAAGAGAGAAAGTCTTGGCAACTCTCCTCCTAAAAGCCAGTTCTGAACCCTTCTACACTTGGAGGGTTATGAAGGAGTTCTGTAGAATCAGTATATCTGTGAGGATCAGTCCAGTTTGAGCAAGTCAGGTGCCTCTTTTAGAGATAAATGTACTAAGCCCCAGAAGTAATCTTGATTGCCCTAAGCTAATCAGCATGCTGGGAATGGTTATCCATGCTTCACAGATACACAGGAACCAATTAGACTCAATGAGACACTTACAATGAGAAAACAAAGTGAAGACCAATTTCCTCCACCCATGAGAGGTAAATCTTCCTAAACATGGGGTTATCATAGCAGAGAAAGGATAGAGGAACAGAAGTCAAATCTCAGTGGTACTACAGGAACCCAGGTGAAGCTGAACAATGTCTATCTTTGAGTTTCTAGGTTACATAATGAACAAATTCTCCTGTGTTTCTTAAGGCAATGTGAACAGAATGATCTGTCACTTATAACCAAGGTTCTGATTTGCTCATTCTGATATGTTTATTCAAGTCCACTTGCATGGTCAGTGCTCAAGCTGAGACTACTCACTAGTTTCCAAGTCTTTCCCACTCTTTCTCCCATAGGACAGGCCCTTGAGATGGACAAATGCAGCTCTTTCATCTTTGTTGTGTCTCTCCTGAATCTGAATTTTCACAGAAGTGAGAAGTGGAGATCAAGGAGGTAAAACATTAAGGTGGTGCACTTGGAATCAGAAATAGGTAGAAGTCCAGAATATACGCCAGCACATAGAAAGCAGAACTTAAAGCTGAGTCTAAGCAGTTAGCGTGAAACACCAAATTACAGCTCCTTAAAGATCTCTCATTTGAGACAAAAAATAATATTGCAAATTGAATGGGAAGGGGAACTTTACTCCTAGTAGGGTTCAGGAGAGCTTAGGTATGAGAAGTTAGTACAACTGTCATAAAACAGATGTGAAACATATCACAAAGAGCAATGTGACAAACCTAGCCGGCGCCGTGGCTCAACAGGCTAATCCTCCGCCTTGCCCCGCCGGCACACCGGGTTCTAGTCCCGGTCGGGGCGCCGGATTCTGTCCCGGTTGCCCCTCTTCCAGGCCAGCCCTCTGCTGTGGCCCAGGAGTGCAGTGGAGGATGGCCCAAGTGCTTGGGCCCTGCACCCCATGGGAGACCAGGAGAAGCATCTAGCTCCTGCCATTGGATCAGCGCGGTGCGCCAGCCGCAGCGCGCCGACCACGGCAGCCATTGGAGGGTGAACCAACGGCAAAGGAAGACCTTTCTCTCTGTCTCTCTCTCTCACTGTCCACTCTGCCTGTCAAAAAAAAAAAAAAAAAAAAAAAAAAAAAAAAAAAAAACAGACAAACCTAAGATGTCAAAGCATGGAGCAGAGCCCAGTCTTCCTAATGTGGACACACCACACATACCGCAGTTGGACAAATGTATGCTCTATCTAATCATCACAAAGTAAAAATAGGCCTCTCCTTCTTCTCCTTGTTTGCAAATTGAAAGTCTAACAACTTTACCACTCAACTGCTTGATGATTAGTAGGCGGTAATTTAAACTATACACATTATGCTAAGTATCCTTATATTAATTCAGTCTGAGTGAGTTTTTATAAAATGCTTTGTTCTGCTCAATAAAGTTAATTATATGTTCTATGTTTCATAACTGAGTGTCTTGATTTTTTTAAACATAATGGCAGCTTCAATTGCATTTCCTTATAAACTCGGGTATGTAACAAAAAGCAATCCATACAAGGAAGCAAAACTGTCCACTCCCAAATATCCTGCCCTTTGTACCCTTAATAGCTTTATAGAGGCAGGAAATATCCTATATGTTTATAAGTAAATGGCTATACCCAAGAAGTCTAGGACAAAAGCCCTGAGCAAATAGGTCCCTGGGAAACTTTTCCCATGAAGAGGGGAAGGTCAGATCTAGTCCAGGAGCTATGGTCATACATACCAGGATTGTTTCTGGTGGGCTTGGATAAAGAAGAGTTTAAGAAGTAAGAACCTAATCATAATGTGAGTAATTACACAAAACATGGGCCCACTGTGGAAAGCGTAGCTCTTGATGGTCTCATGAAATCTTCTGGAGTTATCTCTTAGATAAGCAGGGGTATACTTAGTACTCCTCTCGGGTCTAAGAGCCCGGCTAGCCACAGAGGAGAGGTAGTCCTTATGTTAAGGCCATAATAGAAATATGAATGACTGACATCTATTTTTTACTCTAAGGACTTTCCATGCCTTGCTCCACTTAGTCCTCTGTAGAACCCTGTGTTGAGATGAGGAAAACTGGGGTCTGGAAAAGTGGGACAACTTCACCAAAGAGCTGGGTATCTGGAGTCCAGCAGGGTCATCAGGAATCAGCATCGTGTGGAAACGATAAAGTCCAGCCCAGCCATCATTATGAAGGTCTGGACAGAAACTGTCAGGGTTAAACAATCCCAGGGGAATCTCAGGGAAAGGAGAGAGTTCAAAGCAGAGGTGCAGAAAGCAAACCTGGGTTTTCTGAGCACCAGCAGCCTGAGGCACACGCAGGAGGGAAGCCATTGAGAAGCTAATACATGCTGCTAAAAACAAGGAAACATACAGTCCCGGAAAAGGAAGGAGAGAATTTGCTGTTATTTATTGCATGTTTACAATAATAATCTAGTAGTGCATTTTTCATTAATTAGCACAATTTAGATACTTAGTGCACTAGCTTATTTAATGAATGGCTTAATCACACTTTACCCAGCACAGGGTTTGGCACATGGTAGGAACTAAGTATCTTTACTGATGATTAGAATTTAAAATATCTTATATGTCCACCGCTTCATATATTTTAGTATAATGAAAAAATAATAGAGTTGACAGAAATAGTTCAAACATAGCTCCCAGTGTTTTTTGTCAATGTGCTCTTGGATAAGTCTTTTTTTTTTTCTTTGACAGGCAGAGTTAGACAGTGAGAGTGAGAAAGAGAGAGAGAGAGAGAGAGAGAGAGAGAGAGAAAGGTCTTCCTTTTTCATGGGTTCACCCCCAAAGTGGCTGCTACAGCTGGCACGCTGTGCCGATCCAAAGCCAGGAGCCAGGTGCTTCCTCCTGGTCTCCCATGTGGGTGGCAGGGCCCAAGCACTTGGGGCCATCCTCCACCACCTTCCCGGGCCACAGCAGAGAGCTAGACTGGAAGAGGAGCAACTGGGACAGAATCCAGTACCCCAACCGGGACTAAAACCTAGGGTACCGGCGGAGGATTAGCCAAGTGAGCCGCGGCGCCAGCCGGATCGGTCATTTTTTGACATAGGAATATTATAATAGCAACCTTTATCTTAAGCCTATTTCTAAGAGCAAATGAGACCGTGCATGTGAAAGCTTTTTAGAAACTATAAAATATGACCTCCATACTTTCATTAATCTAATTAACTTTTCTGTTTATAAATAAATTGCATTTTTGACAGTTATTATTTTCATTTGATTTGTCCATTAGAAATTAAATTCAGAAGAGTGTTACAGATCACCAGCCAAGAATGGTTTCACAAAAGATCCATTTGTGTTAGGAACAACTCCAGACAGGTACTCAAGAAACTCAAACTTTAGTCCCTGGCTTTTCTATTCAATTACTGTATTTGAGAGGCAGAAAGAGAGAGAGACAGACAGACAGACAGACAGAGACAGAGAGAGAGAAGAAAGAAAGGGAAGCACTCCCCTCCACTGGTTCACTCCCCAAATACCCACAGTAGTCAGACTGGATGGGCCAGGATCAAAGTCAGGGACTGGTAACTCAATCCAGGTCTGCCGAATGGGGAGCAGGAATTCAACTAATTAAATGATCATGGCTGCCTCCCAGGGTCTGCATTAGCAGAGTGTTGGCAGCAGGAGCCAGCACCAAGTATTGAACCCAGGTATTGTGATAGGGGATGCAGGCATCCTAACCACTAGGCTAAATGCTAACCCTAACAAGTGAATCGAATTTCTATATGCCACATTTCATTCCTGAAAAATAAAATGTGTAAGGTCAGCTGTGAGCACTGGAACAATTATCCAGTAAACTGAAACAGTGGAAAAGTGTTCCAAGCATCTGTGTGTACTCAAACTCCAATTAGGAAAACGAAGAGGCATTTTATAGAGGAGAGAAGTATCACAAGTAACCCAAAATATCAGATAATCCCTCTTACCATCACCAGAAAAAGAAAAATACGCTTTATCTTGATTCAACACACATGCGCTATCAACCTACAAAGTACTAATGTCAGAATCTCCCGGGCACATTTCCATTTGTGCTTTCAGTAATCTCCCCAATATGCCAGCTAGATTAATGTTCTAGTGCTGTTTATGAAAGGAAAACAGCTTCTGAAAACACAGCATGTGAGGTCGAGCCTCCAGGGTAGGAGAGTTGGTACAGTACAGTATAAACCAAGATTCCAGCCTGGGAGTTGGGAGGTCCACATGAGACAGACAGCCTTTCCTCTCCAAGTCTCAGTCCACCTATCTGCAACCACAAGCTCAAGGAACTACTGCCCATGGCCATGAGGGCACATGATGCTGAGAAAGCGGTGGTCTTGTTTCTATGCTGCTCATGTGAGGAATCCTATGAATGATTTACGGTCCAAGCCTTTTCTTCTCTCCATCCTTCTTTGAACTTATTTTTATTTGTCCATTCGGCTACAGGTTTATTGAGAGCTAACTTCATCAATCACAACTTGCAAACCCCGGGAAAAAGAGGCAGAGTGAATGTTCCACTCAATTCTCTTCTTGAAGGAGAAATTCCTTTTTCCTTCACCTTCTAAGGAAAAAAAAAGTAGCTTTAACCACTAATCACAACTAATGGAAGATGCACTCTGCTATTCTTGACTACAATGACTTGAGACAAACCCCAGGGAAGTCAATATTAGATCAATTTGCTGCTGGCGGCTGGGGAAGGTGTAAAAAGCTCCCACGGTGGGTCCATTGTAGAGCCCTGTGAGGGCTGCACTTGACTGGGAAACATTTAAATCTATTTTCTTTTGACCTCTGAGGACTCTTAAGTGAAGGGGAAAAAAGGCCTTTGCAACAGGTCTGCTGCTTTGACATTCATTTCCCAGGGCACAGGGTCTTTCTCCAGGAAGAGAGGGCAAACACTTACAGTTAATGGAAGCCATGCTGGGCAATTGGTGTCATCAGAATTCCAGACTGAGTTCAGAGGCAAGGCCAGAAAATTCAAGGAGACACAGAAGGGTGGCACAAGGCTGCACCCCACAGTGAGCCACGGGTGGCATATGCGAGGTGCTGGTGACCTTATCCAAAGACAGTGCCCAGGAAGTGGAAAGAGGTACAGGTAAAAACATGGCCTCTAATTGTAGCTGGCATTTAATAAACACCTATTATGTGCCTATTTCTATGTAAAAGACTGTTAAATGCCCACTAGGTCTTCCCAGAAACCCCATGTGGTAGAACCTACTGTGATCACCATTTTAAAAGTATGGAAACTGAAACCTTGAGAATCGAGGTGTCTTGCCAGTTTACATAGCTGGAAAGTGACAGAACCGGGGCTCCCATGAGTCTGCTTTATTACTAGCACACTGTGTTCACAGGACAAGATTTGTCTTCTCTGAGCTTCGTTTTCCAAGGTTTTATTTAACTTTCTTGTCTAAAGGAAAGGAGATGCCATAGCTGCATTGTCTCCACCATGTGCCTGAGTGCTGAATGCTAGAATCCTATCATGAGCTCACTGGGCACAGGGGGCCTCCCTCCTGCTACAGATGGAATATCAGGGTGTGAACAAAGGCAAACAATGGTGACCCATTGTTAGGCTGCCCAAAGTCTATTTCTGTGCTTCTGTCAATTATTTTGCCAGCATTTGGTTGTCTATTACTCAGGTCTCCAAGGGCACAGTCTAGCACTAGTTGTAGTATAGTTCACTTGAAAACCCTTAAACCCTTGTGAGAAGCATTAGAATTCATCAATATGATGGGATGGTTTCCTAGTATAGTTTTAGTTTCTCAGGGGACTGAAAAGCGGAAAGAAACTAGATAGGATCCAGATGAATATCCTGGAGATGTTTCTGTAAGAGAAACCTGAAGAGACAATGAAGCCTAGAGGCACTGTAGCTTCAACAGACCTGGATTCAAATCTTCCTTCCATCCCTTACTAAATGGTGACCAGATGCAAATTATTAAACCTGGTTGAGCCTCAATATCTTTACCTCTAAAACAGAGGTGTGTAAACAGGACTTCTTAGATATTTGCGAAGATTAAGAGATAATGCAGGGGCCAGCGCCATGGTACATTAGTTTAATCCTCCGCCTGTGGCGCTGGCATCCCATATGGGTGCCGTTTCTAGTCCTGGCTACTCTTCTTCCAACCCAGCTCTCTGCTGTTGGCTTGGGAAAGAAGTAGAAGATGGCCCAAGTGCTTGGGCCCCTGCACCTGTATGGGAGACCAGAAAGATTCACCTGGCTCCTGGCTTCGGATCGGCACAGCTCCGGCCATTGTGGCCATTTGGGGAGTGAACCAACAGAATGAAGACCTGTCTCTCCCTCTCACTTTCTGTAACTCTACCTCTCAAATAAATAAAATCCTTTAAAAAAGATAGAGATAATGCATATATATCTTTGCCTAGTGTATACAAGAAATTTTATCACTATTGTACCTCCAGAAGAGGGTGGGCACAGTGGTTCTGGAGAAGGAAACAGCACTGATATGTGATTATAGCATTGGCAACAAAGTGGAAACAGCTTTGTCAGGAAAATTCAACAGAAGCATTTAGGGTAGCTTGGTGTCCATGAGTCATCCTATGAGAAGGGAAGCCTGGGTGATCCCAACTGTGTTTGCTTTATTTCAGCAGCAATTCCTGGCACCAGAGCAGAGGAATCCAGAAAAGCAGAAGACTCAGAGAAGAAAGGACAACAATGGGGGTGGAATCTGGGGCATGGGTGGGATAGGGCTAAGACTTGCTAAGAGATAAATTAACCCTAAGTAGGTTTGTATAGCAAGATATCTTGGGAACATAATCCTCTCTACAGTGCTGACAGAAAGCAGACAAGGAAGACTTGAAAGAATCATCTAAACTGATTTACCAATAGAAATATCAGAAAATAATTTTTTCCTTACTACATCCACTCTCACTCTCCTATGACAGCTTTAAGATTCCCATAGGATTGACTCTATATCAGCTCTAGGAGAGAGGTTTGGTCCAAGGATCAATAAATTTTTTCAGAAATGGCCAGGTGGTAAATATCTTGATAGGCTAGACAGCTGCAACTACTCAATTCTGTTGTATCATGAAAGAAGCCACAGGCATTATGTGAACAAAACGCTTGAGCTGTATTCAATAAAACTATTCTCACAAAAACAGGCAACAAAATGTATTTAGACTATGTCCATAATCTACTGATCTAAGCCAATCAAAGCACCCTTAAATACCCTTTCCACAATGATGCCCAAACCAAAAGGTGTATAGTGTTCCTGTGACTACAGTGATTGGTTCTGGAATAGCCTAATCAGGGCAATGTCAGGAATTCAGTTTGATGGATTTGTGTGGAAGGAAGCTTGGAATATGCACTATTTTCCCCTGTATATAACTAAAATAATGATCATGAGGAAATCCAGGATGAGGAAGAAGTAAATGGGAGAGGATAAGGCTTGGAATATATCTGGAAAACCAAACTGAAGACCTGATTGAGCCCTGCCTGAAGCTTGCCCCACATTTAACTTCGTAATTATGAAAGCAAATAAATCCTCATTTTACAAACCATTATGTTAGATTTACTAGAATTTCCAGTCAAAGTATTCTGACTTATATATGTTGAGAATCTTATTAACTCACCAAAGGAAAATAATATCACATCTCTAACAATTAAAACAAAATAACAAAAATTGACAAAATAACCGCTTTTGATGGCTAAGGAATCAAAGCAGACAGGGCTCCACCCAACCCCTTGCCCATCCACACACATTCTGAGGCATCTCCTTTGTCATCTAAGTTCTAGAAACATACTTTGAAAATCACAAGCTGACATGATTTCTATTGGGCCTTTTGTTATCTCAGATCACAGAAGTTCTGCAACTCCCTTGTTCCATGGGTTCTATGAACCTCTATTTCCTCATTTGTAAAATAGCATCTTGGATGAAAGAAACAGCAGAAAGACTTTCTCCACACCATATCCTACATCAGTGTAAGAGCAAGTTGATGATCTCTCTGCAAGAATGAGACTTTAGGTAGCTACAATGATTTTTTTATTATAAAAGTGATGCATATTTTCTGGAATGATTAGAAATAAGCATCAGGAAGAAAAGGAAAAAAACACAAATCATCCTTAACCTCTCTTGATAATAACCCCTGTGAATGTTTTGGTCTAAATATGTTCAAGCTTACTTCTATCTCACATAAACCTATACAACACATACACACATACACAACTATTAGGAATCACACTCTGCATTTGATAGCATGTTGAATTATCTTAAATATAGAATATTCATCTTTCCCTACTAATAAATATTCATTCAAAACATACTGTTTTAATAGCTGTAAAGAATTTCCACTGCATAGACATACCAAAAATTATTCAACTAATCTCTTTCTGTTGGAAATTTAAGTTTATCCAATTTTCTGTTATTTTAATAATATGATGTACATTATTGTAGCTTAATCTCTAGACATTTGCATTATTATATCCTTAGGATTTATTTTTAGAAATGGAATTACTAATTCAAAGGGTATAAACTTTTTAAATTGTTTGCTGCATTTTACCAAATTATCCAGAAAGTTTATGCAAATTTGAACATTCTTTACGTATAAATGGAAAAGCTTGTTCACTGACACTCCACCACCACCAGGCATTGTTATATTTTAAAATCTTAATAAGTCAGAAGAACTAAAAATGGGACTTCAGATTCCTTACGAATATAAACTTTAATTTCTCTGTGGGGTAAAGTTTCTCACAGGTTTCAGAAAACCAGCAGTAGGAACCCCAGCCAACTTGCTTCCCCATCAAGTCTTATAAAGATGGGTACCCTCAGTGCCACTGTTACAACCACTTCTATACAACATTGCCACTGGACTCCATTGCTTCTGAGGTACCAATGCTGCCACCACTGGGTGCTGTCACCATGCAATGCCTTCTCTACTCCCTTGCATCTTTGCTTCCCTTTGTTGAAGTTCAAAATGTTAGGTGAGAACATATGCTTGGCCAAGTTTAAGTCACATTCCTTTATTCTACCTACCACAGAGTAGTGGGGAAAAGTCTCTGCCCAAGGTCATGGAATGCTCAAAATCAGAGTTCACCCCCTTATTACATATAAATAGTAACTCCTGGGGATTAACAGAGATCAGCTAATCAGAGACCACAGTGTAACTGGTGTTGTCTAGGACTGCACAGTGCACAGATATTCACAGATAGGTCAATAAGAATACATCCCCTGGAGTTGACAAGGCAGCATTTTGTACTGCTCCTGTCTAGCTTCTGCTGGGGAGACAGAAAGTTGGATGCTATCAAGACTTATACTACGGAATGTTCCTTCCAATAGGAAGGTTACAATGCAGGGGCGATCTTAAAAAATAATAATAATAAAAAAAAAAGATAAATGAGCCTTTATCAGTAAACAGATGGTAATGAAAGTCATATGCAAATACAGTAGTGTTTATATCAACAGTAAAGCATGAGGATAAAAGGGGACTTTAAAGGACTTCATGACTGTATGGTCAGGGAGAGAATGGCAAGTGTTCGGAGATATACACATCACCTAGGTGTGACCTGAGGAAGAATCTCAGAGGAGGGTTTTAATTTCATATAAAATTCACATAGAAAAATTATTTATTTTGATAAATATTTTAAATAAATACAACTTACTTTTTAATATAGTAATTTAAAAGCAGGTGTAATAATGTCTTTACATTTAGGCTTCATTTTCTGACTTGAGATTTGGAAATTATAGTTACATAAGAGGCAAGGCTGAAAGTTTTACCTGTAGTCTGGAGTTAGAATGGGGGATCAAAATCCAGGACTTGTGTTTTAAAATCCAAAATAATTTCAAACAAATTATAGATCACCCAGTCCTCTAATTTTTGACAGGTGAAAAAACACAATGTATATATAAGGCTGAATGAAATATTTCCCAAAGTAACAAACATTAATTTTCTTTAGTCATATTATAAACCTAAAATTTTAACTGAGAAAAGTTTACAAAGTTAACAGTTTAAAAAGTTAATCAGACCATTACATTTCTCCACAGGAAAGCAAAGATAATATTGAATTTGCATCATTTTTGTCATCATTATGAAAGAATGTGAGGGCAGAAAATCAGTAAAAGTAGAAAGGAAATCCAAAGCAATTAATAGGTATATTTATGAGAAAATGGAAGGGCCAAGGTTTTAATTTTCAATAAAATGGCCTAAATTCTCCATTTAAAAGACAGACTGGCTGAGTGGATTAAAAAACAAGCCCCATCTATGTGCTGCCTACAAGAAAAATACATTACCCACAAAGATACTTGCAAACTGTCAATTAAAGGGTGGAAAAATATATTCCATGCAAAAGCAAAAATGAGCAGGTATAGCCATCCTAATATCAGACAAAATAGACTTTTAACACAAAATCTGTTAAAAGTGACAAAGAAAGGCATTATGTAATAATTAAGGGATCAATTTAACAGGAAGATGTGACTATTATAAACAAATATGCAACCATTGACAGAGCACCTGGCTATTTAAAAGAAATATTCATGGATCTAAAAGGGAGACATAGACTCCAGCACAATAGTAACAGGGGAAAGCAACACCCCCACTTTCATCAATGGACATATTATCAAGACAGAAGAGAAACAAAGAAACAACAGAGCAAATCTAAATTATAGACAAAATGGACCTAGCTGATATCTATAGAACCTTTCATCCCACATTTATAGAATACATTCTTTGCATCAGTGCATGAAACTATCTCTAGGATATACCATATGCTAGGCTATAAAGCAAGTCTCAGGAAATTTTAAAAAAATTAAATCATACCATGCATCATATCTGACCAATATAGAATAAAGCTGGAAATCAACAATTCAAGAATCTCAAAAATATGCAAAGGAAACTAAACAGCATGCCCCTGAATGAACAATGGCCCATAAAAGAAAATTTTTAAAATTCTGGAAATAAAGAGATGAGTTTTTGAAAAAAAAAATAAACAAAGTTGATACACCATTGGCCCAACTAACCAAAAGGGGGAGGGGAGAAAACTCAAATGAATAAAATCACAGATGAAAAAGTAGATATAAAAATGATACCATAGAAATAAAAAGAATCATCAGAAATTATTACAAAGAGTAATATGCCAAAAATTGGAAAATCTAGCAGAAATGGATAGATTTCTTAGCACATATAATCTACCAAAAATGAGTCCAGAAAACATAAACAGAGCAATATCAAGATGGAGATTGAAGCAGTAATGAAGACCATCCCAACAAAGAAAATCCCAAGATTACAAGGGTTCATTGCTGAATTCTACCAGACTTTTAAAGAATAATTAATTTCAATTCCTCTCAAGCTTTTCAAAACAATTGAAAGGGAGAGAATCCTCCCAAATTGCTTCTGTGAGGCCAGAAAAAATACAACAGAGAATAATAACTGTAGACAAATATCCCAATGAACATAGATACAAAAAACCTCAACAATATCCTAGCTAATTGAATCCAACTACACATCAGAAAGATCACTCAAACCAAGTGGGAGTTATCTCTGGTAAGCAGAGATGGTTCAACACATACAAATCCATAAATATTATAAATCACATTAACAAGTTGAAAGCTAAAAACTAAATGATTATCTCAATATATGCAGAGAATACATTCGATAAAATACAACATCCTTTCATGATGAAAACATTAAGCAAATTGGGTGTACCAGGAACTTTCCTCAACACAATCAAGGCAAATTATGACAAACCCACAGCCAGCATCTTATTGAATGGGGAAAAGTTGAAAGGGTTTCCTCTAAGATCCAGAACTAGACAACGATGTTCACTTTCACCATTGCTATTCAATATAGTCCTGGAAGTTTTAGCCAGAGCCATTAGGCAAGACTAAAAAAATCAAAGGATACAAAGGAATACAAATTGGAAAGGAGGAAATCAAGTTACCCTGATTTGCAGATGACATGCTTCTATATATAGGGGACCAAAAAGAATCCACTCAGAAACTGTTGGGACTCATAAAATATGAGTTTGGTAAAGTGGCAGGATATAAAATTGACACACAAAAATCAATGCCCTTTGTATACAGAGAACCAGTCTTCAATGTCTCACTACAATCCTCACAGGGTTCTCTCAATGCTGCATCTGAGGGAGGTGTCCCCCACCCATCTTCTGAGGCTCTACTATTTCCCTCTTTCCTCTCTTCCCCAAAATGAAAACAGCTTCTTTGTGGGAGAAGTTACCCCGCATCTCTTCACTCCCTGAATCCCATGTCTCCTGGGTTTCCTGAGCATTGAGTCTCAGCAGTATGTTTGGAAAGTGCAGGCACAATACCTACATTATCCCACTGATTCCCATACCAATCTCAAAGGTAGGGCTTATCATCCCTGTGATTAGATAGGGGAAACTGAGGCCAAGTGACTCTAAGTCCTTTCCCCAGAGTCACAGGTTTTTAGCTACACTGTCAATAAAGGGGAGAGAGTTGTCAAAAAGTGACCGAACATTCTCCCTTAGATGTAAGCATACCATGTACAATAACAGCACTGGAAAACTGAGTCAAGGAATCTGGAGATGAGGTCTGTGAAAAACTTACAGTTTGGGAGTCTTTAGCAGCAAGACACATGGCAAGGTTATTTCACTGTGAGAGGATCATCTTGCATCTTGTAGTCATTATTAACCACATAACTGTCTGTGGTTGCTAGGACCTGTAGAACCTACACAAGTTCAATGAATGGAGATGACTGAGAACTCTGGCAAAGGTATTTCTCAGAAAATATTTATTTAAGGAGCTCCTTAATAAGTATTTCAAACCATATGATTACAACTGTATCTCAAAACATGCCAACTGCAAGAAGATAGTATGAAGATACAGAAAATGTCTAAGAGTGGTTGATGGTAAAATTATGAACATTTCATTTTCTTTTTTGAAATAAAAAAGGACTCCATCTTTAAAATGCTTACATTTTATAGTGTAGTGGAAAAGAAGTAATATGAGACTTGTACAAAAGTTCTACTCTGAAGGCAAGCATTTAGCCTAACCATTAAATACATTGGTTAAGACACCACTGTCTCACATTGGAGTACCTATTTCAATTCTCAACTCTTGCTCCTGACTCTAACTTGCTGCTATTGCAGACACTGGGAGGCTGAAGTAATTGGGTGGGCATTTGGGGAATGAATCAGTGGGTGAGTAGATATAAGCATTTTCTCTCTCTCTCTCTATCTCTGCCCGTTAAATCAAAAATTTATTTTATAAACTCCACTCTTTATTGAGTTTGTGTTTACTTCTCTGTCTCAGTTTCCTTGTTTTGCAAAGGGAGATGATTACATAAATCTGTATATGAATTGTCTAATCCACTCTCTGGTGTTCAGCTTTATTCTCTTCCCTTCCCAACGCTAAGTGAAAATGTCACACCAAGATACACTAGGACACTGATTTCCAGGCCCTTTCCTATAGAAAACTTTCCCCTTAATCAGGAGGCTAGCATTAGGACCCAGCTCAATAGCCATAGATCCATCTCCCTCTCCCTCCACCACATGCAAGGCATCAAAAGAACAGCACTGTCTATGAAAATCATAGCACTGGGAGGAGGGAAATCAAACCCAAAATTAATCAAACAGGATGCAATTCCCAGAGCAAGCATGCATCAATTAGGGGAAATGTTACCATCCAGGTACTGGGTTTGGAATTTCATGAGGGACTCATAAGGTGAATAAACTAAGCTCTGGCATTGATTATGGAAAGCAGCGGCTGTATGATGTCAGGGCTGCTGTGATCAGTCCCGCCAGAAACTCACTTCTCAGTGCCTTGATTCCTGGGATTACCTTTGTGCTGACTGACAGCCAGAGGAAGAAAAACTGTGCTGCTTAAGGAAAACTTTCTCTGATCTGTCATCTAACAGCTGGGTGATGCAACCAATGCAGATATGCTTTACCTGTTTTTCCATTATATGTGTTCTTTAAATTGGAGCAAGTCAAAGAAAGAAATTCTTCATTGCCCATTCCATATACAAAGTACAATACTGGGCACAATGACAGGAGAATAGAGAGGTGAGAAAAAACCTCTCCCTTTAGGAAGGAAAGGGAAGAAACATCAGGTGCTATTGGGACCTTGTTCCATGCCAGATACTCTTTCCAGGTTTCGAGGTCTGTTGTTACCTATTTTTAGGCCTACATTATCTATTTTTCCACAATAATCATAGGAGGTTGGCCCATGGTTCCCATTCTCCTGATTAGAAAACTGAAGCTCCATGAGATCGTTAATTTGAGCCCTGGCTTGTTGAACTCTGAAGTCATTATACCTCATGGCTTCAGATCAGTGTCCAAAAATCATTTTTTTTTTCCTGCCTGGACCACAGAATAGGGTAGAAGCAAGGGAGTATCGGGCCATTCCATCAGGCTCGTTTGCACCACACTCAGGCGTCTGCCTTCCCGGAGGCTGAGCTGGGAACTTCCTCACCAGCCTGCACAAGTTTGGGGGGGGCTTGACTATCCCACTGCAAGGGTCCTTGCCTCCCCCACACCAGTCACAACCACTTCTTCCTTTGCGTTTCCCATTGTCTTTGAACCTCTCTTAGGAAACTTAGCCCTCTGCTTTACATAAAATAAATAAACAAAAGCCCTGGTAGATTACCTTTTTTCCCCCTAACCCTTCAGCCTTTGGAATACCACCTGTCCTCCAAGGTTTGAACCAAAGCCCTTTCCCCAGCTTCAGCTGTTAACTACTCTTTCCTCTGAACATACACACGCTCTCATTCCTACTTCTTAGGTCAGATGTGAATTTCAATCCACCAAAACAGCTGCAAACCTGTAATTTTTTTTTCCTATAATTCAACTCCCCTTCAAGATCCAGCTTATCTCAGCTGGTCCTCAGCAGCCTCTCCCTGCTGGGTTACTGACAGGCTATCGCCCCTCCCCCCCAACACACACACACACACACACACACACACACACACGCGGTGTCCACCAGCTGTGAGTTCTTTACTTCTGCGCCATGGTCTTGTCCAGGTGTCTCTTTGATACTCCCCTCCTCTTTATCCTGTGGCCAGGCTGCCTCCTTGTAACTCTGCCAGAGAAGCCGAGCCCCTGCTCCCAGATCCCACAAACTCACCAGGACTTCTTTGCTGGCCAGCGGTTTTGCCCAGGACAGAAGTTAGAACCTCCACCTTTCAGTCATCGTCGTCTCTGCTCACGTACGTAGCTTTTCCCTCCATTTTTCACCACTCCTGAAATCAAGAAAATCACTTGCAGTTGGGAGTGCTGGAGAGGAAAGGATCTTCTCCACCCCCCCTCAAAAAAAAAAAAAACCTAAAAACATCCAGTATGTGATTATCAGCAAAGTCTCTCCTTTCCCCAGAGGGCACCAGGATTCAGAAAGCAAAGACAATTCTTTTGTTAAAGAAATGAACACCCAAGGAATGGCCTCCTTGATTAATGAGGATAAGAAAAAAGGAAAAGAGTGAACAGGCAGTAGAAAGCAAAAGCATTGAGTAATATCTTTAAATGTCTCACTATCCTTCGTTGTTGGCACTTAGCTCAGAGCAGGATGGCCATCTACTCTTGGGTCTCCCTCTGCCATGAGAAGCAGGCACTCTGTCCTATCCAGCATTGCTGGTTTAGGGATGCAATGCAGAGTGGTAAACAGAACTATGGACTGCAGTTGGGAGACCTTGCTTGTATGTCCTGCTCTGCTACTAATGGGATATGCGATCTTGAGAAAGTAATTATCTCTCTCCCTCTCCCTCTCCCTCTCCCTGCCTCTTAAAAAGAAGTTTACTTATTTATCATTTACTTGAAAAAGCAGAGCAAAAGAGAGAGGGAGAGAAATCTTCCTTGATGTATTCCTCAAATATCTGCAACAGCCAGAGGTAGGCCAGTTCAAAGCCAAGAGCCCAAAACTCCATCTAAGTCTCCACATGGGTGGCTAGGGCTCAAGGATTTTCCCCATCACCTGCTGCTTCCCAGATTGTATTAACAGGGAGCTGGATCAGAAGCAGAGCAGTTGGGATTCAAACCAGCACTCCAATATAGGACGTGGGTATCCCCAGTGGCAGTTTAACTTGCTGTGCAAAAATGCCCCATCCTTTCTATTTCTCCAGTGCCTGAGCCATGAAATCATACAATTGTACCAAATCAGTGTATCCTAATCTTTGAGCATTCTCTTAGCACCTTCACGACTGTGCCATATTTAATCATAAGCCATATTATTTTTATTAAATTTTGTCTTAAATTGATTCCTTTTTCTGCTTAATTGAATTTACTAAAAGGAAACTTTGTAGCAATTAACAAACCTAAAATGTAAGCAAAAAAAATAAATGAAAACAAAATAATGTTATTCAGTCCTATAGGGGTATTTTTGCCTGTCAAATGCTTTTTTCTTTGTTCAAAAGTGAAAATACACATACAAGAGAAATGTTTAAGAAACAGTAACAGTAATATAAATCATTCTTGGTGAACAGGAGAATTGAAATCTGAGCACAAAGTAACTGTCTCCTTAGTGACTGAATGTTATTTAAGAGGTAAGTCAAGCCATGCTAAGACCTCTCATGCCCCCAGAGTTACAAATCCTGGACTGCAAGGGTTCTCAGACCAGATGATATTTAAGTCTCTATATCTCTAACATTCTGCCTAATCCTGTTCTCTTTGCACACTTGCATTATTTGCACAAATTTGCTTCTTGCCCAGAACTTCATATTCCACGTTTATTCTCAGCCAAACTGATTTCTTGCAGTTTCAGTGCCTCCTTGAGTGTTTGCAATGCCAGGGAGGTCCCACTGCTTCCTCCTGGGTCTAATAGCCTTCCCATTTCATCTCCGTGGGGTTTCTGCCCTCCCTCTGTGGGCTGTGCCCACTCCTTTCCATTTCCAGCAGGAGGAGGCCAGCCCCCTGGAGTTCAGTGACTAGATGTGCACCTGACACACCTGGCCATGCTGCGAAAGCCTGTATTTTTCATGTCTCACACTTGTCTGCCTGTGTCACTCATACCTGTGGTCAGCACTGTGTTGAAAATACACCTGCTCCAGAGCCAAGCCTGCAGAGAAGCGGTGTCAAGTGTGACTAATGCCCCAGCAGGCACTAGACCACAGCTTTTAGGAGCCTGAGATGAACTGGTCTCAATTCTTTCCTTCCCAGGGCTAGTCTGAATTCTGCCCCTTCAGGGAAGCAGGAGAAACTGTCTACTAGGTTGGGATCAGGGGAACAACCCAGCATATTCTCAGTAGCAGCTGTGAGAACACATACAGCACAACTCAGATCAAAGCTACATTTTACCACCTCCAGAAGTTCCACTTTGGCTGCTGCAAACTCATCCTTTTCTGTTTTGAAGAAGAATAGAAAGAGTGAATTCTGCTTCCAAAATATGACAATTAGATACTCAGTGGTGCTATCCCACTACTAATCAACCATATGTTGTATGAAGCATAATGTAACTGGGAAAGCAGAGGAGCGTGGCCCAAATCTTTGGGCCCATACAACCACACAGGAGACCCAGATGAAGTCCCTGGCTTGGCCTGGCCTAGCCCTGGCCATTGCAGCCCATCTGGGGAATGAACCAACAGATGGAAGATTTCTTTCTCTCTGTGTCTCTTTCTGTAAGTCTGACTTTCAAATAAATAAATCTTTTTAAAATGATTTAAAAACCTACCTAGGTGTATGTCACCTGAGGACTGGATAAAGACAAAGTGGAACATATACATGATGGAATACCACTCAGCCATAAAACAACATGAAATCCTGTCTTTTGCAACAAAATGATTTTAACAGGAGACCATTATGTTTAGTTAAATAAGTCAGTCCCAAAAAGACAAATCTAGGGGACTCCTTGTGCCTCTGGTCAACCATCACTGAGTAACTGGGACCCAGTCCAGTGGTTCATATAGAATTCAGTGCTGCCAACTGACACTCAAAAGGTGTTGGAAGGATCATCCTGCCTTTCAGCTGGGAGCACAGACCCCGGATTGACACCTTAACAGCTAGCAGCCTTGTAAGAGAGGCTGTGGAATGTGAACCCACAAAGCCATGCCCAGATTCCTGATCCACAGAAACTTTGAGGTTACAAATATATATCATTTTTACCCAGTATGCTTTGTGATTACCATTCAGTAAAAGAGACCCAATATGTTGGACTTTACAACAGAAGTATTATCAGATACGAAGAGAGTCACTACTTACGATAAAGTTTCAGTTCACCAGGATTACATAGCAATGTTAAATGATATGAGTCCAATGTAATAGACTCAAGTTATATAATGAAATTAGAACTTGAGGAAAATGTAGGTTCAATTCAAGGAGATCTGAGTCAAGCACAAGCCAGACTCTATGCTTGATCCTTGCACTAATATTCCAAATAATCATGTTCAAACTATTTCATTTTCCTGAGCCTGAAATTCCTACATTTTTGTGACATGTTTAGTAGTTAACTGCATTAAATATACTTTAAGTCTCCTTTTATTTTTAAGTTTTTGAAGCCTATAAGCATTCACCAACTTAAGTAACCTTTAAAAGTTATTACAAGTGCATATAGTTCGGTTTCACATATCCAACTCTGGCATGGCAACTTCTTTAGCTTTCCTGAACCAGGCTAAGCAAGCACTCTATCCTGCTGGCTAGCATGTACACTGAATAGCATGCCAATTATGATTGCAGAAATCCAGGAGAGTTTATCCGGAAAAGAATCAAACAAGACCCTTGAGACACATCCCACTCCTCCACCTAAGTATCACATAAAAACTTGGTGCAATTTGCTCCTCCCTCTTTTTCTAATCAATAGGTTAAGTCATCATGTTGAAGAACTCAAGCCCGTTGAGCAGCAAGCGAAAAAAAGTCAAATTTGTGGTAGAGCAACACACCCCAGAGAATTTGCTTTCAGAGGCGAAGTAAAAGAATTCTTTGTAGAAATCTAACGACCAACGGAAATATGATCACTCCAAGCCTGATAGTACCTTGTCGCTCCCAGTAGGTAAGGACATTAAATAATGCAAAAGTCAGGCCGCCAGGTATTGATTTGGCATAAAAAAAAGTCTCACTGGTGAAATGATATATTTATGTATAAAATACATATAAAAAGTTTTGACACAAAAAAAGAAATCTACATTCAGAAATATATATAGCTTTTCCCTTCCACTTTATAAACGTAAGCTCTGAGTCTTTGTCTTCAGGCAGAAATTTAGCCATATACTCCACAGGTAAGTCGTCTACAAATTCTAGCCTGAGGGTAGACTTTTTTACTTTGTGTTTAATGCTGTTTGAAGACGCCTGAGTGGAACTTAGGAAATTCCCAGCATCACAGAAGAGGTTTGTGTTTTTCCATTTAACCCCTAAGTTCTGGCTCCTACTCACAAATGGGCTCTACGTGGTGGGCTGCCCCCACCAGCCTGCAGCTGCCTAGGCTGTGCATCATGTGTGAATCTTTGAGGATACCACTGAGTTTGGCGTAACTTTTTTTACCAAGAGCATTAGCAGATGGATCCAGAATCTGGAAATCTCTGTATGAAATCATATCATATTAGCATCCTAGAAACAGAAGCTGATCTTTGCAGTCAGAGAAAGGAGAGAGCACAGCTTTATAGCACCGCTTCTGGTCTCAAGCAAACTTCTTTTCAAATGCTAGCTCAGCTGCTTACTGACTATATAACTTCAGGTAAATTTCTTAGACTTTGGCTCTCTCCGTTGCCCCATCATATGGATTTATGATAGCTCCTGCCCCAGAAATTTCTCTGAATCAATAGACATTGAAATGTATATAAGCGCTGTGGCATAGCGAGTAAAGCTGCTGCCTGCAGTACTGGCAACTCATATGGGCACTGCTTCGAGTCCCGGCTGCTCCACTTCTGATCCAGCTCTCTGCTCTAGCCAGGGAAAGCAGTAGATGATGACCCAAGTCCTTAGGCCCCTGTACCCGCATGGGAGACCTGGAGGAAGCTCCTGGCTCCCAGCTTCAGATAGGCACAGTCATCTGAGGAGTGAACCAGTGGCTAGAAGACCTCTCTCTCGCTCTTTCTCTCGCTCTCTCTATATATCTCTCTGCCTCTGCCTCTCTGTAACTCTGCCTCTCAAATAAATAAATCTTTGAAAAAAATGTGTATAAAGTGCTTGACACAGAATTTGACATACAAAAATTCTGATGGCATGTCTAGCTAATAATAACATGATCATTACCAACACTACGAAAAGGATAGCTTCTAACCTACTTAGTTGCCATATCCTGTTATGAATCAAGAAAAACTCATTTGAGTTTTGCTGTGTCAGTACTTCCCAACCAATCATGACCAGTGAATTCAGTGCTGCAGGGACCCAAAAGACAGACTCCCCTCATCCTTTTATTCTATAGACAAGAAACCTGAGTCTCAGAGAGGTCAAGCAAATTGCTCAAGTTCACACAGCAAAGTCAGACATAGTCTTACAAACAAACAGCAGGATTCACATTAACCAAAGCAGACTCAGCGGGGATCCTGCAAAGTTAATTCAAATAACTCACCCCTAAAGTTAATATATTTTTAGGACCGATAACGCTCATGTAATGGGGAGTGCTCGAGAATCCAAATCTACTTGGCATTCTCAGAAGCGTCCTTGGGCTGCTTGAAGATTCGCAGCCTATAGCTTTTGGCAGTCCCCAAAGAGGGAGCTCTTTCCACTAACAAAATACAAAATGCAAAATTAATAAAAAGACCCTTTGAAACTGACAAATGTGCCTCAGGCAAACTATCTGCCCAGCAGCTGGTTAAAATTTAATCAGTTTTTTTTTTTTTAATTTTTTTTCAGGCCTGTACATCTTTTGTATGGATCTCCCCAGTCTGAGTGTGGTCAAAGTTTGTTAAACAAGAAATAATAGCCAAGGCTTTTTAATTCTGCAAATAAGCAACGGATGCTTTAAATAGTTCTGCAACATTCAAGAAACTAATTGCCTGGGTCTCAACAAAGCTGGGCAATTCTTTAATAATTTCTGCTCTTTCTTTTAGAAAACCTAAATTGGCAAGTATGTGTTGTGCAGTGAATTTTAACATTGATCTAGGCTTATGAATTACATTGTGGCTTTTTCTGGGAAGATGATTAAACCTTGGGTAGAGAAAGGAGGGAAAAAGAGAAGAGGGAGAGAAAGAATGAGAATGGATGCTGGAATGAATGGACTGGCATAATGACGGGGGTTGATTTTAAAAACTCTGAAAGAACTTACTGAAGTGTCCATGGCTGTCACTCTCCCTGGGACACTGCAGACCAGAGGATTCTTAACTCTTGGCCAATTGGGTGTTTCCAGTCAGGAGAACCAGACTAAAGGGTCTGGCCCTAATTTGATTGGTTTTACTGTCTCTCCTCCTGTAGACATAATAAAATTACAAACCACAGTGAAGCCCAGATAAAAACTCTCAAAGATAGAGACCATCCATCAAGAAGTCAACTAGTCAAGTCCACAGATACTGGCAAACCATAGCACAACCACACAACTTCTCCTGTTTCAAATGTGGTTAGTCATAAGGAGTGTGGTGTTAGGAAGAGAGGGAAATTAGAGTCGATGGAAACGAGAGCAGTTCTTTTTGCACTGTGGCCTTGCAAGTGACAAAGGAACTTGAGTAGAAAACACCAAGGGGCCAGCAGTGTGGCACAGTGGGTTAAGCTGTCATCTGCAGCACAAGCATCCCATATGGACACCAGTTTGAGTCCTGGCTGCTCCACTTCTGATTCAGCTCCCTGCTAATGTGCCTGGGAAAGCAGCAGACGATGGCCCAAGTGCTTGGATCCCTGTACCCATGTGGGAGACCTGGAAGAAGCTCCTGGCTTCAGCCTGGCCCAGCCCTGGCCATTGAGACCACTTGGGGAATGAACCAGCAGATGAAAATTCTCTGTCTCTCCCTCTTTGTAACTCTTTCAAATGAATACAATAATCTTAGAAAGAAAAAACAAACACTAAGGCCTGGTGTCTTGGGTGTGTGTGTTTGGGGGTGGGGTGGAGCTGTACAGAAGTGAGAGATGGAGACAGGTTAGAATGGCCCTTTAGGTGCTGCTGCAGGCTGTGTTGCAGAGAAAGGCATAGAGAGAGTGCTGAAGGGAAGGCACATTTCCCTCTCAATTATAGTAATAATAAAGTTAATCAATGCTTCCTCCTAGCAGAATAGTACAAGTCACTGTTTCCCACAGAGCTTCGACTGAGACAAAGCATGGCAACTGTCCTAACAAGGGAAGGACTGGTACCCATAATGTCTGCCTCGCAACACTGGGGGAAGCAGCTTACTGGAGGCAGATGGCTGCTGGCTTGAGTCAGGTCTATACTTCAGCCTCAGTCCTCTACATGCCAACTGACTTTGTCTCTTTAAGTCCAGTTTCCTTGTTGTGAATTATTTGACTGTCTGGGTTATGGGGAGAGAATATGCGTAATGTTTAACCTATTAAGGAGAGTTTCTTATACATGCTATTATCTAAGCACTAACCACACCCCCAGGAGCTCAGGCCATTGCTGTCTTCCTGTCAAGTTTTGAGTCCTGTAAACTTACTTCTCTGCCAAATCGTTGGCTCCCACACCATTCCAGTTCTGGCTCCACTTGGCGCTTGTGCTCACTGGAAAGTCCAGTAATTCATTCCTGGCTCCACAGTATGATTTTGCCCTTTGCTCCTGAGGCTTTATTTAACAAAACTCTGGAAAACAGTAAAATAACAGTAACAGAAATAATTTGTGACCCTTACTCAGCACTTCATTTGCCAGAAACTGCTCTAAAAACTTTACATATTAAGTCTCAAGCACATAAGCTACATACTATTTTTTAACTTTTATTTAATAAATATAAATTTCAAAAGTACAGCTTTTGGATTATAGTGGCTTCCCCCCTCCCATAACCTCCCTCCCATCCACAACCATCCCATCTCCCACTCCCTCTCCCATCCCATTCACATCAAAACTCATTTTCAATTATCTTTATATACAGAAGATCAATTTAGCATATACTAAGTAACGATTTCAACAGTTTGTACCCACACAGAAACACAAAGTGTAAAGTACTGTTTCAGTACTAGTTATACCATTAAATCACATAGTACAACACATTAAGACAGAGATCCTACATGGAGAGTAAGTGCACAGTGACTCCTGTTGTTGATTTAACAATTGACACACTTATTTATGGCATCAGTAATCACCCAAAGCTCTTGTCATGAGTTGCCAAGTCTATGAAAGCCCCTTGAGTTCGCCAACTCCAATCTTATTTAGACAAGGCCATAGTCAAAGTGGAAGATCTCTCCTCCCTTCAGAGAAAGGTGCCTCCTTCTTTGATGGCCCGTTCTTTCTGCTGGGATCTCACTCACAGAGATCTTTTATTTAGGTCATTTTTTTTTTCCAGAGTGTCTTGGCTTTCCATGCCTGAAATACTCTCTTGGGTTTTTTTAGCTGGATCCAAATGTCTTAAGGGTTGATTATGAGGTCAGAGTGCTGTTTAGGACATCTGCCATTCTAAGAGTCTGCTGTGATTCCCGCTTCCTATGTTGGATCATTCTCTCCTTTTTATTCTGTCAGTTAGTATTAGTAGACACTAGTCTTGTTTATGTGATCCCATTGACTCTTAATCCTATCATTATGATCAATTATGAACTGAAACTATCACTTGGACTAGTGAGATGGCATTGGTACATGCCACCTTGATGGGACTGAATTGGAATCCCCTGGCACGTTTCTAACTCTACCATTAGAGGTAAGTCTGATTGAGCATGTGCTGAACTGCTACATATTATTTTATCTCTATTCTGCTAATTAAGAAACTGATTAACAGATAGGTGAAGTAACTTGTCTAAGGTCACACAGCAAAGTCAGGATTTGAACTCAATCAGTTGAGCTCCAAAAGTTATTTTTTAAGATCTATCTATCTATCTGTCTGTCTGAAAGGCAGAGACACAGGGAGGGTGAGAACCAGAGAGAGAGGTATCTCTCAACAACATTCATTTCCTCAAATGTCAGCAAAGCTGGGGTTGTAACAGGCTGAAGATAAGAGTTAGGAATTCCGTCCAGGTCTCCCAGGTAGATGTCAGGTCCCAGATACTTGGGTCATCGTTTGCTGCCTCCTAGGTGGATTAGTAGGAAACCAGATTGGAAGCACAGAGTAGCCAGGACTCAAACCAGGCATTTCTGTACAGAATACAGATGTACCAGAGAGTGTCCTAACCCACTGCACCACAATGTCTACTGCCCCCAATTTTTTTTTTTTAAAGCTGAAGTTGAAGTCAAAATTAAAGTCAGGCTACAGTGGTTAGAAAAGTAGCATTGGTGGAGATCTTAGTATGTGCTATCCACTAAATTAAATGTTCAATATGCTTTATGTATTTAATTCTTCAATATGACCTGTGTAGTTGGTGATATTATTTATTTCATTTTCAGAAATGGAAGCTGAGGTATGTTCGGTGATTTATCCCGAATCCATCTGACTCAGACTTGCTATGGCACTTCCTACAAATGCACACTTCATCTAAGTTGTCCTCAAGGGAAGTGCTAATACATTAATTCCTAGAAAAACTGAGTGGACATTTATATTCAAAGCCCTTCATCCCAACTTTTAACTCCCAGGCTAGCTGAGAAAACTAAAAATATCCAGCAAGTCAGCTTTTTGGCTTCTGAGATTCTTTTTTATGACCCTTTTCCCTTGACTGTAATCCTGCATGCCCTCAAGCATGCCTACGTTTCTATCTTTTTTGCCATCCATGTTGGACATTGACTCTGGCCCTAACAGGAATTATAAGAAATATTTACGACTTAATTTTAATAAATTAAATATTTCACAAAAATTTGTTTAAAATATTCTACTTTCTCCTATATTTATTCTTCTTAAAATTTTTATTAAAATGGAGCATAGATTTTTATGTATTTCATAGGCACAGTTCTAAGATGATAAGTATACTCCCCTTTCCCTCCTCCCTCAATCCTCCTCCTTCCTTCCTTTCTGTTTCTTTAATTTTTGCAAAGACAAAATTTCAATTCCCTTTATAATTACAGGCTTAATTCACTACTAATCATAATATTCAACAAGTAAAATTAGGAAGACCACAGTTCTATAGAAGTATAAATTAGGGCTGTTAATAAGGGCTGCTTTATGGATGTTGATTCTGCATCATCAAGCATATGAAAACTCAAGCAGTTGTATTTTTGTTAGAGAACATTCCCTTTATCTTTAAAAACTGGTCTTCTACAGAACGCCCATATTTTCCCTGCCCACCTCTCTTCTAATAATAATTTATAATCTCTTAGTAGAAATGATACCTTCCTTCGGGCTCTATCCATAGAGTTTGGATGGCAATCAGCATGAGAAGTCCTGTGTCCCAAGAGTATCAGATGATGTATTCTAAGCCTTGAGCTACTGTCACTGACTTAGATAGATACATGCTCCAATTCACATTCATGAACGTCCAGCGTAGAATTAAAAAACACAATCTCCAGTAGTTTACTTGACATCTGTACTTGAGTTTCCCATAGACATCTTAAACTTAATGCTGCTTTTTCCCAAGCAACTGCCGAAAATGGAGAAGGGGCAGGTCCTGGTGCTGGATGACCAAAGCCATCTCTTGGGCCACCTGGAGATCGTTGTGGCCAAGCCAGGGCTGCTGGGCCAGAAGGCGGTGGTGCACCGCGAGGGCATCAACATTTCTGGCCATTTGTACTGAAGTACCTGGTCTTCCTTCCCAAGGGGACACACAGCCGCCCCTTCCGGGGCTCCTACCACTTTCCGGCCCTCCACAATCGGGAGAACTGTGTGAAGCATGTTGCCCGCTCAGACCCAGCGCGGCTGCCAGGCCGCCCTGGACTGCCTCAAGGGGCCCGAGGGGACAAGGAAAAGCGGATGCAGATGGCGGTTCCCACAGCCCTCAAGGTCCTGCGGCTGACCCCTAAGAGAAAGTTTGCCTACCTGGGGCGCCTGGCTCCTGAAGTTGGCGGGAAGTGGCGGGAAGTACCCGGAAGTGACGGCCGCGCTGGAAGGAAACAGGAAGGCCAAGATTCATTACGGGAAGAAAATGCAGCTCAAGAGGCTACGAAACGGGCTGAAGAGAACGTGGAGAAGAAAATCAATAAGCTCACAGAAGTCTTCAAGACCCATGGACTCCTCCTGGTCTGAGGCCAATAAAAACTTTATTCAAAAAAAGACTTAATCCTGTACTCGGGTATCCAGTAACCATTTTAAACTTAATCCTGGGAGCTGGCACTGTGGTGAAGCGGGTAAAGCCGGGTTCTGCAGCACTGGCATCCCATATGGGCACGATTTGAGTCCTGGCTGCTGCACTTCTGGTCCTGCTCTCTGCTATGGCCTAGGAAAAATAGAAGAAGATGGCCCAAGTCCTTGGGCCTCTGCACTCGCATGGGAGACCCAGAAGAAGCTCCTGGCTCCTGGCTTCAGATCAGCACAGCTCCAGCTGTCATTCAACGGATGTGAAGACCTCTCTCTCTCTCTCTCTCTCTCTCTCTCTCTCTTTCTCTCTCTCTCTCTGCCTCTGCCTCTCTGTAACTCTACTTTTTTTTATATATATATAAAGCTTTTATTTAAAGAATATAAATTTCCAAAGAACAGCTCATGGACCACAATGGCTCCCCCCCCCCACAACTTCCCTCCCTCCCCCCAACCTCCCCTTTCCCGCTCCCTCTCCCCTTCTGTTCACATCAAGATTCATTTTCAATTCTCTTTATACACAGAAGATCAATTTAGTACATATTACGTAAAGATTTCAACGGTTTGCCCTCGCATAGAGACACAAAATGATAATACTGTTGGAGTACTAGTTATAGTATTAATTCACAATGTACAGTACATTAAGGACAGAGATCCTACATGATTTTTTTTTAAAAAAAATGATTAATTGTCTATGCAATTTCCAGTTTAACACCAAGATTTTTTAATCATTTGCAATTATCTTTATATAAAGAAGATCGATTCAATATATACTATGTAAGGATTTCATCAGTTTGCACCCACTCAGAAACACAAAGTGTAAAAATACTGTTTCAGTACTAGTAATAGCATCACTTCACATTGGATAACACATTAAGGACAGATCCCTCATGAGACGTAAGTACACAGTGACTCCTGATGTTGATTTAACAATTTGACACTCTTGTTTATGGCGTCAGTAATCTCCCTAGGCTCTGGTCATGAGTTGCCGAGGCTATGGAAGCCTTTAGGGTTAGCCGACTTCGATCTTATTCCCACAGGGCCATAGTCAAAGTGGAAGTTCTCTCCTCCCTTCAGAGAAAGGTACCTCCTTCTTTGATGGCCCCGTTCTTTCCACTGGGATCTCACTCGCAGAGATCTTTCATTTAGGTCTTCTTTTTTTTCCAGAGTGTCTTAGCTTTCCATGCCTAAAATATTCTCATGGGCTCTTGAGCCAGATCCGAATGCCTTAAGGGCTGATTCTGAGGCCAGAGTGCTATTTAGGACATCTGCCATTCTATGAGTCTGCTGTGTATCCTGCTTCCCATGTTGGATCATTCTCTCCCTTTTTCATTCTATCGGTTAGTATTAGCAGACACTAGTCTTGTTTGTGTGATCCCTTTGACTCTTAGACCTATCAGTGTGATCAATTGTGAGCTGAAATTGATCACTTGGACTAATGAGATGGCCTTGGTACATGCCACCTTGATGGGATTGTATTGGAAACCCCTGGCACAATTCTAACTCCATCATTTGGGGCCGTTCCGATTGAGCATGTCCCAAGTTTTACATCTCCTCCCTCTCTTATTCCCACTCTTATATTTAACAGAGATCACTTTTCAGTTAAAATTTAAACACCTAAGAATAATTGTGTGTTAATTACAGAGTTCAACCACTAGTACTAGGATAAAGAAAAAAAAATACTACCATGGATAAAGTATTACATTGTACAACAACAGTCAGCACAAGAGCTGATCGAGTCACTGTTTCTCATAGTGTCCATTTCACTTCTACAGGTTTCCCCTTTGGTGCTCAGTTAGTCATCGCCAATCAAGGGAAACAAATGATATTTGTCTCTTTGGGACTGACTTAATTCGCTCAGCATGATGTTTTCCAGATTCCTCCATTTTGTTGCAAGTGACCGGATTTCATTGTTTTTGACTGCTGTATAGTATTCTGTAGAGTACATGTCCCATAATTTCCTAATCCAGTCTACTGTTGATGGGCATTTGGGTTGGTTCCAAGTCTTAGCAATTGTGAATTGAGCCGCAATAAACATTGCTGTGCAGACGGCTTTTTTGTTTGCCAATTTAATTTCCTTTGGGTAAATTCCAAGGAGTGGGATGGCTGGGTTGAATGGTAGGGTTATATTCATGTTTCTGAGGAATCTCCAGACTGACTTCCATAGTGGCTTCACCAGTTTGCATTCCCACCAACAGTGGATTAGTGTCCCTTTTTCCCCACATCCTCTCCAGCATCTATTGTTGGTGGATTTCTGAATGTGAGCCATTCTCACCGGGGTGAGGTGAAACCTCATTGTGGTTTTGATTTGCATTTCCCTGATTGCTAGGGATCTTGAACATTTTTTCATGTGTCTGTTGGCCATTTGGATTTCCTCTTTTGAAAAATGTCTATTGAGGTCCTTGGCCCATCTCTTAAGTGGGTTGTTTGTTTTGATGTTGTGGAGTTTCTTAATTTCTTTGTAGATTCTGGTTATCAACCCTTTATCTGTTGCATAGTTTGCAAATATTTTTTCCCATTCTGTCGGTTGCCTATTCACTTTCCTGACTGTTTCTTTTGCAGTACAGAAACTTTTCAATTTGATGCAATCCCAGTAGTTAATTTTGGTTTTCAGTGCCTGTGCTTCTGGGGTCTTTTCCAAGAAGTCTTTGCCAGTACCTATGTCTTGCAGGGTTTCTCCTATGCTCTCTAGTAATTTGATGGTGTCGGGTCGTAGGTTTAAATTTTTAATCCATGTTGAATGGATTTTTGTGTAAGGTGAAAGGTAGGGGTCTTGCTTCATGGTTCTGCATGTGGAAATCCAGTTTTCCCAGCACCATTTGTTAAACAGACTGACCTTACTCCAGGGACTGGTTTTGGATCGTTGATCAAATATAAGTTGGCTGTAGGTGTTTGGATTGATTTCTGGAGTTTCTATTCTGTTCCATTGGTCTATCCATCTGTTTCTGTACCAGTACCATGCTGTTTTGATAACAACTGCCCTGTAGTATGTCCTGAAATCTGGTATTGTGATGCCTCCGGCTTTGTTTTTGTTGTACAAGATTGCTTTAGCTATTCGAGGTCTCCTGTGTCTCCATATGAATTTCAGCATCATTTTTTCCAGATCTGAGAAGAATGTCCTCGGTATCTTGATTGGTATTGCGTTGAATCTGTAAATTGCTTTTGGGAGAATGGACATTTTGATGATATTGATTCTTCCAATCCATGAGCATGGGAGATTTCTCCATTTTTTGGTATCCTCTTCTATTTCTTTCTTTAAGGTTTTGTAATTTTCATTGTAGAGATCTTTAATGTCCTTAGTTAAATTTATTCCAAGGTATTTGATTGTTTTTGTAGCTATTGTGAATGGGATTGATCTTAGCAGTTCTTCCTCAGCCGTGGCATTGTCTGTGTATACAAAGGCTGTTGATTTTTGTGCATTGATTTTATATCCTGCTACTTTGCCAAACTCTTCTATGAGTTCCAATAGTCTCTTAGTAGAGTTCTTTGGGTCCCCTAAATAAAGAATCATGTCGTCTGCAAAGAGGGATAGTTTGAGTTCTTCCTTCCCAACTTGTATCCCTTTAATTTCTTTTTCTTGCCTAATAGCTCTGGCTAAGACTTCCAGCACTATATTGAATAGCAGTGGTGAGAGTGGGCATCCCTGTCTGGTACCACATCTCAGTGGAAATGCTTCCAACTTTTCCCCATTCAATAGGATATTGGCCGTGGGTTTTTCATAAATTGCTTTGATTGTATTGAGGAATGTGCCTTCTATACCCAGTTTGCTTAGGGTTTTCATCATGAAAGGGTGTTGAATTTTATCGAATGCTTTCTCTGCGTCTAGTGAGATAATCATATGGTTTTTCTTCTGCAGTCTGTTAATGTGGTGTATCACGTTGATTGTTTTGCGAATATTGAACCATCCCTGCATACCAGGGATGAATCCCACTTGGTCTGGGTGGATGATCTTTCTGATGTGTTGTTGCAGTCTATTGGCCAGAATTTTGTTGAGGATTTTTGCATCTATGTTCATGAGGGATATTGGTCTGTAATTCTCTTTCAATGCTGCATCTTTTTCTGGCTTAGGAATTAAGGTGATGCTGGCTTCATAGAAGGAATTTGGGAGAATTCCCTCTTTTTCGATTGTTCTGAATAGTTTGAGAAGAATTGGGGTTAGTTCTTCTTTAAATGTCTGGTAGAATTCAGCAGTGAATCCATCTGGTCCTGGGCTTTTCTTTGTTGGGAGGGCCTTTATTACTGATTCAATTTCTGACTCACTTATGGGTCTGTTTAGGTTTTCTATGTCTTCCTGGTTCAATTTAGGAAGGTTGCATGTGTCCAGGAATCTATCCATTTCTGATAGGTTTCCCTGTTTGCTGGCATACAAGTCCTTGTAGTAATTTCTGATGATTCTTTTGATTTCTGTGGTGTCTGTTGTTATATTTCCTTTTTCATCTCTGATTTTACTGATTTGGGTCTTTTCTCTTCTTTTTTTAGTTAGTTGGGCCAATGGGGTGTCAATCTTGTTTATTTTTTCAAAAAACCAGCTCCTCGTTTGGCTGATTTTTTGTAATTTTTTTTGGATTCAATCCTGTTGATTTCTTCTCTGATTTTGATTATTTCTCTTTTTCTACTAGATTTGGGTCTAGTTTGCTGCAAATTTTCTAGATCCTTGAGATGCATTGAAAGCTCATCTATTTGGTGCCTTTCCAGTTTCTTGATGTAGGCACCTATTGATATAAACTTTCCTCTTAACACTGCTTTTGCTGTATCCCATAAGTTTTGGTATGTTGTGCTGTTATCCTCATTTACTTCCAGAAAATTTTTGATTTCTCTTTTGATTTCTTCAGTGACCCATTGTTCATTCAGGAGCATGTTGTTCAATCTCCATGTGTTTGCATATGCTCTAGAGATTCCTGAGTTGCTAATTTCCAACTTCACTCCCTCATGGTCTGAGAAGTTACATGGTATGATTCTAATTCTTTTGAATTTGCTGAGACTTGCTTTATGGCCTAATATGTGATCAATCTTAGAGTAGGTTCCATGTACTGCTGAGAAGAATGTGAATGCTTTACGTGTAGGATGAAAAGTTCTGTAGATATCTGTTAGATCCATTTGGGCTATAGTGTTGTTTAAATCTACTGTCTCCTTGTTGATCTTCTGTCCTGTCGATCTGTCAATATCTGTGAGTGAAGTATTGAAGTCCCCCAGTACTATTGTGTTGGGGTCTAAGTCTCCCTTTAAGTTTCTTAACAAATTTTTTAAATAAACCTGTGGCCTGTAATTAGGTGCATATACATTGAGAATTGTTATATCTTCCTGTAGTATTGATCCCTTAATCATTATATAGTGCCCCCTCTTTGTCTCTCTTAACAGTTTTTGTGTTAAAGTTTATGTAGTCCGATATTAAGATGGTTACACCCGCTCTTTTTTCATTTCTGTTGGCGTGGTATATCTTGTTCCATCCTTTTATTTTCAGTCTGTATAGATCTTCATTGGAAAGATGTGTTTCTTGTAGGCAGCAAATAGATGGTTTTTGTTTCTTAACCCAGTCAGCCAATCTCTGTCTTTTAACAGGACAGTTTAGACCTTTAACGTTCAATGTGACTATTGATAAGTGGTAAGTTTGCCCTGCCATTTGCCAGATATTTTCTAATGTATGCTTTGAATTCCCTGTGATCTTTTGCCGTGAGGTTCCCTTCGTTTACCTTCTTTCATGTTGATGGTCGTGTTTCTGTGTTTCTGTGTGTAACACGTCTTTAAGTATCTTTTGCAGGGCTGGACGAGTGGCAACAAATTCTTTCAATTTTTGTTTGTTATGAAAGGTCTTTATTTCACCTTCATTCACAAATGAGAGCTTTGCAGGGTATAATATTCTGGGCTGGCAGTTTTTCTCTCTAAGTACCTGGGCTATGTCTCACCATTCCCTTCTAGCTTGTAGAGTTTCTGTTGAGAAGTCAGCTGTAAGTCTAATTGGAGATCCTCTGAGAGTAATCTGACGTTTCTCTCTTGCACATTTTAGGATCTTTTCTTTTTGCCTCACTGTGGTGTCGTGCAGAGGATCTCTTTTGGTCATGTTTATTAGGGGTTCTATGAGCTTCCTGGATTAGGATTTCTCTGTCTTTCTCCAAGCCTGGAAAGTTTTCTGCTAGTATCTCCCTAAAAAGGCCTTCTAATCCTTTCTCCCTCTCCATACCTTCAGGAACACCTAGAACCCGAATGTTGGGTTTTTTAATAGTATCCTGTAAATTCCCGACGATATCTTTTAGTTTTCTAATTTCCTCTTCTTGTCTTTGGTTTGACTGTTTCCTCTCCTGTTCTCTGTCTTCTAGGTCCGATATTCTCTCTTCTGCTTCACCCATTCTGGTTTTAAGGCCCTCAAGATTGCTTGTCACTTGATCTATTGAATTCTTCAATTCATTAAGATTTTTTGTCACTATCATAGCTTCTTGTTCTACTAGTTGTTTCATTTCGTTTTGATTTCTCCGTAGTACTTCATTCTCGCGAGAGAGATTTTTCTATCTTATCCATTAAGGATTTCTGTAGTTCAAGAATTTGTTTTTGAGAACTTCTTAATGTTCTTATCAATTCTTTGAGATCTGCTTCTTGCATTTCTTCTATCTCATTATCTTCATAATCCTGACTTGGGGTGTCTTTTCCATTTGGGGTCATCATAGCGTCTTCCTTGATCTTGCTCCCTCAGAATCTGTTTTTATTTGGCATTTTTTTTTTCCCCACACTCTTTCTCTGGGTTGTCAAGGTAACGGAGTTTGTGTGCGCGGTGTGTTCCCAGTTTTTGGATCCCCTTCAGGTTTCTACAGCCTCGGGTTTTTGGTTCTGTCTGCCTCAGTGATGGGCAGGCGGGCGGGCGCCCCTGTCCCACTTCGTTTAATCTAGCTCGAATTAGCAGGGTGGGTGACGAGAGAGGCTAGTGTCCGTGCAGGCTCGCCTCAATTGTGCTGTTTCCCCCGTGGGGGGTCTGCTTCCCCCCCCACTGTCTCGGGATCCCTGTATCGGCCCCCGTTCAAGCGCTCAGTTCCAATGGCGACTGTGTTCCGCCCGGCTTCCGGTTCAGCCGGCGGGCGCGCGCCGTCCCACTGTGTTCAGTCTAGCTCGAGTGAGCAGGGTGGGCAACGAAAGAGGCTAGTGTCCGTGTGGGCTCGCCTCAATTGTGCTGTTTCCCCCCTGGCGTCTGCTTCCCCCCGCCAGTGTCTCGGGATCCCTGTATCGGCTCCCGTTTAAGCGCTCGATTCCAATGGCGACTGTGTTCCGTCCGGTTCCCGTCCCTCCCAGCAGCTCCCGTGCCACTAAGGCACGATTTGCCGTTCGCAAACTTACTTTCCCCTAGGTCCTCTGCGTCTCATTCACTGGGTCCGGAAGAATTTCCACTGCATTTTTTTCCGTGAGATTTTTCCTGAGGCTACAGTAACTCTGTTTTTATTAAACTATCTTTTTGCGGACTGCTAGTGCGCGTCCTCACTATTCCGCCATCTTGGCTCCTTGTGTGTAACTCTACTTTTCAAATACATAAATAACTCTTTTTTTAAAGAAGGCTTTTTGCCTAATCTTTTAAAATATAGCTATTTACTGTCATTTCTCTTAATTCCCCCAGTGGCTTCCATTACTTCGGAGTAACGTTTTGCAAGCTTTGTGAGCCATTGTTTTAGAACCATTGTTCTGAATCATTTTTGTAAAATCATATCCTTGAATTTATTTTACCTCATCTGAAGCTTTTAAGATTTGGTAGTTTATTTCATTATTTTTATATATATTATAATAAAATATATTTAATTTTAGTTACTCTTGTCACTTTATTTTATTTTTTCATTTCTGACACTTCCCAACTGATTTCTCCTGTCTTTTCTGATTCTTTTAACCTTCCTTCTTCTCACCTTTTCCCTTTTTTCTTTGTCATCTGGTTTGCTTGTGTTCTTATTTCCTCCAGGACATTTGATTTGACTCTGTGATTTCTTTATTCTATTAGTGGCTATCTTTGTAAGTTTATATTACATATTTAACTCTTATTGCTCGTGCTGTCACTTAGACATGAAACCCTATCTATTCACCCATCATACAGGAAATGGAAATTACTGTGCTAATATTCCTTTCTCTCACTCATAGTTCTCTTCCTGATTTAAAGTGGCCCATTTTTGAGAGTTTGGGTTCCAACATTCCATTTCCAAGATTCAACCAGTCATGGAGGACTTAAAGCCAATTAGGAACTGGACTTAAGCCATAAAGGCAGCATAATCAGTACTTTTGTCTGATTCTTGTTTTGATTGAATTCAAGTCTCTGCCTTATTTTGCCCAATCAAGGTCATCTCAACAAATCAGTCAGGACAGGCTCTGCATGCTGTGCAGTAAACCTCAAATCTAAGTGCTGCAGTCCTTCTCAAGTCACTGGGCTGGGGACTGGGGAGAGTGCTCTGCTCACCATAGTCCTACAGGGACCCTAGCTTATGGAACAGCTACCATCTCAGGAATATGCTTGTAGAAACAGATGGAAAAAGAAATTAGAATCTGTAAGAACTGGCCTAGAGCTTTCTTTGTGGGAAAGTTTTGCTGCTGTTGTTGAATTACATGCTTTTTTTTTTTAAATTAGTAAGATGCAATATAGCGTTTCTACTTTGTTATTTTTATTTATTTTTTTTAATTTTTTGACAGGCAGAGTGGACAGTGAGAGACAGAGAGACAGAGAGAAAGGTCTTCCTTTGCCATTGGTTCACCTTCCAATGGCCGCCGTGGCTGGCGTGCTGCAGCCGGCGCACCACACTGATCCGAAGCCAGGAGCCAGGTGCTTCTCCTGGTCTCCCATGGGGTGCAGGGCCCAAGGACTTGGGCCATCTTCCACTGCACTCCTGGGCCACAGCAGAGAGCTGGCCTGGAACAGGGGCAACAGGGACAGAATCCGGTGTCCCGACCGGGACTAGAACCCAGTGTGCCAGCGCTGCAAGGCGGAGGATTAGCCTATTGAGCCACGGCGCCTACAGCGTTTCTACTTTGTTGTGTATCCATTTATGTAAATTGCATTTCTCAAGTAAAGTTCCTGGAGAACTGATATTATTGAAATTATTGGCATAAAGTTATTCATGATTCAGATTCAGACTTTTTTCCTTCTAATGTCTGTAAGATCAGTAATAATATTCACTCTTTCATAACTAAATAGTAGAAAGTTATATTTTTATTGATCATGTTTCCCCAGGTTTGTTAATTTTATTATTTTTTTCAAAGTGGCCTTGTTTCAACAATATTTGTCTGTTTTCTTTGCCACTGATTTATATTTTATTGTACTCATCCATTTACTTTCAGTTTACTTTATTTCCACTTTTTTATCATTGATTTTAAGCATTTCTTTAAAGCTATTAATTACCCCTCAATGTTGCTTTAGCCGAACTCCACAAATTTAGTATGTTGTCATTTTATAACCACTCAGTTAAAATTAGTTTCCAATTTGTAATATCTTACTTTACTCATATCATTTAGTGAGTATTCATTAGCAATTTTCTTTTCATTTCCAAATTGGGGCTCTCCTAGTCATCTGGTTGCTATTGGACTCTAAATTATTACTATGTGGTCATAAAACATTCTATGGATTATATTTTTTTGAAAATTTTTAAAGACTTGTTTTATTTTCCAGTTTGCTTGTCTTAGTTGAGGTTCTAGGTTGTTTTAGGGAACAATTAATTGTTATCTGGGCATAGTCCTTTGCATAACTTAAGTGGGTCAGATTGCTTAAGATCTAGAACTGTACTGATATTTTTCTACTTATGACATCAATTTCTGAGTGCAGGGTGTTAAAATCTCCAAAAATATGGCATTGTCTCCTGTCTTTAATTCTTTAAGCTTCTGCTGTATTTATTTTAAAGCAACCTCACTCAGTACATATTCATGTAAGATTGCTACTTCTTAATGAACCCATCTTTTTATCATAATGAAATATCTCTCTTTGTCTCTGCTATTACTCCTACCCTCAAGTCTATTTTATCTGAGATTGATATACCTGATCTTAAAATCGGTTTTCGCATACTGGTTCTTTGCAAGGTACATAATTTCTCACCCTTTTCTTTCAATCTATCTGTGCCTTTTTATTTAAAGTGAATTATTGCAAAATGAAGATACCACTGTAACAAGGATTGAGATGAAGAAATGGAACATAACCAACATTCCAGAAATTGCCACTTGTGGCACTTTGTAACCACAGTCCTTGAAGAGAACCACTAATCTGAATTCTAATACCAAACAGGTTGGCCTATTTTTAAATTTTTATTTTTTATTATTTTATTTTAAAGGTTGAGCAATGGAAAGACAGACATATAGAGATCTCTCATTTGCTAATTCGTTTCCCACTTGCATACAACAGCTGGAACTCGGCCAGGCTAGTTGAGCCATCACCTATTGCTTCCAGGGTGTTCATTAGCAAGAAGCTGGAATTGGAAGCAGAGCCAGGACTCAAACTCAGGCACTCCAGTGTAGGATGCAGGAATCCCAAGAACAGTATTAAATATTGAACCATAAGCCTGACCCTAGCTTGCCCTAGTTTTGAAATTTATGTAATTTAAAGTATACAGCATGCATATTCTTGGTCTCTTTCATTCAACATTATATTTGTGGAATTCACCCATGCTGTTGTGACTTAATCACTTGCAGAGCTGTGTCTATTTCATTGTGAACATAATAGTACAGTTTATTTCCATTTCCACTGTTGATAAATTTTTGCCTTATTTCCAGATTGTGGTTATAATGAGAGTGCCACAATGAATATGTTTCCATGTGCTTTTTGGTATGGAGAATATATGCCTTTCTGTCTGTTATCAGTTAAGGCCTCTTCAAAACCTTATAAATGTCTTTTAGAACTCTAATATGCATTTTGGAACAACATTGCCAGCGATTCTGAAAGGTGCTTTTGTTTCTTTGTGCATGTGTGACATGGGATCCCATGTTGTGGTAGAGGTTCAAACAGCAAGAGGTCCCCATTAGCCCACTAATCTTCATATTTACCCGAAACAGTCATCCTGGTGTGAAAATTTCCAGAGGGGGCAAGCCCGATTTTCTTAGTGCTGGATGCCAGGAGGATCATAGACATATAAGAGGTGCTAATGATTGCTGGTCCTTAATCCTGTGAATTTAGTGATAACAGGGCTGCCAGTCTGGGGTTGCTTTGCCTAGATTTAGCATGATCCACACCTCCTTGGCTCACTGCCAGAGTCCTAATGGTTTTGCTTCTGCTTCTGTACTAGACTGGGTTTTAAAATTCAAAGGAAACATTCTTATGAGCTCCCTTTTTTTCAGCTGCTAGGTTCTGTCCCCCACCCATCTTACTCTATTCACCTATTTCAGTGCCAAGAAAAGGGAAGTGTGAAATTCTACCCAGCTGGAGTTTCTCTAACTACACATATCAGATGTCATTAGATGGGGAAATCAGTCCTGGGAGGCCTACAAGTCTGCAGAAAATTCCTAGTCTGGCATTTGAGTCTCTCCACAAGTTGGCTCTCACGTAATTTTCAACACCATTTCCCATTGCTTCCAATATGCTTTTTTTCTGACACACCAGGCTGCTGTCCTCACTGCTTCCCATCCACTGAAGACACATTTCCACCTCCCTGATTTCTTCATATCATGTCTCCCTCCTGGAAAGACTGACTGTCCCCTCCTCCTGTCCTATCTTTTTAAATAGTTCACCTGGATTACATATATACACCCAAACCACTATGCTTGAAGCATTCTGCTGGATGGATTTGAGAAATAAAAATGAGTAAAATGCAAACTTGCTTTCAAGAATTTTTAATTTTGCCTATGGGGGGAGCATGAGGACAAACCTGGAAGGGGGTGAAGATAATCTCTATGATTGATGAAGGGGGATACCTACATAACACTAGGATGATCTCTGTACATCTGTCTCAATTAAAGCTCTTTGGAAAGCTCCGGTAGACAGGGGTGACTACGTAATTTGCAAGACACAGTGCCAAATGAAAATGAGGGCTTCTCTGTTAGAAAAAAAAATAAGTATTACAGCGATAAAGATGTTGAAAACAGAACATTAAACTAAAGACAGGGCCCTGTGCAGCTTCAGTTTGCCCATGAAGCCAGCCCCACTGTTAGCAACTATTTCAGGGAGATGAAACTGAGAGAAAACCTCACATACCTGATTGTCTTGAGAGGAGATTTAGACAATCAGTTGAGATTGAGATCGAATTAATGACAGGTAAATAGAAAAGTAAGCACACACCACCAACAAAATAAGATAACTATTACTTCCAGGAAAAAGAAGACGTTGGGAAGGAAAAGAAAAAGTAACTGTTTATTTTTGAAGCTCAGCTGGGAATACTGTTTGCATAATATATTAGACAATGTTCTCCAGTGAAACAGACCCGATCATATGTACATATAGAAAGATTTATTGTAGTGAACTGTCTTGCACAATGCTGGGAGTTGTATAAGTCCCAAATTTGCAGGGCAGGCCAACATACTGGAGGCCCAGAAAAGAGATGGTGTTGCAGGTCAAATCCAAAATCAATGTGTTCTGAGAATTCCCTCTGCCAAGAGGTTTTAGTATTTTTGTTAAAGTATCCAGCTTTTTGGTTGAAGGCTTTGCATGAAGCCCATTCATGTCTTGGAGGGTAGTCCACTTTATTCAAAGTCCGTTGATTTAAATGTTAATCTAAAAAATACCCTCTCAGTGACGTCTAGACTGGTATTTAACCAAGTATTTGGGTATGGTAGTCTGGACAACTTGGCATAAACCATTGCATGCAGTCATAATAATTTAAACAGTAAATCTTGATCCAACCAAAATTAAGGCAACTTATATTGGAAGGATAAGGAGGACAGATAGTGTTTGTGTGTGTATAATAGTGGGGCTTGGAGATAAAGAAAACTAAACCTCACCTTCCACGCAGCACAGTGGGAAGGCAAGGAATTGTGACAAAGCCAATAAGTCAAGAATCAGAAAAAATAACCACGTTTTGCAGGGAAATGGCCATAGATGCCAACAGGATCAGCCTCCTGAGAGGGGAAGAATGGTAGCAGAGTTTGGGAAAATACTGCCTTGTATCACACAGCAGGCACAGGCATTTGGCTTCTTAAACTATTTGCATGTATGATTTTGATTTGAAAATGTAAACAACCTAAGGAAGGAAAAATAAGCAAATAACCACAATACAAAAAAAGAAAAGAAAAGAAAAGAACAAACACACAAAGAGAGAAAGCAGTGAGTGCTGATGTGGGGTGAGGCCCACAGTGTGAGAGAAAGGCCCCGTGAGGACCCAGTGATGGAGAGTCAGCAAGAATTCTCCTAGGCCGGTGCTGTGGCTCACTAGGCTAATCCTCTGCCTGCGGCGCCGGCACCCCAGGTTCTAGTCCCAGTCGGGGCGCCGGATTCTGTCCCTGTTGCTCCTCTTCCAGTCCAGCTCTCTGCTGTGGCCCAAGAAGGCAGTGGAGGATGGCCGGAGTGCTTGGGCCCTGTACCCGCATTGGAGACCAGGAGGAAGCACCTGCCTCCTGGCTTCAGTGCATGCCGGTCACAGTGCACTGGCCGTAGCGGCCATTTGGGGGGTGAACCAATGGAAGGAAGACCTTTCTCTCTGTCTCTGTCTCTCTCTCTCTCTCACTAACTCTGCCTGTCAAAAAAACAAAAAGCAAAACAAAACAAAAAAAGAAAAGAAAAGAATTCTCCTGGAGAGCAGGCTGGGCTCAGGCACTCCAGGCACATGGCTGGCATTCAGGGCCTGCTCTGCTTTTGGTTCTTTTACTCCCCCTACACATAAACTTATTGAGGACCTTGCTCAAGTCTCCTCTTATCCTTGACATCTTTCTGCATCTACCTAGGAAGCTGATCTACCTTCCTCTGAACTTCTGCTGAATAGGAAACTCGCCTGATGTCCCCTGCATGTTTATTAAGTGAGTCTTCTTTCTTTCACAAGATACCAGGTGTAATGAGATCAGGATCCTTCCTGATATCAATAACAACCAGAGCCACAACTGATTGAGCATCTCTTTTGGTCGGGTCCTGGGCTAGTGCCCTGAACACACATCAAAGTACCCTAACAGTTTCCTGTGAGAAAGGCATTGCTCTTACATGCCCTTTGGAAAAGCAAATTGAGGCTGAGGGAGTTGTCATGAGAAGTGTCAGGGACAGAATTTAGAAGCAGATCTTTCTTATTCTAAAATTCACACTTTTAACCTCACTGTGAGGTTTTTTCGCACAAACTCCCACTTCTTGTTTTAGTGTGTGAGTTTAGGGTAGTGTCAAGTACATAGTAGGTAAAGTGAAGCATGTGTGCATGTGCACACACATAGAGTGTGTGTGAGAGAGAGAGAGAGAGAGAGAGAGAGGGAGCTGTTTAGGAGGTGACTTACTGCCCCCTTGCAGAAGCAGGTGGAGCCAAATTTCCATAACCAAGCTAAGCTGTCATGGTCACAGAACACAGCTCTTCTGACCCTACATATGCAGCTCATGACAGCTCACTGTGTGTAAACAGATGTCAAGTTTAAATCAATCCTGCTTCCTGACAACTTACTTTAAAACAGTAATTATGTGCTCATTTTTGAATGTGTAGGCCTAAGTAAATTATCTATCTCCACCCTCCTCTCCAAGTTTTAATTTTTTAAATATCAATTAAGGTTTGTTGCTTTGTTGTTTTTTTCAAGAGACCCACAGCAGGAGTTTCTTAACTATACAGTGAGGCCCAAACACTCTGTAGAAAGTGAGCAAGAACAGAAGGCAGTGGGACAGTGTCAATCACAGTAACAGAGCAGGGAAATGTGGGAAGCAAAGGTCATCACGAACACACAGGCCAGCCAGCTGGTCATGGTGAGTGAACAAGGAGCAGCAGGATTCCATGTAGAAAATCCTACATGGACAATTCCAGTGACAACAATCATGAGACTATGCAGGGAACCCATGGCATGGTTGCTGGGAGATGCTCTCATCCCTGAGGATTTGCAGACATAAGACCTGCTAATATGAGGTTTGGTCCATGTCTGAAACAAGAATTAATTAGCTCCCTAATTAGAATGACTCCTCCACATCCTTCCCCCTCCTCCCATCAGAAAATGCCAGCACAGAAGGAAGAGGATCCTCTTGTCTCTTAGAAGAGTGCAGGACTTTGGAGACATATATGGGTTTGTATCTCAGTTCTTATTAGCTATGTGACTGCAGGCAAACACTTACCTGAACTATGGAAGATTAACTATGTGTCTGAGCAGCTGTGTCTTAATTTAATGTTGTGTAACTTTAAGCAAGTTGCTTAACATTTCTAAGCTTCAGTTTGTTCAGCTGTAAAATTGATGTATTAATTGTACCTATCCCATAGGGATATTATGGGAAATAAATGCAAGACTTGTAAATCACTTACCATAGGGTCTGCCACTAATCATAAAATAATCATTTTCATTCTTGAGGACTTTGATGACTATTTAATAATACAAGGGTATTTTTTAAACATCTTGCTCAAAAAAAGTCAACTTAGTTCTGTTTTCTCTACATGGATTAGCATTTAATCATGGCTTTGAAGTGTCCACTTTGAGCTCTGTTAAATGGGAAGACCTGGCAGAGATGAAGGGTACCTGATATTGACCATAATTGTTTTATCCTTTGCAAGGAGAGCCAAAGTGAGGGAAGAGAAGTTAAAAGACAGAAATGTAGTGGATGAAGATAGATCTAAGTGAGACCAAGGACATGTACTCAACTTAGAGGATGGACATCCATAGGAAATGGAGTGTTTACTATCCAGTTGAACCAGAATCACATCAGAATTCTCTATCTCTTCCAGAAGTTCCAAGGATTTCCCTGTAGCAAAAGCAATTCCATCTCAGTCATTCCAAATTCCACCTATCCAGAGTGGATGGCAGGAGGGGCCCCAGTCACAGAAGGCTCACAAAATGTCTGAGCTAGAGATATGCATTCTCTCGAGGAGCAGCCTCTGCCTGGTCTGTACAAGACTTTGAATTCATCCTAGATTCCAACACTGATGCTGTCTATCTTAATTCTGAACTATTTTCCAAGATCTGGACTCCCTTTCTCCTATTTTACACTGCTCTTTACCTTCCCAGCTTCTGATATGGCTACCTGTCCCCATTTTCATCCCTGCCTCATCCCCTGAAACAGGCCTTGGCACTGCCTCAGAGTCTACAACTAGGTTTCCCAAACCTAGAAATATCTCAGGCTCCCTCCATCCACTGCCATAAGCTCCTAGAGCAAGAATTTCTCTTGTTTTCCCTTGAGGTTTAGTGTCGTCTTGTAATTATAGGGTCACACAATCTCCAGTACCAAAAGTGGGCATTCCCTGAAGGTCAGATGCATCCCTAACTGTTTCTAAACAGCCTCTGGAAAAGAAGAGTTGTTTTTCTAACCCTCAGAGAACTACAGCCATCCTTTGAGGTCAAAGATATGTTTTTTTTGTATGATTGCTTTGTTGAGTTTCATTTATTCAGAGAAAGAAGCCATGACACATCATTTCAATGGGAAAAAGTAACTGTCAAGATCCAGAGAAATTAAAAATAGCAGTGAGCACAAGAGGATGCATCTAGAAACCTCAGTATTCCCAAGCTGGAAGTGTCTCTAGAGTCTACCTATCCCAGGGACAGTGGTCATTGGACTGATGTCCCAGAGAACAGTGGAATATAGCCAGAACTGGACCTCAGCACCCCAATCTCTTGGTCCATGGCTTGTTCTGTCACATAAGCCCATTTCCACTCTGTGTGTATCAGCTAAACAGACACACCATTGGCCTCTAATGGTAAACCAGGCTCTCCCAATAGTGTGCATGACACACATCCGGAATCTCTGCTTGTTTGCAGACTGCTGTTTGCTCCAAGCCAGTGTCATCCACTCAGCAGATCATGGTTCCATCTCTCATGGTTGATCTTCCTGGACATTTGAAATTGAACTTTGTTTTTTGATTTGGTTCCTCCTCTAGCACTGCAGCAGTTTCTGGCCTACTTTGTCTTTTTTGGGACTAAAACTTAAAATGGGGTCCATTGATGAGTGTGCAGTCTAGGTCTGCCTGGTCCCTCAGGAAGGATCATTTCAATACCCTTTTAAATGAGGCATCACAAGTGTTTGCCCAATGACACTTGAGACCACGGGCTGAGAGAAAGCTAATGGCAGCAGCAGTGATCCTGAGCTGGAAAAAGGGGACTGTGGCTAGAATTCAATCTATAGGCGGTAAGATATGGAAGAGCTGTTTTCAACAGTGCATAAAGTCTGTGGATTCCTCTTATATTTCTTCTCCTTTCATTCCCTTTAAATGTCTCCATACAGCAGGATAAGTGTTATCTCTAATATAGACTCCTGGGACTTGCTCTAGATGTACTTATCCAGAATCCAAGATTTCTGAATCAACAATACACATTAATGTTGAAAAGCCTACAAAATTTAAAGACCATGGCCTTTTACCACAATGACTGTTAACCCAGCCTCCAGCTGAAACACTGTAGTGATGAGTTAGTGGTACCAAGAGAGCCTTTTAAAACCCAAGTAGATGCTGTCAGTCCTGGGCTTGAAGCCTCAGCAATGGCTTTCCCCACAGGAGAAGCCCAAATCATCATGCTGCTTTCTGTATTGATATGCCCCAGATCTTTGCTACTTCTCTGGTCTCATCTCCTCCCACCTTGCCCCTCTTTTACTCTGTTCCAGCAACAGTGGGCTCTTTACCATTCCTTGAACACCCTGAGCACATCTTCAACACGTGTCCACTAAAGCCACTTTCTTTTTTTTAAATCTTTTTTTAAAAAAATTTATTTATTTATTTGAAAGTCAGAGTTACACAGAGATAGGAGAGGCAGAGAGAGAGAAAGGTCTTCCATCCGCTGGTTCACTCCCCAATTGGCCACAATGCCCAGAGTTGCATTGATCCGAAGCCAGGAGCCAGAAGCCTCCTCCAGGTCTCCCACATAGGTATAGGGGTCCAAGGATTTGGGCCATCTTCTACTGCTTTCTCAGGCCACAGGAGAGAGTTGGCTCAGAAGTGGAGCAGCCAGGTCTCAAACAGGTGTCCATATGGGATGCTGGCACTTCAGGCGGCAACTTAACCCACTATGCCACAGCACCGGCGCCTAAAGCCACTTTCATCATGGTGACACCTCCTGTCCCCACATGCCATCTTCCCTCCCAGCTGGACTTAGCTGCTTGGCTTTACCCTAAGTTAACACTGTTCCTACATGCACCCTATCCCCACAGTTTGCTCAGTTCCCTGCTGCTTGGTTCTCTCCTGCTCAGTATCACAGTAGAAAGACCCACCACAAGCTGTGCCTGCTCCTCTCTCACTGCAAATCAGCACTTGCCCTTAGCTGGGATATAGCACCTTGGTCAGTGCTGGAAGATTCATTTCCCCAAACTCCTTGCAAAATCATCTCCTCACAACTGGTCTGTGGCCTGTAATTTGAGAACTCCTCTTAGTATAAGGTGTTAAGTTAAGGAAGCTCATGGCCTTCATGATAACTCTAGCTCATATGGACTTCTGACAGTGACCTTGTATTAAGAGCTTACCCATTTGTCAAAGGTCAACAAAAGCATCCTGTCCCTATTTTAATATTCATAACTGGTACACCACCAACATCACCTTCTATCAACAAAAGTCATGATAAATGTTGCTTTAAAAAGACTCTTCCATAGGGTGAGAGTTGATGTGCAGGGGTCCACAGAGGGATAATGTATCCAGGACTCTCCCAAATAAGCTCTCCAGATACTGAAGGCACAGCTGCATAAATGTCCCCTGCCATACCCCAAGAGGGACACGTGCTTCTCCATGCAGTGGCAATGTGAAAGCCATTATCACTTCATCAGCCTGCCCTCAGCACTCCCCATGAACCTACTGCCTGAATGAAGTGCTTTGACCAGGCCAGCCCAGCCCCCTTCCTCCCACGTTCCTGGACAGAAATGAAAGGGAATTTGCTAACCACTTTCTAAGAGAGTCCAGAAACTGATATGTGCTCTGGGGACCATGTTCCCCACCCCTCCACCTCACCCAGCACAGTGCTGCAATGCGGCAGTCTGGGACTTTTCTCTAGTGGCTGCCCTGGGACTGGGAGTGGGTAACACAGTGGTTTCCATTGTTTCTCCCTGGCTAAGGAGGCTTCTGATATGGTGTAAGGGGTTGAACTGCAAAGCCAATGCATTTCCTAGGGGGTTTGTTTCAGTTCAATTCCACCTTCTGAAAATTTGGCAGATCTCAAGGCATCCTCAGACCAAGGCAAACACAGAGACACACAATAGCCCCTTCTTCCTGTCTTCTGTCAGGACTCTGATATACTTGGGAGAGCTACTCCTGTAGTGGGTACCTTAGTCGAGTCTAGAAGAGCCAGGAGAGTGTACAGGCCCGGAGTCCCTGCGCTGCACCACCTCAGGAGCTCAGGGTGCATGAGGCACAAAAGCTCTCCCTCATCCACAGCTGACCTTCCTTGGGAGCTTCAAATACCTCTTCTGAGACCTTGTAGTCAACAGTAATCAAATGTTTCCATAAATAAATTGTTTAAAAACCATCACTGAAGGGCCAGAGCTGTGGCACAGCTGGTTAAAGCCACAGCTTGCTGTGCTAGCATCCTATTGGTGCACCGGTTCAGTCCTGGCTGCTCCACTTCTGATTCCTGCTAATGCTAATGGGAAAGCAGAGGAGCTTGGCCCAAATCCTTGGGCCCCTGCAGCCACATGGGAAATCTGGACAAGGCTGCAGGCTCCTGGCTTCAGCCTGGCCCAGGCCTTGCCACTGCAGCCATTTGGGCAATAAACCAGCAGATGGAAGATTTTTCTCTCTCTGTCTCCTTCTCTCTCTAACTCTGCCTTTCAAATAAATAAATAAATCTTTTTTAAAAAGTTCACTGCACTAAGTTTCATGAAATTGTGCTACAAGTATATAAAACGTGTTTAGCATGAAAACCATAGTGCTCCTCCCCACTCCAATTTCTGAAAGGACTTGCAATAGATATGTTACAATGGTCTACTCTGATCCAAACCAGGAAGCCTCTTCCCCCATTTAGTAATGGTGACCTTGGTGCTGTGGGCCATCATTCCTGTCCAGGAGCAAGGCAGATGTGCCAGGTGATTACCAATCACATCCATCACATCCATTAATGTCTCTGGGAACTTAAGACAAGGCTACAGGTGACCACAGTGATCACGTGAGATAGACATATCAGAAGCAACTTCTGGCCATCCAGTGATCTGTAACATCAACTTTTGTCTTTGGTTGGGTATTCCAATCACCTGAGATGTCTGGGGTAAAACAAACAAGCAAACAAGCAAAAATCCCAGCTCTAACGTGGCCAATGAAGGCAGTCTTCAAGGGTGAAGCGGGTCCCAGGCACCACTGGCTTTTTCAAATAAGCTCAGGAGATTCTAATGCACAGCCAGCGTTGAGAACCTCTAACACTACTTGGCATCTCCAATAGAGTTTAACTGGGGTGGCTCAACACTGCAAAAGTCCTGGTCCTCACTGACATGACTAACTGCTGATCACAGAGCATAGGCCCATCAGTGGCAGTGACAAAGACTGATAGAGACACAAAGCAGGATCTACTTACAAAGATGTTTCTTTTTCAAGAAAAAGCACAGTATTAATGGTTTCTAAGAGTTACTGTAGGTAGTTTTAAGATCCTTAATTAGAAAATCCAAAATCTGAGATGCTCTAAAATTCCAACTCTTTAGAGTATGATTTGCAGATTTCAGAGCATTCTGGATTTTGGATTTTCAACACCTAATTGGTAAAGTCTATGAAAATACGACAAAATCTGAAAAAATCCAAAATCTTAAATGCTCTGGCCCCAAGCATTTCCAGTAAGAGAAATTCAATCTATAGTTTAAAAGAAAATATCACAGTTTTGCAGAGCTGAAAGGCTCTCAGATGTCAGTAAGGCTTTATTCAACCTTTGATTTTTATATGTAGAAGCTGAGATCCAAACAGAATGGAACTTACACCACTAACAAGTAGCTGAGCCAGGAAAAAAACTGAGTCCTCTCCTCTCTCAGGACAGTGGCAAAAGCTGTGTGTACCAACTTCAGCTCCCATCCACCCTCAGTTAAACCACTCACCACCAGCCCTGTCCCTGATCCACACCCCAGTACCCCCATCTCTGTGATGCATCGCACAGCACAGGCAGAACTTTCTGGTTACGGCAGCTGGCTTTATGCATCCTTTCTAGACACGAATGTGTTTCTTACCTTATAAACATCTGATTTTGCTGGCACCTGCTCTTCATATGCTAGCGTATGATTGTAGAAATGCCTGTCTCTCCTCAGGCTGTCACTGCCTCTGTACAGTGACTTCCAGCCTACAGCAGCAGGTTCTCTCTGCAGGGAAGAATAGACAGGTCTTCCTGTGCTTGCCCCACACTGTTAAATGAGTGGCATCATCCTTCCTCTAAACATTTTACCACTAACAACTAAGATGATATATGATATGTACATCTTGCCTAAGCATTCTTGCAAGCAGTATTTTCTTCCAGAAAACTCAAATCCTCAACATAGATGATGTGTGTGCTCAGGGAGTTCCTCTATTGGTTCCCTGGTAAGTCAGGTGAGATCCCATAGGGCACTAGGCAAGAACATCTTGGGTGACTTGAAGTCTGTGGTTCTACCTTTAAGATCTTGGTGCCCTTTGCTCCTTACCACCTCACACATTCTGAGTTCACCAGCAGCCTCCTGAGCTGTCACCCTAACCTTGCTCAGCTCACCACCTTGAGTCTTGCCACCCCCATTCCATCATGTAGCAGCTGCCAGAAAGCTGCTGCTACAGCAGAACTTGGCTCCACAATGTTTTTGGCAAAAGCAGCCTTCCTCAAGTTAAAAAAGAAACTTAGAAATCATTGTACCACCTTAACACGCTCAACAGCCCTGCATGGCAGAGTAGGATGGAAGGGGAGGGGATCAGGCTGCCCAGGGGGGGACATTTGAACCAGAATCTCAAGGGAAATCTGGAAAATGGCCAGGGTAGGTACAGCCCTGTACACATGCGAGTGTTTGTAAATATGCGCATGGCCTTTGGGGCTGGCATGGGTTCACTTAGGAAGGGGCTGTGTTGCTGCTCCAGGGCTCAGCAGATTCTCTGCGCCCTCCCTCAAGCTCTTGCCCAAGTCATATGGTGATGTAAATAGTGTCCCCACAGGCATAGCATCATTGTGTTGAGACACACCCTGAAAACAGAGCCTGGTGATCCTAGTCCATAGCCTTCTCTGCCTTCTGGCCAAGTCCACACTCCAGATGAGCCCTCCTTGACCAGCCCTATCCACTTGGTCCTCTCTTCACATACCTTCTGCTCCAGCCAATACGAATCCCCAGTGTCCTCACCTCTCCAGGTTACTCTTCACCACACCTTGCTCTGCTGTTCCCTGTCAATGCTACCACCATGCTTCAGTCTTCACCTGCCTGAATACCTCTTGCCCCACCAGGCTCTGCTCCCTAAAACTGCAGTGGGAAGGCACACTCCCTGCCCTTCTGTTTCTTGGCTTCCAAAGTATATTCTCTTAATTCTAGGATGTGCTTAAGCTCCTTTAAAACTGATCTCATGAGGCCGGCACCGCAGCTCACTAGGCTAATCCTCCGCCTGTAGCGCTGACATCCCAGGTTCTAGTCCTGGTCGGGGCGCCGGATTCTGTCCCAGTTGCTCCTCTTCCAGTCCAGCTCTCTGCTTTGGCCTGGAAAGGCAGTGGAGGATGGCCCAAGTCCTTGGGCCCTGCACCCGCATGGGAGACCAGGAGACACAACTGGCTCCTGGCTTCAGATCAGCATGGTGTGCCGGCTGCAGCGCGCCTGTTGTGGTGGCCATTGAGGGGTAAACCAATGGCAAAGGAAGACCTTTCTCTCTATTTCTCTCTCTCTCACTGTCCACTCTGCCTGTCAAAAAAAAAAATTGATCTCATGAGGCTAGTGCTGTAAAACAAACAGGTTAAACTGCCACTTGCAACACCAGCGTCCCAGCAACTCTGCTTCCAATCTAGCCTCCTGTGTTGTGCATGGGAAGCCAGTGGGAAATGACCAAGTACTCAGGTTCTTCCACCTATGTGGGAGACCCGACAGAATTTCAGGCTCCTGGCTTCAGTCTGGCCCAGACATGGCTGTTGAGGTCCTCTGGGGAGTGAACCAGAGGATGGAAGGTATGTGTGTGTGTTTGTGTGTGTGTGTCCCCCTCTCTCTGTCTCCCTTCCAAATAAACAAATGAATCTTTTAGAAGATAGATTTCAGTCTCAAGTTGAAATCTTACATTGTCAAGACAAATAATTTCGCTAGCGCTGTGGCTCAGTAGGCTAATCCCCCGCCTTGCAGTGCTGGCACACCAGGTTCTAGTCCCAGTCGGGGCACCAGATTCTGTCCCAGTTGCCCCTCTTCCAGGCCAGCTCTCTGCTGTGGCCAGGGAGTGCAGTGGAAGATGGCCCAAGTCCTTGGGCCCTGCACCCCATGGGAGACCAGGAGAAGCACCTGGCTCCTGGCCTCGGATCAGCGCCATTGGAAGGTGAACCAACGGCAAAAGGAAGACCTTTCTCTCTGTCTCTCTCTCTCTCTCTCTCACTGTCTATTCTGCCTGTCAAAAAAAATTTTAAAAAGACAAATAATTTGGCCTCTACCCTATGACAATTCTATAAGCTTTCACGCGACCTCTACTCTCTGACATGCTTTAATCTGGCATCTGCCATCTAATCTCCATAAGTGATCTAACCTCTGTCTTCTCTTTGTCTTTTTCTGTGGCTTTCAAGGAGCCTCCATCCCCACGACCTCTAGTCTCAGCTTTCAGGACTTAAAAGTCTGAGACTGGGGCCCCAGGATGGCTGTCGTGCTCCAGCCTCTGAGCCTGCGTGTGTCACTTAACCTCTGTGGACATCAGTTTCCTATTCTATAAAAAGAGCAGCTTAACCCAAATAATCCTTCAGGTCCATCTGCAAACTCAACATTTTCCAGTTCTAAAAATCAAATGTTATGTGTGCTAATCTCCTATATACACACACTTTCACAATCATTATATCTCTATGAAAGGGGACATGCAGTGAAATGCAAGCAGCAGCTCTGGTAGATCCCTGTGATTTTTCTGACCGCCCTGTTCCAATGGGCCCTTTCCTCAGGGAGCCCTTGTTTTTCCCGCAGTCTTTGAACCTCTCTCAGGCCTGCTCATTATTTTGTTGTCTGAAGTTAGGCAGGAACGTTTCTGTGATTAATTAAGCAAAAGGCCCCGATGCTGGTTGTGCAAGAACCATCAGATAATCACGCCTTTGGGGTGCTCGCCAGGCCTGGGGAGCAGCCAGGCTGGAGTCCTCAGAGGGGTGATTAACTCTGGGATGCTCAGGCATGCCCTCGACACGAGGCTGCCCCAGCCCCGTCCCACTTTGTGGAAGTAAAGACTCAACTGGCAGAGTGTTGCAGGGGTGGGAAGGTCGGGGCTACAAGGTCCCACCACCATGATGGGCCCAATTATAGAGCACAGGGACTGTTGAACCAGAAGACTTTGAAACAAGAGTTCTCAGGCTTTCCTGAAGGATACAGAACTCCCAGAAGGGTCTGGGGGAGCAGATGGGGGGAAGCTGACAGGGCTGTTCCCTATGTTTTAGGACCTAAGCCTATTGTGACAACGTAGCACAATCTGGATAGCTTGCAACAGCAGGTATGTGCTCTCTAACAGTTCTGGGAGCTGGACACCTGGATTATTCGTTCTTTCTGGAAGCTCTGAGCGAGATCCCATTCCTGATCACTCTCGTAGCTTCTGGGGGTTGCTAGCATTCCTTGACTTTCCTTGGCTGATAGATGTGTACCTCCACTTTCATCATCTGCTGTCACTTGTCATTCTTTCCTGTACAGCCACCCCTGTGTTGAAACACACCTCTCCTTTCTCTTTTACAGATACCAGGCATTAGACTGAGGGCCTACCTGAACCCAAACAACCTTACCTTTGCATTTTCCAGGTATCTTTTTCCAAATCAGGCTACATTTCACATTCTTGGGATTACAGGTTTAATGTACCACTTGGGAGGACACAATTCAACTCCCTATAGCTGGCTTTTTCTATGGAGCACTTGCGTGAAGTTTCATTTTAAAATAAAGCATTCCACAACTGAAGCAAAGTTGGAAATAAGGGTTGTACAACATTAGAGGGGCCATGATAAAAATTTTTCTCACTCTAGAATTTTCTCTGAGGCTGTGATGCCGGCCTCACTGGGGATCCACAGCAGAAAACTGGACAGGAGGCTCCTCTTCACCCTCAGTGCCATTCTGACAACTCTAACTCCAATGTCTGGCCTGGTCAAAGTAAGGGTTCAGTCCTGGATGACCTCTGTCCTCAATGAGTTGTATTATGAGAGTTAACTGTAAAACTTGTTCTCAAACAGTGTATGTATGTGTGTGCACAAATTTTGAAATCTTTGCTTGGTATAGAGTTGGTCTTCTGTGCACAAGGTTAATGGAAAATGAATCTTAAAGGAGAATGGGACTGGGAATGGGAGAGGGAGGAGGAGGAGGGCTGAGAATGTGGATGGGAGGATGGGCATGGTGGAAGAATCACTATATTCCTAAAGTTGTACTTATGAAATTTGTATTCCTTAAATAAAAGGTTTCTTTGGGAAACAAGAGAGAAGGAGGAAGAGGAGGAGGAGGAGGAGGAGGAGGAGATGGTGGTGGTGTGTACTTGTAAGGGATGGTACCTAGTGGGAGGTCCTTCAGTTGATTCAAGTGGGCCCTTGAAAGGGATGTGGCACCTATTTTTCTCAGCACCTGGTTAGAGATGTGGCTGCATGCCCCCAGGAATATGTGCTCTGTCCATTGCCTGTGCTATTTTCCACGAGATCCTCACCAAAACGGAGCTGATGCACCTCTGAAACCTTGAACTTAAGAAACACGTTTCCCTATAAAGTTAGCCCTCTCAAATGTTTCGTTATAATGCTGAAAACCTGAGTAATACAGGGGTAGAGAGAGCAAGCACAAATCAGAACCCACAAGCATGAGCTGGAGCCCGTAAGAGAGACCAAAACCAGCACCAGTCCTTATGCTCTCTGACTCCGTTGGCCTGGCTGTCCTGCAGACAGGACCCTTCATCAAGGAGCTAAATACACAGCCTGGCCCAGGGGTCAGAGAAGCTGAAGGAGGTACCAGGGGAAGGTGGAATAGTGTCAGGCCAGGCTGCCGCTCACTTCACACTGAGGAAGTGAACTGGCAGACAAGTGACAGGGTGAATAAGCTATAAAGTGGCTTAGAATCTCCCTGTGCCCTGCCATGACTGTAAACATGCAGGGAAAAGGTTTCTGGGAGCCATAGTTCCTCCTGGTCAAGTTGGCACATTTCAAAACCAGCATATTGAATTAAGGCCTCTGAGGGCAGGATTTGGGCAAGCAATCAAGACACCCAAATCCTGTATCGGAGTGCCTGTGTCTGATACCTGCTTGCAGCTCCTGACTCCAGCTTCCTGTTAATGCAAACCCTGGAGGCAGCAGTGATGGCTCCAGTAACTGGGTTCCTGCTACCCACGTAAGAGACCTGGATTGAGTTCCGGCTACTTGTTTTGGTTCTAGTCTAATTCCAGCATCTGGAAAGTGAACCCCTAAATGGGAGTGGTGTGTGTGTGTGTGTGTGTGTGTGTGTGCGGGTGCACGCCTGCCTCTGCCTCTCAAATAAATAATTTTTAAAATACCTCGCTATGTCCATCCTTTCAAATTCCTTGGCCTTTCATTAGACTGTGGACTGTGAATTCAGGACCAGAGACCAGATCTTACTTATCTTCGTTCCTCTGTGCTATGCATTACACATAGAAGTCAATACTCAGTGGTCACAAAATTGACAACCAAATTGCAGAGCTCTGAACCACAAGGAGGAAAAGTCCAAGATATATTCCCAAATAGTTCTGGCATATTGACTACCTCAGGCTCAACACACCAGAACTTATAAGGGGAGTGGATACAAAACAGAGAGAGGGGATAAGCAGCCAATGGAGGGAGAAAAGCAAAGGTTGGAATAGATGGGGGAAAGAGCCAAAAGAACATAGCATTTATTAAGTACCAAGTGTATGCTAATGTGCTATCACAGATGTTGCCCATTTAACTCAATGGCAATGCTATGAGTAAGGCATATGCATCTGTCATTTCAGTAAAATAATCAAGCTTCAGGAAAGTTAAGTCACTTGTTTGAGGATATTTAGACAAACACAGGCATAGACTTAAATCTAGATCTGCTGAAGCCATGTCCACTTGTGGCTCAGAACAGGCAAAGGAAGCTATGCCCTCAGCCCTGCTTTAACACGATATTAACATATCAGGAGCAGAACTCATAGAGGAGAAAATGTAATTTGACTTTGAAAGGCTGGACCCAGCTCTCGGTGGTACTCTTGCAAGAGAGGAAAGTGTGGTGCCAGAGGCAATTAACCCTGAGTAACAGGAATTTTAGCAAGCTGAGCAGTCACCACGCTAGAGCAGCCACGAGAAAACGATGAACTTGCACGTGAGTTCCTACCACCCTTCCAAGCTCTTCAGTCTGGCTATGACCCTCTGTGTTGCAATCTGTTTACTGAATTAACTAATGACGGACTTCACCAGGGACAGTGGACAACCAACCAACAGAGGGAGGAAATGAGACCCAGAGGAGATGGGAAAGAAGAAACTGTGCAGTTCTGTCTCCTGAAGTTTTCCAGAAGTAAAAGCCAATTGACAGAGGACAAGAGCTTAAGTAGGCCATGGTGAGCCAAATAAAGAGTGTGGGTTAGGTATCAATTCCAAAAATTGTACTTTCTATTCATCCCTTAGCAGCAGAAGGAGGTAGAGAGTAAGCAGAAAATTGAGATTTGGATACTCAGATAGTATGGGTAGAGATAATAGGTCTAGATCATCAAGCAAGTTCAGTAAAAAATTATAAAGGAGAAAAAAAAAACATGGAAGGCCTGCTGGAACTATAAAATTATCTCTGGGCCCTTTCTCTGAGTTCCTTTTTCCCAAATCCTAACATATCTCCTCCTGGAACAGGAGACACATTATATGGGAGACAGTAATGCACTGTTGTGTTGAGCAAGCACATAAAGACAGTTAGCCCAGAGAGATGGGGTGGGACAAGCGAAGGCTGTGACCATTTTTCATCATGTCCTGCATGAAAACAAACTGGAAGGCTGTTTGTGGCAGAATGGCTACCAAAGAAGATTATAAATCATAAGTCATGCCTGAGAGGAAGACTTACAGAGTCTAGGTTTTGTCCTTATTTGCTATAACCTTGGTAAGTTTACCCAACCTCTGTGAGACGTATTTCGTTCATATGCAAAATAGGATAATAAAATCTATGTCATATGAGAGATTTGTAGAAAGATCCAGAACAGTGTTTACTTCCCACAGACTGGTCAAGTCAACAAAACAGACTTCATGCTGCAAAGAGCCATGATACATTCCATAAAAGGGAGTTGAAAAATCTAATTCTCCAATCAGTCAAGGCAAAGGGGAAATAGCTAATCCATTCAAAAAAAGCCTGTGTTATGGCCTCTGTAGAATACAAGTTTTATTCTTAAAATAAATGTATGACATAATTTTTAAAATTAAAGCAGATTTTAGTTTCAGATTGTACTAAACTAGATGAGCTTTCAGATAACAGGAATTTAGGTCTGCTTGTTCATTTATATACCTCTAATACTTTAAATATAAATAATCTATAAACAAATTATATTTATATGAATAATATATACATACTCCCTATTGTCAATTAAAGAAATTGTGGTTTAAAGAAATGAATTGAAAGTTCCTGAGAAAATGGGGCACTATAGTCTCCTTATCTTAAACCTCCATATTGGGCCGGCGCCTTGGCTCAACAGGCTAATCCTCCGCCTTGCGGCGCTGGCACACTGGGTTCTAGTCCCAGTCAGGGCGCCGGATTCTGTCCCGGTTGCCCCTCTTCCAGGCCAGCCCTCTGCTGTGACCCAGGAGTGCAGTGAAGGATGGCCCAAGTGCTTGGGCCCTGCACCCCATGGGAGACCAGGATAAGCACCTAGCACCTGGCTCCTGCCATTGGATGAGTGCGGTGCGCCGGCCTCAGCGCGCCGTCTGCGGCAGCCATTGGAAGGTGAACCAATGGCAAAGGAAGACCTTTCTCTCTGTCTCTCTCTCTCACTGTCCACTCTACCTGTCAAAAATAAAAAAAAGAAGAGAAAAAAACCTCCATATTGGTTATAATATCAACACCGCAGTTATGAAAACAGACAAAACAGAGGTGAGAGCACATCTGTGTATGATTATATATACAGATAGAATAGATGCAACATAGATTTTTGAGCAAGGGAAGAAAATTAAATATAGTTAATGGAAAAAAGCAAATGAAAATAAAAGATAAATAAGTAGAAAATGCACAATGGCAGAAAGATGCAATGATTACAATAACTATAAATGATTAAAATCACTAATCAAAAGCCTGATACATGACTTCTGCTTCCTGGCAGGATATACATATTAGATTTTAACGAGCCATTCCTCATGCTGCAACAGCAAAAATAAATGTATTCTAAAAATCATATTTACAGCTATACAGTAGAGGACTAAATGAACCAACATTTCAAAGGGGAAAGAACCTTTCCTAGATGAGCTGAAATCATCACCTGTTTTTTTCCCCAGGGGCGTTTTCTGAGCCTAGGCCCAGGCTGAGAATTGATTGGATTCTTCAGAGGGGCTATACCAGGAAAGAGACAAATGAGAGATTTTTCTGGTGGCTTTCTAGGCTGACATGGCAGGCTGATCATTAAGCCCAAAACTTGCCAATTTATTATGTACAAGATACCAAAGGTATAATAATTTTGTGAAAATCGAAGCCCAGCCCAAGTTAGCACAATGCCTGATTGTATTGCTGTGATCATCTTCTAATTCTATTTGCTTAAGAAAGAAAGGGGGTAAATCTCAAGTGGAAAATCATGTCCACCTTTATTGCTATATTTTACACACTATGTCAAGCATGCAGAAAATTAGTGATACAAACAAAATTTGTGAGAACACACCAGAAAGGTTAATTAGCAAACGAAAGGGGAAAATCAGACTATCTAGATGTTGGAGTCAATAAACAATGAGTTCAGAACACCTATTATGAAGGGCAGGCATTTGGCAGAGCAGATGTTGTTCTCCTTGGGAGGCCCACACCCTACACTGGAGGGCCAGGGTTCAAGTCCTGGCTCCACTGCTGATTCCAGTTTCCAGCTAATGCACTGCACTCCCTAGAAGGCAGAGAGGGATGGCTCAAGTATTTGGGTCCATGACATTTACATGAGAAATCTAAGCTGAGTTCCAAGCTCTTGGTTTCAGTCTGACTCAGATCTGCCTGTTGTGGACATTTGGGAAACGAACTAGAGGGTAGAAGATCGTTCTCTTGTTCTGTCTCTGTCTTTCTCTACCTTTTAAATAAAATAATGTAAAATAAAATACCTGTTACAAGTTTGTTAAAGATAACAATAAATATCAACAAGATAACTGAAGCAATGAAGGATTTCAACAGAACTGGAATATTTTTAAAAGTAAAAACAAATGGATTAAAGAAAAGGGATGGAAATATTTAAAATTAAAAATCAGGGGGACTAGGGAAAAAATTAAGGGGAAAGATGGGGATAGACCAGCAGTGCAATGGGTAATGCATGTGATTACAGATCAGAAGACACAAAATTAGACCAAAAGAAATGGAGGATCTCAATATGACTGTCTCCTAAGAAGAATCAGAAATGAATATCAAATGTCAAAATGGATACAGGAATATTATACTCATCGACAAGTAAGTGATATAATAGATCAAAAAACTATAACATCAGATATCACAATTACTCCCTAACAATATAGCGCAAAGTTATATGAAGTAATTAATAAATCAATAATTTTATTTAAATATTCAGTATACCCACTCAAAAACTAGTAGACCAAACAGATAAAAAATAAACAAAAGTGACTTTGATTAAAAAAAGATCAACAATTTTAAATTATTAAATGATAAACAGACATCAATGTCATACCCAGCAAATGGAAAAATTACATTCATTCATTTAAATATGGGACATTCCCTTACCAAAAAACCATATAATGGCAGTGGGTACACTAGGAGAAAACAGTATTATATACGGAAATGTATTTAGAAAAAGGTACTTGCGTTTTAAAAATCTAAACTTATTTAAATTAGAATACAGTTAAGTATTAATTTGAAGAAATTTTTACAATGATTCCTCTCATTTTTTTTTATAAAGCTTTTATTTAAAGAATATAAATTTCCAAAGAACAGCTCATGGACCACAATGGCTCCCCCCCCACACAACTTCCCTCCCTCCCCCCACCCTCCCCTTTCCCGCTCCCTCTCCCCTTCTGTTCACATCAAGATTCATTTTCAATTCTCTTTATACACAGAAGATCAATTTAGTACATATTACGTAAAGATTTCAACGGTTTGCCCTCGCATAGAGACACAAAATGATAATACTGTTAGAGTACTAGTTATAGTATTAATTCACAATGTACCGCACATTAAGGACAGAGATCCTACATGATTTTTTTTTTTTAAAATTGATTAATTGTCTATGCAATTTCCAGTTTAACACCAAGATTTTTTAATCATTTGCAATTATCTTTATATAAAGAAGATCGATTCAATATATACTATGTAAGGATTTCATCAGTTTGCACCCACTCAGAAACACAAAGTGTAAAAATACTGTTTCAGTACTAGTAATAGCATCACTTCACATTGGATAACACATTAAGGACAGATCCCTCATGAGACGTAAGCACACAGTGACTCCTGATGTTGATTTAACAATTTGACACTCTTGTTTATGGCGTCAGTAATCTCCCTAGGCTCTGGTCATGAGTTGCCGAGGCTATGGAAGCCTTTAGGGTTCGCCGACTTCGATCTTATTCCCACAGGGCCATAGTCAAAGTGGAAGTTCCCTCCTCCCTTCAGAGAAAGGTACCTCCTTCTTTGATGGCCCCGTTCTTTCCACTGGGATCTCACTCGCAGAGATCTTTCATTTAGGTCTTCTGTTTTTTCCAGAGTGTCTTAGCTTTCCATGCCTAAACTATTCTCATGGGCTCTTCAGCCAGATCCGAATGCCTTAAGGGCTGATTCTGAGGCCAGAGTGCTATTTAGGACATCTGCCATTCTATGAGTCTGCTGTGTATCCTGCTTCCCATGTTGGATCATTCTCTCCCTTTTTCATTCTATCAGTTAGTATTAGCAGACACTAGTCTTGTTTGTGTGATCCCTTTGACTCTTAGACCTATCAGTGTGATCAATTGTGAGCTGAAATTGATCACTTGGACTAATGAGATGGCCTTGGTACATGCCACCTTGATGGGATTGTATTGGAAACCCCTGGCACAATTCTAACTCCATCATTTGGGGCCGTTCCGATTGAGCATGTCCCAAATTTTACATCTCCTCCCTCTCTTATTCCCACTCTTATATTTCACAGAGATCACTTTTCAGTTAAAATTTAAACACCTAAGAATAATTGTGTGTTAATTACAGAGTTCAACCACTAGTACTAGGATAAAGAAAAAAAAATACTACCATGGATAAAGTATTACATTGTACAACAACAGTCAGCACAAGAGCTGATCGAGTCACTGTTTCTCATAGTGTCCATTTCACTTCTACAGGTTTCCCCTTTGGTGCTCAGTTAGTCATCGCCAATCAAGGGAAACAAATGATATTTGTCTCTTTGGGACTGACTTAATTCACTCAGCATGATGTTTTCCAGATTCCTCCATTTTGTTGCAAGTGACCGGATTTCATTGTTTTTGACTGCTGTATAGTATTCTGTAGAGTACATGTCCCATAATTTCCTAATCCAGTCTACTGTTGAAGGGCATTTGGGTTGGTTCCAAGTCTTAGCTATTGTGAATTGAGCCGCAATAAACATTGCTGTGCAGACGGCTTTTTTGTTTGCCAATTTAATTTCCTTTGGGTAAATTCCAAGGAGTGGGATGGCTGGGTTGAATGGTAGGGTTATATTCAGGTTTCTGAGGAATCTCCAGACTGACTTCCATAGTGGCTTCACCAGTTTGCATTCCCACCAACAGTGGATTAGTGTCCCTTTTTCCCCACATCCTCTCCAGCATCTATTGTTGGTGGATTTCTGAATGTGAGCCATTCTCACCGGGGTGAGGTGAAACCTCATTGTGGTTTTGATTTGCATTTCCCTGATTGCTAGGGATCTTGAACATTTTTTCATGTGTCTGTTGGCCATTTGGATTTCCTCTTTGGAAAAATGTCTGTTGAGGTCCTTGGCCCATCTCTTAAGTGGGTTGTTTGTTTTGATGTTGTGGAGTTTCTTAATTTCTTTGTAGATTCTGGTTATCAACCCTTTATCTGTTGCATAGTTTGCAAATATATTTTCCCATTCTGTCGGTTTCCTATTCACTTTCCTGACTGTTTCTTTTGCAGTACAGAAACTTTTCAATTTGATGCAATCCCAGTAGTTAATTTTGGTTTTCAGTGCCTGTGCTTCTGGGGTCTTTTCCAAGAAGTCTTTGCCAGTACCTATGTCTTGCAGGGTTTCTCCTATGCTCTCCAGTAATTTGATGGTGTCGGGTCGTAGGTTTAAATTTTTAATCCATGTTGAATGAATTTTTGTGTAAGGTGAAAGGTAGGGGTCTTGCTTCATGGTTCTGCATGTGGAAATCCAGTTTTCCCAGCACCATTTGTTAAACAGACTGACCTTACTCCAGGGACTGGTTTTGGATCGTTGATCAAATATAAGTTGGCTGTAGGTGTTTGGATTGATTTCTGGAGTTTCTATTCTGTTCCATTGGTCTATCCATCTGTTTCTGTACCAGTACCATGCTGTTTTGATAACAACTGCCCTGTAGTATGTCCTGAAATCTGGTATTGTGATGCCTCCGGCTTTGTTTTTGTTGTACAAGATTGCTTTAGCTATTCGAGGTCTCCTGTGTCTCCATATGAATTTCAGCATCATTTTTTCCAGATCTGAGAAGAATGTCCTCGGTATCTTGATTGGTATTGCGTTGAATCTGTAAATTGCTTTTGGGAGAATGGACATTTTGATGATATTGATTCTTCCAATCCATGAGCATGGGAGATTTCTCCATTTTTTGGTATCCTCTTCTATTTCTTTCTTTAAGGTTTTGTAATTTTCATTGTAGAGATCTTTAATGTCCTTAGTTAAATTTATTCCAAGGTATTTGATTGTTTTTGTAGCTATTGTGAATGGGATTGATCTTAGCAGTTCTTCCTCAGCCGTGGCATTGTCTGTGTATACAAAGGCTGTTGATTTTTGTGCATTGATTTTATATCCTGCTACTTTGCCAAACTCTTCTATGAGTTCCAATAGTCTCTTAGTAGAGTTCTTTGGGTCCCCCAAATAAAGAATCATGTCGTCTGCAAAGAGGGATAGTTTGAGTTCTTCCTTCCCAACTTGTATCCCTTTAATTTCTTTTTCTTGCCTAATAGCTCTGGCTAAGACTTCCAGCACTATATTGAATAGCAGTGGTGAGAGTGGGCATCCCTGTCTGGTACCACATCTCAGTGGAAATGCTTCCAACTTTTCCCCATTCAATAGGATATTGGCCGTGGGTTTTTCATAAATTGCTTTGATTGTATTGAGGAATGTGCCTTCTATACCCAGTTTGCTTAGGGTTTTCATCATGAAAGGGTGTTGAATTTTATCGAATGCTTTCTCTGCATCTAGTGAGATAATCATATGGTTTTTCTTCTGCAGTCTGTTAATGTGGTGTATCACGTTGATTGTTTTGCGAATATTGAACCATCCCTGCATACCAGGGATGAATCCCACTTGGTCTGGGTGGATGATCTTTCTGATGTGTTGTTGCAGTCTATTGGCCAGAATTTTGTTGAGGATTTTTGCATCTATGTTCATGAGGGATATTGGTCTGTAATTCTCTTTCAATGCTGCATCTTTTTCTGGCTTAGGAATTAAGGTGATGCTGGCTTCATAGAAGGAATTTGGGAGAATTCCCTCTTTTTCGATTGTTCTGAATAGTTTGAGAAGAATTGGGGTTAGTTCTTCTTTAAATGTCTGGTAGAATTCAGCAGTGAATCCATCTGGTCCTGGGCTTTTCTTTGTTGGGAGGGCCTTTATTACTGATTCAATTTCTGACTCACTTATGGGTCTGTTTAGGTTTTCTATGTCTTCCTGGTTCAATTTAGGAAGGTTGCATGTGTCCAGGAATCTATCCATTTCTGATAGGTTTCCCTGTTTGCTGGCATACAAGTCCTTGTAGTAATTTCTGATGATTCTTTTGATTTCTGTGGTGTCTGTTGTTATATTTCCTTTTTCATCTCTGATTTTACTGATTTGGGTCTTTTCTCTTCTTTTTTTAGTTAGTTGGGCCAATGGGGTGTCAATCTTGTTTATTTTCTCAAAAAACCAGCTCCTCGTTTGGCTGATTTTTTGTAATGTTTTTTTGGATTCAATCCTGTTGATTTCTTCTCTGATTTTGATTATTTCTCTTTTTCTACTAGATTTGGGTCTAGTTTGCTGCAAATTTTCTAGATCCTTGAGATGCATTGAAAGCTCATCTATTTGGTGCCTTTCCAGTTTCTTGATGTAGGCACCTATTGATATAAACTTTCCTCTTAACACTGCTTTTGCTGTATCCCATAAGTTTTGGTATGTTGTGCTGTTATCCTCATTTACTTCCAGAAAATTTTTGATTTCTCTTTTGATTTCTTCAGTGACCCATTGTTCATTCAGGAGCATGTTGTTCAATCTCCATGTGTTTGCATATGCTCTAGAGATTCCTGAGTTGCTAATTTCCAACTTTACTCCCTCATGGTCTGAGAAGTTGCATGGTATGATTCTAATTCTTTTGAATTTGCTGAGACTTGCTTTATGGCCTAATATGTGATCAATCCTAGAGTAGGTTCCATGTACTGCTGAGAAGAATGTGAATGCATTACTTGTAGGATGAAAAGTTCTGTAGATATCTGTTAGATCCAATTGGGCTATAGTGTTGTTTAAATCTACTGTCTCCTTGTTGATCTTCTGTCCTGTCGATCTGTCAATATCTGTGAGTGAAGTATTGAAGTCCCCCAGTACTATTGTGTTGGGGTCTAAGTCTCCCTTTAAGTTTCTTAACAAATTTTTTAAATAAACCTGTGGCCTGTAATTAGGTGCATATACATTGAGAATTGTTATATCTTCCTGTAGTATTGATCCCTTAATCATTATATAGTGCCCCTCTTTGTCTCTCTTAACAGTTTTTGTGTTAAAGTTTATGTAGTCCGATATTAAGATGGTTACACCCGCTCTTTTTTCATTTCTGTTGGCGTGGTATATCTTGTTCCATCCTTTTATTTTCAGTCTGTATAGATCTTCGTTGGAAAGATGTGTTTCTTGTAGGCAGCAAATAGATGGTTTTTGTTCCTTAACCCAATCAGCCAATCTCTGTCTTTTAACAGGACAGTTTAGACCTTTAACGTTCAATGTGACTATTGATAAGTGGTAAGTTTGCCCTGCCATTTGCCAGATATTTTCTAATGTATGCTTTGAATTCCCTGTGATCTTTTGCCGTGAGGTTCCCTTCGTTTACCTTCTTTCATGTTGATGGTCGTGTTTCTCTGTTTCTGTGTGTAACACGTCTTTAAGTATCTTTTGCAGGGCTGGACGAGTGGCAACAAATTCTTTCAATTTTTGTTTGTTATGAAAGGTCCTTCATTCACAAATGAGAGCTTTGCAGGGTATAATATTCTGGGCTGGCAGTTTTTCTCTCTAAGTACCTGGGCTATGTCTCGCCATTCCCTTCTAGCTTGTAGGGTTTCTGTTGAGAAGTCAGCTGTAAGTCTAATTGGAGATCCTCTGAGAGTAATCTGACGTTTCTCTCTTGCACATTTTAGGATCTTTTCTTTTTGCTTCACTGTGGTGAGTTTAATTACAATATGTCGTGCAGAGGATCTCTTTTGGTCATGTTTATTAGGGTTCTATGAGCTTCCTGGATTAGGATTTCTCTGTCTTTCTCCAAGCCTGGAAAGTTTTCTGCTAGTATCTCCCTAAAAAGGCCTTCTAATCCTTTCTCCCTCTCCATACCTTCAGGAACACCTAGAACCCGAATGTTGGGTTTTTTAATAGTATCCTGTAAATTCCCGACGATATCTTTTAGTTTTCTAATTTCCTCTTATTGTCTTTGGTTTGACTGTTTCCTCTCCTGTTCTCTGTCTTCTAGGTCCGATATTCTCTCTTCTGCTTCACCCATTCTGGTTTTAAGGCCCTCAAGATTGCTTGTCACTTGATCTATTGAATTCTTCAATTCATTAAGATTTTTTGTCACTATCGTAGCTTCTTGTTCTACTAGTTGTTTCATTTCGTTTTGATTTCTCCGTAGTACTTCATTCTCGCGAGAGAGATTTTCTATCTTATCCATTAAGGATTTCTGTAGTTCAAGAATTTGTTTTTGAGAACTTCTTAATGTTCTTATCAATTCTTTGAGATCTGCTTCTTGCATTTCTTCTATCTCATTATCTTCATAATCCTGACTTGGGGTGTCTTTTCCGTTTGGGGTCATCATAGCGTCTTCCTTGATCTTGCTCCCTCGGAATCTGTTTTTATTTGGCATTTTTTTTTCCCCCACACTCTTTCTCTGGGTTGTCAAGGTAACGGAGTTTGTGTGCGCGGTGTGTTCCCAGTTTTTGGATCCCCTTCAGGTTTCTACAGCCTCGGGTTTTTGGTTCCGTCTGCCTCAGTGATGGGCGGGCGGGCGGGCGGGCGGGCGCGCCTTGTCCCACTGCGTTTAATCTAGCTCGAATTAGCAGGGTGGGTGATGAGAGAGACTAGTGTCCGTGCAGGCTCGCCTCAATTGTGCTGTTTCCCCCGTGGGGGGTCTGCTTCCCCCCGCCAGTGTCTCGGGATCCCTGTATCAGCCCCCGTTCAAGCGCTCAGTTCCAATGGCGACTGTGTTCTGCCCGGCTTCCGGTTCAGCCGGCGGGCGCGCGCCATCCCACTGTGTTCAGTCTAGCTCGAGTGAGCAGGGTGGGCAATGAAAGAGGCTAGTGTCCGTGTGGGCTCGCCTCAATTGTGCTGTTTCCCCCGTGGGGGGTCTGCTTCCCCCCCGCCAGTGTCTCGGGATCCCTGTATCGGCTCCCGTTTAAGCGCTCGAATCCAATGGCGACTGTGTTCCGTCCGGTTCCCGTCCCTCCCGGCAGCTCCCGTGCCACTAAGGCACGATTTGCCGTTCGCAAACTTACTTTCCCCTAGGTCCTCTGCGTCTCATTCACTGGGTCCGGAAGAATTTCCACTGCATTTTTTTCCGTGAGATTTTTCCTGAGGCTACAGTAACTCTGTTTTTATTAAACTATCTTTTTGCGGACTGCTAGTGCGCGTCCTCACTATTCCGCCATCTTGCCGATTCCTCTCATTTTAAGAACTTGATATAATTCTCCAATTATTCAGAATGTTTTCACCTCCCCTTGGGAAATTCAAATTTCTTTTCAAATTCTTTTCTACATCCTGCTCCTCTCTTCTGCATTTAATTTCCTTCTTCCTAAGTTCATTCTCCTTTAGATATTTCACTAGACATGTCTGTGAAAATATGAGTGTCAGAAATCTGTTTTTATTTTTCCTAGGCATATTTTCACATAGCACTCACTTTGGAATGGTAGTTTAAATGTGCATAGAATACTGTTTTAAAAAAGAAATTGAAAAAAAGGAACAATTCTGCATTGATGCACATTTTTTTTCTCAATATTTTTTTAAAAAGGTTTCATTTTGCTCTGGAAGAAAGAGAGCCAGTGCTTAAGTCAGAACAGGGAACTCCACCCTAGTCTCCTACATGGATGGGCAGGATCCCAGTCGCTTGAGTCATCATTGCTGCCCTCCAGGGTCTGCCAAGCAGGGAGGGGGCTTAGAAACCAGAGCTTGGAATCAAACTCAAGCACCATGATATGGAATGTAGGTGACTTTACCACTAAAGGCCCGCTCCTTGTCTCTCATTGTACAATTAGTTTTTATATTCAGGGGCTGGTATTGTGGTATAGTGGGTAAAGCCACTGCCTGCAGCACTGGCATCCCATGTGGACTCTGGTTTAAGACTCAGCTGCTCCACTTCCAATTCAGCTCCCTGCTAGTGTGCCTGGGAAAGCAGTGGAAGATGGACCACTTGGGTCCCTGCATCAATGGGAAGACCTAGACGGAGCTCTTGGTCCTGGCTCCTGGCTCCTGGCTTTGGATGGGCCCATCACTGGTCATTGTGGCGATTTCGGGAATGAACCAGCAGGTGGAAGCTCATGCTCTGGGGGCCAGCGCTGTGGCAAAGCAGGTAAGGCGGTGCCAGCATCCCACATGGGCCTAGTCCAGCTCTCTGCTATAGCCTGGGAAAGCAGTAGAAGATGGCCCAAGTCCTTGGGCCCCTGCACCCATGTGGAGATCTGGAAGAAGCGCCTGGCTCCTGGCTTTGGATTGGCCCAGGTCTGGCCCTTGAGGCAATTGGGGAGTGAACCAGGGGATGGAAGGCCTCTCTCTCTCTTTCTCTGTCTCTCCTTCTCTCTGTGTGTAACTGAGCACCTATCAGTTGCCTATTGTCTCTTAACTTGATTATGTAGATCTCAAACATTCATTTGTATTTTTCATCTCTTTTTCTTTGTTTTATTCAAATCTAAAATACTCAATCCCTTTTTATTTGAGTTTAACTGGCAATTTTTACTGCCAATGGAATTTTTCATGATAAGGATTGTGTTTATCATGTCTTTCAATTACAATGGATGCTTCAAAACTACAGTCTATTTCTCAGTGTCTTGTCTTATTTTTTTAGTCGAGCACTTATACCTCTGCATATTTTAAGCATATTTCTTGTAGTTTTCTCTCGTATTGTTTTATTTTAATTTCTTGGGGTTCTAATATTCTTGTTTCTGCTGACAATAATTCAGTGAACTCTGTGTGTGTATATATTTTGAATTATGAATTTTTAATGGCAGTTTTGGTAAAATAATGCCATTTAGTCTGAATTTTCAGACATTTTGAATTTACTTTTGCCAGGCATCACAGAGGTATCATAGCTGAGAATAATTTCTCAGTGTCATGGTTCAGGCCTAACAGGTAGTACACATTTCCACCCCACCATGCCCACTCAGGGAACAAAGTCAGTATTTGGCTTTCTCACTGGAGACATTTTTCTCCTAGGGATGAGTCCAGGGCAGGTTTCCTCATCCTGTCAGTGTACCTCTTTGTCAGCGGGTTATTCTTTTTGCTAGTCTGCCTTTTCCTCTGTGAGAGATATCTTCAAGGGCCCCTGTTCTGAGGTAGGATTCTCACTCACTACCTCATCTGACCTAAGTATGAGTCTTCATTGCCTGGGGCTGTTAAGAGCCTCAGAAGCCACATCCATGGCTACAGGATTCATAACCTTGAACTCATTCACTCACCAAGGAGCATCAATAGCTTCAGCTCCACCACTTTCCACTCTGATATTCAGGTTCTTTGCCTTGAATGACTCCTTGGATCTTTTCTTTCTTGAGAGCTTAGCCAGGAATGAACATCTTTCTCCTTGTATCTTATCCAGCATTTATGAGTGTTTGTAGTAGAATAGATTTCAAGAGTCTTGGTTTATCATCTCGCTGGAAGTAGAAATGTATTATCATTTTCTTTTAAAAAGTTGTATACCTTTCTTGCCAACTGTATTTCTATTTGTTTCCTTGTTTTTATTGTTCTTTTTTCTGTCTTTGGGAAATGGTATTTTCAATGATTAATTTTTTCTTACTACTACTTATTGCTGATGTGTAGGAAAAGTACTGATGTTTATATATCTTCTAAACCTCTAACATTATTTCATATTATAACTAGCTCTAATAGATTACCAAGGGATTACCCAGAAGATGAATGTATTTAATATTAAAGTGAAAAATGTGCATTTTTTCAATCATTACACTATGGATTCATTTTTTGTTCAATTTCAACCATGTATGGCTAGAGATTAAATTAAAATAGTAAAAATAATGGAGATTCCTGTCTTCATTTTGAACATAATTGTTCTGCATTTTCAAATTTTCCACATTATCTATTTGAAAGAATGGCTTTGTCATTTTTTTTTTTTTTTATTTTTGACAGGCAGAGTGGACAGTGAGAGAGAGAGACAGAGAGAAAGGTCTTCCTTTGCCGTTGGTTCACCCTCCAATGGCTGCCGCAGACAGCGCGCTGCGGCCGGTGCACCACGCTCATCCGATGGCAGGAGCCAGGTGCTAGGTGCTTCTCCTGGTCTCCCATGGGGTGCAGGGCCCAAGCACTTGAGCCATCCTCCACTGCACTCCCAGGCCACAGCAGAGAGCTGGCCTGGAAGAGGGGCAACCGGGACAGAATCCGGCGCCCCGACCGGGACTAGAACCCGGTGTGCCGGCGCCGCAAGGCGGAGGATTAGCCTGTTGAGCCACGGCGCCGGCCGCTTTGTCATTTTTAGGTAGAAAAAAAAAAGAAGGGATGAGGTGCCAGTGTTTGGCATTGTGGGCAAGATGCCTGTTACAGCCTGCATCTCAGGTTAGAGTGCCTAGGTCTGAGTCATGGAACCACTACTGGTTCCAGCATCCTGGTAATGCATACCCTGGAAGTCAGCAGCGGTGTGGTTCAAGTACTTGGGTCCCTGCCACTTGTGTGGGAGACCTGGATTGAGTTCTGGGTGCTCATGGCTTCTGCCTGGACAGCCCTTGCAGTTGTTGGCATTTGGGGACTGAACCAGCATATCTCTTTCTCTCTCATTTTCAAATAAACAAAAACAAGTAATTAAACTTTAAGGGATGAATTTAATATTCCTAGTAGAGGGTGTTTAAAAGTTGGGAATGGCTATTGAATCCTCCTTGCAATTTCATAATAGATTTTCCTTCATTTTGATATGATGTACCTTAAAGTATACTGCTGAATTTGATTGGCAGGTATTTTATTGGAAGATCTCTATTTGTATATTATAAATTATTTTGAGCATATAGGATCACACATTTGCTGTCATTATTCTTCTCTTTCCTTTCTTCCAAGCTGCTTACCTATTTACAGATTTTTTTTTCTTTCCTTCTGTCATTCTTGTATTGAAAGGGCTTCAAGTAGTGCCTGACCAGAATAAGGTCAACAGTAATCCATGCTATATCCTTCCACTTGTCTTTCTTTATAGCTTAGATTTTAACTGTGAAATTGATAATTTAATAAATCAGTTTGGAGATTTGTCATTTTTTTCTATAATTTAGAATGAGCCATGGCAACAATTTGTTTGACATTGGGAAAGACAACCAGAAAAAAATCATATTGGCCTCGTGATTTTATCAGAGCTAAAACTTTGACATTTTAAAAATTTTATCTTTGGCTATTTTTGTTCATTTTTAACTTCTTCAAGAAATTTTGGGATTTATATTTTTCAAAAACTACCCAAAATTTTATTGTGACTATTAAGATGATAGTTTATATATTAGTATATCACTTACTTTTAATCAATTTTGGTAAATATTTCTGCTATCTCTCCTTCTATTTTCACATTTTCTTTCTGTAACTATAAACAGTTGATATTCTGTAACTATAAACAGTTGTTGTATCTAAAACTTATTTAAATAAAGTTTAAATTTTTTTCTTGAATTATTTGACTTAAAAATAATGTAATCTCTAATTTTACTTTATTTGCATTGGTTTTACTTGTTTTTTTTTTTTTCTTTATGAAACACACACACATAATGGGAGTATTTTCCTATTCTGAGATTTTCATTCAACATAAACATTTAACCAATTTCCTTTTGTTATAATGGTTTTATTATTTTTTTCATGTTTCCTGGGTTTTATTCTCTGCTCAGTTCTGTATTTTAGTATTTGAACTAAGAAGTTTTTAAAATTGAGTTAAAATAGGGGCCATTACTGTGGTACAATGTGTTAAGCCACATTTGTGACACTGGCATCCCATGAGGACACAGGTTCCAATCCCTGCTGCTCCACTTCTAATCCAGTTCCCTGCTAATGTGCCTGGGAAAGTGGCAGAGGATTGCCCAAGTGCTTGGAGCCCCACTACTGAGGTGGGAAGCCTGAGTCAAGTTCTGGGTTCCTGATTTTTGCCTGGCCCAGCCCCTACCATTACAGCCATTTGGGAAGTAAACCAGTGGATGACAGATTTCTCTCTCTCTGTTTCTCCCTTCTTCTCTCTCTGTAACTCTGCCTTTCAAATAAATACATCTTTAAAAAATTTAAAAAGTGGTTTAAAATACACAAATAAAGGTTACCTTGATATTTAAAAATTAAGGATTTGTTTCCCAAATTATCAGTATATACTTCTCAACCCACATTAATTAATTCACTCTATAAAGATAATAAGACTTTTCATTTTTCACTCTTCCCATCCTTCCATCTTCATATTACAACCCTTAGTTAAGAGTTGTATTCTACATTTAATTCATGATTACCTCACCTTTACATTTTGTGTCTAAACATATCAAAGCTAAAATATATGAACTATGTTTTATAACAAAATCACAGACCTGACTCAGAGTTTAAATTTGTTTCTGTAAAATAGATTTATAGAGCATCATTTTCATTTGTAAGTACAATCAGCCTTCCATATCCATGAGTTCCACATCCTAAGCATGGACCAACTGTCTGTGGATCAAAATCATTCAGAGAAATAAATCACATCTGCATCAAACGTGTACAGACTTTAAAAAAGAAAAAAAAAAAAAATTGGGGGTTAGCACTGTGGTGTAACAGGTAAAGCCATTGCAGCCATTTGGAGAATGAACCAGCAGATGGCAGACCTCTCCCTGTCTCTCTCTGTCTCTCTGTCTCTCTCTGCAACCCTTTCAAATAAATAATAAATCTTTAACAAAGAGAGATTTTATTTATTTGAAAGGCAGCCTGGCACAGAGAAAGAGAGAGACTGAGAGCCATCTTCCATCCTCTGACTGACTTCCCAAATGGCCACAATCGCTGGGGCTGGACCAGGAACTCCAAGAACCTGGAACTCCATGCTGGCCTCCCACGTGGGTGGCAGGAACCCAAGCAGTTAAAGTATCAGGGAGGGTCCCCTTCAGATATCAAGGAATGATCGGGTTTCATCATGTAATCTGTTGGTTGATTCTATAGCACAGGTCTTCAGCCTTGGAAACACATTTTGGAGAATATCAAGACTTCACAGGGAGTATAAGGCTATAGATAATTTAAATACAATTATTTTCAGCTCTGCAAATTCCATATTTTTTATATACATTGTTTTCTTGAGAACTTATCTGGAGGGGGAGGCTCCAGCAGGTTCTCCTCCCAGCCATCCCTTTCAGGATCATCTTTAGTGACTTCTCATGCACCCAGTATCTTTCAATGGCTCAGTGTCCCATGATATAAAAACCTCCTGAGCATGAAACCTACTTGAAATATTCCATAGCAGGCAAGTTCATTGAAACAAGACACCACTAACTCACTAACTCCTGCCTGTCATTTTGAATATTTTTTAAAATGATTTTATTTGTATGAGAGGTAGAGTTACAGACAGAAAGAGGAAAAGACAGTGAGAAAGCTCTTCCATATGCTGGTTCACTCTCCAAGTGGCTGCAATGGCCAGAGCTGGGCCAATCCGAAGCCAGGAGCCAGGAGCTTCTTCTAGGGGTCCCAAGTGGGCTCAGGGCCCCAAGGACTTGGGCCATCTTCCATTGCTTTCCCAAGTGCATTAGCAGGGAGCTGAATCAAAGGGGAGCAACCAGGACTAGAACTGGCACCCATATAGGATGCCAGTGCTGCAGGCAGCTTAGCCTACTATACCACAGTGCTGGCCCCATTTTAAGTACTTTTACAATAGAAGTATCTTATGTTCAGAAATTTTTCAAATATTTCAATGCATTTAAATTGTTTGGGGGCCAGTGCTGTGGCATAGCAGGTCAAGCTGCAGCCTGCAGTGCCGTCATGCCATTTGGACACCGGTTCGAGTCCCAGTTGCTCCTCTTCCAATCCAGCTCTCTGCTATGGCCTGGGAAAGCAATAAAAGATGGCCCAAGTCCTGGGGCCCCTGCACCCACGTGGGAGACCCAGAGGAAGCTCCTGGCTTTGGATCGGCACAGCTCCAGTCATTGTAGCCAACTGGAGAGTGCATCAGCAGATGGAAGACCTCTCTCTCTCTCTGCCTCTCTTTCTCTCTCTGTATAACTGGCTTTCAAATAAATAATTAGATCTTTGAAAAATTGCTTGGACCAACATTTAGAGAATAATGACAAGAAAATGTTAGTAATAATTGTGAAGAGGACTCAATTCAGAATAAATCTTTTCATTCTTAAAGTCATATGTTCCCAGAAAATAAAAATAATTTTATGCTCATATACATCTCTTTAGTTATAAAAATCATAAGGGAATCAATAAAAGATTCCCAAGCATAAATATATGGGTATGAGTCTAACTCCAGGTGGACATAGACTGGATATATGAAGTTAAGGAGGGATAATGCAAAAGTTCTAATAGTTAAAGAATAACTCTTATTTTATTATAGAGAATATCAGGGAGCAAATCCCTATGGTTTTTAAATTCCATTGGGTGTACTTAAAGAACGAAAAACAAGTTTTATTTTTAAAATATTCATATGGCCCAATCATTCTCCTTGATATTTATTTAAGAGGAATAAGATCTATTTATAAATATTCAAAGAAATTTTACTTATAATCATCAAAAACTAGAAACAAATCAGTTGTCCTCAACTGGTGCATAGATAAACAATTGGTGGTATTCCCACACAGTGGAAAACTACTCAGTGATAAAAAAAAAGAACTCCTGATCCATGCAAAAATATAAAGAGTTCTCAAATGCATTTAAGCTGAGTAACAGAAACCAGACACAGAAGGCCATATGTTACATAATTTCATTTATATGTAATTCTGGGAAAGGCAAACTATAGAGACAAATGAACTCAGAGGCTGCCTGAGAACGGTGTGGAATGAGAGGTTGTCTGCACAGTGCCTGATGGAATTTTCAGGGATGACGAAAACATTCTATATCTTCAATGAAATGGTGACTGGATGACCACATACATTTCTCAAAACCCAGTAGACTGTATATCTGAAAAAGGGAATTTTAATCTATGCAATTACATTTCAATAAAGCCTACTGTTTATAAAGATTAATATTGGGGCCCATGCCGTGACACAGCAGGTTAAACTATGCTTGAGATGCCAGCATTTCATGTCAGAGTGCTTGTTCAAGTCCCGACTACTCCATTTCCAATCCAGCTCTGCCAATATACCTGGGAAAGCAGCAGAATATGGCCCAAGTGCTTGAGGTTCTGTCACCCACATGGGAGACCCACATGGAGTTCCTGGCTCCTGACCTCAGCCCATCTGGGGAGTGAATCAGTAAATGGAAGATCTCTCTCTCTCTCTCTCTCTGTCTCACCGCTGCCTTTCAAATAAATAATTAAATAATTTAAAGGCCACTTAAAATATGTGAAGTCAAACAAACAAAAAAAATCGAAGACAATGAGTCTTCCTAAACAAATGAATGACAGGGAATGTAACTCTATTGCACCTACAGTAAATGACAGCTTAGCTGGATATAGAATTTCAGGCTTATAACATGTTGTCCTTCACAATATCACATTTTCAGCTCCATTGCCATCTGATGTTGTTTTCTGGTAGGGAAGAATATGGCCAGACTAATCCATTTTAGGAAATCCAATTTTGTTTGTTTTCTACCTAGATACATGCAGGATGTTTTCTTTCTGCTTAAAATTCAGGTTTTTTAAAGATTTATTTATTTATTTGAAAGTCAGAGTTACACAAAGAAGAAGAGGCAGAGAGAGAGAGAGAGAGAGAGAGAGAGAGAGGTCTTCCATCCACTGGATCACTGCCCAATTGGCCACAACAGCTAGAACTGCACCGATCTGAAGCCAGGAGCCAGGAGCTTCCTCTGGGTCTCCCATGCAGGTGTAGGGGCCCAAGGACTTGGGCCATCTTCTACTGCTTTCTCAGGCCACAGCAGAGAGCTGGATTGGAAGTGGAGCAGCCAGGTCTCAAACCGGCACCCATATGGGATGCTGGCACTTCAGGCCAGAGCATCAACCAGCTGCAGCACAGCACCAACCCCAAAATTCAAATTTTTAATAGGACAAATCTGCTAATCTCTTTCAAATTTATTTCACCTAGAATTCTTTGTAATTTGAAAATTGAGAATTATTTTTAAAATGTTGTGTCTTGGGGCTGGCGCTGTGGTGTAGCGGGTAAAGCCGCCGCCTGCAGTGCTGGCATCCCAAATGGACACTGGTTCAAGTCCCAGCTGCCCCATTTCTGATCCAGCTCTCTGCTATGGCCTGGGAAAGCAGTAGAAGATGGCCCAAGTCCTTGGGCCCCTACACCTGCATGGGAGACCCAGAGGAAGCTCCTGGCTCCTGGCTTCAGATCAGCACATCTCCAGCCATTGCAGCCAACTGGGGAGTGAACCAGTAGATGGAAGATCTCTCTCTCTCTCTCTCTACCTCTCCTTCTCTCTCTGTGTAACTCTGACTTTCAAATAAATAAATAAATGAATCTTTTAAAAATGCTGTGTTTTATGTTACTGATTCAGACCCATTTTTTTCCCTGATACCTTTACTTGAAAACTCAAAGCACCTGTACATTAGATTTCTATTCTTTGGCCTCCCATCTACCAATTTTTTTTTGACAGGTAGAGTGGACAGTGAGAGAGAGAGACAGAGAGAAAGGTCTTCCTTTTGCCATTGGTTCACCCTCCAATGGCCACTGCAGCCGGCATGCTGCGGCCAGCGCACAGCACTGATCCAAAGCCAGGAGCCAGGTGCTTCCCCTGGTCTCCCATGCGGGTGCAGGGCCCAAGCACTTGGGCCATCCTCCACTGCACTCCTGGGCCGTAGCAGAGAGCTGGACTGGAAGAGGAGCAACCGGGACAGAATCTGGCACCCTGACCGGGACTAGAACCTGGTGTGCCAGCGCCACAGGTGGAGGATTAGTCTATTGAGCCGGGGCGCTGGCCCTCATCTACCAATTTATAGGCATTGTTTTAATCTCTTTATCCTTTTGCTTCACATGCAATACATCATTGATTAAATTTTCTGCGATGCTTGTTTTATTCTTTAGGTCTTCTAATGCAATTTAAAATTTTTTTCCAGGGCATTTTCAACATTCTTATCTTATCCAGTTCCCCTTGGCAGTTTTACCCTTGTCTCAGTCAGCTTCATTAACTTCTCAGTCTTGTGTCTTATCATATTGAATTTTATTAGGAATTTAAAGAGTAAAACATTTACTTCTGATCCTGCTTTCACTCTGCCAAGCCAGAACTATGTTCTTCTTTGTCATAGTGTAGGTCATCCTGAACAGAGCTTTTCTGCTATTGTTATTTTCTATATTCTCATTCTGAAATGGTAAAAGCTCTTTCAAGACCAGATGTTTATCGACAGAGAGTGTGGTTGAAGAACTCCCTTTGGATTATCTCACTGTCCACCTGATATGGTTAGGATTTCCCTTTCAGATTGCAGGAGGTGGGTCTGGTAGATGCGATTTTACATGATTTGCTCTGGGACCCAGCAGCCTGACATGGGTAGGATGAAGGCCCAAGCTGAATGCAACACAGCTCGAGGAAGTGTCTGCACAGCCTGCTGTTGGAAGAGGCAGCAGGCTACCAGACCATATTAGGTTTTCTTTTTGGACTGATCAAGATTGTAGGTGTCTCCAACTTGGCTTTGAATCAGAAGAGGCCCTGGTACCTACAAGCTTTTTGTTTGTGAGAGACTCTTGTTGCTTATGCAGATAAAAAAAACAACCATAAACCTGATTGTAGATCAGTGCTCTCTAGCTGTGAACATTCTCCTCATAGTCAATCCCGACCATTCTAAATTGGGAGGCCTGGCAAGGTGCTCCCGCACTCTCTTGCCAGGCCATCCTGCTGCTTCCACAGGAGAAGTAGGAGTCAGACTTTGGTGCTAACCTCCAATCTGGCCTCAGCTACAGTATATTCAGCAGAAATTTCTTGAAACTTTGGCCCATGACATTCTCTTCAGTTTCCACACACCGATTTTTATTCTACCATTTTTTTTTCAGTCACTAAAAAATATTCTTTAAACATTTAATTCAAGATGTTTAAGTGGGGGCATTTGGTGCCTAATTTCAAAAGCCCCTCAAACTTAGAAATGTGCTTCTGCTTTTAAACACAGGTAAATGAAAGGTTACGTGGAAAATCACAGGAGGAAATCATGTCGATGAGAGCCTGGAAGCACCACTCTGACAACTGTGACAAAAATGTAATGTGCCATCTTGAAAAGAGCTACCCAGACCCCCGACTGGGGCTCTGGTCCCAGCCATGCCCCACATGTAAAGTGCTTTTTGCCAACCTCCAGTGAACTGCCTTATTGGATTAAGACACCCTCCAGGCCCTCTGAGAAACATTGACTGGTTCCCGCCGTACCCTGAATTCCTACAGCCAATAGGCTGCTCCCTGAGGTGCTTGCTGCACATCACCGCTCTCATCACTTGGCTGTACCTGTCCCCAAACCTGTCTGTGCCAATTCTACTTGTTTTTAATTATGAATTTAATAAAACATCCCATAATTTGTTAAATGCAAACATAAGAAAATAGAATTTTGCTTCTATGAAAACAAAGTTAAATGCTTCAGAAAACATAGGAAGGAGAGTTGCTGTAAATGTATATTGCTGTGAACTAATAGTAAACAAGACAACTATAACAGATCTGGAAAGTTAAATACTACACCTTTAACAGGATTGCCTTTTCAGATTGCTTTGAAAGTATCATTAAATTGCCGATCTACTTTAACAGAATCAAAACTAAAAATCAGAACATGCACATTAAGGGAATGGTTTATGCAAAAAAGACAATTCAGGAATCTAGTTAAAGGAAAGGTCTTCAGCCATTAAGAATTATTAACATGCATTTGTTTGGGTGGCTGTTGTTACTACAGTATCAAAGAGCTCAAAGGCAGTTTTCTCTGTATTTTCTCTCTTATTCCTGGCTCATTCATGTTCTCTCTCTTCCAACCCTCTCTCATCTGCATCTCTGTCTGCACTGTGTCTGTCACCAATTCTACTATCCTGGTTTTGTTTCTCTCTTCATGTAACCTTGCCTATTTTCCCTTCTTCTCCCTTCTCCTTCGACCCACAAGATGATGGTTTCTTGTTCTGGATACTACGAGGGTTGTCAGAAATTCATGGAAAATGTGTATTACAAAAAATGATGCATGGATTCTTAAAAAATACTTGCACCAAAATAAACTTATCTTTATCTCCATTTTTTCGACTAACTTTTTGAAGTGGTTTCCTGTAGAGCTACTAATGAAGCACTGGTAATAGTTGATGATTTAGTCTTTGAGGAACCATGAACACAGTCTACAGCCATGTTCCTGTGGACCACTGCCTTCTGCCACTTTTCTGAGGGATATCCCAGCTCTCTTATTCGGAGTTAGATCTTTATCTTATGGCTGATACCTAGAGTCCAGCCTGGAAACTTTGGAAAACAGTAGAGGAACATATCAGAATCTGCATTATATTTGGAAAAAATAAAAAATCTGTTGAAGTGTTAAGGTGTGGAACTGTAAACAATGCCTTTACTTCAAATAATTTTAATGATGTGGTTAAACCTGTTGAATGATGACCTTGACAAAGCATTGATCTTCCCCCAGTAGAACTAGTTAGGAATGAAAGTCTCAGCAGGATGGACCAGGCTCCATCTAGACTTGTATTTCTAATGTGGTTCTATCTTAATTTTAAAATCAAAATACATAGTTTTCCAAAAGAGGTGTCTGGTGTTGTAGGAGCATAAGTTGTAGAATAAGATGGGATCGCAAACAAAAGACCTTGGAGGAATGCTCCACTTGTCTTATATTTCATTTTCTCATCTATGAAATGGGGACACATCTTATCCACAGGGTTGTAAAGGGTGAATGAGGTTAAGATGTGTATGATATTCAATTATTTGCAAATTTTCAATACATACTGGCAGAATTTTCCTCTCTCCAAGATCTGAGCTACTATAGATCCTACACTGTGATTCCAGAACTCCAAATGCTGAGGGTCATTGCATGCAAACATCAACATTGGAAGGTGTCTATACATAGGGATGTTCAGCAATTAGTTCAGGTTAGGATCTGAGTCTATGTTACAAGTTAGCTTCTGAGCTGACCATGTTATAGTAAGGGTTTTCCTTCAGATTCTCTCAGGGATATCGATAGTTCAGGAACATCACACCTGTTAGACAGTAGTAGGACTTTCCTCCCTACACAACTTCACACAGAAGTCTCACAGTGAGAAACATGGTTCTTCAGTCAATGGCAAGTGAATAACGGGACCATATTGCTGGAAAATCCCAGACTTTTTCTCTTTCTTCCCTCTCTCAATACACATGCACATAAACACATACCCTTTCTTTTTGGTTGTGTTAACCAAACTCCTCTGTAAAATGAAATGCTGTCACAGTGGAGCATAGTTAAGAGTATGGGCTTTGGAGTCTACCACACCTTGATTTGCATGTTGAATCTGCATGTAACTAGCTATGTGTTACTGGGAAAATCTCTGAACCTTAGACAAATGTCAAATAAAGTTAGCAAAACCAAACTTGCAGAGTGCTCAAGTGAAGGGATGTATTATAGCACTTGGTTTACAGTAACATCCAACAAGCAGCAGTACTGGTAGTAGTCATAGTGGATACAGTTGTTGCTGGTATTGCCTGGCTCAGAATCCAGGCCCTGCTTTCCCAGATAATGAGGGATGAGACACAAACAGCTGGCACTTAAATATAGTATCCCAGAACAGAACTCACTGGAGTTTTCTCCCTCTTTCAAAGGAGAGCAGTGAGTGCTGCTGTGGTCTCCCCAGGATGGGCATGAAATCTACATCCAATCACCATGCCTGCCACCCTCCCAGGGACACCTGGAAATCTCAGATGTTTTGTGAGTCCTGCACCAGCATTTGGGATTTTAAAGTGGAGATGATGACTGACTTTATTCTGCACCATGGCAATCTCAGCCTTCCCAACCGTTCCAACAGCTTCCAGTCACAACCCTGTGATTTGAGAACAATGAATCCTAATATAATTGAGTTAACTGTATCATTTTTAATGTAAGACAATCTTGATTACAGCCAAAGGGCACCATTAATACGCTGAAGGAACAGCCGAGATTTTAGCATGTGAATGTTGTACAGAAAATAGAACTAATTAGCACTAATTTAATTCGAAGATTAAAGAAAATTCTGCTCTTAATTTTTAATTTAAGACAAACCATTTTACTCTGAACAAAGAAAGAATAATAAGTACATTTTTTTCTATCTGAAAGGCAATTTTTACTTTTGCATTATTACACTAATATGGGACTGTGGGAATCCTGACCCCATTAGAGATCAAATAATCAGCATTTAATTATTGACAGCAAATTAATATTTAATAAAGACACAAGGGTTCCGGTATATGAAAGAAAAGCACCAAGGTTCTGCTGACCCAGAAACGTCCAGAAGGTCCCTTAACCAGAACGTGATCTCCTCTGCTGAGAGTAACAAGTCAGGATCCCCAAAGGGTCCCAGCAGTTTATTTCCATGCCAGCTACCAGGACAGGAGCAAGAAGATCAGCGTCTGTGCGATTACCCCCTTCCTGTCCCTACTCCACTCCCCACCAGTTCTTCCCTAATCAAGCACTTAAGCTAAATAATACATCGAATGTCATACCCAAAAGGAGGACAGTCATAATAAAAAAATAATAAAAGGAGAGGCCAATCCCCCTTTTTATTCTGCAAAAAAATAATACTGACTTTTCTTTGCTGTGGGACTGCTTGTCAGGGATAATTTCTAACCAAAGAAGACATAATGGATTTACAATGAAACTCTGATGCTTTCCTGGGCCTCACAAAGATTCTGAAAATAAGCACTATTACATTAGCAGTCCAAGCAAAGCTAAGGAAAAGCTGTTAGCTGAGTTCCTGAGAAAGCCAGAGCTGTGTGCAGAAAGTGGCCCATGGGTAACCCGGTGTGGGCTCTAAAAACCTGTGTCTATTCCCTCTGGCTCTCAGCAGACAACTCCTCTGTGGACCTGTTGAACTGGTGGCAGCTACCTTGGAGTGGAACACTCTTAAACCAGAAATGGGGACTGAATATCTGCTGGCTCCAGGACCCACACCCTCAAATTATTTTTCAGGACTCAGCATTTGAGTACATGAAGAAAGCTAATGACTTGGCAATGTCAACTTAGATTGATATGTTGGCCTCGGTTGACACTAAGCAAAGGGTCACTCCATCCATCCACTAACCTCACTACGCAGTGCAGCCTCCTAAGCACCATGCCATAGACCAAGTATGTCCTGAATATCTGCGTATGTGTGAATCTCAGGCTTCTCAAACTTAGCACACCCCAAATGAGCTCTTCCACACTGACTTACCCCTCTGAAAACAGAAAATACAGTCACATTCTCTCCCTCCCATCACAGTGCTTCAAAACCTGTATGTCGGAATTACTTCTGGAGTCCAGAATCACTTTCATATCATATCAACTCCCTGTATCTGTAGAGGGTAGTTTAAGGGTATGGACTGCTGCCTAGGAATGGATTTCAGTCCAAGACATACGGAACATTCAGTTCAAGGCTTTCTGTGTGGTCTTGATTGGGTAGAGAGTCTGTAGAGCCCAATTTACAGTTAGTATAGCATTCCAGAGTGCAGAGCACATCCTGCCTCTGCCACCTGCTAGCAGGGTGATTTGGATGTCATCTACCTCTCTAAAGCAAATTTGTTTCCTCTCCAAAATGGGGATATTCAGAAGGTAGACTAGGTGACTCCACACACAAAATGATGGCACACAGAAAGCGTTTGAGTTCATCTATGCAAGGAGACCCAGATTACATTATGTAAACCAAAGGCAAAAGGAAAAGAACCTGATGTCAACTGAAGACTGGATAAAGAGATTATGGGATAGGTACACCATTGGGTATTACACAGTGGTTTAAAAAAATGAAATCCTGTTGTTTGCAACAAAGTGAATGCAACTGGAAAACATACTTAGCAAAATAAACCAGTCCCAAAAGGACATATACCATAAGTTCTCCCTGATCTATGGTTACTAATAGAGTGCCTAAAAGATAATCTATATAAGTGAAATTGACAATTTAAGACATGATGACTTTGAACAGCCCTTGTCTCAACTGTTGAGGAACAGTTTTTTTTTTTTCATACTATTTGTTGAACTCTTTACTTAGAATAGACTTAATCTCATGTATAAAGTTACTTGAAAACAGATGTTAGTGAAAAGCAAATAAGATTGGGAATAGAAGAGGTAGGAGGAAGAAGGGTGAAAGGGTCAGTAGGGTGGGAAGAATCACTATGTTCCTAAATTTGTATTTATGAGATGCATGAAGTTTGTATACCTAAAATAAAAAATAGAAAAAAATAAAAATACATTAAGAAAGATACAAAGTACCTTCTCAGAGCAGGGACACTTTAAGGGCTGGGAACAAAGCCAGGCTGTGCCCATGAGGGGACTCTCCATGGCTGACTGACTTTCTTCTGAGGTCAGAATTAGATCAGATGTGAATGGAACAGGGAAGGGGGATGAGTTTATGTTAAATAGAAGAAACAATGGTGCTTGGTGGATGATAGGCAATAGAAGCCATCATATGAAGGTTACAGTTTATAATTTTTCTCACCTGGAGTTGCAATTCTCTTTATTGCTTCCAACTTTCCTCTAAAATTGTAAATAACCTTACAGCACTCTGTGGAGCTGATGTGGATAATGAATTTTGCCAAACTGGCAAGTATGACTCACCCCACTCACCCATGTGCATAAAGGGTGTTCTATTTAGGGAGCAACAGCCAAGGGAACCATGGCATCAGGTAGAATAGGAATAGGAAGCAGCTGAAGGAACCCATATAGGGGTGTGGAAACTTTTTCCCACCGAGGGCCATTTAGTTATTTATGACATAATTCACAGGTCATAAAAATTATCAACTTAAAAATTAGCTTGCTATAAACTTATTGAATTTCAAATCCCACCTCAGGGTGCCTTGGCAAAGACAAACCAAATGACTTCACAGGCTTCATACTGCCCACAGGCAGGATGTTCCCCACCTTGGCAAGTGGCTATTAGAGCAGTGATTCCAAAGAAGTGGGCAGAATACACACAACCCCACAACATATGCCAGAGGAAAGGATCCTTGGAGAGGGGAGGAGGATTTCGACTTGGTGACTGTCAAAGATGTGTTTCCCATCTTAATGAATGGGCACCCACAGTCCTCCCTGTCATCATATCACACAGCTCAGAGTCACCTGGGACACCATTCTTTCCCATTCATTTCTATAGTTTCAATAGACAAGCATTATTGATTTTTTTTAATATTAACACGAATTGTCCCTCTTATAACTCAGCTCACTCTAATCTGAATCAGACATCATCATTTTTCTGCTTCCATTTTATCAATATCTTAATTGGTCTCACAACCTGCAGTCCTAGCCCTCAAACCCAACTTCCGTGAATTCTTAATCATTAAGGTAAAGTCAGATATTGTTGCCCATTCTTAGCCCCCATCATTCCCCCACAAAAGGTCAAACCCTGATCTTGAGCTGGGGTCAATGCAATGGTTGAGACAAAGAGGGGGGCAGCCCTTACATGGTGCTGAGAGCTCTCTGAAAGCTCTCTGAGGCCCTTGCAGAGCCTCCAGCATGCCAAGAGAATTAATCCGCCATAACACAAAGGGCTGCATGACTTTCTACAGGCCAGTGAATTTATTGAGCCTCAGTCGCTTCATCTCTAAATTCTCTGAAATTCTAGAAATGGATAATAATGACACAGACCTCGGGCTGTCCTGAGGTGTTCATCAGGATCAGGCAGACATGGAGGATACCACACATCTTTCAGTATGCACCAAAACTCATGAGCCTTAAAGTTGATATGCTCACTTCTGCTAAACTTGAGATATCTCCCTATCTTACTACAGTGTTTTCTCATTGATAAGTCAGACAACACTCCCTACCAGCCCTGCTTGTAAGGACTAAGCAAAGTCTTAGTCATAAAAGATAACACAGCTGTTTGAACTGCAGGCCAAAGGTGGATGCCTGATAGCACTTTGTATGTCAGCATGTTGACTTTATAATGTTTAAATAACACTAGTAAAACTATCACAAGTTAGGTTTTATAATACAAAGTTTTCAAGGTAAAAGAATTATGACCAAAAAAGGATTAAGAGGTTTGGTAAATGCTGAGTAAGTCTGAGAGCAAGGATTTGAATTCAGACCTCTTGAGCTGCCAACCAAGCCTATATCCTTCCTCTCACATCAGAAATTATCATAGTGGTCTTGGGATTGCTTTGTGTTGTTGTTGTTGGGGGCTCAAACCACTGTGAAAAATTCATCCTAATTTGATCTCCCTATTACAAAGTTGATAAAAGCTCTGGTGCTCTGATGACTCTGGAGCAAGAGTGGGCCCTCAAACTTAACACTCACATCCTCCCATCAAAACTGTAAAGGTTTCTAGAGCTAGTTTGGAAGCACTTGACTCTACAGCAAATGTATATCTATTTGGCTACCTGGCATCAAGTCTCTTCCTTTCTCAACCCAGGCTGCCCAACTAGTTTGCTCCATCAGGGACCTTTTTGGTTGCTTTATTAAGAAGACACTTAAAGGAAGCCCAACTAGGCTTAACGGCATTTTCTCTCCCTCCCCCTCCACTCTACCCCCACATCCTTGGGGCTGCTGCTTGATGCATCATGGCTACTTTGGGTACCCCAATTTCTAATCACCCATCACAAGGACAGATTACATGACCCTGGTTTATCATAGTAACCAGTTCTCAATCTGACCCTATGTGGTCTTTTAACTTTAGACCCCACCACCAACTATTTAGTTTATTTCTCTCAGTGGAGTCTCACTATGGAGAATCTGATTGGTCTGATCCACTTCCTAAACAACTGGACCAACCATCTACTATGGTCTGATTCTATCCCTTTGACAGAAACCATAGCTAAATTGTAACTTCAAAGATAAGAGTATGAGCAGTTTGTGACACTTGTAGGGGTCTCTGATGAGATTATTAGTCTTATGAAGACAGACTAGAAGAAGAAAGAAGGAAGAGAGGTTAGAAAGAAAGGAAGGCAAGACAGGAAGAGAAGGAAGAAAAGAGGAGAATAAAACTAAAATGTGTTGAACTTTGGCTATGTATTAAGCACCAGTTGAGCTTTTAAACTTAAATCATCTTACTTTAGCCTCACAATAATTCTTCCATGTGACTACGAGTAGTCCCTCTTTCCATATTAAGAGATTCTATCAGAAGAGTGAGCTGAGGTGCTGCAGGTCACCCTGTAGTTTCTGGAAGGATATGGTTTTCAACTGGATTATATCAACTACAGTGCTTAGGTATTAGAACAATTTCATCAGAGGTGGAATTTCTGTGTGATAAATTTTTTAAAATAACATTAAAAACAGTTTTCATTAAAACAGTTGGGGCCGGCGCAGTGGCTCAACAGGCTAATCCTCTGCCTAGTGGCACCGGCACACTGGGTTCTAGTCCCGGTCGGGGCGCCGGATTCTGTCCCGGTTGCCCCTCTTCCAGGCCAGCTCTCTGCTGTGGCCAGAGAGTGCAGTGGAGGATGGCCCAAGTGCTTGGGCCCTGCACCCCATGGGAGACCAGGAGAAGCACCTAGCTCCTGCCATCGGATCAGCGTGGTGCACTGGCCACAGCGCACTGGCTGCGGTGGCCATTGGAGGGTGAACCAACGGCAAAAGGAAGACCTTTCTCTCTGTCTCTCTCTCTCACTGTCCACTCTGCCTGTCAAAAATAAAAAAAATAAAATAAAAAAAAAACCAGTTGGAACAAAAGGGTGATTATTGAAGAATGTTAATTGATATCTCACTGCACTGGTTACTTCCACTTGATGGTTTAATTATTAGTAGCTCACTGAGTTTCATTAGGGACCTATTGTGCTGCTGTTGGCAAAACAACACTGGCATCTCATGTTCAATAATTAAAAGCAGGAAAAACAAACATTCTCTTTGGATCCCTGGATTTATAAATAGCAATGATATGTGATTCCTTTAATCAATAACAAGGCTATCTAGCCTGGCTTGGACAATGGAGGAGGTGGATGTTCTTGTCTCTGAATTCCCAATGTCTAGCTCTGGATTTACACTGCTCTTCTTGGGTTACCATCATGTCCTGAAACTGTCCCTTTTGGCGATTGGTTCTTTTTTCTTTAACTTTTACTTGTTTATTTGAGAGGTAGCATTACAGAGAGACAGAGGGAAAGAGACAGGTCTTCCATCCACTGGTTTACTCTCCAAATGGCTGCAATGACTGCAATGGCTGCAGCTGGGCCAATCCAAAATCAGGAGCCAGGAGCCAGGAGCTTCTTCCTGGTCTCCCATGTGGGTACAGGATCCCAAGTATGTGGGCCATCTTCTACTGCTTTCCCAGGCCTTAGCAGAGGGCTCAATCTGAAGAAAAGTACCCGGGATACAAACCAGTGATTATATCTGCTGGAGCCCCAGGCAGATGCTTAGCCCGCTAAACCACAGCACCAGCCCTGCTGCTGGTTCTTAAAAGACTACTTTCTCTAATAGGCAAACTCATAACTCTTATAATACTTAGATGAATATAAATTATAAAATAAACATTTGTGAAAGAAAGAATTGGAAAATATACTATAGCCTATTCAAAGAAGAAATCAAAAAACCATAAATTTTTATGGAGTAAAGAAATGTTGAAATGAATTAAAAATTGATGTGGAATTGCTTGGATCTTTTGTTTGTAAGATAGTAGATGGTGAGTCAATTAAACCTACACTGGACAGATGCTTTTTGCATCTCTAAAGTCAGGAATGAGTTTTGCAATCTATTACTAAATTGATGCTATAAAATATTTCAAGAATTACAAAAGGCTAAAATCAAATTACTTCAAGATCTAAATATTGTATGGTTTCCAATGGGATACATTCAGCAATCTTTCTTGCTCAGAAATTTCTTTACATAGTTCAGTGAAGACCGTGCCTCAAGGTCAAATCTAGGTTCAAAGGAACTCTACTGTTAATTTATTACAGGTAACTTTGGGTAGATGACTAACCCTCTCTAAGACTCAGTTTCTGCATCATTTAATAAGTCAAAATATCTACCTCCTAACCTTAAGAGTAAGATCAAATCAATAACATATTATGTAACACAGAGTGTTGCTCACTAAGTGTTCATCCTCATAGGTGTTTCCTCCAATTCCATGGCCCAGGGACCCCCAAAATCAATCTCCTTTGCTGGCTGCCAGTGGGGCTGAGTTAACAAGGTAGACACCAGATACCCCAGGGTATCATGTCTCTAGTCCTTGAAAAGATGATTCAGAACCAACTCATCACAACAATACCTTTGTCAGCTCAGGAATTGAGCCTAGATTCAGAAGTGAATATGTGATCAAAATTCTATCAGGGACTGTGATCATTGAAAAGCCAGAAAGAAAAGAGGCAGAAAGAGAACCAACATCTTTCCTCGATGCTCTCTAAGCTTTCCAAGTCCTCAAAAATGACACACAGGGAATCAGACATGGGGAGGAGGAATACAGAAGAGAATGGACATTCACTTGTTGTGTTCACTTGTCCTGAGAGAATTGGCAGTACTGACCGTGAATTTGTCATGAATATTATTTCGACTGATAAACAAATAGTAACCAAAAAACTACTAAACGACCAATATCATATGGCAATATGGGAGGTAGGGCAGCAAAGAATCAAGGTGCTTTGGAATCAAGAAGATTCAGGCGTGAATCCCACACCTGCAACTGCTTAGCTTGTGATTTGGATTAGCTAATTCATCTTTAGACTCAAGTTCTTCACTGGTAAAAGGAGGATAATAATTAGAACTTACTTGAAGTATTATTTTCAGGATTAATGAGATAATATTTTGGATAGACTTAGCAAGTAAGTGAACAAAAAATAATAGCTAAAATAAGTAAAAGGATGGAATCTATGTTCCACATTGGACTGTGTTAATTCTAATTTATGAGTGATTACTAAGCTAATGACAGGACTTTAAAATCTAAAATAGAAAAACAGGCATTTAGCCTAGTGGTTAAGGTACCCATTCCATACCAGAGTGCCTGGGTTTGACTCCCATCCAGTTTCTTGCTAATGCATCCTGGGAGGTAGCAGATAACGGCTCAAATACTTGGGTTCCTGCTACCCACGTGGGAGACCGGGATGGAGTTCCTGGCTCCCAGTTTCAGTCCTGGCCCAGCCTTGGTTGTTGTGGGCATTTGGGGGGTGAACCAACATATTGATGTGCTCTCTCTCTCTCTCGCTCTCTCTCTCTCTCTCTGTCTCTCTTAAATAAATTTCTTTTTACAAAATACAAGATAAGAATTCAGACAAGGAGAACCTCCACCATATAGGCAATTACTCATCTGCTTCTCACCTGTGGCTGAGAGACATTTGTTCAGCCATTAAGAGGAGGATGTGACCACAGATACACACCCTACAGCAGTCCTGGTCAATCTGATTGTTTCAAAGGTGTACACAAGAGCTGTGAGCTTCCACAATCACTAAATGTGCCAAAGATCTTGTTCTTCAACAGAAACTAAAAGCAGTTAGAAGTAGTGCTGGTGCCATGTGCCTACATGTGGAACTCTGAAACATCTTAGTTTTATTCTACCCCTCCCAGGCCACCAACATTTAGATGCACCCTGCCAAGATAACAGCTGATTAGGATTTTCTGTGCTTTGCTCTTATCACTAGGTAATTGAAGTAGAGGCAGATCTTCCTCTTGTACCTGCTTCCCTCTTATGTGTAAATCACTTGTTCTTTATTCTGGAACTTGATATGTAGACTACACCCCTTTTAACTAAGGGCTGTACCCTGTGTCCTGCTATCTCATGATTCCTGATGACCTCATCTGTGTGACAATGTCTTTAAGAGCTCACTGATGCTGACCTTCTGGGCATCTTTGTCTCTTCTTCCTCTGGACCAACAGAGACCATGTTCCCGTAGGAGGTCAACTCCTCATGGCTACCTAGGGCTGATAATGAGACATTCCCTCTGATGCCCACTGCTTTGACAAATTGCAAGTATCCTTTGCCATCCTATTCTTCTTGAAGACAACCTCCGACTCTTGAATGCCAAAGTGAAGAATTTGCCCCTAATTCTGTGAGTCCTATGGAAGATAATGAAGGTTCTCTACCTGCAGATTGGCACCATCTTAATAGTTTGTTGTATGCATCTGTGGAAAAGACCTATTCCAACAAAAATTTTTTTTAAAAATTATGTATTTAAAAGGAATAAGAAGGCTCTGCATGGGGTTCCTTCTTTCATTCTAGAAAAAGACCACTGTAATTGAAACAGAACATGCCTAACAATATGAGAAAGTACTTTCAGAAGAAGGGAAGAGCTGGTGCCGCGGCTCAATAGGCTAATCCTCCGCCTAGTGGCGCTGGCACACCGGGTTCTAGTCCCGCTGGCACACCGGGTTCTAGTCCCGGTCGGGGCGCCGGATTCTGTCCCGGTTGCTCCTCTTCCAGGCCAGCTCTCTGCTGCGGCCCAGGAGTGCAGTGGAGGATGGCCCAGGTGCTTGGGCTCTGCACCCCATGGGAGACCAGAAGCACCTGACTCCTGCCATCGGATCAGCGCAGTGCACCAGCCGCAGCGGCCATTGGAGGGAATATGGCCTGTTGTTTTATCACTGGGTTTCTGGGCATGTTTTATAACATGCACAAGAAAAAAATAAGTTATAGTTGCCCATCTTCCCTTTTTTTTTTTGACAGGCAAAGTGGACAGTGAGAGAGAGAGACAGAGAGAAAGGTCTTCCTTTGCTGTTGGTTCACCCCCCAATGACCGCTGCTGCCAGCTCACTGTGCTGATCTGAAGCCAGGATCCAGGTGCTTCTCCTGGTCTCGCATGGGGTGCAGGGCCCAAGCACTTGGGCCATCCTCCACTGCACTCCTGGGCCGCAGCAGAGAGCTGGCCTGGAAGAGGGGCAACCAGGACAGAATCCGGCGCCCTGACCGGGACTAGGATCCAGAGTGCCGGTGCCGCAAGCGGAGGATTAGACTATTGAGCCGCGGCACCGGCAACAGGCCATATTCCTAAACCAAACAACCAAGGAGTTAAACCGGCAATAGATTCTAAAATGAACAACTTTTCCTAGGGCCTGAGTCCCCAAAACTGATCCAAAAAGCCAGGCAACTCATTCTACTCCTCCCTGAGCCCTGGGGCTGCCCCTGTCTCCATTGCTGCCCAGTCGGGTGGATGAGTGATAAGCCAAGCAAAGCTAATGTCAGATCAGGCATGATGGAGAGTGTATATCCCTACTTGAGACCCTTTATCACTCAGAATGAGTGTTTTATAGCCCTGCATAGAGGTTGCCATAAAACACCATTTTAAGGAGCTCGAGGCCATATTTCATCCATTAATGTCCTCTTGCCCCAAGAGGCAAAACAAACTAGCAGGTGGCTCAGGATTAACGTCTTTATTACAGATGACCTCACTATTGTGTTCTCTATAAAGAAAAAATATTACAAAGCATTAACGCACTTTAACTATTAAATTAATACAGATTTACAGCTCATATCCGGATCTAAATTTCTTGGCTTGCAGGGTCGTTATTTTTCTGTGATTTTTTTTGACAACATTGCTAATGGGGACCAGAGCAAAATTGATATGAACTGTGATGGTAGATGCATGAATTCAGGGAGGCAGCAGGTTATGTCTCCATATAAATCACTCTGATGGCAGCTTTGCACTAGAACTTACACAAGTATTTTCAATATTTGAGCAATAGCCACAGAAGGATATTTAACTGAAAAGATGCAAGTACTAAGATTCCAATATTTACTTTGTTCTGACAAATGGCAAAACATGAAGACTGTGCTTTAATTACTTAGAGAGGCTTTGGCACATAACTCCCCTGCCCCCACTCTCTCTCTCTCTCTCTCTCTAATGCTAAAAGTAACCATTACGTATTTTATCTCAATGTGTCATTATTGAACGTTGAGTTTAAGTATGCAATGGATTGAAATTCCCCGCATTTGCACTCCCTTCTGGGGTTCAGAACAATGGTATACACTGGTTACTAGTCAAATGCAAAGCAAATCATCTGTTACGTTATTAATGTCAAGCAAACACCCAAAGACTCAAAGTCTGCTGAAAATAGATTGTAGAACAGAACTTAAGACTAAGCTTTTATTCCAAGTCTAAAAAGTGTGAACCCAGTTATTTAGGCTTTATGAGAGTGAAAGAGAGAAATGCCATACATACACACACACACACACACACACACACACTAGTCTACAGTGCTACAGCACAGGCATCACGTGGTAAGGAGGAAGAAGAGGAGAAAGAGGAGGAGGAGGAGGCAGGAAGTTCAAGAGATGCCAAAAGGTTACAAGGGCATTGGCAAGAACTCTGACCTAGGACACAGAGGCCTTTCCCATTGGGTTACATGAACTCAAAATGTAATGTTTATACTTATGTTAGGAATTTCTCCTTGTATGGGAGGTGTGAGTATGCAACACATAGAGAGAGGGCAAAAATGATGCCTCCAACACCCCGGGAGAGAAAAGGAGAGGGTCCTTGAAAGGAAAATCTATGTTCTCTGTGGGCTCAGTGTGAAACTCACTAGAAGATAAAAAGTGGAGTCTCTTATGATGTCAGAGAATTTGTTGTCCAACTTAACACCATCTATTCTAAGTTTCATGTATCTTTTGTGGTGAGATAATATCATGACACTGGGTTCTGAGAATACACAGTGTGTTGATTCCATGATTTTCTCCTTGGAAAGTCCTTGAAAGAAATACATGCACCTGAAACAACAGCAATGTGTCTTAAGTTAGGAGCAAATCTGCTGTTTGCCATTAGCCATGGCTGTGGCCCAAACACTAATGCTGCACTCTATCAGGCTGGCCTGGGAGGAAGAATACTGGGATTAGACTTAGACTCTGGCTGCACAGACACAAGGGTAGATCCAACACATCACAGTGAGAGCGTAGAGAGGTTGTGCTTCAAAGTGTAATTCAGGAAACAGCTTCCTCTGCATCCTTCTATAAATGATGGAAGTCCCTTCAAAAATTGTCATCCCTGAAAACAAGAAAGTCTTTAAAAATAGGATGTGAGAGAGAGATAGGGCTCATTCAGCCAGGAACTGACTTGTGGAAAGGAAACGAAATACAAATCATTGAAACAAGGCTCTAGGAACCTCAAAGCCACCCCTGGAAGGAGCTGCCATCTAATGAGCCTAAATCTCGACTTTAGTCATTTCAGATCATGGGGTTTATCTCCCTGCCTTATCAAGATCTATAATCCATCTCTTTTTCTCTCATTTTCTCCCAGTCAGTCCCATGAAAAAGAATCAAGAGAACAATCAGAAGAGAGAGCCAGAAAACACTCTAACCTATCCAAAGAATACTCGAGTTTCAGCAGGAGAAGGGGACAAGTGTACATCCCTGATATGTCCTGATAGCTTTGGCTGATGGAATTAGGAGACCAACTGAAGAAGAAATGAGAAAAAAATCTTAACAACCTAGTAATGAGGCAAATCATTGGCCCTGGTATTTATTGGTCTCTTCCATGAATATAATCCCAAGAAATAAGACACCGTTCTTCTTTCTCCTTCCAATACATGGATATTCACTGGCATATAGTCAACAGCTATGTTCAGAGGTGTAACTGCACGGATGCATGTGCACACTCTGTGTATGAGCATATGCGGCATTGTGCCTTCTGTGCATGCGTAGGTGATCCGATGCATGCAAGTGGGTGTGCTTGCACATATTCCACGACTAGCCAAGCAAATATAAGTACATATGTGCATCCATGATTAATATATGCACCTGCATGCCGGTACTTTGGACATATCTTGCACATTATCTGCATGGAAAGCATATCACATGCATGTACAAGTACACGTGTGAGTTCTGTGTCTGTGTGTTTGTATGAGTCTGGGTTCTTAAGCCCCACCACGCACTAGGCTGTTTGCAGCCAATGTTGAGCCACTAATGATTTTAATGAGAGTGCCTTCTGGATTCATATTTTTTTCATAAAATACATCACACTAAAACCAAATCAATGAGAAACATTAATTAGGGCCTTTGTAGATGCCTTCTGTGGTGGTGTTTTTCTTTTGAGAAGCACCAGACGAAGAATGCTGGGCTTTATTTAAGCTAAGTTGTTTGACATTTAGATGAGAGAAAAAAGGGGAAGAAACTAGCCAGCCCAGGAACCGTTTTTGACAGCTCTTTGTCATGCAAGGGAGAAAAAAGGCGCCGGCTGTGAGAGTCTACTTTGAAGCCCTGGAAATTTGTAATGAAAAATTTAAGATACAAGAGAGGCAGAAAGATGAGCTATTCACGGGGCTCTGCATATATTAACACTTGTAATGCAAACTAAAGGTTTGCTATGTGTTTTTATAATTTGGCCGCTAATAAATATCTTCCAGAAGTGCTTTGATTTTCTAAGCTTGGGTATGGAGTTCGAATCCATTAAAAAGTAAAAGAAACAATTGGCATTGGACTCCAGTCCCTGATTAGGGGACCGTGCACATCAATTATTACAGACAGACCGCTGACTGATTTCAAAGGCTGCTGGAAACCCTTGTGTGCAGTTGGAGGAAGCCGTGCATTTGTGGACAATTCCTCCGTTATGAACATCCTCCCTGCCAACCTCCAGGCCAACCCAAACCAAGCACTTGACCCCTCTTCCTTGACCTCCTGGGAATAATTGATGACAATTCTTAGAGACACACAGACACTGGGGATCCATTGAACAAGCTCCAAAAAGCAACATCTTCTCTACTAAATGGACAGGGTTCCTGTGATGTCCAACGACTTTTGTAAATTTGGTCTACTGAGGCAAACCAATTCCATGCACCTGTTACATCCTTATGAGTCTTAATCACACACCTTCTGTCCAGTCCCTTTAATTCACTGATCCTCCTGCCATGATCAGCTCCAGGAATCCTTGCTGCTTCTCTTCTTTCTACATCTCCCAATGTCCTTCTCTTCCCCATCCGTTTCTTCTGTGTATCTCGAACATCTATTCCCTGGTCAACAGAAATGCAATGTTTCCACACGTTCCTCAAAATTCTATCTGGTTTGCCTGATGCCATGCTGTGCTAGTGGAAGCAGTTCAGGCTTAGCAGTTGAATGGACTCGTGTACTCATCCTGAATCTTTCACCTAACCGTGTGATTTAGGATGAGGCTTCTAACCTTTCTGATCCTCAGTCTCCTGATTTCTACAAAATGAGAGTGAAAGTGTCTACCTCCTGAGTGCAGTGAAGATTAGAGTAACACCTGTAAACGTCCCGGTACACAGTCGGCATGCACACACACACACACACATGCACACACAAAGCAGTAGCAAATTAACTGAAAGACAGCCTCCCCATGAGAAGACCTATAACCTGTTGGATTTAAGTTCTGTTTTTTCCTCCTCACAAATCTGTGAGGCCAGGAAGTGCTTTGAGTATTCCTTCAGTTGCTCACAAACACTTGGAAACTATCACTCGGTAACTTTCACTCAAAACCCTTGATAGACAGAAGCTCAGGCATCACATTAGATTTCTGCCCCTCCTTATCATTTTCATTCTTCATGAATTTCTTTGGCTCCTGGGTCACCTAAGTGGTCCCAGTGTCCAGTGGGTTCCCTGGTCAAAGCCATAAAGTCACAGCCTCTGGACCTCTTACCTTTCTGTAGGCTTCGATGAGCTTAGCTTCATTCCTCTCACGCCAACTACTGCTAAGGCTACAGTTCTATAGCCTGTATCCTCTCTTTCTCCTGAAAGCACCTTACGTTACCACATCTCCATTTTCACCTTGAGTGCCTGCTCCCTCGTGTGCACATTCCTGTTTCATGGGATATTTGGGCTCTCAGTTCTTCTAGGTTTTTGTCTGCACAACTTTATCCCTGCCCTTTGGTAACAACGGTGAGAGCAATCATTAAGCTAAACACACTCTATGTTATTCCCACTAACATTGATAAACAGTGGTAATGTTACTACCATTCCTGTTTTTCATATTGGAAAACTGAGGCTGTGAAATTTGCCAATGTCACTAAACCAGAAAGTTAAAGAAATAAGAATTTCTGTCTCCATTACTCTTTCAACCCCTGTGCTTGATGCTTCCTGAGATACCTTTATATGCAGCTTGAACTTTGTGAATAGTCACGTGAACTGTGCTCTCTCTCCACCTTCCTGAGCTCGTCCATGCCTGCACATTATAAACCATCCTTTCCAGATAGATTTCTCAAATCACCTCGACTCCCCCAAGGCATCTTCAACTAAAGATGGTACAAATGTTTAGAAAGATGACCTACATAGGTTCTCATAGTTCCATCTGACTTGCCAAGAGAATAAGTCATAGTCGATTGGAAAAACTGGCCCTTTCCACAGCAAGCAGGAGGTTGGCAGATGTACCTGCCGGAAGCTGGCCAGATCACCTTCCACTGCAACCTTCCCTTCCATAAGGACAATGATGATGATCTAGCCACAGAAAAGAACAAATTCATCAATGCTACATGTTCCAGAAAATGACTAGCTATACAAAGTCCTCCATTCCTAACACTGAACTATCTTTCCTCTTCTGAAATGTCCCCAAATTGCTTGCCCCCTTTCAGCCAATCAGACTGCTAAATGTACCTGAAGAAAATTAGTTCTCCCTGCTCCAAACTTATCTTTTTTTAAAGATTTAATTTATTTATTTGAGAGGTAGAGTTACAGATAGTGAGAGCGAGAGACAGAGAGAAAGGTCCTCCATCCACTGGTTCAATCCCCAAATGGCTACAACAGTCAGAGTTGAGCCGATTCAAAGCCAGGAGCTTCTTCTCCCTCACAGGTACAGGGGCCAAAGTGCTTGGGTCATCTTCCACTGCTTTCCCAGGGCATAGCAGAGAGCTAGATAAGAAGTAGAGCAGCTGGAACTTGAACCAGTGCCAATATGGGATGCCAGCACCACAGGCATAAGATTAACCTACTGTACCACAGTGCCGGCCCCCAAACTTCTCATCTTAATCCAAGGTTTGCCAATCGAAGACTGTCACAGCATTTCCCCTTTTTACTTTTTTTTTTTTTCGACAGCTTGAGTTATAGAGTTAGACAGTGAGAGAGAGAGAGAGAGCTAGGCAGTGAGAGACAAACAGAGAGAAAGGTCTTCCTTCCATTGGTTCACCCCCCACAATCGCCGCTATGGCCGGAGATACTCCGATCTGAAGCCAGGAGCCAGGTGTTCCTTCCTGGTCTCCCATGCAGGTGCAGGGCCCAAGCACTTGGGCCATCCTCCACTGCCTTCCCGGGTCACAGCAGAGAGCTGGACTGGAAGAAGAGCAACTGGAACTAGAACCCAGCGCCCATATAGGATGCTGGCACTGCAGGCAGAGGATTAACCGAGTGAGCCATGGCACCGGCCCTCCCTTTTTTACTTTGTAAATTTCCTAACTAATTCTATGCTGAAATGAACTTAACACTAATAAACTCATTTGGCAAAAGTTAATGTCTGAAAACCTTGCTTAATTTTCTCTCAGATGCCATTTCGTCTTGGACAATGGACAACAATAAGTATTCCTATGTAACACTTGAGGATAATGCAAATGATTTTGAGCATGTCCCAGAGAATTGTCCTCATCCTGAAGAATAAGCACAGAATATCCACATTTCCAGGAACACTGGAACAGTAGGCCCGTCTTATTGCAGAATCCTCATGAGAAAGGGTGTGTAAAACCTTCAGAAAGACATTCCAATCCATGTGCCCAAGATGCCAGTAGCAGCTGGCCTCAACAAGTGAGCCTCAAATCTAAGTCTAGGGAAACCACCATCCTTGTTCTTCAATTTGAATATTTTCATCTTTTTAAAAGATTTTATTTATTTATTTGAGAGGTAGAGTTACAGGCAGAGAGAGGGAGATACAGAAAGAATCATCCAACCATTGGTTCACTCTCCAAATGGTTGCAACAGCCAGAGCTGGGCTAATCTCAAGCCAGGATCCAGGAGCCTCCTCCAGGTCTCCCATATGGGTGCATGGGCCAAAGCCCTTGGGCCATCCTCTACTGCCCTCCCAGGCCGTAGCACAGAGCTGGATCGGAGGAGGAGCAGCCAGGACATGAATCAGGGCCCATATGGGATGTCGGCACTGCAGTCAGAGGCTTAGTCTACTGCCACATGGCACCGGCCCTGAATACTTTCATCTTTAAAAAAAATGGAAATTTGAAGGAGATAGGAGCCATGGAGAGGTAGGATAGAAGGATCCATCCAAGGCTTTAAGCTTTAGTCCCCACAGAGGACAATTGTGAGTGACATTAACACTCGATGCCCAGAGGTCTTACTTCTCAAATCTCTCTATGCCAGTTTCTAGCTCTAGCTGCATAGTTACACTTATTTTATCTCCCTTGGAAAAATCTTCACATAGAATACTGTGATTCCCTGAACCTTACAGATCAATCCCACAAGATACTCCCACAGTTGTCTCTGATCACTCAGGAAGAAACAATGTAGGAGTCAAATTCACCTCTGCTCTATTTATGTTTGGACCAGATAGTTCTTTATTGTAGGGCACTTTTGTTTTCTGTGCACTGTAGGATGTTTATTAGCATCTCTTGTCTACTCTCCAGATGTTAGCAGCATAGTTCCCAGACTAAAACAATGTCTGCAGACAATGCCATTTGTTCCCTCAGAGACAGTTATCACAGTAGAGAACAACTGCACTACAGATAATTCACCAAGCAGTTGTGAGAAAACAATGCAAGTGAAAAGTGTTGTATAGAGTTACAAAAAATGTGAGTTATCGGGGCTGATCTTGCAGCTTACCTGGTAAAGCTGCCACCTGCGATGCCAGCTTCCCATGTGGGCACTGGTGCATACTGCAAATGTTCCACTTCCAATCCAGCTCCCTGCTAATGGTCTTGGAAAGGCAGTGGAAGATGGCCCAAGTGCTTGGGTACCTGCATTCATGTGGGAGACCAGAATGGAGTTCCTGGCTCAGGTCTGGGCCATTGTGGCTACTTGGGGAGTGAACCAGTGGATGGAAGATCTCTCTCCCTCTTATCTCTCTCTGTCTCTCTGTAACTGTGAGTTTCAAATAAATAAACAAGTCTTTTCTTTAAAAATGAGTTATTACAACTCTCCCTACCTTAGTTAGCTCAGTAGCTTATTAGAACCCAAATGTTGGGGACCTGTGTTCTAGCCTTGAAATTGTCCATCTCCACTGAAGACAGATGGACATGGAGGCTTCTCTCTATCTATGCAGGTTATCAAACAACAGTTTTTTCATCTTACCAAAACAGACAACACCAAGTGAATTACAGGTCCATTTGATTGTTCCCATGAGACCCAGTGTGGGGTTTAGGGTCCAGGCAATATCCTTATTTCCCACAGTTATGGCTTGAAAGGCCCTAACCAAAAGCCATGAGCTGCAAAGAAATAGAGCACTGGAGGCATAATAGCAGCTAAAACGCACTATCACCCCTAGGCCAGAGGGGAGAAGGAAGGGTGTGAGAATTCAAAAAGCAGAGTGGTATGCAAGAACCTTCTGAGAATTGCTGTGGCGAGCAACCAACCCTTAGGCATCCAGAAGTGGGGGGAAATCACCACTAATTCCACTCTCCACTTGACCTCATTCCTTCTGCCAAAAACAGGGGAGTAAGTGAAGCCACTGTGATGGGTCAGAGCCTCAGAAAACAGAACATGGTGGAAAGATAGGCGAGTGGTTTTCAAAGGGCAACAGGAACTCTGCAGCACAGGTGAAAAGCAGCAGCACTGACAGGTGTCTAATAGATGGTTTCTGGGCCACTGCCATGGTATAGTCAAAGACAGAGAAGAACAATGAGAGGCAAAGCCCAGAGCCAGAAAGAAATGGGACCATGGGACCATGGAGCTGAGAGCAAGCAGTGATGAGCTACCTGGTCCAAACTGGAACAGGCAATGCTTACAGTGGTCATTGACAGCCCTTTGGAATAACACTTCACTTCAGAACGGTTCTAGTTCAGCAAGAAAAGTTGTCTGAAGTCACACTGAAGTCCACCCAGAGCAGACAAAGACCAGTGCAGTCGGGCAGTTCTGAAGAGAAGCATCCATTGCTAATAGGTGTAGTCACAATGAGACAGAGGAGGTATAGGCAGTTCAGGGAAAGGGTGGGCACTTAACCTGCTCTTGTCCTAGAGCAGACTTATCAACTGGGATGGCCACCTCTTTTGAGTCCTATTTAATCTGTAAGACCTTTGGCACTCACTTTTTTGCGTCTCTCCTTCTGTTTACAATCACTGGAATATTTTTTAGAAAGAAAAAGATACCCTGGCAATATCGGTTAAGTAGCTCTGTCTCTGTTTCTCCATTTGAATTCAGGCTCTTTATTATGCACCGTTGCATGGACATGAACCCATTTATATATATTAATTTTTGCTCCACTTAACAGAGTGGTCACTCAATTAAACGTCTTCAGTTGTTTTATTAGAAAAAACATAACCCATCCTCCCCTCGCTTGGCGTCCCTCCTTTCCACTTAGCTCCTCTGTTGTGCTGTGAATTTAAACATACTATTTGTTGCTTTCCATTCAGTTCATTTGTAACCCTGATGCCACTGCATTTATAGGAACTGATATTAAAAAGTAATATCCGAGACTAAAGTCGCTAGACTGTTTAGTAGATTTTTAAATTGAAACCAAAATTATACAGATTTTTCATTCTGATAATTCCACCAATTCGCTAATTCTTTAATCTTTACAGGTCATTGAACAGTTCCACATTAATGAGATGTAGTTAAGAACAAATTTTACACTTTTCCTTTTTTTCTTGAAAAATGTTTCCTATCATTTGTAAATTAGAAAGAACTTGTTCCATTTATGGTCCATTTATTTAAAATAATCGAATGCATGGGATCTGACTGAACACTGTGTGTAATGATGCTTTTAAACAAATTACCATTTATTTATAAGCAAGAAATAGACTTTTAAAAAGCACCCAGACTTGGTTGCATTATGAGTGGTGTTCTCCAGGCCCCACAATTCTGGGGTATGTGTGTGTATGCACAGTGTGTGTGTGTGAGCACACGCACACACCTGCTCAGGTGTGGATTTTGTTCCAGTGGAAAGACTCAGGATTTGAGAATTCAAAAAGTCCTTCCAGGAAGGCAGTTTCTTTTTTTAGGAAGTTGCAAACGTTGGTGAGATCCAGGCATGACAAGTCAGCCATTCACCCCAAATCCTCGCTGTTAACATGTGGCTGTCATCACAAGTTACCCAGAGCTAAAGGTGGAGTTAGCCTAAGCCACACCATCCAGTGCCATCAGTCTGAGCATATGGAACAAACCAAAATCCCTCATCCCAGCTGTTGCAGAAGCATGTGCAGGTATGCAAAGCTCACCTCTTCTATCAGTAGGCTGAAGAGTTCCTACTTAGAGAATAATTGCAGTCTTATGAAATACTGGAGAGTTAATTGCTTGAATTCAAGTAATGTAAATTACTATTATTCCTAACCACATGCTACCGCAGGGAGGAAAATGTTTATCCTGTTAAGTGTTATTTAAAGAGCACGAGTTGTAGAGAACCAAGGGAGATAGTTGATGATGCTAAGAATTAACGGGGAGAAATTATTCTGGCTTCATCTGCTTTGGCCCTCTCCACTTATAAGACAGCTCCCATTCTCTTTCTCCTATATCCCCAGTTGAAGAATAAACGAACAGTAGCTGGTGCCTGACAACTTACAATATTTAATCCAGGACACCCCCTAACCCCAAACACACACACCACCATTTCCAGCAAGTGTGTAACCCTCAGAGATCACTTGCCAACTCCAGGAAAGTTTACTGAATTAGCCGTAATTCACATATTTTTTTTCTTTGAAAGGAGAATACCCAAGCCTGGGAAGAGTTAAGGATGGAGAGTAATATATATATAATATGTGTATGTATATATATAAATACAATATACATAACATATATAACATATATTATATATATAACATATATATTATATATATAACATATAACAGGATGAATGTGAGTACAAGGCATAAGGTAAAAATACAACTGTAATCCCCAGGAAGTAATGCTCAGTCTCCTAGCCCAGAATATGTGGACAAGACCACTTCCTGTTTGGGAAAGCAGGGAGAGTGGTAAGAATCACTATGTTCATAAATTTTTATTTATGAAATGCATGATGTCTGTGTACTTTAAATGAAAGGTTTCTAGGTAATACGAAATAAATAAAATTTTTATTTATTTATTTTTATTTTTTTAACGCTTTTATTTAAAGAATATAAATTTCCAAAATACAGCTTATGGATTACAATGGCTTCCCCCCCATAACTTCCCTCCCACCCGCAACCCTCCCCTTTCCCACTCCCTCTCCCCTTGCTTCACATCAAGATTCATTTTCAATTCTCTTTATACACAGAAGATCAGTTTACTATATATTAAGTAAAGATTTCAACAGTTTGTCCTCACATAGCAACACATAGTGAAAAATACTGTTGGAGTACTAGTTATAGTATTAATTCACAATGTACAGCACATTAAGGACAGAGATCCTACATGATATATTTTTAATTGATTAATTTTCTATGCAATTTCCAATTTAACACCAATATTTTTTTCATTTTTAATTATCTATATACAGAAGATTGATTCAGTATATACTAAGTAAAGATTTCATCAGTTTGCACCCACACAGAAACACAAAGTGTAAAATACTGTTTCAGTGCTAGGTATAGCATTACTTCACATTGGACAACACATTAAGGACAGATCCCACATGAGACGTAAGTACACAGTGACTCCTGAAGTTGATTTAACAATTTGACATTCTTGTTTATGGCATCAGTAATCTCCCTAGGCTCTAGTCATGAGTTGCCGAGGCTATGGAAGCCTTTAGGGTTCACCTACTTCAATCTTATTCTGACGGGGTCATAGTCAAAGTGGAGGTTCTCTCCTCCCTTCAGAGAAAGGTACCTCCTTCTTTGATGGCCCCATTCATTCCACTGGGATCTCACTTGCAGAGATCTTTCATTTAGGTCTTCTTTTTTTCCCAGAGTGTCTTGGCTTTCCATGCCTTAAATACTCTCATGGGCTCTTGAGCCAGATCCAAATGCCTTAAGGGCTGATTCTGAGGCCAGAGTGCTATTTAGGACATCTGCCATTCTATGAGTCTGCTGTGTATCCTGCTTCCCATGTTGGATCATTCTCTCCCTTTTTGATTCTATCAGTTAGTATTAGCAGACACTAGTCTTGTTTGTGTGATCCCTTTGACTCTTAGACCTATCAGTGTGATCAATTGTGAACTGAAATTGATCACTTGGACTAGTGAGATGGCCTTGGTACATGCCACCTTGATGGGATTGTATTGGAATTCCCTGGCACATTTCTAACTCCATCATTTGGGGCACGACTGAATGAGCATGTCCCAAATTGTACATCTCCTCCCGCTCTTTTTCCCACTCTTATATTTCACAGGGATCACTTTTCAGTTAAAATTTAAACACCTAAGAATAATTGTTTGTTAATTACAGAGTTCAACCAATAGTAGTAGAATAAAAAAAAATACTAAAATGGATAAAGTATTACATTGTACAACAACAGTCAGCACAAGAGCTGATCAAGTTACTGTTTCTCATAGTGTCCATTTCACTTCAATAGGTTTCCCCTTTGGTGCTCAATTAGTTGTCACTGATCAGGGAGAACATATGATATTTGTCCCTTTGGGACTGGCTTAATTCACTCAGGATGAATTTTTCCAGATTCCTCCATCTTGTTGCAAATGACCAGATTTCATTGTTTTTGACTGCTGTATAGTATTCTATAGAGTACATGTCCCATAATTTCTTTATCCAAATGTATGCTTTGAATTCCCTGTGATCTTTTGCTGTGAGGTTCCCTTCGTTTACCTTCTTTCATGTTGATGGCTGTGTTTCTTTGTTTCTGTGTGTAACACATCTTTAAGCATCTTTTGCAGGGCTGGACGAGTGGCAACAAATTCTTTCAATTTCTGTTTGCAATGAAAGGTCTTTATTTTACCTTCCTTCACAAATGAGAGCTTTGCAGGATATAATATTCTGGGCTGGCAGTTTTTCTCTCTTAGTACCTGGGCTATGTCTCGCCATTCCCTTCTAGCTTGTAGGGTTTCTGATGAGAAGTCTGCTGTGAGTCTAATTGGAGATCCTCTGAGAGTAATCTGACGTTTCTCTCTTGCCCATTTTAGGATCTTTTCTTTCTGTTTCACTGTGGTGAGTTTAATTACAATGTGTCGTGATGAGTATCTCTTTTGGTCATGTTTCCTAGGGGTTCTATGAGCTTCCTGTACTAGGATGTCTCTGTCCTTCTCCAAAACTGAGAAATTTTCTGCTATTATCTCACTAAAAAGGCCTTCTAATCCTTTCTCCCTCTCCATGCCTTCAGGAACTCCTAGCACTCGAATGTTGGGTTTTTTAATAGTATCCTGTAGATTCCCAACAATATTTTTTAGATTTCTAATTTCCTCTTCTTGTCTTTGGTTTGACTGTATATTTTCCTGTGCTCTCTGTACTAAGTCCGATATTCTCTCTTCTGCCTCACCCATTCTGTTTGTAAGGCTCTCTAATGTGTTTTTCATTTGATCTATTGAATTCTTCACTTCATTATGATTTCTCGTCACTATTACAGTTTCATGTTCTACTAGTTGTTTCATTTCAGCTTGATTTCTCCTTAATATTTCATTTTCACGAGAGAGATTTTCTACCTTGTCCATTAAGGATTTCTGTAGTTCAAGAATTTGTTTTTGAGTACTTCTTAGTGTTCTTATCAATTTTTTGAGATCTGCTTCTTGCATTTCTTCTATCTCATCATCTTCGTAATCTTGAATTGGGGTGTCTTTTTCATTTGGGGACGCCATAGTGTCTTCCTTGTTCTTATTACCTCGGTTTTTGCGTTTGTTGTTTGGCATATTGGTTTCTTCACTGTGGTGTTTTTTTCTTGTTATACTATGACTCTAGATTAAGTGGACTGTCTGCTTTTGATGGAGCCTTAGAGGCTTGAGATGGGTGTGGCCTGAGAGCTCTGGTTCCTCAGGGTTGAGGGTGTGTCAAAGGAGACACTCCCAGGTTAGGCATGGTAAATCTCTCTCTGTTACTTTTTTTTTTTTTTTTTGGTTCAAAAGGGAAGTAATTCCACACAGCTGAATGGAATTGGGGGTGGTTAGCAGGCGAATGATATACCCACAGGAGCCAGAGATTGGAAGCTCTTTCCCAAGGGCCAGAGAGGGAATCTTTGTGGCCCTTAGTGTGGGCTCAGATTCTCCTGTAGTCTCCCACTGGGCTGCCAAGGCTACTGAACTGTAGCGTCTCTGGAGAGTACTCACATGAATTCGTGATTTCCATGAGTTCTCTCCCCCACCGTCTCTTTTTTCACAGTCTCAGTTCATTACCACCACATATTCATTAGGTTCTAATCTCCTGTTATTTCACCCCTCCCACCCAGAGTCTGGTTTTTCTGCTAGGCTCAGGGCCGGTGCTGACCCGAGGTCGCCCTGCTTATGATGTATGTCCAAAATGGCACCTGCTCTTTGTCTTGCTCACCTTTGAGAGGTGAGCGGAGAGAGATTGAAACTCGTGTCCGTATGGGTCACTTTTTTTTTTCCCTCTCTCTCTCTCTTCTAGTTAGCCTGGTGAACTTTTCCCCGCAGGGTTTCAAGCCTTGTTCGCTCTAGTCTCCTCTTTCCACTTCCCTGCTGGTATCTCGGGCTATTGATGTTCTGCTCACCTCGCGATCCAGCGCTGGTGTGTTGAATCTGCTGCTGGTGTCCCAAACTGCGGGCTCCCACGCTCTCCACGCAGGTCCACTGTGAATCACGAGTTCTGGAAGGGTTTCCTCTGCTGTTTCTTCCCCTACTCTTCCTTGAACCTGCAGTATCTCCACTTTTATTAAACTGTCTCTCCCCAGACTATTGGTGTGCTCCCTTCCTATTCTGCCATCTTGCTGCTCTCAATAAATAAAATTTTTAAAAAAGAAAAAAAAAAAGAAATCAAATTCTAATAAATAAAGATCAGCTTTACTACTTCATTAAAAAAAAAAAAAGACCACTTCCTCCCAGGATGTCTTGAAAAACTATGAAAAAAGTAATAGCAGAAAGTAAAGATGCTTAAAGTTAAGATGACTGAATACAATGAGAACCCTTGTATGCCAGCACCATGAAGAGTTCCTGGCATATAACAGGCACTGAATAAATATTCACTGAATAAACAAATGAATGCATGACTCATTGCACTGGTTTTCATAAAAAGAAGGCAGCAGATATAGACACTAGAGGCTAGTTATCATTAAGAAAAACAATGGTTGATTATTAAGCTAATGGTTTTGAAACTTAGAAGATAAGTGACAATGGCTAGGTCTCACAGACAAATAGTATCAAATCCTGTGTCTTTTTTTTCATTGAGTTTTCAGTAAACCAGGTAATTCTTATTTTCAGTTAAGTGTTTGACAAAATATATTGTGATTGCCATCAATCAAGGAACACTGGGAATTTGGTCTACAACTGATTAAACATCTATATTGTAAATGGTAATGATTGTTAGATAAAATTCTCTAGTGGATGCTTTAGCCCCATTGACTATTGTTTTATACCAACAAGTAAAGATAACTGAAGACAGAACTTGTGACTGGCACTATCATTTTTAAATATAAGTCCGGATGCAAGCATTTGACCTGAAGATTAAAACGTCTGCACCCTGGAGTGGGCATTTGGCCCACTGGTAACTCACTGATTGGGATTCCTGCATCCTCTACTGGAGTGCCCTGTTTGAGTCTCAACTACTCTGCTCCTGCTCCAGCTCCTTGTTAAGGTGCACCCTAGGAGGAGGCAGGAGATAGCACAAGCACTTGGGAACCTGTCACCCATTTGAGACCTGGACTCAGTCCTGGGCTCCAGGTTTCAGCCTGGCCCAACTCTGGCTGTTGCAGCATTTGATGAGTGAACCAGCAGCTGGAAGATTTCTCTCTCTCTCTCTCTCTCTCTCTCTCTCTCTCTCTCTCTCTCTCAAATACAAATGAAAATAAATTTAAAACTCTTGTAAAAGATGCTTACATTCCATGTTGAATTCCAGACTCCACTTCTGATTCCAGTTTCTCTAGCATCTCCTGACTCCAGTTTCCTGCTAATACTACAAGCAGTAGTAATGACTCATGTGATTGGGTTCCTGCCAATCACATGGCATACCTGGACGGAGTTCCTAATTCATGATTTTGGCCCTGCCCAGCCCAATTTTTTGAAGGCATTTTGGGGAGTGAGTCACAGTATGGGAGTGGGCTCTGTGTGTGTGTGTGTGTGTGTGTGTCTTTATCTGTCTACCTCTCAAATATATAAATAAAAACTTATTTTAAAAGTCTGGAGTGGGGCTGGTGCTGTGGTGCAGTGGGTTAAAGCCCTGGCCTAAAGTGCTGGCACCCCATATGGGTGCTAGTTCTAGTCCTGGCTGCTTCTCTTCGAATCCAGCTCTCTGCTATGGCCTTTTCCACTGGAAAAGCAGTGGAAGACAGCCCAAGTGCTTGGGCCCCTACACCCACATGGGAGACCCAGAGGAAGCTCCTGGCTCCTGGCTCCAGATTGGCTCAGCTCCAGCCGCTGCAGCCATCTGGGGAGTGAACCAGCAGATGGAAGACCTTTCTCTCTGTCTCTACCTCTCTGTGTAACTCTGTCTTTCAAATAAACAAAATAACTCTTTAAAAAAAAGTCAGGAGTTTATGGTAATCCTTAGTGATAAGGTTCTGTGCTTGGCCCTAACCAGTTTAATATTTCCCCAGCATCTTAAATAAATTCAGATAGTATACACATCAAAATCTGCAGGTGGCAAAAAGATAGGGGGGAAGCCAGATAGTTGGATGAAATAGAGTGCTTATCAACCTGACAGAGATATGTATGAAGTTCTCAAAAGACTCAAAAAGGCAACTGTTCATAGATAGACATGAAATCCAGACAAATAGAATCCACTGAGGAGGGGCCATATAAGCTTAAGCTGTTTTAATTACTGCGAGCTCAATATACAAAAGCTATAGGATGTGATTACCAAATAACCAAAGATTGCTGGTGTTTGTATCCACAGGGATCACCACTGGCAGATAACAGTTTGCTAAAGGAAATGAGAGGATGTGATAGTACATGGAGAAGGAGATGACTGTTATCTTTAAGTACGTTAAGGGCTGTCTTCTAAAAGAAAGATGTCATATCCTTTGCTGTCCCGCAGGTGACATTTTGGTGGAAATGTCTACAAATGGAACAGGATGCTTTGTAAGAAGTGATGAGGTCCCTATTCAATAAGATATTGGATGCCCCTGCAGGAAAATTTGAGGAGAAAATGACCTAGCAGAGGGCTTGTAATTGGTTACCAGATTTGGAATGTTCTGAGAATTTTTTATTCTGCGGCCCATATCAAGAAGCTCGGTCCAACATGTCTTGTATGGTGTTACATAAACGTGAGAGTTTATGCCAGTAAAATAAAAACAAATTGGAAAAACTGACATCATGTTTTCAACTATCTGATTTTCCAACTCAAAAAAGTTTTTAATTGACAGATAATAAGTGTCTAGATTTAAGGGGTATATTGTGATACTTCTATACATGTATACAAGGTATAAGGATCATATTAGGTTAAGTTACATGTCCATCACTGGAAACATTTATCATTTTTTGAGTTAAGAACATTCAAAATCCTACTACTTTGAGGTAAAATTAATTATTGACAAGCATTGTCACCCTACTGTGCTATAGAACAATAGAGGTTATTCCTCCTATTGAAATGCTCCCCCACATCCATTGCCCACCCTCTCTCCACCCTCCACTTCCAAATCTCCCAGCCGCTGATCACTATTCTCTCTACTTCTATGAGATCAACATTTTTAGCTTCCACAAATAAGTAAGTACATGTGTCATCTTATTATGTTAATATTTAATTTCAAAGAAACACAACCAAATACCAAATTCATCCTTGTCACAAGAACATTTTTAATATCAAAATCTAAGATAAATAAAATCTTCAGGAAATGGATAATTCCTTAAATTTATTTTTAATAGACAAGTAAAAACTGTATATACAAGTATTTATGGTCTACAACATGATATTTTGATATATGTAAACATTATCAAATGGTTTAACCAAGCTATTTAACAAATATAATATCTCATGTACTTATATGTTTGTGGTAAAAAGACTTAAAATCTACTTAGATAGTTTCCATTACATAATATATTGCTATTAATTATAGTCACTATGATTTATAGATCTCTCTAATTTATTCCTTCTATCTGATATTTTTATGTCTTTTGACCAATATCTTTCCAGTTCTCCCACCCCAAACTGGTAACTACCAGTTTTTTCTCTGTGTCTGTGAGTTCCACTTGTTTACATTTCATATGTAATTGAGATCATGTGGTATTAATATCTGCATTCCTGGCTTATTTCACACATAACCAAATGTACTCCATGTTCATCCACATGTTGCAAATTAAAGCATTTCTTTCTTTGTAAGGGCCTAATAATATTCCATTGTGAGATATATATGTGTATATATATATATATATCACTACCTTTTATTTATTTTATTTTTTTTTGACAGGCAGAGTGGACAGTGAGAGAGAGAGAAAGAAAGAAAGGTTTTCCTTTTCCATTTTTTTAAATTTTTTATTTATTTATTTTTTTGACAGGCAGAATTAGACAGTGAGAGAGAGAGACAGAGAGAAAGGCCTTCCTTTTTCCATTGGTTCACCCCCCAAGTGGCCACTACAGCTGGCACATTGTGGTCGGCACACTGCGCCAATCCGAAGCCAGGAGCCAGGTGCTTCCTCCTGGTCTCCCATGCGTGTGCAGGGCCCAAGCACTTGGGCCATCCTCCACTGCACTCCCTGGCCACAGCAGAGAGCTGAACTGGAAGAGGGGCAACCGGGACAGAATCTGGCGCCCCAACAGGGACTAGAACCCCGGGGTGCCGGCACCGCAGTCAGAGGATTAGTCTAGTGAGCTGCAGTGCCAGCCCACCTTTTATTTATTCCTTCATCTTTTAGTGGACATTTAGCTTTATTCCATATCTTGGCTGTTGTGAACAATGCTGCAATAAATACAGGAGTGTAGATAACTCTTTGACCTACTGGTTTTATTTCTATTGGCTGTATAACCAGCAGTGGGATAGATGGATCACACGAGAGTTCAATTTTAAATTTTTTGAGGAATCCTCCATATTATTTTCCATAATAGCCATTTTAATTTAAATTTCCTGCAACAGTGTACTAGGGTTCCTTTTATCCACACCTTTGCCAACACTTATCTTTCATTTGTTTGATAATAGCCATTCTAAAAGCTGTGAGGTGACATATCATTGTGGTTTTAATTTTCATTTCATTGATGATTAGTGATGCTGAGCATTTTTTCATGCACTTCTTGGCCATTTCTATGTCTTCTTTTGAGAAATATCTATTCAAGTTCTAGAAAATGATAACATGTTATATTTAATAACATAGTGGACACCAGCATTTGTATATCACTGATACAGGCAACATTAGTCAGACTACCAAGGCTATTCATCAATGACATTCACAAAGCCAGAATGCTAATGTCAGGTCATCCAGAATGTTTTTTTTCTCTTGAAAAAGTTTATTAACATTTTACGAAGTATTTGTTTTTGAAGATTAAATTTTGAAAGCCATGTAAACCAAACAGACACTAGTAAAGTTTTGTAATGAACATCTCAAATAAATCACTTTAATACCTTTTTCTCATGGGATGACTACAGTATTATTCTAATACTTTCTTATTTTTACTAAAATTAGTTCTTTTCAGGTTATTACTAGCAAGTTCTGATTTTTAGTACAGGTTGTGTATCCCTTATTTGAAATGCTTGGGACCAGAAGTATTTTGCACTGTTGCACAAACATAATGAGATATCACAGGAATGGGAACCAAGTGTAAATATGAACTTCATTTATGTTTTATATAAACGTTATGTACACAGCCTGAAGGTAACTTTACACAGGATGTGTAACAACATTGTCACGACGTCCTACTTGAGACACTGTGTTGGCACTGAAAAGCTTCAGAGATTGAGTGTTTAGGATTTCAGATTAGGGATGCTCAAACTGTACTGTGCTAAGGCAAGATGAAACATAATGCTTTATTTATTTCTACATTTTCTATGAACTATTTTCTAGTAACAAACTGATAGTAAGTGTGTTTATGCTGAAATTCTAAAACTAAGCTTAGTCCTAAGCTAAACTTTATGCTCTAAGACTTTTATATTTTAGGAACATTTACACAGTAAATGTAATTTCAGTCACTGAGCTCTTCCTCATACTGAAATATGTGCTTTTCTTTTTCCTCGGCCGTCTTCAATCATCCGATGCTGAGGGGCCCCCTGTTCTGGTTTCCCTTTTCCCTGTTGGTCTTCAATTTTGGCTTGCAGAGACTGACCAGAGTAGGGCCTTCCCCTTCATCTTCACTTTCTTCTACTTCCTCAATTTCTTCTTCTGGTTCAGGAACTTTCTCTTTCTCGCTCTTTTTTTTTTTTTTTCCTTCTTTTTTGTTTGGATGTCCACGTTCTCCAGCATATTTTTGGCACAGGCATAGCTTAAGTGTCCACTTTCCCCACATTCCTAGCACTTGGATTCATCAAAGTAGTTTCGTATTCGGATGAATTCAGCTGCTCTTCCATTGTCGATAGCAATGCTTGCTTTTATCACTCTACCAAATAACTGTTTGTTGTCTACCACCCTGGTGCAGGTTTGTGAAGAGTCTATCTGAAAACAAAATGAATGCAACCCCTTTGCTCTTCCTCGTATCTTTATCTTTCATTATAGTAACATTTACAACTTTGCCATACTTGGAAACTATCCTGTATAGGTCATTGTTCTTCAGGGCGAGTTGGAGACACACGCTGTGCTTTTACTTGGGGCCAATCTCCACTCACTTCCGGGAAAACGACGTACGACTGAACCCAGTGCAAATTTCAGATCGCAAGAGTGGGTGCAGGGAATCTGAGCCAGCAGCACCGACTGCTACAAAAAGCACGGGAAAGCTGGGTGCCTCTTGATGCTGTAGGGAATACTGGGGACACCTGGGACCCTGGCTCGCCTTGGCTTCCGGCCTGGTGCTGGGGAACGCTGCATGCGGGTTACTGCAAGCACAGGCCCTGCCAGAATGGGTTTTAATGATGACACCCCTCTGATGCTACCAACCCTTTCCTTAGACCTAGCCCTATGTCTGGGTCCTCATAAAAGTATATCACTGGGCCGGCGCCGTGGCTCAATAGGCTAATCCTCCACCTTGCGGCGCCAGCACACAGGGTTCTAGTCCGGGTCAGGGCGCCGGATTCTGTCCCGGTTGCCCCTCTTCCAGGCCAGCTCTCTGCTGTGGCCCGGGAATGCAGTGGATGGCGGCCCAAGTCCTTGGGCCCTGCACCCCATGGGAGACCAGGAGAAGCACCTGGCTCCTGCCATCAGATCAGCGTGGTGTGCCAGCCACAGCGGGCTGGCCGCAGGGGCCATTGGAGGGTGAACCAACAGCAAAGGAAGACCTTTCTGTCTGTCTGTCTGTCTCTCTCTCTCACTGTCCACTCTGCCTGTCAAAAAATAAATAAAAATTTTAAAAAAGTATATTACTGGGTTGGGTCTGGTGCTGTGGTGTAGCGGGTAAAGCTGCCGCCTGCAGTGCTGGCATCCCTTATGGGTGCTGGTTTGAGTCCTGGCTGCTCCACTTCTGATCCAGCTCTCTGCCAACTCGGGAGTGAGTCAGTGAATGCAAGACTCTCTCTCTCTCTCTCTGCCTCTCCTTCTCTCTGTGTGTAACTCTTTCAAATAAATAAATAAATCTTTGAAAAATAGTTTATCACTGGGGGCAGCACTTTGGTGCACAGGCATCCCATATGGGCACAGGTTACAGTCTCTGCTGCTCCTCTTCTGATCCAGCTCTCTGTTGGGGCCTAGGAAAGCAGTGGAAGATGGCTCAAGTGCTTGGGCCGCTGCATCCACATGGGAGACAGGAAGAAATTCCTGGCTCCTGGCTTGGGAGCAGCCCAGCTCCTTCCATTGCAGCCATTTGGGGCGTGAACCAACACATGGAAGACCTTTCTCTTTGTATTTCCCTCTGTCTTTAACTCTTTCTCTCTCTCAAATAAATAAATAAAATATTTAAGAAAAAAGCATATCATCAGCTTCATGCTTTATGAGACACTCCAAGATGGTACAAGTCAGAAAAAAAAAGACAAATATCGGTACAGAGGGCAAGATGGCGGAATAGGAAGGGAGCACACCGATAGTCCGGGGAGAGACAGTTTAATAAAAGTGGAGATACTGCAGGTTCAAGGAAGAGTAGGGGAAGAAACAGCAGAGGAAACTCTTCCAGAACTAGTGATTCACAGTGGACCTTTGAGGAGAGCGTGGGAGCCCGCAGTTCGGGACACCAGCGGCAGACTCAACGCACCAGCGCTGCAACGCCAGGTGAGCCGATCCTCAATAGCCCGAGACACCAGCAGGGAAGCGGAAAGAGGAGATTAGAGCGAACAAGGCTTGAAACCCTGTGGGGAAAAGTTCACCAGGCTAACTAGAAGAGAGAGAGAAAGAAAAAAGTAACTGATACGGACACAGGTTTCTCTCTCTCCGCCCACCTCTCAAAGGCGAGCAAGACAAAGAGCAGGCGCCATTTTAGACATACGTCATAAGCAGGGCAACCTCAGGTCTGCACCGGCCCTGAGCCTAGCAGAAAAACCTGACTCTGGGCGTGGGGGTGAAATAACAGGAGATTAGAACCTAATGAATGTGTGGTGCTAATGAACTGAGACTGTGAAAAAAGAGACTGTGGGGGAGAGAACTCACGGAATTCACCACCTGAGTACTCTCCAGAGACGCTACAGTTCAGTAGCCTTGGCAGCCCAGTGGGAGACTACAGGAGAATCTGAGCCCACACAAAGGGCCGCAAAGATTCCTTCTTTGGTCCTTGGGAAAGAGCTTCCAATCTCTGGCTCCTGTGGGTATATCATTCGCCTGCTAACCACCCCCAATTCCATTCAACTGTGTGGAATTACTTCCCTTTTGAACCAAAAAAAAAAAAAAGTAACAGAGAGAGATTTACCATGCCTAACCTGGGAGAGTCTCCTTTGACACACCCTCAACCCTGAGGAACCAAACAGAGCTCTCAGGCCACACCCATCTCAAGCCTCTAAGGCTCCATCAAAAGCAGACAGTCCATTTAATCTAGAGTCATAGTATAACAAGAAAAAAACACCACAGTGAAGAAACCAATATGCCAAACAACAAACGCAAAAACCGAGGTAATAAGAACAAGGAAGACACTATGGCATCCCCAAATGAAAAAGACACCCCAATTCAAGATTATGAAGATGATGAGATAGAAGAGATGCAAGAAGCAGATCTCAAAAAATTGATAAGAACACTAAGAAGTACTCAAAAACAAATTCTTGAACTACAGAAATCCTTAATGGACAAGGTAGAAAATCTCTCTCGTGAAAATGAAATATTAAGGAGAAATCAAGCTGAAATGAAACAACTAGTAGAACATGAAACTGTGATAGTGACGAGAAATCATAATGAAGTGAAGAATTCAATAGATCAAATGAAAAACACATTAGAGAGCCTTACAAACAGAATGGGTGAGGCAGAAGAGAGAATATCGGACTTAGAAGACAGAGCACAGGAAACTATACAGTCAAACCAAAGACAAGAAGAGGAAATTAGAAATCTAAAAAATATTGTTGGGAATCTACAGGATACTATTAAAAAACCCAATATTCGAGTGCTAGGAGTTCCTGAAGGCATGGAGAGGGAGAAAGGATTAGAAGGCCTTTTTAGTGAGATAATAACAGAAAATTTCCCAGTTTTGGAGAAGGACAGAGACATCCTAGTACAGGAAGCTCATAGAACCCCTAGGAAACATGACCAAAAGAGATACTCATCACGACACATTGCAATTAAACTCACCACAGTGAAACAGAAAGAAAAGATCCTAAAATGGGCAAGAGAGAAACGTCAGATTACTCTCAGAGGATCTCCAATTAGACTCATAGCAGACTTCTCTTCAGAAACCCTACAAGCTAGAAGGGAATGGCGAGACATAGCCCAGGTACTAAGAGAGGAAAACTGCCAGCCCAGAATATTATATCCTGCAAAGCTCTCATTTATGAATTAAGGTGAAATAAAGACCTTTCACTGCAAAAAGAAATTGAAAGAATTTGTTGCCACTCGTCCAGCCCTGCAAAAGATGCTTAAAGATGTGTTACACACAGAAACACAGAAACACAGCCATCAACATGAAAGAAGGTAAACGAAGGGAACCTCACAGCAAAAGATCACAGGGAATTCAAAGCATACATTTGGATAAAGAAATTATGGGACATGTACTCTATAGAATACTATACAGCAGTCAAAAACAATGAAATCTGGTCATTTGCAACAAGATGGAGGAATCTGGAAAACATCATTCTGAGTGAATTAAGTCAGTCCCAAAGGGACAAATATCATATGTTCTCCCTGATCAGTGACAACTAATTGAGCACCAAAGGGGAAACCTGTTGAAGTGAAATGGACACTATGAGAAACAGTAACTCGATCAGCTCTTGTGCTGACTGTTGTTGTACAATGTAATACTTTATCCATTTTAGTTTTTTTTTTATTCTAGTAATATTGGTTGAACTCTGTAATTAAAAAACAATTATTCTTAGGTGTTTAAATTTTAACTGAAAAGTGATCCCTGTCTAATATAAGAGTGGGAATAAGAGAGGGAGGAGATGTACAATCTGGGACATGCTCAATCGGAACTGCCCCAAATGATGGAGTTAGAATTGTGCCAGGGGATTCCAATACAATCCCATCAAGGTGGCATGTACCAAGGCCATCTCACTAGTCCAAGTGATCAATTTCAGTTCACAATTGATCACACTGATAGGTCTAAGAGTCAAAGGGATCACACAAACAAGACTAGTGTCTGCTAATACTAACTGATAGAATCAAAAAGGGAGAGAATGATCCAACATGAGAAGCGAGATACACAGCAGACTCATAGAATGGCAGATGTCCTAAATAGCACTCTGGCCTCAGAATCAGCCCTTAAGGTATTCAGATCTGGCTCAAGAGCCCATGAGAATATTTTAGGCATGGAAAGCCAAGACACTGTGGCAAAAAAAAGAAGACCTAAATGAAAGATCTCTGTGAGTGAGATCCCAGTGGAACGAATGGGGCCATCAAAGAAGGAGGTACCTTTCTCTGAAGGGAGGAGAGAACCTCCACTTTGACTATGACCCTGTTGGAATAAGATTGAAGTCAGCAAACCCTAAAGGCTTCCATAGCCTCGGCAACTCATGACTAGACCCTAGGGAGATTCTTGAGGCCATAAACAAGAGTGTCAAATTGTTAAATCAACTTCAGGAGTCACTGTGTACTTACGTCTCACGTGGGATCTGTCCTTAATGTGTTGTCCAATGTGAAGTAATGCTATAACTAGCACTGAAACAGTTTTTTACACTTTTTGTTTCTGTGTGGGTGCAAACTGATGAAATCTTTACTTAGTACATACTGAATCAATCTTCTGTATATAAATATAATTAAAACTGAAAAAAATCTTGGTGTTAAATTGGAAATTGCATAGAAAATTAATCAATTTAAAAAATATATCATGTAGAATCTCTGTCCTTAATGTGCTATACATTGTGAATTAATACTATAACTAGTACTCCAACAGTATTTTTCACTTTGTGTTGCTATGTGAGGGCAAACTGTTGAAATCTTTATTTAATATATAGTAAACTGATCTTCTGTATATAAAGAGAATTGAAAATGAATCTTGATGTGAAGCAAGGGGAGAGGCAGTGGGAAAGGGGAGGGTTGCGGGTGGGAGGGAAGTTATGGGGGGGGAAGCCATTGTAATCTATAAGCTGTATTTTGGAAATTTATATTCTTTAAATAAAAGCATTATAAAAAATAAAAAAAATAAATAAATATTTGGAACAGTAAAAAAAAAAAGACAAATATCCAATGGAGCTTTTTTTTTTCAAAAATAATTGGCAGTTTTACCAACATTTAATACTAGACTATTTATTGAAAAACCTACCCCAGACTAGAAAAGTAATTTTTATCATACAATAAGTTATTCCATATACTTAGGTATGTTTCTGGGAATATATTTGATCCATCTATTCATTAATGCATAAGAAACTATTATAACATCATCATACTTAACTCTTAGAAGTCAAAGTTTACCATTGTCATTTGTAGTTTTCACAATTTTCCTAGTATTCAAAAAATGCTTCCAGATAAGTTGTAAGATAATTTAACCAAGTTTCAGAAAGAAAATTTTCTTTTCAGCATTTTTACTTAAACAATTTAAGCTTGTAGACTGATCTGAAAAGGGTTGACATCTTTTCCTGCTAAATCTTCCCAGTGAGGCACACATGGGTATTATTTCACATCCATTTTCTCAAGGTTTTCGTTATGATGCTAAGTAAAGTTTTGTAGTCTTATTCATATGCAAGCCTGAAAAATTATTCTTTTAAATATATTTCAAGTCTTCTAAAAGGTTCTCATGCTCTTATGAATGGTATCCCTTTTCACTACTTTTTCTGATGTATAAGAAATATATTTCAATATTATGCATAGTCTTCCACTGAATATTTGTATTAATTTGTGTGATTCTTTAGTTAATTCACAAAAGTTTTCCAAGTATCCTATGTTTTTCTTTGCTAATGTGTGTGTTTCTGCAACAGCTAGAATTTTTTGAAAAAATGTGAATAATAATGATCTTTTTAGTATTCTTTATTTTATTAGGGTAATTGCAGTATTTCTCAACCAAAAACATATAATTTTTAAGGACTGTGTAGGAAACTATTGGGGTAAGGGACATGGAAATTATTATCATATTCCCTTCTCCATGAAAAGTTGAAATACTGTTCTCAAAGTTCTTTCACTCACAATTTATAATCATTGCTTAATGCTTCACTATCAGTGGAAACTGTTGTAACATTCAGGTGTATTTGAGCAGAATACTGTCCAAAAAAATGAGAAACCTATGTTAGTACTTCACTATGCATGTGATATTTGTTGCTCATTTAGGGTAGCTATTCTCCAGGAATGTATTATATACCCACATTGCTAAAGGGACTCTTTTTTTAAGTCTAAAATATATAACCATTTTCACAAAATGTGATTCAGATATCAGATATAATTATATAATAAATGTCCAAATGCTTGAAGAGTAGATCCCTGCAGTAAGCTAGTGGTAATGGCTTCACTGTGCCGTGAACCCCAGTTTGCCATTACAGAAGTCACCTCTTGCCCGCCATTTTGTTTTCTGCAATTTCAGTTACCTGAGGTCCACTGGGGTCCACTTAAAATATTAAATTGGAAGTTCCAGAAGTAAACAACTCATGAGTTTTAAGCTGCAAACTCTTCCGCATAGTGTGATGAAACCTCATGCTGCGCCCTGCCTCCCTCCTGGGATGTGGACCATCTCTGTGCCCAGAGTATCTACACCCCCTGGCTGCCCACCCCTTAGCCATCTTAGATCAACTCTTGTGCTATCTCAGTGCCTGTGCCCAGGTATTGTTCATTTCACTTAAAAATGGCCCCCAAACACAAGAGAACTGATGCTGGCTATTTGGATACAACCAAGGGAAGCCATAACAAGCTTACTCTAAATGAACATTTGAAATTCCCTATAGAAAAATGCATGGTACTATCTGCAATTTCAGGCACGCACTTGGAGGCCTTGGAATGTATTTTCTACAGAAAAGAGCCCCCCCCCCAATAACTTGTTTAGGAGTTTTGTAGCTTTGTTCAGCTCTACAACCTCCATTGCCACTAATTCATGGGTGATCAAACTGGCCTGTATTCTCTGCTTCCCACTTTCTGTGCCTTAACTAATGCTCTTCTTATTCCTTCTTCATTTGCTCATGTTCAAACCCAAAACAAATGTCACTCTTCCATGAAAACTCCCTGAAATGTTCAGTTAGACATAACTTTCCCTCTTCTGTACTTACCTGACCTTGTGTCTACCTGTGCTATAAGTGTAAATTTATCTTCCATCCTCTTTTAGACCATAAGTTTCTTGAAGGACCTATGTCTGGTTCACCTTTGCATTCCTTACAATGTTTTAGGATGGTACCAAATACAAGTACTGTGAGAACCTGGATTGTGAAAGCATGCCTGGATCAATCCCAGTTCTTTGTTCTAACTAGGTAATCTTGGGAATTTTACTAAACTCAGTGTCCTCCCTATGTACATAGCAATCACAGCTACTTTATGGGGGTGGTGTGAAGGCAGTGAGGTAATGTGTGTAAAGTACATGAATGAAACTAGCACAAATTTAATCCCCAATATCCTTTCTTTATTACAACCTGCTAGAGTATAAGCTTCATGTGGGTAGGCATTTCTTATGTTTTGTTACTTTTTTGGCTCTTGAAACTCAGCACAATTCTTAGTCTATGTTGAGCATTCAATAAATGGCTATAGTATAATGGTTAAATAAAAGGATATATATAGGAGTGATAAATGCTTTCTGATAATTTAAATAAATGCAGCAGCTATTTCTTTGGGGGAAAATAAAACACAAAAGGTAAATCACTGATATTTATTCCTGAATAAAATAAAGAATATAAATACACAAAATTAGCAATGAAAATGAGAGAACTTAGCATAGATAGAGAGGATTTTTTAAATTATAAAAAAGATTTGCTCAGTAATAGGTAAACATGATTGGAAAATAGAATTTCATTGCCCAAAAAGCTTCAAACTCGGTTTGAAATTCTTCTGACCCTTCCATTAACTGACTTTACTCCTGAGTGTGGTCCCTGGCCCCATCTCTGCAGAATGAACCCATGTGGAAGAGCAGGGAGGAAGCTGCCTTTGCTTAGGTGATATATGAGCTGAGGGTGTCAATATAGTAAAGTGATTAAGAATTGGACCATTTATGCCCTGCCACTTACTAGCTGAAAAACTTTATTTATACTTACAGAACTTAGCTTCCTCATCTGTACTGAAAAAATAACACCTGCCTCACAGGGGTGGGTAAGTAGGGTAATGCAGCTTAAGTGTTACACATGTTAAGTGCTCTTTAAATGTTAGCCTGTAGTAGGTTGCAGGCTGGCTCTGAGTCTGGGTGGCAAGGTAGCCTGTGAACTTGGGGAAGTCTAACTATTAAACCACCAAGGGGAAATGTTGTAGAGTTTGTCTCACCCTATTTCCTGGCCTTCTAACTATGTGTCACTCCCTAGAGCATTTCAGTCGACAACATGCTGCATACACTACAGTGGTCCTGTAAGATTATAACAGAACTGGAAAGTTCCTATCGGATACTGATGTCACAGACATCATGATGTTGTAGCATAGTACAACATATTACTCACATCTTTGTAGTAAACAACCCTGTTTGAAATGTTTACTTACACAAATACTTATTCCTGTGTTATAATCGCCTATGGCATTTAGTACAATCACATACACCATATAGCCCAGGTGTGCAGCAGTAGTTACAGGGAGTAGCCTGTAGTTGCTTCCAGGTCTGTGTAAGCACACCCTATAATGTCCACACAGCGACAAAATTGCGTAACGACGCATTTCGCAGAAAGCATCCTAATTGTTAAGCAGTACATGGCTTCAGTAAGTTCAGGATCAGCTATACTGCCACTGAAAACCAATCCTGGGCATGTTTAAGAGACAAGTGCATCATTTAGAGCTAAGAAGGCCTCTACAGTTCGCCTTCTGCCCTTGTGGAACATGGCCTCCACAAGGCACAGACTACATTTACAAAGACACTCTGATGCAAGCCATAGTACCTGCTTTTTGGAATGGACAGAAATGTTTGGGGAGAAGGATCCCTTAAGGTTTACCACTGATGACTTCAGCTCACCAGGCTGTGTGCATCTGCCCTGTGAAGCCTCAGGAAAACACAACCCAGGAAGCAGCAGTAAGCATCCGTCAGAGCCTCACAACATTCACTGGGTGGTGGGTCGGGGAAAGGAGGGTAGTATGCAAAGATTGGAGAGAATGCCCACCAAAGCTCTTCGAGATTGTTTCTAGTCACAGCCAAGGAAAACCCGGCAGTGTACACAGCATGTCGTAAGAGAAGAATCACAGACCCCTGAGATCTACCAAGACTGCACCAGCTGAAATGTGCAGGAAAGTGCTTTCTATAATCCACAGAGTTCGCTGCCTCTGAAGTTCTAAGTAGAACTGAGTGGAGTCTTCTCCGAGAAAGTATAGAGCCAAAGCTGCCAAGCCTAAACCTTTTTAAGTGCAGTCCTTTGCTCTTGAACTTGGCATATAGTTCTCAGTGATGTTGGTCTCATTTTAAAAATCAGAATTGAAATAAATAAGAGGAAGCTGTTATCCCAGTCCAAGTGTTTTCTGGAATCCTTACTACAGAGCCTGGACACCAGCAAATTAAGAACTGTAGCCTATACCTGAGTTTACACCTGGCTCTGGCTCTCAACTCCAGCTTCTTGCTAATGTGCACCCTGGGAAGCAGTGGTGATGGCTCAAGTTATTGGGCCCACATAGAAGACCTGAACTGAGTTCCCAGCTCCAAACTTCACTCCCTTCCACATGGCCTGGTGCTAGCTGATGCAGCTATTTGGGGAGTCAACCAGAGAATGGAAATTCCTCTCTCTCTCTCTCTCTCTCTCTCTCTGTGTGTGTGTGTGTGTGTGTGTCGTTCTTCCTCTCAAATAAACAAAATAAAATTTTAAAAGAAAATAACGGAGAGAACTGTAGGCTGTTGGAGGTTTGAGAAAGCTCAGAATGCACCTCCTCCCCTCTCCTCATTTCATAGCAGGGAGGTTGGGGCCTACCCAAGGCCTAGGGCAGGCCAGGGGCAGGGCCAGCGTGAGAAATGCTCCTCCCAACTCTTACTTTTCAACTGCACCACCCCCAGGCCTGCACTAACATAGCTCAAAAGCTGCAAACTGTGAATGAAAACAATCTGAACCACTTGGGAACTAGTGGGTACCAGATGTTTTGCGCTTGTCCAGACACTGTTTAACTCGTTTAGAGGAAGGTCTCAGGAGATCTTGTGTTAAAGTACTTCTGAGATGAAGTAGAAATGTGAACTGGGTAGATCTGATGGTCTGTGAATTTCAGGTGTCTGTGTACATTAAGAGGCAGGCAGCTGCTCAGTTGCCTCCAACTACTCACTTCCCTGTGGCTACCACCCTGGTGCCAGCCACTGTCATCCTTAGCCTCTGTTACTTATTGTCGTAACTGTTGTAGCCTCCAGCTGGTCTCCCGATTCCCCATTGGCCCTCCAACAGTTAATGCCCAACACTGTGATCAGACTGGTCCTTTTCCAACATAGGTCAACTTGTGTCATCACTCTACTCAAAATCTCCTAGGCTAGCACATTCTTCTGTCATGTATGGACATGCTCCCTTGCTAGGATATACAGCATCCAGTACCATCCTCTTTTATTTTGATACCTAGTGTGTTAATGTCACATATCTGCTGAGCCTGAGCTGGCAGAGACACCTTCACCTTCCCTCCTGCTTATTGCCTGATAAATAAGCAGCCTGGGCAGAAACTGTCCTCAGAGAGTCAAACAGAAGAGGAAAAGCGTAGGCTTGTATTTTGGCAGCTTTATGAGGGTACTTCAAAAACTTCAAGGAAAATGTAATTAAAGGATAAGTTTGGGGAGTGGATGTTTAGCATAGCAGTTAAGATTCCACTTGGGATACTTGTATCTCATATTGGTGAACTTGGATTCAAATCCTAGCTCTGCTTCCAATTCTTGCTTCCTGCTAATGCAGACCCTAGGAAGAAACAGGTAATTGTTGTTAAAAGATAAGTTTAGGGGCCGGCACTGTGGCACAGCGGGTTGAAGCCCTGGTCTGGAGCACCAGCATCCCATGTGGGTGCCGGTTCTAATCCCAATTGCTCCTCTTCAGATCCAGCTCTCTACTATGGCCTGGGAAAGCAGTGTAAGATGGTCCAAGTCTTTGGACCCCTGCACCCACATGGGAGACCCAGAAGAGACTCCTGGCTCCTGGCTTCAGATCTGTGCAATTGTGGCCATCTGGGGAGTGAGCCAGCGGATGTAAGACCTCCCTCTCTGTCTCTACATCTCTCTGTAATTCTTTCAAATAAATAAAATAAATCTTAAAAAAAGACAAGTTTCTTAGAAGCCAAATAATTTTGAAATCCAGGCATAGTTTTTTCATAATACACATTTTTGTGAACTTTCGAAGTCTCATTATTTGCATGGATTTCAGTTTTTTGCACCCAAATAAACTTATCATTTAATTCCATTTTCCAAAAATTTTTAAATACTCTTATATTTGATAATGATAAATGTGGCATCCCACATCACCTACAGAAAGAATTTTTCAGGTATCTCTAAAACAGCATGTTGTCCTTTTCCGCCTAATAATCTAGGGTAACTTAAAGACGCCCCAACTCCATAGTACAAAAAGAGACATAGGTCCACAGGTGGGCCCTGATCTGACTGATCAAGACATACAGGAAGACACAGAAGGGCAGAGATACTCTCATTGGGAGAATTAGCAGACGTTTTTCCAAAATTAGATTCCTGACGAACAGATATACTTGAAATTCCAGTATTGCATAAGTCTGCAGCAGAACAATTCAGAATAGGAATAGCTATCGTCAAAGCTAGAAATGTTAAGTTGGATGTCAGGAATTGAGATCTTTACTGAGAATATGCAACAGCCCTGCCTGCTACAAGGAAGGAACTAATCAGGCAAATTTGGTAGAAGATGGGAAACTGGAAGGGACACTTAGGAGAACTGGGTAAGATGGAAGCAGGTTGATAGAGTCAGAGATTGCCAGAGTCAGAGATATGGAGCTTTACCACAATAGACCAGATTTTCCCAATAACTATGAGGAGGGATTGCTGTTAATAGCCTATGAGCACATAAAATTATGTTCACGGACATCAATAGAGAAATATGAATCAAAACCACAACAAGATACCACTTCATACCCACTAGGAGATTATAATTTTGGAAAGACAGCTAAAACCTGGACCACCTTAAGCTTTAGTGGATCTTTAATGGGTTACATCCTTCAACTTTAGAATTTGATGGAATACTGATTCTGGGGTCTGCCCAGACCAATGAAATCAAAATGTCTATGGCAATCTGTCAGATTAACAAACCGATGTTTCTGAGGCATCTGGGGGTTCATGTGGACTCAGCGATTTACTGCTTGAAATGTTCTCCTCCTTTGTGCTTGTAGACCCTCGAATAAATTATGCAGCCTGTGTATTCATATTTGCCCTCATGTGAATCCTTGTTATAGGGCTCAATAAACTGACTTCAGTGAGTATCTTTGAGGAGACAGGATGAAGGTCAAAGGGAAACGGCAGCATTTTACCACAATTATTTCTGTGTAGTGTGACTTTTCCAACCTTATTTATCTATTATTCATAAGGGGGCAGGGAGTTTCAGGCCCATGGTTTCTTGGTTTGGGTTCCTGTTTAAACTTTTAAAATGGCAGCAAGTTTTAGATTCAACATTAACTCATTCAAATAATATTTAGTGAATGCCTATTGTTGCCAGGGATCACTTTAAGTACTTTAGATGCAGTATTTGAAGATAAATATACAACTGGGCCTAATCTATTTGCTTTGTAAATGAAATATATTTCAACCCTTGTACATGGCCCATCAACAAAGTTTCCATTTTTATAAGAGTCCCAAGAAGAGTCCCTCCAGGTGAGTGGGATGAGCCATGGGCATGGAGTGAGGCCAGCTGACAGCTGTAGTCAATGACCTAGAAGCCAAGGCACACCTGCCTTAAACAGTGATCAGGAAAGAGCATGTTCTTTCCTGCTGCACTGCGTGTATTAGTACAGTAGAACCCAGCTTGGAGAATTGTAGTTATAGATGTTTGGCATTCGGACATAATGAATAAGACAAAAATTAGGATAGAAAATTAAATTGAAATGGGATATTAAGTGACTAGCTTGAGGTGCAAAAATCTAAATTTTTCTTTCCTTTTTCCTACAAATAAGGCATTGTCAGTTTATTTCCTTTAGAGAGAAGAACCAATGATGAAAAGTGAGTGGAAATTTTCAAATTTGGGAAAGTCTCTCTAATAGCACATCCACTTTCAAAACCATGTATCAAATTCCTCTAAGCAAGTAGCTTTCATTGTGTGCTTTGCATTAAAAGATGTAACTTAGAGTTTTCTAAGCAATGCTGTACACCGAGTTCTCAGAAACATGTCTTAAAATTGAGATACAAATTATGAGTAAGCAGAGCACCCAGGAATATCATCCTTATTATTATCATCACTAATGACACCAACAATTAACATCTGAGCATTTATCAGATGGTAGATGGTACAATGTGTGCATATATATCATCTTACCAACCTTCACAACCTCATGTGGTAAATATTATGATCTAACTTTTAGATGATAAAACTGAAATACAGAAGTCATGTAGTAGGCCCAAGGCCAAACAGGATACTATCAACCCTTTCTCCAAAATCCTCAGTGTCACCCACTCTCACGCTCTGCCCAGCTTCCTCTGTGCTCTCATGAATCCAGAGCATCCACAAATGTGTGTCTTAGGGTGCAAAAGAGGCATAGGGGAACCCAAGCATAAAAAGAGAATGCAGTTAACCATCAACGTTCTCCATCTTGGTCACATCCAATCGGGCTAACAAATATTCCAAGCAAACCTTTACAACGTGAAGCCACATTGTGGTCAATTTCCATCATTAGATTCCATAGAAGCCTCCACTTGTCAATCGCCAGGCCAGGCCCAGAGTACTCTCACTTTTGTTCTGTGGCTCATCCTGCATCTCCTCGGGTTTTCTCTCTGCCTGTCTGGCGTCCTCTCCACTCCTCACTCCTCCTTCTTCCTCTCTCACACTCTCCTCCTTCCTCTTTTCCATACTGCCCATATTCAAGGATCAAATGTAAGTCAGCAAAAAGTTGTAGAGAAAATTAATTTTAGATTTGTTTTCTTCAAGTTGACTCTATCATCTGCACTCTCTTTGGCCTAAAAATCATTGCTTCTAATTTTTATATAGGTCAGTATTTTCCAGTGTTTCCTGGAACACCATCCAATAGATATATATATTTTTTTGACAGGCAGAGTTAGACAGACAGAGAGAGACAGAGAGAGAGAAAGGTCTTCCTTTTCTGTTGGTTCAACCCCCAAGTGGCCACCACAGCTGGTGTTGCGCTGATCCAAAGTCAGGAGCCAGGTGCTTCTTCCTGGTCTCCCATGCAGGTGCAGGGCCCAAGCACTTGGGCCATCCTCCACTGCCTTCCCGGGCCACAGCAGAGAACTGGACTGGAAGAGGAGCAACCAGGACAGAATCCGGCGTCCTGACCTGGACTAGAACTTGGGGTGTCGGTGCCGCAGGCAGAGGATTAGCTAAGTGAGCCACGGCGCCGGCCCATTCAATGGATATGACCATGAGGGGCCTTCAATAAGTTCGTGGAAATGCATATTATCAAAGAAAACCCTGCACACATTTCAAAACTGAGATTCTGATTCCCTTTCCCATGAATGTTTTTAATTACTCTCGTAGCCATAAGCAAAGTCAGCACTTCCTCTTGAAGCTTCACTACGTGTACATTTGCATAATATGACTCTGATGAGAAGCCCTCCCATAAAGATTCAATCTTGGCCAGCGCCGCAGCTCACTAGGCTAATCCTCCGCCTGCGGCACTGGCACACCAGGTTCTAGTCCCCATCGGGGTGCCGGATTCTGTCCCGGTTGCTCCTCTTCCAGTTCAGCTCTCTGCTGTGACTCAGGAGGGCAGTAGAAGATGGCCCAAGTGCTTGGGCCCTGCACCGGCATGGGAGACCAGGAGGAAGCACCTGGCTCCTGGCTTCAGATCAGTGCAGCACTGACTGTAGTGGCCATTTGGGGGTGGGGGGTAAACCAACGGAAAAGGAAGACCTTTCTCTTTCTCTCTGTCCATGCTTCACTCAGAACTGAATATTTTAGATATCTCTGTGTTCTAGACCATGTTTACCATGCTGGAGACACTGTGACCAACAAGACAAAGTCTCCCTTTTCAAGGAGCTTCTATTGCAGTAAATATAACTTAATGATGCATGAAATATTTTTGTGGCTTTAACATCTTGGAAAACATGTTCTTTGGGCCACCAGTTTGGGAAATATCTTTCTACAACATATCAAATTTATCAAATTTGAGTTTTCCTCTCACCTACTGTTGCTCATGAGGGGATATACAACAAACCCCTTTTCCTAGATTTTTTGGGAATATTTTTTTCTGTGCTAATACACAAGAAATGTAGGTCACAAAATGGGGAGTTCACAAAGAGAACACATAATAGCATATTATCCCTCACCCAAGGGAAGAAAAATCATAAAATTTAGGGCAAAAATCCTATTGGTTGCCTTGCTTCATTGGTTGTCTGTATCACTCCTCCACCAGATGCCATGGAGGCATCTTCTATGTACCTTTTTGCTAAAGGTACTTCTTGGAGTACCATGATTCCTGTGGGCCTCATGAGGCCAATAACATATCCCAGGAGCAGCTGGATTCCACTGGACTTGGTTCTCCTCTCCATTAACCTTTATCAGGAAGGTCTTTAGTTTCTAGACTTCATAATGGTGTGATCTTTTCTCTCTGCTGCTCAGCTGCTTTATGAGAAGAGGCAAATCTGGGAGTTTGGGTGGGAGTTTGGGTGGGAGCTGGTAGGTGTACAGAAAATTATATTTGAAAGTTAGGAATAAGAGGGGGTCGCTGTTTACAAGGAGAATGATCATAATGGTTCAGCGTTGATTAAAGGGGCAGCAAACACCCTTCCCATCTCCATCTGAGAGCAGCATCAGTGCCATCCACACAGCCCTTGGTTAGGTTATACACGTTCTCCGATGAGGAGCGCCATGGCCTTTGTTTTCAGGTAAGGCCCTTCAGGAGAAAGATAAGTGAACCTTCACTAGGGCAATGCAGTGGAAAGAGAACCATAATAGAGGTAGTAACTGTTTCTGAAATATCACTGAAGGGCTTGTCTGCCGAAGAGGGCTCTTCAGAGATTTCTATGCTCATAAGAATCATTCAGGGGCCAGCGCCATGGCTCACTAGGTTAATCCTCCACCTGCAGTGCCAGCATCCCATATGGGCACTGGTTCTAGTCCCCGCTGCTCCTCTTCCAATCCAGCTCTCTGCTATAGCCTGGGAAAGCAGTAGAAGATTGTGCAAACCCTTGGGTCCCTGCACCCACATGGGAGACCAGGAAGAAGCACCTGGCTCCTGGCTTTGGATTGGCACAGCTCCAGCCATTGCAGCCATTTGGGGAGTGAACCAATGGAGGGAAGGCCTTTCTCTCTGTCTCTCCCTCTCACTGTCTGTAACTCTACCTCTCAAATAAATAAATAAAATCTTAAAAAATCATCTAGTGGAAGGCACACATGTATATCTGTTGATTGTCCTGTGTCTTTTCCAGTTTATTCCCTGACACCTGAGTCTCAAACTTGAGGATGAGGGAACACTTCTCTATGTGGAGCCCCCTGAATTGTAAATGCCTATTCCCTGATCCATCCTCCCTGACCGCTGAGCAACATCTCTGTGGCTTGTACAGCCCTCATTCTTACTTGGTCCGCAAATCATTAGCTTCCCCTGAAATTTTAGTGAGTCTTAAAAATAAAAGCTATAACAGGAAAAGCATAGTAAATGGAGGTGGAAGCCAAGTTGGATATCCATCAATTGACTCAATCATCCAACACATAGGGAGGAGTGGAGCTTTGGCATAGCAGTTAAGATGCTGCTGAGGTTGCCAGCATCCCCTATCAGAATGCCTGGGCTCAAGTCCCAGCTCTGCTCTCAATGCCAGCTTCTCCTAATGCAGACCCCGAGAGGCCCAGGTGATGCCTCAAGTGGCTGAGTCTCTGCCACCCATGTGAGAGATATGGACTGAATTCCCAGATCCAAGCTTTGGCTTGGCCTCGTACCTGCCATGGTGAGAATCTGGGAGGTGAACCAGCAGATAGGAGATTCTCATTCTCATTCCTCTTTCATTCTCTCTCATTCATTCTCCCTCTCTCATTCATTCCCCCCCTATTTTTTCTCTCTCTCTCTCTCTCTCTCTCTCCTTCCCTCCTTCTTTCAAATAAATAAAAGAGTAAGAATTTTTAAAAATACCATACAGGGAACACCTGTTCATATCGTCCTCCAGGTGCTGGCCATATTGTGGTGTGTGAAACAGTTTAGTTTCTCTCAGGAAGCAAAACACAGGCAAAATGACAAGCACAGGTCAATGAACAAACAAGTCAAGTCCAGGGAGCGATAAATACTTTGAAAACACTCAAAAAGAAAAAATGAGACAGAGTGACTAGATAGTTGATTTCTGCTTCACAAAGGAGGGTGCATTCGCAAGTAATGGACCCAGCAGGGCCCAAGGCTCTGAGACCAAAAGAGGCTCAGTCTGTGCAAAGATCAGAAGGGAGAGCAGCAAGAGAATACAGACAAGGCTGGTTCCAGGGGAAAGCAGAGAGGTGGGCAGAAGCCATATCCTGTAGGGTCTGATTGAGGCCATGGTGAGGCTCAGGTTTGGATTTTATTCCGATTTCAGTGGGATGCAACTGAAGGTTATTTAAGGAAAGATATGATTTAACCTCTTTCATATTTTAAAAGACCACTCTGGGTGCTCTGAGGAGAGGGGATAGTAGAACTGCAAAGCTGGAAATGTTAGAGAAGTCAGAAGACCAATTAATTTTTATTCTCTCATGATTCTGGGACAAGAGGGAGGTTGCTCTGAAATTTGTTAGAAATACTAATAGGACTTTTAAAACATACACACACACACACACACACACACACATTCGAAAACAACACAACTTTCCTGATATACCTGTAAACAGAAAAAATAAAATCTCTATTTTCTCCAAAGTGTTTTCTCCTGTGTGGGTAGGTCTGATAAAAGGCGTCATTAACTACCTTTTCCCCTTGGATCTTTCATGAATACTTCACTGGTAATTGCTTAGGTCCCATCACAACAGGAAGAGGATTACCCAGCATGATATCCATTGCTGTCAGGAACACACAGAAATTGCTGAGATTGAAGAGCTAAATGGGGTGAGATCACTCCCACCACCACCCACCTCTGGGGAGTGGCTGGGCCTCCCCATCTGGGAAGGCACAGACAAGACAAGACGGAGGAAAACACTGTGGCCAGTCTGAGTCCCTCAAGCTGTCCACAGCCACCACATGGAGAACAGAATCCTGCACCAGCCAGCTTTCATGAACTGTCCCTAATACCAGGAGTTGCCACTTACTCTGTATTTCAGTCACAGCTGGAGTTGCAGAGGCCATGAGGATAAACATTACTATTATTTCTTCCAAGAACTTAGTGTAACTCCAGACTAAAGTTGATAGCACAGGTCTTTGTAAAAGCTGCTTTCATGAATAAAGAGCATGTCTAATAAGTTCATTGATTTGATTCCATTATTTCTTTATTCTTTTTCAAACAAGATTTAAAAAGTGGCTTCCAGCATTTTGTTGGGAAAAACAGTATTTTGAAATCACGGGACTGGATCATCTTAAGCAGTTTCACATGCTTCTTGAATTCTTTTACACTTTTCATGTGCTTGGTCAGTTTTCAGAATTAACCAAAAATACAAAATTCAGCACTATTGTAGTGTAAATTCACCCTTCTTGATATGGTTACATATAGGTCTCAAAGATGAGAGATTCAAAATTGCCAGAATGCCTACTGAGCATCAATTAAGTGTAATGAGCCTGCACATAACCCAGGGGAAAAGACCTGCCCAAATCATTGAGGGCCAAATCTCTAACAAGGACAGCCAAACTCAAAATGAGAAATGAACCCTGGGCTTGACAGCATTCTTGGATACCTATCTTCTTTACTGAGGTGATAAGAAGCATAGATATAATAAGACCCAATCAGTTTTCCCTCTCTTATAAGGGGATGCAGGTAGCCAAAGACCCTTGCCCAGAAAACAGGCATAGGTACACCATTCAGGCAGCAACCAAGTTCTCCTAACTCTTGGAGCATATCACAGTACTGCATTTTCTTTACAGTCCCTCAGATTTCACACCCCAGTTTCACCCACAGCTGGGAAGGTAAGACTGTCAGAGCATTATTTGAACAGAAGGGGCAAGAGAGTACCACACACACAGTCCTACAGCAGGGACCCTTGCAGAGGAAAAAGATGACAGCAAGTTTGATTTCCCAGCCCCCACAGATCCACATGGAACTGTGAGTTATAGCTGCTCACCATTACAATTTACCAGTTCTTGCTGTTGGGTGCACCATTGAGGTTGGCATCTTTTTATATAGTATCTAATTTAAATTTCATAGCACATAATTAAGACAGGTGAACACACGGAGTGGTGGGGCGGCAGAGAGAGATGCCATCATTGGAATCCCATTTGCCCTTCCTAATATCTCTATGAACTCATCTTCTCCATATTTTTGTTTCCACTCTGTAAAATGGGATTACTGATTCCAAAAAGTTGTTTTAACAATTAAAAGGATGAGTTTGAGTGAATTAGTTAGGAAAGCATCCAAATATCGTAAATGCTCAGTTAGTGCTACAATTATTAGTGTCTGTTTTACAGATAAAGAAAATGAGGCTAACAGAGAGCAACCAATTTAAAATTACCCAAGGGAAATGAAATCAGCATTGAAAAAGTGATCTGTGCCCCCATGTTTACTGCAGCTCAGTTCACAATAGCTCAGATATGGAATCAGTCCAAATGTCCAACAACTGGTGATGGGGCAAAGAAATTATGGTATCTATACCCTAAGGAATACTACTCAGTCATAAAAAAGAATGACTTGTCTTTTACAACAAAATGATGCAATTGGAAACCATTGTACTTAGTGAAATAAGCAAGTCCCCCCAAAACAAGTACTACATGTTTTCTCTGATCTGAGGTAACTAATAGAGTACCAAAAATGTAATGTATAGGAGGGAAATTGACATTCTGAGATCCAATGATTGTTTACAGTCCTTGTCTCTACTGTTGAGAAACAGTGCTTTTTCCTTCCTGCTATTTGTTGAACTCTTAACTTAATGTAGGGTTAATCTTATGAGTATAAAGTAAGTGTAAAGTAGATCATTGTACAAATTAAGACAGGGTATAAGAGAGGGAGGAGGAGAGAGGGTGGGAGCATGGGTGGGAGAGAGGAAAGGGCTGGAAGTATCACTATATTCCTAAATCTGTATATGTAAAATACATGAAATTTCTATACCTTAAATAATAAAATAAAATAAAATAAAATAAAATAAAATAGACCCATCATCATTGCATTTTTATCACTTATTAGCCCCGGCAACCCACCTCAAGTAACAGGTAGAGGGACTACTTCCCAACTCCAGCCTCTCTAAGGAACGAAGTGTGGATATCTGTGGTCTGAAGAGCACTGGACTTCAAGTTAAATCAAGATAAGGCCCAGGCACCCACATATCACTTGCTCTCTAGATAAACAGAGCCTACCTCTTAGTTACTGAGTAAAAGGAAGATACGGGTGTACTGAAAGTGTTGGGGAAGTTCTAAATTTTCATTGAATATATTTTTATTTGTATCTTTCTCTTGTTGGTTATAGTCCATGTCATAGTCATCTATGTATTTTTTCTCAGCGCTTAGCAGTGTCAGTCACAAGTAGAGTAAATTAAGAAATTGTCCTATATATGATCTTTCTAATTTTTGTATTATTCTATCTTTCTTTCATGAATATAAACAGCTTATACAAGGAATCTTCAAAAAATTCATTAAAATACATATTAATTTTGAAAAACTACACAGGGATTTCAAAAATTTTTGCACCAAAATAAACTTATATTTTAAACTTTTTAATTTTATTTTATTTGAAAGACATACAGAGAGAGACAGCCTATCCACCGGATCACTCCCAAAATGCCCACAGTGGCTAGGACTGGGCCAAGCAGAAGCCAAGTGCAAGGAACTCAGTCCATGTCTCCCATGTGGGTGTTATAAATCCAATCACTTAAGCCATCATCTGCTGTCTCAGAGGAAACTGGAACTGGAACATAGCCAGGACTAGAACCCAGGCATTCTGATGTGGCATGCCAGCATCCCAGCCAAAGTCAACCATGGGGCCAACGCCTGCCCCTAAACTCCATTTAACTTCATTTTCCTTCAACTTTTTGAAGCACCCTCATATAATACATAATTAAAATCTCAACATTTTCTTTGCTTTAAAGTGAGTGGATTTATATAGATGCATGATACTGGGTATAGTACTGCCAGACTTCCATATCTGAAGACTCAGCACCCACAGATAATATAGGAAAAAAATTTTTTAAATAATGTATCTGTACTAAACTTGTACAGACTTTTTTCTTGTCATTATTCTAACAATAGAGCATAATACCTGTTTATATAATATTATATATATAAGTAATCTATTATAAGTATATTATAAGTAATATATTATATATTATAAGTAATCTAAACATGATTTAAAGTATACTTTAGGATGTGCATATTATATGCAAACACTACACTGTTTTCCCATAGCCAAATGGCTCTCTGAAACCAACAGGAAGAGACATGGGAGGGATCCCAAGGCAGAAAAGCTGCCTCCTCACCCTGCTCAGCTCACCTTCACAGTCTCGTTCCTTCCATCACCACCCATGAGCTCCTGTGGTAGCCTCTTTGGAGTCCCCTGTCTGAAGTCAACAGGCTTCACATTTCATGTCTCCAAACTTTCTTTTTTAAGGGATTCCCTCTGCCTAAAATTTTCTGTACACTTTTCCCTCTTATACCATTTCCTCTCACATACTGCATCCCCACATCCCCTCTACCTTGGACAGAATCAATCACTGCCTAGAAGACTGACCATAAGAACAGATTTCATGGGTTCAGCAGGAACAGGGTTCAACTCTCATTTCTGGTATTTCCAAGCTCAGTAATTTAAGAAAATTGTCTCATTTTCAGAGACTCAGTTCCAGCATCTGTAAAATGGGGTTAGTATCTCCCTTGCTAGATTTTGTAGAAAGTAATTAACATAATGCACACAGAACTATCTGGCATATGGTAGGTTCTCAAGAGATGACAGGCATAATGACCATATTTTTATGGAACGTTTGCCAAATTCTTAGTAAGGACTTCACATGTAGTATTATGTATTTACACCTGTTTCATGCACTAGGCTATGAACTTCTCAAGGTCAGGTTGATGACAGCTTCAGGACATAGCACAATGCCTAGCACAGAGTGGATGCTCCATACATGTTGATTAAATTGATTTAAATCAATACTTGCTTCATTCACCTTTCCATGGAACACTCACTAAGGACTACAGGAAAGAAAACGTTCTCAATGGGACATGTATCCCGGTAAAGAACTAGAAGCAAGAATTCTTTATATGAGTGGTTTTCAATCTCTAGCATCTGAATCACCTGCAAAGCTTTTTAAAACACAGGTTGCTGAGCCCTATTCCTAGCGTTTCTGACTCAGTAGGTCCAGAATGGGGCTTGTTCATTTGCATTTCCAGCAAGTGCCCAGGTGACACAGAAGTAGCTGTATCACCATGTGAACTACTGCCTGGCCGGCATGCCTGCTGCTGTTCTCAAGCACCAGCTGACAAAAGCAATTCAGTTCAGTTCAATTGAACAAACTTTCATTGAGAACACGAAGTGTGCAGGTTGGATGCAAAAGGCAGCCTTCAAGGCTTTACGAGTTCAGCAAAAAGAACAAATCAATATACCAATGGGGTTAGCCTCATACTTTTAAAAGGCTTCTCCTGAAATAAAAGATCACCATTAGAAAACTACTATATAAGAACTGCTGCAAGCAAGATCCACTGATAAATGTGGAAATTGGCAGGCAAAACATTAAAGAAAAATATTCTTAATGTGACTCCTCTAAATATTTATTTATGGCTGGGGTGGTTTTAACATTTGTTCCCAAATTGTTTGATTCCCCTCTCTTCTGGAGGTGTGGGAGGGGGCTTCATTTTTCTCCCACTGAGTGTGGGCTGGACGTACTAACTCAGCAGTAATAATGGGATATAGAAAGGAAACTATAGTAACGTCATACTGGAAAAAGCTCACACACGCACCACCCTAATTAACTGGTCAAGAAGCCTGGGTAGTAAATCATGTCAAGATCATGTATCCCTGACATACTGTCCTGAGGCCATCTCACTTCTGGAGTATCATTCTCCAAAAATCCATAGCCTCAGTCTCATCAAGAGTAAAAGACCAACCCAGTTTAAGGAACATTCCACAAAAATAACTGGCCAGAACTTTTCAAGTTTCAAGATCCAGGAGAAAGACGAAGAAAACACCACAAATTAGAGACTGAGGAAACATGACCACTAAATGCAATATGATATCCTAGACTGTATTCTGGCACAGAAAAAAAATTAGTAGAAAAAAATGGTACAGTTCCAAATAAAGCATGTAGTTAACAGCACGATTGCAATGTTAACACCTTAATTTTGATAAAGATTATATAAGATGTTAACATTAGGGAGGACCAGCTACATCATTTGGTACTCCCAGTATAAAATGAAAATGTTAAATTACTTATTCATTAAATAGATTTCACAATAGCAATGGCAAAGAATTAAAACCACTCTGAGTGCAGAGTGAGTCTGCACAGGTGCATGGCCATGAAGTTGGCCTGCAGCTGGGGCAGCTGGATGAAAGGTATCATCATGAGCTTAGCTGAGCTGGGAAAGGGAGCACGGAGCTGTCAGGTGAAGGGAGTAGCCACTTAAAGTAACAAGGCCCCCAAAGTTAGAGTAAAAAAAGCCTTTGACTTAGTTTTCCATTGCTGTGACAAATACCTCACACTGGATCATGCATGAAGAAAAAACTGTATTTTTGCTCACGGTTCTGGAGATGCAAAAGCAGGGCACCAGCTTTTCTGCTCAGCTCTGGGGAGGGCCTCACACAAAAGGCATCACAGTTACTGGAGCACAGCTGTAGAGGTCGCATAAGTGAAATTAGAAGCCAGCGAGATCCACCGGGCAAGCTCACTCCCTTAACTCACTACCGTGAGAACTAACTCATCCCTCTGAGACCAGCATGAGTTCCACCTGAGAGCAGCGCCCCATGGCCAGCTACTGACCTCCCACCATGCCTCACCTCTTAAAGGTCCCACCACTTGTCACTTCACCACCTGACAAATCTCCAACACGTGAACCCTTGGAGGATACGCTCAACCCACGTGCAAGCCCCAGTGGCCTTTGATCACTTACTGGGGTGGTAAAAGCCAGAGGCTGAAACTGGAGACCATTGTGATCCCTGCGTGGGACTCTGGGCAGGGGCTGATGGAGCAGTACCTCCAGGGCCCGGGGGGTGAATAAGAAGGAGAAGATTTAAAAAGCGCTTGGTGCTGAGTCAGAGTGAGGAAAACTGTCTTCAAGTTCCCAGCTCGATGCATGCACAACCCATAAAGAGGTTTAGAGAACATGCCTGAAGAAGATCCTGGTCTATGGCCTTAGATAGAGACCCAGAAAGATGGAGCCTGGGTGAGGAATATACCCATGTGAAAGACCGTGACTGGCTGTGGGGTATTGAGTCCTCCACAGAGACTCCCTCCAGAGGCTGAGGCGCTGTCTGTACAGCAAATCTGGCAGGGCAGCATGCCCTGTGATGCCTGCTAGGAAGGGCTCTGCTGTTGCCTCTGGTCAGGTTAGAAAAAGCACACATTGATTCTGAACCGAGAGCTGAGCTCAGTGCACGGGAACTCTTTGAACTACCCTTGCAACTCTTCTATAACTTGGAGGTTAGCTCAAAATCAAAAGTATAAAAATAAGAAAAAGCCCCTTCTCTGTACTCCCTCGTTCTTCATCTCCCAGGCCTACACACAGCACTGTTTGTAACTGAGCCTCATAAACTGGTTTCTTTGTCCCTCTTTCTGTAAGTCTTATACATGAATCACCCAGGCTGCTTTGGCTGCTGCTCTCCCCCCTTCTCCTCTCCCTACAAGCAGACTCCTTTCTGAAAGGCAAATAATCAACTCAAATCATCTGACTTCAGAAGCCTTGCTTTTAACCACAGGAGCATGTAACAAATGAGAAAACTGCATTTGTAGAGATGGTGTCAGGTGTGATATGATAGGAAATTTTTATGAAACAGAAAATTCTGGTTTCTGCCAAGATAATAGACTAGTTTTCTCTTCTTCCTCCAGCATTAGCACAGAACAACTGGCAGAAGCCAAGAGGAAAATGTGAGCTCCAAGGACAAACAACAGAACAGGAACTCCCACCCCAGAACATTGCCTGGAACTGGCTTGTAGGGGGTGAGGGGAAGCTGTGTGGTGCTGAAGGCAGCCAAAAATGGCGCCAGCAGAGATATGGGAGCAAAACTTTGAAGTTCTGCTCTCACCTCCCTTGGACACACCACCTTCTGCACCTGCACAGCCTGGCCAGGCCAATGTTGAACGACCAGGAAAGAAAGCCTGCTGGGACTGAGTTGCGGAAAATAGGCTGGATCTGTACTGCAGCCTGAGACACTCACAGCTACACTGAACCCAGCTCAACCTAGGGACCACTCCCTCCCCATGTCACTTCACCTAGACATTTCCAAGCAAAGCCCCAAGCAGTGGGTTTGAGGACCCCTGGCTTTCTGCCCTGGGGCCCATCCATTGCCCTCTCTCCTTACAGCTGACTTGGAACTTTCCCCAGTACACATTACCCAAAGTGATTGATTGACAGCCTAAGGGAAACTCCATTTATTAACCAAAATAACTAAATTTGAGGATGAAATTACTATAAAGAAAGACAAACAGAACAACCCCTGAAGCAGAATCATTGAAATTAATGATCCAAAAATATAGAATAAGCTGGCTAAATACACTTAAAGAGATGGGGAGAAATCTGAGAAATATAAAGCAAGGACAAGGGAATCAGTAAAAGGTTCAAGTGGAAACAGTAAGTACGAAAAATAAAGAGAACCAAAGTCAACCACACAACCAGTGGGATAAAAAGATGAATTTAAAGAAAAAGGAATTTGTGAGTATAGCATATAGATAGAAAATATGAAACAAAGCCAAGAGATACTAAAGAGAGGAAAATATATGAAATATAAGTGTCCCAGGGAAACAGGAAGGAAATACCGTGAGAAGGTGAAGAATACAGCTCCAACTCTGGAAAACAAAGGGTATGCTTGATAAAGGTAGGTCTCTATCTGAGATGTAAACGGTGACAGAAGTTAGCCAGGTGGGCATGGAACAGAAACATGTGGGGCTGGCTTTGTGATATAGTGGGTTAAGCTGCCACCATGACTACAGCAACTCACATGGGTGCTGGTTCGAGTTCTGGCTGTTCATCTGATCCAGCTCCCTATTAATGCATTGGAAAAGCAGTGGACAATGACTCAAGTACTTGGGCCCTTACCACCCACATGGGAGACCCAGATGATATTCCTGGCTCTTGGCTCCTGGCTTCAGCCTAGCCCTATCTTGGCCGTTGCAGTCATTTGGAGAGTGAACCAGTGGATGGGAGATGTCTCTCTATCTCTCTCCCATTCTCTCTTTAACTCTGTCTTTCAAATAAATCAATCAGTTGAAGGAAGGAAGGAAGTTTGAAAAAAGGGAAGAATGAGAGGAAAGGAGAGGAGAGGAGAGGAGAGGAGAGGAGAGGAGAGGAGAGGAGAGGAGAGGGAGGGGGAGGGGGAGGGAGGAGGGGAAGGAGGAAGGAAGGAAGAGGGACAGAGGGAGGGAGGAAGACATTCCAGGCAAAGACAATAATTCTGCCTTTCAAATAAATAAATCAGTCGATGGAAGGAAGTTTGAAAAAAAGGGAAGAAGGAGAGGAGGGGAGGGGGAGGGGCGGGGGAGGAGAGGGGAGGGGGACATTCCAGGCAAAGACAACAAGTACAAATGCAGGCACAGATGAAGATGATGACTATGATCTAGGAGCAGCTTGCAGCCCAGGCTATTTAAAGGACATTAACAAAAGCTGATGCTGAAAGGCAAGTGAGGGACAGATTGGAATGGGACATGGGAGGCCTTTTCCCTTGGGAGCATAATTTCCTCTCGTTTTAAATATGAAGAAATTCAGTTCAAACACATTTAGTGAGCTGCCCCGGGGCAGGAGTCCCAGCTGAGCTCTTGCTCATTCCTGAGTTCCTTGTCCTCTTACTCAATGGTGGCTCTGAGTTTACTTGGAGATACTTGTTTGGCAGTCAGTTAAAAGTGTAAAAGTAGGATCTGGCACTGTGGTGCAGTGGGTGAAGCTGCCTCCTGTGACACTGGCATACCATATGAGAGCCAGTTTGAGTCCTGGCTGCTCCACTTCTGATCAGGCTCCCTGCTGGTACAAAGAAACAGCAGATCATCCAAGTCTCTGGGCCTCTGCCACTTACCTGGGAGACCTGGGTGATGGCTTTGGCCCAGCCCTGCTGCAGCAACCATTTGGAGAGTGAACCAGTGGATGGAATCTCTCTCTCTATCCTTCCCTTCCTCCTCTCTCTCTCTCTCTCTCTCTCTCTCTCTCTTTCTAAAATGTTTTTCCAAACATTTTAACAAGTAAAAAGTCAAAGCAGCTGAGGAGTGGGTGAGTGATGAATTCAGGATGAGATGCATTTTTCTCTGATGTGCTGGGTGTACAGTTGACTTTTAGTAATTCAAAGTTAAAAGTAAGAGGATCAAGGCTACAGATACAAATTTGGGGATCAACAGTGTATGGGAGTGAATGGTGTTGCCACACTGACACCCCACATAAGGTTGGAAAACATTTTCTCAGGAAAGACACCCAAACTGGGGGGAGGAACCTTGAATTCCAGGGGCTCAGAGAAGAGCCTTTTTATTCAGGAAGTATATGTGATGGCTTCTACATTGTAAATCAGGAATCTAACTCTTACAGAGGTTAAAGGACTTGCCCAAGCTCACAGAGCCAGGACTCAAAGGGTGAGCAGGTTGACTCTAGAGCCTGGCAGGTGGGCTTCATTCAAGATTGAGCCCTGAGTGTACCCAGCATTCGTTTTCCAAGCCCACTACTCAGAGTGCATCAGAGATAAAGGTCTATGACCTCAGTCCTAAGAAGCTTAAGAGTTGAGGTCAGCATTTGATGAGGAAGAGGGAGCCCTGGCTGCAGGTTTGCCACCACTTGCTATATGACTGTGGACAAGTCACTTCCCTCCTATAGTCCCCATTCCCTCTATGCTCTCCATTCTCTCTGTACATGGAAGACTCCGTGCCTGGCAAGAGGCGGCTTCCAGTAGTCCCAATCCCCAACCACCAAGGTTAGCAGCAACCATTTCTCTCCTTCCAATGCCTCTCCTCCCCTCCATGCCAGCCAGCCATTCCAGCCTGGGCTTCCCAGTGGAGGGCGGGTGAGGATTGTTTGAAAAGACATATGGCATCCCAGTGTAGCCGAGAGTCCAATCTCAAGAGGAAGCCATTGTTCATTCATCTGGACCAAGTGACATTCTTTATGCAAGAATAACTCTTGATTAAAGGGTGAGTTTTAATGGAAACTAATTAGGCAAACTCTTTAGCCTGGGCATAATGATCAAATGAGCTGTCACACCGTACCTGATACAATGATCTCACTCGCTACAAGATTTTATTCCTTAGCAATTACACTCCCACATGGCACTGCATGCCGTTATTGCCTGGAGCACACATGTCAAATTAAAGAGCAACTTATGCACCTGATATTTAATTATTGCCTAGTACTACAGACACCCGGGGAATGTCAAAGTGAGCAGTCCTGCTTGGGAGAAACAGAAACTGAAATCTTCTGTGAGGGAGCAAAAAAAAAAATAGGGATAAAATATGTATAGGCTACTATAGTTTCTTATTCAGCCGTCTTACAATTCACAGTTACAAAACCTGCTCTCCCCAATCTTGAATAATTTACCATTTTTTTCCCTTCATCCAGAAAAGTCAGCAGAAGGAGAGTTGCAGGTGAAGGTGCTGGGACCCTATCGGTACTTGTTTGCTTATGTGATTGAAGCCATCTGGGTCTGGTCAAAGTTGAGTTCTCCGGCCAAGTTATTCTTTCCCTAACAGGCTCTGACAGGGGAGAGGGTGCCTCGTGTGCCTCACTAGCCCAAAGGGAAATGTTTGCCCTGCAGGCTAAGCACTCAGGAAGCACCATCTAGCACTTCAGTACGCTTGGCAATACATTTAAAAAGTTAACCAAAGTTTGTTCCCAGCATGTTTGTCCAAAAGCTGGGAAGGTGAGAAGCTATGGAGTTGTCAGGATCAGCCTCAATTGGGGGCTGCACATTGGAATAATCTGAAGAACTTCTCAAATGTACTGATGCTCAGAATCCCATCTCAGACGAATGCAGTTAAAATCCGGGAAGGGGACTGGATACCTTTGAAAGCTCCTGAGAGGAGTCTCGTGTTCAAGTATGGTTGAGAACTGCTGGACTGGACAGCAACCAGCCAGACATAAAGGGGCAGTTATGGGAGCTGCTTCCTGTCCTCAAAGTGACAGGCTCCAAGCCTCTACACCTTTGCACCTGCTGTTCTTGCCTCCAGAGTGGCCACCCCTATCCCTTCTTTCTACCTGGAAAAGAAAATGTTTATCCTTCAACATCAAGTGCAAATGTCACTTTGCCTAGGAAGCCTTCCCTGACTTCCTCAGGAAGAATGTCTTCCGCAGGAGCCAGACGTGGGTTCACTCAGGGATGGTTCTATCCCACTGCCCTGTCAGAGGGGTTCCAGAAAGGAATCCCCGGGTCTCCAGCCACCATCTGTGTCCCCCAGCTGAGCAAATTCTGAGAGTGTCTTGGTCTCTTTTGCTCCACATAAAGAAATTCAATTACCCATTCTCAGAATTGCACCACCTAATACTAAAAGGCCTTAATAAGAGTGCTTTGTATTTAGTAAACGGCACAGCTTGTGAAAACCCCCTCCAAACATCTGGCAGGAGGCCCAGCAGAGGTAAGGCTGGAACCTCTAATGATGGCAACATGTAAACAAGTGTTTTGTTTCAACTGATAGTCATTAACTTCCAGTGTCAGCCTTATCCCCCAGAGGTCTGGTTCCTCAGCCTTGCAAAGGCTTCTGGGAAACAGCAGCCCAGGGCGGGATCTGTGTACATCCAACGAGGCTGGGGAGGGGGAGGGAGGCTGAATGCTTCTAAGGAGAGGGAGGAGATCTGGAGACTCTACCAGCCTTCCAGGGACTTCGATGCTGGATGAGGATTGACATAACTGTGTCACCAGCTGGGCCTGTGATTGGAGCCAGGAAGCCTCAGTTTCTCTGTCTGTCAAATGGAGTTAACAAAGATCTCTGCTTCACAGAGCAGTTGTGAGAAAAGATGCAGCAGCCCAGCTCCTGGCACAACACTGGCTTGCAGAAGGCAGTTGACAAGTGAAACAATTCTCTCTGTTGTTCCCTTCAGACATTCCAACTGGGAGCCCTTTTGCTAACTCAGTCAGGAAAGGCTGGGGTCTGTGGTGTTTGTGGACACGAATCCTTAAATAAATGCCATAAGGGAACAGGCTCTCCCTCTCTCTGACCACCAACTAGTGATCTGATCCTGAGTGACCCTTCACATTCTAATTCAAGTGCAGCTACCAGTTCACTCAACAAACATTAATTGAGTAGCTACTATATTCCTGGCACTGTACACCCTAAAATGACTTAGGAGGTGTGGGGACACTGTGAAAGGAAGCTCCCCTCAACCCTGCAGGAAAAGAGGCCTCCACAAGAGCTAACCAGTGCACTTACTCCCCATGTAGGATCTCTGTCCTTAATGTGTTGTACTATGTGAATTAACGGTAAAACTAGTCTTCAAACAGTACTTTCTACTTTGTGTGTCTGTGTGGGTGCAAACTGTTGAAATTTTAGTATATAGTAAGTTGATCTTCTGTATATAAAGATAATAAAAAATGAATCTTAATGAAGAATGGGATGGGAGAGGGAGTATGAGATGGGATCGTTTGCAGGTGGGAGGGAGGTTATGGGGGAAAAAACAGCTATAATCTGAAAGTTGTACTTTCGAAATTTATATTTATTAAATAAAAGTTTTTTAAAAAAAGAGCTAACCATGGTGACTCTTTCTTCTTGAACTTAATACAGGAGATTAAGGAAGTGGGAAGGGACTGCAATGCAGGCTCAGTGCAGACCACGGCTCTTCCCACGGCAGGTCCTGGGATGGCAGGAAGCTGGGATGACCACTCAGAGTCATTTCTCGCTGGAGGGAGGGCCCAGCCCGGATGCCCCCCAGGAATGAGTCAGAGCAGGCTGCCCCTGAGCAGAGCCCGACCTGGGAGAGGCCATTTACTTCAGGACTCAGTACATGCAAGCAGCGCGTCCCCATGAAGTTCCCCACAGTGCACGTGAGCTGTGCCCTTGCTCCGAACCCACCGCGTGCCGTGCCGGGAGCATCACTGCTGTCATTCTCTTTGATCGTCACAGTGCCTCTATGAGATAACATCTATGCTACAGAGATGGTCAAGTCACTTGTCCAAAGCCACAAAGGAGGGCTCTGTTCCCAGGGACCCCACCCTGCCCTTGACATTGCACTGCCTCCTCCCAGGAAGCCTTCCTCTTCAGCAAGAAGCTCCCGCCGTCCTCCCCCAGCAGTTAAATGTCCCCACAGCACTCACACAGCTCTCTACAAAGCCCCCACCCCTTGGCCTGCACACAGTCCCAGTTGCTGACATCTTTTCCATTCGCCTCGCCCCGGCACCATCCTAGCACTTTTCACTTATTTATTCATCTAATCTTCCCAACTGCCCTCCGACATTTGGTTTGCACCATTCCTACTTCACGATGAGAAGGCTCACGAGACACAGCACAGTAATGACTTCCCCACAGACTCCCAGCCAGGCCTGAAATGCAGGAGTCTGGGGCCAGTCACAGGGCCCATGTCCTCCACCCGGGAAATGTGCTCAAGTCTCACTCGCCTTTCCCACCCCAGGGCCTGACCCAGGACTCAGACATACTAAGTTCTTTGTAATGATTTGCTGAATAATGAATGCTGGCTTACACATGAACATTTTGAAAATAATTTGAGTGGATGTATATAAACAAATCCTGGAAGAAAAGACAAACATCATTTGCCTTGTTGAAACATTAAGATCATGCGTGAATTTGATTCTTTTGATATCTGATTATTGATATTGCATTGGTTAAGAATTCAAAAGGCATAGGAGAAACTTCCTCTCCTTTGTCCATCACTGTCAGGTAGGAAGAGTTCTATTACATTTCTGGCTGCATTATTGATGGAGTACAGGCCCTGGAGGATCGAACCCAGATCAGAACCCAAGTGGCACAGTATGCCAAACCAATTCTAATATGTAAAGATCAAAATTCCTATCAACACTACAACTTGGAGGTGACATTTGAATGGAGACCTGAATAACAACAAGAAACCAACAATCCGGCCGGCGCCGTGGCTCAACAGGCTAATCCTCCGCCTTGTGGCGCCGGCACACCAGGTTATAGTCCCCGGTTGGGACGCCGGATTCTGTCCCGGTTGCCCCTCTTCCAGGCCAGCTCTCTGCTGTGGCCCGGGAGTGCAGTGGAGGATGGCCCAAGTGCTTGGGCCCTGCACCCCATGGGAGACCAGGAGAAGCACCTGGCATCTGGCTCCTGCCATCGGATGAGCGCGGTGCGCCGGCCACAGTGCGCCGGCCGCGGCGGCCATTGGAGGGTGAACCAACGGCAAAGGAAGACCTTTCTCTCTGTCTCTCTCTCTCACTGTCCACTCTGCCTGTCAAAAAGAAATAAAAGAAAAGAAAAGAAACCAACAATCCAGGAGGAGAGCATTTCAGGTGTAGAGTGGAAGTAAGTGCAAGGGTCCTGTGACAGGACTAAGGTTCTTGGTGTTCCTAGGGACAGAAAGAAGGCCAGTGGGCATGGGAAGGAGGAGGAAGTGGAGAATAAGTTGGAAAACATCAAGGCTTGACCATCTGGGTCCTTATAGACCTTGGAAAAGAACTGTATTTTATTTCTTGTATAATGGAGAACCACTGGAGTTTAACCAAAAGAGAAATGTAGGATCACTTGAAAGACTACACTGGCTTCTGAGAGAAGAATGAACTATATAGGTAACAAAAATGAAGAGATTCAGTTCACTTTCTCTTGGGTGTCTGGCCTAGCCATTCAGCTCCTGTTTCCAACACCACTCAGCAATCTACATACCCTAGTTCCTCCCGCTTCCACCCAAGTCTCCCCAGGACTCAACCCCCTCATGCTATTAGCTGCTTCAACCACCCACCCACCTGCCCAGCTGACTCTGCACAAGCTGAAGCAGGGTGGATCTTCCAGATCCCAAATAGGCAGTGGCAAAGGTTTTATAAGATCCATGAAAGCAGAACACGGTCAAATACTGTTCATCTCCAGGTTTCTCTAACGCCACACAGAGTAACAGCTTCAGAGAGACTGGTTGGGTGAATGATGAATGGATACAGATGTGTGTGTGACATGCTTCCTCTCTGGCTGAGATAAAAGGATCCTCCGATGAGGGCAGAGCCATGGGGAGAAGTTACAAGGAAGTTGCACCCCAGCAAACATCACCTTGTCTTAAAGGCTCCAGGCTAAGTGGGGTGAAGTGCACAGGGCTCCTCCTTGGGTCAGGTGGAAACACTAGGCTGCCAGGCTGGTTCATTAGTGGCCTGCCATCGCACATGTGCAATTGAGTAATTTCTATGTTAACTACCGCCTCCCAGCCATAATGAGTGCTCATAACTGTGTTTTATATAAAGCCGATTACACGTTGGCACAGAGCTCATAAAGGGCCAGCGATTATGAACTGTGCTGGGGCGTCCATGGTGCACAGCCCCACCACCCATGTGGACACATGTGAATTGACAAAGGATCCCTAAGTTGGTAGGGGAGGGAGCTGTGTGTGCACAACTCCCAGCATACCAGGAAATGTTTCTGATATAAGTTTCTCTCAAAGCATCCTGGTACCAATCCAGAAGAACTCGAGGCAGACTTGGAGCTAGATGAGAACACTAATCTAGGGGAAAGTTGCTTTCTAGAATGCTCTTTCATTTTCTTAATCTCTATCATACTTACTCACACTGACCTGTGAATATAGAAACATGTACAATGTTTGATTTTTCTTTTAAAAGAATTTTATTTAAAAGAAGGCCACCTCTCATACCTGGGCTTGGTAATGAGGCAGTAAAGGATGTCAGAGGACTGGCATAAAGTCTGAATCTGCAGAATTGGGTTCCATTATCTTCCCCTCCACTTACTAGGCTACTTGGAGCCATCACTTCGCTAGGTCTCAAGTCCCTCATTCATAAAATTGGAGAATGGCAGCATCATTCCTTCCATTTTTGGCAGGGTTCTTGTAAGAATTAAAGTATAACGATAACATGTTTTGTGATTTGTTAGTTTCAGGCCCTTTATATGTGTTAATTCATTTAAATTTCTTAGCAACCCTCTGGCATAGGCAGTAGCAACATTCCTAGCCTTAAAATGTGGATACCGAGAGGTTAGGGTGTTGGTTTAAGGTCACAGAGCTGGTTAGTCAAGGAGCCAGCGCTGAAGTGCAGGCGGTGTGATTCCAGAGCTAAAGAACAAGCCCAGTAGTTGGGACAGAGTGAGATTAACTACATAAAGGACCCACCACCTTCCTATTTACCACCTGCAGGCCAACTCTATGCACAAATCTTTGCTACCATCATCAGACCTGGTTCACGGTCATTAATAAAGGAATGGAAATGACATTAAGGGTCTCAGTGAGGCAGAGCCAGTATCTGGTGCCCCCAGGGGCTAGGTGTCTGGGCTAATTGGGCAGCAGACAGAGCCCCTTCACCACAAAGTAAGATGGACACTAGGTTAGTGGGAAAAGACCACAGGGAGGAAGATAGGAGATCTGGACTCTAGTCCTTAATTGGTTGTCACCTGCCTGCCACAGAACCAATCAAGGTCCACAGCCCCCAGAATTTGCCCAGAGGATGGCAGCTCCAATCTGAACTGGTGTCGGGATCCAGCACAACAAGTAAAATGCAGAGAAGAGAAGCCAAGACGTTCACGCTGAAATGTGACTTAGACCAATCAAGGGGTCCTGGGTCCTATTTCACTCCAGTTTTCTTCCACCAGTCACAAACCACGTTTGGATGACCCTGCTCCATGTCCCAAGTCAGCCCCTGGCTCAAACATGGAGACCTAGGTAGACAGGGCCAGAGTGCCAAAACTCTGGCTCAGACTCCCGGGGGTCTTTGGCACACCCCAGGGCAGTCAGAGCCCCATTCTGGCCTCAGTTTTTCCCATGTGTAAAATGAGGAGGTCGATTAAACACATTCTAATGCTTCTGACATCTTGAAAATTCCACATCCCCAAGCCTCACTTCATCCACAGCCATATACCAATATCCTTAGGGCAGAGCAGTCTCATTTAAGTCAAGCGCTTTCCCTGCACATAAACAAGAATGTAACAAAGGCCTCCTTTCTCTGACTTGTTAGCACTCTCACACACATGCTCCTACACCCTTACAATGCGCACAGCCCACCTCCTCCATAGTCATGCACAAAGGCACACACACAGGCCAGGCGAGGAGAGGCACAAACACCTGGACTCTCTAAGCTGTTCCTACTCCCCACCCCCTGTCTCACTTGCTCCCCACCCTACCCCACTCTGACTCCCCTGCTGGGAAGCAGTGGGGGCCTTACATGCCACTGTGAGCTACTTAACTTGATGGGCTGGTGCCACCCAATGGTCAGGTTCAGAAGTGCACCCTTCATTCCAGGACTCAAAAGGTATTGGAAAGTGCCCGGGTATATTTGGTTTCCATCCCTCTCCTTCTCATGTGGCTGAATCATGAACTGCCCTAAATAGATGAGGCTGAATATGGTCTCAAAACCTTTCAAACAAAGGTTCCCTTAGGTGACTCCCCCAGTTCTTTCCAATGCTCGAGGGATTGCCACTGACACTCAGGACAGCCTTGGGTTAGAGCCTAAACATATTTGGTGCAAACTGTGTGCTCAGCACCATTCTAGACGCTTTATCTGTCATTCCTACTGTCTTTACAGGCCATGTATCACTGTCTTCATTTTCAAGAGCTACAACCAAGAAGTATAGCACCAAGATATAACTCCTGTTCTGTCTGACTGAAAAGCCAGGGCTCTTTTCAGCAGCTACGTGGCCACTCTGCACACTCACCTTGTTATTTGTACCTGCTCAATTATAATCATTCCTTCAGTCATCAATTCCTTCAATGATCAATTATTGCGCACTGTTTATAGACCAGGATTAGGGGCAGAAGATCCAATAAACACAAAGGTGTGAACCTTGCCCTTAAGAATCACCTGCTTTCCCGGAACCAAAGACCCTCATGTTTTCCTGGGTCCCTGACCTGATGATCTTAGTGGATCTTCTTTGCTAAGTTGGATAAGAGTTCTGAGAAGAGGCCAAGGGGAGAAAAGTGAGCAAGATCTAGCCCAAGAGTGACAAGGCAGCTGCCCCACAGAGGAAGAGGGAAGTTAGCGTCCTTGCCCCCAAACCCGCTCACCCACATGCTGCTGGCTGGGAATGCCTCAAGCCTGTCCAGAGCCCAGACCCCGTTGAGAAGGAAGGGGAAGGGAATGCAGTTACATGGCTCAGAGCAGGAGCCTTTTGAACCACCCCTGAGAGGTGAGAACCTGGAGCAGCGGAAGCACATCAAGTGCTAGAAGACCAGGTGATAGAATAAAGCTTTAATGATAATTGGAGTTCTTACTTCAGAAAGTTATTCTGACATTCGAAGCCCCCACAACCTGATTCCAACCTCCATTCCTAGTTGTCTGCATCTTCGACTATTTCCTCATGGATTTACACTGCTCCAGACCTACTTCCAATGCCCTGAACACACAGCTTACCAGTTCCTAACTTGTGCTCTTTGGTTTACTGATTAATGTACACAGAAATAGAATAATGGAATCCTGGAAAGTCACACACTTGAATGAATCATCCTGTCCAAACTTTGTGGCAGAAAAGAAATAAAGGCTTATTCAAGATCACATAGTGACTATAAGTGTATTATATTCATGGTCTAATTGGATTCAGATACTCCTTTCTAATGTGAGGACATTTTGCTACTTTCACTCTTGGTTTCCATTCATGTACAATTTGATATTTATGTACATCTACCTCCTTTCTGAAAAATCTTTTCATCCTCCTCTTCTCTCCACTTACCCAGTTCAAACCCTATTAAGTCTTTGGCCGGTGCCGTGGCTCAATAGGCTAAATCTCTGCCTTGCGGCGTTGGCACACTGGGTTCTAGTCCCGGTCAGGACTCTGGATTGTCCCAGTTGCCCCTTTTCCAGGTCAGCTCTCTGCTGTGGCCAGGGAGTGCAGTGGAGGATGGCCCAAGTGCTTGGGCCCTGCACCCCATGGGAGACCAGGAAAAGCACCTGGCTCCTGCCATCAGATCAGCACGGTGTGCCAGCCACAGCGCTGGCCACGGCAGCCATTGGAGGGTGAACCAATGGCAAAGGAAGACCTTTCTCTCTGTCTGTCTGTCTGTCTCTCTCTCTCTCTCTCACTGTCCACTCTGCCTGTCAAAAAAATTAATAAATAAAGTATAAGTCTTTGAAGATAGAAATATATTTTATTTTTCCAAAGCCTTAACTCTTAGTACAATTGTTGATATGTAAATGCTTAAGATTGGATGAATGAACAGATGAATGGAAGAGTAGATAGTCAGGGGGATGGGAGGATGGATGGTTGGGTGGCCAGACAGAAGCATAGATGGGTAAAGCTGTTCATACTGGGTGCCTGAACTCATATCTTACCTAGTCTTCCTGTCTCCAATTTCCCCACAACCCAGCCTATCCTCCACAGTCAAATTAGAATAATCATTTTTAAAGACAAAATGAGTCATTGTGTCTCCTCTCTAAAAGCAGTTGGAGGCTTTCCTTTATTTGATAGACAAGTCGAGACTAGTTGTCATAAAATACTGGTCTTTTACAGAGTTCCCCAGGCTCACATGCTACTGCCCTCCCAGTGCACACACATAAGCAGCACAAACACTAGGGACACTAGACAATATGCAGTTCCTGAACAAGCATACTCGTCCTCATTTTCAGGACTTTTTCCTGCCTTTCCCCAATCCTCACATTCCTTTCTCTACAGTATCAGAGTCTGTTAAGATCCTAACAATCCATCAAATCCCAATTCAGATGCCACCTCCATAAGTTCTCTCCAATTTCCCAATGAAATTGCTATGTTCAGAGCCTACAGTCCTTCGAGTTTTAGTGAACATAGGACATCTCATTTTTCCCCTTCAAGAGTGACATTCTGAGGTCTTTATTCTGGATATTGTAGTTGGTCACTTTGCATCCATCTCTTCCTAAAGATCCTTAGACACCAATATGACACATAAAGTGAGTGCTTATTCAGAAAGATGTCCTTACTATACCATATGCTCCAATTGTACCCAAGGATTCAGTTATATTTAACTCTAAAACCACTTAAATTACTTCCTAAGCCACTATAAATGGAAGCCCTACAGGACCTGGACACAATGTCTTCAACCAGCCATGGTTCCAGGGCAGGAACTGAATGGGACTAAATAACTGAAAACAATTTGTAATCAAAAGATGATCTCTTGAGGGCATTAAGACCCATGGAAAAGAACTACATCTCAAGGATGGAAGCCCAAGGAGTCAAATTTTGAGTCAACATAAAAATATTTTTTCATAATTAGAGCTGTACAGTGATGGAATAGTCTGTCTCAAGAAGTCATGAGTCCTCTTTTTAAGAATTTTTAATAATTTATTTGAAAGGCAGAATTAGAAGAGAGAGAGGCAGAGGCAGAGACAGAGAGAGACATAGAATCTTCCATCTGATGGTCCAATCCCCAAATGGCCTCAATGGCCTAGGCTAGGCTAGGCCGGGCCAAAGACAGGAGCCAAGAGCTTCACCTGAATCTCCTATGTGGGTGCAGAGGCCCAGGCACTTGGTCCATGTTCTGCTATTTTCCCAATTATGTTAACAGGGAGCTAGATTAAAAGTAGGGCATCCTGGTCTCAAACCTGCACACATATGGGACGGCAAGGGTGCAGGCAAAACCTTCACTTTCTATGCCACAATGCTGGCCCATGAGTCCACTTGCCCTGCAGATATCTAAGTAGTGGCTACAGATGGTCATTGAGGACAAATCTGAGCATATGGGATCCTGTACAGGAGGCCACAGCAATGAGTGTGAGGTCAAACCATATAACTTGTAAGATACATTCAAGAACTGAGAATTTATGATCCAACAAACCCCCAAGGAATGGCCCAAGAAAATTACCAAATTGCCCATTCCCAGCCTTCATTCTAGTGCTCCCACCCACACTGACTCTCCAAGATCTCTACCACCACAGAGTTGCTGGAGGTCGAGGATCCTCTCAATGGCCCTCTAATATCCCCTCCACCCAACCTGGAGGTTGCCTGTGTCTTGGTGGGCAGTCCTCATATACACCAACCACAGAAGGTCCCAGTAGGACTGGGGCCAGGTGCTCAGTGTGGTAACCCACTTACCAGAGGGCAGCTTTCATTGGCTTCTCTCCTTTCCTTGTTCACTTCATTATCTCACTGTCACCTGGTATCACTGTTCCCAGATCTTTATCTCAGGGTCTGAATGGGAGATACTTTTGTCAGCAGAGTCTGTCTTGGGGGATCCAACCTACCCTTCATGGTAAGAGACCAAAATACAGACTTCAAGATTACCCAGCACTGCATAGAGAGCAGAGTTTGATGTTGGGTAAGATAATAAATACCTGTGAATCTATTTAAACTGTAAAAGATGTTCATAAGACCTACTTGCCAGACTTCATTGTGACACAGTTCTCTACGGTGACTAAGCTAATGATCTCAAGATAAGAACATCTTGGAGCACAGGATAGGTCCTAACTCCAATGACAAATATCTTCATGAAGGACAGAATAGAAGACACAAAGTAGGTCTTGTAGAGAAGGCAGAGATGGGAGTGACATAGCACAAGTTAAAGGTTCCTGGAGCCACTGGCAGCTGGAACCAGCAAGAAAGAATTCTCCCCTGGAGCCTTTAGAAGAAGTTCAACCCTACTGACACCAGGATTTTGGATTTGAAGGCTCCAGAATTTGAAGATAATATATTTCTGTTGTTTTAAACAGCTACATATGTGGTACTTTGTTTGGGAAACTAATACACAGGTATTATTTTCGTGGTTTCACAAATAATGCAACCAAGGCTTGTAGACAAGTAGCCTGCCTAGAGTCACTCAATCAGAATATGGCAGAGCTAAGATTTGAACCCAAGTCTACCTGAGAGCATAGTAGCCACTTAAAATCATCACAGCGAGTGAAATGACAGTGCAATGCACCTAGAACTACGTCTGCTAAATCCACACTCGGTGTTAATTCACTCCTTCTGTCTGAACTTGTCCTTCCTGACACCCATCCTACCCATTAACTATTAGAAGGTGGCCGAGAGTTAATAAGATAATCTGCTAAACCATAAGCTGATACCTCACTTCTCCTGGAGGGAGCTTCCACCTGGGATGCATTTACTCGCATGAAAAGATTCTTAAGAATTGACTTGTCTGATAAGTATTTCAGCTCCATGGCAGCTGGTAGAAAAGATAGATTGGGGCTGTGCTTTGAGTTAATGTCACTCTGAATTGAAGATGTGCCAGCCTCATCAGGACAGCTTCTTTAATTAACCTGCTAATCCTGTCAGGGATTGGGTTCACTCTCTTTCTCCAGAAATGTGTTATGTGTCTCTTCTTTCACCACTTTGTCATTTGCTCTGCTTCAACTTCAAGGTGTCCTTTAAGCTGCGCTTAAAAAGACTCTCTGTCCTCCAAGTCAGCAGCTATTGCAAAAGTGGCCCCTCAAACACAGCCTCATTGCTGAACCATCACAGCTTTTGTCACAGTGCCTACTCATCGAAAACAGTCAGCAGTTTCCATGCAATAAATACACCTCCAGCAACCACTGTGTGTCTGGCCCTATCCTAGATATGGCCAAGGACCAATGAATTAGTCACATCCAGGTGCCACTGCAGGCACCTGCTTTCAGGGACGCAGGAAATAATGCTGGTGACCACCATGTTTCCCAAACTTCTCACTTCATGGCAGGCACAGAGAATGACAATAATTTTTAGGGCATATGGGGATAAATTCGCAAGCCAACTCGTGTTCAGAGGCAATTAGATCAGGGGTTCCTGCTCCCCATGTCCATCAAATCATCCCCCCAGACAGGAGAAACAAGGAGCTCTAGTTGCTAATAATTCAATCAGCCTGTGCCAATTTGGAAAATATGCTATAGAAATGAAGCCCTAGCTGTCACCTTTTTGCTTTGCACGCATTTTTGTTCCACAAATAGATTCTACAGCTAAAATCCAACATTGGCAATACTATTCCAATTTGTAGAACACATTCTGTTAATGAGGGACAATTTTTTTTAGCTGCAACCTTTACTCTTTTTTTTTTTTTTCTTAAAAACTTCAGACCTAGCTACCTTTGGATGAATAGATTGGGCTCACAGGAAGCAAACGGAATGAGCAAGACGTTACTCCGAGATGATTGATAATGTAAATGCAATAGCTGATTCCACTTATGGTTTTGTGTGATGAATTGGGGAGGGAGATTGTACAGTTTGTTTTCTGATGAACTTTTATGAAAAAGATCCTCCAAAAATGGTTCTGATTTCTAGGGATTCCACATTCTGAACAGTTTTTGAAAATATTGAAACAAAGCAAGAACTAATTAACTCTGTCCCAAAAAGAACAAATTGGTGCTCTGGAGATTATAAAATCCCCCTGCATATGAATGAACAGATGAAGACGTTTCCTCTAAAGTTACCCTTAGCTGTACTGATTAGTAACCTGTCGTGTTCATCCATATACTGGAGTGTTTTGGGGGAGAGTAACTGTGAGTCAACTAAGCACCATGAGGAGCACCCTGAGAGAGACAGCACAACCCCAGTGGTTTCCTGTGGAGTGCCCAACACAATTCTAATCAATAGAGAATATCTGACAAATGAGGCATAGTCTACAAGACAGATATGATCAAAAATATGTCAGTATCTTCAAACCAAGGACCCTTTCTGTATAAAAGAAAAACAGAGGCTCATGAAAATTAAATGCAAGGCATGATCTTGAATTGGATCCTGAACCAGGGGCTGGGGTAGGGAATACTATAAAACACATGTTTGGGATAATTGATGAGAATTTAATAGTGTCTATCACTTGGTATCAGTGTTAAATTGTGTGATTTCCAATGATTGCACTCCAGTTACACCAGAAATGACTACCTTCGTAGGAAAAACACAAGAAAATATTAAGAAAGAAGAATAGGGTGATTTTTCTAAGAAAGAAGAATATATATTTAATGATGAGGAAAGATGACAAAATATTACAAATATTGACAACTGGTATACACGAGCTCTTTCACTGTGACCGAAGTTTCTCTATACAATTAAAATTATTTCAAGTTAGAAAATTGAATGATATGCAAATCCTGAAAAGTTACAGCTTGCATTTTCTATTGGTGCTTTCTCTCCCACTCACTATGTCACTGTGCATTTCAAATAAATAGATAAATGTTAGAAACAAAAAGGTGAGTAAGACCAAGCTTCCAGTGGAACTTCCATTCTGGTGGGAGTAAATGAGGGTCATGCTTGTCAGAGACTGGATCCTTCTGCTTTAATGCAACACAGAAGAGAGAGCAGGAGCTAGAGATGTAGAGAGATAATTACTTAAACAGGGGGCCATTCCACCCACAATTAGGATGTGCCTTGGAGGAAGCCTGAAAGGGGAAATTGCTGTGAATCACCACTCTCTCAATTGGCTCAGTTCCCATAGGCTTTCATCATGGGGCTTCTCAAGCTCTCTGGAGTGTGATTCTATGAAATGTTCAAGGGTTGTTTTGGTTCTGAGACTTTTGCCTTACACTTCTGGAACATACACACATACTTCCTAAGGTGAAATCAACTAATGTGACCAGTTGGCGGGTTTATGATGAAGCCTAAATTTGATGGTTAAGGCAGAGAAAGTGGTCCATGTATAAGAGATAGCAACCTAATAAACTCTCTGTGTGTTCCTCAGTTCCTTTAACTACTGCTTTCTTGTTTCAGGAAGCAAAGCTCTGTGCTTAAAGCACAGGCTGAAGCTATCACAGTGCTGAAGGACTTGACCTCCCAGAGGAAAGTTTACAAGGTGTATGAAATGTAATCTTAACTATAAAGCCATACAAAGTTTGGATTAAAATCAAATCTAGCTTTTTTATGCCCAAACCATCAGGGTTTTGCCCCAGTCCATAAGAAGCCCTCAATTACAATCTGTTGGTTAAAAAAAAATTACCTTTCATTATGATGCATTTCCTCATTTTTCTTCCATATTAAGAGTGACAATTTCCATTTGTGATGATCAGCCACAACGTAGATGCAAATGTGCTAAGAAAAATTAGGTATATCAGAGCAACTGTCTCATAAAAGACCATTTTACATCTTAACCCAGCAAGCTGAGAATTACTCCTGCTCTATGTACTATATGCAAATGCTCAGATTATAGCTAATTATAATGTTGCAAAGCAGAGCCAAGAACTGCTACAATACTCCTACTCTCCTTGGGGAACACACCATGAAAAGAACTTTTTTTTTCCCCTCCTTTGTAAATTACACTATGATATAATTGGGTCTCACTGTTCATGTAACACTTCGCTCAGGGATAACACAAGAGAAATGAACAATGTCTGACTAAGTCCCTGTTAAGATCATTAAATGTAGATCACAACACACTAGCAAGCTCCCAAATCTGGAAGTGTCACAGTAACAAAACCAGGAAAAGGAAAAAGTGACAAGTTGCGTCATATTATTTCTCACGTACAATAGAGTTTAAGGTAATAAAGTGTTAATGAATTCGGCCTTGTGTAGTTGGCATTGTGAGAGAACTTTTTTTTATGTTTTTACTACATTGTAGGAAAAATTGTCATATTCTGTTAAGCAGCTGTTTAGAGAAAAGCTTTGACAGTGTGTAATTGACTCTATTTTTACTGCATTTTCATATGGCATTGTTAGGATTATATACTGTACTGAGTTCTGCTTTTCAGTTCTACACTGAAAATTTTCCCTTGGACAAGTTTTCCATGGGGATGAATTAGAACTCAGCTAGGCAGGCACAAGTTGCACATCCCAGGCTTCTCCCACTGGACTTCTTAATCAGAGTTCTTGAATTATTATCACAGCACTTAAGACCATAAGGGACCTCTAAGAACCCCTGCAGAGCTGTTGAGGTGGTCACAGTTGTTCACAGAGGTGTATCCTAGGCATTGAAACTGAAAATTATAGATGATTTTTCCTTTCTAGTGTTTTGTTCGGGTCTTTTGATGTCCTAGTTTATTTCAGCAATAGAATCTTTCTTTCATAAGGGGGCAACGTTTATATTAAGTCATCTCCTCCAACTCATATCCCCATCCTCCTTCCCATCTGCCATGCTGATTAGGTATTGCAAACACACTTGGTCACTACATCCCTAAGATCTTAGGCATTTTGCATGTAGTTTTCGTTCCCTTTACATTCAAATCAGTGTGTCACAGAGTCTAAGAAGATACACCATCTTTGTCTCTTCTTTCCAACCATCTCTGACTGTACCAACATAATGGTGACTGAAGTTGAGAAGAGCTGTGGCAGTGGAACTATTAACCAATCATAATGACAGGGCACCTACCCATCAGGAAAGACACTGACTACCAGCAACCTGTTCTGTCATCCTCTCTGGACATCGGCAGCAGTTAAGACAATTGCCTGCTGGAGTCAGAAAGGTTTGTGTCTTACTTTTGGTTCCATTATAAACTGACCATGTGATCTCAGATCAGTTAACCTCTGAAAACTCTTTGAAATCATTCTTCCAGGTATTGTGATGATGAAATGAGATAACACACTTATAAAGCACTTAGTAACATGCCCCCCACACAGAGAGTATTCAGTAAGTGATTGCAATAGCTGTTATGAGCCAAGATGGACAAGAAGCCAGCACATTCTTTAAGAAAACTGAGGTAGTAATAATCTTGTCTTAACAACTGTAAATTGATTATCTGATTCTCCCACCCTCACCCCTATTTGTGCACCTTCCCCTTGCCTATTCATACTTTTTTGTGACCTTGTACTTGCTGCCAAATGAGTAGAGCAAACTGGGAGCTCAAGTTATTTGCAAATGCATATGTCAATGTCATAGGGTGAAAAAGGTGACATCATTTCCCATCTCACACACACACATACACAGGGACATTGTATGGTATTTGTCTGAATTGTTGTACAGCTCTCTGGAGAAGGAAATGCCACTGTTGCTCAGTGTGGAGGTGACCATGTGTGGAAGTGGAGTGATTATTTTTAATCGTGATATTAATAGCTATAACATGCAACATGTATGCAGCACTCTTATATGTTATTTATATTACATATACAATATATACTTATTATACATACTATATAAACTTATATGTAATTATATGAATGGATTTACCCATATTGCTGGTCTACAAAACAAGTGGTAACATGATATCCGTTTTACAGGTGAAGAAGCTGACACACAGAGAGGTAACATGAATTGACCACAATCATACAGAAAGTAAGGAGGTGAGCTTGGATTCACAAGCAAGAAATCTAGCTTCAGGAGTATGCTTTGACTATTCTCTTACAACCTAACATGTGCCACTTATGGATTATTACTTCTGTGCCAGGCCATCTGTGTTGTGATGTCTCATTTGCCCACATTTACTCAACATCATAGAGCTAGTAAAGTATAGAACTCAGCTCCACTTCATGCCTACCTTATTCCAAAACCATGCTGAGAGTCTCTGGGATACACTAGGTCCCAAGCATAGGGCAGCTCTGGAGGACACTCCCAGGGACCCACCTGGGTCTTCCATTAGAATGCTACTTCCATTAGAAATGTTCCAGTCAACACCTGCCCACACTTCCCTCTCCTTGCTTGGAGTCCACACAACACATCTCAAGAGCATCTCAAGAGCTTGCTGTCTTGGGGCTCTCTTACTGTGTCACATGAGTTTTTTAAATCTTTCAGAAGCAAAATGCGAGTCACTTGAAAGTAAAGCTCCTATTTCCTCTCTCATATCCCTGAGTACATGGTATAGAATGACATTAAATGGAAACTCTCATTTTTGGAACACTTTATGTGAAATCTAAACAGTGGAGTTTCCACAAAAAAGAACGGGGCAATCTTTGCACCCCAAATCCTCAACCTTTGTCCATACTCCAATGACACCTTCAGTAGGAAACAACCTTGTCATTCTGTATCAACAGCAAAACTCAGCAGCAAAGACAATGGCATCCTCAGAAAAGCTTCCAATAAAACAGGTAGAGTCAGGAGACATCTTGGATTAAATGTTCACGATAATTTTATTAAAGAACTCATCAAACCAGTGCATGATGTGACTTCAGCTTCTGGGTTTGATAACAATTCTAATTCTCTCCTGGAAGCCCCTTGGTCACTGATATTACTTTGGCACTGGTTCTCACTCATTCTTCTAAGTGATCCTCCTGCCTCAGTTCATGACCTCTCTTTTCCATCCTGTCTACAGCAAAAACAAAAGATTGTATTATGGCCAAATCTATTCCCTTTCCTTCTGGGTACAGAGATGGATGAAATACACAGCCCTTAGATGAAGCAGAACAAAATCTAGGTACCAGCAGGTATATTATCTAGTGAAGACACTCTCTCTGTTCTTCACAGATAGATCCTTCCTCTGGAGTCTTCTGATGGCAGAAGAGACAAACTCCCTCTGGCATCTGGCCCAAGAGCTCTAATCCCATTCATGAGGATTTGCATCTTCTTTTTTTTAAAATATTTATTTTATTTTATTTGAAAGAGTTATAGAGAGAGGTAGAGACAGAGAGAGAGGTCTTCCATCCACTGGTTCACTCCCCAGATGGCCACAATGGCTGGAGCTGCACTGATCCGAAGCCAGGAGCCAGGAGATTCCTCCAGGTCTTCCACTTGGGAGACCTCTCGGGTGCAAGGGCCCAAGGACTTGGGCCATCTTCTACTGCTTTCTCAGGCCATAGCCGAGAGCTAGATCAGAAGAGGGGCAGCTGGGACTAGAACCAGCGCCCATGTGGGATGCCAGGTCTTCAGGCCAGGGTGTTAACCCACTGAGCCACAGCACTGGCCCTGAGGACTGCATCTTCTTACACCTCCCACAGGCCCTACCACTAAACACTATGACTTTGGGGGCTAGCGTTCAACATAGGAGCTCCTGGAGGACACAAGCATTCTACCTCTGGCCTCAAAACTAACACCCTTCTCACATGAAAATACATGCATTCTACTCCAATAATCCCAAAGTCTTAATTCACTCCAACATAAACTTTAAAGTCCGGATCTAAGTGTCATCTAAATATCAGCTCATTTCAAATATGGATGAGATTCAAGGTTTGATTCATTCTGAGGCAAAGTTCTCTCTAGCTGCAAGTCTGCCAAATCAAGTTTATGTGCTTCCAAAATATACTGGTGGATAGGCATCGGATAGGCATTCCCATCCCAAAAGGGAAAAACAGACAAGTAGGAAAATGTAAGTAGCACCATGTTAAGTTGAAAACCAATGAGGCCAACAACATTAAATTTAAATTTTGAGAATCATCTTTGACTCCAGATTTTGCCTTATGGACACCCTGGAGAGAGTGGTCGTTTCCTAGACTCTGAGTAGCCCCATCTCCTGGCTCTGATGGGAAAAGTCCATGCCACAGCCTTCACCGGTGAGGTCCTGTGCCTTTGGTTCCCTAGGGCTGGAGTTGCATGCCAACAACCCTACAATACTGTGTCTCAGTATAGTCTCACTCCCACTTACTCCAGCTCTTGTTTTTGCTCTTTTGTGCTCTAACTCCCTGATATTTAAATATTCTGTTCCTCTTCCTGGAGAATCTGTTTCATCCTTATCCTTTTTTTTTTTTTTTTTTTTTTTGACAGGCAGAGTGGACAGTGAGAGAGAGACAGAGAGAAAGGTCTTCCTTTGCCGTTGGTTTCCCTCTAATGGCCACCGCGGCCAGCGTGCTGCAGCCGGCGCACCGCGCTGATCCAAAGCCAGGAGCCAGGTGCTTCTCCTGGTTTCTCATGGGGTGCAGGGCCCAAGCACTTGGGCCATCCTCCACTGTTCTCCCGGGCCATAGCAGAGAGCTGGCCTGGAAGAGGAACAACCGGGATAGAACCCGGCTCCCTGACCGGGACTAGAACCCCGTGTGCCAGCGCCGCACGCGGAGGATTAGCCTATTGAGCCGTGGGGCCAGCTCCCATCCTTATTCTTTATTCAGTTAATTTCTCATCCTTATAACCCAGCTCTTGATCGGACTTATTAAATAGCAGCACTGTTTTTTAAAAAGATGTATTATTTATTTATTTTTTATTTGGCAGAGTTTACAGAGAGAAAGAGAAAGGGATGGAAAGAGAGAGAGATCTTCATCTGCTTGTTCACTCCACAAATGGCTGCAATAGCCCAGGCTGTGTCAGGCCAAACAAAGTGAGGGATCAGGAGATTCATCCAGGTGTCCCACATAGGTGGCAGGGGCCCAAGAACTAGAGTCATCTTCCTCTGCTTTTCCAGGCACATTAGCAGGGAACTGAATGAGAAGTGGGACAGTCAGGACTCAAACTGGCACCTGTATGGGAGTCCAGCATCACAGGCAATGGACTCATTTGCTCCACCACAACATCGGCCCCTTAGCAGCTCTGTTAACCTTTTGGGCCATTTAATTCTTTATTACGGAAGGTTGTCTTATATATTACAGGATGTTGAACAACATTCTCAGCTTCTGCCCCATATATGCTAGTAGCAAGCCCCTATTTCAGTTATGACAATTAAATATATCTCCAGACATTGCCAAATCATCTACAGTTGAGAACCATGCTTTGGATGGAGAAAGAGAGCCCTTCCCTAGGTAATACCCCACTCCATATTAGCATTTATCATATTCAGTTTTAATGGCCAACTTCCCTCATTATGCTGTAACAACATGAAGAGAAGGCCCTCTACCAGCACATTGAACATGCCTGGCACATAAATGTAAGTGAATGAATGACAGTTAGACCCTCAGTAATGGAGTGAATGCACCTCATCTCCTTCCACTTCCCTTCATAGCTATCCTGATTGATCCATTCTTCTTCAACCAAGTTCTCTCTTTGCTGGACTCCCCAAGAAGTTGGATTTTATTACAGATTGCCTCTGCTACAGTCCAGATCTTTGCATTTGATGAGTATCCCAGCCACCAAGAAAATCAAATTTAAACAAATTGAAAGGCAGAAATACAGAGAGGCAAACAAAGAAACAGAGATACTAAAAGAGAAAGAGAGACAGAAAAAGAAAGACTCCCATGTGTTGAGTCATACCCCAAATGCCTGCAACAGCTAGGGTTGGGCTAGACGGAAGCCAGGAGCCTGAACTCCATTGAGGTCATCCACGTGGGTGGCAGGGACTCACATACTGTTGCCTTCCCAGGTACATTAGCAGGAAGCTAGATCAGAAGTGGTTGAGCTAGGACTCCAACTGGTGCTCTGATATGTGATGCCATTATCACAAGCAGAGGCTTACTCATTTTGCCACAATGCCAACCCCGAGAAAGTCAAACATTTTGCTTCTTTTTAGGAATCAGTGTAAAATTTAATTTCAAGCTTAAAAATACTGGTCAATCTCTTCCCCAATAATGCATAGTGTTGCTCCTGAAACCTCAGCTCCTTGAGAGCAGCTTCCCTGTTTTATTCATTTGTATCTTTGCTCATACCCAGTTGGCCAGCACTGTCTTCTGTGTGTACAGAGGCATGTGGGAATGAGCCCAGCAATATTTTCTGAATACAGGGCAAGCACACGCTACAGTGAACTCTGAGAAAGCCAGGGTGGTGTCTGTTCCTTCACCAGTGACTCTTCTAAGCTCTTAGCCTAAAAATGAATGAATGAAAGATTGGATGGGTATTTCCTAAGGTATATTTTCACACCTGGGCTGCTATTAAGCTTTTGCATCCCACTAGGGAGGATAAGGTCAAGAATTGGGAGCCACCCTTGAAGAGAGAAACTGACAAGTTTACATGAGGAGGAAAGCAAACTAGGGAGGGAGCCTGGAGCCAGTTCAGAAGAGGACAAATTAAAACAACTGGAGAAGTGCCTCTGTGGGGGCTTAACCTGTAACTCCATGCCTCTAGAGCTGCCCTCCAGAAGAAGGTTTGGACCTGTCTTGTGTTATCCCAAAGACTAACACAGAACAGAAGACATGGGTTGAGGGTCAATAACAGTGCAGAGTGTTTTATAGTTAGTACTGAGAGGAAGGGAGAAATGGAAAGAGAGGAAGGAAGAGAAAGGAAGGAAGGGTATGAGCTGCCTCAGGTGGGTCTCTTCGCTACACCCTGTCAAGTCGGACTCCAAAAGCTTCCCACGAGACTGGCAGGTGCTGGACTCCGAGTAGCCACTATTATTAGGTACTGGTTATTGTTGGGTCAGCTGATCTTGAACGTTTCTCCAGCCCCAGGAGTCCCGGATTCTCACTCAGAAAGCCCCCAAGTGTGACGCCTCCCTTCTTGGCGGCGATTTTGCCTTCTCGCCTCCATTGCCCTTCACTGCTGTCTCTTCAATCCTTCCACCTCACCAGTTCAAAAGACTTTCCCAACACATGACAACAAAGTGAAAATAGCAGAAATCAAGTCCCAAGTTTCTGTCAAACCACCTAATCATAAAACTGCCAGAGTCAAATGCAGAGTCTGTTGATCAAAAGTCCCTGTTACAACAATGAACTCTGACCGAGAGCTTGAGCAGCCAGCGGGCAGTGACATTGTTCCACATGATTCTGCACCTAAGCTGTCCTTCCAGAAATGCTTCCCGAAACACTGGCTCATACAGGCCTCCATGGTGGCTATCCCAGCACCACAGAGATGATGGATGGGCTTAGGCTTTTTTTCCCCCTCCTTTCAAGGAAACAAAGGTGTGGGAGGCCCAGCCAGGTAGATGAAACTCCAATTTGCAAACCCTTTGGGAGGGGTGATACTATAAGAATAATCTATACCATTAATCAGGTTCAATCAGGAAATGTTCCTTCAGAATGTAACCATGCATAACCAATACCTCCTCTTCATGTTGTTCTCTCTTATTCACTTTGTCACAACAAACATACACACACTCAAGTATAGCACAGCATATTCACCCAAAAGCATTTATGAAACACCTACTAACTGCCAGGAAAATCCTTGCATATATATACACAGATGCACTAGGATGCACTGACATACACCTTCCACAAATGAGGCACATACATGAATACATACAAATACAATTATACATAAAACACATAGCAGAGTGGTTTGTACATGCGTATGATCATACAAAAGCATGCATATGACACTAGAGTCTTGGTGCAAGTGACAGAAACTCAATTACCATTGGGTTTTATTAGAAGGAGAATTCAGCACTCACAGAATCAAGATATGGTGGGACAATGAAGTTGGAGGCTAAGCAAGAATGCTGTTGGTCTCAGAATTAGCTGAACAGCAGAACTATAGCTTGATCAACTCCATGGCCCACTTTGGTCTCTATTCTCTAATCTCTACTTTTTTCTTATTTGTTTAATTTTATCTGTTTTATTTATTTGAAAGAGAGAGGGAGCAAGAGAGAGAGAGAAATCTCCCATTCAATGGTGCATAGCCATGCCAAAGCCAGAAGCCCAGAACTCAATTCAGATCTCCCAAGGGTGGTAGGTGCCCAAATACTTGAACGGTCACCTGCTGTTTCCCAGGGAGCTCATTAGCATGAAAATGTAACGGAGAATAGAGCCAGGACTCAAATCCAGGCATTCCAATATGGGATGCAGGTTTCTCAAGCAGCAGCTAAATGCTGTTCTAGTTCCTTCTCCTTTGATCTCTATTTTTCTCTGTGTTGGCTTCATAAGAAAGTGTGTGCAAAGCCAAATGTGGGAAACACAGTCACAAGCCTCCTGAACCCTAATATGAATTTCAATAGATGGAAGTTACCACCAGTACTGGCCAGTTCCAAGATCAAAAATCCAAGGTAAGGGATTATTGATCCTAATGCCATCTGTTCTAGTCAGCTTAGGATAGGTTATGCTGTAGTAACAAAATTATATAAAAAAACACTTAAAATCCCTGGTTTATTGCCACAAGATTTACTTCTCATTTATGTAACAGTTTATCATAAGCTAGCCATGGCTTTGTCCCCCATGCCATCTCCTTTCTGGGACCCAGGATGAAAGAACATCCTTCATCTAAATATCACAAGTCTCCTGGCAGAAGGAAAGGAGAAGAGATGGAAAGTTATGCAAATACCCTTAGAACTTCTGCTCAAGGATGGAATGTAGCATTTGGGATCTCACCCTATGGGCCAGAGTGAGTCTTTTGGTCATACCTGGCATCTACAGGGGGAAGGAGGCAATGCATTTTTTAAGAGTAATACAATCTAACACATCATCATCTCCTGACACCTGTGACCAGATGAGTGCAAACTGAGACAAGAGTCAGGATCAGACTGGGCTACTGTGCTGAGAATAAGGAAAGAAAGGAAACAGGTAGTTGCCCTAAATGGGGGGGGGGGGGGGTGCTGGGCAGATAGTTTCATTGTGTTGCAGGAGTATCTTAATGAATTAGTGTGCAAAAATGTGCTTGGCCCAATACACTACACATCGTGCATGTCACCCTCCTGCCCATCAACATAGACACAAACATGCAGGCATGTGCACACATGTGCATGCGTATGCACACATACAAATCTGTAGTGGTGCATGTGAGAGTGCATGCATGCACACACTGGCATCCAGTATACCTTCATTTACATGTGAACCCACACACACTTGCCACCCTCAGGCACACATGCACACTCTAGCTCAGCAGGGAGTGGCTGCTTCTGCGGCTGGAGAGATCAAAGGCAGCTGCTCCCTCTGCATATTTAAGGAGCCCCTGCTGCTTCACTGTAGCTCTTAGCTGAGCCCCCTGCCTAGCCAAAGCCCCACTCTGGGAAATGCCTCCCACCGCCCCAACTCTACCCCAGGGAAAAGCCTTGGGAATCTAATCACTTCCTTCCCCAAGCCTTTTAGGAAGGACCCAAAGAGAGCCTCCAGGCAGTACTGGGGGCAGTGAACTGGCCCCAGCTTCAGAGCCCCCTGCTGTAGTCAGGGGTATCAGGCAGAATGGGCATCTCCACTGGGGCAGCCAAGCTCAGTCCCAGGGAAGAAAGGCCACTGGCATTGCCCATTCATGGAGAACACTGATGCTGCCCAGAGACTTGAAGTAGGAATTGAATTTTTTTGGAACAAACCCCAAACAGAAAGCCAAGCCCTGGGTCATATTCCTGGCCTTGCCACAGACTCATCTGGACAACTCCCTTCCCTCTCTGAGCCAATGTCCTAGAACTGTAGCAATTCAGAGCTAAGAGAAACCATCCAGTCCAGGAATGGCAAACACCTGGCACATCTACCCCTGCCGCAACACTTACTATGCCAGACATCACTAATCCAGCTCAGCATCCTCTCTCTAGCCAGCTCTGCAGGCAGCCTCTGAACAATTGTTTTTTTTTTTTTTTTTTTTTTTTTTTTTACAAAATACTCTCTGTGATGATACTAACTCATCAGAGCAGACACATGAACGGAAGTCTATCATCAATCCTAATGTAATTCTGAGAACTCACTGAACCCATAAGGCTCACAAGAGGAGTCTTCTTCTAATCCCCCAGCAGTTAGGAGATTGAGCTAGATAAACCCTCAGTTCTTGCCTCCTCTTGGGTACAGTTAGAAGGGATACGTGAGTTTCATCTTATGTATTGTCTCTGATCAATTGGCAATGGCTGCAAGAAACACTGTGTTGAGGATACTCCCGATACCAGGCCTGGGCTCAGTGGGTAAGGGCACCATGATCAATTACCAGCACTGCCATTAGCACTAGCATGCAGAATGGCATACCAGGCCCCATTCTAGGTTAAGCCTCATTTATATGGGAATGGATAATACTTTCATATATGAGGACAAGCCAGGTAATAATCCTGACCTGCTTGCAAAAGGAAATTTGCTTTTTCCTAGGAGTGAAGATGCTTTGAGTTGAACTCTGGGAGGTAGGTAAATGCCTGTTTAAAATGCTACTGTCAAGAAGGAGAAAAGTCATGAGCTCAATAGCCAACCACCATCTCCTTATCCCTGGGATCCTGCAAGAGTTCAATTTTATTACTAACTCAATCTGCCCATCAGAAAATATGAACGTTGTACTCATATCCATACTGTCCAGTTCCATGAATGTGATGATATCAACAAAACAACCATCACAACAATTTACTGAACACTACTAGTTACACACTAATTATCTCAGCGTTGTCTAATTCCCTCCACATTGCTGCAAGCTAGGCTGTATACTGCACTTTACAGACCAAAAAAAAAAAAAAAGGGGGGGGGGCGATCAAGAAAGTTATGACTTCTTCAATATCATCAGGTAGTCAGAAGGTTGGATTTGAGTCCATATCTGTATGACGCCAAAGTCTTTTTTCATTATACTAAGTAATGGTCAGGTCTGAGTTAAAATAAGAGACATAATGAACTCTGTGAGTAAGAAGCCTGAACAGCTTTGGGATGGGGGCAGAAGGAATGTGATACTGCTGTCTAAATCTTGGTAGTGTTTCCTCCGTACTTCACTTCTCAAACTCTGCACCCACTCTTCTACAAAATTTAATACTAGTCCACCAATATTACCACATTTACAGGATTTGATAATTTATATTATAAAAATGTATTAATTTAAATTTTGCTTGAATTGTACAAATAGTTTAAATTGCTGTTTAATATAATTTATTCCATCTTTAAGCAACAAAAGAATTATACCACCAATGAAGAGAATGGAAAAAATACAAAAAAGCACACAGAAGAAAATAAGAAATCCTCCTAATTTCCTAATCTCTCTGCCAGAAATAACCATTGTTAATACTATAATGCACAATCTTCCAGAACTGCTCCACATACAATTTTTAATGTGGTAAATTTATTCCTCAATACTATTATTAAAGTTTACCTTTTTTAATGATATCTGATACTATTCATTTATATCACCATTTAAGTCAATATTTACTCAATGTTTACCAGTCCATTGTGTGTAAATATCATATTTACTTAATAACTACTTAAAATTGGCACTTAGGTTGTTTCCAATTAAATGTCATCATCATATAGCTAAATCTTTGTACACCTTAATAATGAGTAATTTCTTTAGAATAAATTGCTAGAGTTTGAGGGCCAACTATATGAATATTTTAAGGATTTTGTTACTTAACCCAAATTGCCCTCCAGAAAAGTGTGTATCAGTTCTATCAGCTTCTCCAGATCCTTGCCCCAACTGGACATTTCACTTTAAAATCTTTGCTTCTTAACACTTGTGAACATGGAAACAGAGTGATGCACTTTGGAGGAGTCCCCAGAGGCACCGATGGGCAGAGGCATTGACTGTGGAAATGGATGTGCTGATTTATTTAAGTGGACAAGTGTCAGCACCACTTGAAACAAAGGTGCTGATACACCAGATCACTCTACACAGCGGCACTGCTGTACTTAGATTGAACATGCTGGAGAGTGCTGCTCCCCAGCCAGACACTACGCCCTGTGAGGGCAGAGTCGATGCCATATTTACCTCTGAAACTTACTGGAGCTTAGAGCAGGATCCCACCAAGAAGTAGCATTTCTAAATATCGTGTCTTCATGTCTGTCAGTGTTGAGATGTATTGGGACTTAAAGCATCTAGCCTACAGCCCCACTAGGAATACTAGAAAGGGAGGTGGCTTGGCTCAGGAAGGCATGGGTGGGGTTTGTGTTCAGGAGTTCTAATCTCAAGTCCTGACTCTTGGAAAAGTTCCTTAATTTTTCTGAGCCTCCTTGGCTCATCTAGAAAAAGGGATAATAATAATGATTCTACTAGTCTAGGGTAATTAATGAGGCAATGCAAGTGAAAGCCTTTACAAACAGGCACAGTAGTGATGTCCCCTGGCTTGTGGTCATACTGAACACTGGTAGTTGATTTATGGATGCCTCTCATCTGAGGCATAAAGGTAAACTCAAAATTTATCAGTTCGAACTTTTTTGCTTTTTGAAGATCCAAATGGGAGCAGACATTTGGTGTAGCTGTGAAGACGCCTGCATTCCGTATCAACATGCCAGAATTCAAGTCTGACCTCTACTTCCCATCCAGTTTCCTCCTGGTCCCTACCCTGGGAGGCCTCAGGTGATGGCTCAAATACTTGATTTTCTGCCACCCATGTGGAAGACTCAGATTGAATTCTGGGCTCCTAGATTTGGCCAAGCCCTACTATTGCAAGTATTCAGAGAGTGAGCCAGCAAATGGAAGATCTCTCTCTCTCTCTCTCTTTCTTTCTCTCTCTCCTTTCCCTCTCTTTGCCATTCAAATAAATGAAAATAAAGATTTTTTAAAGAGTATCCCAAAATGATTAGGGTTAGAGTTTCTAAGATTTGCAACATTGATGAAGAAACCTAAATATTTTTAATCTCAGTTATTATTGGCTATGAAATGAGGAAAATAATAAAATCTACTTCACAGAAGAAATAATATATCTAATGTGAATATCCAGTGAAATAAAATAAATGTGAGGGCTCAGCCCAGTCAGGAGTCATGGCAGGAACCAAAAAAATATCCCCTACTCCTTTCTATCAACTATAAACTTGATTCCCTTAAAAATCAGCTTCAGCACCCTGGTTGTCATCTTTTGTTATGTAAGAAATCACCCAAAAACTTACTGGCTTAAAATAACAACTGCACATTTAGCTCAGAATTCTGTGAAATTGAATTTGGTCAATTTGGGCTGGGATCAGCTGGGTGGTTCTTCTGCTGGTCTCCACTGGGCTCATTCTTGTGGTTTTAGTCAACCAGTGACCTTGCTCCGTGTCTGGCAGCTGACTGAAGGTTAGCAGAGGCAAAGGAGGTAGTGCTCCTTGGGTCTCATCATCCAGCAGGCTATTGGGGGCTCATTCAAATGATGTTGCCTGCAGATGTCCAAGAGCAGTAAGAGGGATAGTCACTGAGAACATGGTTACTAGTGCCCCTCTGGTCAAAGCCACCACACAACCAAGCCCACATTCAAAAGGTAGAGAAATAGACTCCACCTCTGAATGGGAGGACTCCAAAGTCACGTTAGACAGCGGTATACACACTGGGATAAAAGAATTTCTGGCGATATTTTTAATCCATCTCAAAAGTGAATACTTCTTCTATGGCTGTCTGTACTCTGGGATCCAATCATTCTCCCAGAAGGTAAATCTCTGTGTTAAAAAAAAGCCTTCCATACCTTTCCCAGGGTTCCCTCAAATCAGTGCCAAAATGGTGCCATGATCTCCAGCCTAGAAGCCTGCTGAGCAGGAAATGGAGACAAAAGAACAAATGCTTAAATTATCTGATGAATGTCAGATACATTAAACTAATTTATGTAATAATGTAAGCACAGTGATGGGAAGGTAATATGAGAGACATAAATTATACATTATTATTGTCAGCTCTAGCACTTATCTTAGTAGCGTGTCAAAATACATCCTGATATGTTAACATTTATAGAAATGAACAACAAGTGCTTGTGCTCAGGGATCCAGCAGTGAGAAGCTGGATATAATTTGCATGTGTGCACCAAGCCGTCATTGTCTTTGCCAGTACAGACAAGGTAAGGAGAAGAGGGTGCCCTGGGTGCTTGACTGCCCCAGAGAGCCCTGGGATGGAATCCCCTGGGAATAGGTTCCAGGGTGTGGACAATATAGGGAGCCATGAAAGAGCACCCTTTTGGGGTCAGACTCACAACTTACCAGGTTTTTGATCCAAATCATTTCACTTCTCCAAACCTCAATTTCCATACCTGTGAAATGGGAATAGTAAATCTGTCTTTGAAAGATGCATAAGATAAAATCAAATTATTTTGTTTTTCTTTACACTGAGGCATCCTTTGGGTATTGGTGATGGGAGGCATATCTGAAGCAATCATAAACATAAAGGAAAGCTATCCCAAGCACAGCTAATGACTCTAGCTATTCTTTTGTTTATTTATCTCCATTACATCCACCAATTACTTTCTGATGTTCTTCATTTCCTATTGTGTTATGGACAGACTATAATTCTCATGTCCACAGTAAAACACCAGGAAGCTCCTAATTAGCAACATCCTAGGGCTGGCAAGATCCACGGGGAACTTCGCGTTGATCTTGGACACAGTCAGGGCCTGGCCTCTGAGGCAGGTGAGACTCAACATCTGTGAGACAAAGAAATCACTAAGCATTAGAGGAATCAGCAAATAGGAGAGAAGCATAGCCTTGGGAAGGGAACCCGGCAGGCAGGTTCAGGCAGGTGAGCAGCCATCCTCAGAAGGGATAACTCATGGACAACAGCCCTGGGCCACATACACACCCTGACTTCAGGACAGAGAACCAAGAGCAGGTTTCTAGCTAAACCAAAACTAAGCCCAGAGGGAGATAGGATGGTTGCGGGTGGGAGGGAGATTATGGGGGGAAAAGCTGCTATAATTCAAAAGTTATACTTTGGAAATATATATTTATTAAATAAAAGTTGAAAAAAAAAAAAAAAACTAAGCCCAGAGTCTGAGCAACCATCTAAAGGAGACGGAGAGAAGAGGCAGGCAGAAGCTCAGTGGGCAGCCCCAGACAGACCACCTGTACAGCCCCAGCAAGGGCAGAAGCAGACAACAGCTTTTTATATTTCGCCTGCGCAGTGTCCCCACTGGTCTGGACACAAAGGTAGGCTGACTCTATAGGGGGAACAGAGGGGACAGAGGTGGAGCAGAAGAGCAGCAATGGTCTAGAGGCTGGAGACTGGATCCCTGGAGTCTGCCTCCCTTCCTTCTCCCTTTCCTTAAGACTGCTCCCTTCTAGGTCTATCATTCCTTCCAAAGATTCATCTTGGGCCAGCCCAGATCCCCTTCTGGACCTCGTTTCTCCACTCTTAACATGAGGCAGAGAGTCCTTTTCTCCTAGTCTATGTATCTTCTGGACCAGGAGGATCTGAGTGATGCCTCCTTAAATATGGGATAACTTAAATAAGTTATGGTTATGCCTCCTTAGCTGCCTTATCTGCCTCACCCTACCCCAGTCCTGCCCCTCCAACTCCTAGGACCTGTGTGATGAGTCCTGGGTTACAGCAATAAGTTTATTTGAAGTTTCCAGAAAAATCCTTAATACCACTCATGCTCTGCTCTCACACACCCCTAGACATTTGATTCAGCAAGTTAAAAATCAGTAATTCCTGGCACTATGGTAGCAGATTCTAAAGGAAGAGTTTCACTATCAGGACATGACCTCTTCAAGGCCAGGACGCTTTTGAAAAGAACAGCTGGCACTGTGGTACAGTAGGTTAAAGCCCTGGCCTGGAGCACTGGAATCCCATGTGGGTGCCGGTTCAAGTCTCTGCTGCTCCTCTTCTGATTCAGCTCTCTGCTATGGCCTGGGATAGCAGTAGAAGATGGCCCAAGTCCTTGGGCCCCTGCACCCATGTGGGAAACCCAGAGGAAGCTCCTGGCTCCTGGCTTTGGATTGATGCAGCTCCGGCCCTTGCAGCCATCTGGGGAGTGAACCAGTAGATGGAAGACCTCTCTCTCTGTCTCTACCTCTCTGTAACTCTGTCTTTCAAATAAATAAAATAAATTCTAAAAAAAAAAAAAGAGAGAGAAAGAGAAGAACAATCTATGTATTACCATTTGCCCAGCAGTGCCTCATGCTTTAGAAAAATATCAGAAAACATGTGATGACTGAGCAGTCATGGTTCTTTCTTAGGAGATGTTTAGTGGAGAACATTCTGTTGAGAGCTTTCTGATTGGAGTCTCCAGACCAACACACAACATTCAGCCTACAGCATGGGTCAGCTAATGCTAATCCTTGGAGGAAAAAAATAAAAACAACCTCCTGTTTCATTTTTTAAATAAAGTTTTGAAAAAACCTAGCCATTCCCTTTTTTTTTTTTGTCTGTGGCTCCTCTCACATGACAGTGGCAGAGTTGAGTAGTTGTGACGCAAACTGTAAAGACCTGGGCAGAAAGTTTGGTCTCTGAACTAGAGAATCACAGAATACAAGGCATAGACAAGGGCAGATTGCCCAGGAATGGATCCTGAGTGCTCCATGCCTTTGCTTCTGCGACAGTGTGGTGGCTTCTTCAGTTTTCCCAGGACTGTGTTGGCATAAAAGAGCACAGAGCCCCGCACCACACCAGGGCGCACCAGAAGGAAGAGATGCCCAGGAAGCAAGCTTCGGCTGGTGGGAAGGCCAATCCTCCCCCAATCTGATCTACAACCCCCCTGATACCCAACCAGCAGTATCGTTTTCCCCATCTCCTAGCTAAGCCAAGCAACTTTGCCCACCCATTTGCCATTCGACAAAGTCTTTTTAACAGATGACTTTTAATAAGTTAATCCATTCATTGTCTGGAGCTCTGCAAACTGACATAAAAGCACAATGACGCCTAATTAAACTTGTTCTGTGAAAACTAATTTGTCAAACCCAGAAGCACAGTTCATAGATAAATGCTAATATTTGAAAGTCAAATTAAAGTTGAAAAGGTTTGTAATAACAGTTAATTAACTCTTGTTTTGTTTTCCTTCACTGCAAACTTGAACCAACTGCATCGCGGGCGCCTCTTTAACATTTTGGACCACAAAGATAAAATTCAAAGCTTTGAGATACGCCTTTGATGTTGGTATTCTCTGCAGATTCGATATTATTTTAAGTCTCTTTGTTTAAAAATTCATTTTTATTATCCCTGCATGAAATGCATGGCAATTCCCCAAATAACGAGCCATCAGTGCAATTAACATCGTCGATCGACACCCGCGTCCTGATAATTAATACAGACGCGCTGCCTCCCCAGCGAGAACTGTGAGGGCTTGATTTTTCAGAGCAACTGTTCATTTACAGACTCAGCTTCAACCTAATGAAAATGGATTGTGAAACTTTAATGAACAAGACTTTGCTGTCATAATAATAAAGACTTTGAAACAACGCGGAGGCCTCCATAGCAAGCGTCTGGCGCTGTGCTTGTTGCTACGGTACATCAAACCAATTAAGCTGTATGATGAATATTTACACCGAGTTTTTTTTCAACTCTATGACATAAGATAAACTCGTAAAAGTGAGCATTAATTCTGCATCCACAATCTCTGACATTACATTGCAGCAAAAGACGCATTTGCCTAGGCAAGAGGCTGTGCCTGCCCACCTCTGTTTTGTCTTCATAAATGTCAACAAAGGATTAGAACGCTCTGAAAATCCAATTTGCATACACAGGTTATGAGTAAAAGTAAAAGGAAATTATCTTCCTTGAAGGGTGTATGTGTGTGTGTTTATGTTGCTTGTGTGACATGTATAATATTCCTCCTGTGGGCCTGTGAGTGAATATGCATCTCTCTGTACTTGGGGGAGTGTATGCCTGCTTCATGCCTATGGATCAATGGTTGTGTATGAATCATTGTGCATCAACTCATCTCTTTGGACGCATGTTTGTATATAAATCTATATTGTTGTCAACGTATATCTGAGAGTGATTTTGCTGGTTGACTTGGGTTTATGTGATCATTTCTTGTATCTATTCAACAATTTTTATTGAGCATCTATTATGTACAAGACATGTAGAGTTACAATGATTATAAAATCTTTGAAAGCATATCTACTCAGGGAGTTATGGTTTGGTAGGGAGGCTATATATATATCAATTAATAGCCAATCACGGTCATGCAGGATAAATGCTAAGAAGGCAGAAAGAGAAAGTGTTTTTGATATGCGTAAGTGGGGCATATAACTTAACCTAAGATCAGTTAGGAGAGAGTTCTTCAGAACAAGTGGTACTTGAGCTGGGACTTGGGAAAAAATGAGGAATCAGCCAGGTAAATAAAAGGCAGCAGGTGCTTTTGAATTCATACGTGTACCTGTGTACACACCAGATGGATTTTGTCCAGGGTCTGAGGTCTGTATGCATCCTGTGCATGTACACATATGCACCTCTGAATACTAGGTCTCAGTACCTAGGAATGAGAACCCTCCCTGCCAGGCAACATCTCAAAACCAGAAACCATTCCTCTGCTTTATTAATAGTCAATAGGAGAGAAAGGGGGCATGCCTTGGGAAGGTGCGAGGAAGCAGCTCTGGCTCTGAAGATCTGTTGCCCCCATTTCTTTTCTAACCCAAGTTTGCAAGCCAGGCTTGCACTTTTCCACCATTGCCTGTGGCCTTTATTTATAGATGCTTTGAGCCTCCCAGGAGTTGGTAGAAAATGCATTTATTCTCTGGTGTTGGGCAGAATCTCATTAGCTTAGGATTTTTTGAGTCACACATTTCCAGACTTTCCCAGAAGTTCAAGTACCATTTATAAGCAAACTTCAGTAAGTTCTGAGCCTAGCTGTATCCCAACCACACACAGCTGTGCACACATATATGGACATAAAAGAGGAAGCCCTGATACGAGTACACTTTAAAAAAGAAAAGAAAAAGAAGGAAGAAAACCAAGGAGTTAGCACTGCTACTCAGGTTTCCCCATGCTTCTCAGATAAGCCATATCAAATTCATCTAAGGTTCCATAATTTGTTTTCCAGTTGCAGGTTACAATATAATTTACCCTGTGTGTCCAGAGTGCATCCAACTACAAGGAAGAAGGCAAATAAGACCTAAACCATCCAAAAGAGTTGTCAAGAACCAATGTACTCTATCCACAGGGAGTCCTTCAGGCATTTGTAAACTCATTTGACTCACAACATTCTTGCATGTTATTTTCCCAGCCTACAAAAGAGGAGAGGGAGCCAATTAATTTGTTGAGAAAAGCTACAATTCAGGGATGCGATAAACAGAAGTGGTGATGCACAGGTTTTGTTCTGGAGCCATCCATCAGTGGAGGGAAACTGTGCTCCCCACCTTCCCCGTGGCCATGCCAAGCAGTAGTGAGTGTCCATAGTGACTACCCTGAGCCACCCGGAGATTGTCGGTCATACTCAGCTTTCTCTGGTTAAGAAGAATACCTGTCAGTCCTGCAGAAGGTACAGATTCAGTTTTGCTAGCACATACCGAGTGCCAAATGAGCACAGGGCTTGCTGCTTCCACCGGTTGCCTCTCAGAATCCTTATGGAAATCCTCAGAAGTGGCATTTGTTACTCGTAATTTAGAAAAGAGGACATAGAAGCAGAGAGGAGCTGTGTGGAAAGGGGCGAGAATGGATTTATCTTCTGGCTTCCACTCATTCTCCTTCCCAATCCTTCTTCCAGAGCGAGTAGACCCCAGGGCGCTTACAAAGGAGGCTTACAACCTCTCTGCACCTCAGCCAGCAGGTGGTGCCCCCTCTTTTTGAGAGGCTTCTCTCCCTTTTCACTTCTGTACACCCTTGGGCAGCATCCTAGTCCTTGCTTGGCCTCCTGTCTCAGGACTAGCAAAAATAGGGGATTCTGAAAGTAAGTGTAAAGAAAGATATGCAGCTACTGCGAGTGACACTGATCAGAGGACAAGCAGCCTCCCACACACCACAATGGCTTGGTGACATCTACGCTCCCCAAGGTGTTCTCTCTTCTAGTCTCTCATCCAGCCTGCAATTTTTATTTATGAGGGGTCTTCAAAAAGTTCATGGAAAATGTGTTTTAAGGAAAAAAATGTGGAGCCAGCGCTATGGTATAGTGGATAAAGCCATCACCTGCAGTGCCAGCATCCCACATGGGCACCAGTTCAAGTCCCGGCGGCTCCACTTCTGATCCATCTCCCTGCTAATGTGCTTGGGAAAGCAGTGGAAGCCCTTGGGCCCCTGCACCCATGTGGGGAGACCCAGAAGAAATTCTTGGCTCCTGGTTTTGGCTTGGCCCAGCCCTGGCCATTGTAGCCTTTTCAGGAGTGAACCAACAGATGGAAGATCTCTCTATATATATATATCTCTATCTCTATCTCTATCTCTCTATCTATCTCTATCTCCACCTCTCCCCCTCTGTAACTTTGCCTTTCAAATAAATGAATACATCTTTTTTAAAAATACCCATGACTCATATTTCAGAACTCGAGTTTAAAAAAAGAAAGAAAGAAGAAAAGTGCATGGATTTCAATTTCTTTGCATGATATAAGCCCATCTTTCAGTTTCATTTTCCACAAACTTTTATAAATACGCTGGCACACTGATGTATACTATAGAACTCATCTGCACTGCACCAGTCACCATGCAAGCATTATCTTTCATCTTTATAATGCAGCAATGTATCGTTAATCTTTACAATGTAGATAACATGATGCCAAGAAATCTGAGCTTCTAAGTTTCACAAGCTGGCCAAAGTAACAAAATCATGAGTGTCAGGACTAGAATTCAATGCAAGGATGTCCAACTGCAAGACAAGTGTTCTTTCAATTATATGATGCTGAGAATAAATCCACAGCCCTAAAGGGGCTAAGGCTGTCATATCTACAGAAAGCCATTCCAATCTGGGTTCCAAGTGCAGAAAAAAAAATCAATTGTTTCTTATCATAGGCTCTTTAAGTAGCCCAGCTTCCTGGTAGGAGGCTCTGAAATTTTCAAGTGTGGAAAAAGACCTGGTTCAATGCCTCCAGGAGGAAAATGGCCTTGTGGTCCAGCCTAGAAATTTAGAATGAGAGTCTCCCAGAGTCCTAGCACCCTGAAGCATCATCTTGTCTAACATCTTCACAAAAACCCCATGGACCTTACTGAAAAACTCTGAGAGGCTGGAAACTCCCCTTAAAGAGGACTTGTATCCTTTCGTGGAGCCTAAGGGGAGGCCAGGTACTCTGGTCAGGTCTGAGCCTTAGCAGCCTCCGATGGGCAGGACTCTCCCTTCCCCCATATAATGCTCATTCCATCAGACAGCATCTCCTCGCCTCCTTCAACACTGGGGCACAGGACCCTTAGGAATTATTATCCCAAAGGGCCAAGTATCTGCAGAGTGCCTAGCAAAGTACCCCAGAAGGAGAGTCCACTTAGTATATGTTAGTACTACTATCATGGTTGTTGTTTAAAAACAGTATCACAGGGCAATTAGCAGGAAGTGCCACTGATGCCTGCTGAAGACCCTAAGCTGCCTTTGATGAACATAAATTGTGCTGAAAGGGGGATCTGGATCCTAATCAGGACTCCATCATTCAAAGTGATGAGGAGGAAGAGAAGGGGAAGGAAGGCGATGATTTTGATGACTAGAACCACAACAAGAGCAGCCACTATTTCCACCATGCTTCTAGAACCTGGCATATTAAATGGAAGGCTTACTTTAGAATGTAAGAGTGGATGATCTTATTCCACCCCACCTCCCATTTTACAGATAAAGAAACTGAGGTTTACAGAGTTCAGGAAATTGCCAAGGTCACAAAGCCTGTGAGAGATGGGATCAGAATCCGAGTGACCCAAGAATCCCTGTGCCCTGGCAATTAACCACTGTGTGAAAGTTCCTATCACTCTCTTGCTGTATGAGTTTGAGTGAAACACGTCCCCTTCCTGTGATTCCATTCCCCGTAGTCCAAGGATCTTACAGTTCCAGCAGGCAAAGGAATTACCCAAAGAAAGACAGCGGGGTTCCTGAGGAAGCCAAGTCTCCCAAACAGGGCATATCACCCTATACCTTCCTGTGTATGATTTCCCTCCCCAACTGCCAGGGCCGCTATTGGACCCATCTGATCATGCAAAGCAGAATGAATTATTCAAGACCAAACCTACTTTGCATACCAATTCCATGTTCTTCTGTGCGGGAAGGTTCTCAGCCCTTTTAACAGTTTAGAATAATGTACATCGGATCTCAAAAAAGAAAACAAAAGTGTAACAGACAACTGGAGGAAGAGGAATGGGCTGGCCCTTCTGCTGGTTGCTCTCTCTGGCAGGGGCTGAACTGGGGCTGCCTGGAAGCCAGGGCAGCCAAGGCCAGGCAGACTGGGAAGACTTCTGCTATTGATACTGGGCAAGAGGTTCTTGAATGTCTAGATCATGGATGTGTTGAGAATCTGGTAAAAGTCATGGACTCTCACTTTCAGGGAAAAAAAAAAGGCAAACACAAAATTTGTCGCACAATGCTGGGATGTTCCCCGAGTAACTGAAGCTCAAGCATGGATCCCTGGCTCAAATAAGAAGAAAGGGCTCAAGTAAGATGTATCATGGAGTTTAAGGCCCATCAGGTCATTTGGGTATGCAGCTGTGTCAATGAGCACTAGGGAAGATGCCTGAGGCAGTAACCCCGCCCCCAAGTAAAATATAGTTCATTTGAGCTGCATAAAGACCTCTGTGTCCTCCATTGAGACGAAGGTGGGCCAGGAGCCTCCTCAAGGCAGCAGAGCCTGCATGGGCTCACCTGAAAATACGCGTGGGGAGGGTGTTCTGCTCTCACTTCTCCCCAGAGAAACAGAAAGGCCTGCCCTGGCTCCTGACTCCCTCAGGAGACGTGGCTATGATTCCCTCCAGAGCTCCATGACATGGTTTGAACCTTTCCCACAAATCTTTTTGGCCTATGCTGGCTTGAGTTACCTTGTTCATGTAATGAAATAATATTGAAGACAGTGTGGAGCCAAAGAGAACCAGCATGTCCACACTGGGTCTGAGTGTCAGGGACATCTGTGTGAGTGCGGACGAAATCTGAGCAATTATGTGTAACATCTGCATGGGTGTGTTTGTGTAACAGGCTGAGTGTGTGTAACATCCAAGCGTTTGTGACATCTTGAGAGAATGTGTGTGTGAGATCAAAGTACGGGTATGTAGCACTGGAATAAGTATGCATACTTAGCTGGAGTCAATAAATGTTTAAATCTGTGACCTGTCAGTTGTGATTTGTATCAATTGCCCCTCTACAATCTGGTCTTACGCTCAGCCCAAGGGTCCCATCTTTGAAAATCTCACCAGGGCAGATGTTCTCTGGAAGCTTTTCCGCCCAGACTCATGGACCGTCACAGACAAGAGCAGCCAGTCAAATTCCTCCCCTCCCTACTCTTCAGCCACTGTCAGCTGATACCCTGTAACCCCTTAGCAACAGGGGCAGCTCACCCTTGACCTTGGCGTCAAGCCAAGTTCAAGCATGATGCTCAAAGCAACCTTGGGTGTATTCACAGCAGCAATAACTACTCTGGATCACAGGTGAGTAAAAGTGAGGTGCATAGCACTGAAGGGAGTGGTCTGCATCACACGGGTTAGGAATAACAGGATTTGGACTCTTGTTCTCCTAATTCCAGAGTCGGGGCCCTTCTGATTATGTCACACTCCTTCCAATCAGACTCTGCAGATATACTGGTCAGCTTTCCCCAGTCCTCCTGCTTCAGCTTACTTTCATGTTGCGATCAAGAGCTCTCATATGAACATTGATGGAAATGCTAAGCCTGTGACAGCAGAAGTACCTACACTCCATTTGCTGGTGACTTTGAGCCCGCTAGCACTGGGGATGACATGGAATGAAGAACACTGAGACCGCTAGATGAGCAGAGCTATCATCTGATAGGTGCTCGGAAGGCAGGTTCATTCTGCTGGGTTTTGGAGATTGCTCTTATTTGGAGAACAAATGACATAGAGCTTGTTGCATGAAAAGTCCTCCTATAAAGGCTACATGATCCTTGTTTCATCAAAGCCGAAGCAGAATCCAGAAAGTCCAGGAAACAGCTGGCCTGGCTGAGCACTTCTTGTAGCTGTTTCTAAAGCTCTACCAGAAAAATGAGGAGACTCAAGCAATATCCAATGGACACTAAAAGGCATCTTACTTGACTGACACCTGGGAGAACGGATGGTTTCAGCATCTGCTGAGGCCACTTGAGGAGTTTAGCACTGACGGCTAACTGTTTACTATTGCTTCCTCCTAATTTGGTTCAACAAGACCTGCACAGCCCACAGGTGTGCCAAACAATCGCATGGGTTAATGCCTAGCTCATTCCCCCAAAGCATGTCTTCCTTTCTCAGAATTCTTCAACTGGACTTCAAACTCCAGTGAGATTCTCCCTGTAAAATGGGAGCTCTCTGACTTCATGCCCCATCCTAACCCTGAGATTATACAGAACAATATTCATAACTGACACATCACTGTGAATCAGTCCATCAGAGCCTTTCCTAGGAGCAAAGTTTTATGAAAGGATGTGGGAAGCACATTTAGAACCTGGCCAAGGTGAGGGAAAGGTAGAGGAAGTGGAAACTCCAAGACCACAAGCTAAAATCCCAGACGATGGCCTGTACCAACATCTCAATTTGCAGAAGTCCTGTCCACACACATTAAAAATGGTGATCGTTATGACTGAGCAGTAATGAAATGATTTCTGCCTGCTGGACTCAGTTTTAAGCACTTCATATATATTAACTCTCTTAATTGCTTTTATATTCAGCTCTTGGACTGACTACTTCGCACCGATAAAGTAATCCATGGGCTAAAAGATAATCAAAGTGGCTAAGATGAGTAGATATAATAGTGAAACTGTAAGAAACAAAGAAAGAAAATAGCCTATGGGTAATGACTTTGTGTCACCTATATTAGCTTGGAAAACACTTTCCTGCTCATACTAAACTATTTTCACTGGATGTATTTCATCCTGACTGTCTTTTTCCACCTTGTCTAGAAAAACATCAAATGAAAAATGATAGATTTCTATTAGAAATAGAAGACAAAACCACCAGCACCACTATTAATGAGGTGATTTAAAAATATATATATTCAATCAAGAGTAATTGAGGCTGAGCATAGTAAGTCATGGAAAATTATAAACTATGCCCACTCTAGGGCATGACTGACTATTAAAATCTTTTTCACACCATTGCCTACAGCAAGCAGCTGGGCACAATGCCATGATGGAGGTGGCAGCAGAATGGCCTCATTCCCTAGCCAGGCTTGCAAAGAAGAAGACAATCAGATGGATTACCGAATCAAATTTAACTCTTTTTATGCCGCCCCCAAGTGGATTTTTTGGCAAAGAACAGCTAAGACTTCTCAAGAGCAAGTCTTGAGACAGCTTATTTATTTGAAAACATCTATCAGATAATTGTTTTAAATATCCACCATCTAGTTTTGCATTAGCTATCCTATTTAATCCTCAAAACAAGGAGATGTGGCCCATTTTACTGACTCATAGTTAGAGAAGCAGAAATGGAGTTAAGAGAAGTCCAGTGATCTCCCCAGTGTCGCAGAGTTGATCTGTCACAGAGCAGACAGTGTATGCCTTAACTCCAGAGTTCTCCTGGCCCCACAGTTGCCTGGTTTGCTTGTACATTCCCAACCCTGGCTCAGTGAAAACCACCAAATCTCAGCGAACCAGAATTTCTGGCACCTGATGAATTCCTTTAACTTCATCTTGCATTTTGCTCAGTTAGAAAGAAAACTTCCACTCAACCTTGGCAGTAGAAAAAATTGTTACAATGCCCATATCTCTTCTGGAACTAGCCAGCACAGAACATAGAGTGAATTAGATGATTTCTCAGAAGGAACTACTTGCAGAAATAATGTCTTTGCGTGTATTTCCCACCGCACAAGGCTGAGTAGATTTGGAGGGTGGGTGGGAATCTCAGGATCCCAGAAACTCAGATCCTAAGAAAATCTCAGGATCTTAGGCAACCCCTTATCTTCTTGTCATCCTTCTGTTTCTCTTACCCATACTCCTTATATTATAGATTAGGATATAGAAGGAGACAGAAACTTAACTTACTTGGATGTGAGCTGATTCTAGCATGTATTATTTGTTTCTTTCTAATAAATCCTTAATATGAGACTGATTCTTTGTGTTACACTCTGTATCTTAAAAAAAGAAAAGTACATTTGGGTGAAGTAATTTATTAGCTAGGTGCTATTTTGCCAAAGCTTGAGCACTCATGGTATGATGGAAAGAACTCTGAATCAAGCATCAGTTAACAAAAATTCGAGCACTTGATTGCTAGGATGACCACTGAACATTTATTAAAACACGTCTGAGTCTCAATTTCTTCAACTTTGGGCAGAACAAATGATACCAATCTATGCCCTAAGATGGTCGTGAAGATCAAGTAATACAATAGCTATGAAGGTATCTGGAACATTCACAAGGTCTGTAAAACACGCATGTATCACAATCTCTGATATGTGCAAGTCAAGCACTACCTGGTCCAGAAGCAGAGTGGCATGAAAAGAACAAAAGGCTTTGGGTCAGACCAAGGCTGGTTCAAGTGGTGAGTCTACCATTGACTAGTTTGATGCCATGGAACAATTCATTACCCTGAGTTTCAGGTTTTCACATACAAAGTAAAAATAGCAATGCTTTCCTCACTGAGTTATGGGGAGCACTACACGGGTGTGCTGGTGAGTGTTTAACAACCAGACATCTGAACAAACAACAGCAGTAGCAAAAACCTTGGTTTTCAGCATTTACTGATGTCTGTGGTGTAAATATTCTGTATCCGACCTCATGTTGCCAACATGGCGACACCAAGTGCCAGATTTGGCAGTGGTGGGCATAACTGGAGCTCACAAGTCAGCCTGAGCCTGCCCACCCCCTAGGTTAGATGAATTCATTCAAATTTGGGGCAGGTGCCCCTGGTATAGGAAACCAGTAACCATTTAGTCACTTTATTTTGCTTGGGCCTTGTCCTCCAAAGGTCAGAATCTGTGGCAGACCCTGAAACAAGCTGGAAACAACATCTATAGCAGACTCATTACTGGAGCAAAGGATGTGAGCGTGATGACTGGTACCACTGTGAGGACCACATGACTGGAGGATGACGATCAGCAGAACAGGGAGGAAACTTCCCCTCCAGCCCTGGACACTGAGAAGGACCTGGAATTCAGCCCCACTCTCAACATCATCCAAACCCTCTTCATGCCACCATCACCTAGGTAACTGGGGCAGTGTGGGATTAGTTGCCTGGCAACAATGCCTACTACTCCACTCCTTGGCAAACCATGTGCACTGACCACCGGTGACATTCCCTCCTGAGACCACTGCATGTCTCAGCTACCAGACCCTGGCTAAGCCAGACCCAAGGGCCATTTTCAAGAAACTACCTACCCAGAAAGCCACAGTTTTGTCTGTTTGCATGGGAGAAAATCTTCAAAGACAAAGATCACAGTCAAGCATCCAGCAGACTTGAGTCTAGTCTCAGCTCCATCCTGGATCAGCTGCTGTGGGACCTTGAGCAGGTTGCTTAACTACTCTGAGTGTTTGTTTCTTCATCAACCAAGGAAAGATTTTTCCTCAGATCTGTACAAGGGGTGGATTTTCTCTCATCTGAAAAATGGGAACATCTAATGCCTGCCACAGTTTCTTTGAATCCAAGTGTAAGACAAGTCCTTTGAAGTATACAAATATAGGAGGAAACAAGGTGATTATTGTCATCGCCAGGAGGACTGGCATCATGTCAACTTCCAGCCTCTGCAGAGTTCCCCCAGACTAGGCTGAGGCCCTGACACCAGGAAACCAAGAGAAAAGCGAAGCAACATCTCTTCCAGGACAAAGCAGGTGACATGTTCTAATGGACTCTGAAGAGGGTTTGTGTTCCTGCCCTGAACCGGCATAGTCGTAGTCATTTGTACCGGCAGCCCGGAATGCTGCCCAACAGCTCTTTTTGTCCGAGAAGGAAATTGGCAGCCCAGGGAAGTGAGCAGCTCTCAGGTTGGACTTGATTAGGAACCAATTTGGGCCTGTTAGCCGAGCCTCCAGTATCATCTCAGCCAATTACTGACCCAGCCTGGCCTGCAGCTGGCTGCTCCCTTCCAAGCCCGGCTCTTTTATTTCCAACAGAGCACTCCCCTGTGCCTGAGGCAAGAGACCAGGGTGACTGTGCCCCATTAAAAAAGATGGAGAGAGAAATAACTCACTCAGGAAAGTAATGGTGTGGGTGGGGCTTGAGCTGGAGCTTTAATTAAAAGAAAATTCTCAATAAACCGTCTTGTGGCATGCGTATAATAAGTATGGGAATTTATAAACTCTCCCCAGCTATGGGGCTCTGATGACTATTAAACTTCCCATCTGGCAGAGGAATTTTGGCCTGATGGGCTAAGTGTGCTGCTCCATCTCTGCCAAGCCAAACAGGCTGGCAACCCAGGAGGGAGGCCCCTGAAACCATGCTCAGACCTCCCCTGCACCCCCCTTCAAGGACTTCGTGCGTTGGGCTGTCCCCCAACCAGGGCTGGCCCTCGGAAGAAACATGTCTGCCAAAAGACTCCCCTCCCTTCCCCTTTCCCAGCCACTGCAGGAATCCATGCTCACCCCTGCCTCCCTTCAACAAAGGCTGCTCCAAGGATTGCAAGGGAGAAGACCAAATCTCAGAACAACAAGCTGCCTCTCCTCCAGGGCTGGTGCTGCCTTGTAGGTTGAGCACCTCTCACTCTTCAGCATGCCATCCAAATCTCCCCACCGTCTGCTCCCTCTCTACTCTATTTCTTGCCACTCTCTGCTTCCCATATACCTCTCCATGGGCTCTTCTCTTGCCTGTGGGTCTTTGCTTATACTGTTTCCTCTGCCTAGAACATCCACTTTCTTATATTCTTCCATGGTGTAGGGTAGTCATTAAGGGCATGGACCTTTGGGCCAATCTAGAGTTGCAATCCCAACTCTATGACTTTTTAGTTGTTCAACTTGGGGCAAGTTTCTTCACCATTAGTGCCTCCCATTCCTCAATGAGAAAATGGCTGTGATATCTACATCATAGGGTTATTATGAGAATTAAATGAATGTGTGTGTGCATTTTACTCTGTGCATGCTATTATGTAGTTATTTGTTATTATTAGCCTTTAAGACAAATGTCACAAGGTAGGACCTGCAGGCCAAACCCATCTGCCTATCTTCATCAATGAGGTTTCATTAGAGCAACGTCACATCCATATGTTTGCATGTCATCCATGACTACATTGCTGCTACAATAGCAGAATTGAACATTTATAACAGAGGTTGTGTTCTCCCCAAAGTCTAAACTCTTTATTTTCTGTCTCTTTGCAGAATAATTCCATTGACTCCTACTTTCAGATTCAGTTAGAGAAGATACCAAAACAAATATTCCCATCTCATGTTGCATTAGGCCACCCCCTTCATCCTCCCGTGCCCCACCCCCCAAGGCTTTCTCCCTTGCATTCTTGTTGCATTAGTGCAGTGACCCATTGAAGCATCTGCTCCCACCTTGCACTGGGAGCTCTTCAAGGGAAAGAACCACATTTTCTTCATTTGTTTTCCCTCAACAAGGGCACACTGCACACATTATGAATAGCGGATGAACTAGGTAGGCACTACCCCTGGAAACACACAGAGACCCAATCACAAACTTAGTAAGCTCAACAATGCTGCCCAATTTGGGGTGAAGCAGACCCAGCTCGCTGAGTGGGGTCTCCTGGGACATTTGCATGATGGACCTCAGGCTTCTCTGATTTTATCTTTGCTCCCCAAGTCAGAGCCATTTCAGAATGAAGTAACTTTAAACAAACAAGATGATGAGAGATAAGGAAGGAAACCTTGATGCCCACACATATTTTTCATTATTATTAATTTTCAATGTGAAGATTTCTTCACCATCTTTCATTGACATTAGTCTGGTGCTCAGAGGTAGTAGCCAAGCTCACATTGAGGGAATGGTGATGATGAAGTGGAAATGGGAGTAGAAACCTAGAAACACAACAGAGAATAACATTCCCAATATGGGGGCTGGGTAGATGGAAAGATTATCTAGTCTGAGGATTTTTAGAAATTTTTTTCTGACTACTTTCGGTCAAGAAAAGAAAGACATCTAATCTTGAAGAGAAAGGTAGTGGGAGGAAGAGTAATATGACATTGATGTACACCTAGTGTCAGATTCATACAAACAGGAGCTACTAACTACTCACCTGAACTGTCACCTGAACTATTCTACATCATGCACAAGGCAAGGATCTGGCCATAGGCAAGCAAAACAAAACAAAACAAACAAACAAACGAACAAAAACAGAAAAGGAACCTCAGTCCCTGCCTTCAGGGAGTCCATCATTGAATCAGAGTTTAAAACCAGTAGGACTGTAATAGTCTTTGTAATCCTGAATGAAAATCCAAGCACCAATGGGACAAAGAACACCTGAGACTGGATGGGAGCTACTACCATGAAATCTCAGTTTAACCAAAGATTCCCAGCCAGTGATGCACTCATCATCAGCAATATTTAAAACAATAAAATATCCCATAGCAGAGAGATAATTCAAAAAAGCCCTTGGTATCTTTGTAAAAAGATTTATAAATGCTTGCTGCATAAACTGAGTACCCAAGAACACTGAGCAGCGGACCAAGTGAGATAAGTCTGAGAGTTGCCAAGAGAACCATGGGCAGCTGAAATCCCAGGAATAGAAGTCTCCATCATCTCAGCATTTTCTGAAGTATGTTCCTTGGAATATTTCTAGACATTTTACCTAGAAATTGCTTAAAAGTTGTCTTTTCAATGAATGCTGCAATGTTTTGTTTTAGTGTTTCTTAGAAAGAGAGCATATATTATTTCTTAAGTAATTCTCATTAATTTGACCAGGGAACATCTTTTCTGTAGAGGGTCACCAAGCTCTCAGGTTTTGAGAAGCACAGCTGGCAATAAGGGTATCAATAACAGTGTGAGCTCTTTAAGGAAAGAGTAATTTACTTATCTTTTTTTTCTATCACCACTGCCCAGGACAGAACTTGAAAAAGACAAAGTGCTTCTAAAAATGTCAGTGTTTGGAACTGATCCAAAGTAGGAGGCTGATGTCCTGAGCTTATGCCTAGCCTCAGGCCTCAATGGATCTTCCCTCCCTCTATGGTTTCCAGATTCAAAATAAGCTCGACTAATACTGGGAGATTTCCAGAGGAAATTCAGGTAGCCCTGGAATTTGTCCCATCAGCTTTGGAGAAAGGGTATACTTCCCTGAGAGATAAAAGAGTCCAATTCTTTTGAAATAGTGACAGCCTATGGACCTTCCTTCAGAACCCGATGGTGGTCAACCAGCTCATGACTACTCCAAAGCAGCCTTCACACAAGGAGAATGTCATGTGTCAATGTCATCTGAAATTAACAGGTTGTCTAAGCTGGTAGAATCTTAGATAGTGTTTTAGCAGAAATTCTCATGCCAGTTACAAATAAGTTTCAATAATTTCCATGAACAAAATTCCATAAACATTATTCCTGCACCATTCCATAGACTATTAAAGTGCCTGATAATTATAGAAATTCTTTTATTGGCTGCACTAATTTCCTCTTCAAACATCTCAATGTATCAACTCAAAATTAAGCATCAAGATTATGCAGTTGCATTTAAATATATTAATAATCATAGGTAAACAAACCCAAGGCTGAAATCATCCACAAAGAATGGGGGGCAGCTTGTTGGAGGTTCACAAACACAATGCAGGATAATTATATGCTGAAACACTTAACCTTGGGAACACACAGAAAATTTACAAAGATCAATTGCTCATAAAAAAAAGTTTTAATCAAATGAGAGAGTTATCTGATAAATGGTTAGAAAATTGATGGGAATTCCATTTTGATTTGATTAGTTGTACTATTTTTATGTCTTGAGTAAACAGAATTTGATTATACCACTGAGCTCTGTTTCTGCAGAAATATTACAAACCCATTAGTGGATAACAAGAAAGTGTAGGTGGAGGTTTCAAAAGACACTTTTAAAATTACAATCCACCTTATCATCTCCTTCTCCTTGTTTTCCAGTTGTATTAATTTACTAGAACTGCCATAACAAATACCACAGACTGGGTTACTTACACAACTGAAATTTATTTTCTCATGATTGCTGAGGCTGGAAGTCAGAGATGGAGGTGTCAGCAAGGTGGGTTCTTCTGCAGTTCCTCTCCCTTGGCTTGTATATGACTTTCGTCCCCCCATGTCTCTGCAGTATCTTTCTTCTCCCCATGTGTGTGTCTGTGCCCTAATCTTTTCTTCTTTAAGGATCACCCATATAACCACACTGTACATTATTTCTCTCCTTGAAGACCTGACTCCAAATACAATCATATTCAGAAGTACTCTAGGTTAGGGCTTCAACATATGAATGTGGGTGGGACACAGATGGGCACTAACATTCTCTTCCTTACAAAGTAGGATAATGTACCAAAAAACCATGAAAAAAAATGTACATCTGCACTCCCCAAATCTGTCACCCACTCCAAATGACAAATATTTCTATGCAATAATCTCCTACATTTCTCCTTCCTCAAGTCCTCAGCATCCCTCCCACGGATTCCTATAGCAGCTTCTATCCCTGACCTCTCCAATATCCTGCAGTCAGTGTGATCTTTCAACATAAAAACCATATCGCTGTTTTCTCAAAGCTTTTCCTGGATATTCAACCATTCCCAAGTGCTAAACTATTGTCATCTGTATTTCTAAAGGAAGAATCAGCGGAAAGCTACACTGATACAAACTTGGAAAGATTTTTGTTATAGTATTGTTTCCAACAGAGAAAATTTAGAATAACCCAAATCTCTAAGAATAGAAGCCTAGTTAAATAAACTCTACAAGTGTGTCTATGCATTAAAATATCATGTAGTCATGAGAAGGATGGGGCAGGAAATATGTTCATTGACAATGTAAAGATCTCTGTTGTCTTTTAAGTTAAAAAAAAAATAGCCTAGTGGTTAAGATGCCCACTCCCCACATCAGAGTGCCTAGGTTCAGCTCCCACCTACGCCCTTGATTCCAGCTTCCTGCCAACACAAACGCTGGGAGGCAGGGGTGAATGCTCAAGCATTTAGGTCCCCGTCAGATACATGGGAGACCCAAGTTGAGTTCTCAACTCCCAGCTTCAGCCTGACACAGCTCCAGGGGTTCAGGGCATTTGGAGAGTGAACCAGAGAATGCGAGATCTGTCTTGTCTATCTGTCTCTGTGTCTCTCAAAAAAAAAAAAAAATAAGTAAGTAAATAGCATTATTTATTTAAATCTGAGAAAGTAATGATGTATGTATATAAAATGTTTCTATATGAAATAATAGTCCTTACAGATGTATGAAAGACAGATTTACAGAAAGATATAGATCGAATTGTTACCAGTGGTTATTTTTATTGAGTTTGGTTCAAAGTGAATTTTTTGTTTATTTTTCTGTATTATTTAACTTTTAAAAATAATTTTATATTGTTCATGTAATAAAAAAAATTAAAGCTTAGAAAGCAGAACTTCTATTATTTCCCTCATCCTCACAGATAGAAGTTAAAACTTGATATCCAAAGAGCGCGACTTCTAAAGATCTTCATCTGGAACCAGACTATTTTTCCAAGTGCACCTCTCACAACCCTGATCCATCACTCCATTTTTCCCAAAATGACACACTGCCTCCTATCCCAGTGACTTGCCTATTTTTTTTTCTCTCTACTAGATTATTTGTCCTCACACTCGTTGATTGCAAACTCCTCTTCATTCTTTAAAACCCATATCAGGGGTCAGTGCCATGGCTCACTTGGTTAATCCTCCACCTGCGGCGCCAGCAGCCCATATGGGTGCCGGGTTCTAGTCCCAGTTGCTCGTCTTCCAGACCAGCTCTCTGCTGTGGCCTGGGAAGGCAGTAGAAGATGGCCCAAGTGCTTGGACCCCTGCACTCACATGGGAGACCAGGAAGAAGCACCTGGCTCTTGGCTTTGGATCAGCACAGCTCCAGCCGTTGCAGCCAATTGGGGAGAGAACCAACGGAAGGAACCTCCCTCTCTGCCTTTCTTCTCTCTTTGTAACTCTTTCAAATAAATAAATAAAATATTTTTTTTTTTTTACAGGCAGAGTGGACAGTGAGAGAGAGAGACAGAGAGAAAGGTCTTCCTTTGCCGTTGGTTCACTCTCCAATGGCCACTGCAGCCGGCGCGCTGCGGCCGGCGCACCGCGCTGATCCGAAGGCAGGAGCCAGGTGCTTCTCCTGGTCTCCCATGGGGTGCAAGGCCCAAGCACTTGGGCCATCCTCCACTGCACTCCTGGGCCACAGCAGAGAGCTGGCCTGGAAGAGGAACAACCGGGACAGAATCCGGCACCCCGACCAGGACTAGAACCCGGTATGCCTGTGCCGCAAGGCGGAGGATTAGCCTATTGAGCCATGGTGCTGGCCAAATAAATAAAATCTTCAAAAAATTAAATAGAACCCATATAAAATGTTATTTCCTTGTGAAGTTTCCCTACTCCTCAAGACATGATCCCACCCTCTTCTAGATCCCCACTATTCTTTGTTTATACTTCTTTCACAGCAAGAGCCTTTTTCCATTTGGGTTACTTTTTATGCTCTGTTGACAACTCCGTGGGAACAAGACAATATCCAAAAAGCCCATGAGATATTGGTTCCCTCTGCTAAAGCAGTAGCCTTGATGTAGAGTGGGAGAACTAAAGGAATTCTGATTCCAGCACAGGCACTCCACGGGTCCTCTTGTCCTCAATCAACCATGCTGTAGACATTCAGATTATAGGCCAAGGAACCTACATCCACCATCAGCCAGACCCACTGGAATGAGGAAACCAGCACAGAAAAGCCGCCTCCTTACACGGTGCAGGCCTTTGGACTTGGTTTGTCATTGTCTTGATCCATTTGGGCTGCTATAGCAAACTGCCAGAGACCGGGTGGTTTCTAAACAACAGAACATTGATTTCTCACAGTGCCAGAGGTTATGAAGTCCAAGATCAAGGCACTGGTACACTCAGTGGCCAGTGAGGGCTGGTTTTCTAGGTGACAATTTATTTGCTGTGGCAGAGACAAGGAGCTCTCTGGGGCCCTTTTATAAGGGCATTCATCCCAGAGCTCATAATTTCATCACTTCTCAGTTTTCTCTTACTATCAATTCGAAAGTTGAGATTTCAGCATACAGATTTTGGCAGGACACAAATATTCAGACCATAGCAACCATGTTTCTGAGTCTTCATTTACTCATTTGCAAAAACCTCACCTCAAAACAAAACCAGCACTCAGTGGACTCTCTCTTAACATCTCTCATTCCTCGGCTAGTGTGAGATCTCCAAGCACACTGCCGAATTCAGCTAGCATTTCCTTGTACTGAGACTTCCTCCGTGAAAGAAGCAGCTCCCTGGTTTTCATTCAGGAGAAAGCTTCTTATCTACTCGCCCACTGGTAACAGTTCACAGGCCAGCTCAGCCCACAGATCTCACTTTGCATGGTTTATTAAACATGTGCGAATTGTATATTGTGTTTCCTCATTGAGTTAGATCATTCATTCAGTAAGCGTAAGTGTGCAGCTTGATGAAACTTTACATACACACCCTTTGTCTAACTACTACCTGCAAACAGAAATTTTCTAGAACCCTGTAAATTTCCTTTGTGTCCATCCCAGGGAATAACAGCTCCTCAGAGATAACCACTATGCTGATGCCTATCTATCATCATAGATCAATTTTACTTGCTCTGAACTTAATGTAAATTAATCATATTTCTTGTTTGACGCAAGGTGTGTCTATGTTATTCATCCGTGTTATCACACACACACTAGTTCATTCTTTAATGGTCCCTAACTTTGTTGGCATCTCGCTCCCCCTCCCTCTCTGTGCTCTCTGATCTGTTTTCATCTCCGTGACTGTACTGTGCATCCTCCAGATAAACACTTTTTGAAAATTCTCTCCCTGCTTCTTGGAACGATTATCCTTCTTCCTCTGCCTACACTCAATTTCATTTCAGCCTTCGGGCCTCAGACCCAACCCCTCTTCCCTGAGGCTAGCCTTTCCACCCTTGTCCGAGACTAGCCGCGTCCCACTTCACATTCTCTGGGGTGGCCCCAAATGCAGCCGCTCAGCCTTTCCCTGGACCCTTCACTGCGAGCAGGCCCAATGCTTGCTCCTCATGCTCCCCATTGTAGGCCATGCCCAGCACTGAGGGTAGTCAGACATTCTCGAACAATAACTGAGTAAAGTAACCAACTCGGTGCTTGGCCAACGAAAGCTGGGCCATTCTCTTCTCTTGTTATCAATCTCAGCCATGCAGAGAAGGCCCTGGAAGACATCACCTAATGACTCTCTTTTTGCAGAACAATTTCTAAAATATTTCCACCATAGACATTCTTTTGTGGTTGAATAAAATCTTGGTTCATAAGAGACTGTGATATTTCTTTGACTCCTTTCAAGGTCATGGTCAAGGATGCAGCTAGGGATATAACGAGCACAGGAAGAAAAGAACCAGGATAAAGTGTTAACACCGGCTTTCTCAGGATGGAGGACACTGCAAGTTAGTATTTTTTTTTATTTTAGTGCAATTTCAAAATTTTCTGTATTGACTATGCCTTGATTTCATTGTGATAATATAGCATGTTTTTAAGGAAAAGATAGTCCTCTATGTCTGCAGCAGAACCTGAGAAAATCTCAAATTGAATTTTATCATTGATGCCCACAGTCAGAATCCTATAATCCCTGCAAAAGATTCCCTTATTAGACAGCCTAATGGGAAGCCAAGGGAACCCACGCGGCCATGGGTCATTCTCCTCCCCAGATCACGGGGTCCTTACCCATCTGGGACAGATCACATGACTTTGGCCCAAATAAGCTGGAGAGTTCCCTACTCAGCAGAACTCCCTAGGCCTTAGGAAAAAAGTTGCTGCACCTCCAGACACAGGGAGGTCTGAGAGTCCATGCAACTATTCGAGAGCCGTTTTCCTGGCCTCCACCGTCAGGCTATTTTGTCCTCAAATAAAGTGATTCCAGCACCCTTGGCACCTTCTTCTAGGAAACTCTCAGCATCAACCATCTCTCTTAACATACACTCTCATGGGCTGACCACCGCATCCAGGAATCATTGCTATGTGCGAGCCTGTATTAGGACTAGCATCTCCTTTGTTCTGATGTTACACCCTCATTAATGTCAGGATCCAGCTACAATCGAGAGGTTCAGAGCAGAGAGCATCAAGCCAGACTGCCTCCTTCAAATCCCAGACCCAGTACCCACCGTGCAGTGTTGGCCAACACAGCCGACATCTCTGTGCCCAGATCCCTCATCAGCAAAGCTGTGATGAGAACAGTACCTTCGTCAGAGGGCAGAGAGGAGGATGAAGGGGTCCGCCTGTGAACAGCACCTGGCACAAGGTGAATGCCATGCAAATGTTAGCTGTGATTATTATTGTGAGTTAAAAGGCACCAGTTTTCTGTCAGCCTCTTCTGTTTTGTCCCTAACAAGAGAGAGTTTACTTCCCAGAATACCACACTGACAGACACTAAGATTCAAGTTAAACCCCCTCAGGTCTCAGACTTTCCCCATCTAGGAACTGTGAGATGGATTCTTGAACCTCAAGGCAGCAAAACGAATTTGCATTTTTCCCAGAGAAATTCCAGCGGGAAAGTGAGACACAAAGTGAGAGAGGGGCAGAGAAAGAACAGTGACAGAGAGGCGGGGTGGGGGGCCGGGGCGGGGGAGGCAGACAGAAACAACAGATTGAAACTGCTAGCTTGGCACCAGGAAGGAGAGCCTCGGAAAAGATGTTCATTTCCCAGCTGGGTTTTGTTTCTGTGGATTTTTTTTTTCCTTCCTTCATTTGTGTTCACACTTCCCCCTCTTGTGGCTCATCAGAAAATCACAGGTGCTCCTTGTCTCCAAAGGATCTCAAAACTGGTGAACACACAGGGCTGGCAGTTCTGGCTAAGGCAGCTGAGTCAACCCCTACCTGAAGCCAAAGAAGGAGAAGAGACAGGTGAGAAAGGGAGGCCAAACTGATACCTGGTCCTTACTCAAGTTTCACATAGCCAGAAAGAATCTTCTCCTCCTCTTGTAGTCAAGACGGAGAAGAGTTCCCGGAATGACTCACAGTGCCAGGTCCTCTCAAGGATACTCCCAGAAGGCTTGAGGTGGAAGATGGATTCATTTAGGGACAGGCCAACAGGAGAGAAAAATGATACAGAATGGCCCACTGAATCCATCATCACTCACACCTTGCTCCGAGCCAACTCTCACCGCAATCTGTAACAAAATGGCCCCCAACATCCAAGTGTTAGGGTAAGAGTCACTCTTTAATAATATCTTTGCCAACCTGTCCCCACACCCTTATCCCCAGCAGAAGTGTTTGTCTTCTCCTTCTCCACAGCACTGTACCTATGACTCTATCCTACTGTAATTACATGGGTCACTGTCTTAACAGTCCACAAGATAGCAAAGAGGAAATGGAAGAGATTGGATTTCATTCATCTCCAAAGACCTAGCCTCTAGCATAAGGCTTCTTGTACAAGAGGTGTTTGGCCAACCTTTGATGAACATGACCTCACCCGTGGGCAATGAATGGCTCCACTCCATGATACAGTGGCCAGTGAGGAGGGTCTGAGGGTGAAGTTGTCCCAGAGGGAACCCATTCCTTTCCATGAGGATTTTGCATACAGAGACAAACATCTATTGCTCCATTTCAAATTTACAGTCTACCTGCATTGAAAAAGTAGTTAAATGATCTCTGAAACTTATTTTCAAATAGTTCAGGAGAAGAGGAATAAAAGAGGGAAGAAAGAAAGGAAGGAGAGGCAGGGTGGGAGGAGGTAGAAAAAGATGGAAAATGGAGAGATTAAAGGAGGAGAGGAAAAAGAAAGAGGAGAGAGGAAGATGCAACTGCACCATCTGATGAATCAAGCTGCAAGATACACGGCTATCCATCAGACATGTCTTTTGCTTTTTATGCAGTTTTGAAATGTTAAACAAAAATTTGAGAAAAATAAAAGCAATGATTTTAAGTTGGCACATCAGCTTAAAAATATGGGAGATGCCAGTGTGAGCAACAAAATCAAGACACAAATTGAAATTAGCTTCTCAACCTGGAGACAGGTTGTAAGCCTTACAAACAACAGGAAGTTTGAATACAAGTTGTAACGTTAATGCATTTTTCATGGGAGAAAGTTTCTATATTTTTTCATCATAGTCTCAACAGGTTTATAACATCCCATATCTCCCCAAAAATGTTAATTTGGTAACCTAAATGGAACCCAAAGAATTGCTATTAGCAGGCTTGTAGGAATCAATAGCTGGAGATTGATGGACTGACTAATCAATTTTCAGAGACAAGAAATACCTTGGAGATCATGTAGCCCAGACCTGTGCATCCAGATGGGGAACTAAGCCCAAAGAGAGGTCAGGGAGTTTGACACTAACAAATTTAACATGTTTCACTGCCTCATAAATGACAGCCAGGCCCACAATGAATGCCCTCCTTATACCATGGGGAATTTTTTGTGGAGAAAAGCCATCCTAAAAAACATTCTCAGACAATGGCCATCTTGTCAGGCCTCATAGACAAGGACATGCATCTTTGTTCTGAACCAGATGACCACATTCTTACAGAGCTGATTGCAAAGGAAGCTTTGGGAGGGGGTTATGGGTGTCTCGGTGGGACCAGAGACACTCTCAGCTGTAGGGTAGAAGGAGCGGGCCACTAACTAAGATTGATGGATGGTGCCAGCCCTGGCAGACCAAACACAATGCAGGGATGGCCAAGTGGGGGAACAAAATTAGTTTGCAAGATTAGAACGTATTAACACAAGTCAGACAACTGTCATGTCACAGCTCTTCACCGTAATGCTGATTGGCAGGCAAGCATTTCTGATTCTGATGGCCACAGAGGCGAGGCGTCTGCAATCTGTCTCGCATGACATCCCGCCGGCTGGCAAATCCCCCCTGCTGGAGAAGTCAGCTTTTCTTAGAAAAATGTGTCCCCTGGGTCTTGTTTGGCAGGCCCCCAGGCCAAAGGTGTATGGCAAGGTAGTGAGGGAGTAGCAGTTGTCAAGAACTTCATCTGAAGTGGAAAGGTGTTCTGGGCTCAGTGCAACAAGTGCTCTCTGATCATTCACAGGCCTGGTATACTGGGATGAGGAAAGAGACACCATAATCCCTGTCTCAAGGAATGTTCATTGCCTCTGGGGATCCCACACCAACACATGGGGTCAAGTTCAACAGTGATACAAAGCAAAGCTGGAATCAGCAGGCCCATCTCTTGGCTGAGTCCCATCTATTTGACTATAATGAATGTCCACTTATCTCTGTCCCAATCGCTCTTCAATGGGCCCTATATAAGGTCATTAGATCAGTATATAAATTTTCAGTACCATTCAAATTGGTAGAAGTCAGTCAGGACTGACTTACACCCAAGTCCTAGCTGAAACCCTATTGGTTTGCATTGTTAGAAATTTTGAGTGTGGATCTTCTAAATTAATTTGATAAATTGATTTTTATCTATATTCATTAAATTATAAGTATTTTATTAAATATTGACTTTAAAGTACTTATGAAAGTATGTGTGTTAGCCTCAGCTCAGTTATATGGCAGTGACAAGAAACCCTGAAATGCCAGGGGCTTAAGGCAACAAATGTGGATTTCTCACTTTTGCAAAATTGGCTGCCAGTCCAGACACCTATCCAGAGTAACTCTTCTTCGGGCTGCTTTTATCCTGTGGCTTCTCTATCTCAACATGAGACCACTGAATGACAAGAATCAACTGGAAAAATACTCAGTTCAAAAACAGACATGAAAGAAGAGAAAAAGAAACAAAAGTCAAGATACACAGAAAGCACAAAATGAGGTGACAGAAATGAATGGTTGCAATAAATGTAAATATACTGAGCCAATTTGAAGACAAACATTGTCAGACTGAGTATAACTAAAAGTGAAGCAGCCCTCTCTGATCAGAAAGGGGCATCCCACAGTAGCATGGTGTTCCTGGGTATGGCCTTTGGAACTGGGGTGTGACCCCACATGTATATATGCCCTCAGGTGGTGGGCCCAAGGCTCCCTGTATCAATGCTTCACTTACTTCTTAAAATAAATTGCAAACTTCTTATGTTTGTTCTTGAGCTGGAATAATTTCAGCACTATCATACTTACTTTTTCTTTGAATATTAGCTCCTACCCAGATCTCAAACAATCTGTTTTGGTTGCCATTTATAAGTTTCATCACAAATGTAGTAAAGAAAAACTATGCCCAAAAGAGCTAAGATATATTTATAAATGGAAGTTGGAGATAAATAATTTTGTGGGTTATGCGTTGGAACAGAAAGGAAGAATTGGGTTTTAATGCAAAGCTTTCAATCTAGGGTAAAAGGATGGATGGAGGGATTGTCACTCTCCGAAATGAAGATGATCATAGTAGCACAGGAAAAAGCCCTGCTGGAGACGGGAAATCATGAAAAGGGTTTGTGTATAAATGCTTGGTAAAGAATTTCACAATAATGTAAACACTAACACTGAAAAATCTAGATCATTCCTCTTGAAGAAGACCTTAGGGACAATTAAATATACAAAAACCACAATGACTCAGAAAATTCTATAGATACATACATACAACTTGGGGAGTTTGAAAATAGCAAGTTCCAAGGATGTAGGGTGGGATAATGCCAGAGAGCATGTTTACCTACACTGTAATGTGAACCATGCCCCCTGGGAATTGTGCAACCAATAGCCCTGATCCAACCAATTTAACTCTCTTTGGAAGAGTGAGCATAGAGAAAGAAAGACAGTGAACCTGGGCAGCAGGTGCTGCAATGAAAACCTTCCTCGGTAAGAAATGACATGTTCTACATTAGAACTTGTCATGTGATCAAGTCCTACATTGGTTTGCAAGGCCAACTTGAGCACAAGGTTTTATTTTGTTTGTTTCTTTTTAGTCATGGAAAGCCACATGTCTTAGGTTTATAGGTAAAACTTTGGTTACCACAGTGCTGATCAACAAAGACTTGAATGACAGAGACAAACTAGATGATTTTCCATGGGATACTGTTCAGCAGATAATTTCACTTATCCACGCAAACCATCTTCTTTCCATAGTAGGGTCCTCCTTTCCATTATTGAACAAATTTCCATGTCATTCTGGAAGAAAGGGACACCAAAACCAGAAGATATCCGAAATCCCAATCAGCCACAGGCAGGGAAAAAAGAAAGCACCAGAATGCTGCCACAGAAGGGGGGAGTGGAGGCTTCCAGGAAATGGAAACATTGAAAGCCTTATACTGTAAGTGCCTAAAGAGAGCAGGGAGACCTTGGCCATTTGATTACAGGTTAGAAAGTTATAGTGTCTCAGAAGATGCTCACGACACGTCAAAGAATCATGACATCTCAGAGCTGTGAATGATTGGGTATTTAATAAGCTACTTTAAATTAAACAAGCAAAATTTTCATCAAAGTACCCATTCCAAAAGGATAACTGAATATTTGAGCACCTGGAACAGAAAAAAAAGGATTACTGTATTGATAAAATAATAACCGCTAATGAAATACATATACCGTTGAAGACAAAATTGTTGACATACTGAGTACACTTTCATTGTTTCACAAGCAATGATGGCAGGTTAATTAGGATATTTTATTATAAGGAATTCAGATTCAAATGAATGCAAAAATATAAAAATTGCAGATTACTCTGTATCTGTATGAATAACAGATGTTACATTTTTAATACCAATTTGAAGTTGCTAATGTAGGTATTTAGGATAATTCTTACTTCCAAACAGCATATTTTCAAGAAACTAAAGCTGTAAGAAAAACTCCCATAGTGTACGTTATTTCAGCTTCAATGACCACTGTTGTGACTGGCTGAGTGAAACATAACACACAGACCCTGAATAATCAGATAACTTGACCAAATTCTGATAGGAACAACAGATACCTTGAAACTTACAGTATTTGACTCCTTAATATCATAGCTTCTTCTGGATGCTAAATACAAACAGCCCTTATACACCAAGGTATGACCTGCTCATCAGTTGATGTGGGATAATAAATTGTCTGAAAAAGGAAAAACAAAGAGAGACTTCTGATAGCTCCAGATCACTACCTGAGGAGTGTTGCCATTCCACAGTTTAGGGAGTTAAAATACAGGCCGATCCTGGCAAAATACAGGCAGATCCTGGTCAAAATACAGATCCTGGTAAAATACAGGCAGCCTGAATTAAGAAGATGAAGTTGAGGTCTGACAACCCAAGGCACTTCAATTCCTAGGATGGAATAACAGAGAAGAGAGGGCACACATGCATGCATGCACGTGTGCACACACACACTGTTCTAGAGTTTCTTGTTTTATGGTGATCAACATGGGCATATGAAGAATCTACTTAGAGCTAGGGGAATAACTACTCAAAAGGATTATAGTAAATAATACCTAGCACTCACACAAGGCCAAGAATATTCCATATTCCTACTTACAAGAAAGGAAAACATCTTATAATTCATAAGACATTGGATACACAGTGTTCAGAAAAGCACTGATGCCTTAGTGGGAAGAAATGTAAACACAGACTAATGGCTACTCTGGTTCTCCCTAACAACAAATAAAAGCAATCCGTGAAAGATGAAACTGTTTCTAAATAACTTTACTGCATCCTAGCACAAAGCTCACAAATGTATGCAGGAATACAAAAATATCCAGTACTTAAGAAGTAAAATCCATACTGCTTGCAAACAAACAATAATAATCAGGTACTTAAAGATGTATGAAGCTAAGATCCATTATAAGAAAAACAAAAGCAACTGATCACAAAATACTGCAGATGGTAGTTTTGTCTCAGAGAATATTAGTTACTATATATGATTCATATGTTCAAGAAGGTAGAACATGTTAAATTAATAAGATAGAGCGTACAAAGATATGACAGACATTTTCAAAGATTCAAACTAGGGCCAACGCTGTGGCATTGTAGGCTAAGTCTCTGCCTGCAGCGTAAGCATCCCATATTGACACCAGTTCATGTCCTGGATGCTCCTCTTCCAATAAAGCTCCCTGTTAATAGCCTGGGAAAGCAGTGGAAAATGACCCAAGTACCCTGCATCCATGTGGGAGACCTGGAAGAAGCACCTGGCTTCTGATTGGCTCAGCTCTCACTGTAGCAGCTATTTGGGAAGTGAACCAGTGGATTGAAGACCTTTCTCTCTGTCTCTCCCTCTGTCTGTAACTCTAACTCTCAAATAAATCAAATCTTTTATTAAAAAAGATCCAAACTGAACACCTTAGGATAAAGAAGAGAATATATTATATGTCATTAACGGATTAGATATTGCCGAAGAAGATATTAGTGAACTTAAAGATATAGTAGTAGAAATTATCAAAAATAAAACAAAAATTTTAACAAAAACTGGGAAGAAATGAACAGAATATAATGAGCTCTGGGATGTTTCAAGCAACCCAATATACAAGTAGAGGACTTGAATGAGAGGAGAATGTGTAAACCAAAGAACTCAAATAATGACCAAAATATTTTCAAACTTATAAAAATAACAAATATACCCAAGAAGAGGAAAGAATTCATATCACATAATCATATAAGAAAGCACATCATGGAATATCATGACCTAATAGCTTAAGGCAAATGATAGAGAAAAAAATTTTAACTGCTAGAAATACAAAATTTGTTATATACAGAGGAGCACAGATAAGAATGATAGCAGACTTTTCATCAGAACACACACACACACACACACACACACACACACACATGAAAGCCAGAAGACAATGGAACAAAAATGGTTTTTAGGACATGGGGACAAAAACCTATCAACCAAAATTCTGTGTCCAGGGTAGCCATTTGGCATAGTGGTTCAGATGCTGCTCAGGATGCCAGCATTCTATAACAGAGCTCCTACATTCAAGTCCCAGCTTTGCTTCTGATTATAGCTTCCTGCTCAAGCACAGCCTGGGAGACAGCAGGAGATGACTCAGTGGGCCAACCTGGATTGCATTAAGGCTCCTGGCTTCAGCCTGACCCAACCCAGGGCAATTACTAGCATTAGGGGAATGAACCATTGGATCATTCTCTGTCTCTCCCTGTCTGTCAATCTATCTCTCTCTCTCTCTCTCTCTCTTCCCCCCCTTCAAAAATTAACTAGCTGATTAATTAATTAAATTCCATATCCTACAACAAATGCTTTTACAGTCAAAAGCTAATATAATGCAATACTGTCTGATACCTGTTACAAGAAACATTAAAACAAATTCTTCAGGTACAAGAAAAAGTGATATTAGATAGAATTAGATAAAAATTAGATATTAAATGCTAGATAGAATCTAAAACACAAAGAAATGAAAATTACAGGCAAAAAGCATTATATTTTTTGCTTCACTGATTAACAGGGACTGGGGATGTAGGACAAACCTCATCATCTCTGAGTGTCTTACTATCCTCCACCTTCATTCCAATCATGAAATCATCCTTTTCTAAAGTTACTTGCAAAATATATGTGAAGTAGTTAGGAGAGTGGATAGGATGTGAAGTTGAGCATCCTGAAATGCATGGAGGAAAAAATACCTGTCTTCTGAAACCTCTTCTACATGCTGAAACCTCTTGTTGCTCACTAATATTGGGCACAAGTATCATAATGCATTCTTAGAGACCAGTAGGGTGAACATAAGAATGTGTCTTCTAATTAGATACCACATAATCTGTGATAGCAACCAAGATATATAGGGAAGCTATTTCCCTTTCTTCTGTCCACCAGTTCTAACCATTTAAGAAGAGTTTTATTTGCCTTTCATAGCTTACTCCTTGTAAAATTCTGTGATCCATTCCCAACCTGATGGACATGATCAGAAAGTCTGTAAGTGACCTGAAATTTGCTCGCAGACCACTATGAAGGCCAGGGCAGTTTCCAAAGCATCTAGAAAAGTTTTTATTCTGGTGTGTGTCCCTGCCAGTCAGATTGTGAATACTGTGCCAAGAGGCTTTTTCAGAGCATATCATGTCATCCATTGCTTGAATCCCATCCCTGATTGAAGATGAACACAATGTGATGTGCCCCTTCAATTCACAATTTAAAATGTGAGTCAAGAACTGATCTGGAGAATGCAGAATGCTTCCACCACCTCCTAAGGAACATCTGGAGTATATGAATCCTCTGCTGCCTTTGTCTATTTCAATGCTTCCTTGATGACTGCTATCCACATTCCTTCTTTGACACACCCCCTGTGAATGACTGTTATCTCACTGAAGTTGGCTTCAAATCCAAACTTTCCTTTTACAATGTGTGTGCCCAGAATAAAGGCTGGACAAGGGCTTCCCTTCATCCTAAGCATGCCTTGAAAAAAAAACTTCCTCTTTTCTGGGTCCTGGTGCGTCTCATTAAGGAACAGTGATCAATGTTCCTGTTGGTGATATCTACCCATTTATTCTCCATATTCCAAAATTCCATTTCATTGTCAAAGACATTATGCACATACGATGCAAACTATGTGGAATTTCCCCTGGTTCTACAGAAATCTGAACCAGCTTATAAAATTCTTACTTTTATTTGAGCCCTGATGGTATCTCTTTGCCAAAAATTGTAAAGACGCTGCTTTTGGCTTTGAGTGTGATATAAGAGGAAACTGGTATTTCTTTCTTCTGCTCTTAACAGCATAAATGTGCCTAAAAATGCTTATATACAGAGTTAAAATCATCACACTAGCTTTGAGGAGCATTAGATGATGTTTAATTGAAGAACAATAGGCTTAATGTCCCTTTTAACCCTCTGTTACTGTTGGAGTACCTCAACCTCTTATTAATTACATTCAGATGTATGACATTTCTCTTTTCCTCTGAATAAAATGAGTATACCTTATATTACCATGAGACTATGAGTTAGACTCCATTTGTTTATAGACAAATAATTTTAGAAGCTGTACACAAATTGCTCTGTTCTTGGTCTCATTCTAGAGGAGAATTTAATGTTTTATTACATTCTAGAAAAATACAAATAACTTTTCATAAACGTAAAACTAATTCTTGGGTAGATCACCTTTTCTCCACATCTAAGAAGCATTTTGATATTAGCCCTTGTATTCTGGTGGAACAGCCCTCATCCTGGAAGTCACATCAAAACTCAAGCAAAAATCTGCTCATGTTCTCTGGCCTGATGAACTTTGTTCCTACGAGAACCTCCAGAAACTTCTCACCTGAGTGAATCACAAGACTCAGAAAATTGCATTTAGACAAAGGATTTCACGCACTTCTAAGTTTTAGATACATTTTACTATGCTGATTGGGAAAAAAATGCTAAAATAAAAGAATACAGAGAGATAAAATTAAAGAAAAAAGAAATTAAAAAAACATATACCTTGAATTGTCTACCAAATGATGGATTAAAAAATTATTTAAACATTAGAACCTAAAACAGTACAAAAGTCATGAATAAGTTTTTTGAATACACTAATACAATCGACAAACATCTGACACACGTGATCAATACAAAAGATACTAGAAATGAGGAATGGGACTTAATTTGGATTCAATAGAATTTAAAAGATCATAAGGAGAAAGTATAAAATCTTTATGCCAATAAATAATTGAAACATGAATTTTAAAATCCTCCCAAGAATACAATTTACTAAAAGTGACTCTTGTAAAATAAAAGGGGACTAGTCTAATAATTCCCAAAGAAATTTGAATTGTACTTTAAAATCTTTAAAAATCTTCTCATACAGAACCCTAGAAGCAACATCTTACAGTTTTGCATATTATTCAAAATATCCCTATGTTGCAAATTATTCCAGAAAGAGGCCTTTATAAGTTTCATTAACTTTGATCCCTAAACCTAACACAGACAAGTGCAGAGGTCTTTGGTCTCAAGCGCATCCTTCACAGGAAGCCCCTTTGTATTCAAACAATGCGTACAAGACCCAGAACCCATGCACTCCACCCAACCTGTACAGTCTTTTTGTCAGATACTTTCAATTAATCTTATTTTTTAAATCCATAAAACACTCCTACTACTGTTTTATACAACATTTACTATGATGTATCCACATACCTGTCACTTTCTTTACTTTTTCATTCCTTCTTGCATCGCAAACCCTCCTTCTAGAGGTTTCCTCTACTTAAAACAATCTTTAGAATGGCGGTGGTTTGATGACAAATTATCTTAGCTATTGTTAATCTGAAGGTGTTAATTTCTCTTTATTCTTGAAAAATATTTCCAAATAAATAATTCTTTTACCAAGTGATAGGCAGAAAATAACCACTCCCCAAAGGAGCGCACAGCCTAATGCCTGGGATGGTGAATAAATTACACTCATTGTATGGCCAAAGGGAGTCTGCAGATATAATTAAGGCTACTGAACTTTAAAACAGGAAGTTAGGGAAGCCTGCCGATGAGGCCACTCTAATTGCATGAGTCTTTCAAAGCAAAGGGTCTCTCTTCCTTCAGCAGAGATAAGCAACTTCAGAGTAAGAAGAGAGGTGCAACAAAGGGGAAAACTGAAGATTCCAAGCATAACAAGAACCTGAGATTCTGTTGCTGCCTCTGGGATACAGGGGCCTGTTTGCAAGGACCAGAGAGAAGCCTCCAGAACCTGAAGGTTGCTTCCCCCTTGACAACCAGCAAAGAAACAGAAAGTCTAGTCCTAGGCTGCAAGGAAGCGAATGACACCAACAACCTCAATGAGCTTGAAAATGCAGTCCTCCCAGAACCTGCTGGCCAATACTTTGATTTAGCTTTTACCTGAAACTCGGAGAAACAACCTGAGCCCACCTGGACTTGTGACCCACAGAGATAACCCATTTGTATTGTTTCAAGCTGATAAATAGGTGATAATCTATTGACAGTATTAGAAAAGTAATGCCCACTACAGTAACAACATCATTTCACCTACAGCTTTCACTTTTGTTGTTGAGAAATCAGCTGTTGTTCTAATTATTGGTTTTACAGTAATCTAGTTCATCTCTACCCACTTTAACATACTGCCTTTGTCTTCAGTGTTCTGCAGTGTCATTTTTCATGTCTGAACGTGAGAGTTCTTTTTATTCTGCTGAGAAATCATTAGAGTCTCTAAAAGTTCTTCAACAGTGTTGAACAATGTTGAGCCCTTACTTACATCTTCAGATATGGTCTCTGCCCCATTCTTTCTTCTCCCTCTTCTGGAATTGTAATTTAATATGTGTTGAACCCATTGACTCTATATTCAGTTTTTCATAGTTTCTCTTCCATAATTTTTCCTCAAAGACTCTCAGATGTTTGCTTTTGTCAGATATCTCTTCTAGCTCATCAGCTCAGTATTCAGCTGCTTCTGATCTACTTTTAAAACAATCAAGTGAATCCTCACTTACAGTCTTTTTGAAATTAACTGAAAACTTCTATTGTTTGTTTTAAATCCACTTAGTCATTTTGGTAGTCTTATTCTTCTCAAATATTGTGAATTCCCTTTTTATTGCTCTAAAAATTAAATATTCTAATCTATATTCTGTATGGGAATCTATGTTCAGTGTAGATCTAGTATAATTTTTTCTCTTGACTTTCTTGTGAGTTTTTTGGACTCGGTTTATGTATCTTGGAACTTTATCTGTCGAACTGCTTTTTGAGGTCTTTGAAATTGTTTCTTCCAGAGAGAATTGGGCTGTCATCTGACTTAAGGACCACTTTCATCAAAATTCTTGGCCAGGAGATTTTTCTTTGGATCACTCAGATAACGTGAATTCAGGCTGAAAATTCATATGAAGGCCATCTTGTGGCACAAATGTCTCTCTTTATTAGTGCCAAGAATACAATCAGGAAGTTTTTCCTCCAACCTTCTGGGTCATATGTCTGGGTTTATTTCTAGCTCACCCTTACACTAACTATGATATCCTTTATGGATCCAACATTTTTCTAGGAGTTTCTCTTTAGATTCTCCACATGCATAAAGTTCTGAATTTTGTTTTAATTCACAGTACCATGCAAGATTCTAAAAGTTAAAACTCTTTTATAATGGGTTTAGCAAATGCGCTCATAGTAAAAACCCATTTTGGACTTCTACTGTCAGTTGATTCATGGCTTCTTATTCTTTTGCCAGTTCATGCAGGTACTTTATAAGGTATTATATATAATTTTTCAGTGTTTTCCATTGTCTTCAGTAACATCAGTGTACCTTGTATCTGTCACACTGCTAAAAATGCAAGCTCCAGGCACCGTTCTGCAAGATGAGTTCTTCAAGTAGAGGTCAAGGTACCACCTACCTCTCTTCCTCTCTTTCAAGTACCTTCTGAGGAACCAGGACCCAGAAAGAAGGGAGCCTGTCCACATTCCAAAAATTAGGTAAACTTACTTGTCTGCTTCAGATCTGCTAATTCTACCTATCCCATTCCTGAAGCTCAATCTCATTCCTGTGTCTCTGTCAAATCCTGCCGTGCCTACTCTACAGTTCTGAATCTTCCTCATTTTCATTCTTCTAACTCAAACCAGTCCAGCATGATTTCCATATCTACACAGAAGTATAGAAGTGGATTAGACCAGAAGTTCTCAACTGCAACTCATTTTTAATAAGCCAATTCCATTTTGGGAACCCTGCCAACTTCCCAATCTCTTTCAGTATTCTTTGGGAAAAACACTAAAAAGTTCTACATCCTTTCCTGTGCTAAATACTGGCAATAGATTCTAGAATGTAGCCTGTGGTATGAGAGGAAGAACTCCAAACTTTGGAAGCAAGGTTTCTAATCCAGATCTTCCATTTTGAGTTACCACTTAAATTCTCGAAGCCTCTGTTTCTCTAAGCTTTCATTTCTTCCTTTGCAAGCATATCTTTGTCAAATCATTGGAAGTGCCACAGATTATTTCTGATTATTTTTGTAAAGTATTTAATTCACAGTATGTACTTATAGGGTGGACTCTGGTGCAGCAGTTAAGATCCAACTTGGGATGCCACATCCTGTATCCAAGCACCTGGGATGGAGTCCTAGCTCTGCTTGTGATTTCGCTTTCTACTAATACATACCTTTGGAGACAGCAGTGATGGTCAAGTACACCCAAATGGGAGACCCAAACTGAGTTCCTGGCTCCTGGGTTTGGCCTGGCCTAGGGCCTCAACAGATAGGAGTCCAGTCTGTCTCTCTCTCTCCCCCCTCCTTTCAAATAAATAAATTTTTTAGATAAGGCTTAGTTAGGTATTGAATTACTAGAACAAAAAAGCCCACACATATTATGGAGTTCATGTGGTCAAGATTGTATTACTCTATACTTTGAAGACTGGACTTAGAGCGATTGCAGGAAGAATGAGAAGTCTTCACGGTCACATCTCTCTCAGCTGTGATGCCACAGTATTTGAAGTTAGCTAAGGCCAAAATGGGGCATGGATCAGTTTGGGATATAGAATGGACTAAAAACCAAAACAACAATAGTAAAACTCAGAATATAGTAGGAGAGAACTTGGATCAGAAACAGGCAGGTAATATCAAAGAAACAAATGCTAAGTACATGTTTCACACTGCTCATGTTTCACACTGCTCTTCCCTCCATCACCACTGCAGAGATTGCTAATTAATAACAATGATAAATAATAACTATGTTGAAAATAACAACAGCTAAAATTGGCACTGTTCTAAGTTCTTTAACAAATTAATCTTAATAACAATCTATGGTACAGGAATTGCTATTGTGAGCATTTTACAGATGAAGACACTAAAGCAGAAAAAGAAATTTGTCCCAAATCAAGCAGGAAAGAGAGCCATCTGGCTTCAGAAGCCAAGGCCCCTTAGCCTATCTGATATACTACTTCCCTAATGTGAGCATACTTTCTTGCTACTGTCAGAATTCCCACCAAGAGAGTCATGCTGGAAACCACCGTCAATTATCAGAGTTGGCACATGAAATGTAATCTAATTTCCATCTTCGGTCCAGAGATTCCTGGCTTAGGGATTTATCCTAGTGAGGCAGTGGTGAAAGCAACAGCCATCAATGTCTTTAGACCCCAAATTATTTGTAACTTCTTTTTTTAAACGATTAGTTTTATATATTTATTTGAAAGGCAGAAGGACAAAGAAAGAGAGAGAGAGAGATTGATTCCATCTGCTGAAATTTGTATACCTTAAATAAAATTTAAAAAAAAATGAATTTGGAGTCTAAGTTCTCCAAATGACCTCCTCTTGGCTCCTGGGTCTACATTTACATCTCTACAGGCTCCAAGATCTGGACAACCACTTTGGATTGGAATTTGATTCTGGAGAGATGATCAGGCCACAAACTTGCATCCAGAGGCCACTGTATTAGAATCTGACACAATTTCTTTCCTGCTATACAAAGGATGGAACAATTGCTGAGCTGGGTCCTGAAAACAAGGACTTTGTTTTGTGTGGTTACCACATGGTCTCTTCCTCTCTCTTTGGAATTTGACAAGCAAATTGGCATTTGTGTTGCTGAGACTGTCATAGAATAGTGATTGTTAATTATACCCTAGATGTCCTGCCTCATTCTGCCATAGATGTATTATGCTAAATGTGTGCAGTGAGCAAAAGATCTTAAATTTGATTTCAAGTTGCATATCTCAGCATGCTGCCAGACCCGCCCCAGGTCAGAGAGCTCCCCAGAGGCCTATTGGGAGTTCTCCTTCAGAATTCCTGGTTCTTACTTACACCAGGAAGTATTCAAAGGGTCCAGCAGATGTCAGTGTGAATTCTTAAGTCTCTCTAGGTTGAGTATTCACAGATCAAATTACATCACTCACTGCCCTGGAGAGCTGTCTCAACAGGGTATTGTATGAGCCTTAGCTTCAGAGACAGTATTTTTCATAAAGATCTACTCCTCTAATTGGTAAAATTCTGACCTTACATCTCCACCCCAAAGCCACATGAATGATGCAGTCACAATTATAAAGATTCTTCAAGGGATGAGAGAAGTGGATAAGGCGTTTGCTAAATATAACTCTGTCTATGCCAGCTATCTGGTTTCCTCTGCATAACCTGTCTGGATTGACTCAGCGTCTCAGTTTCTGACCCAGTAGGCTCTCCCTTTATAAGCAGTAATGATCAGGGCATTAGTCTGATTACAGCTTCAAAAATCAGCAACCAGAGATATTACAGCCATGCTGGTCTTTGGTATGTACATAAGCTCCTCTGAATAACTTTTTGATTTATTCTGGGGTAATTTACATATTAAGAGAAGTACAGAGAACAATATAACAGACATGAACATGTCCAGATTTAACAAAAATTGGCATTTTACCATTTTTACCATATATACTTTTATTTCATTATTAATTCAATAAGGCACTTGTTTATCAATCCTCAATTACATTCCCTTCTCTCCCTCCCCAGGAGTAGATATTATCTTGAAGTCCGCGTGTATCCTTCCTATCTGGGTTAGTTTTCTGGAGTTGCAATAACAAAGTACCCCAAGCTAAATGGCTTAAACAACAGAAATTCATGGTCATACAGTTCTAAGGGCTGGGAGTTGGAGATCAATGTGTTGCAGGGCCATGCTCCCTCTGCAGGTGCTAGGGAAGCCTCTCTTCTAGTGTCGGATAATTCCTTAATTTAGGGCAGCAAAACCCCTACTTCACATGGCACTTCCCCCGTGTATGTGCCTCTGTGTCCAAATTTCCTCTCTGTTGACAGGACACCAGTTATGCTGTTAGGAGTCCCCCTTACCCCAATATGACTTCATTTGAACAAATTAGAACACTATTTCCAAAGATCACATTCTGAGCCACTGGAGGTTTTGAGGGGGACAAAATTCAAGCCATAATATGTAATTCAAGCATTAATACTTTCACCACATCTGACTTTTCTATAAACATTTTATAGAATGTTGAGTGTATTCAAGTTTTGTTATAAATGGTATTGTAATGTGTATGTCTTTTTTAACTTTTTTAACCAACAATACATGTATTTATTTGACAGGTTTTTGTAGTTAATGTATAGTTCTTCTCTGTATCAATTTACCATTATCTCTTACCTCTGCTAAAATTTAACATATCTACAGGGCTCAAAACTTATTGGACCAGGAGGTAATAAAAGGCTTAGGCCCCATGAGCTCCCTGATTCTAGCCCTTGCTAAGATGATAATGCCTCTTTAATTGTATTTTGTGTACCTGCAATTTCATGATCTCAGGCCTCAGCAGGCTCCACCATGAAGCAAGTTCCAGGCAGCAAGAGGAGAGTCACATAACTATTAAGAAATATTTTTAAACAACAAAGAAGAGACATATTTAATTGATGAATATATCTTGAAATTTGAATTTAGCTAGGGAGAGCCCTGGGATGAAAGCTGCATGTCCCAAGCTAAAGGGATAAACCTGCAGTGGGTTTCTGTGGCCCATAAGGGGAGTGAAAAGTCCACCATTGGATCCAAGTCCTCCACAAAGCTGTCAAACCCAGGTGCCAAGAACTAGACAAAGAAGTGGCCATCCTGGTCAAGTCCTTAGAGAAAGTGAAACGTCCACCAATGCCTGGACTCTGACCTCCCAGTGGGGGTGAGACGATGAAGCACTTCCTAAGGAGCAGTCCTGGAGGGAGAGATGTCAGTCACCACTCCTGAGGGTCACTTTCTTCCCCTTTGATGGTGCAGCATCCAGGGACATCCGGGTGTGACCACCTTCTGCTTTTTTGTATCTCCATCTCCATTGCTCTTTGAGGAGCCCCCATGGGAGAGCTCCATGTGACTCCCAAATTCTGAGCTCTTAAGGAAAATGCTGGAAAAAATGAAATGCACCTTCCAGTGGTAGCAAATGAGGTTGGATCTGAATTTTAAGGAAAGACTTCCACTTCGCCCGCTTGCCACCGGGGCTTTTAAAACATCTTGCTCAAAATTCCATAAATTCTCTCCAAGCACCTCCACACGGAAGCACCAAGCTGATGTGAGATGGTGAACTACCCCAGGTAGAAGAAATTGCCACCACCACTCCCACACCTTGTTCTTCATTGTGAGTGTGGGTTTAGCAGAAAGCACAGCACAGCTGGAAACAGGGTGACACCCTGAAGCTGCACTTCTCTGAGCCTTCAATGAAGACGGAAACATAAGGACCCTCCCACAAGTGATGTGACTCTCAGGTCCCTGCTGTCATCCACAATCACCAGTGTGAGAGATGTGCCTGTTTCCATGCTGATGATGGGGTGGGGCAGACAGGAGCCAGGACTTAAGAAAAATTCGATTTCAACACATAGGTAAACTGACAAGATTTTTGTTTGCATGTGATGCCAAAATGTGGAACGAAGCAAATTGCCTTTTATAGGTTTTTCTGTGCATTTCCATTGGAGATCTGCAGTTTCTTTGGAAAACATCAAATCTGATACACACACATACACACACCCACATTCATATATAAATGCCTTCTAATTACTGCTTTTACCAAACATGTATAGCTTCCAAAGCTACATAAAAGTCGCAATGAAGGAGACAATAAGATTGTGGACATAAATAGAATCACTACAAAGGGTTCGTTGGAAGCTTCTAACAAAAAGAAATTTAAAGCAGTTGTTCCCAAAAGCTCTTTCTGCTTTATAAACAGGGCTGTTGATGTATAGCATCCACTTTTATCTGTGGTTTGGTCTGAAACTAAAATAAGGAGTAGCTATTTTAGAGATTTTCTCGGTGTTGGTTAGGAATTACACTGGTTTTCTATTTCATTATTTAGGTTATATTTCATTCTCATCCTTATTTAGGTTATATTTCATTCTCACTCCTATTTTCTTTCTCTCTGAAATAATTTATATCTTTCACTGCAATTTTTATTTATTTATTTGTTTGAGAGCCAGAATTACAGAGAGGCAGAGGCAGGGGGCGATGAGAGAGAGAGAGAGAGAGAGGGAGAGAGAGAGAGAGAGAGAGAGAGAAAGAAAGAGAGAGAGGTCTTCTATCTGCTTGGTCACTCCCCAAAGAGCTGCAATGGCTGGAGTGGGGCCAATCTGAAGCCAGGAGCCAGGAGCTTCCTCCTGGTCTCCCATGTGGGTGCAAGGGCCCAAGGACTTGGGCTATCTTCTACTGCCTTCCCAGTCCATAGAAGAGAGCTGGATTGGATGTGGAACAGCCAGGACTCAAAATGGTGCCCATATGGGATGCCAGCACTGCAGGCAGTGGCTTTACCCACTATGCCACAGCACCAGCCCCTTACTGCAGTTTTAACAAGTGAATAATTAAAATTATCTGTGTTTAAAAATTAATGAATTTTAAATGTAAGCACTTTTTTAAATAAGAGAAAATTTAGAATTTGCCAGTGTTTTACTTTGTATAGAAATGAAATAAAACATGTGTAATAAGTATGATAGTTGTGGGCCTTTGATCAAATCCTGTCTTCTGTAACTAATTATGTGGTCTTGGACAAAACGTAGAGTCTCTCTAAACCTCAGTTGCCTTATTTGTAAAAAGAATCATAATCACTACTTAGCAAGGGGCTGGTGCTGTGACTTAGCAAGTAAGGCAGCCACTTGAGACACCGGCATCCCATAAGGCCACTGGTTCAGGGCCTGGCAGCTCCACTTCCAATCCAGTTCCCTGCCAATGTGCCTGGGAAAGCAGCAGAAGATGGCCCGAATACTTAGGACCCTGCACCCACGTGAGAAGCTCTTCTGGAAGAAGCTCTTGGCTCCTGTTTGGACTGGCCCAGCTCCAGTTGCTGTGGCCATCTGGGGAGTGGACCAGTGATTGGAAGACCTCTCAGTCTCTCTGCCTCTCTCTCTGTGTTACTCTGCCTTTCAAATAAGTAAATGAATCCTTTAAAACAATCTACTTAGCAGGAGTATTTTAGAAATTTAGTGTGGTGTAGGTACAGTGTCTGGCATAAAGCAGATGCTTATGCTCAAAACTGCCAGTGTTGGTGGCAAGAGCTTTCATTTCTTGGATCCAAGTCCTGACTTTTCCATTCAATTGTTCTAGGCATATTTCTTTACTGCTAGATGCAGGATTTAGAGATGGGCCAAGATGATCTCTAAAGCCTTTGCAGGAGTGATACTCTCTCCCACACAATGGGTCTACATTTGCAGCACTGTGAAGTGGAAGCAGGCAACCAGAACAGAGGCAAAACTGGGATGTGGTTGACTTTAACTAAAGTCGTGTTTACTGAGCACTTGCCATAAAGCATTGTACTAAGCCTTTCCCATGTGTTAAATCTCACAACAATCCTAATGATTAAGGCAATCCTTATCCCATCCTACAGATGAGGAAACTGAGGCACAGAGAAATGCGCATTTTCTCCAAGGTCATACAGTTGGTAAGTTATAGAGCCTGCATTCAAACCAAGATACCTATAGTTTAAACAACTATAAACTAAGAATTTCGCAGCTTTTTTGGAATGGACTGACTTACAACTAACCCACTATCTTCGAGTCTAACATCAAAGCTAATCCTAGCACTTACTCATTTTCATTCTTCTCTAAGCCTAGAGCAGCCCCTTATAATAAGTTTGCTGGAGAATGATGATGTTTCTACAAAGGCCCAGAGCCAAAGCTACCTTCCAAGTAAGGGTCCAGTGCTAAGTTTCTACTTTCTTCCTAATTAATTTTTGAAGGCAAACAGATGTGACTGAGTCCCTACATCCATATTAACTGATTTTGGAAATGCTAATTAACCTTTCCAAGCCTCAGTTTCCCCATCTGTGATGGAGAATATAAATGAGAATTTTCATAATAGCACCTAACTCATAGATGTGAGAATGAGAGGTAACACATGGGAAAATGACTTCCCCCAGGAAGCACTCATTAAAGAGAACCAGGATTAGTCCCATTTCAGGGTGGGGTGAGAGTGGGGTAGAGAAGATAAAGTTCAAATGAAGCCACTCCTTCAACTCTCACTTGTCCTGAGGCCATGTGGGTTCTCAGCCCCGGGGCCCTCTGTTATGATTTCCTGTCTAGCATGGCCCAGAAGCTGCTCCTAGGCTTGTGCAAGCTCTCAGTTGACACACTCCAAGGCTACTTTAAAATCAGTGGGACTCAGGGTCTCATCAGCTGAGGCTGAGTCATGTCATCCTGCCTGCCCTGCAGGGGAGGGAGGATGGGATAGTCTCCCCACTCCATGGCCTCTAACGTGAACTCCATCCAGGGCTGATGTCATCCTTCCAGTCCTCTTTTCAACTTTCTTCTTCAAAAGCTCTGCTTTTTGTATTAATATTATTTTTTAAAAATCTCAACTCTTTGGTCTGCATTTTCCATTCTGGCACAATTCTTTTTTTTTTCCTCCTCCTCCTTTGCGTATTAATAAAGTTCCCTTTATGTGTAACACCATCTCTTCATGCTATGAATTCGCAGATGTTACAAAAAGATGCTCTTGAAGGGACAGTAATTATTCTGAGGCATAATATAACCAGAGACAAGATGTGACCGATAAGGTCCTCCAAGGACGAGATTCAATCACAAGGATCTTACAATGCAGTTTAAGTGGTGTCCTTTGTGTCCCTGCACCTGTGAATAGTCTCAGGTCCCTCATTCTTAGATCTTTCCTTTCCATTCTGTATCACAATCTATGTTACAAAATTAGATTTATACACCTACCGCTCCCAACCCTCCTTATCTCAAGCAGAAAAACCCAAAGAGGCGCAAGAAGATGTTCTTTCATTTGGTGCATTTTCTTTAGCTTCTCTTTTGAACTCCTGCCCCTTGAAGCAAAAATCTGGTGAAAATCATCACTTTTCCCTTTATCCTTCTAAAAAATGCAATTGTTGATGGCCCTGTTCTACCAGTTAGAGGCTGGAGACCCAGACGAAGGGTGGAGAGTAGCAAAAAAGGGGGTGGGCGTGTTTTCAGTTCTGACACCTCATTTTGATGAGTGTGGAACTTGAAGAGATGAATGAGGGGTGAGGGATATTGACACATTGGACTTTCTAAAATTGAGTGAGCAGTGGGAGAGAGCTTAGAAAATATGAATGTCACTCAGAAAGTAGCGTAACAGAGAAGACTTGATGGAAATATAATCAATGTAGTGGCTTTTAAACATGTCTGAAAATTCTTTGCTATTCCTTTCTTCAAATGGTGGAGATTAATTCTCCTCCCTTGAGTGTGGGCTAGGTTTAGTGATGTGCCTCTACCTAAGAAAATGTAGGGGAGGGAAGTAATCACAGCTATTTCACAGGCCAGGCCAGACCAAGGATGGATTCTGCCCTGCTCTCTCTCCTTGGATCACTAACCCTGTGGGAAACTAAATGCAGGACTCTCAGCCAGCCCGTGGGGAGGACTGTGTGAAGAGGAACAAAGCCTCCCACCAACAACCAGCACCATCTCGCCAGAGATGAGCCAGAGTGAGCCATCATAGAAGTGAATCCTCCAATCCCATTCATGTCTCTACATGAGTGTACCCCGGACTACACCTTTTTTCTATATAACAGTTTTTATGGATTGAGATGTAACTTGTATATCATAAAATTCACCCTTTTAAAATGTGTAATTCAGTGGTTTTGGAAATACTCTCAGAGTTGTGCAACACTCACTACAAATTTCCATCTCCTCCAAAAGAAATCCTGTACTTGTCAACAGTGACTCCTCACCCCCCACCCCCGCCCGCCAAACCTCTGACAACCATTCCTCTCGAACGGAATTCTCTTTGTTTAACATTTTGAGGAACTGGATTTCATTTTCAAAATGGCTGTGCCATCTTACATTCCTGTAAGTAACATACAGGGATTACAACTTCTCCACATCCTTGCCAATACTCGTCATCGTTGTCTTTTATTTTTGCCATCCTAATTGGTATAAAGTGGTATCTCATTACAATTTGGATTTGCAGTTCCCTAATGAGTGATGACACTGAACATCGTTTTATGTACTTTTTGGACATCTTCATGTCTTCTTTGGAAGACTGCCTATTCAAATCCTTTTTCCATTTTTAACTTGGTTATTTGTCGTTTTATTATTACTGTGGATTCATTATTGATGGTAATATCAATTCTTTATCAGTTGCAAGACTTAAAAATCCATTTTTCCCATTTCATGTGTTATCTTTTCATTTTCTTCATGATGTTCATTAAAGCACAAAAATTGCTACTTTTGATGAAGTCCAATTCATCTAGTTGTTCTTCAGTCATTTGTGTTTGAGTGTCATATCCAAGAATTCATTGCCTAGCCCACACTTATGAAGATTTACACCTATGCTGTATAGTTTTAGCCTTCTTTTTTTAAGATTTTATTTGTTAGTTTTAGGGGCAGAGCTACAGATAGAGAAAAGGAAAGACAGAGAGAAAGGTCTTCCACCCTCTGATTCACTCCCCAAAGGGCCACAATGGCTAGAGCGGGGCCGATTTAAAGCCAGGAGCAGGAGTTTCTTCCAGATTTTCCATGCGGATGCAGGAGCCCAAGCACTTGGGCCATCTTCCTCTGCTTTCCCAGGCCATCAGCAGAGAGCTGGATTGGAAGAGGAGCAGCTGGGACACAAACTGCATCCCCTAAATGGGATGCAGGCGCCACATGCAGAGGCTTAACCTACTACAGCACTGCATGGGCCCCATAGTTTTAGCTCTTAGACGTATCATGCACTTTCCATTAATGTTTGTCTAAAATGTAAAGCAGTGATCCAACTTGAGTCTTTCACATATAGATATCCAGTTGCAGGTTTTATGGAAACTCCCAACTCCAATGGCTATTAGGCTGCTGGTTGGCATAGCTACTGTGGTTTTGAGACTACTGGTTTTCAAGGATACAACAGAGCTGTGGCAAGGGGTTTGGAAACAGGACAAGTTAAAAATACAACAAAGCTCACTGTTCTTTCTGAAACTTATCCTTTTTTCTTGCATAAACACTCCTTGAATTATTTCAAGGCTTTGATTAATTCTCAGAGTTCCAAAGAGGCTGATTTTAACAATCTTTGACAGTGTTCTCATTGCTTTTATGGAAGAGCAGACTTTGTGAGTCCTGACTCTGCCCTTCTGGAAAGACTTCCAACATCTTGGAAACTAATGAGAAATCTGGAGCCGTATCTGTCCAGATAAGCCATTCCTGAAAACCTGACCCACAGGAAATATAAGAACAAATGTGCTGTTGTTTGAAGCCACTAAATTTTAGGTTAATTTGCTTTGTTTGGTGGATAACATGCAATCAATCACCACTTTCAACAGTTTTGAAGGCTGACTGTGGAAAGAGATAGTATTCCCTGACATGAAAACTTGAAGCATCAGATAAATTTTCAGATTATGGCTTTACCTAGGGTGGAACTTTGTGACCTTGGACACTACTCCATAATAGAGTGAGGTAATGAGTTTCACTGAAAGTGAGTGAGCAACTGCAAAGGATTGTTTTAGAGGGGAAACTGTCAAAGAGGTTAAGGCATAAAGATTGGAGATGATGACCAAAATGATGACAGCAATGATAGTGACAACAACTTACATCATCTGGACAGTCTAACTCAGTAAGTTATATAAGATACTATTCCTAAAAGCCAAAGCTTTATGTAAGTACTCAGAAGACCTTGATTTGAATCCAGAGTCTACCATTTTCTTGCTACTTCAGGTTCCCTGTCTCATCTATAAAGTTAGTTTTCTGTGTTTCCTTGTACATAAGACAAGAATGGAAGCTACCACACATGTGGAAGAACTGAATAAACAATATACTGAAATACATTTTGATGCATATTCATGAGTTAACATATAAAAAGATATGGAATAGGTGTTTGGAACATGGAAGCGTTATACCATGTTTTTATCCTTTTCACCCATATTACTTCAGGCGGGAGAATACAGACACTATCTTTATATACAGCACAGGACATCAGAAAAGGCTCTGGTAATAGATGCTGTCAGGTTCAAATCAGATCCCAGCACCACTTACTAGCTATTATCAATGGGTGACTTATTAATATCATCATGTCATAATACATCTGGATATACTGATAATCGTGTGATTATTGTGAAGAATAAATGAAATACTGCATTTTAGACGCTAAGCCCAGGATGGGACACATTAGGTTAACACACTGGTATTTGGGAATTCAAGAAATGTTTCTGGAGTTATATAAAGATCATATCACAATATGATAGCATTAAAACTTTCAGAAAGATTCAGAGATGTTTTGTGAAAACAATCAAAAGCTCTGATTTTTGCATCTGCCATTTCGGTAGTATAAATTCTCCCACCAAGGCCAATTTCCAGCTAGCTAACATGAGGTCACTGAATGTTAAGTTTGGAGAGATTCTCTCAGCTATTCCTTGAAGGCCAGTATGAGTCAGCTGTAGGGTATCACTGCTTTCAAGCATCCTTTTGAAGAGGAATCACTCAAAAAGAATCTTCATCTCAGGATTCTATTCACCAGTAGGTGAACAGGAGATCACACAAGAGCAGAGGAGAGGCCAAAGGAAGCTGAGATTCTGGTATCTTTGGAAATATTTTTGAAAGTCATTGTGATTTCTTATTAAATCACTCAGAACTTGATGCATTAATGTACCTATGAAAACAAGACAACTCTATGCAGTTTTCATAGTTGGAAACATTTTTGTGGTATGAAACCTTGGGAAACAAGAATTTAGTTTAAGACACAATTTAATCAGAAAATCCAAAACACATTTTGCATGATTCTATTTATTAAAGAACAAACTTTCCTTCCAATATTCTGTCCAACTATGAAATTCATCTTACATTTTTGGAAAGAGTGAATTCAACTTTTAAAAAATTTCTGGACAGTTAAAATACTCTGTTTCCAAAGGTTTTAAAAAATGATAAGTGAGAGTAGAAAAAACAAGATGAAGTGAAATCGCTCATGACAATCTGTCATATAAACCATTATGCATTTCAACATCTGCAACTGAAAAGCCACAGAAGTCAAAAAATAAAAACAAAAAAGATTCCAAGGACCACAGACTGTTAGATGATGTTTTATAACATATTACCCCCTATTTCATGTAAAAAATAAATTAATATAAATAAGGAGGTGAGGAGAGCTGGTGTGTACTCAGGTGCGTCCACAGTGTGTACTCAGAGAGGGCATGAGAGTGGGGTCCGCGGCTTTCCTCTCCAACAGGCGCTACACAAAACTCTCCTCCATGTTGCTGCAGAGTAAGAAGGAATCCACAAGCCGGGGCTGGACCAGCTGCTGGAAGTCAGAGTCCTGGAGGCCTTCAGGGCAGACCCCAGCCAACTGACGCAGAGCAGCCTGGGAAGCAAACAGAAAGATGACTGAGCCAGGCTCCAGGGCAACGATTTCCTTCCACCACACGGAGAGGTGCATTTCAGGAACAGTGTACTCACCAGATCGTTTGAGCTGCTCACTATGTGGACCTCCAGGAAACTCAGTGATCATTTTGGCCACCCGGACACCATGGCAGTTTTATCGCATGGTCACCTGGTTTCACTCGCACCTTGGTTACTGTGACACATTTCATCTGGAACTGTCTTAACGATCAATAATAATGGCCTTGCTGCAGAGACAGTCTGACCATCTGCTGTATACTCAGAGTTCCTGGGCTGACCTCAAGCTTCTCACACAGGAATAGAACTGGCTTCTGCGTGTTTCTCTCCTACACTGGAGTCTGAGCTCACCAAAGGTAGAAATCCTGTTTTATATTTCTCTCCCCCATCCAATCTACAGTTGGCACCACAGTGTTCACCATGGCTTTAATACATTTCTGCTGAAAAGAAATGAACATATAAACTGCTTTAAAGCTAAGTTGAGAGAGCAACCTGAAACTGTAAATGTGACCCACGTGCCTTCCTTGAACTGCTTATATTGACTGAAACACAGAATCCTAAGTTCTCCACGAATATTATTTCTTTCCCTCTTCCTAAGCAAGCACATAGCAGGTACAAGGCACCCCTCCTCACTCACTCCTGGAAATGCAGAGTCGAGGTAGTACCCAGAATGGCAGAAGAAGCAAAGAAGGAAGGCATGCCAATACTTACTGAATATCCACACACGGTGGTTCGTCCATTCCCTACACCATGCTGCAACTCACTTTGGAAACAAGAGAATAGAGGCTCTGACAGGAAAAGCAGCCTTCCTCAAGATCACTCAGCAATCTTACTTCAGGACCTTCTGACCTACACACACAGGCAGGATGCTGCAGCCTAAGAACTCTGTTACACCGAACAAGGCAGGAGTAGTTCATTACCTAGACATGGCAAGTAGCCTGTTGCTGAGGAATCTGACCAAGGGCCAAGAAAGAAAAGAGATGGTGGTTTGGGCCAATTGATGGAGTCACAGGTGCTGGCATGTCTATGGCAGATTAAGTATAAGGAATGTGTGCCTCTGTACACATGAGCAGATCTGAGACACTGGTGGCACAGAGGTGACTCCCCAAGGCTGGTTTTACTCAGTCTGCCTGCTTCTCCTAGGATGTAATTTACCCCAAGGGCTAAAGAAGCTGAGCTCCATAGCACTTTTGACATCTTGGGGCTCCAAATGGAAGGAATACCCAGTAGGGATGGAATTGGGGAATCGTTTTGCATGTGAGGATAGGAGGCTCTGGGGCATTCTGCATCATTAGAGGTAAAAATAGAGCAAGAGGGAGAGGGGACAAAGAGAGACAAGGAAATAAACAGAGAGCAGTTTGCATAAGATGACAGCAAAGAGACAAAGAAAAAGAGGCAACAGAGAAACAGAGCAGAAAGTAAGTGCACAGAAATGAACTTGGTAAAGAAAAAGACACCAGGCATGAAAGGGTGATGGAGACAGCAAAGAAAATAGTGACAAAGGGAAAGCGTCTTTGCTGGGAGAGGGACAGGAGACAGGCAGAAGGAGGGGAGGGAGAAGAGAGGAAAAGGAAGTCAAGAGGGCCAAGGGGATGATGGGTGAGGGGAACAAAAAGAGGAAGATAGGTCTGGCACCGCGGCTCACTAGGCTAATCCTCCACCTGCAGCGCTGGCACCCCTGGTTCTAGTCCTGGTTGGGGCGCCAAAGTCTGTCCCGGTTGCCCCTCTTCCAGGCCAGCTCTCTGCTGTGGCCCGGGAGTGCAGTGGAGGATGGCCCAAGTCATTGGGCCCTGCACCCGCATGGGAGACAACTGCACCTGGCTCCTGGCTTCTCAGGGCAGCGCTGGTCATAGTGGCCATTTGTGGGGTGAACCAACGGAAGGAAGACCTTTCTCTCTGTCTCTCTGTCTCACTGTCTAACTCTGCCTGTCAAAAAAAAAAAAAAAAAAAAGGAAGATGAAGGGAAAGAAGGAGAAGTAGAAAGTGCTAAGAGAAGAGACAACCCTCGAGAAGAGAGAAAATGGAATAAAACAAAACAGAGAGAGAAAAAAAAGAACAATCCTCTTCTCTCCAGGGTCCCCAGAAAGCCAGCCAGACCTGAACCCCACACAGCACAGAGCACCCACTGCTCAGTGTACAGCACTCTCAGAGGACCCCGCGCCCTTCCCTGGCCTTTCTCAGCCTTTGCCTCCCTGGGAGTGTGGACAGCCCATCCTCCCAAAGATCTCCTCCCCAGACGGCCTGAAAACACCCAGGGATGAACCAAGCCCAGCAGCAAACTGACAGCTGCTTCATTAAGGAAACATCAATTCTGTCTGTGAGAAGCGATCTTCGGCGCCACCTTGCCAGACGCCGAGATGGTAATGGAAATTTCCTCCCTCCACCTGAACAGAGGCCTTTGGGGCTGGAAAGAAACCATGGGGAGGAGCAGGAAGGGTAGTTGCCAACTCCGTCTGCCAGGCAGGGCTCCTAGTGGAACCCATGTCACCAGCTGGGGATTGTACCCAGACTTGCACAAGCCACAAACACCATCACTGGGGGCTGCAGGTGAGTAGACAAGTAGGCCAGCCCCAAACTGAGGCAATAAACAGTCACCAAGCTCAAGATCCTATGGAAATACTAAGAGCTAACTAAGGACCCTTGTCCTAAGGAAGCTTCCCAGGCCAAAGGCAGAAATAATGCTTCCCCATGGGTCAACATAGTGAGACCAGGGCCACAGATGACCAGAAGAGAAAAACTGTGGCTGGAAACAAGATAGTGTGGCCCTAAGGCCAGACTCCAAGAGGCAGGCAGGCCTGTTTGAATTCTGAGAGCTTCCCCTCACATCACAGGGAACATGGGTAACACAACCTGTCTCAGACAAGGTGCAACAAATCCAAGGAGGGAAGCCGGAGAACTACTGTGTGCTCATTGTCTTTGCATCAGCTCCTGGGAAACTTGATGTAGAAGAGGCATTCAGATCACAGCCCAGATGATGGCAGCTCTGGAGAGGGCACTTACCTGGGGCAAGGGCAAGGCATGGTTCAGGCTTGGCCAAGTTGAGCAGAGCCTAGAAACCACAGATCTCTGGACCCCAAGATTGGGTTAGGACTACACTGTCAAGGGCTGAACAAGGGCCCACAGATAATGGGCAACCATGGCAGGGTTCATGGAAGTGTCATGATTATAAAGTGTCAGGAGAATTAACTCAGCAGTCACACGGAGGGTGGATTAGGGAAGAGGAAGCTCTCTGTAGCATCTACCGACTCATTCACAAGAACAAATGCAGCTCCCTTTCCACCTGAAAGTCATTGTAGACTTACACACAGTAGCCAAGCCTGCAGTGTGCTCTCCTTCAAGTGAATAGTAAAAATGACAATTGTCATAATAAGCCATCATATCATTTCCAAAGTGTTTTCAATGTTAGCAGCATTTCAGACTCAGGCAGTCACCAGCAGCTGAAGCTGCGAGGAGAATCACAGCTGGGGTTGTCATTTCATGTTCGTCAGCTATTGATTTCCCCCCTTTTTGCTCATTAGTCGGGGCAGAATTAAGAGGATCCATGAACCTACATAAGAGTTCCATCCTTATTTGCAAACTCTCAGTGAAACTTAGTGTTTCCTTCTGCAAATGTAGCGACAAACCAGTAAAACTCAGATATTTTCATATCCCACAACTGAAAACACCTCCAAGTAGCATTCACGGCTATTGGTAGTCAAGATCAGAATGCTTAGTAGACCCACTGCTAGATCTGACTTAATGTGTTGATTGAAAAGCACATATTCACATATCAGATGGTTAAATATTTTAATATATTTGGTTTCTTTCTTAGTTCTACATAGTTTATGCATTTAAAACAATATTCTGGGGTGAGCACTTGGCACAACAGTTAAGTTGCCAATGGGGACACCTGCAACCCAGACCGGAGAATGTGGGCTCAAGTCCTGGCTCTGCTTGTGATTCCAGCTTCCTTCCTGCTAATCATACCCTGAGAGGTAGTGGGCAGTGAGAGGCTCAAGTCGTTGGGTCCCTGCCACCCATACGGAATACAATTCTGGGCTCCTGGCTTTGACCTGGCTTAGCCCTGGTTGCTACAGATATTTGGAGAGTGAACCAGAAAATAGAAAATCTTCATCTCTACCCCTTCCCTTGCCTTACAAATAAAATGGAAATAAAATTTTTAAATGTTCTGAAAGGGATCCATTAGCTTCACCAGACTGCCAAAAGTACAAAGAGTTCAGGTTGCTTGTGTGACCCAAAGTAAAAGCTTCAGGAGAGTTGAGATTATCTTATGTTTCCCCCAACAGCTGTGTCCTCAGAGCCTAGAAAAGCTAACAGCACATACACTCATCCAGTCAATATTTACTGAATGAAATTTGTAGCACTTAGTGACTTCCGCACTGTCACATGGCTCACCGGTGGTAAGACCAGGGCAGGTCTGACTGCAATGCCCTGCCATTTCTACAACCACATAGCACACACCAGGAACACCCAGAAATGAGATGCTCTTGGTAAAAATATGATGGGGAAAAAGATAACTCTGAAATGGCTTGCAGGATCCTTAACTCCTTAAGTGGCTCCACCTTTGTGTTCTTGAGGACCAGTGATTTGCCACTGTCTTCTGGAAGTTCCATCGCTGTGATGAAGCAATGGCTCCCATGGTATCCAGGGAGGAACGTGTGAACAAGCATGCTCCCCACCTGGTACCACTGATTCTTTCACGGTAGAGCCTCAGCAGCAAGCGGCTGAGAGGGGACTTCCCAGGATGCGTTTTCTTGGGTTAAGGGGAAGACCCTGGTAGCTGGCTGAGTAATCTCTGCTGTCCTGTCATGTTCCCTCCTTTCTTATTCCACAAAGGAGGAGGCCAGCAGAGGGGTAGAGGGAGGCTTTTCTCACCAGGTCCACTTGGCGGTAGAAAGCAGATACCATATGCTGCCCCCCCCCCCCCCCCCCCGGTTCTGCAGAAACCATCACAACCATACCACCACCTAGCATTCCACCTACCTGCTGCTCTGGTTTGATCTCTGTTTCCAGAATCTAAAAAGTTCATGGTTACTAAAACTGTGATAATAGGATGAGGGCCAGTTGCTCAGGCCCTATCTTTCATACATATGACCTCACTTAATTTTCATCACAATTTTGTGAACTCAGCGAAACAAGGATGATAATTATCACCATTTCAAAGAGAAAAGTTGAACGGAAGAGATATTTTACTGGCTCACCCTGCATATGCAGCTCCCCAGGCCCCTTGTCTGCACTCTCATGGGCCCAGGAAACTGCTGGGGGAAGAACTTACCAGGCAGGCCACCAGCACAGCGTCGCTGCTGTTCCTCTCTGACGGGGATCTGCAGAGCTCGATGAGACGGGACATACCTGCGGAAGAGCCAGGGAGAGACTCAGGTTCGGGATGCGAAGACCTGGCCAGACTGACATAGAAGCGCTGGCTCTCTGCATACCCACTCCACATGGGCCCTGAACACACAAGAGGCTCACCAGGAGGGCCCCAGCCTGCTGCAGAAGGGGACTGAGCCCACCCCCAAGAGTCTGCGGCGATTTTCTGCTAACCAACAGGAGTGGCACAGTACAGCCAATGCGTGTAGCCCAGCAGCCCAGCAGCCCCAGCTACAGCAGTGGCACAGGCCCCGCCCATCTCTCTGAGAATGCAACTTCCTGTTGAGCACTTTCAACTTGACCATTGCTGGCTCTGGCCTTTATGTCTTTGCCAGAGGAACTCCCCAGCCAACACTACTTTTTCTTCCACAATTGCATGTTTCAATCAGAAAATCTACTGTGGCTAAAAATTATTGAAAACTACAGATTCTAACCATGCTTTCCAGAACTTTACGAAAGTTAAATAAGTGATTTTCAACACAGATTTAAACTATTTAAGAAAGTATATGATCATAGCAAAAGGTATGCAGACAGCACCTGCGTGTTTATCCTGCATCCGATCTCTCTAAAGCAGGAACCCTCCGCTGCCCCCGTCACCTCCTTCTTTCTCTCAGGGTACCTCGGTGTTTGGTGACACTTTACCTGCCTCCACTTAGAGTGCCCCTCTCAGCATTCACACCAGAATGACTCCCCAATGATTCACTTCCTGGCTAAAACCTCTTGACTCATGGAGATACACATGGGCTCCTTCTCCTGTCTAATTTGCCATGCATGCTCTCTGAGCACTGCTCCTGTAGCCAAGCACGTATCTCTCCATATCTCTCACCCCCATGAGGCTGTACGTCCCTGGGGACAGGACAAAATTATATCTAATGTTTCACAACCAGCAGTCAGAGTTTAGCATAGAGTAAGTGATCTGTAAATATTTGTCGTGTAAATAAGTGACTAAGTAAATGAATGAGTGACTTAATGAATGAGTTAACAGTGAAGAAATGGGGGCTGACACCCTGGTGCACTGGGTTAATCCTCTGCTTACGGCGCTGGCATCCTGTGTGGGCGCCGGTTCTAGTCCCAGCTGCTCCTCTTCCAGTCCAGCTCTCTGCTGAGGCCTGGAATAGCAGTGGAGGATGGCCCAAGTGATTGGGCCCCTGCATCCACAATGGGAGACGAGGAAGAAGCACCTGGCTCCTGACTTTGGATCAGCCCAGCTCCGGCCATTGCGGCCATCTGGGGAGTGAACCAGCAGAGGGAAGGCCTTTCTCTCTGTCTCTCTCTCACTGTTTGTAACTCTACCTGTCAAATAAATAAATAAAAATACTTTAAAAAATAGTGAAGAAATGAAGTGATGAATGAACAAAAGGACAAATTAATGAGCAAATGAATAAGCAAGGAAATGAGTTAGTAAGTGAATAATAGCGTAAATGTATAAATGAACAGTGAATGGAAGTACAGGGCCCAGGGACTCCACAGGTGAGTAATCGTCACAGCCAGCTTCTCTGGGTTCCTCCCTCTAGGTGCTGTGCCCTGAGGCTTTGGCACAGCCCTTCCCAGCGCCCCAGCCAGCCCCTGCCCATGTCCACTGTCGCCAGCACACAATCACTCCAGCCACAGCCAACACCACTCACAGCTGAGACGCACAGCTTCCCGGGCCACCTCTGGGTCTCTGCTGAGCCGGGCCAGGGTCACCGCTGCTTTCTGTTGGACTCGCTCACAGGCTGCCACTTCGGCGGGGGTCCCAGACCTTGGCTTTTCAGACAGCATGCCCATGATGAGCTGAACCCCTAGGCAGAAAGCAATGAACACTTAGTACCCACAGGGCCAAGCTGGCAGAAGGCTGCAGGGCTCAAACAAAAACTGTCAAGGAACAAGCGGAATAAGGCACCTCCTCGCCTACTTCCACTCCCTGGGGGTGTCCCTGGTTTCAGGTAACAAGTCACTATTCTTGGAGGGGACATGGAGAGCACATATTGATTTTTCCTAACCCTTTGAGAGTTTTTGCTACATGCCTGGCGCTGTGCTAAATGCACAGTAAATGCACGATCCTCTAAAACCTCCCAGTAGTCTCATGAACTAGTACTGCTAAGATTCTACTTCGACACCCGGAGAGAGGTGAACTGTCTCACCCACAGCCATTTAGTAAGTGGGGATCAGGTGTTGGAACTCCAGTAACTGGTTACTCACAACACTTCTTCAACCTCTGATACTGCCTGCATCTGAGACAGGTCCAAGGGTGCTAAGTCCCCTGACAGAAAGCGACCTAAACCTAGACTGGACGTTCACTAGATGAAGTGTTTTAGAGTAGACTCAAGCACTAGAAGTTGGTGGAGTGGTCAGAACAGGTGGCTTAGGCCCTTAGATGGCTCAGAAGCCTTCCCCAGAAACCAGATCCATCTTCTGATTATTTACAAACCAGTGTACCCACAGGCACGCCTGCCTGCCTGCCTTCGCCCACCCTCTCTGCAGCAGATGCCCCTCTCCATCCTAGTCTTCACTGGAATAGCTCCTGCTCTGCAGCTTTGTGGCAAAAACCTACCTTCTCCATGCAACCTGTGACTTAAACCGTGGGCTCTCAAAGTCCAGAAAGACTCCCACTGTCTTCCACTGGTCCCTTGCTGCATCACTACCATTGCCAACTGCTCAAGTCCTGCCTCGCTTTTGTAAGTAGCCCCCTTATCAGTCTTCACTTAAAACCTTGAGATGGCCTCTGACCCCTGGAAGGGCATGCAGACTTGGCCCAGTGCTCATTCTGTGCCAGAAACTCTTCTAACAACACATCAGTCCTCACATCTTCCCTAGGAGGTAGGGCCTGCTGCTATTCCCATTTATAGATGGGAAAACAATGAGGTCACACAGTAAATAACAGAGCCATATGGTCTGCTCTACCACTCTCTCTCCATGGCATTATTGTACTGTGGATGTCACACTTCTGTCTTGCTGTCACTTTTGTCAGCTTGGGCTCTCCTTCCAGGCTGTGAGATTCTCCAGGAAAAGGCAGGTACATATTTATCTCTGTGTTTCCTTGTAAAGTACAGTGCCGGGCACATGGCCATCTCAGGAACCACTGGCCGAGTCAGCCAGCAGCACTTCATAATCCACAAAACCATCTACAGATGCCAGCCATTGCAATCTCAAATTCAGGGGCCTGGGGAGACACGCTCCCACTGACCACTTGAACCTGCCACTGACAGAACAGGGCACAGATGATCCCTCTCAGCTCTAGGCCTCAGCTGGCTCAGCAAAATTTCTCATTATTAGCTCAATCACACAAAATTAACACAAAATGATGCCTTTCAATTAGACACAGAGCCATGGGGGATGGGCAAGGGTACATTTGCTAAGGCAGCAAGGCAGGGTGGGCTTACCACTCTAAAGGCAGCCACCAAGGCTCCCAGCTAACTCAGCCTCATTAGCGTCTCTGGTTTCCAACCAGTTGCTAATTGTTCCCTTATTAACCTGTCCCAGGAAGCCCTCGGCGCTTCCCGTTCCCAGCTGCAAGGCAGTGACCTTGTTCTCCAGCAGAGGTTGCTCAGATCAGCTTCCAGGGCAATGAAACCTGGCCCCACCTCCACTGGATCTTAGGGACACACTCAGCACAGAGCAGAACAGGGGATCCAGTGGGAGCAGACATGCTCTCACTGCGGGCTCAAGGCATTCCGATGACCTGACACCCACCCTCACCCCTTCCCAGGCGCTTTAGTTTTCTCCTGGGGCTAAAGCCAGTAAGATGGAAATGATTTAAAGTTGGAATGCATCCCCTCTGAAAAATATGTGTACTTTGGGATCCTAATACCTGACTTCTCCTCACTACCACCATAGCCCCTTACCCTGGGGCTACCCCACCCCCTCCCTGCCTTCTTCTCCTTAATGGTACTGTCACCATATGACATTCTCTATCTTCTTGTTCATTGTCTCTCACTAGACTTTCAGCTGCAGGAAAGCAAGCAAATATTTACATATTGACCCTGTTGCACACACACATATGCTTGTGCAAATGTGGAGACATGGGTATTTATGCACCTATGCCTATGCATAAACATTCCTACCAGCAGGAAGGCACGTGGCTCCCTATACCCAGATGACCCATAAAGCATGCACACTGCTGCAGACACACCATTTTCCTGAATGATGTCAGAGGCACACTGCTCCAGGACCGACATGTTTGCCAAGATGGTCACAATCTGGAAAAGAAAATTGGGAAGCTAAGAAAATGTGCATAGCTGATCCAAATGGAGCTCTCCACAGGTGGTCAGTCAGGGGCTCAAAGTGTCCCTTTATCCCATGACTCCTTACTGTCCCCCTGGCCACTCCTTCTTCCATCCTCATAGGCTCCTGCCACCAAGATGTATTACCCCAGTGACCAATGTCCATTCACCAGCAAATGGTCCTGAGATGTCCCTCAAGGGCCCCAGGACCCAATGGAGAGAACAGTGTCACACTAGGTGACATTTTTCTGCCATTTTTCTGCATAGCCCCTCTGATCCCAGACCTTGAAATACAGACAGGATGGGCAGGTTCCTGGCCCCTCTAACTCTTCTGTGCTGGCTCATCCTTGTGACAGCTAGCACCTGCCCTGGATTGGGTTCCCCCATCTCCACTTCTCCATGACACTGTCCCCCACCTACTCTCAACCTGAAGTGAATGGAGAGTAAGGTCAAAGTAGAGCACTACACTTCAAGGATCAGATGTTGCCTGGAATCTGATGAGAAAGTTCACACTCGGCTCTGCTTGACAGGCCTGTGGTCTGAAAGCCTTGTATGTCAGTCCACAGAAGGGTGGGTTCTGCCTATCGGAAAGGGACACTGACACCAGGTGGACCGGAGCTGTGATTACAACTTCATGATCTTCATGAGCTGCAATCCTCTTTCGTTGATCTCCCCAGCATAGTCAAGAGAGCACAAAATTGAATTAATGGGCCAATAAAGGTCCTATTCCAGGGATCCCAAACTGTCAAGGTACCCAGTCATCACTGGAATATATTAGAAATGTAGTATCTGTTACTCAGATACTGCTGGCATAACCAGCAAACCTAAAATTCACTCTCAGGAAGCAGACAGCACTCTCAAGTGCTAATTAAAATAAATAGTTAAGTAAAAGAAAAACCCTTCTCCCAGGTACAAGTCTCTCTCCTCTCTCTCTCTCTCTCTCTCTCTCTCTCTCTCTCTCTCTCTCTCTATTTCAGATTCATTTTATTTATTTGAAAAGAAGAGTGACAGAAAGAGAGAGAGAGAGAGAGAGAGAGACTCCTCAAATGGCCACAACAGCCAGGGGTAGGCCAGGCCAAATCTAAGATCCTGGAGCTCCATCCTGGTCCCCCACACGGGTGGCAAGGGTCCCGGCACTTGAGCCAAGTTCCACTGCTTCCCCAGGCTTATTAGCAGGAAGCTTGATCCGAAGCAGAGAAGCCAGGACTGAAACCAGTGCTCTGATATGGGATGCCGGGGTTGTAAGCAATGGTTTGCTTTGCTATGCCACAATACCTGCTGGATGTTCTATCTGTCTTTAAGTGTTTCTTCAGAGTGTCTGCCACAATCTAAGCAGAGGCAGTGCCCCCAAATCTAGGACAGTGATTTGCAGTCTTCTGAGAACAAGCTAGGCAGCTTCAATTCTGAAACTGGGTAGTAACATGATCTCTACTAAGAATGATGAATATGTCCATTATTCTGGATAATCAATGCACATAAAATCTCTTCTTTTATGCAGAAACTTGAGAAAAGTTTGCCATCTCAATAGAATATCTACTTACCCCTTCTCTAAATGCATACTGAAGAAGGAGACTGCATTCCTAAGCTACTGTGGCATTTGTGTGTGTCAGCAGCCCCTTCCATCTCAGACTTGGCCAGGGATCTGGATGGGGAAGCAAGACTGCAATGGGTAGCCAGGGCAGAGACAGGAAAAAAACCTGGAAACTTTTCCTGAAAGCAACCGTGCAACACTGGATGTTTTAAAATGGAAGTGACAAACTCACAATTTGTGTTTCAGAAAGATCATGAATTAATAGAGGTTTAGCTCTTAGAAGCTCTTTTTCTCCTCTTTTAGGACTATGAGTGCTTATAGTCAGTAAAAGGAGTTAGACAAAGACAAAACCCACCCTTCTGTGGACTTCTATAGGACTGATATACAAGGTTTTCAGACCAAAGTTTAGTCAAAGACACAGTCAAAAAGTGCAAGATTCCCAAGAGGCATAAAATGCAGAGTCTTGCAAGAGAGCAGAAATAAGTCAAGTTAGTGACAGATCGAAGTTCATTTGGTTTCCTCTGGGCTGTTACTGCAGCAGGTATCATCAGCCTGGCCTATCTGAACAAAGACACCTGCATGATATCTAGACTCATGAAGGAAGGGCAGGAGGGAGGAGGGGGCAGGGAGGAGAGAGGGAGGGAGGGAGGGAGGAAGGAAGGATGGAAGGAAGGGAGGCAGGGAGGGAGGGAGGATGGAAGGAAGGGAGGAAGGGAGAGAAGAGAAACTTTTGTCTGCAGCAACGGGTTTATTACATGGCAATTATTAGCTGTGTCACAGGCACAGGTAGGTCTTTGTGTCAGACTAATTTAGATCCCGTTAATGAAAATTACTTCCTCTTTACAGAGCCTATACCCCATGTGGTTTTCTGAGGTGCAGATGAAGTATTCAATTAAGCACAATTTGAATAAATGCCAATTATGATCTGCTTTGAGTCCCCCTTATGCAACATCTTTATGTGTACCGTGATGTGGAGGGGAAAGAGGTCAATGCCTCGTCTCAGAGCCAACTCCATGGCTGAGATTTTAGAGACAACTGGTTTACCCGGCTGCATGCAGGACAGCAGCACTGTCAGAGAACAGCAAGCAGAGTCAGGCAGGCAGCTTTCCCTGGTCCAGGCTAGTTCAATACTAGCTGATGATGTCAATTAGCTCCTATTTCCCATGAGGGGAATGACACTGTTTCCCTGCAGCTATTTGGTGAACACAGAGGATATCATCAATGGGAGAGATGCTAGGTGAGAGGGAGTGTGGTATAGGGCTAGTCAACCAGATCAGCCTCAGTTCACACTCTAGCTTCACTTATTTCTTGTAGGGCTTTGGCCACATTATCTACCTTCCACGTCTTGGTTAATGAAGGTGTATCAGTTTCCTGTTGCTGCTATACATAACAAATTTCCACAAAATTGTGCCTTAAACCATACATCTTTATCTTGCAATTCTGGTGGTCAGAAGTCCTAAATGGGTATTAGGGAGCTGACATCAAGCTGATGGGACTTCATTCCTACTAGAGGCTCCAGGGGAACCTAAGTCCTTGCCTTTTCCAGCTTCTAGAGACTGCTTACATTCCTCAGCTCTTAGCTCCACCTCGCTCTCACCACTGCTTCCTTAACTGATTCTTGCTCTCTGACTCTGACCCTTCTGCCCCCCTCTAATAAGAATCTCTGTGAGTCTGGCGCTGTGGAGTAGTGGGTAAAGCCACCGCCTGAAGTGCCAGCATCCCATAAGGGCACCAATTCGAGTCCCGGCTGCTCCACTTCCAATCCAGCTTTCTGCTGTGGCCTGCACAAGCAGTAGAAGATGGCCCAAGTCCTTGGGCCCCTGCACCCATGTGAGAGACCCAGAAGAAGCTCCTGGCTCCTGGCTTTGGATTGGTGCAGCTCCAGCCGTTGCGGCCATCTGGGGAGTGAACCAGTGGATAGAAGGCCTCTCTCCCTCTGCCACTCCTTCTCTCTGTGTGTACCTCTGACTTTCAAATAAATAAATAAATCTTAAAAAAAAAAAAAAAGAACCTTTGTGATTACCTTGGGCTCGCCTGGATAATATTCTCATATCAAGGTCCTTAACATAATCATAATGTGAAAAACCCTTTTGACACATAAGATAATTTATTCACAGGTATGGAGGAGTAGGAAATGGAATCTGGCACAGCCATTATTTGGCCTTATTACAGGAGATAGAAATAATATATACAGCCGGCACTGTGGCTCACTAGGCTAATCCTCCACCTACGGTGCTGGCACCCTGGGTTGTAGTCCCAGTTGGGGCTCTGGGGACTGTCAAGGTTGCTCCTCTTCCAGTCCAGCTGTCTGCTGTGGCCTAGGAAGGCAGTGGAAGATGACCCAAGTGCTTGGGCCCTGCACCTGCATTGGAGACCAAGAGGAAGCACCTGGCTCCTGGCTTTGGATCGGTGCAGCATGCTGGCCATAGCAGCCATTTGGGGGGTGAACCAGAGGAAGGAAGACCTTTCTTTCTGTCTCTCTCTCTCTCTCTCTCTCACTAACTCTGCCTGCCCAAAAAAAAAAAAAAAAACACAAAAAAATACCCAATATATACAACTATTATGATTTATTGTTTCACAAAGCACTCAGAATCTGTGTTAAATGAAATGAACATAACATGACCCCAGGGAGCAGAGTCTGAAAGGACTCAGGCCCTGAAGGGCTATGTCCAGGCGCAGTAACTAAAACGACAGGATCGCCCATGGGGCCAGGCACTGGTGTTGCCCAAATGTGCTGCTTGTGTGAAATCCCTCCCAAAGGAAAGTAAGATGTCAGAGGAGGAGAAGCCCTTCTGACCAAACAAGTAACTTGGTGCCCACTACCTTCTGGGACACTTTTAAATTGTCCCTCCTTTGGCCTCTAAAGGTCTTAGAAAAATTGAGGCAACTAGTCAATTGACCTAGAGTAGCAGGGGAACCCCCCTCTCCATGTCATTAAGAGTAAAATATCCTGTGCAGTAGGAAGGAGGTTGGTAAAGCCTTTTGATATCCACATATGCAGAGGAACAGGCTCGCCCTGTGCTGGCCCAGAGCAGGTGTTCTGGAAACAACTGTCCACAGACCGATATGAAGATATCGATCAGGCCCACCTCACCTCCTTAGAATGACCTCAGTGGTCAGTCCTGATCACACCCTGACCTGCCTCTGCCTGGACTCCCTCTCATGTGTCATATAGGAAACTCATAATGAAGAACAAACCATGTGAAAGATCTGTGAAGAGTGCCCAGGACACCCAAATGGAGACAGGTGCTCTCATTTGACAGAACTTACAACACAGAAATCTGACATAGATTTAATGAAAAGTTATTATTACTTCTATGCTGTGTAGGAATTAGGACAAAAAGGCCAACAGCACATATAACTGTAATTAGAATTACTCTTTAATTGACACATGGAACATTTAGATTTCTATTATCACTGCATTAACTATAATTAACAATGTCAGTGTAGCAGTTTCTACTCTTTCATATATGAGTAAGCATGGATATCAAAACATTTTGCAGCAAAATAAACATGTTAATTCCATTTTTCCATGAATTTTGTAAAGTATCCATGTATGTACTTGACAGAGCTTTATAAACTATGGAGGAATTTCAAGATGTCAGTCAAGATTACAATCCCTACTGGCATTTCTGATAAGTGAACTCCTGCTAAGTGGTAATCAAGGTGGGTAGAAATACAATCTGGTCATTCTAAAATACCCCACAGGATGAACATTTGGCAGTGGTTAGGACACCACTTGAGATGCCCATGTCCATATCATAGTGCATGGTTTGAGTCCCAGCTCCTCCACTTTGCCATCCAGCTTCCTGCCATTGCATACCCTAGGAGGCAGCAGGTGATGGCTCAAGTATTTGGGTCCCTGATGTGCACATGAGAGATCTGGACTGAGTTCCAGGCTCCTGGCTACAGCATGGCCCAGCCCTGGCTGCTGTAGACAATTGGGATGTAGACCAGTGGACAGAAACTTTCTCTCTGTCTGAACTGTGATAACTAATAGAGCACCTAAAACGTAAGTGAAATTAACACTTCAAGACACAATGACACAATGAACAGCCCTTGTCTCGACTGTTGAGGAACATTTCTTTTTCATACTATTTGTTGAACTCTTTACTTAGTATAGAGTTAATCATGTGTATAAAGTTAATTGAAAATAGATCTTAGTAAAAAATGAGATTGGGAAAGAGAGAGGGAGGAGGAAGAGTGGTGGGAGTGTGGGTGGGAAGGTAGGTATGGTGGGAAGAATAACTATGTTCCTAAAGTTGTACTTATGAAATGACTGAAGTTTGTATTCCTTAAATAAAAGGATTCTGGGGAAAAAATTTTAAAAAATGAAAATAAATAAATGAAAATTTTAAAGTAAGCAAAACACCAGATGATCTATTTCTATGGGAAATGTATATCACCCTCTATCTCGGTGAAACCAATTAATTTCTGAAGGTTACAGAAAGTTATTCTCAGTGAAAGAGTTAGTGTGGATCAGTCAAGATGCCCAGGTCTCTTCCATCCTAGGTTGTTACTGTTTGATGGGCAGAGCAGAAGTTCACCAACACACAGCCCATTTCCTATCTCCCTTTATCATGTCTGCTGGATTCCCAGGCAACACAGTCCCTGGGAAATATCTCCTGGTCATGAGAATGCAGGGCCCACAAAGTGCTTGAGCACATCCATCTGCAGGCCACAGTTCCCTCCTCTGGATCAGCAAAAGGGGTGAACAAGTCCAAGCCCCAGGCTTCCCTCACCACTGTGCCAGTGAACTCCTGTAGGACAAACTAAGTGAGAGGGTTCTCGTTGAGATGTCCAAACAATGGTGGACAAGGTGTAGATTCAAGTCCAAAGAGGCTCCATGCAGCACTGGCATTGTTGGCAGATTCATTACCGGAAGCCTCACGGGAGATTTAATCTCCTAAGTATTTGAGGAGGCGGTGAGCACTTCAGAACCCAATTCATCTTCTTTGTCTTCATTACAGAGAGCCCTCTGATCACCTCAATCCTCCCTCTGCTACAGGAAAGAGCCATTTGTTTCATTAATGGGTACACTCTCACTAGCTAAGTGGTTGCTCAGAGCGAGGGCAGAAGGTGAAGCCATCCTGAGGACAGCAGGAGACGTGCCTGGCTCAGACAGGGGCAGGAATAGCTTCTGATTCAAGCTGCAGAGAGAACTGCTCTCTGCCCAGACCTTGACCACATTCTTCTGCTACGCTGAGCACCCTCCTTCCTAGGAATCAGTGAGGCTTCGAGAGAAGGCCAGCTGCTCCAGGTGATCAGAAAGGGGTCTCTGCACAGAGTCACAGGATGTCTGAGCTGGGAGAGATCAGGTCCTGTTCACAGATAAAGAAGCTGTCTGGAGGTTCCCATTCAGTGCTCTGTGCTACACATTCAAATGCCAATACCAATGCTAACCCTGACAGTAGCTTCAGTTGATTTTATAGTTGCTGTGTGCTAGGATCTGCGCCAAGAGTTTATACTCATCAGCTTCTTTAATTCTTATTGCAGATTTGAAAATATGTGTTATGTATCTTCACTTTACAAGGGAAGAAAGTGAGACACAGATTGAATGGTCCAAATGGACATGATTATCAATAGGCGAAAAGCTCTGAACTCAGGTCGTGTGATTTAACACTGGGTCTTCAATGAAATGACAGGAGTCAGCCACAGGAGAGGCACTTGAAGACACATCGGATAGGTGAGAGGCCAGGCAGATGGAGGCATCCAACCCAGGAAGCAAACAGCTTGAGTAAATCAGATTACACCTGGTGGGCCTTCCAGCCTCTTCCCCACACCCAAAGGTTGTGAGGACAGTGGGCACTGGGCAGCCCTCCCTCAGGGACCAACTAGGCCAGTGGTGAGCTCAGTAAATATCTGTTTGTATCACATCTTGTCTCTATGGGGGCTTGTCCAACTGTGAGGAATGAGAAAGGAAGACACTAATCATATCATGCATGGCTCGGTAGGCCAAGTTGAGGATTTGGGATAACTCACTAGTCACACTTTTCTCTAGAGCAAAAGTTTTGAAAAATAATGATATTCACCATTTACTAAGAACTTAGTAGGAGCTAAGCATTGTATCAGGCCATTACATCTATTTTCTCATTAAACCCTAACAAAAAGCCTGCAAGGTAACAATTCGTGCCCCAATTACTAGATGAGAAAGCCAACACCCAAGAGGCTGTGACTTGCCCAAAGTCACCCAACTAGTAAATGGCCCCAGCAGAATCAATGCTCAGTCTCCCTGATCCACAGCACACTACTTCCTTCACTTCATTTCAAAGACGGCAGTGGATAAGAATCAAAGACCAAGGTCCGAGTCAGACCAGAATTTTTTTTTTTTTTTTGACAGGCAGAGTGGACAGTGTGAGAGAGAGACAGAGAGAAAGGTCTTCCTTTGCCGTTGGTTCACCCTCCAATGGCCGCCGCAGCCAGCGCACTGCAGCCGGCGCACTGCGCTAGTCCGATGGCAGGAGCCAGGTGCTTCTCCTGGTCTCCCATGGGGTGCAGGGCCCAAGCACTTGGGCCATCCTCCACTGCACTCCCTGGCCACAGAAGAGAGCTGGCCTGGAAGAGGGGCAACCGGGACAGAATCCGGCACCCCGACCAGGACTAGAACCTGGTGTGCCAGCACCGTAAGGTGGAGGATTAGCCTAGTGAGCCGCGGCACGCTATTTGGAGGACATTCTCTTATCTATAACTTGGGGCACATATCACCAGCATCATAGATTACTGGAACCCTCAGTATACTAGAAAAGCTTCTCTGCCTTGGGAGGGTCTGTGGTCAGCTGCCCTTCCACAGGTGGTTCTAAGGACAAGAAACAGCTGATGATGTGCTGCCCTGCTTCGTCCCTTTCTTGCCTGAAGCAGGCAATTAGGGAACTGGGCCAATGGTGCCAGCTAGAGGCTAGAGGCTCTAAGCAAGTCTGGGGAAGTATAGAACGTAGAGCATGCCCTCATAAAGAAAAATGTACATGAAATAACAGATTAGGAATAAATATCATTAGATAAGTCAACAGTGAGATGTGGGCTGTGACATATGGGTCTTATCAGAGCAGGCAATTCGAGAGCTCTGGAGCCAACAGGATAGGCTATCCTGGAGGGGCTGGGATAGGTGTTAGAACTCAAAGATGTGTCGGCTTCAACTAATAAGGTGAAAAGAAACAGATGGGGGTTGGGCTAAAATTGTGGCAGTGATGAACCAGCTTGGGAATTAAAGGACCATCTAACTTACAGCTCAGGTACCTGGTGAAATTTACAGAGCTCCAAAATTCATTAGATCCAGCCCCAATATGTATACCCTTTGGAGGGGAAATAGACCTAGTAAGGCCAAAGGTGGGATGGCATAAAGTTCTAGAGAATCACAGAACAAAAGGTTTGAAAACCCCATTCATGCAAAGTTTTCAAACCATTTTAGTAGCAAAACCTCCTCCCTACCTCACCCCAACAAAACCTTACATGGAGCTCAGATAAAAAAAAAAAAAAAAAAAAAAAAAAGAACTGAGGCCCAGAATCAAGGCTCTGCCACAAGCCCCTAATTTGATGGAGGCAGACAGGGCGGCAAATTCACTGCATCATTACAATGGAAGACAGGCACCAAGTCGACTGGAACACAGACCTTCTGAGGAGGTCCGGGAACCTTCCCATGTGTCTCTCTGCTTCCCAAGGTGGACAACCTGAGTGGAGACAGAGGACGGCCCTGGAGTGGTTGGAATGAGCAAGGCAGTAGGGAGAGGACTCAGACACTACAGAGCCAACGAGAGGTGTTGAGAACACAGTCTTTTAGTTTCCGACAGAATACAAAGGCCAAAAGTCAAGAAAGTGGATTAACAGAACTCATTACATGCTGCTGGGCATGGTGTCCTCCCTGCCCCAGAAACTAAGTCCTGGCCAGGCTCTGTCTCCATGGTTACAGGCTGGCCTAAGCTTCTCACCTGGTCCCGAGTATAAGGTGTGTCCACTCTCTGCTTGTCACTGCAGGCTTCCAGGAGGACGCGGATGGCATTCAGCTGCAGGAGCATCTCACAGGCCATCGTGTCAAAGAAGGTGATGTTGGCAAGGGCCGCGGAGGCCAGCAGGAAGACTTCACCAGAAGAGGCCTCTTGGCACAGTTCTGGACGGCAAAGAAGATGAAAATAGCTTCAGTGCCCAGTGCTTCATGGAATGACCTCATTTGGTTCCCACGACAGCTCCGGGTGATCATTTGGGCAGGTGTAATAACACTGGTTTTACAGGCGAGGAAAACAGTTACTCTGGAGTGAATAGTATCTGTCTGCATCAGTGGCAGATCTGGGATTCGAAATCCAGTGTGTGACTCCTATTCACTCCTTCACCAACTGTGTCTCAGGCACCGCTGGTGGCAGGGTGAACAAAGAAAGCACAGCCTTGCCCTTGTCAAGCTCTACCCTACTAGTAGCCAAGAGAAAATGAAATTTTAAAGAAGTTTGTGGAAATAACTTCAAGTTCTGATCAATATTGGGAGGAAAATATGGAAGCACTAAGATAATAGGTAGGGACAAAAGGGTGCATAAAGAATGGGTCGCTAAGAATGGGACTTCACAGTTGAGTCCTTAAAAGAGGAAAGGAGCTAGTTGGGGAAATACTTAGGGGGAGATAATGCTCTCAGCCAAAGACCTAGTCCATTCATGTCTCGGGTAATAGACACTACACTGCTGCAAATGCGCCTTAAGGAAGAGGCAGGTGGAAGGTAAGATAGAATGACTCAACTTCTCCAGCTGTCATTAGCAAAGCCTCTGGACTTCCTTTTGGTCCCAAGATAAGTATTACCCAGCTGAGGAAAGTTCTACACCAAGCCCCTGAATGTCAGACTCTTTGTCCCTAATCCTAGTGGGAATGGCCAGGTCCCGTGACCAAATGCTCCCACTGGAATTCTCCAATCTGGAATTGTCCTTAGGACCAATAAGAAAAGAGCAACCCCCATCCCTCTACCACCTATCCTTTTCCTCCATGGGCTCTACAATACCAGGAAAGGACTCCCTGCCTCAGGAGGAGGCAAAACGGCCTATACCCACGATGCTGCCCTCATCCCAATGGACCTGACTTCTGATCCTCAGCTCCAACTTGAGGACCAATCAAAGTGTTTCCTGAGCCCAAGATCTTTCCTACTTATAATACCTCTACCAAAATCACAAAAGGAGAGGCCACCATTCAGAAGAACAGCCCTAGGAGAGAAAGTTCCAGAGACAGAGTTGAGCTGTGTTCTAACCTAGCCCCCAGTTCTTGACTCCAGCCAGAGAGTTGGAATTCTCAGGTTCTGATACTGCAACTGGCCCCTCTTAGTCCCTTCCAGTGAATGCAGTAACTGGTCCCTGCCTAAAAAGGGACAGATATAGTCACACCTATAGTGTGACTCAGGCCATTTAAATTCTGAGCACATTCAAAGTAGAAAATTACTGTCCCCGTTTACAGGTGCAAAGCTGAGCCTCAGAGAAGGCAGTAGCAGTCAAAGTACCACTTACGGAATGTTTACTCTGTGCGAGGCACTACTATATATTTTTATCCCATTAAGTTATTCAGTCTTCACAACAGCCCAATTGTTATCACATTTTTATAAATGAAGAAACTGAGCATTCAGATGATAAGTGATTTGCCTGAGGCCTTACGAACAGAAAGGTAATTCCTGGGGCTATGATACCTAAATTCCCAATCTTCCTATACTCCAGGTTGCCCCTGGCTCAGCCCCGCACTGAAGCACTGCCTTATTCTCATTGATGCTCCTGCAGACCTAGGTTTCAGTTCTACCAGGAGAGGAAGGCTTATCTCTGCAAGTCTGCTCCCCACAACCCAGCTGGGGCCATTAAACAATCCAGTCTTGACCTACCCATTCAGGGATAGGACAACAGATTAGCCAAGAAATTAAGGACTCCTTGATTCCCCTCATCCAGTGACTGCTCCATCATCTGGTTTATAGGAAGCCACTGGTGTCTTCCAACCCCTTCCAAGTTACTTCCTCCATCCAGGCACTGGGGTGAGACTATAGAACTCACCAGCCCAGTTTGCTGTACCACTTCTTCTAGGTCCCCTCATTCTCATGCAGTTGCTGTTGCTGCCGACACAGCAATTATTAACACAACCATCTAAGTGCCTTTTAATTTTGCTGCACATTTATTTGAACTACAGTCTGAGTCACCTGGGATGTGTTAGGGAGATTAAATTGAGGATTCTAGTGACTCATTTATAAATGTTTCCAGGGAATGGCAAGAAACTGGAGGACTACTTCCCACCAAAGAACAGAGCTCTGGCTTCCCGCCCAGAAGATATATTCCATCTGCTGAATCTTGGAGTAGACTCTACAATGCCCCTTATCCGGGCATTCAGGGGGAAATTCAGCATGGGCAAAGAAGCAGGAATGGACATGTGAGAAGAGTGAAACATCATTTGGGCTAAATTATATTTTGGTTCATTTATTTATTTTTTAATTGGTGATATTTATAAATTGAGGTATTTCCTATAAAATTTAATATTTATGTATTCTCTGTAAAATGTAGGCGTTTCCTACATGGCAACAATTAGATGGAGTTGACCAGTGACTGTGTCCTTTATGTGCTTTTCAATTCCATACAGAACCCAAACCCCTTATTTTCTTCTTCCATCTGGCTCAAGTCATTGGTGTTTCCTGTTGGTCTCTTGTGGCTATCTGTGTTTGAGGCTCCTGGGACATGATGTTGTGAGATGATGATGTTGTGAGACCTTAAAAGTTCCTCAACCTCCATAGGCCTAGATTTCTTCCCCTAGTGTGATCTCTTGAGCTCCTGCCAGCCACAATTTTCAACAATTGACCTTCATGGTTTCCCAATTTTTTTGAAAAAATGTGACATGGACAGATGGATTTCTGCCAGCCTGGCCTATGGGTACCACTGCCCTGCTAGACTCATCCACAAAGTCAACTTAATCAATGTCTCCTAAGAGAAAAGTGTTTGCATATCTTAAAATTCTAGAGCTAGAAGGACCCTTGAGAGAAACAGGTTGCAAGCTTTCATTTTACACACAAAGAAAATTGTGAAGTGAGCTTGTGATCTAACATAGTAAGCCAATGGCAGAGTCTCACCTGGTTCCTACACAGGGTTGCTACCCAACAGCTCTTTGTGGAATGGAGGAGTGAAGACAGAACCCTAAGGTATTCTGTGCTGCCCCTAAATTGGTGTTTTTGCAGGTATTCCTAGCTCTGATATGTTGACTCCAAACACTAGCCTTAAGGTTTCTAATAAAATTAATTAGAGTTCATTTCTAATAAGACGTAGATATAGAGACAGTGACAGAGTTAGGGATAGAAATAAAAACACAGACCAGCAACAGTGCCAGTAATATGAAAAGAAAGGAGGTGGCTTGCAAATCAAGTTCCCTGAGGACTGTTATCCAGACAAATCCTTCTAGTTTCTGCAAGTCAGTAAAGGGAAACTAGAAGAAGAGCACATTCTAGATATTGAACTATGACGCTCTTGCCAGGAGAACACACGTCTGCTGGAAGAGTCAAAGCTTTCATGGTCACCGGACGAGAAAGCAATGGAGAGATCTCAATGGCAGACTGTGGAAGGTTGATGCTCTCAGATAAGTCACTGGCCAAAATCTTTGCTGCCATATTCTTTGGGTACAATAAATCCTTAGGAGCAAAGTCTATCAGAGGTTTTCTGGTCAAGGATCTGAACCTCAAAATTCAAGGGCCCCTCCTCCATGGACCCCCTCACCCTGAGCTCCCTTCTAAAAGGCCAATTCATCCCAACCTGACCACAATTCATGGTGCTTCTTAGAGGACTCTATGCATTTTCATCTGAGACTTTAGACAATAGAGCCCTTCAAAGCCTGCCTGTGATCCACCAATGGCTGAGTTTCAGCCAGTGTGATCATCTAGGAGATAGGTGGGGTGCAATGCACAGCAGACTGGAAGGCCTTCCTCACCTTCCTGAAAACAACCACCAATGCCCTCTCATCCAGGGGTTCCGCCCACTGAGGGTGACTCACTGATGAGGGCTGTCACGATCTCCTCCATGCTCTCCAGGAAGCTACTGAGGTGCTGGGTGAAGGGCAGGTGCGGGGAGGTGACCTGGGCCACCACAGCCGCAGCCTCAGCCCTTGTAGCTTCTGAGTGGCTGTCGTCTGTCAGGATGTCGGCCAAGCACAAAACGCCATCCACCTGCAGATGGAGAGAGGGAGCTTCCCTAGGCATCCTGACAAGGCACCACTGCTCATGACAGTAACAAGACACACAAGGACCCCTACATGTCCAGCCCAGACTTCCCAGGACAGCCTGGAATCCAATGTGGAGCAAAGGACAATCCAGCGATGAGGCCTCCAGAAAGACCCAAACTTGAGCAACTGGAGGTTGCTCCTTTGAGTCCACCAAAGATCAGTAACCTCCCATGGTCTCTCTGCATAGCAGACATCCATACAACGTGTAGGAGCTGGATTGCAGTCACCCACCACAGCCAAGTGTAGTAGAAAGAGCAACCACATAGAAATTTCACATCCCCAAACTCCAGCCTTGGCCCCCTCTTCCCTGCCTCATGACTTGGCATTGATCACTCAGCATCTCTGAGACTGTTTCCTGCCCCCTTCCGCAGAGTATTGAGAGATTAAAGAAACAAAGCAAACAATGACTGATCCAGAGGAGACCTCCAGAAACACTGCCTTCCTCTTCCCCTCCTTGGATTTAGCAGCAGGCCAAACTCAACATCTTTCCTTCTCCATCTTCTTCTTGGTTTGAGTCCTGGCTACTCCACTTCTGATCCAATTTCCTGCTAAAGCACGATCCAAAAGGCAACAGATGATGGCTCCAATACTTGGGTCCTTGTCACCCACATGGGAGACCTGGATGAGTTCCAGGCTTCTGGATTGGACCCAGTCCTGACTGTTGTGGACTTTCGAGGAGTGGATCAGCAGGTAGAAGAGTTTCTCTCTCTCTCTCTCTCTCTCTCTCTCTCTCTCTCTCTGTCTCCCTTTCAAATACAAAGGAAATAACTTTTACAAAGTCATGGGTTTGGCATTTGCACTCAAATGGTTTGGCTTCAAAGGCCAGGTTCTGAACAGGACATCCCACTGCCTCCTGCAATGCGGCACCTGAACTCAGACCCCAGCCTCCACCAAGGGTCAGTACTTGAAATTTATTGGATGAAAAGGGAGCAGTAGCTTTTCAAAGCCAGTTTAGCTGCGCTACTGCAGCCCCTCAGATAACCAGGACATGAGTCTGCCTGAGGATCCCACCAGCGAGCACCAAGGAGAATTTCCCCAGTTAGGAGAGGGAGACACGGATGGGGGAGGAAGGAGAAGCATGCACGGATGCTCTCGCACTTGCCCCAGCCTGCAGCTCCTATCCCTACATCCTTTTTTCCTGCCACTCAGCTCCAGCACCTCTCTTGAGGCCTGCATTCTGTGTGACTAATTACCACCACTGAGTTCTGGCCTGCCTTTAATGGCTCTTGGGAGCTGTAAGGTCCATTAGCTGTGAAAGCCTTTGGCAATCTCAAACTCCAAGGAGACAAATGTGGAAACAGGAGCTCAGGGAACTGTCTGTAATAAAACTCACCTGGATGTGCTTAATAAACAGGAACAAACAGCAGCAGCCAGCCCTGGCAGGACTGGATTCGTGCCAGGTGCCTGACAAGAAGGCCCTCAGAGAGGGGCCTCGTTTGGCCCAGGGAAGGATAGGAGCGCCTCTGGGCCCAGAGACAGGAAGCAACCCTATTGCCAACATAAGAAACCTCTTAGGCCGTCATTCTCTAGTCTCCTTCCAGCATGAATCACGCCCGTTGCTAAGAAACTATGTGGTCTCTAACAGGGAAATGTCTCAATCAAGCCAGTCTCCTTAATCTCATATCTTGGTTGCAGTTGGGGGGTTGCAGTTGGAAACTCAGTTGGAAACACCAGTCAAACTAACTCAAACCAGCATGCTGCTCTATTCTCCAGCACACGCTTGAAGACAGGCCAATCTGAACAGTCAGAGAGGCCACAGAGCGGATGTTCCCTTGGGCCGGGGTGCTGCCCAAGGCCGAGGCACAGACCTACTGTCCTGGCTAGAGAGCTGCTCTGTAAACACAACAAGCAAGATTTCCCTGAGCACATACTGCATGCCAGGCCTGGGGCCAGCGCAAAGATGCAGGGTGGCGGGGTGCAGGGGTGGGGTACAGTGTGGCCTCCTATGAGGATGCTGTGTGGGGAGGCCTCTTGGAAGCCTGGTTCTTCTCTTCTGGGCTCCTGTGCCCAAGTACTTCCGGTATGGTAGCTTCTGTCCCACTAAAAGGCCCTGTTGCTCCAGGTGGGGTATGTGGACCAGGTGCATCAAGTTCACCACAGGCTTCTGAAGGGCAGATGCCTGCACCCCACCCAGACCTACTCCAGCTGAGTCTCAGGGGACAGCTGGGAGCCTGCTTCTCAACAGGCCCGCAGCCGATTTTTCTGCACTGGCAATTTGGAGCAGCACGGCTGTCGTGATTCTCTGTTCCTTTGTCTGGTTCCCATGCTCCTCTGCAATTGCTGCCAGCCCAGGGACTGCACGTTTGCTCACTCTTGGCTGCTCCAGGCCAGGCAGCAAGTGGCTTTCAGTAAAGGGGATACATGCAAGTCACTTAGATCTGAGACTTGAGGGCACACTGTAGGCAACTAAAGGCAAAGGAATGAGCTTGCAGATGGAGGAGGTTGGTGAGCAAGGCAGCTGCAGGGAAGAACAGCATTGGAGCAATTGCCAGCACAGGAACACAAGCTCCCCAGGCTCCCCACCCTGCCGAGCATGCCCAGCCTGACGGGGACCCCAGTGCCTTCTGCCCTTTGGGTTCCCAGAGGATCTGTGAAGTCTGCCTCGACAATTACCACCAGCTCATTGTCTGGATCTCCTTATCATTTTTGTCATATGCTTCAGGTCTCTTTTGGTAATTCATGGAAATAGAGCATCCCTTCAAAAGAGAATATATGTGGCAAATGTATAAGGTGCAACAGATAATAAAATGAACACATCTACAATGGTACTTCAAAAAAGTTCATGGAGGGGCAGACTTCTGGCAAAGGGGTTAAGACACTGTTTGGGATACCAGCACCCTATATGGGAATGCCTGGGTTTGAGTCCTGGCTCTGCTTCTGATTCTAGTTTCCTGCTAATGCACATCCAGGGAAGTAGCACATGATGGCTCAAGATTTTGTGTCCCTGACACTCACATGGGAGACCTAGATTGGGTTCCCAGCTCCTGGCTTCAGTCTGGTCCAGGCCCAGCTGCTACGGGCATTTGGGGGGTGAACCACTGGGTGGAAGGTTCATCTCTCCTTCTCTCTATCTGCCTTTCAAATAAATAAAATAAACATGGATTCTTAAAAGATGGAAAATGGAACAAACTATAAGTTTATTTTGGTGCAAAAAGTTTTGAAATCTATATATAATTTTTTTCATAATATAGTTTTTCCTTGAACTTTTGGAAGACCTATTCATATGCAGGGATTTCAACATTCTTTTAAACCAAAATAAACTTATCTTTCAATTATATTTTCCCAAAACTTTCTGAGCCACCTACATATCTATAGGTGTCTATCCCAACAATTATGGTCTTAGAAATTAAAAACAAAACTCTGCTGCAAACCTTGGCTTTCTTCTGCTGATGGTCATTATCTTGAGTTTTCTGCTTATTAGTCCCTTGTTTTCTTCAGAGATTTATTGCATGCATATTTTGTTTAATTTTATATACTTTTACACTTGCCATAAGTGCTATTATATTGCATATAGCAATTTCCTTTTCTCCCCAGTAAGCATAATGCTTATGAAATTCCTTCCTCTTGTTTTATGTAGCTACAGCCAATTTATTTTCTTTTTAATATAAACCTTTTATTTAATAAATTTAAATTTCATAAGTACAACTTTTGGATTATAGTGGTTCTTTCCCTACCCGCCCTCCCACCCCTAAACCACCCCACCTCCTACTCCCTCTCCCAACCCATTATTCATTAAGATTCATTTTCAATTATATTTTTACAATTGAATATATAATTTTATATTCAGAAGACCAACTCTATACTAAGTAAAGATTTCAACAGTTTGCACTCACACAGACACACAAAGTATAAAGTATTGTTTGAAGACTAGTTTTACTGTTAATTCTCATTGTGCAACACATTAAGGACAGATGTCCTACATGGGGAGCAAGTGCACAGTGACTCCAGATATTAACAATTGACACTCATTCATGACATCAGTGTTCACCCAAGGCTCTTGTCATGAGCTGCCAAGGGTATGGAAGCCTGCTGAGTCCACAAACTCTGACATTATTTAGACAGGGCCATAATCAAAGTGGAGGTTCTCTCCTCCCTTCAGAGAAAGGTATCTCCTTCTTTGGGCGGCCAATTTATTTTCAATATTGTGTGATATTTCATTGCATAAGTTGATTGCAATTCATTTTTTTCTCTTGTTGACGGACATTTGATCAGTTTTCCAGTTGCAGCCATTATGGACAATGTTGCTATAAATACTCTTTTAGGTATATTCAAGCAACACTTGCCTGTTTCTTAAGGGGTCTCGATCTAGTAGTGAAATTCCCAGGGCCTAGGTTTGATAGCTTCAACTTTACTAGTATTGACAAACTGTTTTGCCACATGGCTGTGGCAATTTACACTCCCCAAACAATATATTCACATAAGTTCATTTAACGCTATATCCTTACCAGTACTTCCTATTTCAGATGAGTGTAAAAATCTATTTTAATCTGCTTGTCTTCAGTTAACCAATGAGGTTAAAATGTTTTTCACATCATTTTGTTTTGCTTTTCTTTAGTTTAACTTTTTCTTTTCTTTCTTTCTTTTCTTTTCTTTTTTTTTTTTTTTTTTTTTTTTTGGACAGGTAGAGTAGACAGTAAGAGAGAGAGACAGAGAGAAAGGTCTTCCTTTGCGGTTGGTTCACCCCCCAATGGCCACTGCGGCCTGCGCGCTGTGGCAGGTGTACTGTGCTGATCTGAAGCCAGCAACCAGGTGCTTCCCCTTGTCTCCCATTCGGATGCAGGGCCCAAAGACTTGGGCCATCCTCCACTGCACTCTCGGGCCGCAGCAGAGAGCTGGACTGGAAGAGGAGCAACTGGGACAGAATCCAGCGCTCTGACCAGGACTAGAACCTAGTGTGCAGGTGCCGCAGGCAGAGGATTAGCCTAGTGAGCCACGGCATCGGCCTGTTTTAACTTTTTTTGCAAGTCAGATTTCCTCTACTATGAATTGCCTGTTCACTTGCTTTGCTCATGTTCTCTTTGGTGGCCTTTCACAGGGACCAAATTTCCCTTGGCTTTAATTGTGAAGTTGCTGACTCACCAATGCCCTGCTGCCAGCATGATGTCACCAGGCCAACTTTATCTCCATATCCATCATGTCTAAGCAGGCACAAGGCAACCCAGATCAGCCCAGAAGGAGGGCAATGAAGGGCCCTACTCTCCAGGCTCTGGACCTGAGCCAATCAATTAATCAATTCCTATAGCATCAGAGCATGCACAGGCACAGAAGTCAAATCTACCCAAGTCTTAATCCTGCCTCTGTCCCTTCCTTGCTGAATAAGTGTCTTACCTACTTTCAATGCTCATCTATAAAACTGGTATAATAATACCAATCTCACAGGGCTATTTTCTCATAAAACAGAGATAAAAATATCAACCTCATTAAACAAGGGGCTACACGTGTAGTTCCTGCCACATGAAACACCATCAGCCCTGCCATCCCCAACTATTGGCGGCAGTCAATTCTCCTAGTCCTGGAGCCCTGGATACCAGTTCACCTCACTTCTGCTTGCCTCAGTACCATGACTGGGCTTTTCTCCAGGGCCCCTCCAGGACCAGGATACTACTGAGAAAATCATTACTTTGGGTTGGGACCCTCAAATTTACCCACTTGTTTGGACATCCTGCAACCATGCAGACCAGTGGTGGGAGTGATTCCTGCTTTAATTCAAGGCCAGGGACAGAAAGCAGAACAATTATGAAGAACTATTTCTTCAGAAAGGAAAGTAGAGGAAAATCAGTACTTTCCCTGCATTTTTGCAGTTCAATAAGCAGTGACTGAACACCTACATTGTGTCAGGTGCTGAACATAGAGATGAAGCAGAAGAGACAAAGGCAGAAACAAAACATCACAAACGAGACAGAGCATGAGAGAGAAGGAGTTGGGGGGAGACATGACTGGCTAAATGGTGAGGATACAGGAGCTCAAGGAAGCAAAGACACTGCCCAGGCCACACAGCAAGTTAATGTCAAGGCTAGGGCTTCAATCCTGGTCTCCTGCTCTTTGACTTACACCTCCCTCAGCAGAGCCCTTGGGGAGGAAAGAAGGAAGAAACTGGTAGGAGGGCCAGGTTGGCAGGAGATGCTCAGCTCAGCTTCCAGGAGCAGCCCAGCCTGAGGCCAGCTTCCTCAAACACTGGTCCCACTTCAGGAATGTCTCCATCCTCAAACCACCCACTTCCCATCCCTAGTCATAAACATAATGATGCCAAGAGAACAATCTAATCAACGCACCTCAAATCCCTAAAGAAATTGCTACTGGAAGCACTTACAGATAATTAGCTTTTCCACGGAGTGAGCCTGGGCTGGAGGCCAGACTTTCCTCCTGCGAGGGTGTGCAAGTAGTAAGAAGGAAGGCCAGGCCTGGCCATCACCTGGGCAGCAGAGCCAATGCACCTGGAATGGGACACAGAGGAAGCTGGAGAATGCTGAGATTGACCTGCAGAGTGGGAAGAGGAGCAAGGAACCCATGCAGCTGAGGAGCCCAAAGTGTACAGGAAACACCTTGCCAGACTGATGAGGAACTCTGTCCTGCAGAATACTGGGAAAGCACCAGTGTGGCTCTATGCAAATATCAAGGGCACGCAGGTTCATACACAAAGCCTATCATCTATACTGGTCAGCGACTTCTTAGTTTTGGGCTTCTTTGGGGTGGGTTGTTTTTGTGTTTGTTCTGTTTTTAGTTCTTAGGCAAAGGCAAAGGAGCTGCTTGCTGGACTGTAACAATTACACAGCGCCACATGAATGCAGTGAACTCTACATAAAGAGGAAGGATCTAAAGACCTCAGAGTCTTCTCCTTCACTCCTCTGTCAATTCAGACATCTAAAGGCTGCAGAGAAACACAAACAAGGGGGAAGCACAAGACACTCAGAATCCTGTTTGTGGGTCCAGGCAGGAAGGGTCTGGCTGTATACGCTGGTCAGAAAGAAAAATTCAATCCTACTAAGAGAGGGGCACAGAGATCATGCCCAAGAAAGCAGACAAGTGAGGGACCAAGTGACAGGGCAAAGCACATGGTGGAACAAATGAACCCCGGGGTCAGAAGCAGAATCTGAATGTGGAAGTGCAAGGCTCAGGACGGAGTCTGAGTCACACAAGGTGAAAGCCTGTCTCTCTAAAATGACGTGTTTGTTCCACGGCACAGTGGCAGAGCTCACAGCTCAAAGAAAGCTGTAGAAGCTGAATCAGGGCTTCAGATGGATAATATTACTTTTCCCCAAACTAATACATCCCAGGCCCCACTCAGCCTTTTTTGTTATTTCGAATCAGACTCTGGTTAAACGCTGAGTGCCAAAGTGGACAAAGACAAACATTAATATGGAACAGGGAAACACTGGATGAAAGGGATTATACTACCAGTTTGGCAGCAAGTCAGTGGGGGAGGGGATGGGAAGACAGAGAGGCAGAGAAAGCAGAGATGAGTTATTTAGGAGGAGAGAATTCATGGATTGAATCATTTAAGAGTATAAATAGAAAATAATTTCTCTGTCAAGCAGATGATTTTCCTTAAAACAGATTTTCAAACAGATGTTCCAAAAGCATTTGGGGGATGGGCTTCCCTTTGGACTGTTCTGCTATGAAAATATCAAATTTTCACCAAAGCACTAGTAGGCACAGCTGGGACCTGGATTATACCAAAAGCAAGATCAGTGGCTCTCAGCCTAGTTCTCAGATGATTGGAATCATCTGTGAAAGTTTTTAAAATATTAATATCTGGGCTTTCCAGCCAAGAATTTGAGTTTTATTATGGTAGACTCAGCATTAAAAAAAAAAACCCTCAAATAAGTCTAAGACATATCCTGGATTGATGACCACCATGGTTTCAGAGGTGCCTGTAGTACAAGAAAGTTGCAAAAGTTAGGAGTGAGGAGAGCCTGGACAATTTGCTGACTTGATGAAACACACAAGTTACATTCTCTGAGCCTCTGTTTCTTAATAGTTAAAATGATAATAATGTCATTCTTAACAATAAAATCATGAATGAAATATTGACATTCACCCTGAAATCAGCATCAAGACAGATCTACCCCTCATCACTACTCTCACTTACTACTGTACTGGGCAAGGCAATTATACCTGAAAAGAAAAAAAAAAGGTTTATACCTTTGATTGGAAAAGAAGAGGCAAAATTGTTATTATTTACTGATGATATGATCAGGTACACAGAAAACCCAAGAGTCTATTCAAATTAATAAGTGAATTTAGCAAAATCATTGGGTGCAATGTCAAATTTGCATATTCTATATAATAGCAACAGTTTTAAAATAACATTAATGAAAACCACTGACATTAGCATAAACATCCAGAAATAAACCTAAATAAAATGTGCAAGATATCACCACTAAAAACTCAAAACACTGCTGAGAGAAATTAAACATGGCCTATAGTAAGTAGAAAGATATACTATGTTCATCGAATGGAACACTCTGCATTATTAAGACACAGAGCACTATAGTATTTTGGATAATTATATATAGTATATATATATATATAATCGTATATAATTATATATAATATATATTATATAAATAGTATATGTGCTGCCGAAGCGAGCACCCAAAATACTATAAATTTAAAGATACCAGTCAAAATCTCAAGAGATATTTTTGTGAATGTTGCTAAGCTGATTATAAAAGAAAAAGCACTTAAGAACTACCAAGAAAAGTCTTAAATTAGAACAAAGTGGTAGGATTTAAACTACCAAATATCAAAAATGTATAGGACTAGAGAGACCTACTAATATATTAGTACAAGAGTGAAAAAAAAGGCTAATGGAACAGAAAAAGAAGTCTAGAAACAGACCCATCTATCTATCTCCACTTTCCTTATAAAAAAGCCACCACTTTAATTTAGTAGTGAAGGGATGGTCTTTTCAGTAAATGATTCTGGCTCAATTGGATATCCTTAGAGAAAAAAAATGACCCTATAATACCATTAAAAAGTTAATTTGAAATAAATCATAAGCCAAAATGTGAAAGGTAAAACAATAAAGCTCTAAGAACAAAATAGAATTATCTCCAGGACTTTAGCAGAAACAGTGATCCTTTAAATGGAAACAAATCAATGCTAACTATAAAAGATCAACAAAGTGAACATCAGTAAGAAAATGAAAAAGCAAACCACAGGTTGACAATACATATTATATATTAGATATGACACCATATTTTTAAAATATTGTTAAATGTTCATAAATCATAAAAAAAAACCAATGTTTTTAAATGGCAAAAGTTTCAGACCAAATTTTACAAAAGAAGATATACAGTCAGGAAAAGAAAAGTGCTTAAAATCACTGCTCATCAGGACAATAAAAACAGTAAAAGACGACTGCAATGCAAGCAGAGCACAAACAGCTGTCCCAAATCTATAAGCAGCCTGACTTCTCTGAAGCAGCCAAAGAGAGACTGAAACAGCCGTGGTAAACTGTGTACGTTCACCCTCGGTGTGTGTGTCTTTCCTCTCCCCTCTCTTCCTCCTCCAGGTTTCCACCTCTTTCTCATCGCCCTTCCCTCCCTGTTTCTCTGCCTCTCTGTGGACAACCAGAAGACTCACCCCTTGGTGTCAGGAACGGAAGACACTGGCCCCAGTTCCGGGCTTTGAGGGCAAACCTGCTGTCAGGGCCAGACTGTGCCCAGAAAGTGCCCCCCATTCAAAATCTCCTAAACCTGCACCTTCATCCATCCTCTCCACATCCCGGCCCCAGAACCCCACTTTCCTCTGCTCTCCTCCAAGCTAGCACTTGCTCCACTCCAGGAGCCACAGGGTGAGCCAGCAGGTACCTCTGCACCTGCCCAGTGCCCTGAGGGCCCTCCACTTCCCTGTAGGCTCAGGCTTTCTCCCTAGCACCAGCATCACCTTTCCTTCTGGCTTCCTATTTTCTTCTCTCGCCAGATTATTTGGGGTCCAGCCAGGAAATGCAAACTGTCTAGCATTTCACCCTGCCAAGCTCACTCTTCTCATTCCACACGGTTCCCCAAACACACACGCGCACACACACACACACACACACACACACGCACACACATCTCCAATGCCAGGCTCCATCTGTGAATTCTTAGGGGTAGAGAGGTGCGCAGTTCCTTTCTGGCAATTCCTGGAGGGACACCACCCCCTCAACACACCCCAGCTGCAGAGAACAGGCACCAGGACTCCCTGGTGCACCTGACAACTTTCGTTCCTCACATCACATTTCACAAAATGACTTGCTAAGTCGTTTGATACCAGTAGAACAGAGATCTCTATCCAACGAGAACATTCAGACTCAGGGGGATTAGGAACCCTCCTCTGGCCAGTGAGCACAGCAGTGCTAAATGAAGGGCTGGTCCCAGAGGGCCTCCACTGCCCCCAGCCCGGTGGCCTCTACCCAGTCTCAATGGCCTTTAGTTCATCTGGCGAGTCGCAGGCTGTCTCTCACAGCTCACCGTGGTCCACCAGCCACCCTAAGTCCACCTGGGAGCCTCAGAACTTGGACTCAGCCAAAGGCGTTGGAGGAAGAAACAGTAGAGAAGCTGGTGCAAATGATCAGGGCTGAGTGGTCCAGAAGGGGGCCAGGGCAAGCCTGGTAGCAAGGTGTGTCCCCCTCTGTCCTTGCTGAGTGATGCTATGGGGTTTCCTTTCCCGTCTTCCCACCCCATAAGGCCAGAAACCACTCAAGGAGGCACTGCCAGGCTGTGTGAAGTCAGATAGCCTTGCCTTCTGGTCCCAGCCCTGTGATACTAGGGACAATGTGGGTGTCCAAGTCACTCAATCTCTCTGCGCCCCTCCTTGTCACCTGCAATGGGGAAGAACTCTTCAAGCCGTATTTATTTAGTCCCGTGTGTGTAAGCCCATTCCCAGATGGGCTCAGGGGGCTGGTGAGTGAGTCTCTCTGGGCGGAGAAGCCCAGATGGAGCTCTGGGCCAGATGGTGCAGGCCACTGCATACAGTGTGAGGTCCTAGCCCAGGGTAGCAGTCAGGAGGGAGGCTCAGAAGAGCAGGCAGCTGAGTTGGATGTCAACAGCTGTAGGGGCCACTTGGCTGGGACACCCCAGTATAGGCAGAGGCAGCCCCCAGACCCTTTGGGAAGGGAAAATGGCCCCCATTGGCAGAGCACTGACCCATTTCAAGTTTAGCATCTGCAAGGCAGGGGTGATTTTTATCCGTGATGAAACTGGGATCAGAAGGGTGCAGGGTCACGCACCTTCAGAGTAAGTGTGAAGCTGGGTGTCGAACCCAGGCCTGTTCACCACAGCGCGCCGTGCCGGAAGCAGCTTTCTCAGGGTGCACTCCAGGGCCAGGGTGAGGCCTTGGATTTTGCCAGTGGGAACTGCAGGATCCAGGAGGGTTTCCATCCCGGGAAGGCATGAAACTGACTTTGGGGGGAGCCCCGGAGTCAGAGACATGTTGGATTGCAAGATTTGCCTACAACCCGCCCTGGAGGAGACTGGCTTCCTGGGAAGAAGCCCTCCTTGCCCTGAGTTTGTAAATCCTCCCTCCCCGCCACAGGAAGCTCTGGCCAGGTCTGCTGATCCTGGGCCAGGATCCCATCATCCTGAGCAGCTAGCTCCAGGAGGAAGCGGCCTCAGGCAGCCTGGAGGCGCTGCTGCTGCCCAACTTGTCCACCAGGGGCTGCTATTGCACAGCGCATGGGGTCCCTCGGAGCCCCAGAGGACAGAGCCTGCTCCTACAACCCGACCGCGGTGTTTAGACGCCCGGACTGCTCTGCTTCCCCAGCCCTTCTCTAAGCGCAAGGTGGCCCGGGAAAGCAAGGAGCAGCCCTCCAGGGGAAGGCGTTCCTTCAGTCTGGACAGCACCAGCGTCTCATCTCAGCCTGGAGCCTTGCGAGGCGGGGAGAGGGAGGCCGGGCAGCGTGCCTGATGGCGTTCCTGCCTCCTCACGTCCTCTCCCATCCCCTCGCAATAGACTTGGCAGAGGGGACATGAACAAGATCACTCACAGACCCCGCACCCCTGCCAGGCTGGGGAGGTGCCATTCCCCACTCCTCTCTGCCTGTCAGCCACAGGCCCGTCCCAGACAGCTGGCCTGAGACCCTTCAGCCCATTCCCCAGGCAGCTGAAGGCCATTTCCTGGGGGCAGGAGGGATGGAGGAAGGTGATGGGAATAGGTGGGCTGAGCCCCAAAGAGAGGTGGGGGGCATGTGGGCACTCCATTCTGAGCATGCTCTTTCTCCCTCTCTCCAGGAGCTATTCATCAGATTAGATCCTCCCTCCCTCCCTCCCCCCTTCCCTCCTTCCTTCTCTCCTTCCTTCATTTTAGTCAGAGTTACAGAGAGAGCAGCAGAGACAGAGATAGACCTTCCATCCACTGGTTCACTCCCCAAATGGCCACAACAGCCAGGGCTGGCCCAGACCAAAGCCAGAGCCAGGAGCTTCATCCAAGTCTCCCATGTTGGGGGCAGGAGCACAAACACTTGAGCCATCTTCCACTGATTTTTCCCAGGCCATTAGCAAGGAGCTGGATCGGAAGTGGAGCAGCCAGGACTCGAACTGGTGCCCACATAGGATGCCGGCATTGCAGACAGCAGCTTTACTGGCTAAGCCACAGAACTGGCCTCAATCAAAGATTTCTTACTGGCACGTGTAACCCCTCTCTCCCTAGTCAGCCTCACTTGTATGTAGGAAAGTGCCCTCATTGCTCTGAAGTCTAACACCACAGGGGTGGGAAGGGGTGGGCTGAGGGAAGACACCTAGGAGTGGGAGTTAAGAAGGCAGGGCTCTCAACCCAGTTCTGTCTCTCCTGATGCCTCTCCCAGTGCTGTACAGCCTCAACTTGCTGGTGTGTAAAATGGGGCGGAGGTGACCATCTTTCCTGGCCTTCCTTAAAAATGAGCCTAAGAAAGGAATGAGCAAAAGGATGGGAAACACTGGTTAAAATGCTTTGTCAGGGGCATGCATTTGGCCTAACCGTTAAGCTAGTCGGTTTGCCACAGTCCCACACTGGAGTGCCCGAGTTCAAGTCCCAGCTCCAGCTCCGGATTCCAGCTTCCTGCCAGTGCAGACCCTGGGAAGTCACAGTGATGGCTCAAGTAATGAGTGTCTGCCACCCATGTGGGAGACCTGGATTGAGTTCCTGGGTCCTGGCTACAGTCCTGGCCCAGTTTTGGACATTGTGGGCATTTGGGCATTGAACCAGAGGACAGGAGTGTCTCTCTCTCTCTCTCTCTCTCTCTCTCTCTCTCTCTCTCTCTCATAAACTCTGTTTATCAACACTTACTTTCTCTGACCATCTGCAACCACACAGGATGAAGGCAGTAGAGAGACATACTGTAACACAGCAGCTGGACGGAGCCTGCCCCACCCTGCCCCTCTTCCGCCCCCTCCCTCCTGCTCAGGCTCTCTCTGTCTCACCTCTCATCCACACAGCCCCTCAGATGTCAGGGAAAACGCAAATAGATCACAAGCAGCTACCCAGGGACCAGGGAAGGGGAAGGAGGGAGCGGTGTGGAGACAGGCAGCGGTTTTCCCGTCTCTCACCCTTGGCGATTTTCTTCTTGGACTTGAAATTGAGCCCTCCCCCCTCTCCCTGCTCATCTTTAATTTCTTTATCGATTTTCATTAAACTCTCCCTTTGGCTCCAGTACAGGGTAAACTAACTCCTTATTTGAAAAAATAAAGCACAAGCGAGGAGCTGGAAATAAAAGGCAGCTCTCTTTGGAAAGGAGCTTGTCTCTGGCATTATCCATGGAGGAGGCAGGGACTAGAACCGTGCAGGACACTGTCCGAGCACCAGGCCGAGTGCCCCCCAGGCCCTTGTGGCCCTGGATCCGGAAGTCCCAGCCCCTCTGATCTCTGGCCTTGTGAAGGACCAGTCCCCAGTCCAGCTCTAGCCCCCAGCCCCCTGCAGCCCCACCCTGGTCAGCTTCACCCAGCCCCGGTGCTGACCCCACAGTGCCCTGACCATCCCCTTAGCCCCTCGGGACACCTGGAACCTTACTGGGGTCAAGGCAGACTCCCTAGACGCAGGCTCTCTGGGTACAATGCAGAGTCCTTCCAGGCCTCCCTGAGGAGGCAGACACACGGGCCAGGGAGGAAGAAAGAGAAACAGACCCCAGCAGTGCTTCCTCCATGCAGGCTCCAGGCTGCACACCCCACCACATGGCTGCAATGCATCAGCACAGCAGCCCAATGAAGGAGATGTCACCCCCAATGCAGAGAGAGGAAGCTGAGGTTGAGAGAGAAGTGACTCGCTCTCCTAAACACCTCTGGCCTTCCCCAGACCCTGCAGGCCATGCCTTGGTGATGCCAGCTCTAGTCCTGCAGGAAGGCCACTTGCCCAGGCCACGTTGGAAGACCTGGGTCCATCTACTCCCACTGGACTCTGTGATCCAGGGCCCTCACTTAGCCCTCACTTTCCTCCTCCACACTTCTCCTATGCGTGGTTCACAGAGCACTGCCTCCAATTCGCTGAACGTGGAGTTCTTCAAGACTCACAGTCCCCCAGGTTGATCCCCAGAGGCTCTCTGCCTCTGTCAAAGCTGCTCTACCGGGCCCAGCTGGAGGCTCCTCCCTGCTCCTTCCGGGCCAAGCTCTACTTCCTAGTGGTGCTGCCTCCCAGTGGCCCCAGCGGGACAGCCCTTGCCTCCCCGCCTGTTATGCCGCTGGCCATCTCAGGAGCCAAGCAGCAGGTCAGCTTGTGTCCCTCCCTCGAGCCCAGGACAGAGCTGCAGAATGAGGGGGGAGTGCCTGCTGGGGACACAGGGAAGGCAGGACAGGCTTCCGGAAGCTGGGCCATTCGGGGGGAATGCTGTGGCAGCGTGGGACCACCCTGAAAAGAAAGACAGAACCTCACAAGGCCCTTGGGACACTTCTGGAGTCACCTTTGCTGTTGTTGCAATCCAGTGCTCTCCGGCCCTGCCTGGCTGCTACCCCCTGCCCAAGCCAATAGCAGAGCCCAGCTCCCAGGGAACCATTCCCTGCCATCCCCACCACAAGCACCAGTTCTCCCCGGGTTAACAAGCAGTGGCTTGGAAGCAGCCAGGCCTGGGTTTGAATCCAAGCTCTCCATTCATGGAATGGAGGAACACAGTCTCTGCTTCTCGCTCTGTCTACTGTAGAACAGGAAGGCTGTGGGCACTCCTGCTGCAGCCTCACCAAATTTCTCCATGCTGTGTGCCTCGCTGCCTCTTTGACCATGCTGGCCCCCTCCCCTCGGTGTGCCAGCCCTCCCTTCCTCGCCAGACTGTAACCTTCCTGCCCGCTCGTTGTCAAAGCCCCAGTGAGCAGCAGTGTAACTGCCACCATCCTAATAGCGTCCACTCCTTCGTGCCTACTGTGTGCAAGCTCCACAGTACTGCACATCCATTGTCCCCTGACAGTCCTCGTAGGTATTCTTTTATGCCCATTCTACTGACTAAGAAATTGCATATCAGGGCCAGTGTTGTGGTGTAGCGGGTTAAGCCTCTGTCTGCAATGCCAGCATCCCAATTGGGCTCAGGTTCAACTCCTGGCTGCTCCACTTCTGAATCAGCTCCCTGCTAATGTGCCTGAGAAAGCAGCAGAAGATGACACAAGTGCTTGGGCTCCTGCACCCATGTGGAAGACCAGGCAGAATTCTAGGCTCCTGGCTTCGGCCTGGCCTGTCACAACCGTTATGGCCATTTTGGCAGTGAACCAACACATAGAAGATCTCTCTGTACCCCCCCCCCCAACTTTTCTCTCTAGCTCTGCATTCCAAAGAAAATAAAAATAATAAATATTAAAAAAAGGTAGGAAGGAAGGAAGGAAAGAAATTGCATGTCCAAGAAGCTAAACAAGTTCCCTAGGGTAACCCAGCCAAGTTCACAAGTTAGAGAATTTGGGTTCAAAGCCAGGATTTTCCAGCTCTCTTATTGCCAAGTCTCTCCTCTGCCCTGGAGAGATGGCTTTGTAACATGAGGGACACGTGACTTCCTAGAGTGAACCAGCTGAAGCACGCTGTCATGAAACAAGTGAGTGAGGTTAAAAGTGATGGGGCCAGCACTGTGGAATAGTAAGCTAAGCTGCCACCTGCGGTGCCGGCATCCCAAATGGGCGCTGGTTTGAGTCCAGCTGCTACACTTCGATACAGCTCTCTGCAATGGCCTGGGAAAGCAGTAGAAGATGGCCCAAGTCCTTGGGCCCCTGCACCCATGTGAGAGATCCAGAAGAAGCTCCTGGCTGCTGGTTTCAGATCAGCCCAGCTCTGGCCATTGGGGAGTGAACCAGCAGATGGAAGACCTGTGTGAGAGAGAGTGAGTGTGTGTGTGTCTGACTCTCTGTAACTCTGCCTTTCAAATAAATAAATAAATCTTTTAAAAAAAAAGTGACTGACTGGCAGACAGCGGGTGTGGAGAAGCAGAGAAGGGGCTTCACCTGAAGGGCTGGATGAGACCGCGGCTGAATCCCCGGCCTCGGAAGTTGCCCGGTTCCAATGAGGCGTGAGCGTCACAGAGCAGGGCTCAGGATGGGTGCAGAGTCTGGTGACAGTGCTAGACCCAAGCCTCTGCGGGGGGCTGTGCACGATACAGTGAGCCCTCCGAGACTGGAGGAAAAGGCAGAGGAAGTTGCAGGATAGAGATGCAGTTCATCAAACCCAGCACTTTTCTCACTGCCTATTAATTAAACAAATCCCAGGAAGGATGCCAAGCCAATAAATCAGGAAGGGGAGGCTGGGACGTTGACAGTTTCTAATTAGGCCAGGAACCATGAGCTGTGGTGAGTTGGCGGTGGGCAAGCGCCCCAGCACGTGGTTCTTCCCCACCTGCCTGTCATTCTGTGGTTTCCACAGCTTAGCCAGCACCTAGGCTACCGTACCTCCCATCCTCCATACTGGCAGCTGCTGCTGGCCTCACTGGAGCCTTGGAGGCCAGCACTGAGCAGCTCACACCAGAGAGGATGGAGGGTGTCAGGGGGCACCCAGGGAGGGGTGAGGATGAGGGAGATGAAGACCTTCCCACCTTCCTGCGTATTTCTAGAACGTCTCACAACTTTGGAAGCAGCATGCTATGGAGGAAATGAGTGTGGGCGTTGGCATCACATCATCAGATTTAGACTCCTGGGGCTGCAGAATGGTTAACAGCCCTGACTTTGGCCCAGCAGAACTGGAATTAAATTACTGCTGTGTGCTCCTGAGCAAGTTGCTTCACTTCTCTGAGTCTCCGTTCCTTCTGCAAACAACAGGGATGAGGACAGCATTCAGGGAAGGCAACCGTGGCCAGGACCGAATGGCACGGTGGAAGCAGGGGGCATAGCACAGCACTGGCCCAGAGCAAGCATGTGAAGTGTGTGAGGCATTGTGCTAGGTGTCACTGACCTGGCACCCCCACTGCCTGCTAGAACAGGGAGAAACACCTCCCCTAGATGGCCACACAGTCACCATGCCCAGCTTTAGGGACACAGTGATGCTGCACTGACTCAGCCATGCTGTTGTGGAGTGAGAGTGGCTACACACGACCAAAACAGGCAGCAGGCTGAGTGTGACCCACAGGCCATACCATGGGGACATACTGGGCTAGAAGTTGAGCTCCAGGAGATAAGGGGTTTGGCCTGATCTGTTCATTGCTGTTCCAAGCACCTTAATGATATCTGGCAAATGGCAGATCCTTAATAAATATTTGAATATTTGCTGAGTGGCCAAGTGTCATGCTGTGTGATGCTGTGGAAGCAGCTATTTTATTTCTCTGGGCCTCCATTTCTTCATCTGTGCAATGGGGATGCTTTCGAGCTTGAGACAAGCATCCAGTGAGCCCAGTGTACTTGTGGAGTCCCTGTGAACGTGCTGCCACTGCAGGAGAGTGTAGCTCTGCCCAGGCCCACCCATGAGCCCTTCTCAGGGAGTCCCACTGCTGCTCAGAGCCCAGCACAGGGGAGATGTTACAAGACCCCATACCTGACCTGCAGGAGGGGGTGCCCAGATGGACCGCTACCCCCTATGCCCCAGGTGCTCTGACACATTCAGAGTGCTCTGACACACAAGTGCAGGGACACATCCAGTGTTCTCAGAATATCCGTTAAACTAGCAAGGCAGCAAAACAGGCTGGGCTCCAACTTGGCTCCAACACTTATTAAGTGATTTTAGGAAGTTGCTTAAACTGTCCTAGTTTCTGTTTCCTTGTCTTTAAGATGGAGCTATTCAGAGTGCTCGCTTTACAAGGTTCTGGTGCATTAACCAAGGGATGTGCGTAGTAGGCTGCCTCAGCACCTGCACAGGGTAAGCCCTAGGCAAAGAGCATCCTTTCCTCCTCTTGTCCAGCTGGGCAGAGCCCGACTCCCAGGCCAGGGCCAGCCTGTCTGGCCTGAGATGCAACCGGAGTTTGGAGCAGCAGCTGAAAGGTGGAAGGAAAAATCGCCTCCAGTTGTCCCAGCTGCACAGATTTTCAGATCTAAACAAAAATAGCCCTACTTGTTTTTCTTCCCTGAATTTAAAACTTCCTGCTGTCCTGAAAATGCATGAAAGCAAGTGACCCACTGCCTTTGGAGGGCTGGTGATACCAAGACCCCACCCTTTCCTCCTTCCATTCATCACGCCAACCAGAAACACACTGATTGGCCATTTGGCCTTTTTCCAAGGAAGAAGTTTTAAGGGAGAAGAGAAGGAATGTCGGCACATAACACTGAAGGTGCTCACTGCATGCCCATCACTGAACTCCCCCGCCCAGGTCTCTCTGTCTCTCTCTCCTCTAGGTCTCCATCTAAGAGGGTACACTCATTTGCATGTCTGTGCTCACACAGAGTCCACTGGAACCCAGAGAAGCACAATTGGTTTCAGTCTCGGGAGACCTGGGTCTGGATTCTGGCTGTTGAAATTTGTAGCTACACGACCTTGAGCACATCACTTCGCTCCTTGGTGCACACTTACCCATCATTCAACAGTACCAGGGCATCAGCACTGACCTCTTACTGCCAAACCCAGTGCTCACAGCAACTGAAGGTGAAGGCTCCCAACCCTGTGGGAAGGGGGCATTGTCCAGAGGGCTGGCTCAGGCTCCTATGCTATCATGCTGTGCACCCTTAGACAAATTGCTTCCCCATTCTGAACCACAGACTGTCATCAGTAAGATGAGCAAACTCCCCACCCACCCTCGGTTGACAGTCTGTCTGAGTCATGATCCCAGGATCCTGTCCCAGTGTAGCTGGAAAGAGACAGGGTGGAAAATAGGATGATCATTTGTCTAGGAGCGCAGACCAATGTGAAGAAGCTAGGAGTAGAATGGGGGATATCTGGGCAGCCAGCACTAAACTTCTGGACACAGAAACAAAGGAAAGGGGACAGTTCGCTTGCCCTATTCCCACCTAGACCAACGCACAAGAGCAGCCAGAGCACCCACACAGGATCCCATCAGCACTGCAACTGTCTTAAGACACACCCAGCCTGCCTGCTTCTCCCCGATTGGTTTTCAACCTCTTTCCTGGAAACTTGGTGGGAAACTCTAAAACATCAGCCTTGGCTTCCCCAGCCCCAGACAGGCCCATCAGAGCACCGCGTTCCCTCCCTGACCCACCCTACCGTGTGCCATATTGACCCAACTGCCACTTGGATTTGGACTTCAGTTTCCATACCCAAGCCCCCTGGCCCTCAGTAGAATGGAACCCTACCTGCTCTCCTTTGTACAGCTCCATCCCCTGAGGAGTTGGACCCCTTCCTTCTCCTGGGGCCCTGCTGGGAGTGAGAGACCAACCACCCTGAACCTCAACACCACTCTCCACCCAACTTGCCCACTCCTGCTCAGCTCCACCCACTGGGCTCTGTCGCTCACGGCACCCAGGAGCGGCAGTGTGCACCTTTAGGCCTGGCCTGGTCATGCTCCTCAGTCTCTGTCCCCTTCACCTCTACACTCACTCCCACAGGGAAGGTTCCAGAAGCCACACCTGAATGGTGCCAGGGAGGAGGAAGGGCTGAGAGACTGCTCTGTGAAGAGGGCCAGATGGCCACCAGGAGGCGTGCCCTCCTCTTCCCACCTGGCTCAGGGACCTGAGCTGGCCTCACCTTCTCCAGCTGGTGGACGCCCTCTTCCACGCAGCAGATGGAGGCCAGTGTACGGAGCGCCTGGGGGTACAGGCACCGGAGGTTGTCCTGTCTGCAGACCTTGAACAGGGCTACGACGCCTCCTTCCTGTCAAGAGAAAGAAAATGTCACATGACCTCACTGGGGCTGCCTGGAGAATGACTGACGCCCACACCCCGCAGACAGCTTCTGGGTCCACATTAGCGCTCACACACTCACAGCCATGCTACAGTCACGGCTGGCTCCACAATGTCCCTCCTGCTAATCCAAGATGGAGCAGGGATTCCTCAAATGCTTCTGGGGCTTGGAGGCCAGGGCCAGGGTCAACACCATGCAACACAGCGCCCATATCCCTGGCAACTCCTTCCAGCAATGCCCCCACAAAGCAGACCTGGAGCCATCAGAAACAGGAAGGACTTCAAAAAGATTGTGGAAAAATCAAAGGAAAAGAGAAGCTGATATTAGTGCAAAAAATATTTGCAACTGGTACGTAGGTTTTTTTTTTTAAATATGCATGTTCCACAAAATGTTTGAAACTACTCGCAGGTCCTAGAAACAGCTCTGAAGTGGGTGGAGGGAAGTGAAGAGTAGACACCCAGCGCTGGTTGGCTGTGCCAGCCGTCAGTCGCCTTGCTGCTCCTCACGCCTCCTTCCTCCAACTGCCATGGGAGACAGATGGAAGGGGACTTTTATTTATACCAATAACATAATTTATTGCCGCTGCATGATGGGAAAAAAATGAAGTCCAGGTGGGTAAAGTTATTCACTCAAAATCCATATTATCCTTATTTTGACTCCTTTACTCTTGCTTGTAAAAATGAATCCTTTAGTGTGAGCAAAGAGTTCTCCTTTTGCGAGAGTTTTTTATGAAAACTTCTTCACCTTCTCTTGGGGAGACTTGCCAGCAGTGTTTCCCACCAGGTAGGACTCTGGGAGTGTGAGCTCATCTCCTGGCTGCCCAGCTGCGAATCCGATTTATTCTGTAGTGATCACTTGGAGCCCGCCCTAGCTCTGTGAGCACAGGTCACACAGGCGACTCACCACAGCTCCCAGCAAAGCAGTGACAACACTACCTTGCTATCCAGGCTGAAGTTGGACCTGCGTGCCTGGGTACTCACCTCGTCACTCCTGGGTCTAGCTAAGCCCATTGCACCTATTGCCAAACCGAGAAAAATGTTGTAGACAGAAGGTGAAATTCAGCACCATATCATCCTCTGTCACGTTTCTGAGAGCTCTGTCAATGCAAACATGTCTCGAGTATCTACTGTGCGCCAGTCCTGTGTAAATTACTGAACCAATGGTGAATGAGCAAAGGGAAGAGAAAACAGTGACCACCACGGCCCAGCAGAGATTCACCAAAATCACTCCATTCCAGATCTTCCCTTCCCCTCCACTCCAACAAGACGGGACCTTAGGCCTTTTCCTTCCAGTAGTTTATCTCCTGATCACAACAAGGATCAAGAGGAAGGCGTCCAGCTCAGGGTGTGGGATGATTATTTCTGACATTTTAAAATCAAGTAAGAGTGATCGAAACATTTCTGTCCCTACTTTCCTCCTCGATCTGATGGGAAAGAGGACATAGCTCAGGGCTGGTAAAGTCATCCCTGCATCCAACAATACTAACAATACTAGTGCTTACGACGTGCCAGACCTTGTGCCAGGCCCTGAGCAAGACTGTCTCAGTCACTGTCCTCGCTGAGCTCATGGATTGGCAGTGCAGGCGATCTGAAAAGCAGGCACAAAGCTGTGTTTAAGGGCAGTGAGGGGCAGGTTCCAGGAGCCCCTAGCATAGGCTGAGGGGTTTGCAGAAGGATCAAGACAGAGACACTCAGATTTTCCATGCACATCATTACTCTTGTCTGCCACAAGATAAGACTCTTACCCTCTGATCCTTTGTTCCACAATCCTTTATCCCTGCCTTCCTACCTTCCCATGGGACAGCTGCTGAGGATTCCACACAAAGACCCTGCTCAGCGAGCCACGGAAGCCAAATCAAGTTATTCTTTAGAGAAGAAAAGAAACAGGAATCCCAGCATCTCCCCAGCCTGCCTCTGGTCATTAAAATAAGCTCCTTGCATATGAAAATACACGTGAATGTGCATTTATATATGCATGTATTTAATCATATAAATTATATAAATATTTTGTTGATAGGTACTGATTGATAGCTACATCTGGAACAAAGAACACAAGGCCCAAAGCCAGGATGGATGTGGCTGCCTCTTTGGCTCAGGAGGCACTGAGCCCAGCACAACTATATTTAAGCCTCTGCACACACTGCACTAGACCCCCATTATGTCCTTTCCCAAGACTGTGAAAAATGTCCTTCTTAGCATTTTAGTCTGGGAGAGGAAAAGGGAAATTCTGGGGCCCAGACTAAGAAAGACCAGATTATTATGGTCCAAATCCTGGCTTTGCTGCTCCTTAGCTTTGGCTAAAAAGAGGGTGATGACTGAGCTACTGGGGGAGCAACTGAGCTGATGTATGTGGAAGAGCCTAGAACCGGGTTCAAGGCAGAATCAGGCAACGGAGGGTTTCCTAGCTGCAAGGGCATCGTGTGCCCTCACAAAAGGAGTCCCGAGGGCTAGGACAGGTGAGAGGCGGGCAGCAAGGGGGAGTGGCCCCATGGGCCATTCTGAAGCCCCCATTCAGGACGCAAGAGCAACAGTCAGCCTTGAGTACAGCTGGGAATCTCCTGAGCTAGCAGAATCACACTGCTGGCTGGAGCTTGTTTAATTTTATAGAAAGCTCTGGGCTCAGAGCCCAGCTATATAACAGTATGAATTATTCACACAGGCTTAGGATGAGCTGTCATAGCGCTGGAAGAGGCCACTTGTGGGTGTCTATTCTGGTGGTGGCAAGAATAACCAAGGAGAGAGAGTGGGGGTGGGGGGACAACATTGAGACAGCACATGGAGGGGAAGCATCATAGTGAGGTCTGGGGTCATTCCTTGACCTTCAGAGGAACCCGAGAGCTAGACAGGACAAGCCTGAGAAAGGCTGCCCAGAGCCTCCCCTAGAGGCAGTTGAGATAGAGAAAGGCCCCAAAGAGGTAGATGTTGGAGGCTGCTGCGAGGGACTGCCCCTCATCTGTCACAATGTTGGGACACCTCCTGAGCATCCCAGGTGGGGATTATGCGTCGGGCATGCCAGGGACGCCAGCTCCTGCCTCGCTGTCAGGACTGGACACCAGCACAGTGATTCTGTGTGAGGAACTCCCCTGGCCATCTTCCAGGCTGCAATGATCAGAGGCACCACAGAGTCTCCTCCCCGCTTCAAGTGTCTGTCTGCTCTACCCCGAGGACCAGAGACTCAAGAGTCAGTCGACCTGGGTAAAATCCCAGCTCTGCATGAATGCATATCCCTTGGACAAGTGGTTTGCATTCTTTCCGAGACTCTCTTTCCTCTACATGAAGACGGGAATTGGAATTCTAGCGCATCAAAGAAGTGTTGAAAGGACGATCTGAGATAAGGATTGGAGAGCTTAGCACAGTGCCGGATACAAGGGAAGACTCAGTAAATAAGGAAGGATGTAGAAGGGGGAGGAAAGCAAGGGTAGGGAAGCGGTGAGAAGGGAGAGGTTGGTAGAAGGAAGAGAAGCCCCCAGGAGCAGTTCAGAACAGTAACAGAGCATAGCTGTGGTTGCCAAACAGCTGCTTCAAATCCCACTCTGTCCCTTGCTAGATGTGTGATCTTCTCACTGCCTCAGCTCCTCCACAAATACAGGATGGGGGCAGACGCTGTACTACAGCAGACTGTTAGAAGGTTTAAAGAAGCAAAGCACTTAGAACATTATCCGACACATAGTCTAATAAAAATGTTGATTTGGAGGCCGGCCCTGTGACGCTGTCCCAGCTCCCTTCTAATGCACCTGGGAAAGCAGCAGATGATCCACATGTTTGGACCCCTGCCATCCACATGGGAAACCCAGATAAAGTTGTGTGTGTGTGTGTGTGTGTGTGTGTGTGTCCCTCTCTCCCTCTGTAATTCTTTCAAATGACTAAATACATCTTTTTTAAAAATGTTGAATTTGTTATTACCACTGCAACTTAGTACAGCCACTGTCACCTCTGTTACCATCAGAGTTGACCACTTCCAGCTTCAGAAGTCCCAGATTGGCCCGTTCTCCCTCTTGCCTGCCGGAGCCTCCCCAGCCTAGCCTTCGCCAGCCTCACACCTGGAGTGGACCGGCTGCTCATTGTGTGATGCATCAGGAGCAGAGGAAGAGGAAACACTGATGAAGAGGGAGGTGGATTTATTGTGTAGGGGTTTTGCCTGGAAAGAGGAGCTTTTATTTATTTTTTTATTTTATTTATTTATTTTTTTATTTTTGACAGGCAGAGTGGACAGTGAGAGAGAGAGACAGAGAGAAAGGTCTTCCTTTGCCGTTGGTTCACCCTCCAATCGCTGCCATCGTCAGCGCGCTGCGGCCGGCGCACCGCGCTCATCCGATGGCAGGAGCCAGGTGCTAGGTGCTTTTTCCTGGTCTCCCATGGGGTGCAGGGCCCAAGCACTTGGGCCATCCTCCACTGCACTCCCGGGCCACAGCAGAGGGCTGGCCTGGAAGAGGGGCAACCGGGACAGAATCCGGCGCCCCAACCGGGACTAGAACCCGGTGTGCCGGCGCCGCAAGGCGGAGGATTAGCCTGTTGAGCCACGGCGCCGGCCAAGAGGAGCTTTTAGACAACTAGGCTGGTAGTATAGAAGAGGCATCAACTCCAGAACCAGATAAATCTAGTTTCAAGTGTCAGTTGCTCAAGACATCCAACTGCTGTGTCCTGCAGTCCTTATCTGTAAAACAGGGTCACCAATGCCCATGTCAGAGAGAGGTGTGTAAACAGCATATGACACCTGTGCGGAAAGTGCCAGAGCAGGGCTTGGCACAGGGAAGCAGCCAACACACAGTAATTCGTATTGTCCTTGTTGTTCATGTTCAGTGAGACTCATGTATCCCCGTGGCAGGCTCTGGGAACACTCAAAGGATCATTCCAAATCTTTAAACAAGTACTGTTTTTGAGAGCTGGGAGCTAGTGTTAGGGCAAACAGGAAAATCAAGTAGCAGAGGTAGGGGTGGAATAGTAGGAGGATTAAAGAGAGAAATGGAGAAAATAGTGAGTAAATGTGGACAATAGATCACTTACCTTTATTTTGCAAATTGATGGAGAATAAAACTACAATTGCATCCTGAGTTTTCCCATAAAAGCACCAACCAAGCCAGGCAGCATAGTGGATTTGGAAGGCCTCTTAAATACCACAAAGCCCAGCCTCCTCCGATCATGAACCAGGAGCCAGTGCTCCAGTGGCCCAGCCAACCACCTCCAGTGAGTTCATGACAGAGGTAGGATGAGCGCTGCTCTCAGGCCCCACCCCCAGGCCTTTCCACCAATGTAAATGTTTAAGATCAGCACTAAAGTGGAGCTAAATCCTTCTTCCCAGAGGAGGCCACCTCTGAGGGAAACACCAGCTTTGGCTCAGCCCTGAACCAATGTCCCTTCTCTGCTTTTCTGAAAGAGGAGCGCAAAAGCAGGCAGGGGGAGCTGTCTCCATCAAGCAGCACTTGAGATGAGATCTTAAGTTCCCAGGCCCTGGAACAGAATCCCTGCGGCTTCAGAGCCTCTGCCCAGCAAAGTTTCATCCCCAGGAAACTCAGAGATCTGTGCTTTCCAAAAAGTATAAAACACCTTCAGGTCCCATGCTGCCATTCAGAGTAAGTCTCACCTCTCCCAGGCCTCACATCCACACCTGGAGCCCAAGCCCAGCCAGTGCTTGCAGCTCATTTTGGAAGGAAAAGACAGTTATCATTCCAAAAGAAATTCAGCTAGCTTCCTTTGAAGTCAATCACTAAACTGATGCTGAAGGGTTGAAGCAATTCTCTGTTCCACCACAGCACCAGGACAGCCCTGCACAGGGTCAGCATGCGGGGAGAAACCCAGAGGAAGAGGATGCAATCAGAGTTGAGATGAACTAGGGCAGGCATCTGGAGCAAAGCCACCAGTAAGGACATTTCTATCAACGCGTCTGGGATCGAGTCCCAGATCCACTTCCAATTCCAGCTTCCTGCTAAGGTACGCTCTGGGAGGCAGCAGGTGATGGCTCAAATACATGGGCTCCTGCCACTCATGTGAGAGACCCAGATTGAGTTCCAGGCTCCTTCCTAGCTTTGGCCTGGCCCAGGCCCAGGTGTTATGGGCATTTCAGTAGTGAACCAGGTGATGAAAGATCTCTCTATGTGTCTGTGTCTGTGCCTGTCTCTGTCTCTCTAAAACAAAGTGAAAATAAAATATTTTTTAAAAGAAGATTTAAAATGAATTTCTGAAATGGAGCCTGTTCCAGTTCAGCCTAAACTCTTCTCTGTTTTCATTTTCCTTGGAAAAGCCCTTGCATTTCCATTTGCAAGGAGGAGGAAAGCACTGGACAGGCACAGACTAAGTGGATTTAGGACCCCACGTTGTCTTGATGCCTGCTGAGCACTGGCCAGCGTCCTTTGTGACAAAGTGACAGGAAGTCAAGTTATCCTCCTGTTTTTCCAGAGCAGGTAGCCAGATCTGAGATTCACAGGATCCTGGGGGACATAGGAGGAGAAAGAGGTGCTGCACAGGGCCCTCAAGAATAAATGCTCTGAATTTAAGGTATTTTTGTCATCTTTGTAGACCCATTCCTCCTATTTCTCCTGATAACACTACCACTAATGATTATGTGGTACAAGTTGTTATGGGCAAAGGATTAAGAGATATTGAGGGAAAGGCCGGCACCTTGGCACAATAGGCTAATCCTCTGCCTGCGGCGCTGGCACACCGGGTTCTAGTCCCGGTTGCTCCTCTTCCAGGCCAGCTCTCTGCTGTGGCCCGGGAGTGCAGTGGAGGATGGCTCAAGTGCTTGGGCCCTGCACCTGCATGGGAGACCAGGAGAAGCACCTGGCTCCTGGCTTCGGATCAACACAATGCGCCAGCCACAGCACGCCAGCCACGGCAGCCATTGGAGGGTGAACCAACGGCAAAAGGAAGACCTTTCTCTCCCTCTCCTCTCTCTCTCTCTCTCTCTCTCACTGTCCACTCTGCCTGTCAAAAAATAAAAATTAAAAAAAGAGATATGGAGGGGGCTTAATCTTTTTCCTTTGAATGGGGTCAGAAATATTACATAATCTTATACAAAGGATGCCAATGGCCCAGATAAATCAAAACGCTATACATCAGGTTGTCTTTGTTTTAGACTTCACCTGTGGATACCAGGGGTACGACAGCTATCAAGGAAGGAAGGACATATGGAGATAGGGAAGGAGGTTTGATACATACAATACACACTGCAGAAAGAAAGATGGAAGATCTAGGGGCAACAGCCTTCAAGTGAGAAATGAAATCAGAGGGGCTACCCACCAAGTCCCAGGTAAGGAAGGTGACCCTCTTAAGGCTAGGCAGCAAGCTAATGCTGGAGCCAGAACAGACCTTCCAAGCCAGCTGTTCCCACTGAACAAGGGATCTCCCTCTCCTTTCCCCTGGGCCTGCCATTTGGCCCCAGATTATGCAGCTCACCTTAGCTATGATGCGGCACAAGGCAGCCCCCTCTTGGGTCAGGCTGAACAGGTTCCCTGTGCTGCACTCTGTCGTATAGATGTTGTCTGAGGCATCGATTTTTTTCACCAGTGCCTAAAAAGAAAAAGAAAAATCAGCCTGTTTCATACCCATCTGCACTCTGATCATCTTCCTTAATGGAATACCAGTGGACCCATGTCCCCAACAGTCCCCATGGAATCTACACTCCTGCTTCCTCTACTGCCCCGCAGCGGGGCAACAAGTCTCTGGCTTTGGGAAAGGCATGGACCTCGGTGAGGTTTGAGCTATATTTCAGAGATCAGGGCTCATTTCAAACCTAAGGGCTTGAGCAACACAGTTGGAATATATTTTCAGTTCAACTGAAAATCGGCTCTCAATACCTGCAGACTCACCGGATTATTTTCTCTAGCTACTCGCTCCTAACAAGAATAGAAAATATCAGTGAAATAAACCATCATATTGAAAATCAATGGGGCTAGAACTGTAGTGCAGCAGGTTAAAGCCCCAGCCTGCAGCACTAGCATCCCATATGGACACCTGTTCGAGACCCAACTGCTCCACTTCAGATCCAGCTCTCTGCTAAGACCTGGGAAAGCAGTAGAGGATGGCCCAAGTCCTTGGGCCCCTGCACCCACGCGGGAGACCTGGAAGAAGCTCTGGCTTCTGGCTTCAGATTGGCGCAGCTCCAGCCATTGCGGCCATCTGGGGAGTGAACCAGCGGATGGAAGACCTCTCTCTCTCTCTGCCTCTCCTTCTCTCTGTGTGTAACTCTTTCAAGTAAATAAATAAAAATCTTCTAAAAAAATAAAGAAAACCAATGAGTTGTCACAGCTATGACCAAAGAATTTGCTAAGTTTGGATGGCTATTATCCAATGGTAGACTCCATCTGAGTTACAGAGTGGGGTTAAGTCAAAAAAATCACTCTCCTGTGGCTTTTGTCCAGGTGACATCTCTATTAGGTGTACAGTCAGGTCAACTTAGCAACGTGGGAATCCTGTCCAAGAGTGGGTAACTCAGTGAGGAATGCCATCCTGACCAAGGATCCAAAACTAATGGTTGGAGGCACTGGGAGTGACTGAACTAGGACCAACAGAGGTCTAGAAGAAAAGCAAATGCAAGATTCACTAACAAATAAGATATGAAGATTATTCCTAGAAGAGCTTGGCTAATTTCTGGGAAAAAAATCTTATCATGTGACTTGAGACCACTTCATAATCAGCCATTTGCTTTGGAGCATGTGATTTATTGATTGTAAATGATTCCTGCCTGTTAATTAGTACGAGTTGCTCAAGTTTCTCCTAGGGGGTGTGCAGATAGAGGCTGGGGAGACTGCCTTTGAAACCCTCAGATGGGGAAGTTAAGACCTCTTTAGCTGGGTACTCTGAGCAGCCACGTGTGCCATTTCAGCTGCCATGTTTATTTTTTAAGATACAATGATGGATTTGTTTTTAAACAACCCTGGTGTAATGGAAATGACACCTAAAAGGAAATGAGGACCCTAGGGTTCTACTGCAAAATAGGGTGATTATAGATAATGTTAAATCAGGTGGTATTTCTCTGTTTTAGAAATAGAGATGTTTTCACTGCAAAGAAATGCTCAGATAAAAAGATTTTCTTTGATTGGACATTGAACAGTGTACATACGTGTACATACGTAATAAAACATTGGACATTGAACAGTGCACATACGTAATAAAACATCGCATTGTACCCTCATAAATATGTACAATTTGTATATGCGTGTTCAATTTTTTAATTTAAAAAAAGGAGATCTGAGTTCTAGTCTTAGCTTACCTTTAACACACTTTGCTAATGGAGTATGCATATGATTCAAGTCATGGTTCTGCTACTTCTGTTTATATGCCCTGGAGCAAGCAATTTAGCCTTCCTTTGCCTCATTTTTCTTATACATAAAATGGTGGAAACAACAGTGTCTACCTCTTAAGGTACTTGTGCCCATTTCTTAAGACTGTTAGTATACACAAGGGACTTCTACGGGTAGACACAAATATTAGCAGTTACTATTTTGTGATCTTGGGCAGTTGAGATAAATCCCATATACTTTGGCTTTCTCAGTTGTAAAGCGGTTAAACTTAAAGGAGTTGAGGTTCATAGTAAATGGTTTTATCTCTTCTTTATTTAAACTCATAGGAATTCCTCACATGCATAGCATGCTAATCCTCTACATATAGAAGCCCAAGAGTAAGCATGTATTTATTCAAACTACATTACATATAAAAATCATACCCAAAGATTGAGCAGAGGCCCTTGAAAGAGAGTCAATAAAAGGTAAAATTAATAACTGAGACTTGCCACTACATCCCTCTACAGTGAACATACTTCTTAGAATCTCCCCATCATCACTCTAAGCAACCACACATGTGATACTCATGCTCATGTAAAAATGCAGATTTCATATATTGGGGTCCTGTACCTAAATGGTAATTACCTAATGTTCCTGATTAGTGTTTGCACTTGAAGCAAATTAGCATTACATTAAACAATTCAAACCCAATGTCTTTTGCAATCAGCTGCTAATATTAGACCATTTATGTCTGAGAATAAATTCATGTTAATGTCTATACACATATATACACTAATTACACCTCAGATATGCCTCATTTAATCAGATCTCTGACAAAGAAAAGTTGTAAGCATCTTTTCCAGAGCTTACATTTGGAAAGATACAAGATCAAACGCCCTACTGAAACTCCACAATCTGTCAGAATAGGAAGGCTCAAAGCTTTTGTCCAATCCTCATTTCAGTTCATGAAACTGACACCCAGAAACTTGATCTGGGGTAAAGCTAGACCCTGACCCCTCTGTATCCGATTTCTTATTTTCAGAGGTCAGTGAATCCATCTCCTTCCATACCAGCAGGACACTTCATGTTACCTGCACTAGCGGGTGGAGGCCTCGAGGCAAGGATGCTAGCTGGCCGCATTAGCGGTTCTTACCAATAGGAGAGTGGTTCTCCACCCTGGCCTCTCATTCCCATCTAACACTCTGTGCAGGAGTCACAGGAAGCATAGCTGACTGGAAACCCTGCTGCTCCTGGATCTTGTGTTGATCTTGCCCTGAGCTACTCCAGCTGTGACTGAGAACAGCAGGACTGGGCCAGGAGCCTCTTCTCTCAGGTGACCGTGGCTCGGTTCTCTGTCTGATTCTCATCCTGCTCCACCCCTGCCTTCCTCCTTTTCTTTCTGAGACGTCAGGCCCGAAATGTGCTTTCCAAACTGCAACTGCTCTCTTCCTTCACAGGAATTGCCTACCCATTCCTGTCCTGATCTTTATTTCAAACTATAGTCTCTAACAATCAAGAGCCTTTTTTTTTTTTTTGCCCCCAAGAAATCAAGGAGACATTGGAGAAGTTTCAAAAATATGCTTCATCAGTCTGTATCATGAGATGAGTGGTGAAAGAATGAAAACAAAATAAATAGCCTGGATAATAAATAAGTTCTTAGAAGATAAGTTAGGCAGATATGAGACAAACAAGTGAAAAAATTCTAAAGACCAGGACACAGGAGTAACAGGAGTTAAGGAGATGTGTATACTCCAACTGCTCTAAGTAAAGAATTGGAAAAGAATGGTATGTTTTGTTTCACAATAAGAAAAAACTGCAACCCAGTAAAATCTGTCTGACATGAGGCAGGTTCTCAAAGAGCAGGTGGCAATGAGTTCCTTGGAGGATCCTGGAGAATATTATGAAGCCTCCTCCTAAAGCCTAAGATAGAGAGTCCATAACTAGACATGGCAGAGCAGCTCATCTATGCAAAGGAGTTCCTAAAACGTGACAGATTAAAAATGGCTACAGTCTCTTCTACTGCTATAGAGAGATGTATCCTGATTCTCCTTCCCTTGAATCTTGGTTGGCCTTAATGCCTTGACCAACAGAAGCTAACACTTGGCCGAAGTAATATCCTAGGATTCCCAGGGCCAGATTGTAATAAGCCTTGAAGCTTCTACCCAGGCTCCCAGGCTCCTTGAAACAGCCTTTTGGGAGCTCTGAATTGACAGGTAAGAAGTCTGATAACTCTGAAACAGTCAAGTCGGAAATACACACAGACACACGTATACATACAAGATCTCTACACTCTTAGCTGAGACCAGCCTTCCAGCCATGCCCTCCAAGGTGCTATACAATACATGTGAGTGAAGCTGTATAGGCCTCTCCAAACTATCTTCCAGCTAAGTATCACCTCTGCTGATGCCTCATGGAATGGAAATCACTCAGCCAAGCCCTATCCAAATTCTTGGCCCTTAAAACCATGGGATAGAAATAAAGTGGTTAATGTTGGGATTTCTTTGTTGCTGTTTATTCTGTTTTTGTTTTGTTTTGATGCTTTAAACGTGTTCCAGAACATAGGAACAGACTACAGAGATCAGCATGTATTATGCTAAGGATTACTGGACACACATCCAGAGGAAAGGTTTTAGATGTGGGAACATAACATCATTTCTGTCATAAGGGAACATGCTGGAGAAATACATGAAGTTTGGACATACTGAAGAAGAGCTAGACAAAACAATAGCCTAATCCAAATGTAGATTAGTAAATGTTCAGATGGGAAAATATCTTTTGTGTGAGGATATCTAATTTAGGAAGATAAAAGTGGTTAAGATTTGTTGGATTTGGAGGAATTTGGAAGACCCAGAACTTAAGTGATTCCATTTGTCTCAATGAAGGAAATCCTAAAGTCTTTAAGAGTTGCTAGAAAAATAAAAGAATGTGCCAGAATGCAAAGGGAGATACAAATGGGGAAAGCTGCTCAGATCCAGATCCATTTACTCTATGAGCCAGACAGAAAGACATTCATGTAAGAAGGAAAGTAAAACATTAAAAATTCAACTGAGTTTCTCTTAACAATTTTTTAAAGATTTACTTATTTATTTGAATATCAGAATTAGAGAGAGAAGGCGGGGAAGAGAGAGAGAGAGAGAGAGAGCTCTTCTATCCACTGGTTCATTCCTCAGATGGCCACAGTAGCCAAGGCTGGGCCGGGATGAAGCATGGACAAGGAACTCACACATGGGAACAACTGCCCAAGCTTCTTTTAGGTCTCCCACGTGGGTTCAGGGGCCCAAGCATCTAAGCCATCTTCTACTGTTTTCCCAGGCCATAGCAGAGAGCTGGATTGGAAGAGCAGCTGGGACTAGAACTGGAGCCGATTTGGGAACCTGCTGCAGGCAGAGGGTTAACCTACTGAGCCACAGCGCCGGCCCTGCTCCACTCTTGATCCAGCTCCCTACTTATGTGCCTGGGAAAACAGCAAAAGATGGCCCAAGTGTCTGGGCCCCTGCCACCAGGTGGGAAACCCAGATGAAGCTCCTGGCTTTGGTGTGGTCCAACCCTGGCTCTAGTGGCCATTTGGGAAGTGAACCAGCAAATGGAAGAGTTCTATAACTCTGCCTTTCAAATAAATAAATAAATGAATCTTTTTTTCTTCTTTTAGAAAAAAGAGATTGACAGAGGAAAGAGAACAGTAGAGACATAGTTCATTACTGGGGGAAAAAAAAAGATGTAACAGAAAGAAATACTACTCAAGCCTGAAATATTCAAAAGGTGTGGGAAGTTAGTACACTGAGAAGCACGTGGCAGAGGGGCTGGTCCTCACGAGGCCCACAGAGCCAGACCCCAGGAACATCAGTTGTGGTCTCAGTTCAGGGATTTTCTGAGGCTGATTCTCCATATGCAGCACAGGGATCTTAAGGGCTAACCAGCTTTCTAGCAAGAGGCAAGGACAACAGCCATGACAATATAGAACTAAAAGTGCCTTTGCATCCTATCCCAAAGGAATAGTTGCTCATTTGTCCCTGACTTGAGAAATGAGTGACCTCTTACACATTTTTAATTCGACAGCTAAAATTTTTTGTCATACATTTAAAACACAATGTTGGAAGGGATGTAATTTCCATAAATATTGCCATAAATAAAACCATTACATCATTCTTTGAGATGTAGTCAATGGAATGTAAATACCAAAACAACTTGATACCATCATCATCCATTGAAAAGTAACCTATTTTTCAACATTTTGCATCTTTTATTCATTATATGTATATTCCCATTCTAATTTTCCCTCAGAATGTTACCTTAATATATTTGTTTTAAATGTTATACTGATCACCATTATCATACTTACCATTGAAATTTGTAATTTAATTTTATTTGTCATTGATTATTATGTCTCCAAAAGTTTAAAAACATTGCCTTGATTGAGTTACCACTACATTTATTATTAGCATAATCAGTCAAAACAGTTTATAAATTTTGTTGAATGATTATCAATCCTAAAAATTAAAGTTTTGTTATAAATATATCTCAATGAGATGAATGAGGCTTTTATCCTTTTCAGATTTTCATATTCATACACTTATCCTTGACTGAATATTGGCTTAAAGCTGTATGTTTAAATATAAACTCTGAAAAATCTTGTTCCCATAAATCCAAGAGGGAATAGGAATTTATACAGCCACATGCTCAATCCTTGCCGCACCTTCTAAATTATGTGATCACTCAGTGACCTATCATCCAACACTATTTTTATTATCTGGCAGCTGATAACTCTTGTAAATTAGTCCTTAATTCTGGTGCGAACAATGAATTGGAAACCACTAGACTTGATTTACAAAAGAATTTGTTATACAATTATTAGAGATGTTCCCTCACTCATTCTCGAGTTCTGAGGCAAATTAAAAAAGTACTTTATCAAGACTCATCAATTAATTATTAATAGTAATCATAGACTTTTGTTTTAGAATATTTTGGTCACCCAAGTTATTCAGAAAGAATCTGGAAAAATCAAAATGTTATTAATTTCAGTACCACCACAATTCTCCAGTAAAAAATTTTGTGCTTCAAATATTTCATCAAAACCTTGAAGCTACACTTTACACATATTTAATTTACAAAAAATACCCTATTCTGATTGGCAAAGACATTCCTTTCAAGCCAAGCCAATCAGACAAGTCACAGTTAACTTTCTCTCAATAAAGACCTGATTTCATTTTTAACTAAAAAATGTGTTGATATGTTTCAAGAAATCCTAGAAACCACTGATAAATAATTATGAAGATCATTCTCTAAGGTACAAATGCTAAAAACTGTTGATATTAAAATAACTTAGATCTAAAATAAGACGTATATGTTATAAAGCTGAGATAAAATTATGTACTGAATTTGTGACCCTGCAAAATAATATATCGCTAATGTTCTAAGTTAACTATAAATCTAAAGCCAGCATTTCAGCATAGCGGGTAAAACCACTGCCTGCAACATGGGCACCCCATATGGATACCGGTTCCAGTCCTGGATGCTCCATTTCTGATCCAGCTCCTTGCTAATGCACCCAGGAAAGCAGCGGACGATGGCCCAGGTCCCTGGGCCCCTGAGCCCTTGTAGGAGACCCAGATGAAGCTCCTTGCTCCTGGCTTCTGGCTTTGGCCTGACCCAGCCCCAGCCACTGCAGCCATTTGGGGAGTGAATCAGCACATGGAAGATCTCTCTCTTTCTCTCTCTCTCTCTGTGTACCTGTACCTTTCAAATAAATAAAAATAAAACCTTTTAAAAATTATAAATCTAAGAATATGATAAGAGCCATAGTGTTCCTTCAGTAAAGAGTTGTATACATGTATTGGACTTTGGTGTTTTTCTGTAGGAAATAATTAAATAAGAATTTTAAAATTAGAAATAACTTGATCAATTTCAGGCATTCATATGATCAATCTTGCTTACATTTAAAGATGGAAAATGATATACAGTGCTTAACATCTTAAGCAATAGTTTCATCTTTCGCTAACAGAGTATAAACTGATACAAATATTTCAAAGAATATTCCCAGAAAATGGACTTTAGCTGCTTTCTTAAACAATGAGTAGAAAATCTGAAGAAAAAAAATCATGGAAATCTTGTATCCATATTCAAGATGTATTCTAATACATCTTGAAATACCTGATTATTCTCAAAAACATTCCAGCTACATTTAAAAGAATTATAAATCCTTTAGAATTTTTAGATCTTCAAAAATACTTTTCCTTCCAGCTAATATGACAACTGAGAGTTGAATATAAAAACAGCTGAAAGGAATTGTTTTGATGGAAATAGTGCTCTCTCTGCTTTGATCTAAGGAGAATGTTTCTCAAGAGCAATACCCTCCAGGAGTCACACCATCCACGGGGCATGTGTTACAGGACCCTCAGTGGATACCTGAAATTCTGGCTAGCACCAGATCGTATATATACAGTTTTCCTAAAATAAAGTTTAATTTATAAATTAGGTACAGCAAGAGATTAACAAGCAATACTAAAGGGAACAATTATAACAATAGACCATGGAAAAGCTATGTGTGTGTGGTTTCTCTTTCTCAAAAAAATCATAATTCCTCATTCCACACTAGTAATATTTTCAGACCACAGCTGTCAGCAGGTAAGTAAAAATCACAGAAAGCAAAACCCCAGATAATGTGAGCACTATTTTGAGCATAAATGGATGAAAGAAATCAAATAAACAGGAAACTTTCAGAACCACCCCTCCAAGCACGCACTCATACGGAGTGTACCTCATATCTGAATTCAGAAAATTCCCACACTGGAAAAAAAATACACAATTTCTAATGTCTCTCTCAAGAGAAACAAGTGAAAAACAAGGAAATAATTCACAGGGACCTCAGGGTTTAATGGTTCATTCATGATGGCTTCTCCTTGGCTTGAGTCACCATTCTCCCCCTGACGTTCCTTCATGGCAGTGCAACACTGTGAGATTTGGGATGGGTGAGAAAGACTTTTTCTTTGGAGAGTGGTAGAAAGAGTATCAAAATCTCAGAGTAGTATTGGGAAGATTATTTTTAGGAAAGAACACAAATAAAGATTGGAGATCTGGAAATAGATTTCCTTGAAATGATATATGCTTACATTTCTCTTAGGAAATATTTGGGACCCTGGAGAAAGCAGTGCAGTTAAAGCAAATGTGAAGAGCGCTGGTCTAAGTCACTGCAAGGAGCTTAAATAGGCTTTTAGGGAGGGCTAGGAATGAAGGCATCTTGAATATGCTGGATGGGAAAGAATGTAAGTCAAGCAAGTCCTAGTAAAGTAGCTGCAAATTCCTGACTTTGCAGGAAGATAAAAATCTTATCAAATGCCTTTCAGTGAGAAAGGAGACATTTTTCTCCCATATATGGTGAACACAATACCACAATTAACCTATAGTGACTGCTTTCCCAGTGAGTATCTATCCACAAATCTTTGTGGACTGTGGACAACAGAAACAAATTGACATCTTGCTGAGGCTGCAACCAAAACCATCCCCTCAACCCGTCCTCTTTCTCTCAGCCACAAACAAGAGTCTGTGAAGGCCTTTGGCAAACCCTTAGGCTGAGTCCCAAGGCAAAATGTTGCCTGGGGTCTCTGCCCTAGGAACAGAGGGTTGGCCTATTTTAACTCTCTATGACTGTAGGGCTGGTGCTGTGATACTATTGTGCACCCAGTGCACTAACAGCTCTTTCAATTTTGTTTGGGAGAAACTGAAAATTTCTGCTCAAAACCTTCCTGTTACTATACAAACAGCTTGAACTGCAGCTACTGAAGGAAATACAACTTTATCCCACTCCGACCCTACCCTGGGAGCCTCCCCCTGGCTGGCTGAGATGCAGAGAATAAGAACATTGAAAAACTGACATTTACCTATGGAGTTGGAACTTTGAATTATTCTCAAGACTAAATGGATTCTAGATTGTTTCCCCCTTTATTTATCTTCCATGGAGTTTTAAAATAGGATAGGCAGTACATCAAAATTCTGCAAATCTTTATTTTTCTCATCTTGCAGTTACATTTGCATTGTTTGTGCTGCTATTTAATCTCACTGCAGCCTCTGGTTACCAGTATCATAAATAACTGTGCAAAACCTGAGCTTGGAAAATACACGGCAATTTCAAGAAGTTCATGGAAAAACTAAGACAAGTGTTTTATTTATTTTTGTCTAAAATTGACAAACACACACAGAGAGAGAACTCCAACCTATTGGCAGACTCCCCACATGCCTGTGAGGGCCAGGACCAGATCAAGACTGAAGCTGGGAGCTGGGAATTCAACCCAAGTCTTCCACATGGGTGGCAGGAACCATCATTGCTGCCTCCCAGGGTCTGCATTGGCAGGACGCTCGAATCCGAAGTGAAGCCAAGAATCTAACACAAGTTTTCCAATGTGGGATGCAGTTACCTTAACCACTAAGCTAAGCATCAGCCCAGATGAGTCTATTTTGTGCAAACAATTGTGGAACTTATACATAGTTTTCCATATTACTCATTTTCCATGAACTGCTGAAGACCTCTCTTGGAGCAGGAAGCAAATGTTGAACTTGAGTGGCAGCAAATCAACCTAGGAACCAATTTAATGACCATAATATTTCTGAACCTTCTATAAGCAAGGTCTAGGGTTGTCCCAGGGTGATTCCAAAAACATCCGCAAAGAGGTGTGGGCTGTTATTCTGGAGGAATGGCTTCATGAAGGTGAGAAAGGACTGCTTGCACAGATGGCCAACCTGCTCCCTAAGGCGCCCCATCACACTCTTGCCTCCAACCTAGATAGGGATGTCAGCAACACCACCTTGCTGGCTTGCTCCCCACTCCTCTATGTCACTCACTGAGTGTGGAATGAGTTGTCTGAGAAGAAGGAACAGAGTGTGCTCAAATGAATGCCTTTCTTCTCGTAGGAAGGTCCCTCTCATTTGATCCATGTTTGAAGACAGGTGCATCCCTCAGGTGAGATCTGAGATTGTCCAATTCAACCAGGGACAAGGAGAAATTTAGTTGCAAGATAAAAGTTTCAACAAGCTCACCTAACCACAGAGCCAAAGCTATGCCTCCTAATCAATCTTATTAGGATAAATGTGAAACACTAAACACAAATAAAAATGATTGACTCGATGAATAAATGTATGAACATAACATCTATCCACATGAAGCTGTGTAAGGATTCCAAGATATGGAGGAGAGTCAACTGATTTACTAGAGCATGCCCTAAGTCATCCTCAAGTGAATGATTTTTACAAACCAAGTTTTCTCCCTTTATCTGCCACATGGCTGACCCTGTATTCCCAGGTAGATTCATCATTGCTCATTCATTTTCCCATTGCTGCATCTTACCAGTTAACCTTTAACTATCTCCTTCCCTACCAAGTACTTAAATTATCTTAATAAACAATCAGGAAAGTAGAGGAGACCTCTTTAGCAAAGCTTGTTGCTGGTCTCTCTTAAGGCAAGGCAGGTCACTTATGAATAGAATAGATGACACACTCAGAAGGGTGCCACCAATCCTCCATGTATTATTTCATTAAACTTGAACCACATTCCACTGTAGAAGGGAGGTAATTCAGGGTCAGAGAAATTAAGTAATTTGCCCAAGTTTACATAACCAATAAGTAGAAGTCAGGATTTAAACTGATAGTCCTCCAAATTCCATGTTTAGTTCACTACTCCACAGCACCTGAATTCATAGAATTACATCCTACCAAAATTGGAAGAAATGGAAGAAACCTTACAGCTCATTCAATCCAATGTCCACCTCCTGTCCATGTCCCCCCAGCCACAGCTTGCTCATCTCAGTGGTGCGCAGTGGCTAAGTCAGCCCCTTCCATTGCTGGGCAGCCCTGTTGCTCCACAAACTTCTTTTCCTAACATCATATTGTTATGCCACATAACAACCATAGATATTTATGGGGCTCAATGTGATATTTCAATACATGTATAAGTTACATATATAATGGTCAAATCATGGTAATTAGTATATTGCATGCTAACAAACTTCTGTTTACAAGGATTATCTTGTAGACTCGATCCACTGGCCCAAACCTATCTTCCCTTTGGGTCCCTAAAGCACAGAACCTTCTAGATAGCACAGTTTTCAGCTTAACCATCCCCTGACCCTCCAAATATTCTGCAAAAATCTTGATCTTCAGCACCTCCTTTTCCCAGAAGCTTCCTCCAAGTATATTCATTGTCAATCACACACCAAGAGCCTGAAACTGGACAGAACATTCCAGGATGGGGCAGACCAGTGCAGAGTAGTGCTGGAATAATACTACCCCATTGTGAGCACCTATCACCATGTTATGTGTGTGTGTGTGTGTGTGTGTGTGTGTGTGTATGCGACAGACATGAGGGAAGAAAATGATTCCTCTGCTTGAGAACTGACAGGATGCCCAAGTGCTAAAAGAATATTTCCCAAAGTGCATCTCTGGAAACATCATCATCTCAGTATAAACAGGTAGGTCATTTACCAATAAAATAATAAAATCTGTGCTCCTGCAGGTTGGTAACATACTGTTGAATATTCTATGCCAGGTATTGTGTTATTCACTAGAGTTATCTGCATGAACAAACCAAACCAAAATTCCTTCCTATGGAAGCTACAAGTTAGACAAGAAGTATTATGAGTATCTGAGGACCTTTGGAAAGATTTTAAGTGCAGAATGGAATGTCATTAGAATTATGCTACAAAAAACAGGTTTAATTAAATTAACAAATTGATTGATATGGATTTATTTAATTAATACAAAAACAACCCAAGGGTATAATCCTGTTAATAACTAATAATCATTATTATTAGCATCCTAGGGGACAGCATTTGGGTCACTAGATTAGGAAGCACACAGTTAGAACACTGAATACAAATTACTCTGCCTTCAGCAAGACTATCTTCCGATGTCACCCATGTCCTCTGTGGAGTTTCTAATGTGAAAAGACTCTAGGGGTGGGCATCTAGCATAGCAGTTAAGACATTTCTGATATGCGCTTCATATCACAGCACCTAGGTTTGAGTCCTGGCTCTGCTCCCAAGCCCAACTTCCTGCTAATGTGCATCTTGGGGGGCAGCAGGTGATGGCTTAAGTATTTGGGTCTCTCCCCCCACATGGGAGATCCAGGATTCCCAGTGCTTCAATATTCTTCACCCATCACTCCCTTGATTTCTTCATGTTTTTTGTGTCCATGTCCCACTGCTCCCTCTGGGACTTGAGGGCTCAGCTCAGGGCACTGTCCCCAGCTTGAGCCATTACTGACCCTGCATGTGATTGTCAGCATTGGCTCATCAAGATAGAAGCACCTGTCCTAGTTCCCAAGCCTTCAGCAATTCCTCCCCTTTGTTCTAGACTCTCAGAACAGAATGGGTATCCGTTGGGTGGCGTTCTGTGGTTGAAAGTAGAACTGATGTGAGATGCTGGCCTAGGAGCATGGACCCAAGATAAAACTGAAATAAGCCAGGCCCTAAAGGCCTGTGCCCTGTGCAAAAGGAGGTACAAACACAGGAAGGAGAGAAAGGGAACTCTGTGTCAGGAGAATGACTGAATTTGGAGAGAAGTCTACATGGAAAGGGATTGGTTATTTGTGGGAAAAGAATGGCAAATATGTAGCACGATATTTCTGTAACTATAAATAACATATAAATACCTTTCCTAATGAAAACCTTATGAAATCTGCTAAACTGGGAGGTTTTAAAAACAGCAGAGGGCAGGGGAGAGAAATGTGTATTTAACCCATACTACATGCATGTGCCAAGCCCCTTCCATATGTGTTTGCTCAGTCCTCTCTCTGTGGATGAGGAACAGGAGGCTGAGAGAGGCTAACGAACTTGACGAAGGTCCTCTGGTAAACCAGTTTGAAAGGAGATCTGTCAGGCTCCAAATCCCTCCCACTTTCTGGAACCAACAGGAGCCTGCCTAGAGGCAGGGGCTGGACCTCATGCCTTTTCTAGATTTGGTTCTGTTGCCAGAATGTCCCGAATTTCCAGCCTTATTCTCTACAGGCACTTAAGTAAAGATCCACTAGGTACACTGTGAATGATAGCTCCTCAAAGAAGACTGAAGCTGGGGCAACCATACTGAACGTGTAATGGGAGATGCCAGACTCTGCCATCGCCTTGCTGTGTGGCCTTCAATTAAGCATCTACCTTCTCTGGGCTGTCGTTTCCACACCTGGGAAATGCAGAGTTGGGTTGGACGTCCAGGAGGCCTCAGCCCAAGGCTAAGGGTCTCATGTCACAGATGCTAGAGGTGATTTTGGTGGACATCTTCCAAGAAAGGTCACTTTAGGGGACAGCACTGTGGTAGGCTAAGCCTCTGCCTGCAGCACTAGCATCCTATATGGGCACCAGTTCAAGTCCCAGCTGTGCCACTGCTGATCCAGCTCTGTGCTATGGCCTGAGAAAGCAATAGAAGATGACCTAAGTGCTTGGGACCCTGCACCCACATGGAAGACCCAGAAGAAGCTCCTGGCTCCTGGCTTCAGCCATTGCGGCCAACTGGGGAGTGAACCAGTGAATGAAAGACCTTTCTCTAGTTTCTCCCTCACTCCATCTGTAATTCTACCTCTCTAAGAAATAAATAAAACCTTTTTTAAAAAAACTTTAAAAATCAATAGTATTAAGTAGAACAGACAAAAAAATACTAAGAGGGATAACGTATTAAGTTGTTCATCAACAGTCAGGGCAAGGGCTGATCAAGTCACCGTTTCTCATAGTGTCCATTTCACTTTAACAGGTTTCCTTTTTGGTGCTTGGTTAGTTGTCACCGATCAGGGAGAACATAAGATATTTGTCCCTTTGGGACTGGCTTATTTCACTCAGCATAATGTTTTCCAGATTCCTCCATTTTGTTGCAAATGACCAGATTTCATTGTTTTTTACTGCTATATAGTATTCTATAGAGTACATATCCCATAATTTCTTTATCCAGTCTACTGTTGATGGGCCTTCAGGTTGATTCCAGGTCTTAGCTATTGTGAATTGAGCAGCAATAAATATTAAGGTGCAGACCACTTTTTTGTTTGCCAATTTAATTTCCTTTGGGTAAATTCCAAGGAGTGGGATGACTGGGTTGAATGGTAGGGTTATATTCAGGTTTCTGAGGAATCTCCAGACTGACTTCCATAGTGGCTTCACCAGTTTGCATTCCCACCAACAGTGGGTTAGTGTCCCTTTTTCCCCACATCTTCACCAGCATCTGTTGTTGGTGGATTTCTGAATGTGAGCCATTCTAACCAGGGTGAGGTGAAACTTCATTGTGGTTTTGATTTGCATTTCCCTGATTGCTAGTGATCTTGAACATTTTTTCATGTGCCTGTTGGCCATTTGGATTTCCTCTTTTGAAAAATGTCTATTAAGGTCCTTGGCCCATCTCTTAAGTGGGTTGCTTATTTTATTGTTGTGGAGTTTCTTGATCTCTTTGTAGATTCTGGTTATTAATCCTTTTTCTGTAGCATAGTTTGCAAATATTTTTTCCCATTCTGTCGGTTGCCTCTTCACTCTCCTGACTGTTTCTTTTGCAGTACAGAAACTTCTCAATTTGATGCAATCCCAAAAGTTAATTTTGGCTTTGACTGCCTGCACCTCCAGGGTCTTTTCCAGGAAGTCTGCCAGTGCCAATATCTTGCAGGGTTTCTCCAATGTTCTCTAATAATTTGATGGTGTCATGTCGTAGATTTAGGTCTTTAATCCATGTTGAGTGGATTTTTGTGTAAGGTGTAAGGTAGGGGTCTTGCTTCATGCTTCTGCACGTGGAATCCAATTTTCCCAGCACCATTTATTGAATAGAATGTCCTTGTTCCAGGAATTGGTTTTAGATCCTTGATCAAATATAAGTTGGCTGTAGATGTTTGGGTTGATTTCTGGTGTTTCTATTCTGTTCCATTGGTGTATCCATCTGTTTCTGTACCAGTACCATGCTGTTTTGATAACAACTGCCCTGTAGTATGTCCTGAAATCTGGTATTGTGATGCCTCCGGTATTTTTTGTCTGTTCTACTTAACACTATTGATTTAATTCTGTAATTAATACACAGTTATTCTTAAGTGTTGAAACTTAACTGAAAAGTGATCCCTGTTAAATATAAGAGTGGGAATAAGAGAGGGAAGAGATGTACAATTTGGGACCTGCTCAAGCTGACTTGCCCCAAATGGCAGAGTTAGAAACATACCAGGGGATTCCAATTCAATCCCATCAAGGTTGCATGTACCAATGCCATCTCACTAGTCCAAGTGATCAATTTCTATTCACAGTTGATCATAATGATAGGACTAAGAGTCAAAGGGATCACATAAACAAGGCTAGTGTCTGAAAATACTAACTGATAGAACAAAAAAGGGAGAGAATGATCCAACATAGGAAATGGGATACACAGCTAACTCATAGAATGGTGGATGTCCTAAACAGCACTCTGGCCTCAGAATCAGCCCTTAAGGCATTCAGATCTGGCTGAAAAGCCCATGAGAGAATTTCAGGCATGGAAAGCCAAGACACTCTGTCAAAAAAAAAAAAAAATGACCTAAATGAAAGATCTCTGCAAGAGAGATCCCAGTGGAAAGAACAGGTCATCAAAGAAGGAGGTACCTTTCTCTGAAGGGAGGAGAGAATTTCCACTTTGAGTATGACCTTGTCTAAATATGATAAGAGTCGGTGAACTCAAAAGGCCTCCATAGCTATGGCAACTCATGACAAGAGCGGAGGGTGATTTCTGATGTCATAAATAAGAGTGTCAACTTCTAAAGTCAACAACAGGAGTCACTGTGCACTTACTCCTCATGTAGGATCTCTGTCCTTAATGTGCTGTACATTGTGATTTAATGCTATAACTAGTACTCAAACAGTACTTTTCACTTTGTGTTGCTATGTGGGTGCAAACTGTTGAAATCTTTACTTAATATATACTAAACTGATCTTCTGTATATAAAGAGAATTGAAAATGAATCTTGATGTGAATGGAAGGGGAAAGGAAGCAGAAAAGGGGAGGGTTGTGGGTGGAAGGGAAGTTATGGGGTGGGGGGAAGCCATTGTAATCCATAAGCTGTACTTTGTAAATTTATATTCATTAAATAAAAGTTTAAAAACAACTTTAAAAATAGAAAAAAAGAAAGATTACTTTAGCAACATCCCTCCAACCTGGCTTTACCACTCACCCCAGCCCAGCTGCACTGACCTGCACCTCCCGAGTCAGGGCCAGCTCCAGCAGCTGGCCAAAGTGCTGCCCCAGCGTGCTCAGGGTCTCACTCACGCAAGCCTTCATTGACTTCAGGACATGCTCACTCTCAACCTGGAGGCACCTGGGCAGGAGAAACAAGGGGAAGAGTCACTGGAAGAGGCAAGGGGTCAGCCCAGAGCCCTCACAGGGACCGAATCTGGACCCACTCGAGACCTGGGGTGTGGTGAGAGTGGGCTGGAGGGAAAGAACTTCCCGCCTCCAACTCGCCCATGGGTCCCTCAGTGTCAGGGAAGTGCCAGCTGCCATGGACTAACAGTCCCTGCCAGGGGGGCAAATGGCCATCAGAGAGCAGCACATCCATCTCTGCAGGCTCCTCCCTCATGGAACCACCAGCCTTGTGGCCAGAGTCCATCTGCTCCAGTGCTGGGGAGGGAGGGGTAGAAGCAGAGGGCTGGGGGCCAAGGCTTTGCCACAGCTCACTCTGGAGCTGGATGTCAATGCCTGCGGCCCTCTAGGAAGCAGCTGCCTATAACATGCAGAAAGCAGTCTTGAGGATTTTCTCTGGACAGGAAGAACAGAGGGGAATCAGGCTCACGTTAACCCCTGGGGCCTGAGAATGTCCCACCTAGGCAAGGCAAGCCAAAGCCCCCTGGGAGCCCCAGGCAATGACAAGCTCCAAGTTTTGCCTCCAGGACATGGGGCTGGGAACACTGTCAGCAGACACTTGGGGGTGTGTACACACGACAGGGAGCATGTGTATGTGTCTGAGTGTGAACAGAGGTGTGTTTATACATGTCAAATGCAGGAAGGCGTGTGAATTTCTGTGATTGTGCAAGAGTGTGTTTATCTGTGCACGAGCCAGTGAGTGTCTCTGAGCATTTGTGTCTGGAAGGGTGCGACGGTCTGCTCTCCCCTTGCCTTGCCTTGGTGGGGGGGGGGGGGGCAGGTCTTTGAAAGTTATGGGAAATCTTCCCCTTGCTACCAACTTCTCAAAAAATCTTTCTTCCTATACCCCAGGCTCCCCTCTGCTTCTCATTTTATCCCTGAGACCAAAAAGTAGGATAGAAAATTCCAAACAAATTATCCAAGCTTTTGAAAAAAGTCAGAGAAGAAACCTCTAGGTGCCCCCGCCATCACATCTCCCCATTCTGTTTCCGAGAGAAGGCAGCAGCTCCATCCTGGGCTGAAAGATGGCTGGGAGACACAGGGAGGCCCTGGCCCCTGACATACCTCTCTGTGATGGCCGACAGCTCTGAACACTTCTCCATTAACAGCTTCTCAACCTGCAGAAAAATACAGCAGTTGTTCTCGATTCCGTAGCGTTGGTGAGGACCAACTGCTGCACCAGCTGTTCTGGGACACAAAGATGAGAAACCAAGTACTCTGACTCGGGGAACAAGTACTTCATAAACTAGATCCCCAAGTGATGTGGCAACAGAGATTACTCTCCGCTGCTTTGCAAGTCCTGAAGTAGAAAACTGAGCAATTCCTGTGCCAGGGGATCTGGGATGCTTCAGTACACACAGGCCACTTAAGCTGAGCTTTGAAGCACCACTAGAAGTTCATTGTCTGCAAAATGGACCAAGGACAAGTTCGAAGCAAAAGGCAAAGCACTCAGTTGAAAAGTGCATGAGGTAACACTTTGAGCTTTGAGAAGAAGGTTCAAAATCGTGGGCTGTGTAATCAGAGAATCGTGGGTTGAAGCTGCTCACACCATCCAGTGCATCCCTTCAGGCAAGCTAGTGAGCCTCTTGAAGCTCTGTGTCCTAATCAACAAAATGAAGAGCACAATTGTAATATATTTTAATCAACTGCTTTAGTTTATATGTAAAAACTCACTTAGTCCTCACAATAAGTCTATGAAACAAATGCTATTATTATACCCACTAGGATCAAGGTATAGGACAGAAAGAAGTTAAGTACATTGCCAAGGTCACACAGCAGAGCTGAGAGTTGGACCTCGGCAGCCTTACCTCAAAGTTGGTGTATTTAACCATTAGCAGCTTTGCACAGTGGTGGTGCCTGCCTCTCAGGCTGCGTAGGTTAAATCAAATGTGTAAGAACACCCAGCACAAGCACTTGGTAGAAAATCAGTTCAGATTCTAACAGTCTTTTTCCCCTCCTTTACCAAAGAGGGAGGGAGGGTGGCCCTGGGGCAGCAAAGGTTCAGACTCAATGCAGTCCAGACCCACTCTTCTCCAAGGCACCCCTACTCCCAGCACCCACCCACCTCCCTCCCGGGGCAGCTGACCTGGCTCATTTCCTGTGAGGAACTCCTGCTGGCAGCAGTGTATTCGCTGACCATCGAGCGGGCGTGGCAGGTGAGACGCACACTCATGCTGTGCACACGAGCCCAGCGGTCTTGGGCCAACTTCTGTCCGATTCTGCGCAGTTCAGTGCTGATGACCCAGCCCCGCTTGAGCAGCAACTGCAGGGGGTCCCCAAGGCTGGGGCCACCCGCCAGGATGAGGTCACCCTGTGCGTCCTCCTCCAGGCTGATGGGCTTTGCCTGCAGGACACACATGCACTCACACTCAGTCATGAGCTTCAGGTCCTCCATCCAGCGCTGGACTGAGTCCACCTGCATCAGGTGCAGCCTGCAACCAGGGAACAGTGCCAGGAAGACCATCAGTACCCCACAGTTTCCAAGGGCTCCAATTCCAGTCCATCCGGTGTTTCCTAAGCACCTACTATATGCACTCAACACTGCTTCTTCCATTCATGAACCTTAATCCTCTCAATCAATTCTCATCTTCATTTTAGAGATAGTAAGATGGAGGCAGAGAAGTTTTGAGGATAAGTGATCAGACTAATAAATAACAAGCCATGAAGTCTGACAGAACAGCAGATGATCTGTACAATAAGGGTGAAATGGAAATAGCCCAAATTATCAAATAACATGTTAAGTGAGCTCTGGCATAGCAATGTGGTTATATAGTATACATGTATTTAAAATAATGCTTTCCAGAATTGTATAGCAAATAAAAATGTGTATGTAAAACAAGGAAAGCAGTATGTAAGATGTAACTGCACACACAACCATTACAAGAATGTTAAATAGCTCTGTCTAGAAAAAATATATAAAGACATCTAAATGCTAAAGGCTCTTTGAGTTGTAAAACTAAAGTCTTTAATTTTTTCAACTTTTTACTAATTTCCGAATTTCCTACAGTGAGTATGGATGTCACTTTCGTAATGGAATAAATTTAACTCTATTTAGTATAACACCATGAGAACATAGATTAGTTCCTAAGCTCTTAATCAAATAAAAATCACTCTAAAATCCCCTTAGTCAAATAAAAGCCAGTAAGAGCAGATAATTATTGAAGCATTGGACATCTGTCAAGAGTCTTAGTTTAGTATCACATAAGTGCCAGGCTCTGCGGGGAAAAACAGAGACAGAGATGTCTAGCCTCCATTCCCAAGGAGCCTTGACTCTGCCTTAAGAATCAAGACAAATGAATAAAAAGTTAAAAGCCAATAAGAGGTTTCAGCACCATTTTATAACAGAAGACATACGCAATTAACCATGAAGGCTGAGTCAAGTCTCGTTGTCTCTGGCTAGTAATAGAGCCTTCCAAAGAGTCTTTCTGTGGCTAATTCTACATCCCTCAAACCATTCTCCACCTGCCATCAACTCACTCAATCATTCTACAAATAGGCCTGCAGGCTCTACAATGTGCCAAGTACAGCTTGAAGACCTGGGCTGTGACAGAAAACAGATAATCCTTTCCCTTGTGAAAGTTAGATTTAGTAAGAGGACCATCAATTTTCAAAATAAACCAACAAGGTAGCAATATGTTGGCGGCAGTGAGTGTTAGGAAGGAAAAGAATAGAGAAGACATCTAGAATGTATCAAGGATGGAAGGGACAACAGGCATTGCAGTTTAAAAAAGTGGGTCCAGGGAGGCTCACAGAGAAAAGGACATTTTGAGCAAGATGTGAAAGACATGAGGAAGCGAGCCAGGAGGATGTCCAGTGAGCATTTGTTCCAGGGAGAGGGAATGGCAAATTCAAAAGTTTTGGGGCAGTGAAGTGACCTGGAGATGTGTGAGGAATCCCAAGGAGAAGTCAGCCACGAAGGGAGAAAAGGTAGGAGCAATGAGGGCAGGGAGGTGGAGCCTATAGGCCTGCAAAGCACAAGGTGAGGACTTCACTTTTATTCTGGGTCAGTACAGCCCAGGGCACCAATGAGTCCCTCCTGGTGGAGCAAAGCTATCAAGTACAGTTGAAGCAATGAAGGCATACCACAACCATCAAGGTTACAGTCATGTCTTCATGCTTATGGATATTTAATGAGAAGGAGCAGGACTTTCTGAAAGATGCAGTTGTTTGGGTATAAAGCTTTCAGATGTAATTTTTAACCAGGTGCCATATAATATCTAGCCATGGAAATTACACGTGTGTTTGTCTAAAAGGAAATTGCCTTTTTTAAAATGCTAAAAACAAAAACTCACCAAAGATCTTTCTGTCTCATTCATCTTTCATGAGACTATTGTATTTTTTTTACAGAATTTGCATATACACATATCTACATGTTTGAGTCTATGCATATGCATATAGACACAGACACAGAAGAGAGGGAGAAGAAAATCGCCTAAAATATGAAATCACAGCATTCTGCTTCCTATTCTACCTTTATGAACTCATATTTAGCTTCTCTGGGGCAGAACTGAGCCACATGTACTCTGTAGACCACTGCTAGTCTTCACACCTTATTATCACCCTCCTGTCATTGCACAGCCCCGCCCCCAGTTGACTCATGGTGACCTAGGAGGAGTCAGTTCATATTTTTCCCCACACTCAAATTCTTACACAGACTTATATTTAAGAATATATACATATATAGTTTTCTGACCCACTGATTGTTTTAGAAATATGACCATAATATATACACACCTAGCCATACTTTGATCTTCTTACTTAACACAAAAATCCCTCCAAGTCAACAGGATTCTAAAACATTATTGCCAGTGTCTAAAACTTATTCAGCTTTCATATATACCAAATTATCAAATAAGTTTTCCACTGTTGGGTATTCATTTTGTTTCCAACTCTTGATGACTATCAACAATGCAGCAGTAAAACATTCTCATACATATATGCCCTTTCATGTCAGTATCTCAAACCAGTAACACAGATCTCCAAGAGTAGAACTGCATTCAGTTCATGTGGACATATTCACTTCCTAAAGCAGCAATGCTTCATATTCTCCAGATAGGGTATTAGGGCTTTCTACCTAGATTCTGAAACGGGTTATTCCTCTGCTCAAATACCTCAGTGCCCTCCCTCCCCACGTCCCCAGGCCATTACTCCCTGATTAAGTAAAAACTCCAGAGCGTAAGATAAGAAACTTCCATAATCTGCGCCTAGTCTCCCCACATATCTCCATTCTCCACCTTCTCCCAATTCTTAGTGTCCCTGTCATAAACACACTCTCTACACTTCAGGCACACTACACTTACCAATTTCCCAACCACACCACCCTCTTTCACAGTCCCTGGTAGCCTTGAATATACTTAAAATACTCTCAGACTAAAATCCCCTTTCCTTCTCTAACTGGCAAGCTCCTATTCACTCTGCAAGACCTAGCTCTACTATTACTTCCTCTAGAAAGCCTCATCCGAGCGCCTCAGTACCTCCTCTGGTACAGCCCACTGGTGCACTAATAACACTCTTTCACAGCTGATATTTCTCTGAACTCTCAAGTCCCGGGAGGGTCAGTCCCATGCATCTGACGTATGGCCTGTGCCCAACATGGATCAGTTACTCAGTTAATACACACCAAGACATGAATGATCAAATGTCAGGTATTTACTGCTATACCTCTGTACCATAAAGAAGATTTCATATGCTTTCCTCCTCATTCAAGCTACCCAGAGAGCACCTGAGGCTGACATGATTAATAAAGGAATATAAAAGTTGGAAATACATATTGTGGTTGTGTTCTAGGGACGCACACCTGGGAAACACTCAGACCTAAGGCTCTAAAGAGGCAACAGATGTACTAGTCACTCACCCAGTGACTCATTCGCTCCATAAACACTTCGCAGTGGATGTCTGCTACTTTGTCTTCCCAGCTCCCCTTCCGCCCTCCTCTATCAACAGCAGAGACAACTCACACTAGCTACTCCTTATGTGGCTGCTCTGGCTTCAGCTTTTCCCTCTTTTTTGAGAAAAGCCCCTCCTTCGGATTCTATGAATGCCCCTGGTGGTCTTGTCTGAGCAGTGTAAAACTTCTGGGTTACAGTTGGTGGTTGATGGGGGGTTGGGGGGAGCGCCAAGGGCCTGAACCATGCTGCACTAATTCAATTCCTTCTCTCCAATTGTGACACTTAGAACCAAGAGTCACAGAGACTGGAGTTACCACACATGGGTCATGTTAAGGATAGTGACTTCAGTTGTTCCATGAGAAACCACAGGATCATTCGAGGAGTAAGGAGATAAATCCAAGAGTTGATTTCTATTGCTTAGACCAAAAGATCCTTCCCTAAAATGCAAGTGCACAAACCACTAGGCAGTGATGCGTTGGTGTCATTCCTTAGAGTAAAAGTCTTCTGGGAATTCAAAGGAGAGAGCCATCCCTTCCAGCTGGAGAGCAGGGCAAGGTGCTTGGAAGAGGAGGCCGTGCAGCTGGGTAGGGTTTATGCATGTCAGGATAATGGGAGCATGTTTCAGAGTGGGGCACTCAGCGGGACAATGGGCAAATCCTTTGGACTAGAGCTGTACATTCTGGAAGAGCAGGAGCTGCAAGGAAGGCAATCAGACAGACAGAACAGGGCTCTTGAGAGGTCTTGGATACCAGAGCAGCAGCAGGGTATTTACGGTGCAAGCTCAACAAGCTGTCGGAGAGGCAAAGCACAGCAACGGCAGTGGTGACTGGGAGGGCTGGTAGGCCACACCACAACACCTAGAAGAGCACCCGACACAGCGGAAACCCGAGAGCCTGGGCTCAGGGTCAGCTCTCCGCACACCGCCCTGAGGAAGAGCTCTGGGACTCTCTGAAAAGAGACACTTGGACCCCCTTACCTCTGGCCTGCAGGAGAAAGAGCCATCCCAGCCCTGCAGTCACGGAAGAGCTAGGAAACAAGAAAAGGGGTGTCAGGGCCACCAAATGCCCCAGGCCTGGGCTCATCCTGACACATCCACTTAGATCTCAAACTCATATTTTTGTCTAGTCCTCCACCCCCAATGCACACAGGAGGCATCATCACTCTTTGCTCCTCAAGATCTTTAAAAAATTAGAATGAAAGCGAAATTTCAGAAGCTGTGTTAATTAAAATCCTAGTTGATTCCTCACTCAGCTAGAAGAAGTAGAAAAATAAAACTATTGATTTTTCCAGGATCTGTGCTTTTGTGGCTATGTCTGTGTTTGTGAACAATTCATCTGAGTGGGTGTCTGTCTATATTATCTGGATGCTTGTATCTGCATGTGTGGGTGTCAGTTTTTGTTTCCCTACATGTACAAATACTCAGCTGAGTATGTGTGTGTTTATGGGTCTTAATGCCATATAAACTTGATGATTAAAAACAGTGGGGCATGGGCTATACTTAGCATCCCTCTGTCCAAGAAGAGAATATCAAAAGGGAAGAAATAAAGTAACTTCACAATGGAGAAACCTGGAAGACACCACCTTAACTAAGTGCTCGAGGTTAACCTCACCAAAGAGAAGTCATGTTCACAGCATGCATCCTGGTTACAGGATGATAAGAAGCCTACCTCCTCCCTGGGCATTCATCCTCCAAAAGATATAACTTCAGTCTCATCATGGAAAAAAAATCAGATGAATGCAAACTAAGGAATAATCTATAAAATACCTGATCAATCCTCTGCAAAGCGGTCTGAGGTAATCAAAAACAAGAGGAGACTGAGAAACTGTCCTAGACAGGAGGAGACTAAGAAGAAGTGATGACAAAATGTAATGAGACAAACCAGGTGGAATCCTGACACAGAAAAGGGCTATTCTCTGAAAAACCAAAGAAATTCAAATGATATCCTGAGATATTAGCAGTAATATCTCAAGTAACTGCAACGGACCAATGCTGATTCCTCAGCTGTGACAAAAGCAGTGGGGAAATTGGATGAGGGGTCTCTAGGAACATCCTATACTATCTTTGAAACTTTATGTAAAACTAAGACTATCCTAAAATTGCATAGTTGAGTTCTAAAATACAGAGTAGGTAGGGGAATCCAAATGAATTTCTCTTCCCTCCAGGAAGAGGTTCACTTCCCTTGCTTCTTCCCCAACCCAATGCACAAGCCAAACCTGGCTGTCTCTCCAGCTTTGTGTAGTGAGTCTCACGGGAGGAAGACCTAGAAAGCCTATGCTGCAGAGAATGGGCAGGCAAAAACCGGCTAAAGAACAAGTATTAGACCCGTTCTCCAAGAACCTGGGAGATGAAAGAAAGAAAGGGGACCCTAGTCGGGCTGGCAGGTACAAAGTGTTCTCTCAGGGGAAAGGAACAGGGCAAACCCCATGGATATTTTTCCCCAGTCCACAATGGCTGAATCCCAAGCAGACCTCTTGTACCTGTGCCTTCAGTGCTTGGCTCCTTGGGGAGCCCTTCCTCAGAGGCCCTCTGTTTGGCTAATAGTGACTGTGTTCCCTCCTTATTCACCTGGACAAACAGGCCTTGAGCCAGATCCTCCTCAGGATGGAACAGCCTGCAGTCTAAGGGCCATAAGCAAAAGAGGACCTAATCCAAGCACAAGCCAAGAAAGCTTGCGTGTGGCCACCTGGAGGTACAAAGACTTAGCTCACTTCCCAAAGCCTGTATGTCTTTAGGCAAACTGCTGTTTCATTATTTTTTCTTTTCTGAAAATTTTAAAATGAAATATATGTATTGAAATGTAATATATGCACATCAAAGTGAACAAATGATAACAAAAAATGCAGTCTGACAAATGTTCAGAAATTTAACACATCCATATGCCCAGTAACCAGATAAAGAAACAGAATTATTAGGAGTACCCAGAAGTTTCTGCCCTCTTGTAGTCACTCAGTACCCTGACTTTAACAACATAAATTAGTAGTCTTCAAAGTAAATTTCTTCATTTCTTTGAGCCTTGATTTATACCACTGTAAAATAGAAATAACAGAACCCTCTACACAGAGTTGAAGAAAGTATTAATTAATTGGTGAATGGGATGGGCCTAGCACACTGCATGATACAAGGGAACAGTTCCCCTTGCTGCCCGTTCCCATATCAACATTTTGATACCCTGAATAACTCTAAATACAATGGTGGCTAGCATTTGCTGAACACATTCCATGTGTTGGGCACCATGCTGTGTACTTTATTTCAATTACTTGATTTACTCCCCAGGTCTTTTTTCTAACACTGGTATTATTGGTATCTCCATTTTATAGATGAGGAAACTGAGATACAGGGAAGTAAAACCACCCAGGTGAAAGGTGGTAACATTGATATTGAAACCTTGACCTCCTGGATTCCAAAGTCAGCTCTTAACCTGTTTGCTCCCCCCAACCCCCACCCTTTTCTAAAAGAAAAAAGTGAAGGGGAGGGGGGAATGAGAGGAGTAGAGAAGCAGCCTTGATCCAGGGAGACAGGACCATATTCCCATGCAGGGGCTTCAAGGGCCATTCTGAGAAACAGCAGGATGAAGGAATTTGTGAGTCCCTGACTGTCTAAACTCTGGGAGAGTGGCTGGTGCTGTGGCGCAGTGGGTTAAAGCCCTGACTTGCAGTGCTGGCATATGATATGGGTGCTGGTTCGAGTCCCGGCCACTCCACTTCCGACCTAGCTCTCTGCTATGGCCTGGGAAGGCAGTAGAAGATGGCCCAAGTCCTTGGGCCCCTGCACCCACGTCGGAGACCCGGAGGAGGCTCCTGGCTCCTGGCTCCTGGCTCCAGGTCAGCTCAGCTCCAGCCGTTGCAGCCATTTCGGGAGTGAACCAGTGGATGGAAGACCTCTCTCTCTGTCTCTCTCTGTAACCTGTCTTTCAAATAAATAAAATAAATCTTAAAAAAAAAAAACCCTGGGAGAGAGGGTAGAGGAAAACGAAGAATGGCAGGCCCCAGGGGCACAGACCTGCTCCAGGGTGTCCTCGTGCAGGAGCCACCTTCCCAAGTGACAGTCTCAGAAACGAGGATGGATACGGCACAATGGGGAAATCACAATCTGGTTTTCTTTAAGAATGAGCTGAAAATAACTTATTTTTAGACATTGTTTGTACAGATCCCTCCTCTTTCATGCAGCAGCAAACACACACAGTGGGAAGAACAAAAAGAGCAGACCAGTTAGCTCCGGGCTTCCTGCCTCCTCGTACCCCCGCTCAGCGGCTACTCCCCACGCCCTGTCTCGTCCGCACATCGCACTTAGGTCCGGGGCCAACATTGACCAGGTCAGGGAGGACACTGGGAGGTTATGGCCCATCAGCAGAGAAATTTTAATGAAGCAACTCTACCATCTTAACTTTCTTCCTTAAACGTGAGCAAGATGAGGAACATTTCTAGGAAGATGACAGTGATGGCAGCTTAGTTTGTAATGTCTACAGGTCTCCACACAATACTGACAGAGCAACCAGATAATGGAACCACCCTCCCCCCCCCCCCCGAGTAATATTTACAGCAAAACTGAATGACAAGGTATCTCCAGAAGCCACAAAACACAAGGAAGTGGAGACAAACCTCAACAACTGTGGACCTGTTTGGTACCACTTTATGACAAGAAGAAGAAAGTAACAGAGTGGCTTCTGACAACATAAGAAAGGAGAATCCCAAAACTGGATATTTACCAGAAAGCACAGTATGAAAATTTGAGAATAGCAGTTGAAAGTAGAAGGGTGCTGGTCTCTTTAACAGCAGGTGAGCACAAGGTGTCTACTGTGAATTCCCAAACCTGGCCCAGCAAGAACCTCTTCTATAACCAAGTACCACATTGGTCTTCTGGGAGTAGAATCAGAATTGGGTAGGACAAGTACAACAGAGGTAAAAGACAGAGATATTTAGATCAATGTGAGGGAAGGAAGCAGAGCTAGGAACTCACCATATTTTGGTCTCTGGACAAAAACAAAAGTCAGTGGAGCTCTAGGAAGTCAGAAGAGCTTTCTTGAATCCTGTGTTCCTCTAAAAGTTCATAAAAGCTAATTTCACTTAAAAATGAGCCATAAAAATGATTGCAATATTATCCCACACATAGCTATTTTTAAAAGAAAATAAAGAGCAGAAACATAGCCCTTCAATGAGAAAAGGCCAGAAAAAGGCACTCAGGAAACAGATAAAATCATAATTTACTATTTCAAAATAAATTTAAAAATCTTAAGAAAATGACATAAGACTTAGAAGAGAAGCATAAATTCTCAGGAAAGAAATTGTCCTAACCCCAGAAATCATCCAAAATAAAAGAAGAAAAATCATTTTAGAAACAAAGCCTTTACAAGAAACACATATCTTAAGAAGTCAAAAGTAAAAATTTTCAAGAATTTAAATGAAAAAACAAGATAAAAAGAATTTAATAGGGCTGGCACCGTGGCTTACTAGGTTAATCCTCCACCTGAGCGCCGGTACCCTGGGTTCTAGTCCCGGTTGGGGTGCTGGATTCTGTTCCGGTTACTTCTCTTCCAGTCCAGCTCTCTGCTGTGGTCCGGGAGTGCAGTGGAGGATGGCCCAAGTGCTTGAGCCCTGCACCCGCATGGGAGAACAGGAGGAAGCACCTGGCTCTTGGCTTCAGATTGGCACAGTGTGCCAGCTGCAACGCACCAGCTGTAGCAGCCATTTGGGGGGTGAACCAACGGAAAAAGGAAAACCTTTCTCTCTGTCTCTCTCTCTCTCTCTCACTGTCTAACTCTGCCTGTCAAAAAAAAAAAAAAACAGAATTTAATAGAAAATGGCAAATATTAAAGGCAGGTAAAGATGAGCCAACATTCACACAGTTAAAGTTACTGTGGAAAAGACTCAAAGCACAGGAATAAAATAAATACTAAAAACTATATCAGAAAAACATTATTGTGGAGGAAAAAGGATTTTAAAGTGCATATTTGTGGGCACAGCAAGTTGTAGCACAGCAAGTCAAAGTCAGTGTGTGGGACACTGCAACCCACATTAGAAGATCTGGGATTGTGCCACCCTTACACTTCTGACCTAGCTTCTTGCTCATGTGCCTGGGAGGCAGCCCAAGAACCTGGATTCCTGCCACCCACCTTAGAGACCTGGATAAAATTCCTGGACCCTAGCTTTGGCCTAGCCCAGCCTCAGAGGCTGTAGGCATTTGGGGATTACCAGTGGATGGAAGATCTTTCTTTCTCTGTCTCTCTCCCTGTGTCTGTAGCTCTGCCTTTCAAATAAATTAAGTAACATTTTTAAAAAATTGTTAAAACTATATATACAAAGGACATACTTCATACATGAAAACAAACACATAAGACATTACTTAGTAAGATTATGGATAAGAGAAAACAAAGTCAGAAAAGAAAGGAGACAGACAGGAAAAGAAAAAGGGAGGGAAGGAGTCCTTTGAAGATCTAGAAATAAGTGCTTGTGGATAAGGGACAGAAAATTATGCTATTATTAGATTATTTCTGAAAAAATATTTTATACCAGAAAAAAATGTAGAGTTGTTGATTTAAAACTCTCAAGGAGATAAAGTGTGAGCCAAGGATTTTCTATTCATCCAAAGTGCTGTCAAGTGTAAAGAGAGAAGGAATCCTGAATTCCAAGGGCAGAGGTGACGTTGGTCAAGAATCCTTCATGAATAATTGGGAAGCTAAAATCAACAAGCCCTGGACTCTAATTCACACAGATGATGACTGAGAAGGAATAGCCAAAGAGGATACCCAGATTTTTAATGTGAGCACTAAATGGGTAGGAGGAACAAAGTGAGAAGACAGATTGAGATAGGGTGAGTCCAATAGAACCACCAGCTCTTTTTTTCAAGAATGCCAGTCCTAGGCCCAGTGTTGTGGCATAGTTGGTTAAGCCACGGCCTGTGGCGCCAGCAACTCATATGGGTGAGTCCCAGTTGTTCCATTTCTGATCTAGCTCCCTTGCAATGCAACCAAGAAAGCAGTGGAAGATGGCTCAAGTGCTTCGGGCCCTGCCACCCATGTGTGAGACCTGGAAGAAGCTCCTAGCTTTGGCCTGGCCCGGCCCCTGGCCATTGTGGACATTTGGGGGTTGAACCAGTGGATGGAATACCTTTTTCTCTCTCTCTCTCTCTCTCTCTCTCTCTCTCTCTCTCTGCCTTTCAAATAAATAAAATAAGTCTTTTCTAAAAAAAGGGAATTCCAGTCCTTCTGTCTTAGAACTTCATTCCAAAAACTCCCAGGCATTCCCAGCATCCATGTAGAGTGTGCAGCCCACATACTCTCATAAGTCCTACTCTAAATATTTATTCACTCATCCAATAAATATTTACTTAATGCCTCCAATGTGTCAGGAACTATTCTAGCTGCTTGGGATCCATCAATGAGCAAAACAAATCAACATCTCTGCCTCTGTGGAGGGGCCACTGGAGCAGAGGGAACAAACAATAATAATCAATATAATAAATTTAGAAATATATGATGTCAAAAGCAGACTGCTTCTAGTAACAAGTAGAGGTAGAGTAAGAGGGACCAAGGGAAGCAGGGAGGTAATTACTATTTTATATAAGTCGTCAGTGTAGTGTAGTATCATTGAAGGTAGGACCTGGGCCAGTAATTTCAGGAGGTAACAGAATTAGCCATGTTGCAATGTGGGTACTGAGCAGTCCTAGAGGAGGGAATGGTTAGGGCTGGACAAGAGTGTGCCTGGTTTGTTTGAGACAGATCAGGGATGACTGGCTGAAGCAAAGTGAGCAGGGGAAAGCCCTGGTAGATGGTGAGCTCAGAAAGGGATCAGACCCGATCACATGTGGCTGTGGAGGCTGTCGTAAGCACTTGGGGGTTTTCTGAGTACCACCAGGTGTCAGCTGGGTTCACCCAGCCCACACACCTCTCTATAATGCAACCTGGAAGATTCTTTCACTGAGTGCTTTCTAAAGCCAACACATAGAGCAATAGAGTGACATAATCTCTGCTATGCACTGAACTATAAACTATTTACCAAACAGTTAATTTAAGCATAATTATTTATGCAACAAGCTATAAATAATTTACAGTGCGATCAGTGTATTAACTTCCAACCCTCTGCAAGGGCCCCAGCCAAGTGTGACTAAAGGAAATGTGACTGTACCGATCTTAATATTTTCCAATGTTTTCATTGTCCTGCTTCTGATCCCCTTCTAAATCTCACGCTCATCCACACAGGACTTTCTGTGTATCAGGCTCCAAGGTCACATTTAAACAGAGAGCCTACCACACTTAACCAGGTCACAGCAACCCTGTTTCCAGGTTGGTGCAGACCTCCTGTGCAATATCACACACATTAAGGATATTGTCTTCCCTTCAGTGGTCTCTGAAAATAGAACCTTTATCCACCTTTTACTTGAGGACTGGTCAATTTTCTTCTGTGCTTCTCTGAACTCTCTCCCATCTCCATGCCATGACCTGCTCTAAGCTGTGGCAGTAGAAGGATGTTTCAGGTTAACATTACTCAGAAATCCCAATTTTCAATGTTCACTCTACCACATAATGTTATAATTGGTATATGTGTTCCACATAATTTCTTATTAATGTAACTGTTCAGATAACAGGGAAGAGAGAGGATGTCACGTTTTTGGATAACCCTTAGAGTGCTGGAGAAATGGAAACATGGCCCACCAACACATCTTAAAGCTAATGCTAGGAGTAAGGGGGCATGGACCATGGCACTACTGTCACTTTGTTGTATCCATTTCTCCAGGCTGGGCTTGCTCTCAATGCATAGGAGGGTTACAGGGTAGAGGAGAGATTTGACTACTCTCACGAATCATTTTTTAATGTAACACAGTTCCAAGCATGCTATAAGAGAAACTATTTATTGAGTACCACTTGTGTATGAGACACATATAAAACACTTGCACAAATGATATCAAACTTATATGATTCCCATCTTACAGAGAAGGAAAAACCAAGGCTGAGAGAGGTGCTTACAACTAGTCAAAGATAGTGCCAAGACTTCCGCCCAGGTCCACTTGACTCCAACACCTAAGCTCTCACCACTCCTGAGTCTGTCCAGCATTCTAACAGTACTCCCAGCCATCTCTATTCAGAAACCCAACAACACTGAATGTGGCTGCAGGCAACTGCTTCCAGCCCAGATGAGCCAATGTGTACACAGAGCTGCCTCCTCTCCCTTGACTCAGAACCCTATCTTGGTTTTTTTTTTTTTTATTTTATTGCCAGGCAGAGTTAGACAGTGAGAGAGAGAGAGACAGAGAGAAAGGTCTTCCTTTGCCATTGGTTCACCCCCCAAATGGCTGCTACGGCTGGCCGGCGCACTGCGCCAATCTGAAGCCAGCAGCCAGGTGCTTCCTCCTGGTCTCCCATGCGGGTGCAGGGCCCAAGCACCTGGGCCATCCTCCACTGCACTCCTGGGCCACAGCAGAGAGCTGGACTGGAAGAGGAGCAACTGGGACAGAATCCGGCACCCCAACCGGGACTAGAACCCAGGGTGCCAGTGCCGGCACCGCAGGCAGAGGATTAGCCTAGTGAGCTGTGGCGCCAGCTTCAGAACCCCATCTTGTTAACTCTCAAACTCTGGCATTTTAGATGGACTCTGATTGAGGGGAGACAACATTAACACCACCTGGCTTTTCATGAAATCATGAATGCCTTACATCTAATCTCTTAAAAGGGTGTGTAGGAGTGGCACATTGCCAGTGTATGTATGATCAGTATGAGGACAGTAGCAAGAAAATCTTTTGAAGAACCATCACTCCTCCCACGCTTACCTCTCAAAAGCTTCACGCCTGTGCACAAGACAAGCACCACCTGAGCTTCAGTTTCCTGATCTGTTCATGGCCCCCTCATTTCCAAACACTGGCCCAGCTTCATCGAGGTCTTCTAGTCCCCCAGCTGGGACTTCCAGCCTCTCACCTTCCGCGCATGCTGATCACTTTCCCCACCTGCTCTTCACCTTGCTGACCCACATGCATCCTTGAAGTCTTGGCTTTTAATGTCTCCTCTGAAGGTGCCTTCTATTCCTAGACAAGTTCACATCTCACGTTTACTAGGGGTCTATAGCACCCTCTCTTAAACCTGTCATACCCCATCCCAGTTGCTTCCTTGTAAATGTCTGCTTTATCCTCTAGACTATATGCAAAGCCAGCATGCTTCCCCTGGCACTGGACCTGACACATGAAGGTACAATTATGGAAATGAATTGTTTAAATATCTACCAGGGGCTGGCACTGTGGCACAGCAGGGTTAACGCCCTGGCCAGAAGCACCAGCATCCCATATGGGGACCGGTTCAACCCAGCCACTCCACTTCCGATCCAGCTCTCTGCTATGGCATGGGAAAGTAGTAGAAGATGGCCCAACTTGGCCCCTGCACCCGTATGGGAGACGTGGAAGAAGCTCCTGGCTCCTGGCTTCAGATCGGCACAGCTCTAGCCCTTGCAGCCAATGGGGAGTGAACCATCGGATGGAAGACCTCTCTCTCTCTGCTTTTTTCTTCTCTCTGTGTGTGTAACTCTGACTTTCAAATAAATAAATAAGTCTCTTTAAAAAATCTATCAAATGGGGTGGTGATAACCTGTGCTATTGGTCTCATTGGATTGTGAGATCCGAGGGAGATAGAATCTGTAATCATTACAGGAACATTTACTGAAGATGCACTCTGTGCAACTGTCCAGTGGACCACTTTAACATGTTGTCACAGTTCTCAAAGTGACCCTGTGAGGAGGGTACACCTGGGATTTTATTTTTACAGATAAGGAAACTATAGCCTGGAAAGAGTGGGTAACTTAGCTAGGATCACACAGCTGATAAGTGGCCAAGTTTGGCTTTGAGCCCAGCTCACTGGACTCTAGATGCTGTGTTCCTGCAGTGAACGATCTGATGAAAAGGCTGTGCTCTGTTCAAATACCAGGTTCAGCATGATTGGTTACACACTGTAAATGCAGCCTCACATGTGGGAGTCTGGCTAGTCCTACTGTTTATCCTCAGTCTTTGTGGTGGTAACATGGGATCTGATGTGTACACCAAAACACATTTAACAGGGCAGGTATTTGGCCTGCTGGTTAAGATAACGATAGGAAGCCTGCAACCACATTGGAGCACTTAAGTTTGTACCTGACTCTGGCTCCTGACTCCAGATTCCTGCCAGTGCAGGCCCTGGGAGGCAGCAGCTGATGGTTCAAGTGATTGGGTTCCTGCCATCCAGGTGGGAGACCTGGATGGACCCGTAGCTATAATGGGCATTTGGGGAATAAACCAGCGGAAGGGAGCTCACTTGCTCTCTCTCTTGAAAGCAGTGAACTTTTTCATTCCTATTCTGTTCTCCTTACTTAAAGAACAATACTTTTATTTGCCGAAGTGGAACGTTTGGGAGATTCTCAGGTCTAATGACTCCCTCGCTATCCTGAGACCTCAGCGTGGTTCTGTGACATGCAGGTGAGGGTAAAGAAATCACCACTAGAGGGTTTCCAAGAGCTAGTTACGATACCATCTGCAAGGTTCCAGAAACTGACATAGGCCCCAGGAACCCGGTGGGTGGACCTGTTTCCCCTAGCAAGCCCTTGTTCTACTTGCAAGCCTCAGGCTCAGACCAAGGATTTTCCATCTTCATTTGTGGGAAGACTGCAGGGACAAAATATCCTCCACCTTGGGCTGCCCTGGCAGCTCTGTCCTTCAAAAAAACCCTCAAATGCAGGGGCCAGGAGACGTGGCCTACACCTGCAACTCCTACAGCAGCACATGGAGAGGCCAGGCCCGGAGCGTGACCTCCACACGTGTTCGGTGGGTCTGCTAGCACGAGCCTGTTCCAAGAGCTGAGGCTACAAAGGCGAACAGGAGAAAGCTCAGCCCTCATGGAGCTCCGCCAAGACAGGCAGGGAGGCACCAACCACCCAGTCTGGTAAATGGAACAACAGTAGCTAATGTGTTGAGTTCCAGCGTGAAACCAGGAGGGGTTGTAATCCTCCAAACATTTTATCTCCTGTAATCCAAAAAGGACAATTGCTACTCCTGTTCGGGGATGAGGAAGCTTCTGCTGGAGAGGTCACGTGGTGTGCAAGTCGGGGAGCCATTACTCAAACCCAGTCCAGAGTTTCAACTTTTATCAACAAACATCGCACGCTGTCAAGAATCCATGAGCAGGACAGTTTGGGATCACAGAAGACTGAGGGCCTGACTCTGCCTGGGAATATTTACACAAAGGAAATGACATTTGCCCTGGTCCTTAGAGGTCAGCAGATGGCTAGGACGACAAGGGCAAAAGGACTTCCATATACAGGAGACACAAAAGCAGTAATATGACAAGAAGTTTCACTGACCCAGTGCATCAGGGGCCTGTGCATGCGTGGTCAGGAAGGAGTCCAAAGAGAGATGGGGACCGCCTGATCCAAGACCATGAATGCCATGATTAGGAATTTGGATTCAATCCTGAAGGTAATTTGGAGCCACTGAAAGCATTTAAGAGGCGGACAGTGAGCTAATTATGCAAATCATCTGTAGAAAATAGACCAGAGCAGGGTTTAATACTAGACCAGAGGGTGGCCTGTTGTGAGATGATGGTCAGAAAATGGAGAGAGAAGACAGAAGCCTGAAAAAGGCAGTGGCATGGGGCAAGAAGATACGCAGATCTTGAAGGGTGAAGAGGAGCTATGGGGGGCAGGGAGGGCAGGACCAGAGTGGGCTCCTGGGGGGTCTGCACTGGCCAGCATATGAAAGACGTCCAGGGAACAGCCAGCTTCTGTTTCACTTGACTTCTGTTGTGAGGCACTTGTGAGGTACACAAGGCCACATCGGAAGTGGGGCCCAGGCACTGCAGAGAGGTGCCCCAAACAGGGCCCAAGCTTCCCAGGGAGAACAGTCACGGTGAACCCCACATGGCTTCATCACAAGGCCACCAAATCCCAGCCACGGTCACTGTGCCGCCACATAATGAGCTGCTCTTCTCAATGTTTGAGTCTACGGACTGTGGCTCATTAAGGCTTTGGACTGCATTAGTGCTGAACTTCCCATAATTGCATAGCTCGCCTGACTCTCTGTCATTAGCTCTCTGGTTCTCTGGGCTCCACCCCTCCTATTGGATTTGCTGATTGACCCAGCATAAGATGTCTGGTTAAATAGGGCCACCAGGCTGTGTGGTGGGGGCTGCCCCTCCCCTGCCTGCCCCCCTGGTCTCAGGGGTTCACCTGTCCTCATTGATGAACTTCAAGCTGCCATCCCACTGCACAGGCAATCTTTGTTTTAGAAGAACAGTCGGCTGGTCCTATCACTCACAATGAGGCAAGGAACCAACAATTGAGGTCAAGGCAGAGGGACTGGAAATGAGTCACATTCCCTTCATGGTGGAAAACCACCAATTGGGAGCCTGTAGGGTCTCTGGCCAAAGAACCAGAGGGGCCAGGGGCCAGGACTGGGTCATTGGATTTTCTCCTTCTTCATGATGAGCTGGAACCTGAACCTGATGCTAATAAAGAGGGCCTCTGGGCCTGGGGAGCAAGGAGGGCATCTCAGATGGAGACAAGGCTCCCAGGAACCCTACCTGGCTCCCAACAGATGTCTCCTCCCCAAGGCGCCTGTCACTGCTCTCTGATGGAGGCTTTCCCGGACATCTGGAATGAGGTGGCCAAGCCCCCAAATCTGGACTTTCTGGAGTCTGGCAGACTGCAAACACAGAGCCAGCTGCAACCACAATCTTCTCCACATGCCACGCTACTGGCCAGATGACATGGTTTTCGTTTTTTGTGTTTTTTTTAATACTGGAATTATCCAGGGTGGAGTAATGCTGAGAGAAGAGAGTAGCCAAGTCTCATTCCAAAGGATTGCACTATGCAATAACGCTCTCCAGGACTGTTCAAAAGTCAGAGGGCATCAACTACCTACACAACAGAGAGGGAGGATTACCCAACATAGAGCACCTGCTGGGTACCAAGGTCCCTCTGCTCCAACTCTTGTAGTGATTTGATGGTTGCATACTACATTCCCATTTTACAGGAGTAGAAATTGAGGCTTGGAGGCACTGCATAATTTGTCAAAGGCTTCACTGCTTACAATGATAATAAAGCTAATTTGAGTGCTCATTACATTAATGCTTTAAAAAAATCCTATGAGGTTTTCATACTGAAACACAGATATATAGAAACAAACATCTAGGCAATATGATACCAGAACCTTGCTCTTGACCATGACTGCTCTGCATTTTGGTGGTCTTTAGCAACTTAGCTGATATTCAGACCTGTACATCTGAAGCTGGGCTCTTTCCACTATGAAGACTGCCCTTGTATGACACACTACTGCTTTTTTAAAGCTGTGATCATTTGAAAACGAGGCTGTGTCTGGTCATTTTTCAAACTCTTGCCTCATGTCTTTCTGAGAGAGAATAGGATTTGTGTTATTAAAATTCAGGACAAACTGCAGATCCATTATCCTCATCATCATGGATCTCTGATGAACATGTAGCACAAGCCCCACCAGGGCTAAGGGGCCAGGGAGCCACTATTAATGGTGAACAGCAGGAAGTGACCGTCTCTGGACTCTGCCCACCTTGGTGTCTCTCTTCCCTGTCACTGCACCTTGCCTCCCAGATTGACCACTTCATTCTTTAAAACTCAGCACTGGGGGAGTGTCACTGTGCCTGACCCTTTGGATGCCAGAGGTAACAATTTTCCCAGTTCAGCAGACACACGCCTGGCTTCCAGCTACTGGCACCAGTTCTCCATTCCCAGGTTATCCTGCTGGACTGGTATCCAGTGTTCCCTAAGTAGAAATCTACATCTACTTTCCTTGCTCATTTTAGTTTCTTTTTACTTAGCATGAAACTTCAACTAAAAAGTCTTCAAGGGGCTAACGGGTAGCCTGGTTGTTCAGATACCTGCATTTCACATAGGGGTCCTTGGATTTGCTCATAGGTTCCTAACTCCAGCTTCCCACTAATGCTGTCCCTGTAAGACAATGAATGATGGCTCAAGTAATTGGGTCCATGCATCCCACATGGGAAATCTGGATTGTGTTTCCAGTTGCTGGCTTCTGCCTTGGCCCAGCCCTGATTGTTAAAGACATCTGGGGAGAGAAACAATGGATAGGAGCTCTCTTCCCCTCATTTTTCCCCTCTCCCTCTCAAACAAATAACTATTTTAAGAATTCTAAAGCCTCCAAAGTCTGGAATTCATACTTTTCTGTCTTATTCCATTCCTCCTTTTGTATGATATGGGGAGTTCTCTGAAAAGAAGTGCTTTATATGCTAACAACTCTTTGTAATGGACTCCAAAACATTTACTGAGTACAGTTCAGCAAAGGATTATGGCTCACTGTGCTACGTTTAACATTTCAATGTTAACAGAAAGGATTATGGGAGTACAGAGAAGGATTACCTAACCCAAGCTAGGGTATCCAGTAGGTTTCCCAAGTCAATCCCCATAGGATGCCCTCAAGTACACCAGGAAAAACAGCAGAATCAGAAGAGGATAAAGTTTCAGTCAAAAGCAACACCACGTGCAGAGGAGTGGAAGCCTGCAATCACACACTGGGTAAATGGCAAGTGCTAAGTGGAGCCAGAGTAGGAGGCAACAGTGAAAATGGCTGTGTCAAATCAAATCCCAAAGCATGGTGGAGTGCGGGGATCTGTAGATCTATCTGCATTACATTCCATCAAAGCAGGATACCCCATGTCCCTTAGAACAATCAAACAAACATCAAATAGCTGCCATAAAACCAAACAGGACACACACTCCCAAGCTATAAGGGCTCCCAAACAAGGATGCCTTGCAATTTCCACCCCAGCTACAAGGCAAACATTGGACCCCTTTGCACATTTCACAGGAAGGTATGAGAAGACCTTGTTTTAAATAGCAATTGCTGTCCCAGACCTGTGGCACTAAACTCAGACTTTTTGTCCAGTAAAGCGAAAAGGCCATCCAAAATTCACTCACAGGCTCTTAGAATGTGAAAGCTGGAAGGGGCTCAGAGGTCTTTGGTCCATTGCCTCATCCTAAATAAGGAAACTCAAGCTCAGAGAGGAAGAGGATTGCCCATGGACACACAGCATAGCAGAAGGCTGGCCCTTGGCTCCTAACCTATGCTCTCTGTTACACTGGGCTCTCCTGCAAGAGACTTGATGATAAAACCACAGGCTTTTCTTTCCAGTGATCTTAAAGACAAAAAATATTTCCGAGTAATTCTTTAGAAGAAAAAAATGAATCTTCAGGTTCTCTCTTTCAACCAATTAAATCTTTGGCTCCCACTCAGACAGAACACTTAATCAATTTAAAGCTCTATCTTATCCTGTCCCAACAAATTGCAGTTTTCTACCAAAAAGAATGAGAATAGCTTTCTAGACAGAGAAGAATGGCTTGGAGAAAAGAACAAAATTAAGCCGTTTAATTTCTCACACTCACCTGAGACTCCCAGCCAAAGGTTTGTTATTCATTCCTCAAAGATTTATTAAACATTTATTTATCCAACTATCACCTAGCAAGTCCCTACTGTGTGCATTCTAATCACAATCAGAAGCACAAACCTGAATCAGGTATCTATTTAGCCCTCAGGACATTGATCATTGAGAGGAAAAGGTGGCATGCACATAAATCACTGTTGGACTACCCAGGGTCTGGCCTAAAGTAAGTTCTCAATCCAAAACACAGATCATTTGAATAAGCAGTGAATGAATGAAGTGTGTCTCTCTACTCCAGACAGTTCCTACATGAGACCTGCCCTGCGAGGGGAGGGCACAGAGCCTCTACACTGACCTGCTAGGGGCTGGATAGGAGGAGGAGCTCACAAAACACAGCTCAGGAAAGACAGGGCACTAAATAGGGGAAAGGGGCCTGAAGAATATTGTGACACTTCTATTCCCTCTTTCTGGGCCTCAGTTTCCCCATGTTACCACCAAAGGACAGCACCGATAAGCTCTGAGAAAACGTCTAGCCACAATATTCAATGCCTCCATGATCCCAGTTCCCGGCACTATGTAAGAATTTCAATTCCACCTCTCTTCTTAAAAATAACTACTGAATCATGGCCCTCTGCCTTTTCAAGGTCACACCCTGTATTTCTGTGGATTTCTCTTGGGAAATGGGAGAAGGGAGGGAATTTGATTCTAGCTTTGATTGGCCTTCAGTACAGCTTAAACAACAGAAAAAAATGTCCAATTATCCCATTGACAATTACAGTCTGCACATTTCACCACAGTCATAGAAAATGACCCAGTAGCATAAAACCAGCCACAGACCAGAAGAACACACATGCAAGCCATTATCTACTTCGTGACAGACTTGCCTGCACCAGCCTCCATGGCTCAGGAGAGCTGGACGTCTCCTAGGTGGGGCAGCAGCAACCCAGGAGGCTGCCTGTCACTAGCTGCATCCGCACCCATCTCTGAGTCTTCTCAGACTCCAGGTGAAGAGAACCTGGAGGAAGTGATCTGTTCACAACAGCCCTTGCAGATGAGAGCCCCAAGCTGTACACATGCTGCAAATCCATGCCTGATCAGCCCAAAAGGGAAGTAGATTAAGAACGTGTAAGTTCTGTGCAAGCAGAGACATGTTCAACCCAGTCCCCAGCATGTCCCTGAGCACAAAATGCAAGATCTGCACTCAATAAATATTTGTGGAAAAATTTGGTTGGAGAGTAATGAACAAATAACTACCTGAATAAATGAGTAAATTATTTGTTTGTGTGATGCCCCATGAACACTGCAGACAATGACAGAGACTAGATAGGCTATGGACATGGTTTAAGCACCATCTAGCTACATCTATCCTAGCTCTGCTACCTATAAGCTCTGTCCTTTGGAAAATAACTTCCTCTGAGCCTCAGTTTCCTTAGGGATGGACATGGTGACGTGCTGCCCAGATTCCCTTTTATGGAAGGACTTGTTATCCTAGCCGCTGGGAACATCATTAGTCAACAGCTTTCAGCTGCCTGGCCTTCCAGATACTGTGTCAGAACCACCTCACTTGAAACCATGTCCTTCCTCCTTCTGCCCACATGTTAAAAGAAAAATGGTCAAGGGGCTGGCCCTGTGATGTAGTGGGTAAAGCCACCACCTGAAGTGCCATCATCCCACATGGGCGCCGGTTCGAGTCTTGGCTGCTCCACTTCTAACCAGCTCTCTGATATGGCCTGGGAAAGCAGTAGAAGATGACCCAAGTCCTTGGGCCCCTGCACATATGCAGGGGAGCTGGGAGAAGCTCCTGGCTCCTGGCTTCTGATAGGTGCAGCTCTGGCCATTGCGGCCAATTGGGGAGTGAACCAGCAGGTGGAAGACCTCTCTGTCTCTCTGTCTCTCTGCCTCTCCTTCTCTCTGTGTGTAACTCTGACTTTCTTTTTTTTTTTTTTTTGACAGGCAGAGTGGACAGTGAGAGAGAGAGACAGAGAGAAAGGTCTTCCGTTGCCGTTGGTTCACCCTCCAATGGCTGCCGCAGTCGGCGCGCTGCGGCCGGCGCACCGCGCTCATCTGATGGCAGGAGCCAGGTGCTAGGTGCTTTTTCCTGGTCTCCCATGGGGTGCAGGGCCCAAGCACTTGGGCCATCCTCCACTGCACTCCTGGGCCACAGCAGAGGGCTGGCCTGGAAGAGGGGCAACCGGGACAGAATCCGGCGCCCCGACCGGGACTAGAACCCGGTGTGCCGGCGCCGCAAGGCGGAGGATTAGCCTGTTGAGCCACGGCGCCGGCCATAACTCTGACTTTCAAATAAGTAAATCTTTTTTAAAGTGCTCAACAAAATAAGTGTAATAGAATTTAGTCTGGCAAATGACAATTCATGAGTTCGGCATCACTCAGAGCCAGAAAAGGTTCAGAGAGCTCCACAGCAGAGGTGTAGGCAGCCTGCTTTGAGGTTTATGCGGAGAAAGACAAAGAAAACACAATTTACTGATTAGAGTGGACAGACTCTGATTAGAGATTAGTTGGTGGATTCTGACTTGTAGTCTCTAGTTTTGTTTTACTATTTAAGATACATAGGAATCTGGTTTGCTGACATAGGGACTTAAAGCACTGGGGGAGCCTCAGCCTACTGATTTCCCAATTAAAATGTTTTTTGGTGCTTGTTTGGTTTTGTTTATTTGAAACACACACACACACACACACAGAGAGAGAGAGAGAGAGAGAGAGAGAGAGAGAGAGAAAGATATCTATCCACTGGTTTACTCCCTAAAATGCCTGAAACAGCCAAGGCTGGGCCAGGTCAAAGCCAGAAACTCCATCTGGGTCTCCCATGTCTCCCTTGAGCCATCATCTGCTGCCTCCTGGAAGCATTAGCAGGGAGCTGGATTGGAAGCAGAGGAGCCTAAACTTGAACTGCTTCTTCTATATGGATGTCGGCATCCCGAGTGGCAGCGTAACCCACTGTGCTATAACACCTACACCTTAATCAAAAGTGCTTAACTTATTCCAACGACAGTTCAAGTTGGGTATAAAGGCCCTGGCCATTTTGGACGATGAACAACGACTCTAATTCCAAAGTTCCCTATGAGGCCAGCTGAGGCTGTCAAAGTGCCAGAGTCACAGCTCGGCCTCACCTTCTACCCAGGCCTCCTCCCTTCCTCTCCCTTTGATGGTGCTGACCCCACAGGTGCTGCCAAACGACCATCTATCTCCAAACTCCATCTCAAAGGCTGCTCCTCAGAGAACTTCAACCCCTCACTGGCAAAAACATACATAATGATTGTGCACATGGGCTATGGTGAAGATTAAATGAAAGCTGTGTAAAAAAGTCCCCAGCCCATAGCAAGTTCTTCAAAGAGTGAGCCAACTTTGGTAACTGCCAGCCCTTTACTCAGTACTCCCACTCTGACCCTTCACTGGCAGGAACCCAGAGAGAAAATATCAAGGTGCCTTAGCTTTATCTCCAGGCAAGAGAAGCATTGGAAAGAAGTGAAGGATGGAAGAAGACATGTGGACTTGGCTTTGTGAGGACAATGAGCTCCAACTCATCCTCCAGGGACCACCCCGTGGAGACAGTTAAACCACAGGACTCCAGGGTCATCAGGACCCTGAAGAAGATAAGGCCCACACCACGCGCTAGCAGGCACAGCCCTGCTGGTGCGTACAGTGGTGTCAGCACTCTGACCACCACGGTGGCACCATAGCTAGGTCCCAGCAGCACCACCACCACACTCGGAGTCTACAGGAAGATCAGCACTCCAGATGTGAAGAAAGAGGCAGAAGACCAAACAAAGACCAGCTAGGGAATGACAGCCACTGTCTCCTGCTGCCCAGGGAGCTCATCTCTGTCCCCTTCACTCCCACCAATTAAGCCTTGACCCTCTAGGAAAGTCCTCTGACCTGAGCTTGCAGTGCTTCCCGACAGGAGGAGGAACTGGTTACTGCTGTGGGTCTGGCTGGCGAGGGAGGCTGTGCACTGCAAAGCACCCTGAGGCCCTAGAAAGACTTCCTTCCAGGACCAAAGCACTTCCACGGGCTTGTGAAGCCACCATCACTGCCGCCGCCATGTCATGGAAGACAAAACTGGAGCTCAGACAAATTAAGCAACTGTCCAAGGTCATAGAATTGGTAAGAAGTGGAGCTGGGATTTGAGTCCAGTGCTTTCAACCACTCAGGCCTATATTTAAGGATTCTAAGAGTAGAGTTATATGATTTTGCTTTCTGGTTTCATTGTTTTGAAATATGAAAGTATCCCCAGAGAGTCAGAGGCAATGAGTGTTGGTAACCTCTGCACTGGTCAGACCACCTGTCTTGGCCTGTGCCCTTAGATCAGGGCTGTTGCTCCCTGCCTCCTACTCTCTGCTAGGAGGCTGTGCCTAGAACAGCTCCTTTTTACTGCTACTTACTCACAAAGATTTCAGATACCAATGGTCTAACCCATACGATTCACCCAGGCTGCTGGATGGTCCCATGCAACTTGACTGTACTTACTTATTTATTTTTGTATACTGAGGTGAACAATGGACCTACAAAGTGAAATGCAGTTTCCATGGAACACAACAGAAAGAGGTCAATTACCCAGCATTACTTATTTATCAGGGAACAATAACCATGGTGTTATTTCCCATGAGAGGCCTCTGCAGCTTGAAACAGGAAAAAAGAATGGGTGGCTGCTATTGTCTGCCTATAATGCAGCATCAGATTGGACAAATTAACCCCTCTGACATCCTGTAAATACACAAGAGCCTTCTCTGTGAACACAGCCCATGCACCTGATGCTAGAACCTGGTAGCCCCAGGGACTATATCCCCACAGTGTTCCAGGTAGCCCCAACAAGACCAGGCTGTGAAAGTATTAGAGGGAAAAGCACCCAGTCTTCGTAGCACAGCCTGCCCAGTCAGAGCTGCACATAACCATTTTCATAGGTTACAGGTTTTATGGCTGCCAGAACTCTGGGAGTTAGGCTAGTCTGAGGTTTTACTCCCAAGGTATTTGTTTTGTACTATCAGTTTAAAATCCTACCCTGCTTATGAGGGTAATAATTTGATTTCTAAATAATTTTTATGCAATTTAATTTCCTTTTACCATTAAACCTCCTGAGGAGGTAGAAAGTGGTAAAGAGAGACAAGTCAGTGGTTTCCAGGGTACAAATGGTGGGATCTTTGTCCCACAGACTGGACACTGAGGACCTGTTCCTCATCTGAAGGTTCATGTTGACTGAGCAGTGTCTGTTTATTAGACAGGAGCTTTATACGTATTATTTTAAATTCTCATAACAACCCAACCATGTACAAATCATCCCCATCTGACAGAGGAAGAAACTGCAGCCCCAAGTTACAGCTAATAAGTAACAGAATCAAGAATCAAGTTGGGGACAGTTTTGCAATGTAGCAGGTAAAGCCACCACCTGTAAGGCCAGCATATGATATGGGCACTGGTTCGTGTCCTGGCTGCTCCACTTCCAAACTCACTTACTGCTAATGGCCTGGAAAAAGCAGCAGAGGATGGCCCAAGTGCTTGGTCCCCTGCCAACTACATGGGAGACCTGGACGAAGCTCCTGGCTCCTGGCTTCGGCCAGGCCCTGCCCTGGCCATTGCAGCCACCTAGGGAGTAAACCAGTGGATGGAAGACATCCCTATCTCTTTCCCTCTCTATCTGTAACTCTCTCATAAAAAGTTTTTAAAAAAATCAAGCCAAGCCACTCAGAACTGCTAAACACAGTCCTAAAACTACCCTGTGACAATGGCTTTCCCAGTCTGTCCAGGCTCTGCTCTGACCATCAGAGCACCCTGCAGCCAAAGTTGCTCCACCCAATCCATTGCCTGGGGGCAGGGCAGGGTAGGAGAGACTCTACTTCATCCAGAATATGTCCACATTTTCCCAGTTTAAAGTCCTAGGCTATTGGGAGTCTCTGACTGTCTCAAATACCAGGACACATAGTCTCATTTTCCCAGTGAAGCCACCTTCTGAGAGTGAGGGGTCTGCAGGAGGTTTCTGGAAGAATACTCTAAGATTGCCTGCAGGAAGAGCCCCTGGCACAAAAGGCAATCTGTGAACAACAGGCCCTATGCATGCCAGACACACTGCATGTATGAATTCATTTAGTCCTCATATCAGCCCTGTGAGGTGGGTACTGTGCTTATTCCCTCATTTGACACATGAGGGAACCAGGGCACAGATAGGGTTCAGGAACTTGCACAAAGCCACGTAGCTGGTAAGAAGTAGAGGTCAGCTTTGAAGCCATGCAGTCTCATGTCCAAAGCTGAACCCACTTGCTTATCTCATAGAAGGCCATTAGCCATTCCAAACCAAGGTGGGCCCCATCCCTGAGAACACACATAGATCCTGACAGGTCTGTATCTCACCACCTCTGGGTTCTGCCTTACAAACACTGCACGCAAAGATGACAGAGCCTCTATGTGGTTTTGCTTACACTTGGCTTCCAGCTGCATAGAAATTGTTAATTATATTCTAACAGTGTTCTCAGTCCTTTGGAACATACCTAAACTAACCCTATATCCTTAAACCTCTTTATGTTAAAAACATTTATTTATTTGAACGGTGGAGTGATAGAAAAAGAGGGGTGGAGACATAGAGAGAAAGATCTTCCATCTACTGGTTTACTCCCCCAAATGCTTGCAATAGCCAGGGCTGGGCCAGACTGACGCTAGGAGCCTGGAACTCCATCTGGTTCTCCCACAGGGTGGCAGGAGAACCTTGGCCATCATCTGCTATTTTCCAGGTGTGTTATCAGAGAGCTAGGTTGGCAGTAAAGCAGCCAGAACTTGAACTGGAACTCCAATATGTGATACCAACATCACAGGCAGTGACTTAACCCACTGTGCCACATGCTGGCCCTGAAACCAAGTACTTGAGTCATCAGCTGCTGCCCCTCAGGCAAAATGACAGGAAGCTGGATCAGAAGCTAGGACACAGGACTCAAACTGGCACTCTATAGGGGATGCCAGTGTCCCAAGTGGCAGCTTAACCTGCTATATCACAATGTCCACCCTTTAAATCTCTATATAATGATCTCTTTGGGGGAGCAGACCAGTACCTTTAGAGAGGATAACCCAGTTCTAATAAAATTAAATAAGTCATAATTTTTCTCAATTTTAAAAGCAACATATACACAAAATAAAACACTCACATTCCAAACAAGCAGTATGAAAATGAAGGATGGAGTAAACAGGTGGGGGGTGAATGTAATATTTAAGTATACATTTAATATGCAAAACAAAACATTACAAAACAAAACCATGAGTTCATATTCTCATTAAGACCACTCTGATTCTGTCATCTCAAAACAATCCCATCAAAATGTCTCAAGAAAAACAAGGCTAAGCAGAAGCCCTGATCACTATGAGGTTGCAATTTTCCTCTGTGGGTCAACCCTACCTTGGGGTGACCAACTGTCCACGCTTGCCTGGGACTGAAGGGTTTCCAGGGACACAAGACTTTCTTGCCAAAATCAGAGCAGTCTCCGGCAAACTAGCACACTTGGGCAACATGGATCTGGGCTCTGCTTCTTGCCTCCAGGACGAACCAAGTTAAATCTACAGATTAACCAAGCTGTGGTATACACCACTTGTGGTCCTCAGCTTCCTTCTTTAGGCTAAAAGCTCCAAAGCTCTTCTCCCATTATTTGCTTCACCTGCTGCTCAGTGGGGGCCTCCTTCCCACTCCCCACCCTGTTCAACTCAGGCAGCAAAGACCAGCTCAGGGTGATTCTCTCCTTGGTGACTTAGGGGAAAGAGAAGACCTCTGGACTTACACCAGCAAAAAGCTCAGGAGGACCTGCACCAATCCCAAAGACCCCCAGTGGCTCCAGCCCCATGACCAAGGGAGATCAGGAGACTTCTATGCGGTCTCTTTCTTAGCAGCACACCCCTCTCAATTCTTTGTTCCACTGTCTTCCTCCACATTACACTGCAGCTCCTGGGGGGATGGGATGGCCCTGATTCTTCTCTGTCCCAGGGCCCAGTCCTCGCCATATTAACTGATTAAATGCAGCATACCCACTGCTGCAACCCAGGTCTCCTCCATGGACAATGCTTGGAGGGATAGGCCCACCTGTAGCCTCAGGATTCTGAGGCTTGGCCTCAGCCAGAGTCCAGATGGGTGCAGGCCTGGCCCTCAGAACCGCTGCAGAACTTACCGCTGCCCTGGCAGGGGCATGGAGTCCAGGTGGCGGCCTCCGGGCAGCGCCATCATGTTGATCCCAATCTGTAGCACGGCCTGCCCACAGCGATCGGGACCCTGGAAGGCGAAGGCAGGACAGGTCAATGAGGACCTCGCAGAGAGGATATGCAATCACTCTGTCTCCAGGATGCAGGCCACAGGAGCAAGGCAGGTGTGGAGGGAACGTGTCCCAGCCTCCCTCTCCTTTTAAACTGACCTCACTGACCTCACACAAGAAAGGCAGGACTTAGGTCTGACCTTGGTTCTAAGTCTCTAGCACTTTATATGCTCTTGCAATCTTTTCTGATGTCCCATTTCTAAACATTCACCTGACCATTTTGGTCTGTACCAAATATCAGGACACATAGGCCAGCAAGTATTGCATAGGACATACTTGTACTAAAACAGTAGCCATGGTTTATCTGAGATTCACATTTAACTGGGTGTCCTATATTATTTTCTAAATCTGGCAACTCTACATGCTAATTCTCTAGCTAGACACCACCACAGCATTGGGTTACTCACTGTGATTATGCTTAGGTCTGTCTTGGAAAATTTGACCCTGTAATGGGTATGGTGGTTGCTTTCCCAAATCCATTCCACTTCAGCTGATGTAATGTCACCCAGACTGCCAGCTATTAGTTCAGGAAGAGTGTGGGACTGAGTTCGAGCCAATGGACCATAACAGATTGCTCCTAGGAAAAGTTTTCTTCACCCTAACAGAGAATAGCAAGGTAAGACACTCTCTCTCCAACTGGTTTTGACCAGGAAGCATGTCCACTTCATCGCTGCTAGAGATAACCTTGCAAATCGTGCCAAGAGTCAGGTGGTGGACAAAGTTAACTGTGTTTCAGCACTGATCCACTGAATCCTGGAGTCTGGCCACCTTCTGGTTTCCTATTATCTAAGCAGGAGATCTCACTGTTTAAGTAAGTCTTGGTGGAGGATTTTGTTCTGCACACTCAAAAGCATCTTTACAGAGTTTCCAGGTTCTGAGACTTCCAATTCCAGCACTGAGAAGACATCTGGCTCACCTGTGCCTCATAGGATGAACAAAGAGCATCCTCCTTCCCCATAAAACTAGCTGTCCACCTCTCTGTTCCCAGAGGGTTTTTTTAATACTCCCTTTCTTTTCATTCCCTCCTTGTCTGCTAACTCTTCTAAGCTGATAGGTAAACCCTCCATAAGAAAGTGGAGGTTCTGTCCCCATTATCTGCATGTATCAACAAGAGACCCTTACTCGACGGTTACAGTGGGAGAAAATAACAGAGGAGGGCCTGGCTGCACACACAGTCTGAAGATGCTAGGAATAAGCAATGCAGCAGTTCACCTGAAAAGTACAGGGAGGCAGGAGCCCAGAATAAAAGCAGGCATTAGGTCATTCCAGGAAGTTTCTGCCATTGCCTTGCTGTGAGCTCCACTAAACTGTGAACCTCTTGAGGCCAGGGACTAGGTGTGTTCCTGGCACTGGTCAAGTGCTGGGCATTTGGCCTGCACTCTACGAGTCTGCTGAAAGAAGAGTAGAATGACTTATGTTGAGCCCAGGTTTCTTCATCTGCAGCTGAGGATAATACTATCTATTTCACAGGGATATTATAACGATGACATGAGGTCAGGAATGTGGGACTATCAGGCCAGAGTGAATGCTAAATAAATAGTATCTGTTATTATTAGTATGGCCTGACGTCTACCTGTATGTCCAGTTCTGTGGTCAGCTACTCTAAGGGAGATGCACAAAGAGAGATACAATGTCTAAAACACTTTTCACAGTGAGTGCTCAGTGAACAGTCATTATCATGTGTTAGCTCCACCTTTATTCCTGTCATTGTCAATATTGAGAAAGCGTATCTTTGAAATCTAGTAAGCCAGCTGTCTGAAAAGGACAGCACAAAAGAAAAACCTAGAAACAACAAAATGAGTTGCTTGTTGCCTTTTTGATATGCTTGACTAAAGTACAAAAAAAGGAAAATAGCAACTTCTCAGGGTCAAAGCTAAGATGTGATTAGATGCCAGCAAGTGAGTAGATTTTTACTTCCAACCTTATCATGGGGGGAAAAAGAGACAGTGTAAAATGTTGAAGTGGGAATTATAGCCTCAGGTAGATGACAGACAGGAAGCTCCAAGCCCTTTCAAGTTTGAGGCGGCAGGATTCTGTAGGAGGAGGTAAAGCATACCATGGAATACAGGGGACCCTCTGCACCAGATCCAGGTCATATGTGAGGGACTCAGAGAAAGCAGAGTTGTCAGGAGCAGAAGCCAGAATGCAACAGGCTGTGAATTTCTAGGAGGCAGATTCCAGAAACACATCTTGGTAACTACACAATTTTAGAGCCAATTCCTAATTCTGAAGCTGTTTGCTAATTCTAGAGCTGCCTCCCAATCACTGCTCTGTGAACCATTTGGAAAGAAGCAGTGTGTGCAAGAAGCCAGCCAGAGTAGAGGAGGAACAACACGTCGTGCCACACAATCTACTTCCTTTCTCTAGAGCTCTCTGAGCTGTGAGCTCAAGGGATGCAATAAGCCCTATGTGTCTTAATCTTGGTTAAAACACTCTGGTGAGGGGCCCTTGCTCATCAATTCACCCAAAGCATCCCACCAGTTATGCAGGTGGAGCCTGTCAGTTAATAAAACCTTGCTTCCTGTGAATTTGTATGTTGCCAGGGGTTAGGGAGGCTTCTTGGGCACATCTGGGTTGCATGTGTATCAATGCCCTATCCACAAACTGTTCTATTTATGCCTGCCCCTTTCCTGCAGTGGGACAAGTTTCCCCAAATGCCCGAAAGCACATCTTAATGAGGGAATGGGCACAGGACCCTACACAATGACGAGCATGGTCAAGGGCCTGGATCATGAATCAGATCAGCTCTCAGAGGAACCACAGCTCATAAACATCAAGGATGAGGGCCAAGAGAGGAAGACTATCTGCAAGATGATATAGGAACACTAGGAGATCAACTCATATGATATTCACAAAATACCTGTAACTAACAATAGTTCATATCTAGTGAGCACGTACTATGTGTTAGGTACTGTTCCAAATGCTTAATACAGTATTAATTCATTTACTATTTTCATCAGCCCCTTGACAGTGAGGAGATCCTTGAGATTCTCTACCAACCAGAAGGTGACAGAGGACTAGAATCCAGATTTTATGACTGTAGGGGAGGTGCTAGAGCAGGTGAGGGTGATGAGAACAACAAACAAGTGACATGTGTCCAGGCTCTGCTGGCAGGCACCCTGCCTCCATCCCCTGCCCCCTCTTCCTTGAGCAACCTGCAGCCCCAGGGCGCCCTTCACAGGCAGCCCTGCACTCTGGCCTCCCACCAGCACCCCTCACTGCTCTCACCTTCCAGCCTTGAGCCCTCCATCTTACCCAGTGCCAGCCCTCAGTGATATCCCAAGGAGAGGACGATTCCTCAGATGAAAAGCAGAGCGAACATTGCATTCAAATGCTGGGAGGTGCAGGGGTACAGAAAGTGGGGACTTTTCATGCATTGACTTGTTTCATGGATTACCCAGACAGGGATGGGTCTGAAAGGGCTCTGGGGAGCTAAAACCACAGTCAGCTAAATCTTCAAAGTGTCAGCGGCTTTACAGAGTCCTGTTTCAAGCATGCAGCCTTCAAGGAAGCTCCTGAAGCCAACCTCATCTTCAGTCTGATGCCCTTACAGCCAACCTGTTCCCACTGCCCAAAATCTGACTCACCCTGCTGAGCAGAGACCCAGAGAACAAAACTCCTCCAAGGCTACAGAGCAAGTTGGGAAACCAAGAAGGAATTCAAGATAACCGCTTTGCCATATATGGTGTGTCCTCTTCAGTGCTGCAAAATAAGAACCTGAACTGTGGCGGCTGATACATTCAAATCCTGACTCTGACTTTGGGAAAATCTCTGATCTTCCAAGATTGTGGTTTCCTTACTATACCGACTTCCCAAGAGCTTCATGAGGATTAAGTGAGAAGACTAGTAAAATCCCTGTTACAGTGCTTGGTGCATTATGGCCTCAGGGAGGGAGAGTCCTCCCTCTTGAAGGAGGGGTTGAGAAACACACCTCCGGCAGCGATGCTTTGCCAGTAAGAGGTGAAAGACACAGATTGGAGTGGGCAGGGAAGAGGAAAACCTTTCCTTTGCCTCCCCTTGGGGGGCTTCCAAATTCACTGAAAATCCCACCGTGGATCCTGCAGCCTTGCTACTTCAGATCTCTGGCTTGTGACTTCCCCCAGGAGTGGCTCATTTATAGGAAGCACTGGAAGCCTGCAGTGTCTCTTGAATCAACGCTGCTGTAACAATGGTTCCATTTGGACAGCTCGCGGCGGCTCCCACATCCCATTACAGGCAGCCTGTACTCACCTCCCTTTAGCTAATTGAGACCGAGCTGGTGGAGGAAATGGAGGCTATTTACGGTGATTATTCTTTTAGAACCAGGAGCAAAGATGGTTTCTGCCGTTATCTAATGGGCTACTCCAGACACGGCTCAGGCACGGCGGGATTGTTTAATCTGGAGACACCATTAGGGCTGTGCACACAGGAGGGACAGCACATATTGTGGGAAGCAGTTAATCTCCTGCAGCAGCAGCAGCAGCAGCAGCAGCAGTGGGTGCAGGGAGGAGGCTGCTGGGGAGGAGAGGCATGAGACTGGACCAGGCAGGGGTCAAGTGCTCTAAGTCTTCTTTCTTAAAAGACATCAAGGAGCTCACAATCTGGACGCAGCAGGGCTATCTGGCCATCCATCATAATACATGACTCTGCATTAAGAGCTAAAAGGGCTTTTTCAGCACTGCTTCCCAGGAAAGGAAGAAGGGATTTTCCAGAGCCTTGATGTCTGTTTTCCCAGGTGCAAAATTGGCGGAAGATAAACTCCACCTAGCAAGACTGGTGTGGGTGCTCAGATAACCTGTGTGTAACCCTCTTTCTTTGTGGTTCTCTACCATGTGAGCCCACTTCCCACATTTGAGAAAGATCCCTACCTGTGAGTCTTAGAGCAAGGAAAGCCTGCTTCCCATACAGGAAGTACAGGAGCCACGTACCTGTTACTCCGCAGCCACTGCAGCCGAAACAAACTACGAGACTGAACTCTCGCCCATCAGGCACACAGAGCAGAAGCACACGACCCAGTTTTCAAGAACATAGGGCTGGTGGCTTGACACTGGGTCCTGCGCTGGAGAATCAAGTTCCCCATGCCTGGCATCCAGTGTACACCTTGAAATGCCCTGTAATTTAGAGACCAGAAGGCTGGATTCTGAATGGTCTTGGAAATGTTCTCAGTACACATCCCCATGAAAGAGGAACATGGAAAGAACAGAGGAAGCAGAAAGGGCAGAGAGAAGAGCGTGTGAAAGGCACAGATTGTGAGCATGGCAATATTAAAGAACTGAAGATGTTTCCAGAAGCCTGGGGCATCCTGAGCAGGTGATGGAGTTTAGAGAAAACCATATATCTGCCCTGGGAAAGCTGAAAGTGGCCTTGTTGAGCTGAAGGAGGACAGACTTCCTAGAAGAGGTGATGAATAAATAGGGCCTTATATGGAGGGTGGGATTTTGCTGGATAAAGATGGGACAAGGGCAGGCCCACACTGTGGCGCAGTGGGTTAACCCGGCAGCTGCAAAGCCAGACCCCATCTGGACACCGGCTCCACTTCCAAGGCAGCTCCTTGCCAATGTGCTGGGAAAGCAGCCGAACATGAGCCACCACCTGCTTGGATCCCTGCACCCACGTGGGAGAACTGGTTGGAGTTCTGGGCTCCTGGCTTCAACCTGGCCATTTCGGCCATTTGAGGAATGAACCAGGAGATGAAAGATCCCTTTCTTTGCATAATTTTGCCTTTCAAATAAATAAATCTTAAAAGGGAGGCAGGGGGATTCAGGGCAAAGGAAGTAGCGTGTGGGAATGAGGTATGGCAAAGAGACCAGAAAAGGCAGCAAGCACTCAGAGACCCAGGTCTCTCTCAGGAGGCTGGAAGGAAGGGGCCTCCAGGGCTCTGAGTACGAAAGTAACTGATTCTTCAGACTCCACTCCAGCCATCACAGGTGTTTGAGCAGGGCAGCAAAGTGACCAGAGTGGAATTTCAGCCGCATGGCAACCAGTGAGGTAGACAGACCTCAGAGACACGACCAGTGACAGGGGTGCATTTCCGACACAGATACAAGTGTCAGGGAGAGCACTGGGGAAGGAGAGGTAGGGCCCTCGGGGTAGAAAGAAGATCTGCAAAGTGCATTGGGAGGCTCCGTTCCCAGACAGATTCTGAGCCTCTGCTTGACCTGTGTGTGGGTGACAACAGCCATCAGAGCTATTCAGCATGGCTGCAGCAATCAGATACTTTAAGAACCTTCATTCCCAGGAGAGGTGCAAGAAACCAAGCAACTGCGCCCAGCTTGCCGAATGGACTGAGCCTCATGAAATATGGAGAGTGCTCTGGCTCCCTGGAGAAGGCCTGGCAGCCTTCACAGCTGTCAGGTGACAGAGCCCAGCAAGCAGCAAAGGAGACCTCAGTACTCACAGAACTGGGCCTCAGTTCCTCCAGGCCCTGAAAAGCCTGGCTGGACAGCTCAGAAGGGGAAGGACCGTGAGTCAGTCCTTACCCTAGGTCTTACCTAGAAGGCAACAGGAGGCCGACCTACACAGATATGACCATGAACTAATCATGGAGAAGACTAGAGGTCCCCAGAAAGGTCCAGGCAGCCCTCCTGGGGGAGTACCCATAGTACTCCTAGGATATTACAACAGAAGATTGTAATCTCAGAGATTACCCCCTTGTAATAACAGCAACCAAACAATGAGGAGGAGAGGGAGTAACCCTTAAGCTTACTAGGTGAAAGGCACTGTTATAAATGCTTTAAATTTAGTCTTCAAAATTACTCCCGTTGTAGGTTAATATTATTTATCCCCATTTTTCAGATGAGGAATGGAAGCATGGAAAGGTTAATGTGGACAGATGGGAGAGACGTTAACAGAGAGGAAGAGACTTGCCCAAAGTCACACCGCAGGCTGAGCTACACCCAGACATGAAAAGGGTTTCCAGACCCCCATGATCCCCCACCATGGGAATCCAAATAAGGCTCTGCCTGGCAGGAGCCCAGAGAGACCCACCAGGGCCTCAAAGCAGTTCACCCCATTCCCCATCTGTGAGGCAGGCATTATTATTCCTGCTCTTTCTCCTTTTCTCTGGTTATCAAGCAAAGGGAAACAGAGTGGACAAGAACATCTGAGGGTCCTGGTTGAATTCTGCTCAGCCCCAAGATGGGACAAGTAGGTGGGCTCAGTGGTACCCTTGAGTCCCTAGAGTTTAGAGAGGGCAATATAATGTCAAGCTCAACCCACTGAGGCCCACCTCGTCCTGGTTTACATGACCACCCATCCTTTAATGGCTCCAACTTATCCAAGCGAACCACCAGGAAGCCTCCCCAGAAGGAGCTTGTGTGGCAGCCCCAGAGGCAAGTTCCAGCTCCTGGAGTCAGGGAAACTGTGGCCACCCTCACCTGTGTCTCAGAGAGTGCCCTTCCTGGCTCCGGGGCTCTGAATGCCCAGCTGCCCATTAGAGAAACATCCAACCTGGAGCTGCACAAAGATGCAGTAACTACATGTTGGGAGCTGGCATGACTCTGGGGATTCCCTAAGGACCAAAAGGGAAAAACTGGTGCCCAGCTCTCCCAGACTGCTGTGCAGTATAGCCCCCAAGGGAGGCTCAGCTGGTCTTTCGACCATTCTCATCTAGAGCTGTGCTGTTTAAGAATATAGATTCAGGGGAAGTCATCTGGTGCAGTGATTATTATGTATGCTGCTTGGGATGCCTGCATCCCATATCAGAGCCCTTGGATTCAAGTCCTGGCTCTGGCTCTGATTCCAGCTTCCTGCTGATGCACACCCTGGGAGACAGCAGGTTATGACTCAAGTAGGAGACCTAGACCAAGTTCTGAGCTCCTGGCTTTAGCTTACCCCAGCCCTAGCTGTTGTGGACATTTAGCAAACAAACCAGTGTATGGAAGGGATCAATCTCTCTCTTTACCTCTCTTTTTCTCTCTCCATTCAAATAAATATTTTGAGAAGAATATACATTAAGCAGTCAGACTTTCCAGGCTCAGCTCCAACTCCCATTGGTTAATGGCTGTGTGGTCTTGTGCATTAGGCTTCTCAGACTGTAAAATGGGAAATGTAACAAGGACAGAATGGAAATGCTGTGCCCGTCAGTGGAACCAGTGGATGAAGTTCCTGGCATACAGTGGGGTGTGACATACAGATGGGTTCCATTCCTCTTCTGGTAAAGTCAGTGCCTAGCAGTAGGGAGGTGGGAGACAGGGGCCATTCTGCCACCTCCTGAAGTCCAACTATCAATTGCTTTTTGCTCTTTAACATTTTAATTATTCTCTCTTACTGTCTAACTTTGCCTGATGTGAATGGTAGCCAATTGCTCCAATATTCCTTAGCTTTGATTTGCAAAAGTGAGAGACCTCTCCCACTGGGCCCAAGTCCCATGGTGCTAAAATTAACAAGCAGTATACTTTAAGCTAATGACTTACTGGTTGTGACTGCCACGAATAGACATAACTCTCAGATAAAGACCATTAGAGAAAATTGAATAGCTCCGATGTGGTGAAAACTTGGATACATCCTGTTTCATAAATCACCCTCAAAGGTCACAATGGGCAAGCTCTTTCCCTCTCTGAGTCATGATGAGGACCCAGGAAGAAGGGGTCTGTATACCCTTGGGAAAGAGAACATAGACAGGAGAATTGTACAACCTCTTAGAGTTTCACAAATATAATTTCCTTTCACCTCTGAATCCATGAGCAGAGGTCAGCGCTACTTCAACAATTAGGATAATCCAATCTTTGATTTTATCCCTTCCCAAACCCTCCACCTTGGAGTTTTCTCAATAACATTTAGAAGGCTACATGGTGAGGTCATGGAACACTAAAAGCTCAGTACTGGGTTCCAATCACAGTCCTGCCTCTTACTAGGCCTCTGACCTTTGCTTCTTCATCTGTGACATGGGAATAGAACCCATTCTTAAGGTTATCATTAAAAATCACATCACCTCGTGTATTCTGCATGATGCTCAGAGCAGGTGAAATAATACCAGAGGCTACTCTGTCCCAGGAGCTGATTAGCAGGTAGGAAGTTTCATCTTCGTGCCCAGAGAAGGATTCATTTCCTACCCAGGCCTCAGGTCCAAAGAGGTGCTTCCCACCACAGGGGATTAAAAGGCAGAATACATTAAATATATCGGGAAAAGACAAAGTGTCCTAGAGAATGGATTTGATTTTGAAAAATCTGCTGCAATAGAGATTACTATAGTTTCAGTGTTGTGTCTCTTTCAAAATCAGTAGATTGAAAACTAACCCCAATGTGATACTGTTGGGAGGCGAGGCCTTTAAGAGGTAATTAAGTTATGAAGACAGAGTCTTCATGAAGGGAATAATGCCATGGCAGAAAGGGTTTGCAGAAGGAGAATCATCATCTTGAACCTCCTGCCTTCTGCTAGGTGAGGATCCAGCCTTCTACCTCCCCAGAGGCTGCAGTGTGTAGGGTGCCATCTTGGAAGAAGAGAAGCACCTCACCAGACACCAGGAATGCCTTGGTATTGGACTTTCTAGCCTCTGGAACTGTATACCAAAAAGTTCTGTTCGTTACAAATTACCCGGCTATGCCAGTGTGTGGCGTTCAGTTATATATAGCATAAAAGGGACTAGGACAGAGATCAGGCTTTGAAAAACAGTCGAAAATACTAAAACATTTTCTTTAATTACTGACATTTACCTCAAGGCAACAACTAATGCCCTACCTCACAATCTTCATGATCAATGTAGTGTGGGACATTCAAAGGGAAATCCAGGCTGAATCAGATCCTTGGCTCCACCACAATGTTGAAGAGCTCCTACTAGCTCATTAGTGAAAAGTAACCCTAAGAACCCTAGTAACCCCAGGAACATCTGCTGAATGTTGGGTTCCCTGAGCTGCTTCCTGCATATGTAGGGCAGGGGAGACAAGAGAGAAAGCTGCAAGAGGACGAGCCCAACAGGAGTGAAGGAAACCAGCAATCAGTGTGAGCAGGAATGAGAAAGAAGCCTCTGTATCCAGAGCACCAGCAACAAGAGTTCTGAATTACTTCCCACTATAGTTGCCCCATCCAGTTTTGTGGCCTGGATTTACATGATCTGTTGCAGCAGTGGCAGGAATCAATTAGAAAATTTAGTTTCAAGAAATGAAAAAGAGTCTTGGAAACAATTTCAAGGAACAAAGGCTATAAAGTATGACTAAATTTAAGAAAGAACTACATGGTACATCTATAAATTAGAATACAATCATTAAAATGGAAAAACTCATTGGACAGACTAATCACAGCTAAAGGATAGATTGGTTTATTAAAAGATAGAACAAAAGAAATTGTTCAAAATGGAGCCCAGAGGAAAATATAAGAGAACTAAATCTCAGGAACACAGAGTGATGTAGTTTAACAAGTATTTGTCACATTTTCAAAGAAAGAAGGAAAATTTGGGAGAGGGGGTGATATTCAAAGAAATAGTACCTGAAATTTTTCCCCAAATTTTTGAAAGACACAACTTTCAAAATCAGAAATCTATGAACTCCAAGCAAGATAAAGACAAAAGATATACACACCCTACACAGTGCCTATGACTAAAAAGCCTCAAAGACAAAGAGGATTTTGAAAGCGTCTGAAGGAGAAGGGCACTGAGATTGGCAGATTTCACTGAGGAGCAATGAGTGTCAGCAAGCAGTGGAAACACTGGTGACGGAACACAACTGCCCTAAAACTGAATCCAGATGAGCAGTCCCCCAAGATGAGGATGAAACAAAGGCTTTTTACACTAGCAAAAACCCCACACAGAAGGGAACCTGGAAGCATCTACTTCAGAGAGAAAGGACTAGAATGTCAGGTGGACATTAGGAGATGCTAGAAAGAACGATGAGCAACACTATTGGAAATCTGATGAGTACACGGATTCTTAGTTCAACTTTAAATTTATCTCCAAACAAATTTTGACTGTAAGAAACAATTATATTTCATGTGTGGATTAGAGAGAAAAGTAATAAATTTTAAACAGTATATATAAATTTAGAAGATGATGACTAAAACAAGTTAAAATGGTCTTAAGGTCTTCTAAGGTTCTTCTATTTGGGGAAAGGAAGAATAGATATGCAAATTAACTTTAGGTTTATTAGGTTATTATTGTACAATATCTAGGGTGATTAGCTAAAAGAATAAGCACGGAGATATAGAAAGAAATATCCCCTCTCAAGGTATCTAGAGGGGAAAAATGAGTAATAAAGAAAAACTCTATCAAAAAGAGAGAAAGAAGGGAGTAATCCCAGTAAGGAGAAATGATCTAAACCAGTCAGTTACAAACACAGATTGTCCAGAACCAATTCCCAGACACAGAGAGGGCAGGAGAAGGGAGAGGGGAGAGGACAGGAAAGGAGAAGAAGGCTCCCACGTGCCATATGCTGGCCACAAGACATATTTCTAAAATAAATGATCCGAAACAGCTTAAAGTTATAGAATACACACGATCAAAATGCTTCCCTAAAAAAAACCTGGTGCTAATGTATTTATATAATACAAAATGAATTTTAAGAACATCAGCATTATAAAGATGAAGAGATTCACCACATAAAAATAAAAAGCTCAACTCATCAAGAAGGCATAAATAATGAGGATGTACCAACAGCATGGTCTGAAGATACACAACTTAAAAATTGAGAGGGTTCAAGGAGAAACGAGCTGGGACAGAAACACTGCTGGAAACTTCAACACATTCTGTCTTGAGGAGAGAGCAAGCAGAAAAATTATCAATAAGGATATAGGAGATTTGAATCGAACAATTAAGTTAGATTTAACATTTATGACAAGAACATCACATCCAATGTGTCAGAAGTACACATTTTTTCAAGCATGCATGAATGATTCTTTCTTTTTAATTGACTAATTTCCGGCTCTTAAAGCAAGCCTCAGCAGATTTCAAAAGACTGACACACTATGGATTGTAATCTTTGCCTAATATAAATGCTCCAGTACCTTTGAATATTTTTTTAACAAACAAGTCAGAGGTCAAAGAAGAAATCATAACAGAAATTTAAAAACAAACCCAAATGATTATGAAAATATGTATATAAAAGTCATGTGATATATAAAGTAGAATCAAAGGCAAGAATCATAGCCTAAATGCTTAAATTAGAAAGTGAGAAAATCTGAAAATTAGAAGAATATTTAACTTCTAACAACACCAGAAATTTTAAAAAGAAGAGGAAAATAATAATATATCAGTTCATTATAAGGTGATCTCTAGATGCAATGCAGTTCTCACTTAACCCCCAGAGGGTTGCAGAACTTGACAAGTTGAGTCAGAAATGTAGTCAGGATATCCTGAAGTGAAGTGCTTTGCCTGCCAGATATCCAATAGTAAATAAATGGGGATATTGATTCAGGAATAAACCTGGAAGATCAGGGGCTGATATGCAGCAGGTTAAAAACCAGTTCTTATGGAGCCGGCGCTGTGGCTCACTTGGCTAATCCTTCGCCTGCAGCGCCGGCATCCCAAATGGGTGCCGGGTTCTAGTCCCGGCTGCTCCTCTTCCAGTCCAGTTCTCTGCTGTGGCCCCGGAAGGCAGTGGAGGATGGCCCTAGTGCTTGGGCATCTGCACCTGCATGGGAGACCAAGAGGAAGCACCTGGCTCCTGGTTTAAAAAACAAAAAAATAAAAAATAAATAAATAAATAAAGAGCCCCTTTCTGCAGCCAGAGGGAGCCAGCCTCGCTCTAGGACCAAGCAGAGGAAGCAGCTTCCAAAAATGAGAAAGGGAAGGTTAATTAAGAGATGCTGGGCTTCACCAGATACCCATCACCCTGCTACAACAGCAGGGAGCAGAGCAGCTCCATACCCATGCTGCAGGGGCCTGCTGCTGCTGCTGCTGCTGCACCCTTTGCACATCTGGGTACAGGGGCCAGGCCAGCCCTTCACCCCTTCACACCGTACAGGCTTACGGTGGCAGATGCTCTCATTGTGGTAACTCTGTAAGCTGGTGAACACCACAACCCCTACCCAGACCCAAAGGGTAACACAAAGGAGCCCAGACCAGCAGCCAGGAAACCTGCAGCCCGGTCTCAGCCCTGCCAGTAACTGTGACCTTAGTCAAGTTTTAACCTCTCTGAGCTACCTTCCTCCTATGCAAACTGGAGAAAATAATAAATAATTTATTTCTCACCACAGCTGTGGTAACGATTGAACTGTACTAATGGACATGACACTGTGACACTGCTTTGTAGCTTTATAAGAGGTCATGAAAACAGGAGGGACTTTCTCAGGCAATATGGTCTATGGGAACAAGAATTCCGAGAATACCCACCCAAAGGAATTAATACATAAAGCTGGAATTGCAGACAAAGTTTTTTTTTTTTTTTTTTTTAAAGAGTCCTGGGCCAAGATAAAAACCTAGAAGGCAAGGTCAGAATCGAATCCCTGTTGGCATGACGTAAGCACGTCTGGGGCACTAGAGCAGAGCAGGTCCTCAGGGACTGTCTTATCCAACCCTGGAGTTTACATAAAAGCCCCGACATAGCAAATGTCCAAGTCACATAGCAAATCTGTGACACTGCCCAGAGGAGTGTCCCTGATAGCTCCCTTGGAGGACACAATGACTCCGCCCCTGTCAACCAGGGCCTGGAACTGAGCGCGCTGGTTTTCCTGCATCTGCACACAAGCACAGCTTACTCCCCACCATGGGGAGCCTTCTGCCAGCTCCACAGCACAGGACACACAGGAGGTGGTGATGAAGGGTTGAAGAACCAATTACACACCCAACACTGATGCACGCCCTGGGGCCGGTGCTGGCAGGGTCTAAGGCTCAGATCCCTCTGACTTTTTTGGAAACTGTCTCCAGTTTCCACTCGGATGCTGAATGCAGGGATAGAGGCACGTCAAAGGATGCTTCCATCTGAAATTTTGCTGTTAAACCACCAAATTATGCATGCTGTGGGGACAGAAGCGGTGGCCTTCAGATCCTTGGGACAGCACAGGATCAAATACGTAAAGTCCCCAGAGGCCCAGCCTTAGGCCAGATCAACCACTGGACTTAAGCCCCAAATACGCATCCCAGGTGCTCACCGCAGGCCGTGACTCTCCCTGTGGGATGCTCTTTCTCGAGCTGAGCAGGATCTTCCTCCTCTTGCAGTAGCAGGCACAGGACACCTCAGCCCCTCAGCAAAACCATCTCTCTTTTTCCCTCTCAGCAGGCAGCAACAGCCTTGAACCACTCACGCTCATGGCCATTGGCAAGTCATTGCCCAGGGCTGCAAGAGTAACTGAGGTAGAAACCGGTCACAGGCCAAGCCACATGACTGCACGAAGAATCCAGAGACAGGCGCTATTCCCATCAAAAGGCGGCTCTTTCTGATTCCACATTTGGCCAACGCTGAGACTCATCTACCATCCTGCCTCAGTCTGGGTCAAGAGCAGACAGGGTGGTCAGGAAGAGCATCTGCTCTGTATCAAGGAAGATGATCGAGCAGGAGGTGGATAAAACAATTTTGCCTTAGCATTTCCTCTTCTATTGCAAGAGATATGCAAAGGCACAATTAAATAAAACCTAGCGATTCCTCCAGCACAAGTTCAACAAAATGCTTGACCTTTCTCTGCCGCAAGCACAGTATGTGACCTTGGAGGATTTATGCCCCTTCTCTGGGCCTCTGATTTCCCGTCTGTAAGAGGAGGGGGCTGCATTCGTGAGCTCTTGCTCTGAATCTAATGCTCCTACAACTCAATGACCCCTCAAGCCCACCCCCTGCAGAAGTTTGTGAAGGAGTCATTTATGACCCAAATCCCTTTCTCCAGCTTCTTCTCTCCAGAACCCAGGCTCCACTGTGTCCTTTACTCAAAAGAGACATCAGGGATTTGTCCCAGTGGCAGCTGCTTGTGTTAGCCATTAGAGCCCCCACATTATTGTACCCTGGCTGCTGCATGCCTGAAGACCACCCCCCGAAACCACCTCCAACCTTAGTGTCCCTTCTGGCCATAAGTCCAAGAAGGCTCATATAAGGCAAGTGTCTTCTTGCTGGTCTCTGACCCTCAGCCTAGCCCTCCTCATTCAGATGTCAACTTCAGCCTCTTGAAATTCTCAGTGCATCACCTCTGGAACTTCTGGAAAAACTGTTGTCTCCCCAGCTTCTCTCAACTCAGGTCTAAAGTCCTTAGCCTGGTCCACCTGCCTCTCCAGATCCTGTCTCCAGTCCACCCCACATCTTGGCATTACCACCCTGTGTTCCCCAGCTCGTCCCTTACATTCAAGCTTTAGAGAAAAGCCAGTGCTGTTCTTTGGAACTGATTTACCCTCCCCACGTGCTGAGATTCAGGTCAAATGTGGACTCCACCAGGAAGCTTATTCTGAGCCCCAGCCCCGGGACTCCCAGAACACTGAAGTACTGACACCATTCAGCCTGGGCTTTCCAGGGCCTTGCTGGTCTCATGCCAGACTGGAAACCTCCCACAAGTACATCTTGTCTCCCTACTAGGATCAAAATTCCACAAGAATATGCCTGTATCAGCCAGCAGTTAGCACAATTCTCCCCACACGTAGCTGGTAAAGACTTATTAAAAGTTATGAAGATGGCTGCACAAACCATTAGGGGACAGAAGGAGTGAATGACTGACTAGTGAAGGGCCTCATGATAGCAGTGATGCATAGATATTTGCACACTTTAAAAATGGATGGGTAAACTGGGTAAATTGATCAGGAAGCAGACCTTGGTCCTAGCTGCCATCACCACTCTCTTCAGTTACTACAATCGGTTCCTAATTCATCTCTCCTTCGCCCTACAATCTATTATCTTCCCAGCATCCAGGGCAGGTCATTTCCTGCTTAAAACCTTCCAATGTCCACCCGTTCTACTCAGATTAAAGCCAAAGTTCTTCAAATGACAAAGCCTTCATGACCCGGCCCCCATTAATTGCACTGACCTCAACTGCTTCCAGTCTCCGCTTCTCTCACGCACTGCAGTCACACAGACATCCAGGCTCCTCAGTCACGCCTCAGGGCCTTGTCCCTACTCTTCTGTCCACTTGCCCTCCCTCCCCTGACAAACGGCCACAGAGTTTGTCCTTTCACTTCCTTGTGACCTCCGCTGCAATGTCTCCTTCTTAGAGGGACCCCCCCATATAAATGTGCAAACACCTCCTCCATCCGCACCCCCTACCATCCTGTATTTGCATTTCCCCAGCACACTCAGTACAATTCTGCATGCTGCCTATTGATCTGTTTGCTCTCCCTCTTGCCAAACCAAAAAAATCAACCCCCAAGAGGATGGAATTTGTTTTGCTCCCTGTTCTATCTCTAGCACCTAGAACCATACATGATACCAAGTGAGTACCGAATGGATACTTGTTGACCCAATGGGTGAAGGAGGAAGGAGGCAGTGAGTGTGTAACTTAAGCCACTGGCACCTTTGGGCATTTTTCCAAGATGCTCTTATCTGATGTGGCTGCCATTGCCGCATGTCTGATCAGTTGCAGCCCTGTCTGCCGCCGCAGCAGATGGACAGCACACGTTCTGGGGAGTTCTTTGTAAATGACAACCCTCAGAGGACTGAAAGAGCAGCTTCTGCATGGCTGGGGCCAGGATTAGTCCCCTGCCTGGTTTCTAAATGCCACATTTTAAAATTCTGCTCTCCCACCCTTTCCCCAGCCTCTCTGCAAATTCCACAAGGTTAAAGTGCAATTGTGGAAAATGAGAAAACAAAGGCATCCTCTTTTCCCCAGTGAGGCACACAGGGAGCTGTGTTTCTCTTTTCCCTTCAGGCCCAAGCCCCTAGACCCTCTGCAGAGACCTGCTACCACCTTACATCTATCTGATCAAGGAACTCAATTCTTAAAAAACAACAACAAAAAAGGCATTTTATTTATTTGAAAGACAGAGTTAGAGAAAGAGGGAAAGAGAAAGATCTTCCATCTGCTGGTTCACTCCCCAAATAGTTACAAAGGCTAGGACTGAGCCAGTCTGCAGCAAGGAGCTTTATCCAGGTCTCCCCTGTGAGTGCAGGGGCCCAAACCCTGAGTCATCTTAAATGCTGCTTTCCTACAATTAACAGGGAGCTGGATTGAAAGTGGAGCATCTGGTACTAAACCAGCACCCATATGGGATTCCAGTGCTACAGCCAGCAGCCTAACCCACTACACTACAGCACTGGGCCTGGGGAATTCTTAAGCTCCCAACACTACTGAACAGGGGAAGCCAGGAAAGCAGAGCATGAGACAAGAGAGGCAATCAATGTGGCAGCTTCTGGTCTTCCACTCCTGTGCTAGCACCTGCCATGACACGTGGCCCAGCACTCAATCAGCACAGCGACTTCTCCCCAATTCCTAATGACCTACCCACCTGGGATTCTGGACTGTGAGGACCCTGAGAGAGAGGGGTGAGTGAGAAGAGGGTGTGGGTGACACACCAGCCCTGAATCCTGCTAGAAATCCAACATGAATCTCTTTGTGGATAGACACACGGGTGACAGATAGGCAGGTGGGTTGCTAAGTGGCTGGATAAAGAATAAATAGATAATTTTTTTAAAAAGTTAAAGAGATAATTAAATGAGTGAATGAGAAATGCAAGGGTGCTTGAGGTAGCAGTCCTCCCTGGGCTGGTCTGTCCTAGTGGGAAAGACATCTTTGTAAGGCCAGCTCACCAGGTTCAGGAACTCCCACTCTCTGAATTCCATGTCAGCCCTATGCCTAGCGCAGTGGCTCCTTCGTCTGCACAGCCGTAGCTACACTACTACCTCTGTGATAATGAGATTCTTTTCCCATTTTACAAAGGATGGGATAGAAAGGAGCCTGGCAACTCCTACCAAGGTAACTCAGCAAGTAATTCTTAAGCTCCAGGAGGCCTTCACAGGGTCTGTAAGGTCTTCCATAGAAGCATCCAGCGGGCCAAGTCAGAACCACCAGCAGCCCCTCGGATCTCCTGTGTCCCCCCAAACCACAGACAGGGGTAAATGGAAGAGGTAAAGCTCAAGGATGTGACCCAGCCACAGGCTCCAGGAGCTCTTTAGGATTATCCAGGAATCAGATGTGCTCTTTATCAGTCACCCAGAAGCTCCTGAGTGCCAGCTTGCCTGGAAGGTGGTAGGTCTTCGGAGGATAGACATGTAGCTGACAAGCACCTCAAATGCAAGGTGTCCCCCAGTGAATTATCATTTCCTCCTGAAATCTCCGTTGTTCAAATTTTGTTCTACTGAATGGTACTGTCACCTATCTGGTTGCTCAGTTGTCTAAGCTTCACTCCTTCATTCATTCACTCAAAATATATTTGCAGCCTGTGTCAGCAATGTGTTACATGCTAGGATGAACGAATGAGCTCAACTAGACTTGGCCCCAGCCCCAGTGAGCTCATCATCAAATACAGAAGAAAGAGAGTAATTATTACAGAAATAAATGTAAAACTGTGACAAAGTCTCGAAGGAGGTCCACGGTGTCTTAAAGCTCTGTAAAATGGGACCTGACCTGGTCATAGGGCTCATGGAAGCGGCATTAAGGTGAGGACTGGGGTGTGAGGAGGAGTCAATTGGTGAAGGCAGAAAGCAACTGAAACACAAAGGCCTCTGGGGGCGGGAGCTTCACACACCTGAGAGAGACTGAAGCGAGGCCAGAGTGGCAGCAGGAGGAAGGAGAGGAGCGCGGTGCTGGAAGATGTGGGTGAGGGCAGCGGGGCAGATGAGCAAGACCTCACAGGACTTCTTAAAGGGAGTTTGGTCTTTATCTTAGGATCAGTTGGAAGCAACTAAAGCATTCCAAGGAAGAAACTGATGTGAATGGAGTTGTGTTTTGAACTGCATTCTGGCTGCTGTGTGCAGAGCAAATTGGAGAGCAGACGTGGTTGACAGAGGTGGACCACTGAAGTGGCCCTTGTGGTCCAGGCTGAAAACGGACCTTGAACTAGGGTGATGCTGGTGGGGATGGAGAGAAGTGGTGAATACATTTATGAGCTAACGACAACAAAATGTGGGGGTGGACTGAATACTGGCTTTGAGGCAATCATGCTGAAGATGACTTCCAGATTTCTTTGACTTGTGAAGCTGCACAGATGAAGGAGCCATCCATCTGACGAGATCTGAAGTACCCTGAAGAAGTACCCCGGAATGAGTAGGATAGGGTCGGGAAGCAGCCCAGGGATGCTGTTTTGAACATGTTGAGTTTGAAAGGCCTTTGGGATATGAACCTGGCAGTCCTCTTTACTCCTTTACTCCTTCCCTCTGCATTCAGCAGCCACTGTGTCCTGTTGATTCCACCTCCTCTCCATCCTGACTTAGTTCAGGCTGATATAAGTATCGCCCAGATAATTAAAACAACCTGCTGACTCTCGCCTTCCAAAGGTATCCGCCTACACTGTAGGTCTTTCTCGACATCACCTCCCTGATGACCCAGTCTAAAGTTAACTGTCTCAGTCAGTTGGGATTTTTCTTCTGAAAACACCTAACGATTTGTCATGTCTATTATAGAAATAAATGTACTTATCTGTCAGAGCTCTATTTGCTAAGAGGGCATAGAAGTGATGACACTTCAATTTCCATGAACACACATGGCCTCCAGATCTTGGCTTCTAAGAACCATCTCCACTGAAAGAATACAAGGGATCTTTGGACAAACAGCTAATTCCAAGACTGGAGCAAGCAAAGAACAAAAGGAGCCTGTAAAGTCTTGCTTCAGCAAATAGTAAGGAAATGCTCAGAGAGGCATTAAGAAGAGTCAGAAAGAAATAGAAGGGGCTGTAGTGTAGCAGATAAAGCTACCACCTGCAATGTCACATCCCATATGGGTGCCAGTTCGAGTCCTGATTGCCCCTCTTCTGATCAGCTCTCTGCTATGGCCTGGGAAAGCAGCAGAAGGTGGCCCAACTGTTTGGGCCCCTCTACTTGCATTGGAGACCCAGAAGAAACTCCAGGCTCCTGGCTTCAGATTGGCACAGCTCTAGCCATTGCAGCCATCTGGAGAGTGAACCAGTGGATGGAAGACCTCTCTCTCTCTCTCTCCCTCTATGCCTCTGCCTCTCCGTAATCCTGCCTTTCAAATAAATAAATAAGTCATGAAGAGAAAAGAAGAGAAGAGAAGAGAAGAGAAGAGAAGAGAAGAGAAGAGAAGAGAAGAGAAGAGAAGAGAAGAGAAGAGAAGAGAAGAGAAGAAGAAGGAGGGAGGGAGGGAGGGAAAGAAGGAAGGAAGGAAGGAAGGAAGGCCGGCCAGCATGTTGAACCTTGCCCTGATCAGATCTGGGACAATGTGAACATCAAAGTAAAATACACAGTCATTGGTGATAGCCCAGTGAATAAGGATCCATGCTGGGTATAAGGAGGAAGGGAGGCCAAGGGAAATATTTTTCTTATAGTAGAATGACAACTAACAAATACAGAAGAAATGATAAATTTAAAATTATCAGTGATGATAAAATGAGTGAGTGTAAACTTGGGGAGAACAGGATACCTACATAGTCTCAGAGTATCTCTGCAAACTGATTACTCATTTCAAAGCAGAAAAACAGCAATTTCACAGAGAAGCAACCAGTGGTCATTACCTCAAGCTCCCATCACCAACATTGGATCACCTGCTTGCTGAAGAGGATATAAACTCGCTTCAGTGGTATTCCTGCTAAAATGGGTATTGTGAGCCTAACCACACGGAACCATCAGACAAACTCAGACTGAGGGACATTTACATAATAGCAGGCCTACACCATTCAAAAATATAAAGGCAGAAAAAACATAAAGCACAGGGATAGGACAACCAAATATAATCTGTGGTTTGGATCCTGAACAAGATATGGAGATTGGGAGCTACAAAGACTCATTGGGACAGAACTGTATTGTGGTAAGACTTTTTAAAACAAATACATACTTAAGTATTAGGAGTAAAAATAAACCAGATCTCCAATTTATTCTTAAATTGACCAGATATATAAACACTTTTAGGCATATTTATATATGAGGGTATTTCAAAAAATTCATGAGAAGGAGAATTAAACAATAAGTTTTTTAGTTGCAAAATCTGGAATTCACACACGGTTTTCCTATAAGATACCTTCCCCATAAACTTTTTGAAGACTCCTCATTTATAGGTACCTTTCTCAGAAGAGAGGAGAGAACTTCCACTTTGACTATGGCCTTGTCTAAATAAGATCAGAGTTGGTGAACTCAAGAGGCTTCCATAGCTTTGGCAGCTCATGACAAGAGCCTCGGGTGATTACTGATATCATAAATAAGAGTGACAATTGTTTTGTTAAGTCAACAACAGGAGTCACTGTGCACTTACTCTTCATGTAGGATCTCTGTCCTTAATGTGTTATACATTGTGAATTAATACTATAAGTAGTACTCAAACAGTATTTTATACTTTGTGTTTCTGTGTGGGTGCAAACTGTTGAAATCTTTACTTAATATATGCTAAATTGATCTTCTGCATATAAAGATAATTTAAAATGAATCTTGATGTGAATGGAATGGGAGAGGGAGCGGAAGAGGGGAGGGTTGCAGGTGGGAGGAAAGTTATGGGGAGGGGAAGCCATTGTAATCCATACTTTGGAAATTTATATTTATTAAATAAAAGTTAAAAAATAATAAAAATCATTGTCTTCTAATAAACAGATTTTTTTCACAAAAAAAGAGTGTCAATTGTTAAATCAACAATTGGAGTCACTGTGCACCTGCTCCCCATGTAGGACCTCTGTCCTTAATGTGTTGTACTATGTGAATTAACAGTAAAACTACTACTAAAAAGTACTCTGTGTTTGTGTGGGTGCAGTCTGTTGAAATCTTTACTTAGTATATACTAAGTTGATCTTCTGTATATAAAGATAATTGAAAGTGAATCTTGATGAAGAATGGGATGGGAGAGGGAGTGGGAGATGGGAAGGTTGCGGGTAGGAGGGAAGTTATGGGAGGAAAAGCTGCTATGATTCAACAGTTGTACTTTCGAAATTTATATTTATTAAATAAAAGTTGAAAAAAAGACTCCTCATATATAATGAAATCATATATTTTAACAACATGCAATGTTATATAAATTATATAGGCAGTAGAAATATGTGTAAAAATAGTATTCTTTTATAGTATTGTAGAAAGAGCACATGAGAATGATAAAGCAAATTAAACATCATGTAAACAACTGACAGATATGGATAAATAGAAATTTCTCACATCAGTTTGGCAAACCTTCATTGAATTTGCTATATGAAAATTAAAAGTGATATAAAACAGTAAACATGCAATAAATGTTTGTTGAATGAATGACTGCACCTATATCCAACCATGACCTCCCCTATCACATAAATTCCTCAGTGTCTGCCCAAAAAACATTATTATAAACATCCAGGGGTTGGCACTGTGGCTCTGTGGGTTAAAGCCCCAGCCTATCATGCCAGCATCCCATATGGGCGCTGGTTCAAATCCCGGCTGCTCCACTTCCAATCCAACTCTTCTATGGCCTGGGAAAGCAGTAGAAGATGGCCCAAGTTCTTGAGCCCCTGCACCCACGTGGGAGACCCAGAAGAAGCTCCTGGCTCCTGGCTTCAGATCAGTTCAGCTCTGGCTATCACAGTCATTTGGAGAGTGAACCAGTGAGTGGAAGACCTCTCTCTGTGCTCTACCTCTCTCTGTAACTCTGTCTTTAAAATAAATAAGATAGATCTTTTTAAAAAAGAAAAAGAAAAATCCAAACATTGGGGCTTAGCAACGAAGGCCAGAGACACTCACAGAGCTCTTCCTACCGTCTCCCACCTCATCTGACCACTGACTCCCCATGCTCCTGTCATACTGACTGCTCAATAGCCTCCAAGCTTACTACTGCTAGGCAACACCTGCTGCGTGGGCACAAGCTGGTCCCTCTGTCTGGAATGCCCTCCTGTTACCTTCCCAGCAACTTCTTGTCATCTTTCCACATGCAAACCCAGAAGTTGCCCTCTGGCAAGGCCTCTCTGATTGCGCCCACTGGAGCTGACACTTGCACACTTTGAACATGCCCTATAAACAGGCTCTTGTTTATTTACTGGCCTCTCTGCCACATGGTCTCACTGCTGCTTGAGAACTGGGATTTTTCCTTCTCCCTTCTTTCCCCAGTGCCTTACCCAGGGTCCTAGCACAGCAAGGGATCTCAATTAACACTGGGGGTATAAGTAAACGAATCAATAGGGACTGAACTTACTGGAGCTTCCAAGAGAGCCCCTGACTTTCATTATCTTCAAGCACTACAGGGTAGTGAGGGACACTAGTTCTTGTCTCATTTTATGCACATGGAAAGGGAGACTCAGAGAGGGTTAGTTACTGAATCCCAGGTAACACAGAATGCCAAAAACAAGTAGAGCCAGAATCCAACCTCTCCCCAGCAGTGTGGTGTTCTTTCACAGGGACAGGAAGCAAGGATACTGCCTTTTATGGTTTCTCTATGCCATGCCAGACACCATGCATCTGATGGAGTTTCTAGACATTCTGATAGAGTGCTTCTAGTATCACATCACACTGAATCACAGGAACTTCACAGATGAGGAAACTGAGCTCCAAGTCAGAGCAGTCTAAAGCGGCTTTCTCTGCACAGGGCCAGTGTTTACTGCCGGCCCCTGACCACCCAACAGAAGGGAGAGGGCCGGAGCTGGCTGCTTTGACCCTCAACACTACCTTTCCAACCAGCACCACACACAGCCCCACAGGGCAGCTCTCAGCCTCAGACCACAGGCCCCGTTCCACAGGGCTTCCAAACCCAGGATATTTGGTTTGTAAGACAAAACCTCCACTTCTCCAGCAGAGAGTGAACACTATACACAACCACCCAGCCAAACTGCTGACGCCCACAGACACTGCATCCTGCTTGATGGGGTCTGGGCTGCCCAGAGACGTCCTCAAAGGATCCAGCACTCCCCCAGAGCTTGGCACGGCACAGAGGCTGGGTGGAGACCCAAGTACCAGGACGGAGATTGCTCCGGGAGAGAAGTGAAGCCATGAGAGTCGGGTGCTGCCCACCCCCAAGGAGAAGAGAAGCCCTGCCCAACCCCGGAGGGCTTCCCACTCCACCTCCTACCACTGCTCCCACAGAGCCATCACCTCCATCCAGAGCTGGAAATGACCACGTCCTAGAAGTGGTGTTAGACACAGAGGGCAGGCCCTTCATCTTTTCCCCAGTTTACCCAGAAGCGTGGCTCTTCGTGCTTTGGAAACCTTTGAAATCACAGACTTCCTGCCCCCCACCCCCACCCCGAGCGGTCAGTGGACACTCACTTACAGGTTCTGGAGTCAGAAGACCTTGCCAGCTCTGATGCTGCTCATTTAACCTCACTGCACTTCCGTTCCTTTATTTTTAAAACAGGGGCACCTACGTCACACGGGACTGGTGGAAAGCTTTTGTGAAACAAAAGATGCAAAGATCCTAAAAAGGGAGCTGGCCTTCAGGAGACAGTAAATAGACGTGAATGAGCCACACTCACCCGCCCCCCACCCCGCCCATGGAGGTACTGAGCGTCTCACACGATGCTCTCTAGCTGGATGCTCAGCCTGTTTTCATTGGTTGATTTTCAAGAGCATGCAGCATCCAGAGCTTAAACAGTCTGAGGCCTCAGCAGAAATGCACTCCAGCTTTGAGCTAACCTTTGGAGATGACGCTTTTCTGGGAAAGCACAAACGCCTGACCCTTAACAAGCCACCAACAAACTGTCCAACACGCTGACACTGACTGGTCTCTCAGTGTCTGTGGTAATTGTGTCCCCACAGACACCAGAATCTTCAGATCCTCAAGTCCCTTTAATGCAATGATGCTGGTTTTGCATCTAACCTACCTACACACATCCTCCTGTAAACGTTTAAGTCCTAGATTATTTATAATCCCAAACACAATGTGGTGCCACGGAAATAGCTGTTACTCTGTGCTGTTCAGGGATTAACCACAAGGGAAAAAAAGTCTACGCATGTTCAGCACAGGCACAATTTTCTTCTGAATTATTTCCCATCTGTCTTTGGTTGAATTCACAGATGTAGAAACCATGGATATGGAGAACCAACTGCACCGGGCCACAGGGCTTTCCTGTTTTTTGATCAAATGCTTCTGGGAGGATTAGTCTTGAACATGAGCAACAGCCACTGGCTTGGGCTGAGTTAACACATACTGAGAAGCAGGATGCCAGCACACGGTCTGAAAGCCCCCACCTCTGCTGTTCTAATCATTCTTGGCAGCTAAGCACAGCTCTCCAGTGTTGCTTTGCCCAAACATCCACAAGGACCCTGGACAGGCTAGAATAAGGAGTCCAGGGGCGAATGAGTTAGAAGTTTCACCAAATTTACACTGTGGCTAGAGCCTGCCCTGCAACCAGACAAGGTGCACCTCTGCTCATAAGAGGTAACCAGTGATCCCCTGGCCACTCAGTGACCTGAGATCCCTGATGGCCTCACAGGCCCAGGGGAGAGGTAGAAAACACCCATTGACCCAAGCGTCTCATCCCAAGTGCCCACCTACACTCCAAGCACCTGATCCCAAGCTCAAGTTCCAGACAGCCACCCGAGATCAGACTTGCTGATCCAGGCAGGGGCAGGGAGAGCTCAGGGCCAAAAGACACAGATCTCCTGGCAGAGCCCCGGGCGAGGCAAGGCACATGAGGAAGGGGTGGCCATGGGGCCAGGGCCAGACTTAGGGCAAGGGTCAAACTCCTTGGGGCACCCAGACACTCGAGCTTTTGAGCCAGGGAGGGGCTGGCAGCTAAAGCACTCAGACCAGAGGGTGTCGATCAATGGCCCAATTCATTCTCAACAATCCCCATTGTCTGAGCCAGCACAGAGATGGGCATTCTCTGGCAGAGCCACTAGGAAGAAAAGCCCCAAGACACTGTCGCAAATCAAAGTCCACAGACACAGAAGCCAAAATTGAGACATATGGTTTCAAAACCAGATGGAGTATTTGAAATTTGGGCTACCCCCAAATTCTTGCCATACGGCTCCCATCCTCAGAGACCAATAGAACCTTTATTATTGGTCAGTCACTTACTAGTCTGATCTCTTTCTATAAAAGATGTAGGAATTCATCAAAATTCATTCATTAAAAATGCATATTCTATGAAGCTATTAAAACAGAAATTAAAAAAGCACTGGCTCCAACTAACACAGTTACTAGAACAGGGCAAGATGATGGACTAAGAGTCTCTTAGCAGCCAGAGTGAAAAGGGAAACAGAGAAATACTTCCCTCTTCCACCACCACTACTCCGCAGGAAGCCTGCTGGACTAACACCTGCCCTGATTCAACCGCCTTTACGGGCAGGCCTAGGATGAGCCTGAGGGGAACACAGAGCTTAGCACCCACCTCAGGATATGAATGAACCCAACTTGCTCCCCTGCATAGCAATGGAGTTGGTAAGGGAGAGCTCAGGCATCCCTCAGACCAAACCACAAAGTCTAAAGCAGAAAGTATCATTTTTCTAATTTCCCAATTGACAGAGTCTGGGCACCTCACGGAAGCCTGTACAGAAGAGAATGGCCAAAATGGGAGATGTCGGAAGCCATCATAGCACTAACATCAGCAGCTAGCATCTGGGAGCTGTGGGACCTCCAGTGGTTCCCATGGGAAGCAGGTTCTGTCAAGCAAAGAGAAAATGACAGAGAGAGGGGAGAGAAGCAAAGCAAAGACGCCTCCCCCAGCTGCAGGTGGGAGACGCCAACTCGGGTGGGTTGATTCTGAAGAAAGGAGGGACACAGCATGGCTCAACTCCCTGCCACTCCCTGCCTGAGACTTGCCCCAGACCCCAGCCACCTCGCTGCTCTCCTGCTGCAGGGGGCGTCCAGAGCAAATGACAGGTGCTGAGCTCCACCACGGACCCTAGCCTGGCCGGCTCAACTTGTGAAACTGGTCTTTTTGCCTCTAAAAGGGCTGATGCTGCTTCTAAGACCCAGGCCTTGAGGCCCAAGGATGCTCTCTGGCTGAGCTCCATGGGCAGCCTCAGCTCCAGATGGCATGGGACACCTCACTGGCATCGTGTCACCACCTGCTCGACACCCCAGCCAAGCCCCTGACTTTAGATACTCCCTAGCAGGCCAGGTTCATGGACCCATTGTCAGAGATGCTATACACAGGATACAGGGCAGTAAAGAGGAAAGGGGATAGAGGGAGATGTGTAGGACCAAGCCAGGGTCACATGTCTGTACCCATGCATTTTACATATGCATAAGTGTTGTATGCGTGTTGTTTTCCACGGGTGTACATGTTGGACATGTTTGCATGGGTGTCTTGGGAGGCTGGGTGCTCAAGACCAGCATGGGTGGGCAGCAAGGATGTATATCCACGTGAGAAGCTGCAAGTGTGTAGGTGTGTGTGTGCACGGTGTGTTGTGCGGTGGCTGCTTGGGGGCCCTTCTTCCGGCATGTGAATGGGGTCCCCCCAAGCAGTCTCCCCAACCCTGGCCTCAAAGAGAGCCTCATTCACTGCTGTGTTGAGGAAAGGCTGGGAGCAGCCGTCCCGCTCTGAGAAACTAAAGCTTCCTGACCTCCATGGAAGCTGCCCCAGCAGGGCAAGTCAGGACATCCTAGAAAGTGTGGGTTCAGATGATGCCCCCATCCCCCAGCTTCTGCCTTCAGGGACTCACTCGCACAGCTAGCACCCTCATGTGTGCAGGCATCCGCTGTGGGTGGAAGGATGGGGCCTCCTTGCCCTACACAAAAATACCCCTCCACGTGGGGGGACAGGCACGGCCCACCCAGGGCGACAGGTGCCACGAGACCCACAGCCACCTGTGGGCACTCTCCAGACAACCACACACTGCCACACTCACACCCCGGACCATATGCTAGAAAATTCCACAAGTTGCCGCTCCAGCCCAGGCCCGCTCCCTTCCACCGGCACACCCTCGCCCTCACAAGCGCCCACTCTGACCCACTCACACCTACTTTCCAAATAGTCACGAGCCTGCCCGGCCCCTAGCCAGGTTGGCAGCCCCAGCGCCAGCCCCTGGCTCCCGCCAGCCGGGGCCGGGCAGGTCGACTCACTCACCGGGCGGCGCGTGTGAGCAGCCCGCGGTGGCTGCGCACAGCTGGAGCTCCCGAGGCCGCAGCGCGGAGTGGCCGCCGCCGCCGCCGCCGGGCCGGCCCAACCCGAGGGCCGGCCGCTGCCCCCCGCCCCCGCCCCCGCCCCGCTCTCCCCCCGCCGGCTGCGAGGCCCCTTCCCCACCAGCGCGCTCCCTGCCAAGCCTCTGTCCTGCGTCGCCCCGGCTGCAGGCGACTCCAGGCTGGGCCGAGAGGGCGACGCTGAGGGGGCGCCCCCGGCAGGGAATCAGCGCGCTCTTGGGGCGGTGGGCGGGCCTCATTAGGGACTTGGCTCCCCCTAGGGCCCGGCAGGAGTCACTCGGGAGCCGCGGGGCCGTCCCGGCGGGGGCGCCCACATGTGCCCCGCGTGCCAACATCTGGAGGGGGGCAGGGAATGCGCGGTGAAGTGAAACGGAACGAGGAGGGGTTTTGGGTACAGTTCACAACTGTGCCGAGGGAGCCGCCTGACTGTGAGCAGCCCCCAAACGCCTGGAAGGCGACTTGGTTTGCACACTACAGGTGTACCCACGCAGGTCACCTGGGCCGCGGCGACTGCTTCTGCCGCCCCTCGCCCTGGCCTCAGTGTCGAATGGCGATCTCCACCACAAACTCAGAAAGACTGCGTTTCTGAACTGGAGGAAGCTTTGCAGTCGCTCCGCCCTGCCACGATTTCTCAGGGGCCTGGGGGGCCTCTGTGCTCGGGAATCATCAAGAAAAGGCGGTCTGTGGCCTCCCTTGGACGGTGTTCCAAAGCTGGAGCTCTCCCTTTGCAGGAAGTTCTCTCTGGCATCTAACCTGAATCCCTCATGCGCAGTCGATGTCAGTCTGCTCACAGGGTGTATGGCGGGGGATTACTCCATTCCCGTGACACAGGACCATTCCGCGGTCCCATTGCGGCTTGCTCCTCCTTCACACTAATACGCCCTGGTCTCTTTTCCAGGCTGTGGCTGAAACAGACTCTTGCGCCCTGTCCTTGAACTCTCGACAGCTCCTGGCATTAACTCACCTGCCTCAGCTGTCAAGGGGCCCAAGGCTGGGGAGGTGGCCAAGCCATTCCGCTCAGACAAGCCGGCTTTGACGCCAGCCTGCAGCCAGCCAGGGCCGGATTTCACTCCCTAGATCCTGGAGAGAAGCTTCAGTCTCTGTCTCAACAAAGGCCTCTGGTGAGCCACCTGACAGGCTTTACCACGGAGCCATGCCGGCCTCAGATTGGCAAAGTTTGCAGAATCTCCTCTCTGAGTTTCTTTCTGGCAGGTCAGGTGGAATGATAAAAAGTAGCCAGGAGCTTGCTCAGAGGGACCCAGCTCTGCATCCTGCCTCTACTGCTTTCTAGCTGTGTGTCCTTGAACAAGTCACTTTACCCCTCTGGGTTTCAGTTCTCCCTTAATAATCTCTGCCTAGCTCATAAGGTTGTTGAAAATAGGAAATGAGGCCAGGGATTTTTTTTTTTTTAAAAAAAGGACCTGGAAAGCTAAGGCATTTTTAATATGCTAGAAATAGAATGAGGCTTGCAGCAGAAACAGCATCCATGTTAGCCAAAAGCCTCAGAGGTATTTTATTTCCAGGTCCAACTTCTGTGCCTCGATTTCAGGACAAGAGAGGGGCAGACTTCGTCTGCTCCATGTTCCCCCTGGAGTACTCCGCTTGAGTTCTCCCCTCCCCCACCCCATTCCCCCAAACATGCATGCACACATCCACCTTCCCAGATACGTACAGCACAACACAGCCTCCTGGGCACCTGGACTCCCCACGGGCCCCAGCCACCTGGACCCTCGCTGGCTGCCTCTGCATTCCCAGGGGGCCGCCGCATGGCTCCCGTCTTAGCACGGCAACTCCAAGTCTCCTTACAGAAGCCCCTGTGCACAGTTCCTCTCTCCCTGCCCATGCTCCTGGGCCATGGCCCCTGGAAGGCCTGGGACTCAAGAGAAAGCTGCCAGAAGCCTTCTCCCAGGCAGCTCAGGAGCGAGGCTGCCTGAGGGAGTGCATTCTGGAAGCATTCTCCCAATCGACCCCCTCTTCCCTGCTGCCTGGCTTCCCAGTGCTTGTCCTGCTTAATTCTTAATGGAAATTCCATCCCCGGCGCCGGCCCTGGCTGGCTCAGGGAGTCCAGGCTTGGGCCAACAGCAAACTCCACCCAGAGAGAGGAGGCCTTGCTGGCCATACAAGCATATGCACACACACACACGTGTGTACACACACCAGCAGAGGGCTGCCCAGAGAAATTCACAAGCTCAGAGACTCTCACCCCAACACATTCGAGTAAGCATCTCAACCATTAGTGTGCTTACCGCACGTCACAGGTGTCAATTTGTCCAGTGCTCACATCAACTCTTCCTTCTGATGTTAGTCCCATTTGACACATGGGGAAACAGGCACAAGGGAGGTTCATTCAGTAACTTGCACAAGCCATCAGGGAACAGTACCCTCACACATAAACACCAGAAATTGCGCTAAGAGGCTTATGTGTATGGTTGTATTTTGCCACCAAAGTAGCTTTTGCAGAAATTATTATTCCTATGATACAGACAAGGACAATGAAGTCAGGTGGTTTGAATGACTTGTCTGTGGCCCCACAGGCTCCTGCCTGTGAGATGAAAGATGACTCTACACAGATGTACGTGGGAACCCTTATAGACATATAAGTAAAGATAGACACACACACACACACACACACACACACACACACACACACACACACACATACTGGAAGGCACAACCACAAACAGCTGCTCTTACCTAAACTAAAGTTGGAGCCTCAGGAATGGTTCTGGCTGCATTAGGCATAGTCCCCTCCAGCTGATTCCATGTTCTTCTCCATGGCCTATGCCAGCTCCACCAACTTCATACATCACTCAAGAAGGCCACGTTCAGACCAAAATGGAAGACTTCAAGCATACACTCCAGTCAGGCACATCTGTAGTCAACCCCCATCTCCAGCTCCAGCTCCAGCTTCTCTGGAATACCCTACCTGGTCACTGAGAGAAAACTCAACTATACTCTTCAAACACAGTCACAAGCCCCATGTAAGGAGCACCTCGCAGACTCTGAGCACTGCCCAGGAGATGGCCAAGGAGGACTCCCAGCTGCCACTGCAGGGCCCATGGACCCAGGCATGGCACAGGAGCACGAGCACCAGGAAAGACAACACATGTGTTGCCTGAGGGAGTGAATCACATTGGAGAGAGAGAGACAAAAAGACCACGGTAGAATGGGAAGAGAGGGGGTTGGTTCGATCACACCATAATCTAGAACAAGCGGTGAAAGCCTGAGCCCTAGAAGATGAGAGAATAGATATACAGGAGGGGAGATCAGAAGTTTAGCAATCTCGGAACATGTCCACCGCTGAGTTTCCATGCTATCCTTGATATGTCTGACCCGGAACAGAAGGGCAGGAGGTACACTGGCCCGGAGCCTCCTGCCAAGTGGCACCAGTAGGGTGCCCAGAAAGACTAGTCATGACTGTTAGTAAAATGGCACAGTCTTATCTGTGGGCAGTCTACACCCCAGATGCCATCCTAGGCTCCAGCCCCTGCCACCAGGGCTGAGAGCCAGGTGACCACATGGCCCAACCACCGGTGTCAGCTGCATCCCATCCTAATGAGATTCGCTGATCCTGCTTCCTTGCCTGCCGCTCGGCAAAGTTTTAAGAGGACCAGTTCCTGAACATGTGGCGCTCTCTCTTTCTCTCTCTCTCTCTCTCTCTCTCTCTCTCTCTCTCTGTTTTACACTCTACTTTTCCCTCTTTTCCTTATTCACCCTTCCCTCCCAGTAAACTTTTCCCTTACTCTGGTGTTTGGTGTTTTGTGGCAGCCTTAAGATGACCAGAACAATCTCTATTGTCCCTTGGTTTCCCCTACCCCAGGACCCCCGACCTGTTCCTGTTGTCCTAGCTCCACATATCAGCCTTTGGCAGAGAAAACTCAACATGGCAACTCTGCGGGGGCATCAGCATTGGAGAGGTTTTTTCTATTTTTTTGACAGGAGTGCTCAACCCTCATCAGGAGGAATCCTGGTGAGTCAGGCTATGACTGACGGACTCTAGGAGGCAGAAATATTTTAATCCCAAAAATTGCAGTTTTAAAAGTTCTCCAGTGATGTTCAGGCCATAGTTTTGTTGTGTCTGAATTTCCCAAACAATGCACAAGGCACAGTGGCAGATGCAAAAGCAGAGGTTTATTTGTTACCAGCCGGCTGGGACCCCCTACCCACACACAGCCATTTAGCAGTGCACACGCAAAAGGCCCTCTTGTTTGCATAAGAGAGGTTTTTATAGCCTCACACTTACAAGGGTGCAGGTCATCTCCTAGGTAGGTTACCTTCTTATTCTCTATTTGGCAAGGTATTGGGACCTAACATGTTCATTGGTTCATTTAAACGTAAAGGCTATATACATTATGTGGCAGGAAGTCCACACAAAGGAGATGGCATGGGGAAGAACTGGCGGGAAGCATTGGGCCATAAATCCCAGGAGAGCTGATGGGGGGCAGGAGGTCATAAATTCCAGGGGAGCATGGCAGGCAAGCAGGCAGCCAGAGTACAGAAGATTCCAACTCCTACAGTTTCAGAAACACTGCCTTCTAGAATGAGAGAAAGTCGAGGGCCATTCCAGTTCAATACCAATTTCTAAGCTAACTTCAGAGCCTAAATAGTTTCTCCAGAAAATTACCCAAAGTTACCTTTCAGCAGTCCCCAACTTCCATCCATTCCGCTTCTGCATCACCTTGCTCTCTTTTGATGGGGCTTGTGGGAGCTTTATAATGGCTCTCCCTGCTTCAGCACAGATCAAGACAGAAGTGGCATCTGGCATAGCAGGGTGAAGCCCCTGCCTGTGATACCAGCATACTATTTGAGCACCAGTTCGAGTCCCGGCTGCTCCACTTCCAATCCTGCTCCCTGCTAATGGCCTGGGAAAATCAGCAGAAGATGGCCCAAGTGTTTGGGCCCCTGCCACCCAGTGAGAGACCTGGATGAAGTTCCTGGTTCCTGGCTCCAGCCTAACCCAGCTATGGCCAGTGTGACCATATGGGGGGGTGAACGAGTAGATGAGCAGATGAAAAATCTCTGTGTGTGTATGTCTGTACCTCTGACAAATAAATAAATATTTAAAAGAGAGAGAGAGAGAGAGACTCCATCTGCGTAGAGAAGGTTATCAAGATGAGGGGCCCACACAGTGGTTTTTAAGTACAATTTCAAGGAAAAAAAATCTTGGCAATCCGACTGGCATCCAGTTACCAGGAGAGTTGATTTACAGTTCTCCTTCCTGTCTGGCCTGCTCTTGATAAAACAAAAGATCATCCAGAGGGTGGGGTAGGCAACTTGTTTTCACACTAAGCTGTGAGTTCAGGAAGAGCTCCCTTGCTATTCTCATGGTAAATTTGGAGATTCTGAAGGAAGGAGGTTGGCCTGTGTGTTCTTCCTAGAGAGGAGGGAGGAAGAAAATTTTACACCCCAAATTCTATTGGGGCCACCCTGACTACTTATTAACTCACCTGACTCCTCACACAAGCACCAGGCTGTGTGGGTGTACCACTGATTCACTTGGGCTTTGGCACATGGATCTCTCCAGGCCTTGCTTCATGATTCTCGAGAGGGAAAACATTCATAAAGCCACTGTGAGAACACGTGATATGATAGAGTGGAGTGCACGGAGCACAGCGGTTCTGAAACTTTGTAATGCAGCAGAATCGCCGAGGAGGCAAAAGGCAGAGTTCCAGGCCTCCCTCAGAGGTTCTCAGTCAGTTGGGGGTGTCCTACTGGAGCCCGTGGGCACCTCCTTTCCCAACGTGAAGTTCGGTGACTTCATGCTGTTGGCTTACTTGTGGCTGCAGTGGGAGTATTTATTTACACACAGAAACTGAGCAAACATTACAAATGGAGGTTTTCTTCCCTTTGGGGTCTGGGTGAGCCTGCTGTTGAGCGTTTACTAACACACCCTGGGGCAAGTCTGTTTTAAAGCATCGCAGGCAATGATGACGCAGGCCCACTTTGAGAAACAATGATCTCCTGATGAGGTGCTAACTGCAACTCCTCATCCTAGGATAAGTAAATTGAAGCCTAGTGAGGGGGAGAATCTTGGCCAAGGTCACTGAAATCGGCCCGCTGGGGTCAGTCTGCTCAGTTCTGGGCTGTGGAGGCTGGGGGCTCCCCTGCCTGTTTACATACACTCCTGCTGCTCCTGTACCACCACTGCTCTTGTGGTTTACTGACTAGATGGGAGGCAGGAAGGGCCAATCAGATCACCCCCTGTCAGCTCCTGCCTGGAGCTCCCAGAACAACAGGTACTGGAATCTCAGCTGCTGAGGGTCCCCAGGCTGCCCTGACACTCCCATGCCCTAACTGTTCAACTCTTCTTAAATCCAGAGAGATTCCCCCAACAGCCTCCCAACATGTTCCCTTCTTTTACTTAAAGTAGCAAGTTATGTTCCCTTACAACCAGAACCACCCTCAGAAACGCCATCTCAAAGCAAGTCAGTGCAAATGAGAACCCAGGTTTCCTGCCCCCTTGACTTTCCGCTACAGCACGGCCTGCCCTCAGACATGACACCAAAGGATGAGTGTGCAAATGGTTTCCAAAGGGTGGTCCTAGCCCAGCAGTTTGGCAACACCTGGGACATTATTCCTAAAACTCTTGGATCAGAAGCTTCTGGAGCAAGAGTCCAGCAAGTTATGATTGAATGAAACTCCCAAGAGATTCTGATGCCTGCTAAACTTGGAGAACAAGCTCTCGAGCAGGAGGGGCCATAGCTTCTGTCTCCCTAACGATGAAGCAAAGGCTGTTTAGGTCAGGAAGGAGAGTCCACCAGGGTGCAAGGCCACCACAGGCTGTGTGGTTGGTCACACGCCCTCCTGCCCAGATTCCCTAACCCTCCACCTCTGGGGAATCATGGGGTATATACCAGGGTGTGCTTTACAAAGTCTAGGGGCCACACATTTCCAAAACCAGAGGCATGGCAGGAAAACCCCATTTCAGTCACTATCTTATTGCTTAATTAAAGGGGCAACTCAGTGGACCTTTCCTGGTCCTTTGGATTCCCAGAGGCCTGGGACAGCTTCTGGTGTCCTGAAAGGAGGCTTGCCAGTGACCTGATTCTAGAAGCTTCTAGAAGGCTCTTGAAGACTTGCCAGCCCTAAGTCTGATATTTCCTCCTCTTCTTGTGCTCCCCAGGCTCAGGGAGAAAGATGAGGTTTGAGGACAATTGAGGAAGTGAAAGCTTGAGGAGAAGGGAAAAATAATAACATAAAAATAATAATTACTGGGGCACGCATTCAGCTTAGCAGTTGACACCCAGGACCTACATCTGAGTACCTGAGTGGGATCCCTGGCTCCACCTCCTGATTCTGCCAGTGCGCACTCTGGGAGGCAGTGTGAGGAGTCGGATGGGTTAAATGTCCTCAGGAGATCCCAGTGGAATTTGGGGTATAAAATGTGTTTTGTTTATTTTCCTCTCTTGGAAGCCCCCTTTATGCCACTCTAGCTGAAGGTCCTTGATTCCTTTTTTGTTTTTTGTCTACAGAGGTAGAGTTAGACAGTGAGAGAAAGAGAGAAAGGTCTTGCTTTGCCATTGGTTCACCCCCCAAATGGCTGCTACGGCTGGCACGCTGCGCCAATCCGAAGCCAGGAGCCAGGTGCTTCCTCCTGGTCTCCCATGCAGGTGCAGAACCCAAGCACCTGGGCCATCCTCCACTGCCCTCCCGGGCCACAGCAGAAAGCTGGACTGGAAGAGGAGCAACCAGGACAGAATCCGGTGCCCCAACCCGGACTAGAACCTGGGCACCGGCGCCGCAGGTGGAGGATTAGCCTAGTGAGCCACGGCACGGCCAAGGAGGTCCTTGATTCTAATAAATACTTTTAACTCTCTCTGCCATCCACTTGGAAATTCTTCTTCCATGTGAAACAAAGAACCAAGGTAACAATAATTTCTCCACAGCCGTTTTCTCGTAGCAGTAGTAGATGACGGCTCAAGTGATGGGGTTCCTGCACCCATGTGGGAAACTTGAATTAAGTTCCTGGTCTCTGGCTTTGACCCTGCCATGCCCTCACCACTGTGGCTATTTGGGAAGTGAAGGAGCAGATGGGCATTGGGCATGCTCTCCCCAAACTGTGTGTGTGTTTCTGCCTATGAAATAGATAAGTAAATGATTTTAATTTTTCTTTAGAAACTATTACATTGCCCAGTGCCACGGCTCACTTGGCTAATCCTCCACCTGTGGCGCTGGCACCCCAGGTTCTAGTCCCGGTCGGGGCACCGGATTCTGTCCCGGTTGCCCCTCTTCCAGGACAGCTCTCTGCTGTGGCCCGGGAGGGCAGTGGAGGATGGCCCAAGTGCTTGGGCCCTGCACCCACATGGAGACCAGGAGAAGTACCTGGCTCCTGGCTTCAGATTGGCACAGCGCACCAGCCGTAGCGGCCATTTGGGGGGTGAACCAATGGAAGGAAGACCTCTCTCTCTCTCTAACTCTGCCTGTCAAAAAATTTTTTTAAATTTAAAAAATTTTAAAAACTATTACATTGACACATAGTAACTTTCCCTGTTCCCCAGCTCCCCTGAACTAAGTACCTCCTGGGTTTTACCATTTACGAGGAAGTGCACCTGCTGCCGAAAGGAATTGATGAGAGGGTAAGGGCAGGTGGGAGGGCCCTTCCGTAAAGTGGGAAGCCAGGTGACTCGTACAGAACAGAGAGGCAGAAGGGGGAACAACAGACCAGCCCCTATGGAAGTACAGAAAGAAGCAGACTAAGAATGACCAGAGGGGCCAGGCTACAGCTGAACCGTACACAAGCCACAACTTCGAAATTCCACCTCTGACTTTGGGGATGTGAGCAAACCTCAGAGACAATGGGGCCTGCAGAGAGAGCTGAGCAGTGCAGGCACTAGGGAGCCATCCAGGGAAGAAATTCCCCCACCTGCAGCTCCAAATCAAGGCAGGCCATTGAAGGCCCTCCCTCCGCCCAAGGCATCAAAGCAAAATCCTGAGCCATCTCCCACACCTCTTTGTCCCACCAGCCCCCTTCCCATGCACCCAGTGGGTCCCCTTTACCTGCAGGTTCCTGTCTTGACTGTCTCCATCCCGTCAACCCCATCACCTCCTTCCTCCACTTCTGCTAACAGCCATTAACCACACACAGCTGCAGTCATTGCTTAATGATAGAAACAAGATCTCATCTTCCCTCAACCTGCAATTCATCAACAGCTTCTTCTTGTTCTACCTAAATAAAAGTCGCAAGATTTGTGCTCTGGCTCATGAAACTTTGCATGATTCTTCCTTCCATTAAGGTTTCCAGTCACATGTCCCTGAGAGGTTCCAGCCCCTCCCTGTCAGCCTCCTGTGAATACCACTCACCACTGAATGAAATTTCCTTGTTTATCTATTTGGTTACTTCCTGACTCTTCTACCTTCCATGCCACAAAGCCAAGGTCCCTGTCTCCTAGCACAATGCCTGGCATGTATTCCACAAAGTTCTACAGAATGGCTCCAGCATGCTGGAGGAAGTAACTGACCCATGCAGCAGATCAGAGAGAGCACCTGGAAATCGCATGCAAAGAGAGAAATGGGCCAAGGAAACCACAGCCCCCAAGGGAAGAGGACTTGGCTTTCCAAGGATTTTCCCTGAGAAGGGTATTTGCATCATGGTTTGCAGGACTCAAGAGCTCCTCTTTCCTAGAAATTCTGTAAACACCACTACAATCTAACACTTTTTTTTTTTACTAAGCTTGCTTGAGATTTTTGTTTGTTTACAGGCTTAAAAGCCATGGTGGGACTGGCGCTGTGAGATTGCAGGTTAAACCACCACCTGCAGCATCAGCATCCCATATGGGCACCAGTTTGAGTCCTGGCTGCTCCACTTGCAATCCAGCTCCCTACTAATGGCCTGGGAAAGTAGCAGAAGATGGCCCAAAAGCTTGGACTACTGCACCTTCATGGGAGACCTGGAAGAAGCTCCTGGCTCTTGACATCAGACTAGCCCAGCTCCACTGGGGGAGTGAACCAGCGGATAGATGACTCTCTCTCTCTCTCTGTCTCCCCTGCCCCTTTTTAAACTCTCTCTCTCTGGCTCCCCTGACCCCTCTGTAAAGTCTGATTTTAAAATAAAGAAATCTTTCTTGGGGGAAAATTTCAGTAGCCATGGAGCTGAGATTGTGGAGCAGCACGTTGCACTGTCATCAGCGATATCAGCATCCCATATGGGGGCTAGTTCAAGTCCTGGCTGCTCCAATTCCAATCCAGCTCCCTGCTAATGCACCTGAGAAAGCAGTGGAAGACGGCCTAAGTGCATGGGCCCCTGCCACTCATGTGGGAGATCCAGATGGAGTTCCTAGCTCCTGGCTTCAGCTTAGCCTAACCTGGCTATTGTGGTCATTTGGAAAGTGAATTAGTGGATGGAAGATCTCTCTGTTGCTTGCTCATCCTCTCTCTCTCTCTTTCTCTCTCTCTCTCTCTCTCTCTCTCTCTCTCTCTGTGTGTGTGTGTGTGTGTAACTCTACCTTTCAAATAAATAATTTTTTTTAAAAAAAATAAGAATAATAAAAACCGTGATTCATACCCCTTCCACAGGTCTCCTTAAAGAAGATAGCAAGAGAAGGCCCATGATTTAGCGGGAAGCATAGGGGATTAAGACTCAAGGTGTATCTCTCATCTATGTGACCCTGGGCAACTGTCCTTCCTTCTCTGAACCCTGGACTCTCCAGCACCTGAAACTAAGAGTCCTTCCAGATGGGTGGGAGTGCAGGCAGGGAGGGCGGGTAGGGTGGGACGAATCACTATCTTCCTAAAATTGTGTTTATGAAATGCATGAAGTTTGTAGACCTTAAATTGTGTTTATGAAATGCATGAAGTTTGTAGACCTTAAATAAGATGATTCCAGGGGGGAAAATGTCCTTCCAGATGTATCTGAAAAGGACTCTGAACCCCTAAGGTAAGGAATGGGGCTGCCTTTCTGGCAGAACATGTGTCTTGTACATTTCCATATCCCAGGCAGTTTCCAGCAGGAAAAGAAGGCCACTCAGGTGGGTTTGAAGACAACTTGATGAAGGGCTATTTGTGGCCAGAGTCAGGTGGTTGGCTGGAGGCATCCAGGAACCAACAGCTGTGAGAATCTGTAACCAGCTATAAGGCTAGATATAAGGAGAGAAATGGCTTCCAGGTATTCCAGGGAATTGTGGAAGAGGTTACCCAGAAGGAGCTACAACCATAAAAGCATGGCTCCAAAACAGGGAGCCAGCAGGGAAGAAATTCCCTAACCTCTCTTGCCACCTTCTTTGGATCTCCAACCAGTGCCTTCAATGGCTGGACCCAGCCAGAGAGCAAGGGGCTTGAGTGATGGGGTCTGAGGACAGGCTTCTCTAGACACAGAGCAGGGAAAGTTAGAGGGGCTACTAGGGAGAGCGCATGGTACAACGAAATAATAACCATAACCCAGGGAAAACCAAGACCCACAGACGGTAAGGCCCACAGACTGCCTCTCATTTAAACCTCTGTAGAGCCCTGAACTTTCCAGAGAGCCTGGATTTACAGTCCTTGGATCAGGGTCTGCCAAAGACACAGGCAAAGCTACGCCATCAAGCACACACAATGCTTGCCGCAGGAGCTTCCAGAAGCGTTCCACTACAAAATGAAAAATATGGTCATTTGAATAATTGAAAAGGCTAAATGTCAACCTCCAGATACATTATTGATGATGGATAGGTAATTGCCCAGAAATGACCCTTCTAATAGAAACCATGTCCAGCCCAGGACTTCATAGGAAAGAAGATTTGCTTGAATTCTCTACAATGGCCTCCCCAATACATATATGCCCAAGTCCTGTTAGGATGGGGTAAGAGAGTGGGTCAGAGAGAGACAGATTTCAATCCATAAGACTAAGACCCATCTAAGAATAAGAGCATTCTCAAAGGATGTTCTACTTCAGAACATGGTGACCTCACTATTGCTGGAGGAAGTTTGGTCCAGCAAATGTCAACAAATAAAGGCTAACCCTATACTTAGCACTGTGAACATCACTTGAGATACAATCGCAAGATTAGGGCAGAGTCTCTGACTTTGGGATGCTCACAGCTAAATAGTAGAGAAAGAGATATAAATAGAGCATTCTCATACAAAGAGATACCTAATAAAAGAAATGAAGAGTTAATATGTCCCACTACAATCATGAAGTTTGGCTTTATATATTGCGAGGCTGTGTTATTAGGTGCCTATACATTAGGATTCTTTCATCCTACTAGCAAATTTTTGATGCTTTTATCATGAGGTGACCCTCATTATCCCATGATGTTTTTGCCTTAAAGTTAATTATATTCAAAATTAATATAACTACACTACCATTATTGTGGTTGGGGTTTACATGATATATTGGATATCCAAACTTTTATTCTACCATTGATATATTGTTATACTTTAGACAGCTTTTGTAAAGAGCCTCCAATTAGGTATACTTTTTTTTTTGACAGGCAGAGTTAGACAGTAAGAGAGAGAGAGAGAGAGAGAGAGAGAGAGAGAGAGAGAGAGAGAGAAAGTGTTCCTTCCATTGGTTCACCCCCCAAATGGCTGCTACAGCTGGCGTGCTGCACCAATCCAAAGCCAGGAGCCAGGTGCTTCCTCCTGGTCTCCCATGCGGGTGCAGGGCCCAAGCACTTGGGCCTGGCGTCTTTGTGTGCCTGGTGTCTTTGAGAAAGAGCAAGACAACCAGTGAGGTGGAGCAGAGTTACAGGGAGGTGAGGGGAGGAGGAGGAAATGGGGCAGGAATAGAGAAGAGCTAGAGCAATGCCCCTGAGTAGTGGAAAGGGGATAGGATCTGGTACACAGATGTCTCTTGCTAGGAGCATGGGAACTTCACCCATGGCAGCCAGGGGAGAAGAGTGCCTGGGTGCAGAGGCCAGTAGAGGTAGAAGTGTTTGGGGGGGAGTCTGTGGAGCCTCTCTGATTGGCACCATTCTCTCAGTGAGGCTGGAAGCAAGGACAGGAGCTAGGACTAAGGATGGCAGAGGTGCTGGGGGTTTGAGGAGAAAGCGTGAACTAGTGATCTAGAGGTAAATGGTAGAGTGAATGGACTTAGATATGAATGACTTCCTATCAGCAACAAGGGCCTAATTAAGACTCATGGGCATGGATTCATGGATTTAAAGTGTGGTGGCCAATACGGTTATGAGTTTTCTCCAGTCTTAAAAGTCTATTGTCCAGGTGCAAACTGTGCTAAGATCTCCTCTCCCACATCGTGAATGGTCATCTGGTCTCCTTGAGCAAAATAGATGCCACAGGCAGCTGTCTATCACTTCCTGAGAATCCTATGCTATCTTTAAACAGACATGACTGACAGAAAGCGCTTCCCCATATTTGTTTGACATTTCTCTTTATACTAACTCCTCTTACTGTGAAGTTAGGGGTCTATTTCTCTTGTCTGTTGTTTATGTAGCTCTATCTACCTCTACATCTGATCATCCAGAAAGTCATTTAGAAATTTGACAGCATATCTAATTGTTGAGCCTGGGAGAAACAAGAACCCCACATAAGGCAAGTAGGAATGCAAAATGGTGCATTGCCTATTTATTCTTGGACTACACAATCCCACTTCTTGAAAGGAAAAAAAATGGTACTACAGTAGATTAAAATTAGACTATGATGATAGCATGTTGTGCCAATTTATGTCCCCCTCCATAAGAAAATATAAGTATTTTATAAAATTTAGCTACAGGGGCAGGCATTTAGTATAGTAGTTAAGTTGCTGCTTGGGGTGCCTACACCCCACATTGGAGTGCTTGGATCAAGTCCTACCTCTGGGATCAGCTTCCTGGTAATACATACCCTGGGAGGCAGTAAGTGATGGCCAAAGTCCTTTCCACCCAATTAGGAGACCCATATGGAGTTCCTGGCTCCCAGCTTTGGCCAAACCCACCCAGGTTTTTGCAAATTTTGAGAAGTGAACCAGTGGATGGAAGATCTTTCTCAATCTATCTCTCTGTCTCTCAAATCACTTTGCCTCTCAGATAAAATGAAAACAATTTTTCAAAAAAATTTACAGATAACTACAAAGATTATTATCACAGAATTTTTATGATAGTAAATATCTGAGGCCGGCGCTGTGGCTCACTTGGCTAATCCTCCACCTGCAGCGCCGGCGCCCCGGGTTCCAGTCCCCGTTGGGGCACCGGATTCTGTCCTAGTTTCTCCTCTTCCAGTCCAGCTCTCTGCTGTGGCCCGGGAAGGCAGTGGAGGATGGCCCAAGTGCTTGGGCCCTGCACCTGCATAGGAGACCAGGAGGAAGCACCTGGCTCCTGGCTTCGGATCGGCGCAGTGCACCGGCCAACCATAGTGGCCATTTTGGGGGTGAACCAGCAGAAGGAAGACCTTTCTTTCTGTCTCTCTCTCTCACTGTCTAAGTCTGCCTGTAAAAAAAAAAAAAGAGTAAATATTTGGAAATAATTTCCATGTGTACAAGGGATTGATTAAATAAATTCTGGCACACTTATTCAATGGGATGTGAAATAGACATGAAAAATACTGCAGTAGGACACCACGTGGCATGGAAAGAACTAAAATGAAAGATGTTTGATGTGACACATTTTTATGAATACTGGTAACGGTGAGTTTTTCTGGATTGAGAGATAACCAGGAAACACACATGCACACGTCTTTTTTTTTTTCCGCTTTCCTTTATTTCCTATATTGATTGTGTACTATAACTAGAAAAAAAAAGTAATTTAATTTTTTTCATCTAAAAGCAAACCCTCCCAGCACTTCAACAACCGGCTAAAGCCTAACTCCTGCCTAAAACTTCCTTCATTCAACCCTCAATATCAGCCAGGGCCTCTCTAAGCCTCCTCCGAGCTCAGACAACATTTTGAAATAATAAATCTTAGGGATTCCTAAGACAGGCTTAGAGAGAAGAGCAATCCTGTGTCAAAACGCAGGGCTCCCTCTTCTTGCCCCATCCCCCAGCTGCAGCCCCAGCACCTGTCCTCGGAGGGCGATCAAGAACACAACGCAGCGGGCCTTACCCTCTCTGGATCTCCATTAAGGGCTCTCGGACAAGCAGCTCTGCATCGCCCTCCTTCCTAAGGGTTACCCTCTACCTCCAGAATCCTAAGAGACTTGGAGGAATTTGCCTCACACTTGTGAAAGGACCCAGAAAACCAAGGCTCACAGAGAAGAAAGAATTAAGACTGGAGGAGATGCGAGCAAGCTGAAGCGCTGCTTTGTGCGCCCTCTGGTGGAGGAAAAGCTGTTTCGCACCCAGCGGAGGGCTTGGAAAGAGGACCATGGAAGTATTTAAGATGTTGCCAAGACTCCTACACTTTCATTTTGAAATCATCCCACATCACATTAAAATAGTCTATATCTCATATTAAATATAATTTCCGCACAACTACATAATAACTGACTTAGATTAAACCCATGGACATGAAAACATTTAAATAAACATTTATCTGTTTTCCCAATAATAAACTTTCATAGGTCCTTGAAAATATCCAAGCCCTCGTCACATAGTTCTGGGAGCTGAGTGATAAGAAGTCCAACCTTGCCTTGCACTGAGGGTGGCATCCTTCCTAAGGGATACCACTCAAGCTTAGGGCGGTAAGGAGGCAGGAAGAGTGGGGTTCAGCAGCATGACCACAGCCTGGCCTGAGGAGGCCTGCACAGATGGGACAGTGCCCCAGGCACAGCCTCAGTAGGACATGGAAAAGCATGGAACATGCCCATGCTTCCTTCTGCACCCCTAGTGCAAATAACCTTCTGGCCGAGAGCACCTGGACAGCGGCCTCTCCCTTATCCCTCCAGCTCATACAGAACAGGGGCCTCCGCCCTGGAACCCTCAGACAACGTTCAGCCCGATGGGGAACAACAGGTAAGTGAATGCCAAAGGCACAGGAAATCAGACTTCAGGGAACCAGGCAGGTGTTTGGCTGCCAGGAGCTCATTCTCAGGGCTCAAAGGCCTACAACACTGCTCTTCCAGCCCAGAACGATTGCCATGGGCCAGCTTCAGGAGAACCCCACTCCTGGGTCCCCACACCTTCAGCTCTGAGTCTGCCTCCACACACCCATCCCCACTGCACTTCCTCATGGACAGTTCTCCAACCTTCTCCCCAAGCCAGGACTGAAACGAGAGAGAGAGAGAGAGAGAGAGAGAGAGAGAGAGAGAGAGAGAGAGAGAGAGAGACCAGTTCACAGTCCCTTTTGGTGACCAGGATCTCTTCTTGTAAGTTCTAGTTGCTGATCTTAGAGACAGGCTTATTCCACAAATTTTTCCAAATATGCAAATTAATTCTCATACTTTGTATATTTTTGGAGATGCTATGTATATAATTATAAAAATGCTTTGCCTCATTTTAAGCCTTCATTTTGCTTGTTTTAGTGGATTATCTAGGGCTGCTTGTAAATTGCTGAATAGAATCGGCAATACTGAGCTCCTTTACCCTGTACTTGATTCTAAAGGGACTATTGCTAGTGTTTCTTCTCTAAGATTGATATTTGTCACAGGTCTTTGGAAGGTACCAACAACCAGTTTAAGAACGTTTCTTTCTATTCTCTGATTTCGCTGAGGTTTTCTCGGGCCATCTCAGCTACCAAAATAATCATATTGTTTTCTTTAGTTTGCCAATATTGCTACATTTATGGATTTTCAAATGTCAAATCATTTCTATGTTTTGGGAGTAAGAAAACTGTAGTTATGATGCAGTTTTACATACACTAGTATATTTTGTTATTGTTTTGGATAGGATATTTGCACTGTTCGTGGGTGAGACCGAGTTATAATTTTTCTTTCTGATAAACTAATCGTCTGGTCTTGTTATTGATATTATGCTGGCCTAGAATGAGTTTGTACAGAATTTCTTCTTTTTCTGTTTTTGGAAAAATTTGGTATGGGGGTAGAATTTGTTTCTTGAACATTTGGTACAATTCATCTGTGAAACCAGTAGGCCTAGTACTATCATTGTGAAGAGATTTTTTAAAACTGATTCAATGTATTATGCTTAGATAATTACTCGGGTTTCTATTATTTCTTGAGCACACTTTAATAGGTTTAATGTTTTTTAGGGATTTGTCCATTTCATCTGAATTGTGAACATTGTTGGCATAGAGTCACAGCATTTTTTTTTACTATCATTTAATCTCCTGTAGTTACAGGTATGCTTTAGTTTTTAATCTCGATTTTATTTTTGTTGCTCAGCGTCAGTGGAGGTTTATCAGTTTCATCAGACTTCAAGAAACAACCTTTAGCTTTGTTGATGCTGTCCATTATTTCCTCATCAGCTATTTCATACATTTTTGTTCTTCTCTTTATTATCTCCTTTGCATACTCTGAGTTTTTCAGTTTTTCCAATTTCTTAAATACCTAGTTAGTTCACCTTTAGCCATTTTTATTTTTCTAATTTAATGACATACAGCTATAAATTGTCTCAAGTTACCAGCTTCACTCATTCCCAAATCATGCCGTGAGATATTTACATTATCATTCAATTCTAGATCATTTAAATCTTCCATTATGATCCCTTCTTTTAATTTTGACTTGTTCAGACATGTCTGATATAATTTCCAAGTACCTAAATAACTTAACTATTACTCTCTCATTGGTATTGTGGCCAGTAACTGTGCTGGCTGATGTTAAGTGCACTACAACGTGACTCCCACACTAATTATAAAACCTGCAGACAGAATACAACAAGGATCTACTTGAAAGGCAAATAATAGCAGGTGAATTCAGAAAGGAAAAAGAATTACAAAAATGTCAGTAAGTTTCTTGATTTTTTTTTCTCTTTTATCTTCTAAACTTAACCCAAGGTTGGTCTGAGTCACGTCACTGAATTGTGCAGAGGGCAGAGGCAACAAAAACCTTGTGAGAATCCCCCTCCCTCTGGCCAAAGGAACAACAGAGTTTACTTCAAACTGAAATCTGCTTTGTTATTTCTCTCTTTTTCTTTTTGGTTCTGTTTCAAGTCCACCCCATGTTGGAGCTGTCCAGACACAGTAACGACAGCAGTGCGTGAGCTGAAGAACTGTAAATCTGATAAAAGCTACTTTAAAAGTGGTCTCTGTGCCAAAAAATATGTGAGCAATCTCAGATCAATTTTAGTGTCTTTCTCTCTCTCACTCTCTTTTTTAGCTCAAGATACTTAAGTTGCACAAGACCGTGCAATATCACAGTAGTTGAGACATAACTAAAATTCTAAGAGGAACCTGTTTTTATAGCCAGTGGAAACAGAAAAGAAGGCCTCTAGAGATACAGGGAAGGTCTAAGACAGGAAAAACTGGAAAAGCGGATCCCATAAATCTGCACATGAACCAACCCAGGTTCCGTGCTCACCACAAGCTGGTTATACGCAGATGGATCCAATGACACAGCAAAGGCTTTGAAACGTGAACAGATACTGGAACCACTACCAAATAACATTGCTGAATAACACCAGTGGTCTAAGTGTGATCAAATTTTTTTCTGCCCAAAAAGATCAGCATCCCCTATAGAAGTCTAACAAAGTAAAAAATAATCGTACAATATAATATTTAAACTTTCCAGCACACAATCCCAAAGTAATCTCATGCCAAAACCTAATAATCTGAACCAAATCTCAAGAAAAAAGACAATTAATAAATGCTGAACTCAAAATAATATAGGTATTATATATCAGAAATATATCAATTACATGTATATAATACATATAAAACAATCATAAACATATTCACCTAAGCAACAGGGTCCCAAATACATGAAGGAAAAAACCTGACAAATTTTGAGTAAAATGTAGACAACTCAACAATAGTTGGAGGTGTCAATACCCAATTCTCAAGAATAGATATAAAAATTAGATGAAATATGAAGACGAAAATGGAAGGCTTGAACAATAAGTCAAATAGAAGAAATATCTATAGAACATTCTACATAATAAAGCAGAATGAGTTTATTATACTCTTCTCAAGGGAAAATTGTATATTCTCTAGAATAGACCACTAATTAGATGAAAAATAAGTGTAAATAAACTTAGGAGGACTAAAATAATATAAAATATGTCTTCTGATCACATGGAATGAAGTTGAAATCAACGCAGAAGGAAATTTTGGAAATTGACAAATATGTGGAAATTAAATAATACATTCTTACATAACAATGAGTCAAAAATGAAATCCCCAGGGATATTACAAAAATACTTTTAGATCAATTAAAATAAATGCATAACAAACAAATAAACTATACCAAAACACATAATGTGGCAAAAGCTGTGATTAGAAGGAAATTTGTAGATGAAAAACATTTACCTTCAAAAAAAAAAAAAAAAACCAAATGTTCCATTAAGAAACTAGGAAAACAAGAGATGAGCCCCCACTCCAAAAACAAGTCAAACTGAAAGGACTACTGAGCATTTGATGAAAATAAATAGAGACTAGGAAAAAAGACAAATCAATAAAGCCAAATTTTAGTTCTTTGAAAAGAACAACAAAATTGACAAACTTAGCTAAACTGATAACAGAGAGAGAGGGAAGGAGAGAGAGAGGCTCAATATTTCTAAAATCAGCAATTATGCAGGAGACATTACAGAAATTTAATAAGTGGCATATGGGACTACTATGAACAATTCCATGTCAAAAAATTAGATGATATAGACACATTTCTAGAAAAATGCAAACTGCTCAAACTGACTCAAGAAGAAATAAAAAGTCCAGAGTAAAAATATGAAAATTTCACAGACCTGTAACAAGTAAGGACACTGAATTAGCAATCAAAACATATCCCACAGAGATTTGCCCAGGTCAAGGTGACACCATTGGTGAACTGTACCAAATGTTTAAAGAAGAATTAACACCAATTCTTCACAAAGTCTACCGTACCCCCAAAAGAATAAAGGGAAAAGATTCCCTTCCCACCTCATCCTATAGACAAACATTACCCTGTCTTACTCTGCTTGGGCTACTATAACAGAAACACCTTAAACTGGCTTAGTGCATGACAACAGTAACTCATGTCTTACAGGTGTGAGGTTGGATCCAAGCAGGAGGCATCAGCTGGTCCAGTTTCCAGGGAGGGCAGGCTTCCCACGTGTCCTCGCATCAAAACCAGACACGGGTCAGGGGTGTCTGTCATGGGCCTCTGTTCTGAAAGCACAAATGTCCTTAATGAGGAACTCCACCCCCATGACCTACTCACCTGGCATAGGCCCCATTTCCTCACACCGTCACCTTAGGAGCTAAGGCTTCAGCATATGAACTGGGGAACATGCAAACATTCATGTCATAGCATGCCCAGGTGCAAACCAAAGGTATCACACACAAAACAATCACAGACATCCCTTATAAATATGAACATAAAATCTTGAACAAAATACAGATAAGCTGAAAATGACAATATATAGACAAGATTATGCATTATGACCAAGTCTTACAAGATTGTAAGACTGTTTTAACATAAGAAAACCAGCCTAACATCATAATAATCTCGCGTGGGAGACCCTAAGAAGCTCCTGGATCCTGGCTTTGGATCGGTGCAGCTCTGGCCGCTGTGGCCAAATGGGGAGTGACCCAGCAGATGGAAGACCTCTCCCTCTGCCTTTGCCTCTCTGTAACTCTGCCTTTCAAGTCAATAAATAAAACTTTAAATAAGTAAATAAAGAAATAAATAAAGCAGAGGCAGGACTGGATCTGAGGAAGTGCAATATGGTATGCAGCCACCCCAAGTGGTGGTTTGCCTTACTGCCCCCAATGCCCATGCCCTCAGACAAACCTCTTAGATAAAATGAACAAGTTCAACAAGGTTGCCAAAAACAAGCTGAATATAAAAAATCAGTTATATTTTTAGACACTAACAATGAACAGAGAACTAAATTAAGAAAAATAATTCCATTTATAATACTATAAACTAATAAAATATCTAGGAATAAATTTAACAAAATTAGAGAAAAATTTCTACACTGAAAAATACAAACATCATCAAAAGAAATTACAGAAAACCTAACTAACTAAAAGACATCTGTATTCATGAATTGGAAGGTGTAGTACTGTTGGGAGGCAATTCTCCTAAATCTACAGATTCACCCAATACCTATCAAAGTTCTAGCTGCCTCTTTTTTGGAACTAGACAAGCAGATTCTAAAAATTAACATAGAAAATCAAGGGACCCAGAACAGTTTTAAAAAATGATAAAAGATACAATTGGAGGACTCACACTTCCCAGTTTCAAAACTTCCTACATTGTTACAGTGACTTTTTTTTTTTTTTTTGACAGGCAAAGTTAGACAGTGAGAGAAAGAGACAGAGAGAAAGGTCTTCCTTCCGTTGGTTCACCCCCCAAATGGCTGCTAAGGCCGGCACGCTGCGCCAATCCAAAGCCAGGAGCCAGGTGCTTCCTCCTGGTCTCCCATGTGGGTGCAGGGGCCCAAGCACTTGGGCCATCCTCCACTGCCTTCCCAGGCCACAGCAGTAACATTTTAAATGTGTATTGCTGGTAAGGAATAGACATAAATATCATCGTAATAAAATTGAGAGTGTGGAAATAAATTTTTTTTTTTTTTGACAGGCAGAGTGGACAGTGAGAGAGAGAGAGACAGAGAGAAAGGTCTTCCTTTGCCGTTGGTTCACCCTCCAATGGCTGCCGCGGATGGCGCACCGCGCTCTGCTCTATTGATTTTCAAAAAGTTTGCATGACAATTCAGTACAGAAAATAAGCAACTTTTTAATAAATTATACTGGGAGCAATGGGTAGCCACATACAAAAAACTACCTGTACCCTCCTAACTCAAACCATAGAAAGAAATCACATTTCTTTGAAAATGGATCAGACACCTAAATATAAGGATTAAAGCTATAAAACTCTGAGATATCATGACTTTGGATGAGCCACTGGATTCATATGTGTGGCATCTAAAGTACAAGGACCTTCCCCACTCAAAATAAATTACAAACAGAATTGTGGTCTATAATAAACAACTTATAGTAAATAAATGGATAAATAAATAAATAACAAGGATTTGAATAAATATTTGTTTTTAAACTTACAAATGGGCAGTAAGCACATAAAATTAATGCCCAGCATCATTTGACATTAAGAAAGTGTAAATTAAAAGCTCAAAAAGTTATCATTTAACACCCACTCCTCCAAGGATGGTTGTAATCAAAGAGAGACGATAGCATGTGCTAGTGATTGTAGAGAAAACTGGAACACTCACACACTCTGGTAGGAAGGTAAAATGCTACACTTTGAAACATGGTCTGAGAGTTCCTGAGAATATTTAACAAAGAATTATCATACTACTCTGCAATTCCACTCCAGGATATATACCCAATAGCATCGAAAATGCATGTCCACACAGAAACTTGCAGAATATTCATAAAAGTGCTATTGACAAAAGCCAAAAAATAGGAAAATTTCTCTCTCACTTAATGAATGAATAAGCAAAAATGTGATACAGCTATAAATATCCAAAAGAATCAAAAAAAAGAGAGTGTTAATATAGTGCATGAATGAGCTTCAGAAGTGTTATGCTAAATGAAAGAAGCCAGATGCAAAAGGCCTCATGACTCCATTTGTATGAAATGCCCAGAATAGGCAAATTCAAACAGCAAGTAGATTAGAGTGGCCAGCAGGTATAGGAGGCAGGAATGGGGAATGAAAGCTAGTGAGAATGAAGTGACTTTGTGAGGTCAGATACCTCTGACAGGTGCACAACCATGAAAACATGCTAAAAATGCATTCCTTGTATACTTTAAAAAGAGTGGATTTAGGGCAAGTGAGTGGCCTAGCAGTTAGGATGCCACTTGGGATGCCCACATACTGCATCAGAGTTCCTGAGTTTAAGTTGCAGCTCTGCTCTCAATTCGAGCCTCCTGCTAATGCATAGATGGGAAATAGCAGTGATGTCTGAAGTACTTGGGTCCACGCCACCCACATGGAAGAACTGAATTCAGTTTCTGGCTCCTGGTTTGTTACAGACATTTGGGGGAGTGAACCAGCTGAACGGCGCTGGAGTGAAGCAGCAGATGGGAACTCTCTCTCTCTCTCTTCCTCTCCTCATCTCCCTCCCTTTTAAATAAAAAAAAAAATTCAATCTTTTAAAAGTAATAGAGTCAATTCACTGAGAAGAAATAACAGTCCTAAATGTAAATGCACATAACAACAAAACCCCAAAATACAGAGAGCAAAAAACTAAAACTAGAAACAGAAATGGACAAATTTGCAATCAAAGTTGGAAATGACAACAGTCATGTCTCAGTAACTGACAAAATAGACAGCTTACCAGAAGTTTTCTAGCTATTGACAAGTTGGTTCTGAAATGTATAAAGAAAGTTGAAAATGCGGCCGGCGTTGCAGCTCACTTGGCTAATCCTCAACCTGCGGCGCTGGCACCCTGGGTTCTAGTCCAGGCTGGGGCACCGGATTCTGTCCCGGTTGCTCCTCTTCCAGGCCAGCTCTCTGCTGTGGCCCAGGAGTGCAGTGGAGGATAGCCCAAGTGTTTGGGCCCTGCACCTGCATGAGAGACCAGGAGGAAGCACCTGGCTCTGGCTTCTGATCTGCGCAGCGCGCTGGCAGTAGCGGCCATTTGGGGGGTGAACCAATGGAAGGAAGACCTTTCTCTCTGTTTCTCTGTCTCTCATTGTCTAACTCTGCCTATCAAAAAAAAAAAAAAAAAAAAAGGAAAAAAAAAAGAAAGTTGAAAATGCAACATAGCCAAAACTGGGGCAGGCATTTGGCACAGTGGTTAAGATACTACTTGGGATGCCTGCTTCCCATCCAGGAGTGCTGAGTGTGAGGACTGACTCTGCTCTCTGCTGCTGGTTCCAGCTCCCTGCTAATGTGCACCCTGGCAAGCAGCAAGGGACGGTTCAAGTACCTGGGTCCCTGCCACCCATGTGGCAGACTCAGATTGAGTTTCTGGCTCACACTTCAGCCTGGCCTGTTCCTTGCTCTTGCAGGCATTTGGGGAATGAGCCAGCAGATGGAAGATGTCTCTCTGTGTCTCTCTGCCTTTCAGAAAATATAAAAATTTTAAGGTAAAATCACCAAAATTATTTTGAAAAAGAATCAACAATATTAGGAGGACCTAATCTCCAGGCTTACTTTAACACTACAGTGATAGGCCGGCGCCACAGCTCAACAGGCTAATACTCTGCCTGCAGCGCCGGCACACCGGGTTCTAGTCCCGGATGGGGCGCCGGATTCTGTCCCGGTTGGCCCTCTTCCAGGCCAGCTCTCTGCTGTGGCCCGGGAGGGCAGTGGAGGATGGCCCAAGTGCTTGGACCCTGCACCCCATGGGAGACTAGGATAAGCACCTGGCTCCTGCCATCAGATCAGCTCGGTGCACTGGCCGGAGTGCGCCAGCTGCGGTGGCCATTGGAGAGTGAACCAACGGCAAAGGAAGACCTTTCTTTCTGTTTCTCTGTCTCTCATTGTCTAACTCTGCCTGTCCAAAAAAAAAAAAAAAAACCACACTACAGTGATAAAGACAGTGTGGCTTCGGCAAAAGGTAAGGCATTGCTCAAAGAAATGAGAGTCCAGAAATAATTCCACTCAAATATAATTAATTCATTTCTGACTAAATGTAAGATCAATTAAATAAGGGAATAACAGTCTTTCCACAGTGGTACTGGAATAACTGGGCATATGCAAAGAAATTAATCTTGACCTTTACCTCTTACTTAATTCAAAAAAATAACTCAGAATGGGTCATAGAAGTAATTAAATGTAAAAATAAAACATAAAACTATAAAATTTTTATGATAAAGTACAGAATAAAATTAATCTGACCTTGGGACCTTGTTAGGCAGAGAGTTCTTAGATGTGAACCAAAACGCAATTCATAAAATAAAAATTGATAAGCTGACTCCATAAAAGTTAAAAAATATTTCCTCTAAGAGAGATATAAAGAAAATGAAAAAAGTAATCCACAGATTGGAGGAAAACATTGGCAAATTACTTATCTCATAATAATTTTGCATCCACAACATATAAAGAACTCTCAGAATGCAACAATAATAAAGCAAGTAGCACACTAAAAATTTAGAACACTATTTGGAAACTTTGACAAAAGTAATACATGGCAAACAAGCACAGGAAAGGATTCTCAGCTCATTAAGAAATTCAGATTAAAACCACATGAAAGGCGACTATATACCCACTTGTTGAAATATTAAAACTCTCATATGTGGCTGGTTGGAACACAAAAGGGTACAGGCACTTTGGAAAACAATTTGGCATTTTCTGATCAAGTTAAACATATCCTTGCCAAGTAACTCAGCAATTCTGCTCTAGGTATTTTCCCAAGAGAAATGAAGATGTATTGGATAAATTTCCTAGGGCTGGTGTAACAAATTATCAGAGATGTGGCGGCTTAAATATAGATTTGTTCTCTCAAATTTCTGGAGGCCCAAAGTCCACAATTTCGGTGTCAGCAGGGCTGCACTCCTTCCACAAACTCTTCAGAGAGAATCCATGTCCCGCTTGCTTCTTCTTGCTTTTGGCAGTTGCTGGCCTCTGTGGCTCTCTTGGCTTGTCCCCCTCTGCCTCTGTCTTCTTGCCAGCTTCTCCTCTGTGACTCCTTCTCCATGTATCATCTATGAATCCATCATTGGACCCACTTGGATAATCCAGGATGACCTCATTTTAAGATCCTTTTTCCAAATAGGTTCCAGTGATTAGGACATGGACATATCTTTTGGGGGATTCCCCATTCAACCCACTGTACTTATCTTCACACAGAAGTCTACCCATGAATTTTTATTGCACTCCAGTCATACATAACAAAAACTACAGACAAAGGTCCTTCAATGGATAAACCACCTGTGATACATCCCTACAATGTAATACTGCTCAGAAGGAAAAAGAGGCAAACTCTTCACACAAGCAACAATATGGGTAAATCCTAGATGTGCTGTGCTGAGTAAAAGAGACCAAGACTCCATTCTGATTCCATTTATATTACATTTTGGAGAAGGCAAAGCTATTGGACAGAGAAGAGAACAGTGGTTACCACAGGTGGAGAAGAGAGGAAGCAATTGACTTTCAGGGGGAGGGGGGAGGGACACTTTGGGGAGTCATGAAACTGTTTCCCACCTTTATTTTGATGGCTCAACGTATTTGTCAAACCTATAGAACTATACACCGGAAAGAATGAAACTCTTTATATATAAATTTAAAACCACCATGTTTAAAATAAGACACTGGGTCCAGGACTCTGCACACCACATTTTCCTTCATCAGGGGCTCCCCTTTAGGCTCTGCCAGTTGGGGGCTCCAGAGACAAGAAGGAATGGGGAAGGAATTGTCTTCTAGTCTTGATTCCTGAGTCTGTCTGCATTACCCAGAGTTGTTTACTCTGGCAGTGGAGTTTTTCCCCACTCCTTGAGCAGCTTTGTTGCACTCCCTCCAGGGTGCCAGCTCAGGTGTCTTCCCTTCTCACTGGTCTGGGAATCGCTCCACTTCTCTTGTTCTCCTAGCCTTGTGGAGAGTAGCTGCTTCCTACAGTTTCTCTCCCTGCACTGTCTTTGTTCTCATTTGCCTTTTTCAAAAAAGGCAAACAACTACTTAGTCGATGTTTTATATCAAATTCTTTCTGCTAAAATTACTGATGCAGTTTCTGTCTTCCCTACTAGAACTTGACTTATAGGAAGCCCGAAGTCCCACAAAGTCCGACATGATCTGTCCTTCCCATTTCCTCTCTGACCTTGTGTCTAATTTCTATTCCCCATCATTCATTCTAGGTCTGATTGTCTGATAGGAAATACACATTAAATCTCACCCCAAGGATGCAGTCATCAGAAGTGTGTGAAACCTTATTGGATATGTAACCTAGTCTCTGCAGCAAATAAGTTGCAAGAGGGAAAAAAGAGAGGGAACCTCTAAAATAGAAAAGTCCTAAAAATATCAAATTAAAATGGATTATTATTATGCTTAAAGAACCCTAATTTAGAAATACTTGGCGAATATTTATGGATTGCTCAATAATAATATACTGGGGTAGGGAAGTACATGATATACGGATATAACAACATTGATCACTGGTCATTTTTGAAACCAAGTAATGGGTACAAAGAATTCATTGTATTATATAAAAGGTTGTAAAATTTTCTATGTATTTTCAATATCTAAAGGTCTACCACGTCAGGCAGCAAGACCAGAAAATGGCCCATAGGTCTCTGGAAAACATCATGAGACACTGTTGAAAACTCCACGATGCAGTGATTTCCACCGTAAGAACCAGAAACCAAGACCTGGATCTGCCCTTGACTACCTGGGTGACCTTGGACTTCAGTTCTACATGCCTCCATTTCCTCAGAGGTGAGGTGGAAGAGTAAAATCTACCCCATGGTTTTGTCATGCAGATGAGATGAATTCACGGGTTTGAAACACTGTCTTAGGACATCATCTGGCTCATGGTAAGTACTCAAAAGATGTTAATTATTATTCTCAGTATTATTACACAGAAAATGAAACGAATCACAAGGGTCTTGAAACAGATGTATCCAAAATATGCTTTTAATCTTGATGAAGTTCACAAATGGCACAAGATTGACATTTCCTTAAATAAATTATATAGTCATGTTCTTAGACAACAAGGCACAGCATCACCATTACCGTGTGTTCCCAGAGGCCACAGAGGCAGTGATTTCATGTTCCCCCAACAATTGGCAGAGCTGCCAAGATCAGCAGGATGGCTCTCAAAGAACCAGTTTGCTACCAGATAAGCCAGTGAGAGATGCCATCAGATTTACTGGACATAGAATCAAATACAAAAATGATGCACAACAAATATGGAATTAGCTTATTTTGCATTCAGTTTCATTCCTATCCAGTGACAAAGGTGCTTCTTTTTCAATATCTGTTAAGATGCAAACATGTGTGTCTTCATGGGGCATTCTCACCAGGTTGTGGTCAAAAGAAATCAATAAAGTGGTGAGTTCAGCATCATGGTGACCTGTAATGAGAAAAAAAAAAAAGAGGAAAAAGAAGGAGCAGAAGAGGAGGGGGAAGGGAAAGAAGTAGGAGAACAAGAGTGAGTAACCACAGTTGTCACTGAAACAAATCCCGACTTACAGAGGTGCTTCTTTATTAGCACTGATGCATTACGGATATGAGATATGAGCAGGTTTATAAAGCAAATGAAGGTTAGAAATACTTCAAACTCTGAGCCTTCAAATCAGTGTTTGTAGGTTGACAGCTTTCCAGTCTGAACCTGTGAACACTGTTCCAGGGTCGAGCCCTTTCTGAACCTTGGCTCAGTAGTGATGCTGACTGAAGTGTGTGCGCCCCTCCTTTTAACTGGTCCTGACACTCTAATTTCAAGCTCAGTTCTTGCAGGAACTCACTACCTCAGAAGGAAGACTGTTACTGGAACAAGGGACTTGAAGAACCCAACAGAGTCACCGGGTTTCAAAATGTGAACCTTAATCTCCAAATCCCTTCCTTCCCCAATCCCTTAGCACAAGGGCGGTCTCACCTTCCTGGAGTCATTCGGCTGCTCAGGCCTGAAGGTCCCTGCGACGCCGGCCGAAGGCTTCGGAGCCCACGTTGGTGGGCACGAAGTTGCTCTTCACCACTCCCCCTGACCTGCTCAGCAAGCCTGCCAGCCGATGGGTCACGCAGGTGGCAGTGTTGCAGCCTCTCTTCTGGACAGTGATACTGATTTGCAGGATGGGGAAAGAGGAGGAGACCTGTCAATGGATGGCTGGGAGAGGTGTCTTCCCCATGGGATCCTCATAAAGAGAAGTGCAGCTCTGCAACATACTACTTAACAGTAAGTGTTTCTCCTAAATGCAATTATGCAATTAAGCTGTTAGGGGAAATGGCTGGCAGCCTTGGCAAGAAGCTATACCCAAAAATCATCACACACGTGCACACACACACAGAGGTCAGTTCCAAACCAGGATGTTATGTGGAAACTCCAGAGAAAGAGCAAGCAGCAAGGCCCAGTCCACTTAATGACACACAAGGAGTATATAGAGACTATCTCGCAGCCACCAGCACCCACAAAACCATCGCCATGGGCAGATGAAAGTCCCCTAAAGCCTTTCCTGGAAGGCACTGGGAGATCTGGGTTGGCAGCATCTTCTCTCAGAAGTGGTTATGTGCTTCTAAGCACATGGGTCCTGCTACTTGCATGGGGTCACAGAAATCACGCACCACCCCATAGATGCAGCTACCTCGAACTAAGGCTACTTCTAAGCATGGGTATGGACACCCTCAAGCCTTGGATGTGGACCAGAGCAGGTCAGGTGTTTTAATTCATCAAGTGGTGAAGCATGAGGCATGTGCTGATTTTAGCATATTCAAAAGCAGGAAACAGATGGGCCTGCTGTGAAATCCTCTGGAGTGTCAATAAGCTCCCTTCACTCTCTTATCTCTATCCCAATCTGTGAGTTCTGCTCTCTCCCCTTCCACCCCAAGGTTCCTAGTGTTCTTGGTCAAATGCAAAGCAACCTACACTAGCCTGAAAAGCAATCAGAATGGAATCCACAGGCAATTGTGTTTATAAACGGGAGCATGAAAGAAAATCAGGAAGGAGCAGGACAGGTTCAGATGGCATCCTGAGACACCTCAAAGTGGAGGCAGCTGTCTTGCTGCACGCCTTTGGCTATGTTGCTTTACTGGCTTTGCATTTCAGTCCTGAAATCAATGCCAGCGAATGTACAAAAGTTGTCTGGGTTCAGTAAGTATGTGCCCAGCACATAAGCACTCAGATTACTACACCACTTAGATTTGGGGCTGTCTAGGTTTCGGGGAAAAGACAAGCCAGGAAGAAATACTATGTATGCCATGGGCAGTCAACAGAAGGTTAGGCCAGGCAGGGGCACTGCAAGTGGGGGCACAGCCCTCCACCAAGGGACCTCTGAGGTGCTGCAGACCAGGGTGGAGTAAAGGGTGAACTTGACCTGCATTCCACACACTGCTCAGTTCCTCACGCAGACGGGTTCCCAGGGCAGATGCATGCCTCTGCACAGGCAGGGCTGGGGCCAAGCCAGGGGCTCTTCCGTGCTCTGGGCTCAGGGTACACAGAGGAGTGGGACTGGGGGAGGGGCTGCTCCTCCCGGCCCTATGGTCCCTTGCACATCTCTAAAGTGAGCACACATCTTATCACAAGTTCTAACTCACCCAGTGCTGGGAGGTCTCCCCAGCACTGCAAGACCAATTTCCAGACTAAGCAGTTACACATACCCCCATTTTATTTCCTAATGCCTTTCAGAAATGGATCTTACCACAGTCCCTTCAGCTGCAACACGGAAACTGACAATCACTGGGACACAGGTCCTGATGAATAACAACAGTGGGGCAGGTGCGATCCCTTCTCCCTCTCTGGGATATGTCCTCCTGACTCTGTCAGAGGCTGGTGGGGAGTCTTACCTGGAGCCCTCCGTCTCTAGCTCCTGCTCCAGCTCCAGGGGGCTGGCCTTCATCTGCACATAGTCCTGCACCAGTGCAGCCAGCAGGAGGCGCGCTTCCCCTTCACTAAGTGTGGCCAGGTCTGGGTTGCTCTCCAAGGCGGATCTGTATAGGGCAAGCAGACACAGCGCAGGTTCTGAGCCTCTGAGAGCCCCCCCCCCCCCCCCCCGGGATAAGCAGAGAGGCTTCCCGATGCCCGCTTCTTCCCCTGAGGATGTAGCCGCTCTGCTCTCCGCCTCCCCCACCCCCAGTGGACAGGGCGTGAGGCCAGTTTCCACCTAAGGGCGCTGATTCACCAGGAGCCACGCGTGACTTCAGAGGCACGGAACAGTCTGATCCCAGGGTCAGAGGGAGAGGAGTGCGCGGCCGCTTTGGTCTGGCTCACCTGAGGGGCGCCGCCTGGAGGCTGACTGCCTGGCACAGGACCAAGATGCCTAGGGCCAGCAAGGGGGAGAATTTCCGGAAGCCCATGACGCTTTTCTGTAAAGGGAAAATGGCATTACCACTGCGCCAAGACCACTGACCCAGGTTCTACTAGGTTCCGCAACTGCCACATGACCCCGGCCGGCCATCCACGGCCTGCGCCTCTGTTCAGTTCTTGGCAGAAAGGCTGTGGTGAGTATCCTAACATGCAATACTGTGAGAGGCTTGGCGGAGCAGACACTGGTGCCCTAGCGGAGGTGTGGGGGTGTGGCTTTTGGAGAGGCACACAAACCCACCCACACCTTTCATCCAGGTCTATGCAGAAACCAAGCACGGACCCACCCTCTTGTGGACTTGAGCCTGTCTCCTCCATAGCCTCACTATTTGGGGACCACCTTCTCTGCGGGACCTGAAGCCAACCCGTGCCAGTGTAGGGTGGGAGGGGTAGATCAGAAAGTGAGCAAACCTCGCAGCCCGCAGATTTCGATTTGGAGATATTTTTAACGTGCCAGTTACAGGTGTCTCGGGACTTGCCCAGACCGCCAGCACCCTGCGGGAGCGCAGTTTAGCAGCAGGTGGCGGGCGCACGCCTGCGGTAGGCTGACATCCCTGCCCCGCGTCCAACAGATGTCGCAGGAATGCCTGCGGACTAGGGCGCCTCAGAGGAAAGCTCAGGACTCCGCCGACCAGGGAACCGAGCGTAATTCCTAAGGCTCCAGATGTCGCGACACTTCTACATTAAACCCGAACACTTCCAGGGCCCACACAGAGCCCCAGGGTTACTTCTGGGTTCGGCTCTCACAGGTGCGTGGAGAGTCCTAAGCACACACCTACCTCGAGCCAGGACCAGGAGAAGGTAGGCAGGCCCAGAGATTCGAAAAGCGAATGAGCAAAGTGGATGAGCTAAGCAGACAAGCAAATTATTAGAGCGATAGGGAACTTTCTCACCTGGCGATGAGAGGCAGCACAAGCGACAGGTCCACCCGGGAAGAACAGGATGCCTGCAGTAGGGGCCTTCCCAGCGGAACCCCACGCTCTTATTCCAGTGACCGCGGGAGGCGGGAGGACCCCACCAACAGACGCGGCCAATCCAAAGTGGCCTGGATCAGCCAATCAGAGGCCCGACCGAGCTCCGATTGCGTCATAGCCGGCGCTACCCGGTGGGGTTCACTGCAGAGGGCGGAGGGCGCTGTGGGCTTCGAAGTCATTTTCTTTCAGGTCATTGCTTGGGGAGCGGGAGGGCCTGGGAGAAGGCGGAGAGCGTCATGGTTCAGAAAGTTGGGGACGAGTCAAGGCAGAGTTTGGCATCACTTAAAGTGAGGGACCAGAATCTCTCACTTCCCTGGCGCCTGAACTCAGGCACGCCAATGGGACACCCGAGTCTGGCCACCTGGATCCCCAAGACTGAACAGAAGTCCTGGGTTCTAAAGCGGTCTCAGCTGAAATAGTAGTTGGTGGTGGGGAAGGGGTGGGGGCCTCTCAGATTGATGTCTTTAAACTATCTGGGTGGCCCTGGGAGTATCCCCCCCCTTACTCTCCTTCCCGAGCGCGTGCACCTTAGCACCCAGGACCCCAGGGGAGGTAGCTTTGCTTCCAGTCTAGTCTGGCAGCTTAGGGTGAGAGCCAAAGAGAAGAGAGGACTCAGAGGGGAGTAAGCCGGCCCCGCCTGCCCAAATTGCTCAGCATTCCCCACCTGGTCCCCTACCTCTAAATTCCTGGGCTGCAGGTTCAGGGTTTCTCCCCCAACCCTAGGACCCTCCACAGCTGCCCTGCCTCTCTGGCAGAATCCAGCCGAGCTGTCAAGCCCGGGCCAGTGCCCAGGTCTTTATCGATCCGCATCCCCATCCCGCTTGCATCCCCATCCTGCTTCCCTGAAGAACCGAGCGCGCCAGGTCCAGTGCCCAAAGGCAGGTGGGGGCAAGGTGCTGCTGCCCAGGCGGCAGTCGGCGACTTTCACATGCGCTCCCCTCGCAGCTACAGAAAACCAGGTGCATGCATCACGCACTCGCATGCCCGGACCTCCATCACACACTCCGCGTTTCCCGTGCTCACCCACACTCCCGCAGCCCAGGTGCTCGCTGGGATGCGTGCACCTCTCCAGCCGCTCTCAAAAGGGAGCGCGCGCACTAACCCAAACCAGTGCGCCCGGAGCTGCAAGCGCGCCTGTTTCTGTTTTTCCGGCATAGGAATGTTTTGTGTACCCTGTCCAGCAAACCTGAGCACCAGCACACGCACCTCCACGCACATGAACTCGGACTCTTCCTTCTTTCCTAAAGGAAAGCGGGTTTCTCCGAGTCTGCGCTGCCGGCTCTTTTTTCTTGCTTCTGGGTCCGGGGAGACCCTAGCTCTAAAGGAACAGGCCCGGATTGGGCTGGACGTGGGGACGGTAAGGAGGAAGAGAGGGAACGTCCCCCAACCCCCAGGCCTCAATCTCGCTCTGTACCACTAGCTAAAAAACGGCTGCCCGCGCCCCTGGGCTGGGAAGGCGCGTCCAGGCAGCATCGCTGGGGACTGCGGTGCGGGTGAAACCGCAGGCTCGCTGGATCCCTCCGCTGGTGCTGTTTTCTGGAACTCAGTGGGTGTCTGTATAGCCCCTCCAAAAAAAAAAAAAAAAAGAAAAGAAAATCAGTTTTCTTTGGCAGGACCCTGCTAGTGGGAGGAAGAAGGCAGGTTGACTGCCAGCAAAGAAACAATCGGAACCCCAGGTGACACCCCCTCCCCCAAAGAAGCGGAAGAGACCACCGACTCTGGTGACGCCCTCGGTCTGCCTCCCCAAGGTGCAGAACGCTCCCAGGCGGCTGGCCCGAAGTCGTGCCCTCCCCTGAGAGGCAGCGCGGCACAGAGAAAGGGACTCGCAACTGCGGCTTACTGGATGCAGGGCAATCCCGCACCGGGAACCATGGCGCTCTCTCTAGCGGGCTCTTATACAAAATGCATAGGTTTCCCTGCGCCTACATTCTTGAGGACTCCAGGAGGGCCACCAAAGCGGCCTTCACTTGGAAGCTTCCCTGCCTAAGCTCTGCATACAAGCTCTATGTCTTGTTCCCGGATTCCGGCCAGGGAGAGGGGCTCCCCAGCGGAAAGGCGAAGTTGGAAGATGCCGTCAGCAAGAGGCCTCTCCCCCTCCCACTGCAGTATCCCCCGCCGCACCACTCTCCGCAGGCTCTGGGGCAGCTTGGAGGGTGGCGGGGCGCAATAGGAGAGAAGATGCCTAAGGTCCCAGACCTTGGAACCCTGAAGGAGTCGGTGCCTCTCAGGGCATAGGAAGCAGGTGGAGAGACAAAAGCAGTCCCGATTGGTCTTTGGCCTCCAGGGAAGCCCTAAAACAAACTTGGCAAAACTCCCACTTTGGGGGGCTAGGGGCAGGAAAGCTAGGGCTGTCTCCAGAGATCCAGTTTGTGTCGCTAGAACTCCTAAGGGTAGTGTCGACCGCCATATTGGCACCGCAAAGGGCACAGTGCCAGGCTGCGCCCTCTGCTCCATCCCCGGGCTCCGGGTGTCCAGCCACGCCACGCCGCACAAAGCTCCTGCCTGGGGCAGGGTAGAAGGTAGCTTCTATGAAGGCCGCCAGGATTCAGATCCCAGCGCTCTGAAAAGAGTTCAGCAAACTCCAAGAGAAATTCAACAATCTCAAAACAAACATACTGGATTCGGCGAATTGAATTCTTCGGTGCCCCCATGAGACTGGCTATTTCAACTGTGAGCACCAAGAATTATTTGACCTAGTCTTCTTCAGCTGTTAACTTCTTTGCACAATGTATGGCACACAGTAGTAGCACAGCAACTGCTTGGTGAAGACAGAATAGCAGGGTGGTGAATGAATGGACAGTCTGAAGCACCATCGGACAGTACATTCACAGCCAAAATGAAATGGACAGTAGACCCAATTAAGATCCATTAGAAGGGAGAGCACATGTTGATTCAAAGATACTCCTCTTTATTTACTAAAAGGAATCAATGGCTTGGTGAAAACTTTCTGGAATCTAATGTGAGAGGAAATGCACTGAATTGCAAAGCAAAACGAGGCAGTTTTTTTTTTTTTTTCAGCCCATCCTTGTATTGTATTAGTGAGTGGATGGGAGGAAAAGTCCATAAAATGATTGGCTTTCTAAATTGAGAAAATTACATCTTGGTTTCGCTGGAACTGTTTTGAGCTTCATGGCATCTCACTAGCCTAAGGCGAATGGTTTCCTAAGAAAATGTTTGGCTTTTAAATCATCTCTCAAATATTTTGATGCCCAATTCAAATATTTTATAACATTAATTTAAATTTTTTAATATGATAGTCTTAAATTTTTATAAAGAAACAGGTTCCATGAACTAAAGCTTTTGAAGCTGATTTGATTTTGTATTTTGATGTACTCCATTTTCTTAAGAAATTGTCCAGAAGAATTTTCCTTAAGAGAAAGTTTCATTTAGCCAACATATATTTACTGAGGGCCTACAATATGCCAGCCATTGTTCTAGACATTAGGATTTGCCAGGGAACAAAACAAACTCCTCGCTCAGTGTCCTTCTAGCACAGTGATGTATTGAACAAGAGTCTTTGTAGACCGCTTTGCTCCCCTAGTGGAACATGCTCCCTTACTCACATAAACTCATCTATTTGTCAAATAGATGATTACATTAAGACTATATGGATGTTATTCCTGCCTGGGTCACACAGTCTACTCAATTATATTTCCCTGCATATTCATTTATTTTGAATACTAGTCTCCTATTTTTCCCCAGTTTTCTTTCTCTTGATCACTTATTAATTCCTTTTCCTGGACACTATCTGTGCCTCATTCACAATTTACTCCCTCACTTTGGTGGAGTATATTAACCATGATACGATTGACAACTTCTCTGGAAAGAATTCTAGGATGGAAATCATTTTCACTGAGAATTTTGAAAGTATTCTCCAACTGTCTTCTATCTCTGGTGTGATTTCTGAGAAACATATTTCTGTGTTTTTCCTTTCTTTCTTTCTTTCTTTACTGCAATTGTTGTTAGCTGTTGTTGTTTCTGTTATAGACTCTCTGTCTCTTCTCACCAGTATTCTAAAATTTCATGGTGATGTATCTTGGTGTGGACTGTTTATAATTACTGTTCTGAGTAATGAGGGAATCCTTACAACCTAAAATTTCATGTCTTTCACTTCAGGGAAATTTTCTTACTTTGCTTTTTTTTTTCCTTTTTTTCTTCTTTTAATAAAACACAAATGATTATATAGTTCATAATCTCTGTATCTTACTCTCATAACACTACTTTTATTTTTTCTTTTTTTCTACACTTCCCATAATCTCTTTTTTTAAACTTTTATTTAATAAATATAAATTTCAAAAGTATAATTTTTGGATTATAGTGGTTTTCCCCCCCATAACCACCCTCCCACGCACAAATCATCCCATCTCCTACTCCCTCTCCCATCCCATTCTTCATTAAGATTCATTTTAAATTATCTTTATATACAGAAGACCAACTTAGTATATACTAAGTAAAGATTTCAACAGATTGTACCCACACAGAAACACAAAGTATAAAGTACTGTTAGAATACTAGTTTTACTATTAATTCGCATAGTACAACACCTTAAAGACAGAGAGCCTACATGGGGAGTAAGTACACAGTGACTCCCGTTGTTGATTAACAACTGACACTCTTATCTATGACGTCAGTATTCACACAAGGCTCTTGTCATGAGCTGCCAAGGCTATGAGTTCACCAACTCTGACCTTCTTTAGACAAGGCCATAATCAAAGTGGAAGTTCTCTCCTCCCTTCAGAGAAAGGTGCCTCCTTCTTTGATGGCCTGTTCTTTCCACTGGGATCTCACTCACAGAAATCTTTCATTTAGGTCATTTTTTTGCCACAGTGTCTTGGCTTTCCATGCCTGAGAAATTCTCATGGGCTTTTTAGCCAGATCCAAAAGCCTAAAGGGCTGATTCTGAGGCCAGAGTGCTGTTTAGGGCACCTGCCATTCTATAAATCTGCTGTGTATCCCGCTTCCCATGTTAGATCGTTCTCTCCTTTTTAATTCTATCAGTTATTATTTTGCTTTGCTTCTTGATAATCTCTTCCTCCCATTTTTCTGCGAGGGATTCAAGTTTCTGGCAGGCTTTTTTTTTCTTGTTTTTTGGCAATTTTATATTGTTATCTTAGTTATATCAATTGTATTCATTTCTGAGCAATTTTACTCTGTGAACATTACTTTATATGCCCTCCTGGTTTTCTATAATTGTGTGCAACATCTTCTCAAGATCTCTGAGGCTATTAAATATCTTTTATTTGCTTTTTTAATTTTAGAGGCTATCCTCACACTTGTAGTTCTGGTTGGCTGCTGATTTATATGTAAGAGGGAGGTGATGAAGTGCTAATCAGAAGATGGGGATGTACTGATGGACCAGACTCTAAAGTGATCAGATGGGAAGCGACTTTGCAATTTTACTGAGAACTGTAAACTATAAGTAACTAAAAATCTTTTATTTTTGCTTTTCTTTTTTGAGCCCTAATAAGTGTCCTCCAGTTTCTCGTGTAGGGCAGCAGGATGGAGGTTGCTGTACAGTAAAGCTAATGAGTGAGGAGGGAAGCTGAGAGTCTTGCTGTTCACTGTGGCAATGTCCCACTGTTTTCTGGAACCCAAGAGGGGTAGTCATCAAAATGCCTAAGACCTAGAAGGAGATCCTTGGTATAACTACCCCTGCCAGAGGCTTGCAATCACTCCTACATTCAGCTCATTCACTAACAGAGGCAACCAGCCCATCAAAGCCCTGAGCTTTTCTAGGGTCCTTCCTTCTTGATGTCTCTCCTGCTTAACCAGAGTTTATGCTAGAAACATACATCTTTACACTGCATCACCTTCTGCCAAACAAGTTAAGAAGCCTGACCTAAGGAACGAGATACAGACAGTCTCCATGGGCTCTGAAATGACACTCAATCCCTGGGGTGCCTCTACCTTAGCTGATTCCCACCCCCATTACAAGGCCATCTGCCTGAAGGCTGCTCTCCCACACCCCAGAGAAACAAAGATGCCAACATCCAGCCTACAGAAGTCCCTTCTAGAGAATATTTTTAGAGTTGTCTGTGTCTGCCAGAGCATGAGCAAAGCATGGTGGCCCAGACCCAAGCTGGTCACTCTGAGAGATGAACAGACTCAGTGAGTGACGTCAAGAAATTACTCAGGTTGGGTTCCTCTGAGATGATTAAAATTCTGTCTTGGCACACAATTCTATTACAGGACCCAAATTGACTCTCTCTCCCTGTCTGAGAGAATTGTTCTGCACTGCAAAGGAGGTGGAAGCACAGGTCCTTAAAACTTCCTTATCAAACTAATTAGAGTAAAATCTTCATTCAACACTCTTGGACAATGAGAGTTTTTGCTGAAGGTAAATTCCTAGTTAACTGAAACACACTTGAAATGAAAAACACCTTTGAAAAAGCCATTTGGGGTGGAAACCCTCTTAAAATGCTTTACACTCTCCTTGTCACCGTCTCTGGATGACTCACAGCCATCACCCAAAGAACATCAGTCACAGTGCTGCATCCTGAGTGAATGACCAGGCTGTTGACCTCCACACCTGCTGACCCCCAACTGCTGTGCTTTTGAGCTCTTGATCCACCATTTTCAGCTGGAGTTTTGAGTTTGAGTGGGTGGTTCCTTCTGGTCGCTATTATAATATCTGTTCAGAGGCTGGTGTTGTGGCATAGAGGGTAAAGCCGCTGCCTGTGGTGCTGGCATCCCATATGGGCTCCAGTTCGAGCCCAGGCTACTCCACTTCTGATCCAGATCCTTGCTAATGTCCCTGGGAAAGAAGTGGAGGATGCCCCAAGTACTTGGGCCTCTGCACTCTTGTGGGAGATCTGGAGGAAGCTCCTGGCTCCTGTCTCCAGTCTGGCCTAGCTCCAGTCATTATAGCCATTTGGGGAGTGAAGTAGCAGAGGGAAAATTCTCTCTCTCTCTGTCTCTCTCTCCCTCTCTCTCTCTCCCCCTCATTCTGCCTTTCAAATAAATCATATATATACACACATATATGTATGTATATATATATATATATATATATATATCTGCTTCTAGTCCCAGGCCTAATCTACCTGAATTTCTACCTTATAACTCAATACCATCAGGAAAACAATAGAAGTATTCTTAGTAGAACTAGCTAGAACAAATTAGAAGGAAGGAGGGTTAAGGGAAGATCTGTGTGCCTCTTCCATAACCACTGCTAAAGAATTCTAATGATTGGGGCCTGCATTGTGGAGCAGTGGGTAAAGCCGCTGCCTCAATGCTTGCATCCCATATAGGCACTGTTTTTAGTCCCAGCTGCTCCACTTCTGATCAAGCTCCCTGCTAATGTGCCTGGGAAAGCAGTAGAAAATGACCTAAATGCTTGAACCCCTGTCACCCATGGGGGAGACCCAGATGGAGTTCTAGGCACTTGGCTTTAGGCTAGCCCAGCAAATGTGGCCATTTTGGGGGGGTGAACCCGTGAATGGAAAATTCTCTCTCTCTCTCTGTGTCTTACAGATAAATAAATCTTTTTAGAAAAATTATAATGCATTAACTTATGAGTTTTACTTCAGCCAGTTGAAGGTCATTTTCCTATCTTTTCTAGCCCTTGCCTATGGCCTGTATAGAGAAAGTTTCTTGATAGAGGACTGCCTCTGTGGTTAATTTAAGTGTTCCCTTGATATTCAGGAAGTTTGAGATAGACCATAGGTTTAAAGTGGGGTCTTGCGTAATAGTGCTGTCCCATAGAACTTTGTGTAGCAATGGAAATATTCTGTATCTACCATGTCTGGTAATATAGCCACTAATCCCATGTGGCTCTTGAACACACGAAATACAGCTAGTACTATTGATGAGCTGAATTTTTCATTTTACTTAGCTTTCATTAATTTAAAATCAAATGGTTATAAATGACTAGTGGCTCTTCTACCAAGCAGCACAGGCCTATGCTACAGACTATGTTCAATGCATAGAAAGTGGAGTCAGACTGGATATTGTTCAAATTCCGGCTACCACATTTATTAGCTGGGTGACCACAGGCAAATCACTTAAACTTTCTGTGCCTCTTGATTCTCACGTGTAAAGTAGGAATAATAATGTTTCTTATTCCATAGGACTGTTGTAAGGAGTCAATGAGGTAACATAAAGTGCTTAAAACAGCATATTGCAAATAGTAAGTGCAATGTAAATATTAACCATTGTCTTTCTTTGCATTTCTAGAAGCAGACACTAAGACTAAAATTTGGATACAAACCATTTATTTGGGAGTTGCCCCAGTAAAAGAGAAGGAAAGTTAGTCATTATGGAGTATGATAATGAGCAGGTTAGTGCTTATAGGCAACTTGGTCATAATCCTCTGTAGACTCTCTGGGTCGCTGGAGAGAGCATGTCTCACTATTATCCCCCCACCAACTCCTGTCAATTATCAGTTGATGTGTGCTCCCGTGGATACTAACCCCTAGCACATTTAGTCACTCTACATGGCCATGTTTCTGGGGCCAGAAAAATCTCTATGCAGAATCACAATGTCTGAAGACAGTAGAGAGTGTAAGGGCCCCAAACTGAAAAGAAATCCTGACTGAATGAAAAAAATGTAAAATAACAGTTTAGAGGTCATTTGGTATGATGACTCAAGTCACTAGGAGGGATACCCTCCTCTGATGTCAGAGTACCTAGTTAAAGTTCCAGCTACTCTGCTTCTGATTCAACTTCCTACTAATACCCTTGGAAGTAGCAGATAATGGTTCAAGTACTCGGGGCCCTGCCACCCAAATGGTAGATCAGCTAGAATCCCAGGCTCCTGAGGTCAGCTTGGTCCAGCTCTGGTTATTACAGGCATTGGGAAGTAAACCAGTGAATGGAGGATCTCTCTCTCTCTGTCTCTCTCTCTGTCTGTCTCTCTCTCTCTCTCTCTCTGCCTTCAAGTGTTCATGGATGCCTCCAAGTGACAGAACCTTTTTTTCATGGTACCTTAGTATCTGGAACAGTGCCCAGCACAAAGATTGGGTTAATAAACATCTGAGAGGGGCTGGCACTCTGGTGTACCAGGTAAAGCAGTGCCAGCATCCCAAATGGGCACCAGTTTGAGTCCTGGCTTCTCCACTTCTGATCCAGCTTTCTGCTGTGGCCTGGAAAAGCAGTAGAAGATGGCCCAAGTCTTTGGGCCCCTGCACCTGCATGGGGGACCTAGAAGAAGCTCCTGGCTTCAGATAAGCTCAGCTCCAGCCGTTGCAGCCATCTTGGGAGTGAACCTGCAGATGGAAGACCTCTCTCTCTCTGTCTCTGCCCCTCTGTAACTCTTTCAAATAAAATTAATAAATATTAAAAAAAATAAACATCTGAGGACTGATAGGAACATAGGAATGTTTACTCTGCACTGTTTAGTGTCCTAGGGGCTCTATCAAAATCATTTCACACAATCCTTACAACAACCATATGAAATACCTACTGTTAGCTTCTCTTCCCAGTTGAGAAAACTGAGGATAGAGAAGCTTAAGTACCAGTCAGTCAATGTTGTATCTATTGAACATAAGAGCAGGATTTAAGCCCAAGCAGTCTGGTACCAGAGTATAAATATTTGTGATTATTTGCCTCTTTCATAGCAATTGCATATCTTTAAGAAGCAGCAGGAAGTTTGTGATAAATAGCCACCTCATACTCAATCATGTAAAACAGGCCTGGAAAGCAAAGGACATTTCAGGAGCCCTAACCGTCTCTCTAGCTGCCTGGCTATAGTCATTACAGAAGACTCTTAGAGGGCTGAGTTCACTTGCAGTACCAATTTCAGTCTTTTGTGGGACATGCCATTCCTCTGATTTGCTCTTCTTTTCAGTGTATCTGAAGACCATTACAATGCTCTACTTAACAACTTTCAGATAGGGAACCTCCAGTCCCAAGGCCAGATCCCCATATGTACTTAGTAGACTACTTCTCCACAGTGAGGAGTATAGATGGGTCAGAGACAGTGTCTGTCTTCCAGCAATGAATGAGTGAATGCATAGGTGAGTGCAGGAGTCAGAATTAACCAAAAGCTCTAAGTGAATGAATAATGAGTGCAGAAATCAGAATTAATCAAAAGTCAGCCCAAGGGCAACCAAGGTGATATTCAGGATCAAAATCAGATGCAAACTTACAGAGTAAAGATGCTATGCAACATTTTGCCTAGAGACAGCTAGTGCCTAAAACCATGCCTGGCACATAGTAGTTATTCAACAAATATTTGTTAAATGAATAGTGGTGGTGCAAAAATCGCTTGCTTGTTTTTATTTCAGCTATCCATCCTTACTGTTGCTTCATTGATCCTTTATAGATTTGGATATTCAAGCTGTAATCCAAAACCAGAAAGAACTGAATTTGTTCTCCATAATAGAGGGAGGGAAATTTAAGTTTCCTTAGAAAAAATATTGGAGACAAACAGCAGAAGCCCCAGAGCTCACAGGGTGAAGATCAAGTGAGAAACTACCCATGATTGTTAGGAGATGAGATAAGGACAAAAAAAAAAAATGAAAGAAAAAAAAAAAGCCTAATGGGAACATTTAACCTTTCTTTAACCTAGAAGCTATGATGAATCTTCTCCTGTAACCCTCAACTCTTTAATAAAAGTCGAGTATTTTTTTCTGTTTTGTGGAACCAGATATTTTTGAGAAAATCAAGGAAGGGACTGAGTCTCATCTTTCAAGGCAAGACCAAATGGAGCAGACACAAATATTGGATTCTAGAGAATATAAGGCATAAAGCAGAGTTTGAGCTAACTCTATCTTGTTTGGGGTTGGCACAGTCCAAGTCACATACAGTCACATAGAGTCTACACTGGCTTCAACACAGTCCACTTAGTAATGGAACTCCTCAAGGTTATTACCTTCCATTTGGCATATATGGGTGTCGGTCCCTACCCTTGGGCTCTGTGGGACCCTAGGAAGAGTTGTTCGCTGAAACATCTTTACCACATTGCATCAGTCCCTTTGATCTCACTGTGCCTGCCCCCAGTTCAGCCTATGACTCAGAAGTACCTTGTAGCCAAAGAAATCTGGTAGAGGACAAAGCCCTCACCCTATATTCCTTTTTAAGACTTTTGACGTTCTCATGTGTCATTTTGTAATTGAGATTATCAGTTAGCTGCCTGTATCTGATCCTTACTTTCCCTCCCTCCCAGCTAAAATCAACCTTCAGGCCACACAATGGAATTGAACAAAATGAGCTAACAGTTTTCTATGTGAGTCACTGTGGGTGACTCTGTTCAGAGAGCACTGTAGAGCAAGCAGGCAGAGCCCAGGCAAGTGTTTCAGCCATCCAAGAACTGGCAGACAGCCCAAGAGACACTCTCACCTGATGATGGACTAGCGGATGAGTTCTGGAGGAAATGGTTTCCAACAGCCGCAGAGAGTCTCTTGGCTCATGCACAGCAATGCTCTTCCCAATTAAAAACGTTGTCATCATTCACACTGCAATGTGAAACCCTTTTTTTTTTTTATTTTTAACATCGTGCTCACATTTCTACAGGCTTCCATCTACTCTGCATATTAAAGACAAGACCCTTCCACAGAATGGTGACATCTCTAAGTCACTGTTCCACCCAAACGGCCTGCATAATGGACAGAAAATTGTTGGCTGATCCTCAAAGGGCAGACACAAGCAGAGGCCTTTCCATGAGCTGCTTCTCTTTGCTGACACTAAGAGGAAAATCATAAGTGGGAGGGTGGGAGAAGGCTTTCTTTTCTAAAAGACTTTTAGTTATTCCTAAGAAATTCCTTCTCTTATTCCCGGAGGAAGTCATCTCTTAGATTCTGTCAGTCAGACAGGGAATGGCAGCCAAGGAGAGGCACTCAGAGAGGTTCCCAACTAATGCAACCAGAGGAAAACTGCCAAAGAAGCTGGGCTCCTTAGGATAAGTAAATTGAAGGATATTTTGGGGATAAAAATAAATCCGTTTTGTAAATGAAAGATGGAGGGCTGCTGGATATACAAATTGCCCTGTTCTGAACAATGATGTCACCAGGGCTGGCCTTGTAGACCAATGACGCAAACAAAGATGCTCTCAGACATACTTGATGACCCTTTCCTCCGGAGGGCTCTATCCTGTTTTCATCTCATGCTCACAGGACTTGCTATGGACTTCTCATAAAGACTTCACTTGAGTCATAATCCTCACAGGCCCAGACTTGGATTTTTCAGGATCAAGACTTCATATAGGGACTGGGGGAAGCTATCTAAAAACAGAAATGGCAAAGGAGAGTTGAGTAGTCCAGGGTAGTGTCTGAAAGGACATTGCTTCTGATTTTTAATTTCAGCTGCAATGACCATTGAGTGTCAGGTGTCATTGGAGAAACACAGTGATCAGAAACCCACAAGAAGAGACACCACTCAAGAGTCTGAACTATTTCAGGTCATAAAGTATGGATCTCATCCCAACATCCAACCAGAATACTGGGGGAACTGGAGGCCCCAATCTCCCCTCCCATTGTGGAGGGGTTAAAAATGACTATCAGAATTCTGCTCTAATGATGGAGGAGAAAGCAAAGCAATTTATCAGTGGACCACACAGGAAATCAGTCCCAAGTATTAGCTCTTCATAACAGCAGTAGAGAAAGTACTAATTTGATGCTATATGAAGATCCTTGGATGCTGGTTCCTAATTAAAACTATTCACAAAAACCCAGTGGTGTGCAGGAAGAGAGTCTGAAAGAGCTCCAAAGGTAGCCAAGAGCTGGTGAGTGTTTTGAGTATGGCAACTCCAGGACCCGGAAGGTGATAGCACAGATAATGTTGAAATATCTTCTACCTGCAATGAGACTAGTCAACATGGAGGACTTAGAACTACAATAAGCAATCAGGAAATGTAAGGCAGAAGCCAACAGTGCCTTTTCTCCCCCTGATTCTTAAAGAACTCCAATAACAAAACCTAAGTGACTCTAAAGACTGAATAGCTCATGGTTAAACTTTAGGTAGTTAAACAGGCAGTCAAGAGTTTCTGGAAGTCTCCACCATTCTTCTCTCTTCTAACCTAATCTCAATAAAGTACTGCAGACCCTGAGTTTGGCATTGTAGCTTACATGTGTGTTCAATAGGAAACAGATAGTTCCACAGCAAAATCCTTAGGCAGCCTGGCTTGGTTATTTCCCAAGAAATACAATTCCTTTGAGGACATGGCCACTGTAACAACAATAATAATAAACACATATTTCACAATTTCCATACACCTAAGTCTGTATAAGTATTATCTATACACCTACACTAAGTGGTATACATATATGATAAAGCATGTATTTTACAGGATAGAATGCATGTAATTAATAGGTAAGCAGGTTCTAAATGGTTCTCATTTTCACATAATCCATCCTTACCAAAGAAAACTTTAAAAAGAACAAAAATCTTTCAAATGTTGTTAAAGAGTAACACCTGAGGCCAGCGCCGCAGCTCACTTGGCTAATCCTCCACCTGCGGCCCCCGCACCCAGATTCTAGTCCCGGTTGGGGCACCGGTTCTGTCCCAGTTGCTCCTCTTCCAGTCCAGCTCTCTGCTGTGGCCCAGGGAAGGCAATAGAAGATGGCCCAAGTGCTTGAGCCCTGCACCCGCATGGGAGACCAGGAGGAAGCACCCGGCTCCTGGCTTCGGATCAGCACAGCGCACCAGCCATAGCGGCCATTTGGGGAGTGAACCAACGGAAGGAAGACCTTTCTCTCTGTCTCTCTCATTATCTAACTCTGTCTGTCAAAATAAATAAATAAAAAAAGAGTAACAACTGAAAGAAACTGACCTAATTGAGGCCTTAGTTCTTGTAATGGTAGACATCCCCTTATGTATCCATATATAACTTAGAATAATGGAGATCTTTATTAAAATGAATTATTTCAGATTATTGGTACAGTATAACTAAACCATCCCAATAATATTTTAGATGTTACATTTGTATAAGATAACAATATGACTATAACTTACTCCCATGGAGAGAATTTCACAAAATGATAGCTCAAGCCCCTGAAATAGTAATGGGGAAAACTAATTACAAACTAATGTTTGTAATTAATATCCTAAATGGCTATAATATAGGATTTTCTGTTTTGTTTAAGAGAATAAATAAAATATGTTCTCCAATTTCAAAATATCAATTAAGAGGCCATTATTTCCTCTTGGGATTGCCAATTATTCCCCAAAAATGAAACATGAAATACACCTAATAAACATAGAATCTGAGCTAGAGGGTATTCTTGCTTAATTAAAGGCCAAAATTAAACAGGTCTGAATTATTAAAAGGCCTATAAATACAAAAGTCCTTTCCTAACTAGGAAAATGATTTAAATTCCTGTGTTCAAGGGGAAAAATAGTACAGTTTTTCAAGAAGTAGTCAAAATTATTTCCAGTAGTTTATGAGAATGTTATACAAATGAAAGGCAATTAAATATAAAGGACAGTGGGTTTTTTTTCCAGTTTTTCCCTAATACATACACAGCATGAAATGATAAATCCATGATCTAGTATGGAAATCCATCCACCCAGACCATTAGATGCTAGAGACCACCTTGCAAGAACTACAAGGCTTCTAAAGGCAAATTGCCCAGGGCCTTTTATCTGGGAGCACTTTGCTAGCTGCCCTAGAGAAAGCCAGAAGTATGAATGTTTTGTTAGAATTCATGCTGTAAATGTATTCTTGATTACTCTTGTGGCATTTTCTAGGCAAGCACAGGTCTTTAGGAAAACAGATCTGGGCCTAATCACTATTCCATGAACACTGCTTTACCAGACTCAGTGTTATGATGTGACTATGTCCCCCAAAACCACATGTGAAAAGCGATTCCCTAAAGTAACAGTGTTGGGAGATAGGGCTAATGAAAGATGATTAGGCCATGAGGGTCCTGAACTCATGAGTGGACTAATGATATTGAGGGAGTGGGTTCATTATAAAGGGATGTCTTTGGCTTCTCTCCCCTCCCCTCTCCTTACCTTGTCACCTACCACAATGGGCTGATACAGTAAGAAGGCCCTCATCAGATACTAGCCCCTCAATCTCAGAGGTCCTAGCCTACAGTTGTCAGGATCAAATACATTTCTATTTGCTAAAAATTATTCAGTGCATGGAATTCTGTATTGCAACATAAAATGGACTAGGGGAGTTTATGCCTTACTCCCAGTTCTTATGTCTATACCTATTTCCCGCTGTTTGTGTTCACCTCAACCAATTAGCTTTAACACAGATCCCCATGTTCACAGATTCAGGTCACTGAAGCTGCCCACCATCCACCAGCCATGCACACATAAATCAAATGTCCTGAGACATTAGCTTGATTGGGAAGGATGAACCCATAGTTTTCTGGAGATAAAATAACCCAAAAGTGCTGAAGAAGTAATATCTCATGGGATGGACTTGACCAATGGGAAAAAACACAGAAGGATGGCATAAATCATCTCCTTTCTTCTTTCTCTTCTCTTCCCTTCCCCATTTCACCTCCTCCCACCCCTTAACAAAGACTGTTCCAAAGAAGGCAGTAATAGCATATTTGGCTTCTCTGAGGACGTTCTATTAGGTCATTCAGTGAACTATATTTGCTATCTACTGCTGGTGGCCAGCTCAGTAACGCATCTCCTGCTATTTACCTTCCTTCCTCCCTTGTTTCACTTCCCATCTTCCCCTGGAGCTGAATTATTCACTGATCTCAAGATAACAGAGACGTCATGAAGTTGGTAATGAGTGATGATGAAATCAGGCATGCAGACCTCATTATTAATGAGGCTTTTGCCTGTGCTTAACTGGGATCTGAAACTGTAGAAAATTAGGTATTGACACAATCAAGAAGCTACTTCACTCAGTTGGGATAATTTTATATGGTTAATCTATTTTATAGTCCAAAGACTACTCTGTATATACATGAGAAGGAATAGCTATTTAGCCTCACTGCAATTAATATATAATTTGAATATGACTTTGCCTTCCCTGTTCAGATCCACTTCTCATGAATTTATGAATGCCTGATTTTTTAAATCATGTCCCCCATAGCACTACCTAGGACAGATATCCGTGTATCTCAAAGAAGTGCAGAATTTTATTTTCTATGTACTCATCCCACTAAGTATACAAAATATGGAATGGTGCAATGATCTGTTAAAGGCTCTGATAAGATACCATCTCAAGGACATTCTACAGAGTCAGGAAGTTGTCCTCCAGAATGACGCAAGGAATGTACTAAGCCAGTAACATATATGTTATGCTGCGTCCTCAGTAACTAAAAAACACAACTAAGAGGTGGAAATGAGATTGGCGTATCTCACCACAGTTACTCCTAGTGACCTAGCTGTGGAATTTGTGCATGTTGTCCTCCTAATCTTAGTTCTGCAGTGTTTCTCATGAAATCCATATTGACAAAAAAGTAAATATTTGGACTGAAAGAAGGACACCAATTAAGTAAGCAAAACTAAAGATTGACTTAGAGGAGAAAATGTCTACTGATATGTCATATAGTCCACATGAGCATTTTGATCAATGATTTGGATATATCTGTTAAACAGTTGTCCAGCAGATAATGCCTAACGACTCAGAACATACTCTGGTTCTCAAAAAGTAGGTAATTTATCATTAGATAACTGTTAGTGTTAGCACAAAAATAGATTTCACCTTGGCATTTTGGGGAGTTTGTAGGGCTGCAGTCAATATCTTGATGTCTGAGAATATTCGGAGCACTTCAATTTTTGAATGTCTGGAAGATGTATTGTTCAATTGTGTCTTTTGGTATTTTATACACTTCACTATTCTACCATTTGAGGAATTCTTTAGAGATAGTTCATGTGAATAAATACACAGACTATCATTAACACTGCTCCTTGGAGAAAACATCTGCCTGTTCTACTTCTACATTCAGAGGATATCTGGAAGATGATATCTGGCAAGTGTTTTAAGGAAAAAATACAAAAATCTAGTAACAAAGAGTGAGAACAAGTGAAGTTGGTTGAAAGCAAAGGTAGAATTTGCACTGCTACTAGTAAACATTCACTTCTGAAATATTCATAGAGACAGCTGTTCGAAGGACAAAGGTCTGTTTCAAGCTAAGGGATCATGTTAGCACATGCAGTTCAGTGGAACCTGTACTCTGAAGAATTACAGAAACTACACCTACAGGAAGACTCTGTTTACACAATAGGAAGAAATCCAGAAAGACTCAGCAAAAAGAGTGAACCACAAATATCGTATCAAACTGATTAGTGGGCAAGAACTACCAGGATGTCTGATCTGTAACATGAATGAATGAAAACATCTTCTGCGCTGAAGTTACCTCGAAGTTGTCAGCTAGTTTCCTCCCCTAATTCCAATATCTAACTTCAGATATGGTATACTGTGCTCAGAAATATAGTTGCAGTTTGGTTCAGTGTTGTCACTGTACCTATATACAAACCCTCCACTCAAAGGAGGAATACATGACTGTATTCAAACCTTTTTAAAGCTTCTAAAAACCTTCACTGATTCTTGGCACAAAAATGTGTCCCCTTAAAACTAGGCTGTTGGGCAGACTCTAAGTAGTTAGGATACCGTGTGTAAAGAATTTATCAGAGATCCTGAAAATACAATTCTATTTTATGTCCTTCAGCATTCTGGCACGATTGCTGTGTATGCTGCCAACTTTTCTATTCACAGGGCAGAGCTTCCCTATGGGGTTGGCAGGGGGAATCAGCTCTCTGTTCGTGTGTATGAAGATGACACTACATCTGGCAGGTGGCAACTGACATGAATTCTCTACCTGCCCATTCAGACATGTTCAAGAAAGAAGATTGGTATTGTCTATATCAGGCTATAGTTCTAAGCTTTGAAGTTGTGAAACTCGAACACTTTTTTCAGAGTACCCAGAGGTGAACAGGCTTGCAGAACTGACTCCTATAAATGGAACTCATCAAATGGGAATACATCTAATATACAATGAAGGTTATACCTTTCTCTTTCCAAAAATCATAATTTTATGCCACTTTCTGAAGCTCATTCTTCTTCATATTAACATAACTAAAAAACTAAATTAGCCTCCACGATCTTTCTTAGTGAGCAGAAAAAAGTTAAGGCACCAGAAATTTGAAAGCCAACAGGGATAATTCATCTCATTACTGGCAAAGCCTGGTAAGGTCCTGCCCCACAACAGAGTTACTCTCTATTGATTAGAATCCTTCACTAAATATAGTCTTTGTGCCCATGGGATGATGCTGAACTGACACTGAAAAATTTTTCTTACATTTTTCCTTTTGATAGACTTCACCTAAGATGCTTTTATAAGACAAAATTTGAAACAGATTGTAAAATATATCTTTATTTATATAAAATATATTTATTTCAAGAATGTATGCAAATACTTAGCTATTACAAATATTATATACCCTTCTCAAGAAGCCTGGGTAATATTGGCAGTCAAATTCACATTTGGCAATGAGTAGGTGGTAAATGAGTGATAGGATAAATTCTAATATAATTCTCTGAGTCCAAGGTAGAACTGGTTTTAAAATTGCTTTGATGGGTTGAAAAGAAGGGAATAACAAAAAATGAGCTAATCAATTAAATCTGCAGTGGAGGGGTGAACAGTCAGATGGAGAGGCTATATGTCTTTGGGATATGTGGCTATATCTTCCCACATCTTTGGACACTGCTTAATGTTGTTATGACTAAATGTTTGTGTACTCCAAGATTCATATGTTGAAGTCCTTACCGCCAATGTGGTGGTATTTTGAATTAGGGCCCTTGGAAATAATCAGGCTTAGATGAGGTCATCAGGATTGGGCCCTCCATAATGGTGGGTATTTACAGATGTCCTTATGAGAAAAGGAAGAGACCAGTGCTGTCTCCTTGTGCACTGAAGGAGGAGGTCATGTGAGCACAGAATGAGATGACAGCTACCTACAAGTCAGGAGAAGGAGCCTCACAATGAAAGTGACCTTGCCACCACCTTGATCATGGGTTTCACAATTTCCAGGACTGTGAGAAATACACTTTATGATTAAGCCTCCTTGAATATGGTGTTTGGTTATTCAACCTTGGAAGCTTAAGATAAAAGCCACCTGTAATAAGATCATACACATTGTTATATCCACCTTCCTTGAGATATTTTTGCAGTATTTTATGCGGTCCATGTGAAACAAGCAGATCAGTTCTTAACCACTGTTCCATGGCATGGTGAGTCTGTGTTTAAATTCACCAATAAGTAACTGCAAGTCCTTTTAATGGCATATTGGAAATCTTCCAAGAAAAAGCATAAATGCCACGGGTTCATTTACAGGTCATAATCTGTAATTTGTCTCCAGGGTTTTTGAAAAGAAGTATGTATTTATATTCAGATTGATGGTCCGACATTTCTAACCTTGACTAAGTAGGTCTAGCACAATGTCCAGGCTACTAAAATTACTGTGGAGGATCTATTTCCTGAAAGCCTCTTTGAGTTCTCCACTCTCAGAGGCTTCACATAGTAAATGTATAGAAATTTATCAAAAAATCCTGGCCAACGATAAATCTGTGGGTATATGTGCAACAGCTGAAATGTGAATTTGTTATTTCTATGATCCCATGACAAGTTTTATCCATTCCAAAAATATTTATTTATATCCTGAAATGTGCTGATAATGTTGAAGGGCTTTTTATTTACTTTATGGTTCAAAGCAAGCACCTGTAGTAAGTATTCCATCTACTTTACAGCTTGGAATAGGAGACAGAAATCAACTAATGTTCCAAAGAGTATGCACATAGCTTACAGTAAAGCTAATAAGAGAACTCTTATCCTTACATTACATTGTAACTTTCTTTTCACCAAATCCAGCTATTTCTTAAGTCAACCAAAATAGTTAAAAAACATTCTAAGTAGCCAACTGGGTACATACTTTTTAAAAGTATTCATTAAATTCAAGAGTGTCCCCCAACACTATTAATTAACAGAAAATGGGTTTCTTCTTCCACCTGTTCACCTAGAATTGTCAGAAGAAATGCTTATGAAAAGGAGGGAGGACTTTTTAGTTGGGAAATGAGTCTATTTCAGAACCCCTCCTCCCAAGAATCTTCAGTAAGTGATGATAGAGAGAGTCACTGGATGCTTCTCTAAAATCTTGAATCTGCAATTGATCCTCGAAAGAGATTGTATTAAGCATCAACAACAGTCAAAAAGGCTACTTTTTCAATTTTAAAAAATTCCTTCCACAAAAAAAAAACAACCTACCCAGTTAAGAGTTATGCAAAGGACTTGGATAGTTCTCAAAAGAAGAAATATAAATGATCAACATATGAAAACAATGCTCAATATCAGGGAAATGCAGATCAAAACCACAGTGAGCTATCATGTCATCCATGTTCGAATAGCTATTACTAGAAAGACAGAAAATGACAAATGCTGGCAACGATGTGGAGAAAGAAAGACACACATTTTCAGTGGGAATATAAAAGTACAACCACCATACAAATAGTATGGGGAACCTATTAAGGATGAGACAATAAAACAAAGACCAAAAATTTAAATACTTTGTTTCTACGTATCATTTATTCATAAAAACTTTGTGAATCTAATATTTAAATTAGATCTAAATATATAATAATTTTACACTTTTTTCTCTAGCAACTCTCCATACTCCCTTCCTCTTTCTTCATCCCCCTTGCCCTCCCAATAGGCAAGCATTAAAAAGGAAGCTTTGTGATCCTGAATGTTTTCACCACTAGAAATGATAAATGTTGAAGAGATACATATACTTGCCTTGATTTAACATTACATAGGGTAGATGTATCATAACAACACATGATACCTCATATGTATGTACAATTTTCACGTACCAGTTAAAACTTTAAAAATAAATTTAAAAAATGAAGTCTTTTAGTACAAACTAATTTTCTTCTAATTTAGTTCTATTTGCTATGGTTTTATGTATACATTCATTTAAAATTCATATGTTGGAACTCTAAACCCCAACATTCCTCTAGGAAATTAAATTGGGGAGGGTTCCACCTTCACAAGTGGGATTAATTGCCTTATAAAAGAGGCTCTTGGGGCCGGGGCTATGGCACAGTAGGTTAATCCTCCGCCTGTGGCGCTGGCATTCCCATATAGGCACCAGTTCTAGTTCGGGCTGCTCCTCTTCCCATACAGCTCTCTTCTGTGGCCTGGGAAAGCAGTAAAAGATGGCCCAATTGCTTGGGTCCCTGTACCCACATGGGAGACTGGGAAGAAACACCTGGTTCCTAGCTTCAGATTGGCACAGCTCCAGGTGTTGTGGCCATTTGCGAGATGAAGCAACGGAAGGAAGACCTTTCTCTCTGTCTCTCCCTCTCACTGTCCGTAATTCTACCTTTCAAATAAATAAATAAAATCTTAAAAAAAAAAAAGGCTCCATGAAGCTGCCTGGTCCTTCAGCTCCTTCCACCATGGGGGACACAATGTTTGCCCATTGCCTTTCTGCAAGGGCAACTTAATCAAGGAAATTTATATATTTATTTTAAAAGATTTATATATTTTTTTATTATGTCAGAGGTACACAGAGAGAGGAGAAGGAGGGGTCTTCCATCCAATGGTTCACTCCCCAACTGTCTGCAATGGCCAGAGCTGCACCTATCTGTGCTGATCCAAAGCCAGGAGCCAGAAGCTTCTTCCAGGTCTTCCACGAGAGTGCAGGGGCCCAAGGACTTGAGCCATCTTCCACTGCTTTCCCAGACCACAGCAGAGAGCTGGATCAGAAGTGGAGCAGCCGGGTCTCCAACCGGCACCCATATGAGATGCTGGCACTTCAGGCCAGGGTGTTAACCCACTGAGCCACAGTGCCAGCCCCAATCAAGGCAATTTATAACAAGTCCACAGCTAGCATCTTTTTGAGTGGGGAAAAGTTAAAAGCATTTTGACTAAGGTCCATAATCAGACAAGGATGATGACTTTCATCACTGCTGTTCAATATTGTCCTGGAAGTTTTAGCCAGAGCCATTAGGCAAGAAAAAGAAACTGAAGAGATACAAATTGGGAAGGAGGAAGTCAAACTATCCCCATTTGCAGATGAGATGATTTCATATACACACACACACACACACACACACACACACACACACACACATATTTATATACACCACAAGACTCCACTAAAAGACTATTGGCACTCATAAAAGAGTTTGGTAAAGTGGCAGGATATAAGATTAATAAAAAAAACAATAGCTTTTGTCTTCACAGACAATGCCATGGCTGAGAAAGAACTTCTAAAATCAATCCCATTCACAATAGCTACAGAAAAAAATTAAACTTCTTGGAATAAATTTAACTGAGGAGATGAAAGATCTCTATGATGAAAATTACAAAACATTAAAAAAGAAATAGAAGACACAAAAAATGGAAAAATCTTGCATGTTCATTGAGAGGAAGAATTAATATCATGAAAATTTCCATACTACCAAAAGCAATTTACAGATTCAATGTGATACCAATCAATGACATTCTAAGATATAGAAAAAAAAGATGCTGAAATTCGTATGGAAACACAAGAGACCTCGAATAGCTAAAGCAATCTTATACAATGAAACAAAGCCAGAGGCATCACAATACCAGATTTCAAGACATACTCCAGGGCAGTTATCCTCAAAACACCCTAGCAATGGCACAGAAATAGACATGCAGATCAATATAACAGAATAGAAACTCCAGAAATCAATCCACACATGTACAACCAGCTAATTTCTGACAAAGGAGCTAAAATCAATTCCTGGAGCAAGGACAGTCTCTTCAACAAATGGTGCTGGGAAAATTAGATTTCTGTGTGTAGAAGTATGAAACAAGACCTCTACTTTATATCTTACACAAAAAATCAAGTCAAAATGGATCAAGGGCCTAAATCTATGACTGGATGCCATCAAATTCCTAGAGAACAATGAGGAAACTCTGTAAGGCATTGGCATAGACAAAGACTTATTGGAAAAGACCCAAGAAGCACAGACAAATCTCAAAATTGAAAAATGAGATTACATTTGAGAAGCTTATACACTGCAAAAGAAAAGTCCAGCAAAGTTAAGAGGCAGCCGACAGAATGGGAGAAAATATTTGCAAACTTTGAAACTGATAAAGGATTAATATCCAGAATCTATAAAGAACTCAAGAAATTCAACCAACAAAACAACAATCCAGTTAAGAAATGGGCAAAGGACTTGAATAGGCATTTTTCAAAAGAGGAAATTCAAATGGCCAACAGACACATTAAAAAATACTTAGGGCCGGCGCCGTGGCTCAACAGGCTAATCCTCCGCCTTGCGGCGCCGGCACACCGAGTTCTAGTCCCGGTCGGGGCGCCGGATTCTGTCCCGGTTGCCCCTCTTCCAGGCCAGCCCTCTGCTGTGGCCCGGGAGTGCAGTGGAGGATGGCCCAGGTGCTTGGGCCCTGCACCCCATGGGAGACCAGGAAAAAGCACCTAGCACCTGGCTCCTGCCATCGGATGAGCGCGGTGCACCGGCCGCAGCACGCCGACCGAGACAGCCATTGCAGGGTGAACCAATGGCAAAGGAAGACCTTTCTCTCTGTCTCTCTCTATCACTGTCCGCTCTGCCTATCAAAAAAAAAAAAAAATGCTTAGGTTCAATAGCCATCAAGGAAATGCAAATCAAAACCACAAGGAGGTTTCACCTCCCCCCCCATCAGAACGGCTCTCATAAAGAAATCAACAAACAATACATGCTGGTGAGTATGTGGGGGAAAAGGTGCCCTAACCCACTGTTGGTAGGAATATAAACTGGTATAGCCACTGTAGAAGACAGTATGGAGATAATGCAGAAATCTGAACATAGACCTACCATATGATCCAGCAATCCCAATCCTTGAAATTTACCCAAACCAAAAGAAATCAGCATATGAAAAAGTTATCTGTAACCTCGTGTTCATTATATCTCAATTCACAATTGCTACAATATGGAATCAAAAAAATGCCAATCAACTGAAGACTGGATAAAGAAATTATGGTACATATACACTATGGAATATTACTCAGCCATAAAAAATCTAATCTTTTGTAACAAAATGGTTGTAACTGGAAGCCATTATACTTAGTAAAATAAGTTAGCCCTAAAAAGACAAATACCATATGTCTTCCTTGATCTGTGATAACTAATAGAGTACCAAAAATGTAATGTATAGGAGTGAAATTGACATTTTGAAATTTGATTATTGTTTGAATCCCTTGTCTCTACTTTTGAAGAACAGTGTTTTTTTCTTAATACTACTTGTTGAACTGTTTATTTAGTGTAGGGTTAATCTTATGAGTGTAAAGTTAACTGAAAATAGATCTTTGTAAAAATTAAGTTGGGAATAGGAGAGGAAGGAGGAAGAAGGGTGGGAACATGGGTGAGAGGGAGAGTGGGGTAGGACATATCACTATATGCTATACATATGAAATACATGAAATATATACCCTGCAAAGCTCTCATTTATGAATTACGGTGAAATAAAGACCTTCCATAACAAAAAAAAATTGAAATAATTTGTCACCACTAATCCAGCCTTACAAAAGATGCTTACACAAAGAAACACAGAAACACGGTCATCACTATGAAAGAAACTATATATATGAAAGCTATATATATGAAATACATGAAATTTGTATACCTTAAATAAACTTTTAAAAAAACTGACACCACTGATATACAAAGGATCAAAAGAAACTACTAGGAGAGAGTCAAGAGGGCAGAATAGGAAGGGAGCTTACTGCTCTAGTCTGGGGGAAGATAGTTAAAAAAAAGTGTAGCAAGCATAGTCTCAGGGAAGACCTAGGGAGAAAACAGCAGAGCAAACTCTACGCATATTAGAGGGACACTGCGGACCTACGTGAAGGGTTGGATGTACACAACTCAGGACCCCAGCAGCCAAAAGCCTCAGCAACAGCTTTGGAGTGAGGTGAGACCAGACTGCAGCAGCCCAAGCTTCTGGTGTTAAAGCTGCATGAAGAGCCTGGTGGGAGTCCAGCATGGAGCCCTGTGAGGGACAGTGTATCTGCCAAGCTAGAGGGAAAAAAAGGAGGACACATTTCTCTCTCCCTGACCACCAAGCACCAGTGTCCTATAACTAGCCAAGAGAGGGCAGGTGCCACTTTGGATATCCACAAAAGCCACACCAGATCGTGTCCACATACCAACAACCAGCCACCAGGAGATGCAAAAGTTTGGCTGTGAGAATTGACAGGGGGCTAGGAGCTCGTGACTGTGGGAACCTTGTGAGCCTGGACTGTGAAAACACTGTGGCTGCTTCAGAGAGTGGAGAGTGTGTCTGGAATTTTAGGCAGCCACTATGGGCTGTTCCATATGCTCAGGGCTCCCTGATTACCTGGTGAGGGTAATTGCTGCAGTATCCATGTTCACACCAAGGACTACATGGACCTTTTGAATGGTTCTTGTGGGAGCACAGATGAAAAATGTAACCACTGTGGCATTGGTCTCCTTTGAGGAGAGGAGGTGAGTTGAGACTTAGCCAACAGAGCCAAACAAACCTTCCCTCTCATTAAAAAAAAAAAATTTATCACACCCAACTTGGGTGACACTTAGACACTCCCCTCACCCTGAAGTACTAAACAGAGCTCCCTAACCACACCCAGCACACACCTCTGGGTGTTCACTAAAAGAGCAGACACTCCACTAAGACACAGAGGTTTAGTTCAAAGATAAAAACCATCACAACAAGTACCAACAGAAAACCCTAAAAATAAATGAAGTAATTCAAGAAACAAAAATAAGGAAGACAACATGATGCCCCCAAAGGAACACAATAAAATTCAATACTAAAATGTGAAGATGTACAGATTGATGAAATGCCAAAAACGTAATTCAAAAAATTGATTGTAGGATTACTTAGAAGTAATTAGAAGCAAAATCATAAGCTAAAAAAGTCCATACATGCATGAATGAAACTTTTTCCCATGAAATTGAGATTTTAAGAGAAATCAAAATGAAATATTCAGAATGCAGAATTCAATAGAATAAATTTAAAAATATTATGGAAAGCCCTAAGAACAGACTTGGTGAGGCAAAAGAAAGAATATAGGATTTTGAAGACAAATCTCTGGAAATTTTTCAGACAGACCAAAAAAAAAAAAAAAAAAGAAGAAGAAGAAGAAGAAGAAGAAGAAATAAGAAAACTAAAAAGCAGTATCAGAGATTTACGGAATACTATCAAACAACCCAACATATGGGTCTTAGGAGTGCCTCAAAGATATGGAAAGAGATAATGGGTTAGAAAGCCTTTTTAGTGAAATAATTACAGAAAACTTCCCTAATTTGAAGAAAGAAAGGGAAGTCTAAGTACAGGAAGCACGTAGAACTCCTAATAGACATGACCAGAAAAGATCTTCACCAGGATACATTTTAGTCAAACTCATCACAGTAAAACATAAAGAAAAGAATCTAAAATGTGCACAAGAGAAATACTAGGTTAGTTCCTGAAGGTCTCCAATTAGACTCACAGCTGATTTCTCATAAAAAAAATCTAGACTAGGAAAGAATAGCAAGATACATTCCAAGTCTTAGGAGAAAAAAAAAATGTCCACCCAGAATACTTTACCCCGCAAAGCTCTCATTTATGAATGAAGGTGGAATAAAGACCTTCCATAACAAAAAAATTGAAATAATTTGTCACCACTAATCCAGCCTTACAAAAGATGCTGACACAAAGAAATACAGAAACACGGTCATCACTATGAAAGAAACTGAAGGCAGAAAATCTCCCAATAAATGTGCAAAGGAAATACAAAGTAAACAATAGGAATATTTATGGAAAAATGGCAGGGTCAAGTCCTTACTTATCAATAGTCATCTTGAATGTAAATGGTCTCAATTCTCCAGTTAAAAGCTATAGACCAGCAGAATGGATTAAAAAACAAAACCCATCAATTTGTTGCCTACAAGAAACTCATCTCACTAACAAAGATACTTGCAGACTGAAAGTGAAATGATGGAAAAAGACATTCCATGCTAACAGAAACCAAAAAAGAGCTGGTATAGCCATCCTAATATGAAACAAAATAGACTTTAACACCAAAACTGTTAAGAGATTTAAAAAGGTTTCTAGGTAATGATTAAGGGATCAATTCAACAGGAAGATGTGACTATTATAAATGTATATGCACCTAATTACAGGGTACTTGGCTATTTAAAAGAAACGTTAATGGATATAAAGGGAGATATAGACTCCCATACAAAGTAATGGGGGATTTCAATAACCCACTTTCAGCAATGGACAGATCAACCAAACAGAAAATCAGCAAGGAAACAACAGAGTTAATCGACTCTATAGACCAAATGAACCTAATGGATATCTACAGAACTTTTCATCCTACAGTTGCAGAATATGCATTCTTCTCACCAGTGCATGGAACTTTCTCTAGGCCAGATCACATGATAGGCCATAAAGCAAGTATCAGCAAATTAGAAAAACTCAAAATCATACCATGCATCTTCTCTGACCACAATGGAATGAAGCTGGAAATCAACAACTCAAGAATCTCTAAAGCACATGTAAAAACATGTAGATTGAAGAGCATGCTCTTGAATGCTAGTGGGTCATTGAATAAATCAAAAGAGAAATAAAAAAATTTCTGGAAATGAATGAAGACAATACAACATATCAAAAGTTATGGGATACAGCAAAAGCAGTATTAAGAGGAAAGCTTATAGCAATTGGTGCCTACATCAAGAAATTGGAAAGGCACCAAATAAATGAGCTATCAATGCATCTCAAGGACCTTAGGAAAGCAATAGCAAACCAAATCCAAAACTAGTAGGTGGAAAGAAATAATTAAACTTAGAGAAGAAATAAACAAAATTGAAACAAAAAATACAAAAAAAAAATCAGCAAAACAAAAAGGACACACAGATGGCCCAAGTAACCAAAAAACAAAAAATAAAGAAAAATCCCATATCAATAAAATTAGAGATGAAAAAGGAAATTACAACAGACACCACAGAAATAAAAGGAATCATTAGAAATTACTACAAAGAGATGTATACCAACAAATTGGGAAGCTTAGAAATAATAGATCTCTGGACACATACAACCTACTAAATTGAGCCATGAAGAAATAGAGGACTCAAACAGACTAATAATCAAGTCTGAGATTGAATCAGTAAAAAAGACCCTCCCAACACTGAAAATCCCCAACTGGATGGCTTCACTGTTGAATTCTACCAGTCATTTAAAGAAAAACTAACAATAATTTTTCTCAAGCCATTCAAAGCAATTGAAAGGGAGGGAATCCTCCCAAACTCCTATGAAACCAGCATCATCTTAATTCCTGAGCTTGAAAAAGATATGAGAGAAAGATAACTATAGATCAATTTTCCTAATGAACATAGAAGCAAAAATCCTCAAAAAAAAAAAAACACTGGCCAGGCCGGCACCGCAGCTCAATAGGCTAATCCTCCACCTTGCGGTGCCAGCACACCAGGTTCTAGTCCCGGTAGGGGCGCCGGATTCTGTCCCAGTTGCCCCTCTTCCAGGCCAGCTCTCTGCTATGGCCCAGGAAGGCAGTGGAGGATGGCCCAAGTCATTGGGCCCTGCACCCCATGGGAGATAAGGAGAAGTACCTGGCTCCTGGCTTCAGATCAGAGCGATGCACTGGCCACAGTGCACTGGCCACGGCAGCCATTGGAGGGTAAACCAATGGTAAAAGGAAGACCTTTCTCTCTGTCTCTCTCTCTCACTGTCTACTCTGCCTGTCAGTGTGCATGGATGGCTCAAATTTCACAAATCAATCAATGTGATACAACACATTAACAAACTGAAGAGAAAACACCATACGACTATCTCAAAGATGTACAGAAAGCATTTGATAAAATACAAGATCCTGTCAAGATGAAAACTTTAAACAAACTGGGTATAGAAGGAACATTACTCAACACAATCAGGGCAATTTTTGATAAACCCATGGCCAGTGTCATATTGAATGGGGAAAAGTTGGAAACATTACCACTGAGATCCAGAACCAGACAAAGATGCCCACTTCTCATCATTGCTATTCAATATCATCCTGGAAGTTTTAGCCAGAGCCATTAGTCAAGAAAAAGAAACTTAAGAGATACAAATTGGGAAGGAGGAAGTCAAACTATCCCCATTTGCAGATGATATGATTCTATATAGAGAGGATCCAAAAAGACTCCACTAAGAGACTATTGGAACTCATAAAAGAGTTTGGTAAAGTGGCAGAATATACACCAATACAAAAATAAATAGCTTTTGCATAAACAGACAATGCCATGGCTGAAAAAAAGAACTTCTAAAATCAATCCCAAACATAATAACTACAAAAAAAATCAAATATCATAGATCATAAAAATCAAATATCATAGATTTCTATGGTGGGAATTACAAAACATTAAAGAAAGAAATAGAAGAAGATACAAAAAATGAAAAAATCTTCCATGTTCATGGATTGGAAGAATGAATATCATCAAAATGTCCATACTACTGAAACCAATTTACAGATTCAATGTGACACTAATCAAAATATCAATAACATTCTTCTCAGATATAGAAAAAATGATGCTGAAATTCATATGGAAACACAGGAGACCCCAGATAGCTAACGCAATCTTATACTACAAAAACAAAGTCGGGGCATCACAAAAAAAATACCAGATTTCAAGACATGCTACAGGGCAGTTATAAACAAAACAGCCTGATACTGCTACAAAAACCAGAGGGACAAACCGATGGAATGGAATAGAAATGCCAGAAATCAACTCACACATCTACAACCAACTTATCTTTGATGAAAGAGCTAAAATCAATCCCTAGAGCAAGGACAGTCTCTTCAACAAATGGTGTTGGGAAAATTAGATCTCCATATACAGAAGCATGAAGCAAGAACCCTATCTTACACCTTACACAAAAATCCACTCAAAATGGATCAAAGACCCAAATCTATGACCCAGTACCATCAAATTATTAGAGAACATTGGGGAAACCCTGCAAGATATTGGAATAGGCAAAGACTTTTTGGAAAAGAACCCAGAGGCACAGACATTCAAAGCCAAAATTAATAAATGGGGTTACATAAATTGAGAAGCTTCTGCGCTGCAAAAGACACTCAATAAAGAGGCAACTAGCAGAATGGGAGAAATTATTTGCATACTACAAAACTGATAAATAATTAATAACAAGAATATACAAAGAGATCAAGAAGTTCAACAACAACAAAACAAACAACACATTTAAGAAATGGGCAAAGGACTTATTAAACAGGCATTTTTCAAAAGAGGAAATTCAAAAGGCCAAGAGACACATGAAAAAATGCTCAGGACCACTAGCATTCAAGGAAATGCAAATCAAAACCACAAGGAGGTTTCACCTCACCTCTGTTAGAATGGATTTCATACAGAAATCAACAAACAACATTTGCTGGTGAGGATGTGGAGGAAAATGTATCCTAATCCATTGTTGGTAGGAATGTAAACTGGTACAGCCACTGTAGAAGACAGTTTGGAGATAATGCAGAAATTTGAATATAGACCTACCATATGATCCAGCAATCCCAATCCTGGAAATTTACCCAAGGGAAATGAAATCAGCATATGAAAGAGTTATTTGTACCCCCATTTTTATTGCAGCTCAGTTCATAATAGCTAAGATATGGAATCAATCCAGATACCCATCAACTGAAAACTGTTATATGTTATATATACACCATGGAGCTGTAAAAACATGACATCCTGCCAGTTGCAACAAAGTGTATGAAAATGTAAAACATTATAGGTAGTGAAATAAGCCAATCCCAAAAGGACAAACAACATATGTTCTTCTTGATCTGTGATAACTAATAGAGCACCTAAATGACAATCTATAAAAGTGAAATAACACCTTGAGACACAATGACTTTGAACAGCCCTTGTCTCGACTGTTGAGAAACAGTTTTACTTTTCATACAACCTGTTGAACTCTTTACTTAGTACAGAGTCAATTGTGTGTGTATAAAGTTCATTGAAAATAGATGTTAATAAAAAACAAATTAGATTAGGAATAGAAGAGGAAGAGGATGAGGGGTGGGAATATATGTAGGAGTGTTGGTACAGTGGGAAGAATCACTATATTCCTAAAGTTGTATTTATGAAAAGCATTAAGTTTGTATTATTTAAATAAAAGGTTTCTGGGAAAAGAAAGAATATAAATGAAATAATATTTAGATTTGGGAAATCTGAATAAAGTAGGGTCTGTAGCTGAAAGAAAAGAAAGAAAGAAAGAGAGAGAGAGAGAGAAAGAAAGAAAGAAAGAGAAAGAAAGAAAGAAAGAAAGAAAGAAAGAAAGAAAGAAAGAAAGAAAGAAAAAAGAAAAACTCCTATGAAAAACTATTATGCTAACAAACTGAAAACCTCAAAGAAATGGATAAATTCTTAGATTCACATAACCTACTAAGATTAAATCAAGAAGATATAGACAAGCTAAACTGATCCATACCAAACAAAGACATTGAGGCAGTAATCAAAAGTCTTCCATGAAGGAAAAGTCCAGGACCTGATAGCTTTACTACTAAATTCTGTTAATACATTCAAAGAGGAAGCAACTACAATACTCTTCAAACTATTCTAAAATATTTATTTATTTATTTATTTTAAAAGATTTATTTATTTATTTATTTAAAGTCAGAGTTACACAGAGAGAGATGGAGAGGCAGAGAGAGAAGTCTTCCATCTACTGGTTCACTCAATTGGCCACAACATCTGGAGCTGCGCCAATCTGAAGCCAGGAGCCAGAAGATTCTTCTGGGTCTCCCAGGTGGTTGCAGTGGCCCAAGGACTTGTGCCATCTTCCAAAGCTTTCCCAGGCCATAGCAGAGAGCTGGATCGGAAGTGGAGCAGCCAGGACACAAACCAGCACCCATATAGGATGTTGGCACTAAGGGTAGTGGCTTTACCCGCTACATCAAAAAAGCCAGCTCCTCTAAAATACTTAACAGGATCAAATTATGACAAACTCTTTTTATGAGGCCAATATTACTTTGAAACCAAAACCAAAGACATAATTTAAAAAAAAAAAAAGTAAACTACAGGCCTGTATCCTTAACGAACATAGATGAAAAGATTCTCAAGAAAATGCTAGCAAATCATATCTAAAACTGCATCAAAAAGATCATACATCACAATCAAGTGGGATTTATCCCTGAGATGCAAGGGGTGGTTCAACATTCACAAATCAATAAACATCATAAATCAAATCAATAAAATTAAAAACAAAAACCATATGGTCATCTCAATAGATGCAGAGAAAGTGATAAGATTCGACACCCTCTTCCTAACAAAAACTCTCTACAAATTAGACATACAAGAAACACTCCTCAAAATTATTAAAGGCTATATATCACAAATCAACAGCTAATATCATACCGAATGAGAAAAAGCTGAAAGCATTTCCCCTCAGATCCAGAACAAAACAAAGATATCCACTTTTTGCCACTCTTGTTCAATACAGTACTAGAAGTTTCAGCAAGAGCTATTAGGGAGGAAAAAGAAATAAAGGGCATCAAAACTGGAAAAGAGGAAGTCAAATCATGTTTTCAGATGAAATGGTCATTTTTCTATTCAACTGTTGTTTATAGCCATTATCTATATTCCCACTAAACTACTTGTTAAATTTCTCATTTGGTGATGTATTAAGTCATTTTACTGTAATGTAAATTTAAAGTGTTACCAAAAAACTGAAAAAAGGAAAAAAAGGGAAAGGGAAGAAAGGTAGGAGGGAGAGAGGGGGAGGGAAGGAGGAAGGAAAGGAATATCATTATGTTCTTAGAATTGTATCTAGAAAACACCTTGAATCTGTTTTTAAAAAAAAAAAAACTAACTAAAAGTGGAAATAAAAAATTTCAGATCTCCAAAGAGAAGACTTTCTCAAGGATTTCTGTATGACATTGCCAAGAGGTATCACCAAGGTCAAAGATGATTGAATGAGGAGTTGACAGTAAACTGGACTTTCTCCTGAGACTCTGGAAAGCACTATGAGAAAAAAAAGATTCATTTTTTTAAAAAATCAGAGCTCAAGAAAGGTGCCATGCTCCTTCTGGCCAGGGGGACCAGGAGCAGGTACATGGAAGGAAGCTGCATGGGTTTCAATTGACTTTTTTTTTTTAATTTGACAGGTAGAGTTATAGACACTGAGAGAGAGAGAGAGAGAGACAGACAGACAGACAGAAAGGTCTTCCCTCCGTTGGTTCACTCCCCAAATGGCTGCACTGTGCCAATCCAAAGCTAGGAGCCAAGTGCTTCTTCCTGGTCTCCCATTTGGGTACAGGGGCCCAAGCACTTGGGCCATCCTCCACTGCCCTCCCAGGCCACAGCAGAGAGCTGGACTGGAAAAGGAGCAACTGGGACTAGAACCCGGTGCCCATATGGGATGCCAGCACTTCAGGCGGAGGATTAACCAAATGAGTCACGGCGCCAGCCCTCTCTATTGACTTTCCTACTCCTGATCCAGGCCTTCCTGGGGCTTGGCTACTCTCTGGCCCTTGGGTTGCATTTGTCATCCCCCATACTTTGCAGTAAGTCATTTTTTGTTTAAGCCAGATTAAATCGGTATGTATTGCATCAACCAAAGAGCACTAAATTACAGGATTTCCCAAATGCTGAATTTATGATTATTTCTCAAACACTTCACTCTTGTATGACTTCTCTCAGGATGTTTTCTTTGACCTGAAATTCACCTTTTCATCTCTGATTTCCTAGAATCTATGGAACAACGTAGGTGGTTACTATGGTAGACAGAATGATAGCCTCCCCAAAATGCTATTTCCTTATCCCAAGGACCTTTGTATACCTGATCTTACATGGCAAAAGAGACTTTGGAGGTGTGATTAAATTAAAGATCTTGAGGAGATTATCCACCAGACTCAGCATAATTACAAGGATCTTTATAGGAGGGAGGCAAGATACCGAGAAAAAATGAGAAAAAAGGAGCTGTGAACACAAAACCCACTATTAGAGTGATGTGCTTTGAAAATGGAGGAAGAGGCTATAAACCAAGAAGGTACAAAAGGCAAGGAAACTGACTCTTCCTTGCAGACCCCAGAAAGAAAAGAACTTTGTCAACACTTTGATTTTGGACCTTGACCACCAGAACTAAGAGAATAAGCATTTATTCTGTTGTTTTAGGCCATTAAGTTTGTGTTCATTTCTTATAGCAGAAGTACAAAACTAATATACTTATGCACTGACTCTTACGCACTGACTGGTTGTTGAATAGTTGAAGGAATGAATGCAAAAACAAACAAAAAACACCTCTGTGGAGTATTTTTCTGCTTTTAGTCCTGATGCAAACCGAGCTACCATAAGTCCAGGTAGTAGCCAGATCTACTGACCTCCTGCCCCAACCCTCACTGGTTGGAGCCCTGCTCAGTTCTATTGATTCTTACTCACCTACAATGGGCTAATGGGTTGCCCTTTGGAGTAGGGAGGTAGGTTACCCCGCCATCCCCACTATGGAAGGGGCTCCATAGCTGCGTCCAGACCAACGCCAGGCTGCCTTTTGAAGGCTAGAAAACAAGAAATATCATCTCTTTCTCTTAAGCCACAGGAAGAACTAAGGTCAAATTGTGATCATCTATGAAATTTTAGGCGACTTTTAGTCTCATATTTGTTCTCTATGCTTTATAAGATTTCATATGAAACAAGTTCTGCTTAAATGCAAAAAATAAATGGGACAAAAAATTTTGTCCCAGGAAGTAAAAATCATCTTTTACACAGGCTTTCAAAGTGCATGTCCACATCCATGACTGTTTTGTTTCTGGAAAACAAGTCAACTGTTTCAAGAACCATCCTATTTTCAAAGGAAATGCATATTGAGATGAGAATGGAGTATTATATGGGATTAGGCTGACTGTTTTTCTCTGGCTGTCTCCAATGATTCCATTCAGCATCCGCAGCCAAATGAGAACTCTGCATGTTGGCAGTGGAGGGGCAAACACACGCTCAGCAGGGGATGCAGGACTCTGGCCTTCGCAAGGATCTTCATGGCATTATTTGCTTATTAGTTTATCTCAGGAGTTGGCAGACTTTTTCTGCAAAGGGCAAGATAGTAAATATTTTAAGCTTTGCAGGCTCTACAATCTCTGTCACAACTATTTAATTCTGTCACTCTTGTGAAGACAGCCATCAACAACATAAATGAAATAAGCATGGCTGTATTCCAATAAAACTTTATTTATAGACACTGCAATCTGCAGTACCTATAATTTTCATGTGTCACAAACTTCCATTTATCTTTGACTTTTTTCCAACCATTTAAACATGTAAAAATAATTCTTAGCTCACAGGTCATACAGAAACAGGCAGCAGATAGATTTTACCCATAATTGTAGCTGGCCAACTTCTGGCTTATATGACCTTTTGCTTTACAAAGAGTTCAAATAGTAGACTTTTATTCTCAGTTATGTAATAAGGAATTTTACTCATAAAAATGTATTTTTACTGTTTTCAGAAACACATACCAAAGCCATTACTTTATTATTGCAAATATACTATAATTATACCTACAAGTTTAGAATGTTTACATAATTAAAAGCTACTAACTGTCAAAAATATTCTATGAATTTTTAGATACTTCATCTAATAAGATACCAGATAGGGATCTTAATGTCTGTTAGAAGTAATAAGGGAGCACATTTTAAAGTTCATGAAAAACAGGAATTAAAATGTTCATTTTTGTGCAAAAAATTGAAGTCCATGCATAATTTTTTCTAAATATATATTTTCCATGGGCTTTATGAAGACCACTCATATGTTACATATATTGTGCTGTGTAAAAGTGAACCCACGTGCTTAGGAATTGCCACTTGGCAATGCAACTACTGTCTACAGAAAAGTGGACATGAAATGGTAAAACAAGAATGCCCCCAAGTGGCAGCAGCTAAAGGAGAGACTTTCAACCAGGAATCTCCTCACACTAAGGCAGGCAGAATTGAATACCTGAATTGCCACTGCCAAGGCAGAATGCTGATCCCCCAGAAAACAGAGAGCTCAGATTAGAAGACAGGAAGCAAGAGGACCTGGCAAATGGAGAGATAGGTCATTCCTAGGGCAATTAGAAATTATACTTTGTAAAGTTTATTGGAGTTAACAATATTCCTTAGTGCAATTGATAAATACCAGACTCTAAGTGAACTTTGAACAGGTTCATAAGCAGATTAAGAATGGATGCTCTAATAAAAGGAAGGGACAAGCCAGGGAAACAATACTCGTACGAACTTGTCCTGAAATTCAATGCAGCATGACATTTAAGTTCACAGATCCTGGAAGCATACTGCCTGAGACTGAACCCAGCTCTGCCACCTGCTAGCTGTGTAACTTAACCTTCCATGTTGCCTCCATGCCATTTTGAAGAAATGGTATCTGTGAGTGACAAAGCAACTAATACTCATATATTATAAATTTCTTAGAACAGTGCTTGGCACAGTGAGGGCTATATTAGTGTTAACTAGTGTCAGTATAACTTTTTCAAACTTTTAACTTTGAATTCTTATTCCATGCCAGATACAATGCCGAGACTATGAGAGGGGTTAACTCAGTTAATTCTCATAACAGTCCTATGAGTTACACAATTATTTCCTATTTTATGGATGACAAAATTGAGGCAGGGAAGTTACGTCAACCAAGAGCACCAAGCTAGTAAGCCTTAGCATTGCATTTGGGATCAAGTAGCCAAACTGCAGGGCTAATGCCCTCCCTTCCTTGCCTCCCAGTGGAAAGGGGTAGCTCCAGGTAAGTATGACCTGAGAAGGAAAAACCCACGTCACCTGCTGTATCTTAGCTCTAGCATACCCACCTCAACATCTATACTTAGACATCTAACAGTCCTTGCAAACTGTCAAGATGAGCTTTCAGTTTCCCCAAAACCTGCTCCTCCCAGACTTTTCTATGTCTTGTTTAACAGAGATGCCATCTTTCCAGTTGCTCAGCCCAGACATTTGGGATCATCTTTGACTTCTCTCTCACTCCACACAGTCAATCTAACAACACATTCCAGTTGGTTTTACCTTCTACCTTCTACCAGCTTCCATGCCCCATCACCTCTCACTGCTACACAGCCTGTTGCAGTTGCTCTCACTGCCTCCTGCCTTGGTTGCTATGGGAACCTCTAACCTGTCTTCCTGCATCTTCTCACACCCTCTCCAGAGTTTCACAAAAGTCTATAATCAGCACAGTGGCCTGCATGCCCTGTGTCCCTTCCTTATTCTCTCTTGGTAGCATTTGTCACCTTCCATTCTATAAAATTTATTTACATTCTACTAGAAGAGGGAGACGATAAATAAGTGTCACACGGGGAGGAATTTTGTTTGTTCTGTACACTGTTAAAATATAGGTCACATCATATCACTTCTGTACACTCAAGATCCACCAAAGCTCCTCTTTGCACTCAGAGTATCAAAGACCCTGCCAACACACCAGCCATCTCTACACATTCCCTGCTCTAGCCTATGCACATCCTCTGCATTCCACCTAGGACCCCCAGGAAAGCTTCCCCCAGGAAAGCTCAAGCCTTATTTTTTTTCCTTCATTCCTTTCATACTTCAATGGTTCCCTGGATAATTGTATTGCCTGACTACTTGACCCAAAATTCAACCCCACCCTACTCACAGCATTTCCTGACCTTTTTCATTGTTTTATCTATTCTCCATAGCACTACCTACCATTTGCATTTTATTTCATACACTTTTATATTGTACTTATTTATATTTTTATAGTATGACTTCCCTCCTAAAATACGTATCTGTTTTGTGCATTGTTATAGCTATAGCACCTAAAAGAGTCCTTTGCACACAGTAGAGACTCAATAAATATTGAATAGTAAATATCCAGAATGAATGAGTTGGTGAATAAGTTAATTAACTTGAATTAATGGCTAAGAAGTAGAAATGAGTATCAGAATCTCATTTTGTCATTGTTATGGTTATAGATGAACCCTGGACTTCAATCAAAATTTCAATCAGCTTTGTTAAAAGATTAGAGAAAGTAGTTTAGACCAGAGGCCAAAATGGGGGTTCCTTCTGAATTAGACGAAGGATTGACCTGACACAAGTGTCCAAGTAGAGATGAAGAATCTGCAACATAGAGAACAGAAACGCAGCCAGGCCTCCTGAGACAGGACGCGGCATCCTTTCCACACGCTGACTCCTTATCAGCGAGCAGCTGGAGACAGAGGGGCAAGCTTCTTTTCTGCTGCAGTGACCAGGCCCCTACTGAAGCAATCTGATTACTGCTGTGCTCTCCTCAGTGAAATCCATTAGCTAATTCACTCCTTCTGTTGGAAGGAGCAAGTAGAAAGGAGAAGAGAGAAAGGAGAGGCCTGTCCCTAGCACTTCCTCGAGAAGATGCCCAGGTAATAATAAATTAAACTAAAGGGTGTGTGTTTGGCACAGCAGTTATGGCACTGCTTGGGATACCTACTTTCCGTATCAGAGTCCTGCCTCTGCTCCCCATTACAGCTTCCTACTAATGCCCACCCTGGGAGGCAGCAGTGATAGCTCAAGTCGTTGGGACACCACCACCCACATGGGAGACCTAGATTGAGCTCTGGGCCTCCTGATTTGGCCTGTTGCAACCATTAGGGGAATGAACTAATGGAGAAAGCTCGCTCTCTCGCGCTCTCTCTCTCTCTCTCTCTCTCTTCTACCTTTCAAATAAAATAAAAATATTTTTGTTTAAAAATAATAAATTATAAAAATAAAGTATTCTAAAGTCACTCATGTAAGTAAGGAAAACTCATTCTGGTTTCTCATTCCATAATGTAGGCTCAGCTAATCTCAGTTTAGCCTATTTTTATTTTCCATAATCCTCAGTTAAAGAATGCTCCCAGACCTTATTATAAATAGATTTCTGGACTGACTGGACCCAACAGTAGTTATAGTCAAGCTGCTTGTCCCTAATATGAATAATAAGAATAATAATATCATGTAACATTAAATAAGCATTTGCCATATGCCAGGCACCATTCTAAGATCACTATAAATTGAATTATTTAAACTAACTTGGACTGAGAGGCTAAGGAACTTATCCAAGTGTACACAGCTAGTAAATGATGGAGAATTATTTCAGTCTAAGTCTGTCTGATGATGCCAAAGTCTACATTTTTATCACTTAACTTCTTGCAACTGTCTCCTAATCTCAAAACAAGGTGGTCCACCTCTTCTAGGAGACTCCCTTAGCCAAGATTTTTTTCAACCTAACAGACTAATTGTTATGGTCACACTTTCAGCAAATGTTCCTACTGAAGTCAATACCATGCCAGACCCTGTTGTTATAAATTAGGCTACCATGCCCAGCACTGCGGCTCACTTGGCTAATCCTCCACCTGTGGCGCCAGCACCTCGGGTTCTAGTGCCGGTTGAGGCGCCAGATTCTGTCCCGGTTGCTCCTCCTCCAGTCCAGCTCTCTGCTGTGGCCAGAGAAGGCAGTGAAGAATGGCCCAAGTGCTTATACCCTGCACCAGCATGGGAGACCAGGAGGAAGCACCTGGCTCCTGGCTTCGGATCGGTGCAGCACACCAGCCATGGCGGCCATTTGGGGGATGAACCAACGGAGAGAAGACCTTTCTCTCTGTCTCTCTCTCTCTCACTGTCTAACTCTGCCTGTCAAAAAAAAAAAAAAAAAAAAGACAAAAACAACAAAAAAAATTAGGCTACCATAGTAAGATCCCAGTGCCATAGTAAGATCCCAGTGGAAAGAACGGGGCCATCAAAGAAGGAGGTACCTTTCTCTGAAGGGGGGAGAGAACTTCCACTTTGACTATGACCCTGTCAGAATAAGATCGAAGTCAGCAAACCCTAAAGGCTTCCCTAGCCTCGGCAACTCATGACTAGAACCTAGGGAGATTACCGACACCATAAACAAGAGTGTCAAATTGTTAAATCAACAACAGGAGTCACTGTGTACTTACGTCTCATGTGGGATCTGTCCTTAATGTGTTGTTCAATGTGAAGTAATGCTATAACTAGTACTGAAACAGTATTTTTACACCTTGTGTTTCTGTGTGGGTGCAAACTGATGAAATCTTTACTTAGTATACACTGAATCGATCTTCTGTATATAAAGATAATTGAAAATGAAAAAAGAAACGGTGTTAAATTGGAAATTGCATAGAAAATTATTCAATTTTTTTTTAAAAAAATCATGTAGGATCTCTGTCCTTAATGTGCTGTACATTGTGAGTTAATGCTATAACTAGTACTCAAACAGTATTTTTCACTTTGTGTTGCTATATGAGGGCAAACTGTTGAAATCTTTACTCAATATATACTAAACTGATCTTCGGTATATAACGAGAATTGAAAATGAATCTTGATGTGAATGAAAGGGGAGAGGGAGCGGGAAAGGGGAGAGTTGTGGGTGGGAGGGAAGTTATGGAGGGGAAGCCATTGTAATCCATAAGCTGTACTTTGGAAATTTATATTCATTAAATAAAAGTTTAATAAAAAATTTTTAAAAATTTAATCTTATATGTAGAAAGAATTTGTCTCTAGGAAGTGTGACTTAGGAATTTTTAATAAGGAAATAGGAAGAAATTTATTTGTATCAAGTTAAGTGATACAAGGAGAGTCTCTATAATTCTGAAAATAAAACACTCAGTGATTAAAAAAAAAGAAGGGGTTTGATGAATTAAGTATCTTCATAGAAGGGAAATACAGACAGCAAGAGATCTTAACATATAAGATGTTGAAAGTATCATGGGTATTCTCTTTTCAGTAAAGACTGAGGAATGAGAAAGTGAAAATATCACTCTCTCAAGTATTTGACCCCTATTTATTTGAAAGAAAGCAAATACACTCTGTATTGCCCTCAAGCAGCAATCCAAGCCACAGTGAATTTGTTATAAGGAAGCTCATTTCAATTAGTAATTTTCAAAAGATATATTTATTCATTCATTTGATTATTTATGTAAGAGTTAGAATGACAGGAATAATGAAGCTGAGAGACAGAGAAAGAGAGAGATCTATCTGCTGGTTCACTCCTCAAATGGCTGCAAATAGTCCAGCTGGAGCTGGACTAGGCAGAAGCAAGGAGCCAGGGACTTCCTCCAGGTCTCTCACATGGGTAGCATGGGCCCAAGTACATGGGCCACCTTCTGCTGCTTTCCCAGGTGCACTAGCAGGAAAGTGGACCAGCAGTAGAACAGCCAGGAGTTGAGCCAGCACTCTAAGAAGGGATGCTAGCAGCTTAAGTGGCAAGTTAACATGCTGCCCCAAAACACCTGCCCCTCAATGAATAATTTTAATCAGCTTGCTTGAAAATGAAGCACCCCACTTCTAGAAGAGTTTCATCACAGGCTGAGAGGATTTTAAAGGAAGGAGTCTTTCATTAAGTGGGAGGTGAGCCTAGATCAAAAACATGCTTGTCTACTTCATTTTCACTGCTCAGTGTTGAATGAGAAGTCAGAACAGTATAGTAAATTCCTCAAAACACTACATTCATTAACCTCCAAAGATTACATTAAAAAAAAAAAGATTCATTTATTTGAAAGTCAGAGTTACATAGAGAGAGAAGGAGAGGGAGAGAGAGAGAGAGAGGGGTCTTCTATCCACTGGTTCACTCCCCAGTTGGCCACAACCACCAGAGTGGTGCCAATCTGAAGCCAGGAGCCAGGAGCTTCTACCAGGTCTCCCACATGAGCGCAGGGGCCCAAGGACTTGGGCCACTTTCTACAGCTTTCCCAGGCCATAGCAGAGAGCTGGATCAGAAGTGGAGTAGCCAGGACTTGAACTAGCTCCCATATACGATGCCAGCACTGCAGGTGGAGGCTTTACCCATTACACCACAGCGCTGGCCACATGAAGACCACATTTTATCTTACTATTTCATGCTACCTAGTTTCAAGATGTTAAATGTATTTAATTCACATTTAACATAGGTATAGTTGTTTTAGTTATATGTTTGTTTATTTCAAATGACTTTACTTGGTACATAAAAAACTTGATCACTAATTCAAAAACATTTTTTGTTATAATCTATGCAATCTAAAAGTCTAAGGATCACTGGATTAGGTGAAAATAGGATCCCATGGTTCTGTGAGCTCTTTGACAAGGAAAACAATTTGTGAATCTACAAAGCTTTATATCACTCATCTCACCTAATTCTCAAAGCTTTGTTGGTTAGATAAAGGTGATGTCTTTCTGAACAATACAACAAGTGGGTCATTTGCCCAAGGAAACACCAATGGAATAGTGAAGTCTGAAATCTGTACTGTTCTCCAGAACCAGGTCCCTCAGTTATTATGATAAGCTGCCCTTAAAATATTCAACATGCCTTCCTCAAGTCAAAAAAGGAAGAAATAAAAGCAAAGAAAAGAAATAAGGGCCCAGTGCTGTGGCGCAGTGGGTTAATGCCCTGACCTGAAGCGCTGGTATCCCATATGGGTGCCAGTTAGAGACCCGGCTACTCCACTTCCTGTCCAGATCTCTGCTATGGCTCAGGAAAGCAGTAGAAGATGGCCCAAGTCCTTGGACCCCTGCACCCATGTAGGAGACTCCAATGAAGCTCCTGGCTCCTGGCTTCAGATCTGCAGAGCTCTGGCCATTGCAGCCATCTGGGGAGTGAACCAGCGGATATAAGACCTCTCTCTCTCTCTCTGACTCTCCTCTCTCTGTGTAACTCTTTCAAATAAATAAATAAATAAATATTTTAAAAAAAAGAAATAAAATGCTGGGGGCTTGTATTGTGGTACTGTGAGTTAAGCTGCTGCTTGGAATGCTTGCATCTCATATCAGAGCACCAATTCAAGTCCCAAATGCTCCACTTCTGATCCAGCTCCCTGCTAATGCACCTGGGAAAGCAGCAGAAAATGACCCAAGTGCTTGGGACCCTGACACCCATGCTGGGGACCCAGATGGAACTTCAGGCTCCTGGCTTCAGCATGGCCCAGCCCTGGTCACTGCAGCCATTTCATTTGGGGAGTAACCCAATGGATGAAAGATTCTCTCTCTCTCTCTCTCTCTCTCTCTCTCTCTCTCTCAATCTCTCTCTCTGTCACTTTTTCAAATAAATAAAAATTTTAAAAATAGAAATAAAAATCGTATCAAGAATAAAAGAAAACTTATTTAACTTGATAAAGGATTTCTATCCATGAATAATGCATTAATGATAGAACATTAGAAGCATTCCCATTAATATCAGGATTAAGAGAAGAAAAACTTCCATGGTCGAAACATTTCAGTATAGTAAATAATATAGTAAGTCAATAAAAATAAAAGAGATAAATATTGGAAAACAAGAGAAAGCATCATTATTTGCGATATGTTTTTCTGCCTAGAAGAGAATCAAGTGTCAAACTATTAACACTAATAAGAGTTGAAAGATGTCCAGATAAAAAATTAATTGGGTTTCCTATTTACCCACAATAAAACCTTAAAAGTGCTAGCTTCGACTCTGCCACTGGTTCACTATTTCCCTTGCCCTTCCTCAGACTCAGTCCCCACCTTTAACAAAGTTTGGGATGAACTCCCTCACCAGCTATAACACCGCCTATTCTGTGCTGTCATTAGCCCTTCCATCCAAGTCCCTCCATGGCTCAAGGAACATTTTAGAAGAAAGGAAGACCAGCCATGGGAGGTTTTCCTTTGCGCATATTCACCAGGATACAGGTGTTACCTTTACAAACTTTCCTGGGTTCTCTAATATGCTATATTTTTTCCAGCAAAATCATTGTTCCCATTGTTTCCTACACTGCAAAATTGTCAAGTGATTTGGTGCATCATAATGCTGAGGTTTCAGACAGATTGAGCAGTGTGAAAATTAAGAGAAGCCAGAGGAATAAGAAGGATTCTCATTTTGTCTTGGGAAATAGTGCCTGACCACCCCTTTTGTCAGAGGGCGGGCAGAGCTCCCTTCCACGGTACAGGTAGCAATGGTGGGTCTTTGATTCCAGAACCGCCACAAGACTGGGGCTGAGTCATGAACCAGCACACACCCTTCAGTTCCATTCCTAAGATGGAGAATGGATTCGTAGTTGTCTTATCTGTGTGTGCTGCTACAACAAAATACCACAGAGTAGGTAATTTGTCCAGAACAGAAATTTTATTTTCAGATATCTGGAGTCAAGGAAGCTGAAAATCGAGACTCCAGCAGACTCAGTGTCTACCCAGGGAAACTGTCCACTTCCAAGGCAGCACCTGGCCGCTGCAGCCTCCTGAGGCGGGAGGTGTCCTCGCGGGGCCAAAGGCTGAAGGGCAAGCTAGGGAGGTCTCACAATGCCATTTAAAAATATATTTATTTATTTATTTATTTGAAAGGCAGAGTTACAGAGAGGCAGAGGCAGAGAGAGAGGTCTTCCATCAGCTGAGTCATTCCCCAAATGGCTGCAATGGCCAGAGCTGGGCCAGTCTAAGCCAGGAGGCTGGAGCTTCTTCCAGGTCTCTCACATGGATGCAGGGGCCCAAGGACTTGGGCCATCCTCTGCTGCTTTCCTATTAGCAGGGAGCTAGATCGGTAGTGGTGCAGCCAGGACTCAAAAGAGAGCCCATATGGGATGCTGGCACTGCAGGCAGCAGCTTTACCTGCTACGCCACAGTGCCAGCACCATCTATGCCTCTTGTTTAAGAGCCCCAATCCCTGTCCTGAGGAATCCTCATAGTCCAATAACCTCTTACAGGCACCACCTTTTAATACTTTCATATTGACAACATCTGTGTTTCAGACACAGCCGCAGTAGAATTTTCAGTGTCTAAACACAATCTCCATCACTAATGCGGCCTGCATGTGTGTGTTGCATGTGTATTCAACAGAAACACAAATGTTAGGAATATGCATGTCTTAAATTCTACACATCATCTTAGTAAAGATTCAAACTGCCATCCTGGTAGAATGGCAAAATTTTACCTCAGTCATGTATGTTCCCTAAACCCCAACCATAGTATCAGCTTCTGCAATCAGGTTCCCCAGACACAGAATCTGTAAAAGTCATTTATTCAGAAATATCACCAAGGAAAACTGGTAAGAAAGTGAGACAGAAAATACCCTAGGGAAAGTTCTATATCAAGAAAAGTCCCTTTGCTGGTGCTGTGGTATAGCGGGTTAAGGTGCCATCTGCAGTGCCAGCTTCCCCTGTGGGCACCGGTTCAGTCTGGCTACTCCACTTCCAATCTAGCTCCCAGCTAATATGCCTGGGAAAGCGGAGAATAGCACAAGTCCTTGGGCTCCTACAACCACGTGGGTGCTCCTGGCTCCTGGCTTCAGATTCTGGCTGTTGCAGCCATTGGGGAGTAACCCAGCAGATGGAAGATATATCTTCCCTCTCTCCACCCCCTCTCTCTTTCTTCCAAGATTTATTTGTTTATTTGAAAGGCAGGAGAGAGAAGAAAGAAAGAAAGAAAGAAAGAAAGAAAGAAAGAAAGAAAGAAAGAAAGAAAGAAAGGAAGGAAGGAAGGAAGGAAGGAAGGAAGGAAGGAAGGAAGGAAGGAAGGAAGAAAATGTCCCCCAAGGGTGGGCATTTAGCCTAGCCATCAAGATGTCTATGTCTCATATCATACAGAATATCTGAGTTCAACTCTCCTGACTCGGATTTCTTACTCGAAGTTCCTGGTAATGCATACACTAGGAAACAGCAAGTAATATCTCAAGTAACTGAGTTCCTGCCACCCATGTAGAAGAGTGGGTCAACTTTCTTGATCTTGGTGGTGGCTTTGCCCAGCCCTGCCTGTTGCAGGCATTTGGGATGTGAACCAGAGGATGGGGGATGGGAATTTGATATCTCTGTCTCTCTCCCTCTCTTTCTCTCAAATGAAGAATTGTTTTTAATTTAAAACAAAAAGAAAAGCCCCTTGTATGAATCAATTCCACATGGAGATTTGGAGACCACTTAGATCATGTCTGTCCTGCTCAAGAGCAAAGGAGCTAGAATATTTCTATTTCCTACACCAACTAGTCATTGATTAAGAACTGAAACTGGGGACTGTGATTTACCAAAAACAACTGAATTTCTGTGTGAACAGTTTCCAAAGATCAGAGGGCAGCACCTACCAACAAGATGCACTAGCGTGATGTATGAGAGAATTGTAAAAGAGACAAGGAGACACAGGCAGAACACCAGCAAAGCCAGCCAGTCTAGCTCTGGTGCTGTTTGGATCCACTCATGTCTCACACTAAGTTTATTCCAGTGTTTCTTCAAAGGGAATCACCATTGCAGTCACAATTCTAGGAAAAATTAAGACTTCAGGAGTGAAGAGTTGATGCAGTAAGCTAGAACACCTGGTCTTTTTCTGTGCAGCTGTAATAAAATCCCTGAGACTTATAAAGAAATTTATTTTCTCATATTTCTGGAGACTGAGGAATCCCAGACCAATGTGCAGGCAGTTCAGTGTCTACACGGGACTGAGGACTGCTCTTTCCTTCCAACATAAGACCATCTCACTGCATCCTCACATGGAGGACAGGAAAAAGGAACACTAATGCTCCATCCTCATACAGGAGATGCGATAGAAATGCCAGGCTGCTCTCTTAAGCCTTTTTCATAAGGGCATCAATCCCATTCACAAGGGTGGAGGACTCATGACTGAATCACTTTCCAAAGGCTCTACTATTTGATGCCACCATCTTGGTGTTTAGGTCCCAACCTATGAATTTTAGAGCATGCTGCTGCAGTTGGTCTCAAGGTCATTCCTGATATTCATTATCACCTTCCTTTACTATCCATTGCAGATTTTCTTCATATTTGTCCAGCACTTCTGCTGGTCTAGATTGCTTTCCTGATGTAGTGATCCTGATTGTCCCCCTTGAGCAACCTGAGACTCTAGTGATGTCCTTGTTGGATCATCTTTGTTGCAACTCATAGTCACAAGTAAAACTGGATTGCAAACACCAGGCAATGGTCTAGTGGATCCCATGGATGCCAGATTCACTCTTCTTTTTTTCCATTCTGTAGCATCAATCCTATCTCTTATGGAGGTCAGAGTTAACTACCCCACAGAATTGAATCTTTTCAAAACTCTATTGTTTTACTTGCAGAAGTAGACAAAAATTATCAGACAGCATTCATAGTGTTATGGTTGGCAGAACACTGACTGTGCCCCAGGTGAATGCATATTTTCCCTCCTAGGAAGCTGAGTTGAAATACACACTGGGCCTGAAGTGGTTGGGACAAGAAACTCAAATTTTCCAAGTGAGTCACTGGGTCTGAGAATAAAAGGCACCTCTCTTATTTCCAACCATGGTTCCAGCCTCCCTATATCAGATACTTAGCCTCATATAGTAGTGAAATTCCTAGATATCCAAAAAGAAATAGTTTGGAACAATAGTCCAAGTATAATATATAATGCAAGGTAAAATAACTTGCCCTTGATCCTGGAGGGATGCCTCAGCATCTTCCAGATCACAAGATCTTAAAAACTCACAGAAGTGGCATACCCTTAAATGCTTGTAGAATTTTCTCTCTCACCCACTGGAGCATATCCATTACATTGGCATTTAGAGCATTTACCAGTTGCAACTCATCAAGGCCAAATAACAGAATGTCATCAAGAGATCAAGCCAGTGTGATGGTCTACAAAAGATCATGTGATCAAAGTCCCTTCTGACTACTACATTGTGACAGAAGGCTGGAATAGACCAGAGAGAAAGTTCATAAATGTGCAAAGTTGTGCATCTCGTCAATGAAAACTGCTTCTGAGTCTCTTCACTTACAGGTATTGAAAAGAATATATTTGCTAAGTCAATGGCTCCATAGCAAGTACCAGAACTACATGTCTTAATCCTTGAGGATCCCTATAAAATTTATTTTAGAGAAAGAATCTCATTCTTTTAAAAACATTTTTAAATCACTATATTAGGGGCAGGTATCTGACACAGTGGTTGAGATGCCACTTGGGACACCCACTTCCCATGTCAAAATACCTAGGTTCAAATCGTGGCTCTGCTTCTGATTCCAGCTCCCTGCAAGGCACATCCTAGTAGGCAGAAAGTCATAGTTCAAGTACTTGGGTCCCTACCACCCACATGGGAGACCTGAATTGAATTCCTGGTTCCTGGTTTTGATCTGGCACAGCCATGGCTATTGAGAGTATTTGAGAAGTAAACCAGTAAATAATTCTCTGACTCTACACCTTTTAAATATGTAAATATATATATATTGAATTCAAGTCCTAGCTCCACTATATACCCACGGATTCACCCACCTATATATTAAATTAAACTTGTTAATTATATAATTAATATCTTAAATAGACTTTTCTTGTTTATGTAATCTATCAAGGACTAATACACATTTGTGTTTCTCAGTAATACTGTGTTTCTCAGTAATATTGTGTTTTTATCAATTCATATTTCCAAGGATCCTAATTTTTTTTATTTCTTTTTTGACAGGCAGAGTTAGTGAGAGAGAGAGACAGAAAAGTCTTCCTTTTTCCATTGGTTCACCCCTCAAGTGGCCGCTATCGCCGGCGCGTTGCACCAATCTGAAGCCAGGAGCCAGGTGCTTCCTCCTGGTCTCTCATGCAGGTGCAGGGCCCAAGGACCTCGTCCATCCTCCACTGCCTTCCTGAGCCACAGCAGAGAGCTGGACAGGAAAAGGAGCAAGTGGGGCAGAATCCGGCACCCCAACCAGGACTAGAATCTGGGGGTGCTGGTGCCGCAGGCGGAGGATTAGCCTAGTAAGCCGCTGCTTCGGCCCCCAAGGATCCTAATTGAACAGATATGTAGTGGAACCAAAATTTCTGTATCTTTAAATTGTTCCCTGAGTAATTCTAATGATAATCCTTTAACACTATGAGTGAAATTGGTTCATTCATTCAACAAATATTTACGAGCATCGAGTACCCTCTCTATCTCAGCATCCTAGATATATTATTTAGCAGTGAGATATGTCAAGAAATAACTTGTGATCTATGTAATTTATATATACAACTTACAAAACATTAAAACTATGAAAAACAGTAAGTTAATATTGGTATATTATTTATGTCTAAAAGGTAAGCTTTCTCTTTCTTCTCTTCTTACCCTAGTTTTCCCAGTAACTTTTCCATTTTACCCTATAATAAAATCTCTTACTAGAATCCCTGTTTTCATTAATTTCTTTGAAAATAAATGGTTAGAGTTGAATTTTTTCCTGTTTCCTAGAGTCAATGTTCCAAAATACTATTTCTAGTTGTCTTTTTGCATGAACTGTCCATTTAATTTTTTTTGCTATAAAATATTTTTATGGTTTCCATGCTGAATATTTTCCTGCATATTTCTCTCTTAATTTAAGTCTAATATTTGTCCCCATTTTGTATGAGTGGAAGCCCCTTGACTCTCCTTCCTATTTACTCAAGGATTATTTTAATCTTACCATTAGCCCTGGACTAAAGAGATGGATTTACTTTTACAGTAAATGTTCTCTCTTCTCTGCAGCTGCCTATGATGGATGGGTGGATCAGTGGGTAGGGAGCTGCATCTCTGTGAAGCTGCAGACTGGGAAATCTGACTCTGCATTTTCTGTCGGAATTTATTGAAAATCTTTCATTATCACTCATTTTGTGTTATCTCCTATGCCAGGAGGGCATCCCTTAAATTTGGATTCATTTCACTACTTCTGAGTTAGAATTCGCAATACTGAAACTTTTCTTTAGTGTGCATTTAATTTTATGAATCAATACTATTATTTCTAGCCCAGCTGCAGCACGGGTTCACCAACAGACCTCTAATGATTAGAAAGTCCGCTTAGACAAACATAATGGCATTATCTAGTCACATAGTTTCTCTTCCAGCCTCTCCACTACTCCAGGTAAGGTGTTTTCCACCCTCCTTCCTGCAGCACACTCATGGTGCCGGTATTCCTCCTGTGGTTGAGACAATACTACTGGGGTTCTGCACCATCTCTACAAACTTCCCACAGTCCAGACCACTGTGTGAATGAGTAGGAGACTCATGTGCCTGCCCTGGCATCTGTTATACAGAGACTGCATTAGGAAGACGAAGCCTGCTCCAGTTCTCAGCACTTATGCAGTTTGCTTCATTGCTTCTCTTGCTTCTTTCAGTAAATAGCAGGCATGGATAAACATGTACTTACACCACCATCCTTCCCATTAATCCCATTAATTTTGTAAGCAGAAACAAACAAAAAGCCTTTTTTTGTTTTTGAAAGCAAAAGCCATTTTAAGAAGTTATTTGATGGTAGTTTTAATGCCAGGAAATGGGTTTCTCTACTGACAGACTGATTTTCTTCTGAAAATGTAGTCAGTGTGTTTATTATCATTTTCATCCCATGTAGATAAAACAAGGCACCTTAAGCGCCTTACTGATAGACACTTCCTGCCTTTAAGCTTCCCTTACAGCTCATGCCAAACCTTCAATAAAAAGAACACTTCTGAGCCTGTTGCTCTCTGCAGTCCACTCTGTACTGTACTCCTCATCCCGTTTGTCAACCATATTTCTAATCCTGCTTTCAACTTCTTAAAGAGGTAACCTAAAAGTGTGTTATTAAATCCAACATATTTTGTCATAGCCTGGTGGTAGTTTATAGCTAATTTGTAATGATCAATACAGCTGAAGCCAGATTTGTAACTGAGTTTAGCCTCAGCTCTTCAAAACGTTTTTCTCATTGTTCCCAGTTTCCCTAATCAAACCACTTAGAGAATTAACAACAAAAATGAAATCTCTGAAGGTCATTAAGCACAAGAGTTTGAAACCTGGGAATTTTTAATTGGCATATTTAATACAGAAACTCAATTCTCCTTAGTAGCTTATATGCTATATTAAATCATCTATGGTAACTCATTTACAAATATCACATTGGGAGTTGGAACTGAGGGAGGGGAAAGAGAAAAAATCAAATATATAGACAGATAAATCTTTTTTAGCTTTTGGTTTTTGGCATGCAGCTAACAAGAGGAACAGCTCTTCCACATTCCCAGTGATCTTATTTTTAGGTCACAGGACCACTCTGAAAGTGTGTGGAAGACAGTTCACCTGGAGAGGAGAACTAATTAGTTCCTTGGAGTCTCACGAGATGGCTTCACTATCCAAGCTTGTGGGTTTTGTTCCTGCTTGTAATTTTATACATGAATCTGAGCTGGCAGACCTCAACTTCCCAATAAATGATAGAGAAGCCAGAAAGCCATATTTACTACTTTAGAGGAAAAAGAAATGAAAAAAAACCATGACTATCAAGCACGCTGTATACCCAAACACACTGATGTGAAAAGATATGAAAAATATTCATTTACAGTGGTAGGTACACCTTATCCATGAACTGTTTACTTCTATCTGCTTCTTCGCAGCTGGTTCATCAAGAGATAAATTTAGAAATTTAAAAATTGCTTAGCAAGTAGAGAGAATATATAAATCAGATAGAAATTTTATTGAAGCCATGATAAACCCGGGTTTTAGAAAATCTATTCCCTATAATAGTGATGTAAGCAACAATTTGGTGCTGCTCCATTTTCTAGACAGTAATGGATAAATCCTTCCAAAGTCATCCTCCTCGACATCATGTTTACCATATTTCATGAAGACCCTCTCCATTCTTTTGACACATCTTCTTTTAAGCACATTAATATTATCAAATCTTCCTCCATGTGCTTAAAAGACTGTGTCTGTTAACACGATCTGCATAGACACCAACCCTGGTATTTATTTTATCAGTAAAACTCCGAACACTGGGAGAAGTCACTGCTGCTGGGAGCCCTACATAGTACTGGAATAGTGTGCCCTTCACTAGATTTAATTACTTCTTTTTAAGACATATCTTGGCTAATGGATTCCTAGAGTCTTGCCTTCACATTTTAGCACTGTGCAAAAGGAGGCAAGGAAAGGATCTCAATATTTTCTCTTCTCAGCTGATTCTATGTCTCCTGAGATTATGCACAACCACAGAATTCCGGGGACAGGTTATTGGAGCTTTTGAAATCTTCCTCTTTGTGGACTGTTCTTGAATTGCTACCATGGAAACAGACATCTCATTATTTTTGAACAGGCCAGCTTCAGTTTAAATTAACTGCCATAAAAAAAAGAAGAAATTCTTTTTTGTATGAACAAAGCAAAATAATGTGACTTCAGTCAAGTTAAGCTCTATTCACAACCATAGGTCAAGATAAAATTTTCAAAATTTTTGAATCACTGCAAATCACATGACTGCAGGGTATCATTTATATCCTAACAATTTGTCTATCACTTTGCATGTGAAAAGCCCATAAAATTCCCACAGAATCATGGATTTGCCATAACATCCTGGTGAATGCATACATTGAATATGCTGGATATTGCATGTAGCACAACACAGTACGTTCCAAATATTCATTGTTCTGTGTTTTCCACCAACTTTTAAAACAATGCCTGGGATCTGGTGGGACATCAGCACACAGGGAATGGACAGATGCACCAATGCATGAGAATCTCAATGGCTGCTTACATGACACTAGTGGCAATATCACTTACTCAGTATCAAAAATTTACCACAGCACATGCAGATTCCTAAAACCTCTGAAATAATTTCTGGGGTCCTTTTGCATAAACCAATGGCATAAAAAGGGTCCTTATCTTCATATAACCTCAAGATTGGAAGTTATACCAAATATAATTATTTTTGTTCAGATTTAACCATTTTCAAACAACTCAAAAAACTCAAATATTCCAGTAACTTCTTTTACTGGTAGCAGGAAGGATTTTCAAATTGCTTGAAGGTGGGGTGTGTCAAGTGGTAGTTAAGGCCTCTGTGAGACTGTAGTTGCCATGGGGAAAGAAACAACATCTCTCATTAAAACACAAAGTCTAGTACATTAGCTAGAACATTAAGAGTACTCAATAACTATTGGTAGAATAAACTATTGAGGGGCCAGTGCCATGGCACAGGTTAATCCTTCGCCTGCGGTGCCAGCATCCCATATGGGCTCCGGGTCTAGTCCCATCTGTTCCTCTTCCAATCCAGCTCTCTGCTGTGGCCAGGGAAAGCAATAGAAAATGGTCCATGTCCTTGGGCCCCTGCATCTGTGTGGGAGAACTGGAAGAGGCACCTGGCTCCTAGTTTTGGATTGGTGCAGCTCCAGCCATTGCAGCCATTTGGGGAGTGAACCAACGGAGGGAAAACTTCTCTCTCTGTTTCTCCCTCTCATTGTCTGTAACTCTAGCTCTCAAATAAAAAATATTTTTTTTTTAAAAAAAAAGAATACCTATTGAATCCCTGAATACATGATATCTCTTGGGCAGGTTCTATTTACAGATTTAGGGATTGAAATCAAGTTGAGCTTCATTTTAAGGGCCTTTGAACCCATATGGAACAAGTGTAATGACCACACACAGGCTATCATTGTCCCAATGGAGTCAATTTTTCTCTAAATTGGATTTCCAATTCCTTTAACCTCCTTTTATATGATATGACTTACAGTGTCTTCACCATTAGGTTTGACATCTAGAATCAATATAACACAACAGTTTAGAATAAAATGAGTGTCATTTATCTTGTCAATACTTGCAATATTATAACTTAAAATTGCATTAGCTCCTTTGACAACAACATTTAGTCTCAACTCCAACTGACAGAAAGCCAACTCAAATGAGCTTAAATAAAAAGTCATTAAAAATATTCAGAATATTCTGAAGGGAGAGAGTAAAAGAACTTTGTATTGAGACCAATAATTGTGACTAAAAATTTATTTTACCACGGAGGCAAAACGGCCTGAGAAAAAATTAGAACAAAGGCTTTATTCATTCCAGGACTCTTCTGCTGAAAGAGCCAGGGGCTGACAGGTGATATATCTCATTTATCAATATCAGAAACCATGAACTCTCTTCCTCTATATCTGAGTGACAAATCCTGGGGACAGATTTTGGCTTGTCACACTTTATCAGGTCACCTGAGCCAGCTGGCTACAGGTAACTTTGTTCAGACATGACCAGCAGAGGCCCAACACTCTGTATTATTGCCCTCAGAGAGCAGAAGTGATTGTCAGACCACTGCCCCAGTCAGCATCTAATAAACTGTCACATTGCCAATATCTTGAAATCAAGAGGGCCGGCGCCACAGCTCACTAGGCTAATCCACCGCCTGCAGCGCCGGCACCTCAGGTTCTAATCCTGGTTCTGTCCTAATTCTGTCCTGGTTGCTCCTTTTCCAGTCCAGCTCTCTGCTGTGGCCTGGGGAAGGCAGTAGAAGATGGCCCAAGTGCTTGGGCCCTGCACCGGCATGGGAGACCAGGAGGAAGCACCTGGCTCCTGGCTTTGGATCGGCTCAGTGCGCTGGCTGTAGCGGCCATTTGGGGAGGGGGGTGAACCAACAGAAGGCAGACCTTTCTCTCTGTCTCTCTCTCTTTCACTGTCTAACTCTGCTTGTCAAAAAAAAAAAAGAAATCAAGAGTAACTAAAATAGCTAAATATTTTTCATAAATGTGTCTGCGAAGCTATGTTTCCCAGTGTTTTGGCAAATGTGCACAGACAGATTTGGGGGATGTAACTGCAAGGTACAACATTTATCTATCTTACATTTAATTTTTGAAAGCCAACTTATCTCGCAAGCTTCCACTTACTTTCACTTTCCCCTAAGGCCTAATCCAAAAATGCCCATTGTCAAGGTGTTTGTCAAGGAAGAAATATATTACAGTAACTGAAGGAAATTGTTAGACTAATGAAGAGAGAAAAGCATTTTGTAAAAGATTCTTTAAGTAAAATACATAATTATGTGGTTACACATTGTTGGCAATTTTTTGCCTGCTATGTTTTATGTTATAAATAGATTAATTGACTCAGTAGAGAGAAGTAATTTAATTTAAGCATGAAAAAAATGTCTCTTCCAGCAAGACACTTAATGGCAACAGCATGAGAAAAAAGAAAAGAGACTACATTTTTATTTTATTCTAGCAAGAAAAGGGGTATATTTGAGGTGGATATTGGAGGCAGAGGAGGATAATTAGTATTTTTTAAAACAATGGTTAACAATAGCCAATAAAAGAGGAAAAAAAGAGGATTTTAGTTGATTAGAATTTCTTGGGTCTGATACTAGCCAATTGTTTCTGCTGCTATGCTTATGACCAGAATAAATAAGCCAAATATTTGTGAATTCTTACTGTATTCCTTGTGTTGATATTCAGCTTTCATGCAGGAGAATTCCATGGATCATGCATGAGAAAACACACTTTCAAATGGCTTTAGTGAAAAACCTGGATTCCCAGAAATAGTGAACGCCTGGATCCTCAGTAGTTCTTCCTACTCTTTGAAGTCATTGAGGAGGCTAGAACTCACCCAGAAAGGGGATGGATTGAGGATGCACTGTGGAATAGCATCTAAAGCCAAAGCCAAAGCCTGAAGCACCAGCATCCCATATGGGTGCTGATGCGAGTCCCAGATGCACCATTTTTGATCCAGCTCCCTGCTGATGTACCTGGGAGAACAGTGAGGATGGTCCAAGTCCTTTGGCTCCTGTACCTATGTAAGAGATCCACAAGAAGCTTCTGGATCCTGGCTCCTGGCTTCAAATTGGCTCAGCCCTGGCTGTTGCAGCCAATTGGGGAGTGAGCCAGTGGATGGAAGACCTCTCTCTCTCTCTCTCTCTCTCTCTCTCTCTCTCTCTCTCTCTCTCTCTCTCTCCCCCCTCCCTCTCTCTCCCTCTACTTCTCTTTCTCTCTAAGTCTTTCAAATAAAATAAATAAAACTTTTTAAAAAATACTACATTAAGCCAAATTTTGTTTTTTAATATCATACAGTGGAGGAAGAACACAAATAGTTACCTATTTATAAAAATAGTATGCCTCTTCCTTTATCCAAAAAAAAAAATCCTGTCTTTGAAAATGTTTTTACTTATTTAAAGTTAAAATGTTAGCACTGATTTTCTGAAACTGACTACTTCTTGAGAGGTAATTTTAAAAAATGAAGATTTCAACAAGGTAAATTACTTGTTCCTTTTTTTTTAATTTTAAAGCACATGACTGTATTTTATGTTTGGGAATTTCAGTCAACTATGACAACAGATTTAAAGCAGGTCAGCTAGCTGACTCGGGGTTAATGGCACAGCCTATCATATAAGCTGTCTGATAGTGGGCAAGTTCTCTATCTGTGCTGTCCACAAGCATAGTTGTTGACACCAGGAAGAAGAGAATTTTTGCTTTGATTTCCACTAGAGGGTGCTATGTTTTTCAGCAGAAGTGGCAGCAATGTAAATTTCACCATTTTTCAACTAGTAACAGAAAACAGAATCAACTGGCATATTTCGAATTGTCTAAATAGGTCTTAGGGTCCCTATACTTTGGTGCTCCAAGTAGCTATCAGTCTTGTCTCTCCCTTCAGTTATGACTCTTCTTCCAGCTTCACCTTCAGTATCAGAGCAGCACAATTAGAAGATGTTACTAACGACACAGAGCTGATACATACCTGAAGCATATAAATTCATAAGCTAATGGTAAATAGAAAATATTTTTCAATTAAGTGTAGAAAAAAGTGTTGTGCATAAGTTTTCTTCTCCACAAATTTTTAAATTATCTTCATTTAGATTCTTATTCTTTAATATACCAATATTACCATGAATTTCCAAGATTTATTATTTTAGAATTTCTTGAGTTTATTTGACCATAGAACCTTTATTCACAGCGCACTAGTTATCATCTACCTGAGTCAATGTTTTCCACAAAGCAGAGCTTGGAAAACACTGAAAGGATTTTAGCAGGATGAATTTTTTTTTTTTTTTTTTTTTTTTTTTTTACATCTTAGACATTCTCCTGAAACACTACTTGTCCACTTATTGTTACATCCATCCCATGGATCTCCAACTTGCCTTCAAGTTATTTTCCCTTGAACTATATTATTATATTCACTTATATATTCAATTCAATAACGCATTTATCGAGCACCTAATATGTGCATCTCACTCCTAGGTACTGGGTATATTGTAGTAAACAAAACATATAATGATTTTTACTCTTACATGCTAGTGGGAGCAGACAAATTAAAAAGTGAGACATACAGACTGTCAGATGTTGATGAGTATTATGGAAAAAGCAATGCACAGAATGTAGATGCACTAGCAATGTAAACTTAGTGTGTGGGTTGTGTGTGTGTGTGTGTGTGTGCGTGCGTGTGGAAATGTTTCATCCCCGGAAAGACTGAGGAAGCTGAGGGTCATGAAGATATTCAAAGGAAGAGCCTTCAAGATAGAAAGTCAAGTGCCACGGCTTTGAAGTCAGAGAGTCCCTTATGTGCTTGAGAACCTCAAGATGCTAAGCACAGTAAGCAAGTGCATGGGTCTTGATGAGAGATCAGGAAAGTCTCAGGGATCAAATTACGTGGGGTCTTCAAGCCACGGTATGGAAAGCCATTCATTCAAAGATTTTAAATAGAAGAACAATTTGACCTGACTAATGGTTTTAGGATCACTCCTGCTGCTGTGTTGCAAACAGACTGTGGGTTTAGGCAGCCAGCGTAGCAGCAGGCACCGGTTAGGTAGCTGTTGTGATCATTTACCTGTGAGACAGACATGGCTCCCCGACCAGGGCTGAACAGAAGGATGGAGAGACTTCGGAGTTCAGAGCTGAAGCATTGTCCCTGACTACTTGGCGTACCTTTTGCTACACTGCTCGGGTTTCCCTTCCGATGTTGTTGTGGTTTAGAAATTATGGACCTATTTCTCTAAGGAGGTGGAGAACAAAAGAGAATTGACTATCTTCTCGCCCTGACCCCACCTGGAGAGAAAAGTAAACCTGCATGTTTATTTTGCCCCTTCTGCTCTCCAGCCTAAAGTCAGATTTCCCAGGAGCAGAACGTGAGGCAGGACACCCTGGGGAGGCGAACCCCTGAGGAAAGCCGGGCAAGCAGAACTCTGCTGCAGTGCCAGCCTGCTCCCCCAGGGAGCCTCTGGGTAACAGCCATACCAGGGTGGTTCCACCCTGAGGCAAGGGGCCTGCCTTCAGACCCCCTGATGGTTGGGGGCGGGACAAGAACAGTTACATCTCCCACCCCCCATTTTTTTTCCCTGAAATTCCTTATTTCAATCCCTATTGTCCTTTCCTTGTTCAACAGTTGTATGATATAATCGTTTCCTTACCTTTGCAGTAGATTCGGCAGGTTGTTGGATTCCTCTCACCAGGTGCTGTGAGTGCTGGCTCTCATAACTCCCAGCCATGGCTTCTCCTGAGAAGGGCTCTCACTTGATGACTACCACCTGGCCCAGAGACACCTAGAAGGTGAGTCCGTAGGGCAGCCCCCAGCCTATGTGACTGACCCAGTACACAGAAGCCCAGCTCCCTTGATCAAGGCAGTGAGGCTACAGGGATCCACTCACACTGCAGAGCTCTGGGACCATGTTTACACAGACTTCAGTTGAATCCACCTCTTTGGCTCCTTCTCGAGCCCTGTCTTGCTTGCCTCATTTTCTTACAGGCTTTTCTTGATAAGTCACATTCAAAAGAATCCCCAACACAGTCTCTGCTTCTAGGGACCCCAGAAAACATAGTCTCTTGTGTAATTAAGTGGGCAGGGCACCACTGGTTGCCCAAACCCAGATTCTTGTGGTGAGCTTTGATTCATTTGTCTCCCCATCCACACCCACTGTGATCAAACCCAGTCCTTTCTATTTAACATGTTGCCAATCCTGTGATTCTCCAACTTCAATATGCATAAGGATCACCTGGGGTGCTTGATGAAAAGGTAGGATCCTGGGCCTTGCTCATCAAAACTTCTCTCTCTGGTTGGTCTAGAAACCTGCACTACTTTCCAGCCGCACTTCCAAGTTATGTTGATGTGGGACAATTTTAGAGAAACTCTGTCATTCCCTCCTTTCTGAACCCATTGCACTATTTAAAATGGAGTCCTGGGGTCAGCACTGTAGTGTACCAGGTAAAGCCACCATCTACAGCACCAGCATGCCATATGGAAGCCAGTTCGATTCTCGGCTGCTCCACTTCCAATCCAGCTCCTGCTAAGGGCCTAGGAGGGTAGTGAAAGATGGCCCGAGTCCTTGGGCCCCTGTACCCACCTGGGAGACCTGGAAGAAGCTCCTCACTCCTGGCTTTGGATCAGCCCAGCTCTGGCCATTGCAGTCATTTGGGGAATGAACCAGCAGATGGAAGATCTCTCTCTCTCTCTCTCTCTCTCTCAGCCTTTGAAAAAAGTAAATAAATCTTTCAAAAATAGAGACCTTTCCATTTTGGGCCTAAATCATGTTATTCTCTAATTAATCCACATTTCAGCTCCCCCCCCTTTTAAAAACTTTCTCCTTCTGTTTTTTCTTTCTTTTTCTTTTTATTTATTTATTTTTTTGATAGGCAGAGTTAGACAGTGAGAGAGACAGAAAGGTCTTCCTTCTGTTGGTTCATCCCCCAAATGGCCACCACGGCCAGAGCTACAACAGTCTGAATCCAGGAGCTAGGTGCTTCCTCCTGGTCTCCCATGCGGGTGCAGGGCCCAAGCAGAGAGCTGGACTGGGAGAGGAGCAACCGGGACAGAACCAGCACCCCAACAGGGACTAGAACCCAGAATACCGGCGCCGCAGGCAGAGGATTAGCCTAGTGAGTCGCGGCGCTGACCACTTTTTTCTTTTCTTTTCTTTTCTTTTCTTTTCTTTTCTTTTCTTTTCTTTTCTTTTCTTTTCTTTTTTTTAAGATTTATTCATTTATTTGAAAGTCAGAGTTACAGAGAGAGAGAGAAGGAGAGGCAGAGAGAGAGAGGTCTTCCATCTGCTGGTTCACTCCCCAGCTGGTTGCAATGGTTGGAGTTGTGCCAATCCAAATCCAGGAGCCGGGAGCTTCCTCCAGGTCTCCCAAGCGGGTGCAGGGGCCCACGGACTTGGGCCATCCTCCACTGCTTTCCCAGGCTGCAGCAGAGTACTGGATCAGAACTGGAACAGCCGGGTCTCGGACTGGCACCAGTATGGGATTTCAGCACTGCAGGTGGTGGCCCAACCCACTACGCACAGCACTTGCCCCTCAGCCCTTTCTAATCTGTTTCCAGTTCCTGTTCATATACAAGTGAGATGTGTTCACTCTGTGCCATAACACACTCCACGGTTGCTCACTGCATTGGATAATCTAAACTTTGACCACTGTATTCAAGGCCCTCTACCTCTAACCCCTGCTTTCTGAACTTTTAAAAATCACTTTCTCCACATTTCTTGGTGTTCTCTTAGCCTGTAATGTGCTTCTCATCCTTGCAGGGCATCCTCCTCTCTGTCCTCTCATTTCTGCTGTATTTACCCTTAACATTGAACCACACCAGATCATGGTTTCCCTGTCAAGCCTTTCCATGAGAATGCACTTTGAATTAGGCTGTTGTCTTAAGAAAAGTGTCTCCTCTTCCAACAGACTGCCCCCAGAGCCCAGGCCAGCCTGACTCAGGAGAGAGGGTGCATGATTTCCAGGCAGTGACAGAAGGCAGAGGTGAGGACCAAGTGGCAGTATTCTAATCCTGGAGTGCAGCTCTGGATTCTGGTCTGAGTCTGACCAAGACTACCCCACGCTCCCTCTGCAGGCAGGCAGCAGGAGCTGCAGTGAGTTGTACCGCCCAAAGCCTTTGCAGTCTCCAGCCCTGCAGGCTCCTTCCTAGAAGCCGGGCACCTATCTCCGTGGTCTTCCCTGGTGCAGCCTTCTAATAAAGGGGCATGTAGAATAGAAACTAAGCAGACAGCTGGGACTGGGACTGGGACTGGGACTGGGACTAGGGACAACAGACCTGGATGATTCCTACCTCAGTCACTTTCTGGCTTGCCTCATCTGGGGCAATTCAACCTGCCATAGGCTCTGTTTCTTCATCTGCAACCTGTGAATAAATGTGTTTTTTTTAAAAAAAAAAAAAAGATTTATTTACTTGTGAGACAGAGTTACAGATAGAGAGAGGGAGAGAGAGAGAGAGAGAGGTCTTCCAGCCTCTGGTTCACTCCCCAGATGGCTGCAGTGATCTTCTAAAAGTTCTGCTCACTACCCTTTTAGGTGGTATCTAAAACGTTTCTCATGGGTTTAAACAGCTGTAAAATGTGAACTTTCCGGTATATTATAAATATTGGCATTTTAAGCTATTACATTGCTCTTTGCAAGACAGCCTTTGGAATCCAAATACCATAACAATTTGGTAATGACATCATATATTAGAAAAATAAAAGATCGGGCTCTCTTTAATTGTCAAAAATTTTGCATTGTTCTTTTCTCCTTGAGTTTTGTCATCACACATTATATTTTATGCCTAAGTCTTTTATTTGCTCCATTTTATTCTTCCCTGAAAAAGACATGATTGTTTCTTTTTATTTATAATATCTATAATACTTTATAATATTCACTTCTGAAATGAAACCTCATCACAATATTGTTATTAACAGGATTGATTAAAACACAATGCATTTGTTACATATTTCATTAAGTAATTATTAAATATACAAAGCAAATTTTTACTGGAAGTACATCCCTTAACAAGATGGATAGGATATTTTGTAATCAGTTCCAGTATCCATGGACAATTATTACTTATTATCAAAATGAAAAAGTGCTCAGTGGCCTCCTATTATTTTTTCCAGTTGTTTTTAATGAATGTAAGAGCTAAGAAAACTAATGCCCATAAAAAATGAAAATGAGAATGGAAGAGGTTTTGTTGCAGCAATATCATAATTCTTTGAACTACTTCTGAGTTAAATTCCAGAAAGTCCCTAATGATCCAACTTTAAAAGTAATTTTTATTGATCCATGAGATGACATCTTGATTAGGTTTTCTTTCACTTTTATTGAAAACAAATAATTTAAAAACCATTTGATTTACCAAAGATTTTTAACTCAGTCTTTAGGATTCTCCATACCAGCACCAAAAATTGCAAATAAATTGTTTTGGCATCCACAGAGGTTTCTTTACATCCTAAGAGGAATGCACCCTAGTAAGTAGAAATATTCGTTGTCTCTTAAATGATTCTATTTTAGAAAAGAATATGCTAGGCTCTGGTCTGGTGAACTGAATTGACTAGATTTTTTTTAAAGATTTATTTATTTATTTATTTATTTATTTGAAAGCCAGAGTTACACAGAGAGAGAGAGAGAGAGAGAAAGAGAGAGAGAGAGGTCTTCCATCCGATGATTTGGCCACAACAGCTGGAATTATGCCGATCCGAAGCCAGGAACCAGGAGCTTCTTCAGGGTCTCCCAGGAGGGTGCAGAGGGCCAAGGACTTGGGCCATCTTCTACTGCTTTCCCAGGCAATAGCAGAGAGCTGGATCAGAGAACCGAAGCCCATATGGGATGCTGGTGCTTCAGGCCAGGGAGTTAACCTGCTGCGCCACAGCGCCAGCCCCTAGATGTTTTTTTGAAACACTTTATGTGGTTGGGTTGAATCACTTTTCTGCCTATTTGAATTTTGTATTTACTTTTTAAAAATTTGTTTAAATTGTTTCTAGATATATCACTAAAGACACTTTTAAAAATGCTTTGCTCAAGGCTGGCGCCATGGCTCAACAGGCTAATCCTCCGCCTTGCAGCGCCGGCACACAGGGTTCTAGTCCCAGTCGGGGTCGGGGCGCCTGATTCCGTCCCGGTTGCCCCTCTTCCAGGCCAGCTCTCTGCTATGGCCCAGGAGTGCAGTGGAGGATGGCCCAAGTGCTTGGACCCTGCACCCCATGGGAGACCAGGAGAAGCACCTGGCTCCTGCCATCGGATCAGCGCGGTGCGCCAGCCGCAGCGCACCGGCCGTGGCGGCCATTGGAGGGTGAACCAATGGCAAAGGAAGACCTTTCTCTCTGTCTCTCTCTCTCACTGTCCACTCTGCCTGTCAAAAAAAAAAAAAAAAAAAAGTAAACAATACTTGATAGCAATGGTAGACTGTTGGAAGGGAGAAGAAAAATTAGATTGATGCTGAAAGAAGTCTTTTTACTCAAATTGTGGTCAAAATCACAAACTGTAACACTTACTATAAAGGAAATGATGATGCTTCTAAAAGAGAGAATAACAGTGGAACCCTAATTCAAAATGAAGAACAAGAGAAGGCCTCTCAAAGTAATTGACATTTGGGTCAAAACCCAAGAGAAAAACAAACTTAAGAAAAGTGTACAGAAAGAAATATCTAGACCTCAAAAAAGAAAAGAGAGAAGAGAAACAAAAGAGAGAGAGAAAACAAAAGCACCTCTCAGATCAAAGGAAAGTGATACCAAGGGGCATTCAGTTCCATAAAGCAAATATCTTTGAAATAGAGAACAACATGAAATACAAAAACAAGTCTTTTTAGAACAAGTAAGTAAGCATTAAACCACTAAAACAAGAGCTTAAAGTCCAAATGTAGAAAAAAAATGAGTAAAATGGAAAGAAAAATAGATGTCTTAAAGCTAAGAAAATAAAAACAGATCCAAAGATTCCCTATACATTATAAAATTTTAAAATAAAACAAATTACAAATTTATTTATACAGGACAGAAAAACTAAAATTAAAATTAAGGCATACAAAACACCTAATATAACATTGACTAAGTAATAGAGAGAAAAAAAGATAAATAATAAAACAAATGGTATAAAAAATAGACCTAGAAGTCAGAGAAATACCTGATGAGGATATCTGGTGTTCCAGAAACAGTGAACTCAACAAATAGAATCCCCTAAAAATTTATTTAGAGGTAGAACACAGGAAAAATTCCTTAAAATAAAGTCCATTAAAATAAAATAAAATTCCATTAAAATAAAGTCCAATAAATGCCTATAAATCAAAATCTGCAGGTTAAAAAAGTACACTACATATTCCTCCATTCCCACCTCCTCCACCTACAAATGCATTCAAGGACATCAGTGGCAGATCCTAATTACGACTGAATTTCAGGGATAAGAGTAGAAGTCTTCAGAGCTTTGAATAAAAAATAAAATCACTTAACAAGTGGACTCAAATATGATACTAAATGCTCACAGTACCATTCAATGCCAAAAAACAATACAGAAATGCCTATAAATTATATAGGAGAATAGGAGGGACTCACAAAGATTCAACTTATTTGATTTTTCATGCCAATGAAAATATTAATAAATATTTTCAAATATGAAGAATCTCAGTACATGGTGTATCCATGAGCCCCTCAACAAAAAACATTTAAGGACAGTAAGATCCACTAATCAAAAACTCATTCAAAATTAAAAACTCAAAAAGGAAAATGATAACTGGATGATCTTATAATCAAAGAACTAAGATAAAACAACTGAGGAAAATTATTTCAGGATACATTCAAAATACTGTAGTTTTTGCTTATAACCATGTGGGAGTAAAAGGGTTTGGACTTAAATAAGCTGGCTATAATATATATATACATACATATACATATATGACATAATTGTTTATGGATTTGGCAAATTCAGTGAAGGGTTATGATCCCTGAAAAAAAGGAAAATAAATGAGATGAATACTATGATATCCCCAGCTTTCAGCCTATAAAAAAGTTAATGCCCACAGTATTCCCTAATCAAAGCCTGAGTTTTTCCTAAGGAAAGAGATTAGAGTTGTAGGTGGCCCAGACAACCTGGAGTTAAAGGTTAGAATACTGCAGAGAGTGAGTCTACCCAGAAAAAAGCTCTAGATATTTGAATGAGGGGAGAGGTCCTTTTGAGTATTTGAATATTAATCTGTCTATGCATGATATAAAATTCAACAAGACTACACAGGGACAACATGAGAAGAAAGAAAAGCTACAGAAGGATGGAATCCAAACAATGTTAGCAGTTTATATAGAGTTAGTGCTATTCAAGTGCCTCCAACTAGAGAAAAAAGATAATGTTAATGCACATGACATTTCTGTTTCATTTCACAGAAAGATACTGTGGAATGCACAGTCACATCTGGTTCTAAACTGTACAACAGGATCATTTAATCTAAGCACAGTCTCAGAAAGCTTAAAAACAAGCCCAGAAAAGATCAAATAGAATCATAAACAATTTAATTATCTGCCAGAATAAAATTAACACTCTTTAAAGAAATGCAAAAAAAAATTAAACACTTGAAAATGAAAAGTTGACAATGTTTAACATCCAGTCAAAAATTGCTAGACATGTAAAGATAGAAGAAAGGGTTACCAAGGGAAAAAATAATTTCACAGAAAGAGATGAAAAAATGATAAAGTCATTGGGAGTTTTTTCCTTAAATGTTTGATAGAATTCACTTAAAAGCCATCTGGATCTCAAGTTCTCTTTATATGAAGTTTTTAGTTATATATTCATTTTCCTTGGTTGACATAGAATTCCTAGTTTTGTCAGTTTGGTAACCTATATCTTTCAAGAAATTTGTTCATTTAATCTACATTTTAATTTATTGACATGTGATTGGTGATAATAATGTTCCTTTATTATTCTTTTGACAGGTTAGTATCTACAGTGATGACTCTCTAGCATTCAGACATTAATAATTTAAGATTTCTCTTTTTCTTCATCAGTTTAACTAGAGGTTTATCAATTTGATATATCTTAAAATATCCAGCTTGTATTTCATGTCCTCTACTATTTGTACATTTTATTACATTGTTTTCTACTTTATTATTTGATTACCTTTATTATTTTCTTCCATTTATCTTAAACTTAATTTGTTTTCTTCTTGTAGCTTCTTTTTTATTAAAATTTATTTATTTATTTGAAAGGCAGAGTTACAGAAGGATGAAGAGAGGGAGATAGAACCACCATCCATGGGTTCACTCCCAAATGGCCATAAGGTCTGAGGCTGGCCAGGAAAGCAAGGAGCCTTGAGCTCCTTCTGGGTCTCCTACTTGGGTGCAGGAGCCAAGCATTTGAGCCATCTTCTGCTGCTTTCCTAGGCACATTAGCAGGGAGTTGGATCTAAAGAGGAACAGCTAGAGCTCAAACACGTGTCTATATTGGATGCAGGCATCACAGACAATGGCTTAATCTGCTATGACACAACTCCATCCCCTTCTTGTAGCTTCTTAATACAAAAGATCTTAAGATCTTAGCTCATTGATTTTAGAACTGTTTTCTTCTCTATTGCAAGCAATTAGCATGTAAATTTCCCATGAATCAATTCTTTAGCTCCCTCACACAAATTGTGATTTTTTAAAAATTCTCATTCAACTCAAAATGCCTTCTAATTTCTCTTGTGATTCTTTCCTTTCTTTCCAATAATTGTTCCAGGCATTTTCAAGCTCTGCTTTTGAAAATAAACAGGTGGTTGGCCACGGCTCAATAGGCTAATCCTCTGCCTGCGGCACCTGCACACTGGGTTCTAGTCGCAGTCGGGGTGCCGGATTCAGTCCTGGTTGCCCCTCTTCCAGTCTTCCAGTCCAGCTCTCTGCTATGGCCCCGGAGTGCAGTAGAGGATGGCCCAAGTGCTTGGGCCCTGCACCCGCATGGGAGACCAGGAAAAGCACCTGGCTCCTGGCTTCAGATCAGCACGCCAGCCGCAGTGGCCATTGGAGGGTGAACCAATGGTAGAGGAAGACTTTTCTCTCTGTCTCTTTCTCTCACTGTCCACTCTGCCTGTCAAAAAAAAAGAAAAAAAGAAATAGGTGGAATGGCTATGTTTCCTCTGATTCATAATTATTTCAGAAATGCTTTGTTTCTATCCCTGGTAATGTTCTTTGTTTTGAAAACTTCATCTGACATTAGTAAAAATATAGCCATTTTATCCCTAGAGTGATTTGTATTTACATGGTATATCTTCTTTTCATTCCTTTCCTTTAAGATTCCTATTACTATAATCTCTTTTAGTTCAAGTTCTAAAATAATTTATAGCAATAATGTTAGATTTTTATCTACTACTTTGATAGCTCAAACTTGTTCTCTTTTTCCTATTTTTTGGATCCATTAATATTTCTGATTATTCCATTGTATTTTCAACTATTTGCTACATTTTATTGATGTTGGGTTTACATTGTATACCTTTAACTTATCACAATGTATGTTCAAATAATATGCCTCTCCCCACATAATATAAAACATTTTACAATAATATTCTTCCATTTACCTCTTGTTCTTTGTGTTCTTTAATACCATAAACTTTTTTACTTTGTATGTTGTAAACCCTACAACCCACTCCTGTGATTTTTGCTTTAATAGTCAATGGTCATTTTAAGAGTTTAAAAAAAAAAAAAACCTTAAATACTCATACCACAGATCCATGTTCCCAAAACTGTTTACAAGTCACCCCAGGACACTGTAGCAAAATTACAGGGTCATCATGGGATACACAACATTTTTCAGGAAAACATAATACTTGGCATCTGTTAGACACTGTATGAACATTACATTAGTTTGAAGTACTTGATACTTCATTGCCAGATCATGCTACTTCTTTTGCTGATGCCATATCTTAAGAACTTGCAGCTTCTGTGATCTAAAGCAAATATCACACAGAAATCTATGTGGAACAAGCAACAAAGGTGGAGATGTCCAATCTGATTCCAAAGTTTGAAAAGGTTTGCATTATTCAATAGGCACACTATTAACTGTGATTGTTTAAGAAATAAATTAAAATATTACATTTTCTTCCAATGTACATGTTTTATTATTTCAATTGTCTACCAAGTAATTTGTACATAAATATAATGATACTTCAAAAAGTTTGTGAGGAAATGGAATTAAAAGATAAGGTAGGGGCCGGCACTGTGGCGTAGCGGGTAAAAGCCGCTGCCTACAGTGCCAGCATGCCATATGGGTGCCAATTCGAGTCCTGGCTGCTTTACTTCTTATCCAGCTCTCTGCTATGGCCTGGGAAAGCAGTAGAAGATGGCCCACGTCATTGGGCCCCTGCACCAGCGTGGGGGACCTGGAGGAAGCTCCTGGCTCTTGGCTTCGGATCAGCACAGCTCCGGCCATTGCGGCCATCTGGGGAGTGAACCAGTGGATGGAAGATCTCTCTGTCTCTACCTCTCTCTCTAACTCTGTCTTGCAAATAAATAAAATAAATCTTTAAAAAAAAAAAAGAAAAAGAAAAATAAGAGGTGGGTCTCCACGTCTTCTTCTAACAAAGATTCTTCAGGGGTCTGGATCTTTGGGAATGCTCCAGGCTTTGTGAAAATATAGCCCCAGTACTAGATTCTTCTTACCCCAGTTGTTACGTAACAGCCTGCATTCTACCCAGCTACCCCAACATGACACAATGTCCTCTGGAAGACAAAAATCATGGCCCACTGGAATAGTGGATTCAGTTGCCTAGAGTTCTTTCAAAATAATGTCCCTTTTACTAATCCTTCTAAAGAATGTGAGCATGAATCACAAAAAAAAAAAAAAAAAAAAGAGAGAGAGAGAGAGAGAGACAAAGGAAGTATAACTAAAAAGGAAAGGTGGATTGAAACTAGAACCTGCTATTATGTAGAGTGGAAGCTTAAGTCATTTTTCTTGGAATATTAAATAAAAGAACAGCTTCAAGAGGCCGGAGGACTTAGAGACACTTGGGTTACATTACATTGCACTTTATTTAAAAATATAATCAGAAATTATGATTGACTATAAAGATAAAGATACATGACCATATTTAAATAATCCTGCCTAATCACATCTACAATGTTTGATGACTCCAGAGGGCAAACTGCTGTACTAGGAATAGCATACATCTTCTTCCAAATTAAAGGTATTAAGAAAGAAAATAGATGAAACCCCTGCTGTTTTGTTGAGTTTTTTTTACTTATTTCTGTAAATGGTAGCTCACTGGTGAGTAATCTGTATGAGAAATGCCTCAATCTCTCCTGCGTGGGCTTCTCAGTAATTTTCTTTAATGGACAGGAAATTAAATACTCTGTATTCTCAGTCACATCAGGACATGGGAGTCCCCTTTTTATAATACAGAGATATGGCCTAACTTATGTTTACTTTGAGTCTTCAGCAACCAGAAGCTTTGATACATTAGATTTGGTAGTTGGAAGAAGGAAATCAGAAAAAAAGATTAGATTTGGTAGTTGGAAGAAGGAAAGCAGAAAAAAAGACTCCAGAATAGGTACCAAATGATCTCCATTACTAGCGCTGATGAATTATTTATCAGTATGCCCTTTGACCTCTGGGAGCTAGGTCTATGCATGTCACATTCTATCACTAAACCCAGCATACACTAATCTATTTTGACAGAAAAAATAAGTTAATGTCTCCAGTTGAAAATGAAGATTGACGACTTGCCACTCCCTGTGATGTACCTACCCAGTTTTGTTTAGAACTTTCTTAAAATGCCAAATTGCAGCCTAGAATAAAACCATTAGAAAGATCCAATGAGAACGGAATTCAGATGAGAGTTTGGGTGAAGACAGAGGCCACAGGAAAAGGGAGAAGATCCACAAAGAGACGGTGGTACTGGGGTCATTCTTGCTTGAGTTCCATGTCAATAGATTTCATTGTTCAGGAAAAATCTGTGTCAGACCATTTTTTAATTTCTAAAAGGATTGATTTCCATTCGGTAAATATCCGCCAATTCACTTAAGTTAAGGAGCATTCCTTCTTTGGCATTCTTCCCCTGGCTGCATTAGCAGAGGAGAGCGAACAGATATCCCTGACACAGCCCCTGTCTGACTGACAGCTCTGATGAGATGCCCCGCCTCACTGAGGGAGGAAGGGGGGTTCTCAGGAATAACTAAAAGTCCTTCAGAACACAGAGCCTTCCCTGTAGCCATTTATCACATTTTCTCAGGGCTCAGCAAAGGGAAACAGCTCACTGTATTCTCCCTCCCAGCATTTAGCCTTTGAAGGACAGACACCAATCAATAATAATTGTCTATGGCTTTTGTCACTGTAGGGATCACTGGGGGACCCAGAAGTAAAGGATTTACTTTGCTGTTTCACAGTAGGGGTCTTGTCTTCAGTACACAGAGTGAAATGGATTAATAGGCTGTGCAGATCTCTGCATTCCTGTGAGCAGGACAGCAAACTTTTCAACAAAGAGCACAGCTGTGCTCCAACAGGGGCTGCTTTCTGGGTCTTTGGGAGTCATCCCTGATGAGTACTGTCAGGTGAAAATGTCTCCTGAGTTCCCTGCCAGTACTTGGAGAGCTGTGGCCCTGGCCTGGGCCTTGGGGGCTGGCCCCTCATGCTCCTCCAGCAGAGAGATGCAACCAGCATAAATTCACCTCCTTGGCACTTTCCAATATAGGGACTTGTGACTGTTTCAGCAGAATGGAAGGAAGTGAGGACCTGACATGGGACAAACTCACTGACGTGAGAATATATGATGTGCCTGAGCAGGAAGAAATAGATTAAATGAGGATTCTCCCTGTTTTTAGATACAAAAGAAAGAAGTTTCAGTCACTGATGAATCAAGTTCCATTATTAAAGACTCATTCCTTTGCTTTAAGCCTTAACTACTGCAGGCTAGGCATATTCAGATTGCTTGGCTATTAGGGTAGAAACAGCTCCTCCTGACTCTCTTGGCCACCTGGAAAACTAAAACACGATCCTTCACTTTTTAAAAGCTAGCATCTGAAAGCAAATTTCAGCCAGTGAGGTGCCTTGTGTGAGACTTGGAGGACAGGAGTGAGATGTCTATCTTCCTTTTTGCTGGCAAGCAGTCAAGGAACCAGGAGATCTATAGCAACATCCCAGCACCCAGCCTTTCATGGGTGCAGAAAAGTAGTTGTGGCTGCAATAGCAGCAGCTTCATCATCCCCAGATCACTGAATGCATCGACAGGCTTTTCTTGAGCCTCCCTTTCAACAAAGGGGGCTTGTAACAGATCTAAGTTAGTCTGTCTGCTGGAAGCAATTAAAGGAGTGAAATCCCATGAAGGCAGGTGCTCCAACAGGGAGGAAGACACAAGGCTCACAGGAGAGACTTGATCCACTTCATATTGGCCTGCAAGATACTTTCTTGAAGACTACTTTCCCTTGAAGAGTTATCAGAAGCTCAGACTGGTTGTCCTCACAAAACAAAATAATATGCAAGGATTCTAAAAAGTTTGTGGAAAGAGATTAAAAATAAGGTTTATTTGACGCCAAAAATTTGAAATCCATGCATAGTTTTTCATAGTGCACCTATTCCACAAACATTTTGAAGATGCCTCATAATCACCATTGATGTTTCTCAACTAACCCCCAAGTAGATCTAACTGACATCACATAATATCCTTCATTTGGTCTGCATTCTCCTATATCTACCTCATTTACCACCTCCCCATTTTAATAAAAGTATAAGACTGGAAAGGTCCTCACAGCTACTATAGTGACTTATTGGTATTTTATAGATACACAAACTCTGGCCAAATCACTAGAATGGCTTTCCTAATATGATCTTTAAGTGAACAAATTGGGGCCGGCACTGTGGCGCAACAGGTTAACACCCTGGCCTGAAGCGCTGGCATCCCATATGGGCACAGCTCTAGTCCCAGATGTTCCTCTTCAAATACAGCTCTCTGCTATGGCCTGGGATAGCAGTAGAAGATGGCCCAAGTCCTTGGGCCCCTGCACCTGTGTGGGAGAGCCAGAAAAAGCTCCTGGCTCCTGGCTTCAGATTAGCACAGCTCCAGGCGTTGCAGCCATCTGGGGAGTGAACCAGTGGATGGAAGACCTCTCTCTGTCTCTCTGTCTGTGTAACTCTGTCTTGCAAATAAATAAAATAAATCTTTAAAAAATGAACAAATGACTACAAATGCTCTAACTTTACCACACACCTAGTAAGAAGAAGAAAGATAAAAGTCAAAGGACTAGTGTAGATATCTATGCTCTTTCTCTATATATATATGCTTAATATATATATATTATATATATGCTCAATGTGTATATATAAAGAATGAAATATATAAAGGATGAAAATAGGAATAAATGTCTCAACAACCACCTCCTTATCCTGCCTGTGACTTGCAAGGACCTAGACAGAGAAAGAAGAGAGGACTCCTTAGCGGTTTTCTGGCCAGTGAAAATGGAAATTCTAAGACAAAGACAAAAGGATTAAATCATCCCAGGCATACCACAAAACAAAGGAGAAAACAACCATTCTCTAATGCCTGGTCTTTGCTCTGTCCTTGAACTCAGCCTGTTTACCATATTCTCATTTAACTGGGGTTTTCCTGTGAATGGTACTAACGGGTGCTGAAGAGAAGTTAGGCATTGATTGCTTAAGCATGTTTGATACTGCTTAAAGCTGTGCCACAGAAAATGGCTCCAGATCTGAGGGGTTTTGAAAGGACCTTTTAAGATCCTTTAGCATCTTTGATGCCAAAGAGTGACTCTGCATCCTAGAAATCAATACAAGATCTAAACACCTGAAAAGGATTGATCTCACCCCAGCTCCAAAGACCAACTATATATTTGCCTGGAAATGAAGACATTTCTACTCACATTCTCAGATCCCTATTAACCAGGCCCATAACTCCTCAAAAGATT